>OX371198.1:0-1262500 GCA_947310845.1 Yponomeuta plumbellus | reverse complement strand
ATTAACACAAAGAAAACCAAGTAATTTTGTTGTGGGTGTATTTGTGCCCAATTTTATTCATTCGTTTATAAGTTTTATTTTGATAAGTACAAAGAATTCAGCCTTAATTATTGATCTACATAATTATTTTAATCATAATCGTTGAGAATTTAAAATATCTTTAGATTTTTTGGTTTTGTCTTTAGTTTTAGAGTTACGTGGTTTTATTTTGTTATTTTTATATTATATATTTTATACTTAATATTAAATATTTTATATGTACATCTGGAGCGATGAACGTGGACTATAATTATATATACTTTATATTATATGTATTTTATGTTATATATATATTTTATATTACATGTAATTTTATATCATTGTATTATTCATATTTTATATGATTGTTGCATTTAGTCATTCTTATAATCGTTGAGCATTTAAAATATAAGTAAATATATAATATAAGTGTTTTTTTTACTTTCTTTCAAAGCACTAAAATTAATGTGGTTATTTAGTTAGTTGCTAAAATTAACATTTATGTTAACAAAACCTTAAGTACCTACCGTTATAATGTTATCAAGTATCCTAACCTAATGAATGCAAAAAGGATAATTTGGTAATTAGATATTAGGCATTAATTTTTCATAAGTCGTTTCTTAAATAAAAATATAAGTGAATATGTACTTTGCCGTTTCATTTTGATTCGTAGTAAGTCTTCGTCATCAGTGAAACTAGTGTCAAAAAATCTTCAAATAACCTGCACATTTTGAAATGAAACTGGAGTTGGTAATTACTAGGCCAGCCTTATATTAAACTGCAGTATAGCTTATCTGACATTGGTCAAATCCACTCTTAGCCTGTAGACTTAGCCCTTGAAATCACTTGTTATTAAATCACTATTGACCCTGGAATAGAATTAACTTATTGTATATCTGCCTTTTTGTTGATACAGATTTCAAGTGCTTAGTCAAATATCGAAGACGTAAGTCAACGTACGTGCTTGCAATTGCTTTCATTAGGTTGACTAAATGGTTTATTGTCGGCGATTGATCAGATTGATGCAAAGCAATAGAGCTGAAAATATTGCTGTTAATGAAGTAACGTAAGACCTTATTTGTTATTTGGACTTTGCTCAATGACGGGTTCATGCTAAAGTTTTTTGAATTGTTCATCAATTCTTTGATTTCTAGTTCGGCCACTTTACATATCTGGATAGTATCTTTGGATGGATATGCAAGCCCACCTTTGTCCTTGAAAGTTATAAAATCATATGTATGACAGTTCCTAGATTCTTGTAATGATAAAGCACTGTTACATTCATTACATTTGATAATTTTTCCAAGTGCTCGTACCACATACCCAGCAATGTATGTTATAATTTGTTCGGTAAACTCTGTCATTTTCGGCATCTTAGAACAAAAGTCATCAAAATCACGTAAACTACTCATGTTTAGATCTTTATATTCAACATCGTCGTCACCGTCAGTGAGAGTGCCGCGTGTTGTTGTAGCATTGATTGTTTTTACTGCTGAAGAACAGTTAAGTATCGAAATTTGTTCTAATTCTACGCAATTGCCACTGTCACAGTTTTTTATTTCTACATGGCACAGAAGTTTTTTATAAAAAGACTGAAATTGTTTTGATGTCGGATTATTGTTACATCCACCATGGGCCCGTATATTGCCAAAAAATAGCTCAAGGTGATCTTGGCTAAATCTGTACATAGACATGAACTTAATTTTTTCTCCTTCAATCAAGTAGTCGAATAGTGTTTTCGTACTCTTAATACACACTAAGAGACCAACAAATCCAGTTTTCCTGCCACTTTTGAGCAACAAATCTCCTTCTGACGTATGCAGTGTCTTAATGTAATTTTCCGGTTTCGTTAGAAATTCCATTACTTGAGTTTTGTTATTTAAATTTAGTGGTCTCTTAAATCCATGCAGTTTTAGATTTCTTGAGTTGAGGACATCAAATAGGTCGTCAAAAATACGTATGAAGTCGGCTGTAGCGGAAGACTTTTCGAAAGCAGCAATTTTCAATTTTTCCCTACAAAAATCTAGGGAAGTGGCAACGCTTTTACTAAGAAGTTGGGTGGCCAACTTTACCTTCATCTTCTGATTATGGAAACTGATATGGTGCTTTCGTAATTTATTGGCCAGATGAAAATGTTCTGAATTTTGAAGTTTATGTAAATTTTCAAGGTGCGACCACGATATAATATCACCATTGCCATCAGTAATATTACCATAGGCTTGAAGACAGTTCCGCACTAGTTTTATCATGTGACAAGCATCTAAGAATATAGCAATTGGTTTTTTGTCACAGGATGGTCAAATGTGGTTTTCATACTGTCATTAGGTTCTAAATTGCATCCCAAAGTTTTAGCCATGGTCAAATTTGATGGGCATCCGTCGAACGTCAAACCTACTACAGTAATGTTTGATTCGTTTAAATGTCTAAGACACTGTAACACTAATTTAGCTTTTTGTTGACCGTTTGCTCCATCTATCAAAAAATACCCAACAGGAACCTGAAAAAAATTACACAAGGTTAACAGGCAACTAAGTTTGCGTTTACACCGGTGACCATAAATACTAAGGCCTCTTTAGCTTCCGGGACTTCGTCAGTATCCAAGCCACCACCAAAATCCACGTAGCCTTGGAATTTCTTGCCGTCCCATTCAATTTTCCTCCTTATCGCCATTTCATCCAACATTAGACAGCAATACAAGGGACCTTTGTTTTTTTTTGCCATCAACTTCAAAGCTTCCAATGATTCAGTAGTGAAACCAGGATTGCCATCAATCACTTTGTACCAGTTTCGGATTGTGGCAGGATGTGGCAAGCTTAAGTTGAAAACCTTTCTGACGTAATTGTATGCTTTGCTTGAATAATAGTGTAACGTTAATGCAAAACTCCGAAGTGCTGGTGAGTATTTTGATGTTGTAACCGTTCCCTATGCGTTCTTCATTTGTCTTGAATAAAGCTCTTTAGTCGTAACATTTAATGTTTTCAGCGATTCAGCTTGCTCGTCACTGACCAAGGTTTTCTTTTTCAAGCATGTCAGTAATGCCACAAGGGTAAGTATTTTTTTGACTTTGCGTCGGTTTTGTTCCTGCAGCCGTTTAATGTGTTTTTCTTGCTCTATTATCGTTCGCTTAGCTCTGTTCAGTTGGTTTAGAATTTTTTTCTTCTTTGGCGTATATAATGGGATCTCTTCTGATGTGGATGGTTCATCGGCGTCCTGTAATAGGTACATGTTAAAAAATTACAATCTAATACAAAACGACAGCTTAGGTACATTCATGAAGAAAAAAATAGAAGTAAGTAGGTACTCACTTTTTCCATTTTTCTCTTCCTTGGTGTGTTGTTAGTATCGTCTTTCTCCGAAGAAGGTTGACTGTTTATCTGTGGCATACGATGCGTCGTATTAATTACAAATAAACACACACACGCGCACACACACACACACACACACACACACACACACACACACACACACACACACACCCTCAGACACACACACACACATTGTACCTATGTCTTACCAACTTCAATACACCTATAGTCGGATAAGCGGTTTTGAACAACCGTCGCAATTTCTTGGTATTGTCGAAGCAGGTTTGATCAAAATGAACTGAACAAATCCTGCTGTGTTTGTTTGGAAACCATTTTCCATTTCCTGTCGCATCAATCCATTTTTCCTTAATTTTCGGATCCTGTGGAAAGCTGAAAGTAGATTCTACTGATAACAAAAAAAGTAGGTTTAAGCTGTCTCGTCTTTTGAACTTTGGATGCAATGAAAAATGTGTTTCTTGACCACTTAATCGACCTCGTGGTAGAAGATCAAATATCTCATTTCGCTATCTCACCAAACAAACCCATTCCGCTGTCTCAAAAAAATCGATTCTCATTCCGCTGTCTTATCGATTCAAAAGATCGGAACATACACAGCACTATTCTTAAAATCAGACAGAGGAATGAGGAAAGACTCATACCATGACGTTCGGTTCACATAACAGTATCGTTTGCTGCGATTTTCACTGCGTGCTGAGAATGCATACCATAAGGCATCACGTCAAGTAAAACCCGCAATGGAAGTATACGCGTAGCGATATGTTCACTGCGTCCGAGCTCCGTAATTATCTTTGTACCAGTGATGCTGATCAAAAATTAATTCTTAATAATTGTTTTACATATTAAATCCGGGGTTATCAGTGTTAAAAGTACTTACCTGTGAAAAGAAATACCGTTATTTTCTCGGCCAACTGCTTTCGACGCGTTTCTGCACGAGAGCACTGCACAATTAACCATTTTCGTTCTTACGTTACGCACGATGGTCGCGTGTTTACATGCCAGTGGTCTCAAGCTGACTGACTTAGGCCGAGCAAGAGTGTGATCATAGATCACACTATTTCCACGCAAGGTAGGTAAACTTATGCCGTCTATCTTGATCTATGTCTGTGGTGAAAATATATCTATAAACTTAGTAAGTGAATAAAGAAAACAAAAAATGGAGAACAGGATTTACAATTAATTGGTTAGTTACAATTTTGCCCACCTGAACAGATAACTTGGTGGCGCTGTACGCCAAGTACATGACGAACAAAAAAATTATCATTCTTGGATGCGTTCCGATTCACGATATTTTTTTGTTAGCTGGAAAATCTAAAAAGTAACACAAAAGTAACATATTGAGTAGTGTAACATGGAGGTAACATGAGAGGGTCAAAAGTAACGTAAAATGTTACTTTTGTAACATTCTGGCAACGCTGGGCAGGAGGAATCCAGTGCTGCCACTAGTGATAACAATGTACTCTGTGTACCGCCGGGATGTCTGAAAAGGAACGAAATTCGGGGTAAAGGAACGCAAATAAAAAAATATCATTTAAATTTTCGGTATTTAACACCATGAATTACTGATTCACGGCCTAGCCACGGGGATCGGCGGTGCGAACGGCGGTGCGGCGGGCGGGGCGACAAAATGAAACAAACTTATAGAAATGTACGGAGCAAGCCACGCGGAGCGGCGAACGGCGACGCGACTCGCGAAATGTACCGAGCGGCGACCACACCACAGAGCACAAATACTAGCGGCGACTGGGGCGGCCACCCCAGCTGGCGATGGCGGCGCGGCCGGCGAGTGAAACAAACACATGAACGAGTACGGCGCAAGCCACGGCGTCGAGCGGCAGTCGCGGCGACTAGTGCACAGATCAAACGAGTTTAGTTGTTTTCGCCGCGAATAATAAATACCAAGACTATTATTGCTGAAATACTAACAAAATGGGGTATATTTGTTACTTTGATAAAGAACATAATTACCTAAAAGTTATTTAATTTCATGAAACATTAATATACAGAGTAACATTTAATTAACTGACCATATTTTAGCAGCGATATTTCTGAAAAAATGTAGTTATGAAAAAAATTCATTGATACCTACTATCATTCTCCAAAATATGGTCAGCTTAATTAAATGGCACCTATGTATTAGATCAATTTTTCAGCGGCACTTAAAACTCTAGCTTCATTGACTTTTTTTCCAATCCTGAAGAATGAGCCGTTTTCAGAAGAACTAAAAAAAAATAAATAATATGGCTGTCAAAGGAATGCAATTTTGGACCTCAGCCCAATAGCCACGTGTGATACGTCATAAAATAGGTCTCAGCGAGCTGAACAAAAGTTACTATGACGCCAACAGCCAAATGTTTGTCCTTTCGGAGTTATATAGTATTGAAAGAAAACTAACATTTTCAACAAAATATAACTCCGAAACGACAAACATTTGGCTGTTGGCGTAGTAGTAACTTTTGTTCAGCTCGCTGAGACCTATTTTATGATGTATCACAAATGGCTATTGGGCTGAGGTCCAAAAATGCATTCCTTTGACAGCCGTATTATTTTTTTTTTTTTAGTTCTTCTGAAAACGGCTCATATAATTCGATAATAATTCTAGTAGACTCGTAAAAATGTTTCTGTGGAAAAATGTGGAATTCTCCATAGTATACCTCGATTCCTATTCAAATTAATGGAGTAGATTACGCTCTTCCAAATATTATGTATTGAACAAAAAAAAATATTACTTTGAGATAAGGACATTTCGCTCTCGACCGGCCTGCCCTACTAGTCGCGGCGGCAAACGCGCCTGCCCGTGGCCGGCAAACTGTGCCGCGCGAATGGTAGCCCCGCCCGCCGCACCGCCGCCGTTCGCACCGCCGATCCCCGTGGCTAGGCCGTCAGGCTCCTGTGTCGAAAATTAAAAAAAAAAACGGTTTTTCTTGAATAATTCACCCGGTTAGTGGCGAAGTTGTACTGGACAATCAGTGCATTGAGTCCATAAAACAGAATGAGCGTTTTTCCCTATGTCAAATTTAGTTCTAAAAGAATCCCTAGGTGGCGCTGCCGTACCGTAATAATAAACGTCAAAGCAAAAAATAATACTACGGTTCTGTGGAATTTGTGATGGTTGAATACGGAAAAACAAAAATGCTGTTGTCGTTTGGTGATAAGTGCTATTTTGGATATTTTGGAGTCTTTGCTGTGGATTGTAGGGTTTGAATTTTTTTTTTTATTACGAGAAACCTCGTCCGAATAGCAACCCTGGTTCCTTCTCTTGTTTAGTAATCTGTGGACTAACTTTGACATTGATTGCTACGAATCACAATTTTGTATGTAGACACGAATAACGCCATCTAGATTATCTCAAGGAACTAAGAAAAAAAAAGAAAGGAAAAACGCTCATTCGATATATTGTTCGTGGTATTGAAATATTTTCTATTTTTGTATTAGGTCACTTGAGTAAGTAAATATTTAGATTAACCTTTTTGAAGGTAAAACATAAAAAATACGTAGCATTTTATTTTTTATTGCCCTCAAATAGGTCAAATTTGTCCCTTTTTCGGTTGAGAACTTTTTCAGTAGCAACACTTATGAAATGTCAGATGTCAGAGTATTCCGTTTTCAGCCATCATGGCGTAAAGTTCAATTTTTTGTAACAAATGTTTTCCGAACATCCGTTAGGGCTTAAGTTTCGTACAGGCCCTGTAAAAATAAAGATATAAATTAAAAAAAAACAGATGTCTGAATCAGAAGGAGAGGAGCTGTTCTGCAGTGTCCTTTCACTTAGTACAAAATAGTGTTTGTATGGGCGAATAGTTTACATCCACTTAAGTGAAGATGGCGCTGTTTTTAATGAAATTATGGTAACACTTGTTTTTATTTATATGCTGGCAACCCTCTACTAACCATAATACGTTTTCGTCTACGCCAAAAGAATTTGTACGATAGTAGACTTTAAATAATTTATTTCCATTTCAAATCAACTAGAAGCAAATTGAAAATTTTGATGTAGGTCCATATAAAAAACGTATTTTTTCCATAGTGTACCTACCACTTTATTCCCATAATAAGCAATTTATCAAAATGTCTCGGTTTCGATTGCGCGTATCGGAACAATAGACGACATGCATGAAAAAAAAACCAACTGTCACTGCGCAATTGTTTTCTTTCGTGGTTTCGTGAATGTGCTCTCGTGTGTTTTATTGGATTTTTCGACGACTTAGCCTATCCGCCGGACTCCTAAGATTATTCTATTGCGCTGGACCTTTGCTAATACACACTCTGACCCTGATTTGGCTCACGATTTGGACACTACTGACCTGGAATATGTCTTCATCAGAGAGACGTTGTTGTGTACTATTTAGGACCTTTTAAATACACTTAGTAGTAATACACGACTGTTATCTTATTATTTTTCCCTAATAATAATAAGATAATAAATAATAAGACACGGTAATAATAATATTATTCTTCAATATTAATGTCAAAGTAAAAAAAATAATATTAAAAGGAACCGCCCTGCCGCTGGTTGGTTCTGTCATTGTCATTAACCGATAGATGGCGCTAAGTGCCTCAAAGTCCACTGACAACTCTATACCACTTTAATTACTCTATGCTGTTCTGGTTCTCTGGAGTAGTGTTGCCACTTTAGCCACTTTATAGCTAGATCTAGCCACATTTCCGAAATGGTTAGCTACAAAAAAATATTTTGGTAGCTAAATATTTTAGCTACCATTTCTAGCCACTTTTATTCATTTTGTAAAAGTTATAATGTTCCATTAATTTATAATGCAAAGAAACGTACCTACTCGTATTTAAAATGTAAAGTGTGCCTATCCTGATCTCTGTGACTTGGCAATGACAGCTTTGTCCTTGCCTCATTCTAACGCCGAAGTTGAGACTTTTTTCAGTCATGAGCCTTATTAAAAGTAAACATAGGAACCGAATGGGCTTGCTCACATTAAATTCAATATTAAGTATCAGAGATTTTTTGAAGAAAAATAATGAAACATGTGCAACCTATTCGATCCCAGATAATCTTTTAAATGAAATAGCGAAAACAAAAAAACCACAAACAGAAACATCAGAAGATTAGTCGATTGATATTGATGATATTTTCCCCCTTTAATAAGAAAAAATATGTAAATATGAAAAAATATTATGTTTAAAAATATATCTCGTGCATTATTTTGTTTAGCCACTTGGCCACTTTAGGCAGCCTTAATTTATTGGTATCTAGCCACTTTTTTACTAAGGTTTAGCTACTTTCTCCGTGGGCAAGGTGGCAACACTGTGGAGCTGTTTTTTGTTTTGTATTGAGTTGGCAACCGTGACCCTGATAAATCAACCCGTGTTGTTTTGGTATTTTCGTGTTATTTTCATTCAACCACAAACCAAATTATACTAGACATTGACTTTATTTCTTGATTTCCCTTTTATTCACAATCATACTCATTCCTGACTTCATCACTGACCAACGACGAGTGACTGTTTCAAAATGAACGACTGGGGACCACGATCTGAAGATAGAAAAGAAGATGTCTGTCCGCCGTTCTCACGCCTCTTTGTAGTTTGCAGTAAGAATTTCAAGGAGGAGGAATTGAAAAAGCCTTTCTTAAAGTTCGGCGACATCGAAAACTTCTATATGCCGAGGGATCGTCAAACAGGGGAGTCCAAAGGCGTCGCGTACATAAAATTTTGTCTAACCTCCTCTGCAGCTGCAGCAATTGAAGAACTGAACGACAAGTGTATCGGCCACTGCAACAAGCCCATCAAAGTTATGATAGCTAACCATAAAGATGATAAAGATCGGACCAAACCTTATAGTGACAAAGGTGTCAGGTTATTCATAAGGATTTTGCAGACAGACACGGAATCAACCATTGCAGAGCACTTCTCCACTTTTGGTGAACTTCTCTCAGTGTCCATAGTAAAGAATAAATGGAAGGTAGCATATGTTACCTTCAAAACTTTTTATGCAGCGGCCAAAGCATATGAGCAGTGTGACAATAAATATAAAGCTGTGTTTGCAGCCCCTAAAGAGGAGTTAAAGAGAGGGAGAGACAGTTTCGAGCAGAATATGGGCAGCCCTAGCATATCCAGCTGCAGTCTCAACAAGAGGGATAAATTCCATGATATTAGCTTTAGAGATAATCATCTAAATGGAAACCCTACTTTCTCAGGCCACTATGTTTCTCAAAGAATTTCTGTGACAGTCAGTCCTCCCTTAGATGAAAAGTACATCAGAAGTCTATTCAATATTGTCTCAGGTATGGAGGACTTCCAATATTCACAAGACCTGTACAATGGTGTAACAAAAGCTATCATAACATATGCTGATCAGAACTCTACTGCTTGTGCCGTGGAGCGTTTAAACAACTTTCAATTCCCTTCTGGAGAAATAGTCTCTGTGGCGCTCGACAATCCTATAACCAAAGCAGCAACGGAGATATCAAACTTGGTTAATTGCTTAAAGTCTGCTATAGGTGCTGGAGACCCCTCATCAGGGCTTGTGCAATTAGCTGATGCTATAGCCCAAGCTTCCTCACTTATAGCAACAGCAAAAACTGAACAAGACTCTAAGTTGTGTAGCATAACATTGCCTCCAGTGCAACCCATGGCAGATTCTCAAATTGTTGCTAAAAGATGTTTTATTGTCTGCAAGCCACATCCCCCTCCTTTTCAAGCCTTAAAAGATGTTTTCTGCCGCTTTGGTGACCTTATCGACATTATAACATACCCTAACAGGACTTATGGTTTTGTCAAGTATGCTTCTGAGAAAGCCGCCCTGGAAGCCATTAAAACACTAGATGGTATAACAGTGTGTGGTTCTTTTTTGAAAGTGATGGAGGCTGATGATAGACAAACTGAGGTGGCAGTTGACATTGAGCAGAAGAAAAGGATCAAAATGAATGAAGACCACCAACTGGTGGAATGTTTGAAGGATTAAATGACAACACTAGGAACAGGCCTTGCTGACTGACTGGCAATACAAGGTTTTTTTACCTGCAATGCAGAGATGGTCCATTACAATTGAGAAAATATTGAGCCCATTTTTTTTATCTATATTTTTTCTCAGTCCAATCCAGTTTTGACACACATTCGTGTATTTTTCCAATGGTCAAGTTTCGGAGGACGACAAAAGATATGAGTACCAGATGCTCAGTAGTAGTAGTAGTAGCAGATGTTTTTTCTGTGGCGGTGGTAGCAGATGGTGCTCTGTGGCTGTCTCAAAAGTGAAGTTTTATGGTGCTTATCACTATTGGCTACAATAACAAACTGAAATGGTCTTAAGAAAACTGATGAATTGGAGAAACTGGATTAAAACTCGAGAAAAGCAACTGCAGCACCAGAGACAGCTGTGACTTTGACCAACTGATAATACTGATTTCACACAGGGTTGACTTGCCATTTTTATAGTGGTGAACATAACTACCATACTAACCGGTAATTTAACAGACAATTTAAGCAGTGCCTAAGAGATACAATACTTTTTAGAGTGACTAAAAAGTTCGCCTCCAGAGTGGCGGGCCCTACTGAATTCTTGCATGTCCTACATGTAAGAATACTATGTACTAAGACATACCGTTGGATGATTGAGTGGCCCTAATAACTATATTTTGGTGATCTGTGTTATTACTGTTTGTACACAAGTGACAAGACTAAGATTTACAATAAAGTGTTTACTTTCCTGACCTGATGTTTTGACTTAAAGAACAAAGTTGACTCTAATACACCATTAAGCAAAAACTGCCTTCCGTTATAGACAATAATAATATGACTCCATGGACAAATCAATTTTAACTTGAGTGGACAATGAATCCCTTTCCAGTATTTCGGCATCGAGACATGATGACAATGTCAACATTTTTTCTATAACAATCTGCATTAATCTGTACATAAAATGATCTATGTTTTCGATTAGTTCTTGTTTTGAATCAAGAATGTGACCTCATTAATTGTTCCAATCAGCTTCTTGATAGACTCAACATGAGACAAAGCTCCACCATCTTCAATGGATAATATTTTTTGTGGCATCCTTTCATTTGACTGTGAGATTTTCATCCTCGCTTGCACCATCTAGAAACAAACATAAATACTGTTCTACAAGCTATTACTAACGGTGTTAATTATAAAAACATAATTTAATCCCTCAGAACACTCCTTAGGAGCAGTAAAAATAGTTTGTGGTAAAGTCTATCACAGACTATTTATTTGGAATTTATGGAATGTTTTAAAGAATTCGGCATTAAGAGTGTTTTTATATAACACCTTAGTGTGACACTTATGTCTGGAATATAATACAGACAGAAAGATCGCTTAAAAAGTTTGGTATTACATAGATGTACCACTCAGATAGAAGAGGGTACTGGCGTTCTTGGTGATTAGTGCACGCTCAGTCAGAAAGAAATCAGACTCTGACAGTCAGATTTCCTTTACTGTTAGCAGTACATACTTCTATTACAAATTAACAAATGTATGTTGGGAAACTATGTTATTAGTATATACCCTGAACTTTACGAATGTAATGTAAGCATTCCACTCATGTGCTGCCACCACTTTACGTAGGTAGTAAAGGACACTGGCAGTGGAAATGTGAAAAACTTGCCTTCCAAAACAGTTCAACATTATCACACAAACACTGAAACTTGCGCTCCAGCTCCAAATCCCTTCGAAAGTTCTTGTCACCCTCGATAGTGCTAATATAAGCCATTCTTTTGCCAAACTGGTCCAAGCTCAGAATGTAGTCTTTTAGATCACTATTTAAGTTGAATTTGTTTTTCCCTCGTGTTGGTTGCAAAGCTAATGTTTTATTCCTTAGCTTTTCTAATGCTGCTGTAGTTTTGGATATGGTCATTTCTACATCCAATTCAAGCTCGTACAAATGTTCCATGTCAGGAAGGAGTAGTCTTGGAGGTCCGGAAGCCAAGAACTTGGATATTTCTTCGTGTCTCGCTATGTCATCTTTGCTACTACAAGCATCGTCTTTATTCTCAGTTTTATTATTAACAGATGAACAGATGCCTTTTAATTCTTTCAGGAATTTGTGTGTTTCTTCGACAGACTGGTCCACATCTTTGATTAGTGCTTCAAGCGCGGAATGTTTTCCTGACGAAAGGACGCTATTGGCAAAGGCAGTGCACAGTTCAGCTCTTTCGTTAGGCATGTCGCAATTTAATTATTGTTACTCCCAAGCAAAATAATATTAATATTGTTGAAAGTTTGAAACTAGATCAGATAATCAATTATGGACTCAATGCACTGATTGTCCAGTACAACTTCGCCAGAGTTTGAAACTAAACCGTCGCTGATTTAAACTTTGTTATGACAGTTTGTTTTTATGCATTCTGACAACTGACAAGCCGTGAGGTTTCATAACGTTTCGTTTCGTCGTACTTTCCATCAATCGTATCAACTGAGGTATCACAAAACGTATGGATCGTGACGATCGATCGTGTTGTGAAATCTTACGGAGTGTACACACACCAACCCATCCAACTTTATGAAATAACCTAGAAAAAGATAAATCTAAATATTTACTTACTCAACTTAATACAAATATTTCAATAGAAATTAAAGAGAACGGTTTTGCTCAGACTTTTTGTCTGTGTTTGTTAATAGCTTGCGCTTACAAGCATTATAATAGGTCTTTACCTATGAAATTGCCGTTCTGCAGTACTGGCCATTTCAAATCAAAATAATTTTTATATGGCTAAGAATTCTAATTTCAAATTAATTTTATTTTAAGAACATGGAATCCTTTTTCCAAAAGTAGTCATTTGTTTATTGATTAGTGTTACATTTTCATCGCATTTAAATCTTTTTCGTCATCATGGATACGTAAAAAATTCGACTAATTATGGAATATGAGTACCGTTGTAGCAGCAACGCGGCACAAGCGGCACGCAACATCAACGACGTTTACGGAGCTAACACTACAAGCCAACACACCACCTGTTATTGGTTTGCTCGCTTCCGTTCTGGAAATTTCGACGTGAAAAATGAACCTCGACGTCGTCCGAAGACTTTGGTCGACAATGACGAATTAAAGGCGCTTGTGGAAGCTGATGATACACAATCTACGGCTGAATTAGCAGCAGCTTTCGACGTTAGCTACAAAACAATATTGGTCCATTTGTGTCAAATTGGCAAGGTAAAAAAGCTTAACAAATGGGTGCCCCACAAACTCAATGATCGCCAGCGCGAAGTACGCGTCGAGACATGCCTTGCACTGCTTCAATTGATCCAGTGGAATTGCCATAGTATTAAAAATAAAAAATCCGATTTAATTCATCTAATAAACAAATACAAACCTGTCATATTGGCCGTGTCGGAGATGTGGCTAAGGCCTGAATCTCTATTCCGGGTGTCAGGCTTTTCATGTTTTCGAGACGATCGAGATGACGGCTGTAGAATCACTGCTTGAGAACAATAACTCGGCTCGACAACACGAAATCACCTCCTCTCCACTCGATGGTCATATGACAACTGCCTGTCCCTTTCCATCGGTTGTGTGACTCAGCGCACGAGACGAGATAGCGATATACAATACACTACATCCCTTTCTTGTTTTAAACTTGACTCTTTTTAGTTAGAGTATCATCAAAAGTGTAAGTAAATTGCTTTTTTAGCATTATTAAAAGAATAGCTATTAGCAAACATCGATCATCATTTGTATTTACATAATTGTATATAATTGAATTAAGCCGATCATCAATACCTAAATTATTATATTGTTTATTTTACACACTAGTCCGAATCATTGTCGTACATCACATCTCTATCATCCCTGTTGCATATTTCCCATTGGCCTTCAACTTTCTTAAGATGCACTACGTTCCGTCTATACACTTGTCCCGTTTCATTATTCCGAACCTCAATGTCCCCGTCTTTGCTTTTTTCCACTGTATGTTTTGTTGCATCATAATTTGAAGCAAGCTTATTATCTTTATTCATATTTTTTATATATACTTTATCTCCTGGTTCTAAATCACATTCTTGGGCTTTTCTTTTCCTATCTGCGTATATCTTCCCCTTTTCTTTCTGCTCTTGATCTCTATCTCTAACCTCCATATCATCAATCTTCTGCCCAACATCGTTTATCATAGGTAATTTATCTCTAAACTTTCTTTTGAAAAATAGCTCTGATGGAGTCTTCCCGGTCACTGAATGCGGTGTACTATTGTACATACTCATGTATTCTTGCAGACTCTCTTTCCAATCTTTTTTCTCCACCTGACTAATCTTAATTAAGCCTTTTAAGAATATCTCTGTTTTGGCGTTCCACTTCGCCATTCTGTTGAGGCCAGTATGGTATAGAGTTAAACAGGGTGATGTTTCTTTCCTTGCAAAACTTTAGAAATTCCTCACTTGAGAATTGCTTACCGTTATCAGATGTTATTGATAATGGGTTCCCAACACGGCAGAATATTTCCTTTAGCAGATTTATGATTTCACTGCTCGTGATTCTGCGACATATTTTAACTTCTTTGTATCTGCTATAATAGTCAACCACAACAAGTAGATAATCACCGCTTGGGAGGGGCCCCATCAAGTCTATTGCGATATCGACCCAGGACTCTTCAGGTAACTCTCTGCGCTTCAACGGTGTTGGTGGGTTTGGAGCTGACACTAGCGTGCAGCCTTTACACGCTTTTACAATATCCTCAGCAGCTTTGTCGCATTTTGGCCACCATACTTTGGTCCGTAGTCTTGCTTTCATGGCCACGATACCAGGGTGTCCCTCGTGTGCTGCCTTCAAAACTCGCTCTCGCAATTTTTCTGGAATGACAATCCTTGTACCTCTCAACAATATGCCTTCATAAAAACATAATTCATTTTGAAAGATTTTGTACAGTTTCACTTCCTCGTCCCAAGTGTTATTATATAGGCCTTCTTTCACCTTCAGTATTTCTTGGTCGTCTGAAGAACAATCAATGATTTCCTTTGTCGACACTGCGATAGGCCTAGTGCTTTCTACCACTTGGTGGATGTAGTTATCCTGCATCCTGGGAACTGTCACGGGTTCCTTGCATAGTCTTGACTGGGGATCTGCAATATTGCTTTTGCCTGGCCTATAAATTACGCTATACCTATACGACTGTAGACGTAGGATCCATCTTTCAATTCGAGCACATGGTTTGGATTTTGGTCCAAAAATTATCTCTAGGGGCTTGCGGTCCGTGACAAGCTCGAATTCCTTGCCGTATAAATATACGTGAAAATGCTCGACAGCCCATACCAATGCCAATGCCTCTTTCTCGGTCTGGCAGTACCTTCGTTCGCAGTCAGTTAAGGTCTTGTGTCCGTACGCAATGACGCGTGGCCAAGCGCCAAGTGCCACTGGACTAGCATCGGCTATAACTCTTGTTTGGTCTTTTACGTTGTAATATCCTAATGTCGGAATATTGGTTAAAACAGATTTGAGTGAATCAAAAGCCTGTTGTTGCTTGTGTGTCCACAGTTCCTTGATATAAAACCCATCAGTGTGTCTATTTCTTAGTAACTCTTTCAATGGTTCTGTGAGTGTCGCATAATCTGGAATCCATTTACTTACGAAGTTTACTAGGCCTAGAAAGCTTCGCAACTCTCCGACAGTATTGGGTGACCTAAACCCTTGAATCGTGCATACGTATTTTTTCAGAGGCCTCACACCTTCTTCAGACAGTTCATGTCCGAGAAAATTAATTTTTGTTACGCCAAAAATGCATTTCTCTTTACTCAAGAGGACATTGTTACTTTCCAAAACCATCATTACTTTCTTCAGTCTAGTTTGATGTTCTTCCAGGTCTTTTCCGAAAGTAAGAATGTCATCGATAAAGTTTATGCAACCCTCACATCCTAGCAACATGCGTTCTAATATTTTTTGGAAAATCTCGGGAGCGCATGATATACCGAACATCAAACGCTTATACCTATAGAGGCCTTTAGATGCAATAAATGTGGTGATATATCTCGAGTCGGGATGAATTTCAACTTGATGAAATGCGTCTTTGATGTCCAACTTGGAGAAACACTTAGCATCCCTGACTTTCGGTAGCAACTTGTCCATTATTGGTAGTGGATGATTCTCGCGTACTATTGCTTGATTAGCTCGTCTCATGTCCACACAAAGACGCACTTCTCCGTTATCTTTCAAAATAGGTACGATAGGTGACACCCATTTCGATGAACCTTGGACTTCTTCAATAATATCTCTTCTAACTAGGTCTTCTATCTGTCTTTCAACTTTTTCTTTTAAAGGTATGGGTATCCTCCTACGAAAGAAAATTAAATTACCCAAATTACGATAGAAAATTAATATATTTTATTTTATCCCAATTTTAATAAATTTTAAATTATAGTAATCATTGTTATCAATTATAACTTATTATGTATGTATTTTATAAATGGAATAACTCTTCATTTACTCATACAATACCCTTATGAAGTATAATTTACATGAAATTATTATTTATTATTTGAGTTATACTACAAATAGTGATTATTACTTTTTATTCATATAAATTAAATTTGAAGCATTGATGATCTCTTATTAAATGTACATTTTACTGTAGATCATACCTGTAAGGCTGGGAAACTGCAGGAACAGATTTCTCAATTGGCAACTCAACCAAAACGTCCTTGAACTTCGGGAATTTCTCCGTTTCAACATTATTAACCTTCAAGTCTAATCCAATTTTAAGAACTCCCAGAGTCATAGCTGTTGTTTTACCCAAAAGGTTCTTAGTGCCTTCAGCAATTACTAAGAACGTAGCGTTATCCGATTTGTCTCCTACCTGTATGAGTGCCTCAAATGAACCTTTTATAACCAGTGGTGTGTTACTGCCATATGCCAAAAATTTGACGTTCGGGTTTGGTACCTGATTATAAACCACCACCTTGTTTGCTTACAGATTCTCCCAAGTTTGTGCTGTTAAGAGATTTTGCTTGCATCCTGAATCTATGAGCATTCTGGTTTGTACGCCTCCTATGGTACAGACAAATTCGGCATCATCATCAATGTGAAATACGTAATGTGTATCTTCGGGGCACTCTTTCTCTTCGATTTGGTGTACTTCCTGTCTGCTTTCATTGGATTTTTTCTGTTTATTAGACCGTATAGTACTGTCGGTTGTTTCTTCAATTTTCCTTTTCCTTATTTGTTTGGTTCTACAGTACTGTCGAAAATGTCCTTTTATACCGCATTTCAAACACGTCTTATCTCTGGCTGGGCACTTAGCATCGTACGATGCGTGTTGTTTATTACCGCATCTTCCACACGGTATCCCTTTGTTTACAAACTTTGGTCTAGGTTTGTATTCGACTTTGTTGATGCTTTGACTAGTGTTAGCAGTGGTGCCAAAATCCTCCATTTGTTTGTTCACAGCTTCCAATGAATTAGCTTCAGCTATAATTCGATCCAAAGTGATTTCATCCCCCACTTGGAGAATTTTCTTTCTGAGTTCGTTTGAAGAAGCTTTCTCAGCTATCTGGTCAATAATATTATCATCTTTGTCTTTAAATTTACATTTGTCAGCTTGTTGTCTCAATCGAATAAGAAACTTCTCAAATTTTTCACTAGGCCCTTGCTTAATGAGCCTAAATGTGTGCCGCTCGAAAACTTTACTCTGTTTTGGTGTGAAGTATGCATCGAGTTTCTCTAAAGCAATCTTAAAAACATCATTGTCAGCTGTTGGTTCTATGTTTGCGCCCGGGATGTTATAGAATACTTCTTGTAACTCGGGACCCCCGAGATGCAGCAAACTTGCCCTCTTTTTCTCTTTCTTTTCTATGCTCGATGCATCTATGTAAATAAGCAGTGCTCTTTTCCACCGTTCCCATCTGGCTCCCACTGACGTGGAATCGCCATCGCAATCAAATCGCTCTAATGTTAATGGCGTTGCCATTCTGTGATTTTTTTATGGGGTCGTCCTGAAACCAATCAATTCACGTAAGAATTCATCAATGAATTTAATTATAAATCCGGGCTGTGTCTGTCATAATCCATTTGCATTCAAGCATGTCAATTTAATGATCAAACCGTGTTTGCCTTTTTAGGGTTCCATACCCGAAGGGTGCCAAACGGGAACCTATTACTAAGGGTTCGCTGTCCGTCTGTCTGTCCGTCTATCCGTCACCAGGTTGTATCTTACTAACCGTGATAGCTAGACAGTTAAAATTGTCACGGATGATTTATTTCTGTTGTTGCTATAGCAACAAATACTAAAAAGAATAAAATATATATTTAGGGGGCGCCCCATACAACAAACGTGTTTTTTTTTTCTAATGTTGTACGGAACCCCTCGTGCGCGAGTGCGACTCGCACTTGGCCGGTTTTTTCCTTAACATTATTTATTTGCTAAGAAGCATGTCAATTAAATGACCAGACTGTGTCTGTAATGTAAATTGCATTAAAGCACGTCAATCGAATGACCAAACTATGTTTGCTTTTTCCTTGTAAAAATGTATAATTTCTCAGAAACAATGACATGTCAATTTAATGACCAGACTGGGTCTGTTAGTGTAAATTGCATTAAAGCATGTCAATCGAATGACCAAACTATGTTTGCTTTTCCTTGTAAAAATGTATAATTTCTCAGAAGCATGTCAATTTAATGACCAGACTGTGTCTGTTAGTGTAAATTGCATTGAAGCACGTCAATTGAATGACCAGACTATGTTTGCCTTTTCCTTTTAAAATGTATAATAGCGTGTCCAGCATGTCAATTGACCTCGTTTGTAAGTTTGATCTGAGCCACAATAGTAAATAGGTGTCTTGATAATTTCTTATAGGGTGTGGTGTGACATCCCTACCTACTACTATGTATGCATTATACAAATACAGTTCATCAAACAGCAAATAAGTTTGCACGGTATTCACTTTGTTCAAGATTGACTATCGAATCTTAATCAGCGCGCAATAAGGCCAACCGTCGGGTCAAAATTTTCGACTATGAAAATAATGCATGCTGAGAGTTTGAACGGGTTCGTAACAACTAGCTCATCCAGTTTCAATAATCTAGGTAATCTAAACTCATCCTTAGGTCAAACTGAATAGGATACCTACAGACATTGTAATCATAATAACAAACAGGCTTCGCACGATTACTCGAACAAAGTAATTAGCAGGTGAAATTGCGCCTTATTGTCGGTCAATACAGTTCAAAAGGAATAATACGAGTAAATGTCTCGCCTTTGTATATGGTGAAAACATTTTATTTATTTTTTTATTTCTTTTTTTTTTTACCTACACATTTTTCGTTGGAATCTTTGAACTGGTTTAGTATTTTGAAGTTTTTGTTTCATAGTACTCACTGTTTATCCCGTCGCCACATGTAGAATCACTGCTTGAGAACAATAACTCGGCTCGACAACACGAAATCACCTCCTCTCCACTCGATGGTCATATGACAACTGCCTGTCCCTTTCCATCGGTTGTGTGACTCAGCGCACGAGACGAGATAGCGATATACAATACACTACAACGGCTATGCAGGGTCTGCCCTATTAATAAGAAAGCATCTCACCTTCTCCAGACTTGATAACCCTCCTCACAGTGACACTTTTAATATAGTTGCGGTCAGATCCCTAAATATATCTTTCATTTCTCTCTATATCCCTCAACCTTCTCCCTCTGTTATCCAAGAAATTCATTCTATTCTCTCTACTCTTCCTGGTCCATTATTAATTATGGGTGACTTAAACTGTCACAACAATCTTTGGGGTTGTTATAAAAATGATGCTGTTTCCTTTGATTTTTTGGACCTGTTGGATCATTACGATTTGTGCATACTAAATGACGGCTCTCCCACTCACAGGGTCTATCCCAATCAAGACCCAAGATCAGCTGTTGATCTCTCATTTTGCTCCTCTTCACTCGCCTCTCTCTTATCGTGGCAGATCCTACCATCTACATATAGATAGATAGATAGATAAAAGATTTATTTCCATAGGACACACACACGTAGGTACATATATCAACAAATGAAATCACAGAGTAACAGCAAATTATTAACACTGACAAAACAGAAACAGAAACATACATAAGCAATACAAGCATTTATGTGATAGGAGAAGTACCTATCTATAGGATGTGAGCGGATAAATAGCGTATGGCAGTGATCATTTCCCATCTTTAATCTCATTTCCGTCTAAATCTATCCCAGTTCGAAAATATGCTCCTCTTCTCAAATACAAGCTAGCGAATGCTGACTGGAATAAGTTTTCCACGGCAACTGACCAAAGGATAACGTGTCTTTCTAATGTCTCCCCCGAAAACGTTTTTACCTCCTATAACAACTTTGTTGAAGTCCTTGACTCCTCTGCTGCGTCTTCTTTCCCTTTAAAAAAGCCTCCTAAGAAGAACTTAGCTTCGCCTCCATGGTGGGACTTTGAATGCTCTGCAGCAGTGAAAAAAAGAAAAGAAGCAGAGAAGCTTTATAATAGGGCTATTAACGACCAAAATTTCCTTAACTTCCAACGAATAGCTGCTGAAACCAAAAGACTTTTGTCGGGAAAGAAAAAACAGGGATGGGTTAGTTTTTGTGAAAATCTCTCTCCTAGAACTCCGGCAGCATTAGTCTGGAAGGGTATTAGACGGTTTCGCGGATCTCTGACAAATTTTGACGTAACATCCGATGATACTTCTACCTGGTGTAACGAAATGTGAACTGTGACACACATTTTGTTTCAAAAACAGAACTTTAGATAAGAAATTATTATTTAAAATGATTCCCTAATTACAATCTTATGTACTAGCTTAAAATCTAATAAAATAGATAAATCAACTATTTATTTACACGTAGTACAACATGTAAACACACTTAATTTTATAACAATAATAAACAAAAGTACATTCTAACCTTATAAACACTTAAACCTATATTAGTCTTTACACAATAAATAATAATTTCAACAGACAAACTGATCTAACGTCACGATTTTGATATAGATGAAAGCCAGGCGCAAACATTAGTAGTACTGTGACTAGTTTTCGCATGGTGGGGCAAAGGCCGGCCTGCCGTCGTGCCTCAGTCGCTCGGAGCCTTCCTCTTGTGACAACCTTATATTTGTTGCTGTGTTAGCTAACTAGTTACAACGAATCCTACGACGCCCTTGGTCGTGAGGTGTTGGCAGAGATACCAATTGAGTATCCGATTCCTATGCTAATAGGAAATCCCAAGCTTGGGAACTCTGTGCGGGTTTGAGCTACCGCTGCTGATTGAAGCAGGCCAACACTGGGAGTCTACCCTGACCCTGTTCCCCTTTGGTTGGACTTGGCTACTTTCTTTCGGACGCTGGACTTCGCCTGGACGTAGCGCTAGTGACTGCGAGGGAAGTGGGGTATTGTACTCTGACTAAAGTGTAGTTTGTAAGACCGAACAGACAGTGCGCGAGTGAACGGCGACCTAGGCTTAGTAACCCTCTCCACGCTTGTAAATTTGTAAATATACTTGTAAATATATCTTGCTCATGTTTAATTTTACCCGCTATAAAATTAACGTGACAATGGCGCCCAATAACGTGGTCTAAAGGGTCAAAGTTCGTGCTTTGTCTGTTGGTTTTTTTATTCCCAGCTGCTTTCTAGCAGGTGTTGGTTAGCGCATGCTTTTGTTTTAGCTGTGTTGTTTATTTTTTTTATTACTTTGTAACAGAACGGATAGGGTTAGGATTGGATAGGTAGTTATAAATAAGTAAGTATTGTATGTAAGTGGACATATGGACGGTAAGATATTTTAGTAATAGCTAGTTATAAACGTAGAAAATAGTAAATACTAATTTAAAAATATATATATATATATATATATATATTATTGATTTATTTTAAGTGTAACTTGCTGAAGTTGCTTTAGTACTGTCGTAGTTTTGCAATAGCACAACACACCTAAGCAGGCTATACAATGGGTTATCCAATAAAATTTCTGCTCTTAAATAAAGTGGAGCTACAATACGAGGTTGGCATAAGGGGAGAGACTCCAGCCAATATTGTGCGCGAGTTGAGATGTCAAGTCACGAATCTTACTCCCTTATATCCATCTGAGGATATTTTAGATTCAGTATACGACTTTGAAACAGACTTAAGTGGCATTAAGGAAACGCTTAAAAAGGTACAGACTAATATCGACGAGTTCAAGGTATCAAGACTACAAACCTTAATTGACCGCACACGTTCACTTCTGAATCATGTGTACTTTCGTCTTCTCAGAATAAATAAACCTGGTACTAGTGAACAGGAGAAAAATTTAAAAGAAACTTCAAAATTATTTAACGAGTTGTATGTTAACTTAGAACAATTGGCAGCTAACAATGGCTCCAGTTCTACCGAGCGCGATAACAAAACTCAAACTGAGGATTTGTCCAATGTAAATAATATATCATCGGAATTACAAAATATAAGTATTTCAGTGACCTGCGATCGTGGCATTACGGGTGATATCACTAAAATAAAATTTGATGGCAAAACTTGCGTCAGATCGTTTATCCAAAAGCTAGAAGAATTTCGCATCTCTAAAGGAATGACTAATGCAAAAATGTACAGTTTAGCCTATGAATTGTTCATCGGCGATGCTCTTCACTGGTTTAGGTCAATATCTAATTCAGTGACATCGTGGGAGGAATTATTAATTAAATTAAAAGCTGACTTTGATCTCATTGATTATGACTATCGAATGCTCTCAGAAATTCGCTTACGTACACAAGGAGAAGGGGAAAATATTGTTATATACCTAGCTGTAATGCAAGGAATGTCTGCAAGGCTAAGCAAATCACTACCTGAGGACGAAATGTTAGAGATCTTGCTCCACAACGTTAGACCAGTTTACACGCAGATATTGGCTACATGTCCTAATGTGAAGTCAATCAATCAATTACGAGAATTGTGCAAAAACTATGAAAATGTCATGGCAAGGGCCGCTAACTTTAAGGACCCGCCACCTCCTGCCTCCAATACACTGGCACCTGAATTTAGCTATTTAAACTCAAATCTTGTATTAAATCGCACAAATGATCAAAAACATTTTTACAAGCCGTACGATTCTAGACTGCATCAGAAAAAGCAGTTCACTAACAAGGTCTACGCCTTGGAGCCCACCAAAAAGATGTTTTGCAATCGCTGCCGTGTGGATACACATTCCATGAAGGAATGTCCAGCGGAGCGTGTCGTCTTTTGTTTTAAATGCGGCACAAAAGAAGTCAAAACACCGGATTGCCCAAATTGCAACCCTGATGTTGTACGAACACAGTCATCAACTAACACAAAAAACTAACTATCGAAAATTGTGGCAAGTCTGACACAAATTTCGATAGCTCGGATTGGAATAAGTGGTTACAGACTATAAAACAATTCCTTACTTCTTATAAAGTTGCCCCAATTTTCGGTTCTAAACCGAGCACCGATCCTCGGCCTTTCCTTGAAATTAATATAAATAATATAGAAAAACTTAACATACTAGGTCTGCTTGATTCTGGATCCGTGGTGAGTATTCTCGGTAAAAATGCACACGAACCCATAATAAAATATGGTTTCCGCTTGAATAACAAAGAGACAATTTCAGTCACAGCTGCTGGTGGTCACAGAATTGTTTCTCGAGGCGTGATTCCACTACCTGTTATCTTCAACGATACCTGTAAAGTAATAAAGTTTCATGTTATACCCGAAATAGATTACCACATGATACTGGGAATGGATTTCTGGAATAAATTCAATATCTTACCCGACACGTTACTTCAAGCTTCTTATATATCCTCCTCGGATCCGTGTCTCGCTGAAGTTACATTAAAAAGTGCGAATTTATTCATACACTCTTATGAAAATCTTGACTCATCTCAGAAATTCATTGCCGATGAAGTGGTCCTGAAGTTTAAAGAAATATCTTATGAACACAAAGGTCTAGGCAAAACGTATCTTATAGAACACCACATTGACACAGGTGACGCTAGTCCTATCAGGCAAAGATATTATAGGATGTCACCGGAAAAACAACGCATCTTAACGGAACAGGTAGATGAGATGCTATCGTTAGGTGTAGTTGAACATTGTGAGAGTCCGTGGTCATCACCAGTACTAGTGGTGGGTAAAAAAGACGGTAAGCCTAGACTTTGTCTCGATAGTCGAAAACTGAATTCGGTAACAAAAAAAGATGCGTACAACTTACCGTATGTATCAGAAATTCTCGACAATCTCAGAGACGCTCGATATCTGTCAAGTGTGGATCTGTCAAAAGCTTTTTGGCAGATTCCAATACATGAGCCTGACCAGGAAAAGACAGCTTTTTATGTTCCAGGTCGTGGCTCACTAAAATTCAAAGCTACTGCGTTTGGACTGACCAACGCACCAGCCACTCAACAGCGCTTGGTTGACTTATTATTCGGTCCTGAATTTGAATTAAAAGTGTTTGCGTATCTGGATGATATTATCATTAAAAACACGTCGCACTTCTTCGGCGCGTGCTAGACAAATTGGTTCATGCAAACTTGACAGTCAATCTATCTAAATGTCAATTCTTTAGAAGTCAACTGCGATATTTAGGGTACATTGTGGACTCACAGGGCCTCCGTACTGACCCAGAAAAAGTCGAGGCTATATTGAACTACCCTACGCCCACAAACCGAAAAGAGATAAAACGTTTTCTAGGAACAGCTTCATGGTACAGACGTTTTATTCCAAATTTTAGCACGATTGCTGGCCCACTTAATAAGCTCACGTCTACAAAAAAAAATTCTCCTCCATTTTCATGGTCTGCTGAAGCTGAGAAATCTTTTCTTGAGCTAAAAACTTTGCTGATTAAAGCTCCTGTCCTTGCTTGTCCAAATTTCGATCACTCATTTGAAGTCCACACAGACGCTAGCAACTTTGGTGTTGGTGCCATGTTATGTCAGACTATTGATGGCGTGGAGCACCCAATAGCGTTCATGAGCAAATCTCTGAATGGCGCAGAACGCAACTATAGTGTGACAGAAAGAGAGGCCCTAGCTGTCCTTACCGCACTAGAACACTGGCGATGTTACCTGGAAAATGGACAAACATTTACAGTGTACACTGACCATGCGGCACTCAAATGGTTTATCTCACTCAATAATCCGACAGGTCGTTTGGCTCGCTGGGGAGTTAGGCTTTCTGCTTTCAACTTCCGTATAAAACACAGGCGAGGCAAAGAAAATGTTATACCCGACTCACTTTCAAGATTGACTCTGCCTGTCACCGCAGTTTCCGATTCTGATCCACTTATATCTCAGAGCACTAACGATACATGGTACCTAAACATTTTTGAAGGCTGCCAAAGAACGCCAGTTAGTTATCCTAACTACAGAGTTGAAAATGGCAAACTGTATAGGTACATGAAAAGTAAAAATTCGCTTACCGCTGAATTCGATTGGAAGGAGGTGGTTCCTGCCGAATCACGATCGGCCGTTATCTCTAATAATCACTCGGAACCAACATCTGCGCACTTTGGCATCTTCAAAACTTATAGGCGTCTAGCTCTTCGTTATTATTGGCCTCGCATGCACGCGGATGTTTGCGACCATATTTCTAAATGCGACATCTGCCTCGCTTACAAACTGCCCACTCACGGTACATTGGGGAAGATGGGTAGGCCCAAGGAATGCTCGAAACCATTCCAATCACTGTCTATCGATTTGGTTGGCCCCTTACCCAGTAGCAGAAAGCAGAATTCATATATTCTAGTAGTCACTTGCATATTCTCAAAATACTGCCTACTTTTTCCTCTTCGCAGAGCGACAGCTCAATCTGTAGTTAAATTGCTTGAAGATGACGTAATTCTTGTGCACGGCGTCCCGCAAACTGTAATACTGGATAACGGCTGTCAATTTATCAGCAAAGAACTTGAGAAGCTCTTTAAAGATTACACTATACCTAATGTTCATTTCACACCTCGCTACACTCCACAGGTAAACACCGTAGAGAGGTATAATAAGACATTGGTCACAGCCATCTCAATGTTTGTCAATGATGATCACAGGACCTGGGACGTGAATTTGGCTAAGATACGGTTTGCAATGAATAATTCCGTCAACGAGGTAACAGGTTATACGCCATCTTTCCTTGTTCACGGTAGAGAGCTCGTTGCTTGCGGTTCGCATTATTTAGAAAATGACGAACCGAATAATATGTTGTTCCTACCGCGTGATCTTTATGCTGAAAACCTGGGGTATCTGGCAAAAATATTTGACAACGTACAGGTTGCATTATATAGAAGTCATGCCAGGAATACCCAACGTTATGACTTGCGCAGAAGGCATGCCGAGTTTAGGGTGGGTGATGTTATTTGGAAACGCTGTTACTTACAAAGTGACAGAGACGCCTACTTTGCAAAGAAGTTGGCCACTAAATTTGTTAAATGTAAAATAAAAAATAAACGCTCGCCTTTAGTCTACATTTTGGAGGACATGTCGGGTAAAGACCTCGGTGCATGGCACATAAAAGATCTAAAGGCAACTGGCGATAAATTAAGAAGTTAGTAATAGGTTCAATGTACATAATATATTATACTTAAGCGTATTATAGGTAGTTAAGTTAGTATAGGTACTTTTTTCACAGCAACACGATATGTAATGTGTTTGGGAGCGAGTTTTTTTTTGCTAAAGTACTTGTCTTTGTCGCTCAAAATGTATGCGCGCTTTAGGACGACATCACCTACGTTGGATTCTACCTGTTTTCATTTTGGATTCCTTCTTTTTTGAAAAGGGTGTCCGTTACCGAGCTAATCCTTAGGGACTACTTCCTAGGATTTTTTTTACTAAAGAATAAAAAAATCCTTTTCTAAGGAGGGGGATATTGTAACGAAATGTGAACTGTGACACACATTTTGTTTGTAGACCACAAAACCCTCCTTCGTAAGATGATCAGATACGGTCTCAGTAATAAATCTTTAGAACTTCTTAGATCGTATTTAGCTAATAGAGTGCAGAAAGTTGATATTAATGGAGTTAAGTCACCCGGATCCGATGTTAAAATAGGAGTTCCTCAGGTTCAATTTTAGGGCCGTTCCTTTTCTTAGTGTATGTTAATGATCTGCCGTACCTAGTTGAGAAATTGTCACAAATAGTATTGTTTGCGGATGACACGTCTCTAATTTTTAAAATCAAGAGAGGTCAATCTAATTTAGACGATGTAAACAATGCTCTTTCTAAAATTCTGAACTGGTTTAACGTAAACAATCTTATGTTAAATGCCAAAAAAACAAAATGTATTAAGTTTTCATTGCCCAATGTCAAAAAAGTGGACACAAGTTTAACAATAGCTGGTGACAGACTAGACTTAGTTGAGACAACGGTGTTTTTAGGCATTACAATAGACTCAAAACTACAATGGGATCAACACATAGAAAAGTTAGCGGGTAGGTTAAGTTCAGCTGCATTTGCAGTTAGAAAAATTAGACAACTAACAGATGTAGAAACTGCGAGGCTAGTTTATTTCAGTTATTTCCACAGCATTATGTCATATGGTCTGCTACTATGGGGGCGGGCGGCAAATATAGAAACAATTTTTATTCTCCAAAAAAGGGCTATTAGAGGTATTTACAATTTACCTGCCAGACACTCACTACGTGAGTTTTTTAAGGAAATAGGAATTCTTACGCTAGCTTGCCAATATATATTCGATAACATAATGTATGTACGTAAAAACATAACTACATTTAAGCTAAACAGGGATATACATAACGTTAACACCAGAAATCGAAACAAAATTGCCTCATCTAGATTCAGATTAGCCAAGGTAAATACATCATTTGTAGGATATAGTGTACGTTTTTATAACAAAATTCCTGAAAGTATTCTATCCCTGCCAGGAAATAAATTTAAATTTGTTATTAAAACTGCGCTGTGTAAAAAGGCATACTACAGAATAGATGACTTTATAGATGATAAAAACCCTTGGCAGTAAACCAATTCCACAACGAGCTAGTTATTGGTATTCTAATAATATATAGGGTTTAATAAATTTCATACATATGTACAGACGCTGTGATTGCATATCAAAACTATGCTATTATTATAGATAACTGACAAGAACTTTATCACACAAGTTTGCCAAAGGCCATGCGAATGGTGGCGCGGTGGCCGGGTCGCCTATCTCCCTCTAATATGGTTGAGACTGGTGATGGCTGACCTCTGCGTTACGCTCGTGAACGGGTGCCGTCCGTGTGTCTGGCCGCAGCATTGGTGTTTTATTACCTTTTAAGAATATTAAATGATGTTTGACTTTGCAAGTATTTATTGCACTCATGGATCTTGAGATTCTTGGTATACGAACACTCATACCTAATTTGTATTAGCTTTAAGTTGATTTGAGAAAAGATGGTCAGAGTGGAGTTTTTTTTTCGCTGCCTTTTTCTCCACTACAGACGGCCCTAAGGCAGCGGCTAACATTTTACATAACTGTATGTACATTGACATTCAACAAGCAGAATGTAAATTCTTTACGTTGAAATAAAAAAATTTGTATTTTGTATTTTGTATTTGTATTCTGTTAGTTCTTTTTGTAATATTTTGCAGTACGCTGATGATATAGCTTTATATTTTCCTTCTAAAGACCTTGAAAAGGCTTCGAACCGTCTTAACACTGCAATGATGTACCTCGACGACTGGCTTCTCAGCCATGGCCTGTCTCTTTCAGTTCAAAAGAGTAGTGTGGTAGTTTTTTCAAGAAAAAGAAATATCCCAAATATAATAGTATCCATTAATGGTGAACCTATCCCTGTTGAAAAGGAGGTTAAGTTCCTTGGAGTGATTTTGGACTCCAAAATGACGGGCAATCCACAAATTAATTATGTAATAAAAAAGTGTGAAAAGGGGCTAAACACTCTTCGGTGCTTGGCTGGTGTGTGGTGGGGGGCTCACCCCTACTCCCTTAAATTAATTTATAATGCAATAATTCGTAGTCATTTAGACTACGGATTGTTTTTACTGGAACCATGCAGTAAACTAGCGCTGGACCGACTGAATAAAGTACAGTATAAGTGTTTACGAATTGTACTTGGCGCCATGAAGTCATCTCCTACAAAAGCCCTACAGGTAGAATGTTCGGATCCTCCTCTTGCCCTTCGCCGCCAATACTTAGCAGATCGATTTTACTGTAACGTTGTTCAATTTTTGGATCACCCTCTCCTCAAAATTCTTTCATCATTATCACACATGTGTTCTTCTTCGAACTATTGGACCCACAAGGAACTTCCTTGTGTGGTCAAAAGTCACAACAAATTTTCCGATCTTCAAGCTCCTATCTTCCAAGCTGATATTCTTCCACTTTTTTCTGTAGATTTTGATGTTCTTATTTATACCCCTAATATTCTTCTTTCATTTGATATTGGTAAAGATTGTCCCCAGGCCGAAAGTATATTTAAAGAAAAGATGGTGGAGGATTGGTCAGGGTGGGTTCCCATATTTTGCGATGCTTCCAAACTGTCTGCCGATGGATGTGTCGGGGCAGCTGTTTGGGTGCCTAGATTTAGTACAATTTTAAGTTTTAAATGTCCCCCAGCTTCATCTGTTTTTACGGGTGAAGCCGTGGCAATTCTTGAAGCCATTGTATTTGTCCAGGCGCACAAAAATATTATTCAGAAAGCAATAATTTTTTCTGACTCCCTAAGCTGTCTGCAAGCTGTACTCGCTAATCCTTTTAGGTCCAAAACAAAATTGCCGATTATATTAAAAATTAGAGAGTCTCTTTTTACTTGCAATAAGCAGAATATTGATATCGTACTTGCTTGGATTCCGGGTCACTCTGGGATCCAAGGAAACGAATTTGTGGATTTGTGTGCAAAAAACGCTGTTGAGTCTGGCTCTGACACTCACTTTATAAATTACTCGTCTGATCTTCTTGCAACCGCCAAAATGAATTTAAATAATTCCTGGGCAGCTAATTGGGAATCTTTTCAGAAAAACAAAGGTTCTCAATACGGCAATATACAGGATAACATACCTACAAAGCCTTGGTTTTTCTCATTCCGTGACGCGGACAAAAAAGTAACTTCCACAATTTGTCGCTTGCGCTCAGGTCACGTTTGTTCCCCCGTCTTCTTGGCAAAAATACGGGTGCGGGATAATTCATTATGTGAGTGTGGTATGGACGAAGGGTCACTAGATCATATTTTCTTCAACTGTTCTAAGCTGACTTCTTCTCTTTACGATTTTCTTCCACCAGACGTTCCTCTCCCTACAAATTTCCGATCGGTGTTACCCCTTGTATTTACCCCCTTTATTAAAGTTTTAGCTGATTTTATTAAAAGTAACAACATAAAATTATAATTTTAGAATATTTTATGTGCTATTTTGTTTTATTTATTTACAATTTTATTAAAAGTTTCTCAACTATCGCGTTCTTAGTTTTAGATTGTAGGGAAAAAAAAAATGTTGCCATCCCCACAATAAACCTGACATTGGCAGAATCCTTAGGGGTGCCATTCTAAAGAATTGTATTGAATTAAGAAATAAGGAACAGATTCCCACCGCAAATTTTATTCTTATTTCTTATTCCTTATTCTTGATTGTGTTTCTTGTTCCTTATATCTTTTTTTTTCATTGTGTAATGGGCTTTACCGTTTAATATTTTTATTACCAACCCTGCAGTGCACAAAAAGAGCTGATGATAAAGTAGCTTAGAATTTTTAAAGTATTTGTATATTTCATATCTTTACTTGATAAAACCTAACCAGTTCAGATACTTAGGCCATACTGAAAGTTTCTGGAACGGACTAGTTACAAAAGGAAAATAAAAAAAACACTGATAGGGTTTGAACAAGGAACTCTCTGTCAGTACATTTATTTTTAAATTGTGAGTCTATCATTTGTTTTTTCATCGTGGCGTTGTTTTGAAACTAGTGTGTCGCTATTACAATGAATTTAAGTCGAGAAAATTTCCGTACTATGATTTTTTACGATTTTCGCTATGGCTTAAGTCAGCAAGAGAGTTGTCAAAGACTTCAGTTAGCATTTGGTGATGAAGCCCCATGTCGTAGCTCTATTTATTCGTGGTTTGGTGAATTTGGACGAGGACGTGATCATCTCTATGACGTTAAACATGAACGTCGGCCAGCGACCGCGGTTACCGATTTTAATATTGATACTGTGCGACAACTAATTGAAACGTATAAAAAAATTACCTGTCAGCAAATCCGCACTACCTTAGGCATTAGAATGAGCCAAGTGCAAAAGATATTGCATGAGCATCTGAAGGTTCGGAAACTTTGCACTCGATGGATACCGCATGATTTGTCCTAAGATCAGAAACGACTGCGCGTAGAGTGGTGCCGTAAAATGATAAAAAAATATGACGGAGGACAATCAATGGCTGTGTATAACATCGTAACAGGTGATGAAACTTGGGTGTACTGCTTTGAACCACAAGGGAAAAGTTAATCGGCGGAATGGGTCTTTCCTTTTGAAGAGTTGCCAACGAAAGACAAAAAAAGCCGCAGCACTGGCAAGAAAATGGTTGCTTCGTTTTTCGGCAAATCAGGCCATTACACCACTGTATTGCTTGAAAACCAAAGAACCGTAACTACAGATTGGTATGTTAATACGTGTTTGCCTGAAGTGTTTGACAAAACACGCGAAAAGCGTCCCCTGAGCAAAATAGTCCTTCATCATGACAACGCGTCGGCACATTCCGCTAAGGCAACGAATGCGTATTTGAAGGCTTTAAAAGTAGAATTAATGACTCATCCGCCAAACAGTCCAGATCTAGCACCCTGTGATTTCTTTCTGCTCCCAAATATAAAAGATAAACTCAGAGGTTTACGTTTTACAAGCCCGGAAATGGCGGTGAATGCTTTTCACAAAGCCATCGAAGAGGTCCCTAAGGAAGACTGGACCCACTGCTATTCACAATAGTTCCAGCGAATGCAAAAATGCGTAAATCGTGAGGGTATATACTCTGAAAAACAATAAATGTGTTATAAAGATAATAGGTAGTCTTATTTACCAGAATCCAGAAACTTTCAGTATGGCCCACGTACCAGTGGGGCCCCATTTTTTTATTTCCCCCAGGGCCCTGCGTTACCTAGCTACGCCACTGGTTCTAGCTCTAGCTCTTTGTAAGGCGCGAAACATACAGAAAAGGCGTAAGGTGAAGGCGCGGCGCAGGCATCTTGCCGCTTCAAAACGCGTCAGTACAAAATGTACGTACAGCTTGTCTATTAAGTCATGAAATTAAATAAGGGCAACCCTGTCTAACAACTGGCAACTCCTATTACGTAGTGGCCACACTGTATACAGTGACAGAAAATTTTGATCTTTGCAGGACAAACAACTATTCAAAGCAAAAAAAACTCTTATTTTATTATTGTAGATAAAAAAAAATTATTTCAACATTAATTTCAACATAAATTTGAAGATAATGATTTAACCACTATCTTCAAATTCCAAATATTCTACATCCAAAGAGATATTTTCATCACTAGAATCATCAGCAACACTGCTGTCATCGCTAGTATCTTCGGTTATGCGGATTATTAAATCATCTACGTCTTGATAAAGGGTCCTTCCTCGTTCGTAATATTCGTTTCCCAGATCTACGACGTGACGGCAGCAGTTTTTCCATGTCTCAGCAGTGATGTTGTTAAAGGCCTCTTCAGTTAGCTGCTTCACATCCCGGGAACCAACATTGTGTGCAGCAACATTTTGTTTGACTTGAGCCCAGATGAGCTCAATAGGGTTCAAATCGCAGTGGTACGGTGGAAGCCGCACCACGGTATGCCCGTTTTCTCCCAAAAGCTCATCGATTGCATAGATTGGGCGAGGCTTATTTTTTTTCACCAAATTTAGCAAATTCGGCTTTCTTAGTGTGGGATCAAACTGAATGTTATTTTCCATAAGCCAAAGTTTGATTTCATCTACCCGGGATTGTGAGGTAGGAGCCTTATTTGTGGTCACGTTATGGTATGGAGCATTATCCATGACAATTATTGAAGGCTCGTGTAGATTCGGTATAAGCTTTTCTGAGATCCACTTTGTGAAATTGTGCGCATTCATCTCAGAATGGTAATCTTCCAGTTTATTTTTGCCAGTAAATATAAGCAAACAGTTTGGGACAAAGCCTTTTTCACTGCCGGCATGGACGATTATGTACCGCTTGCCTTTAGATATATTTTGTGTAACGCCATCGACATTTATAGACTGCCAACATTTTTTGACCTGAAAAAATAATAAAAACTGTTTTTATAATTATTTAAAGCGTCCTAACATAACCATTAAAATGTAAAATAAATAATAACGAAGATGTTACCTTATATGAGGAGTGAATGTAGCTCTCATCTAGGTAAATTACATCTTTTCGTAACTCTTCTGGCAAATTTCTGTTTCTTCTTAGGATTCCTAAATACTCTTCTCTTTTAGCTGCTATGTGCGGTTGTTCTATAAGAGCCTTTCTGTCTGTTGAACATCTCTTATAAGAGAATCCAATCGCTCTTAAAATTTTACGCAGAACTTCTAGACTGCAATCAAAATCTAGATCTGTTTTTGCAATCACTTGCAATTTTCTCAAGGTAGGTACTTCTTTCCGCACCGTATAAAAAAAGTGAACTTTTTGCCTAAGTGCACATAAAGTGAAATCATCCATTTCTTTTTTAGGACGGCCGGGTCTGTGTTTATCAGGAGTTTCAAATATTCCGTTATTTGTGTACCCTTCATCCACAATGCGCCTAACCGAACTTTCAGATTTACCTAAAACAGAAAAAAACTAACAATCGAATCTATCACAAAAAAATGTTCGCCTATTTTTTCAGTTAAGAAACAATTGATTTTGATTTAGAAGTTCTATTGTCCAGAACAATGATGCTAAAGTATTAAGATGGTTTGGTCAGACTATAACGAAGTCAGGAAGGTCTCCAATATAACCTATAAACATGCAATGTAAACAATGCTATTTTTGACGCAGCATAAAATATTAAGTCAAATTTTAACTTACGATAAGACTTCAAATAAAGGGAGCACTCTTACGTACCCGTCATAGCTGCTGTTCTAGCATATACATCGTCCAAATCCGATAAAATGTATCCAGCTTCGTGTTCCAATAAACATCGCTGAAAAACTTTGAAAATCACTTCCCGAGCTCCACTTCGAATTGTTTTTTTCATTGTAGATTATATTTACTTTATTTAACCACAAATTCAGATGAATTCAAACCGAAACAAAAAACAATTTCAAAATAATAGAGTCCACAACTCGATCTCGGTGACAGATTGTTATAAGGGGTTTTTTTTTTTGGTCATATTAGTGTTGCCAGAGACATAGGCATAAATATTTATTACCAAGCATTTAATTTCATGACTTAATAGACAAGCTGTAAGCGGCACGTTGCGTGGCACAGGCACGTCGTTTCGTCGCCTGTTCCGCGTCGCTAGCAGTCGCGCGACTAGAGTGGCGCGCAAGCAACACGTCTTTTGTTATACAGAGTGAGCAGAAAAATGCGTGACGACAGTTATTTTAACATTCCGTTCTGCGAGATAATCGAACAATTTCCAGCTCTTTTTATTTTTATTTGTATGCTTCTTCTGAAGACCGTGTTTTACTTTCGGCAATAGAATGTTGAAACATTCTAGTGACATTTTGAACACTGTTGGAAAACGATCAGGATATTCGCATAATCTTTCCATCATTTTAAAATATCTATGCTCTTGTGACATTTTCCAAACAGGGTGCACCCAATATCTTCGGTGTCTCTGCACATACTTAATGTTGCAGCAAAGCGAGCGCATCTTCGTCATCTGAAGAGGAAGACATGCTATCACGATAAAGTCAGCCTGTGTAATGACTCTTTGTGCAGTCTCTTCGCCTCTTTGATATAATTTAAGTCGCATCCGTGCCTTATCTGTTCCACGCCGGCTCTGCGCCTGCGCCGCGCCTTCACCTTGCGCCTTTTCTGTATGTTTCGCGCCTTAGTTTGATGTAAATCGACATAAAGAGGTGTTGGGATTGGTAGGTACATAATGGAAGGCCAGTAGAAAAACCAACCAGTTTGGAAAAATAATATTTAATTAATTATATATTACAATACATTACAAAATAAGTGATAAAATATACAACACTCCATCACCGGCCAAATATTGTGTGCTAGTTTTGTACACGAAGTAACAAACGCCCACTGTCTGTGGTACAGTACAGACGGTTAAAAGTTACACTGAAAGCTAGATAAGCAAATACAAAGAACCTATGTTGAATTTAAATTATACGATGTGTATATTTAGTTTCATTCAGCTGTGGTAGGTACATATAAAAACAAAGATCTTTCATAATCGTCATCATCAGCAGCCCATTATGTCCCCACCGAGGGGCACGGGTCTCTTCCCTGAGGAAGGTATAGACCATACTCCACCACGGGGGCCAAGTCCGGACTGGTGGAGGCTTGTAAGGCTAGTGGCTGGTCTTACTGTCAAGAGTTTTCAAGCCGCCCTAAGGCCTCTGACTTGGCTTAACGACTGCCATCTATCGACGGCAGCCGGCACCAACTGCTTAACGTGCCTTGCGAAGCACGGAGCCGCTCGAAAAAATGCCACTAGCGTTAGTCATAGACGGTGCCCATCCATGGACTGAACGCGCCGTATGTTGCTTAACATTAGTGATCGTTTAAGATTACTCAGGCAGCCCAGGCTACGAGCGACTCAAAGATCTTTCGTAAGCACATTATTAATTTTATTCCGGATACACTTACTTGACTGTTTATCGGAAGAGTCCGACCAGGTTTCGTTCAGATTCGCAGAGCTTAATCATGGTGAGCAGAGACGGAGCTCGCGTCGTCGGTTGCTCGTCTCTGAGTGCGGGCGAAACATGGTCGGACTCTTCCGACAAAAAGTCAAGTAAGTGTATCGGGAATATCAATGATTTAATCATCGTCATCATCTGCCATTGGAACACATAGGCAGTCTATTCTGTTAGTGCATTACAGTTATTGGGTCGGGTCACATGGCATCTTTTTTAATTCCATCGACGCCTAGAATTACGAATACGCGTGCGCGCGTTAATTTGAAGCGGCAATGAAATGAAACTGACGCAGTCAGGCAGCTGTCATTGTACTACAATGCATTAGCAGAATCTAGGCCCTAGTCGTCGGACCATCGTCCGGTTCGCGGCACCAGCTCACAACTTATCACAGGACGGTAAGACCAGCCACGAGTCTTACAAGCCTACACCAATCCGAACTTGGCCCCCGTGGTGGAGTACGGCCTATACCTTCCTCAGGGAAGAGACCCGTGCCCCTCAGTGGGGACATAATGGGTTGATGATGATTGAATTTTAAGTAAGACGCAAGTCCTTACTTAAAATTAACTGAAATCATTCAAAGGTATATTTTCCAACGTTTGTTAATGTCGCTGTCCGTTGCATGGCTATTCGTATTCGCTTATTAGACAAATATTAACCATCCCGGCAATTGTTAAGCACTGTTTTTAATAAACATGCAATGTATTCTACATTTCTAAATCGTCGGCGAATACGCGAATACGAATATCACCATTACAGTTGACCAACTCTATGCTTGGCACCGTACGGTCGCCACGGGTAGTCTGTTAGCTTTTAGAATATACCTCGGCTACTATCGGAAATATTCGTGTAATACAAATATCGGAACTAATATGACACTTAATTTCGAAATCGGCACTAATATGACGGAAAAAAACTATTACAGAGCAGGAAGTAGCCCGACGTATATTCTAAAAGCTAACATACAGTACGGGCTTTTCTGCACTTGTATTGTAGTCTCTAACTTAAAAGTATTTAAGGATTATTTCAGATTGACCTCGTGTCGCCTGACTCTAAGTTCGCAAGTCAATAACAAAAAAAATAGGGTCAGTTTCTCAATTGAGAATTTCGCTAAGTAACTAAAGTAGAAATCAATGGAACTTATGAACTATGTGTAAACAAAGCGCCATAATGATTTTGTCTTTGGATAGAAAAGAAAAAAACATTAAGACAGGGTAAATAAGTTTACTAACTTTACTGTAGTGCTGTCTCGTCAAATTTCTCAGAAAAGAGCGTGACAGAACGTTACTTAAGTATTTACTCAGTGAAATTATCAATTCAGAGGTCTGCTTTTAGCGCAATATCGTATAGGCGAAATCCTAAACAGTGTTGCAAGCTTATTTATTGAAGCAGTTAAAAATATCTATCTACTGTTGATTTAACAGTCAAATTATTGCTGTCTTTTGTAACAATATTGGAATGATCCCTAAAAACGTCGATGCACCTGAATAACCTCATTCCGACATGGATTTAACCCCACATGCAAATGCGTACTACTCGTATAAAAGCTTTCCAAACTAAGCCACTAACAATTTTAGTACAACCATTGTCTATATATTTTGTAGGCACATTATGACTATATTTGCAGTGTATCCCATAGAAATCTTGAATAAAAAAATAAATGAAGTTGATCATCAGTACAGAACAGAGCAGAAACTTAATAAATGTAATTTCTAAAGATCCAAAACCGAACACCTCGTAGTATTAAACAATACACTAGCATAAGGCTGCCATTACATGGAGCATGCCGTCTCGCTCGCATAAGTAAACATTTTATTTGCAGTAATAAAATTAGTAAACTTCTTTGTAGGGTGTTCTGAAGGTTTGATGCATAATTAAATTATGTACTGACAAACATAATAAGCTCACGCCTGTATCCCAGAAGGGTAAACAAATAAATAATATAAATTACTGACATCTTAAATATATTTTTATTTTCCTACACTCAGTTTTTAAACAGAGTTGTTTCCAAAATTATTGATTTTGGAATCAGATTTTCTCAATCGAAAACTTAAAAAAGAACCAGGATAACAAAAACAGGCCTTATTATACATATATCCGCAGTTATATTATCCATCAAACCCTGAGAACACATTCATGACAATGTACTCATCTTATTAAAGTCACTAAGCCGACAGCATTCTCCATGTGAGAACAGTCTTGAGGCTTGTCTTTTCCGCGCCACCGCAAACCGGACCTATAGCACCCAGAAATAGAGCACAAAGACGAGTAACACCACCGCTCCGGCGGTCACTTTGACCAGCATTGACTTGGTGTTGAGGTATGTCGCGTCCTTCTTGTACTTTTGGGACATCATCGACAGATTCTGCGTCTTCGTGTCCAGCTCTGGAAGTAACAACATTATTTAAGTGGTTTGTAGCTGTGAGTCATAATCGTTTTATTCATAATAAAAACAAAACATTTAGTAAACTTTAAGTCCGGATTTACTTACGGGTGTTGTTATATCGGAAGAGTCCGACCAGGTTAAGTAAATCCGGACTAAAAGTTTACAATGTGTTGTGCTTACGAAAGTTTTAGTACAAAACATTTACTTTATGAACGTCAAAGTTGTTAGTTTCACAATTAATGAATTATGTGGGGAAGAAGTTAACAATCCTTCGTTAGCTTCACGTTTCACGTTTATTCTTTTCAAAGCAGTATATACATATGTATCTTATTCATAAACATAAATATTTACATACAGGCATACATACATTGCTTCTGGCCCCACACTAGGGTACCCTGTGTTGTGGTAACCAGAAACAGCGACGTCACAAACATGTAAACATCCAAGACCTGGAGTTTTTTTTCACCAGCCGGGATTCGAACCCGCTAAACGCTGCGCCACAGAGGTCACCAAATATTCAAATATTTATCGCACACAGAGTACTGACTACTAGATGTTCTCAATGTAATTTATTAAAAAATTGTGAAACTAACATCTTTGACTTTGTAAATTTTTGGTACGGATCAACTTACTTGGCTTCGGACCACAAATTTACATACGAAAGTTTTAGTTCCAAAACTGTGACGTTCCCAAAGAAAAAGTTTTGTTTTTAATGCGTTTTTTTTTTATTTGAATTTGACGGACTCAGACAAAATGTGTCAGCCTTACCTGAAAGTACCGCCCCTCTCTGCAGCACATCATCAATATTCTGCATCATAATCCTCTGCACATCCCCGAGCTGCCCGCCGAGCTGCGAGGCGGCCCCCCCGCGCCGCGCCCGCGCGCCCCCCTCCGCGTACTGCCTGCGCGTGCGCTGCATCCACGTGTCGAACTCGATGAATGTGTAAGGCCGAGTCACTGTGTTGACCTGGAGCGGAGGACGCGGTTCGGTGATTAGGAAGAGGGTACAGATTATGGTTGGAATCCCGTTTCTTTACAACGGACTAAAATGCACTAAAAATGTTTTAACGTAATAGGTGTTAAAAGATAAAATAAACTGTTTTTTTTTCCAGGGAATACTTTTGATAAAGCAATGTAACATAACATAACATGACATAACATTTACATGCTGGCCCCACACTAGGATACCCCACAGGGTATCCTGTATCAGGGTATCCACGACACATCGTGGGAACCAGAAACAGCGACGTCACAAACATGTAAACATCCAAGACCTGGAGTTTTTTTTTCTCCCCAGCCGGGGATCGAACCCAGGACCACTAACTGATGAAGGATGGAAGGAAGGAAGGACTGACTGAAGGATGGTAAGCAGATGCACTAACCACTACGCCACAGAGGTCGTCAAAATGTAAGACGCTATAGTCCCATGGTATTAAAACACCCCATACAAATCAGGCTCCAACTTGCGCAAAATGCCCTATAATGTATGAAGTGTTTATTGATATTTGAATTTGGTCGTATAATAATGTATTTATGCATCTATACCCTTACAAGAAAATATTTAAAATTCAATGAAATAACTAAATGCATATAGGTATAAATCAATGTCACTCCAATCTAAGTTAGACGCAACTTTCCCATTAGAGCACACGCCTTGACTCCTGTCCCACAGGAAAAACCCTATCAGCATTGAACTAAGGATGATAATGTCTCAATAACTTCAATGGTGGCACGGCCTTTATATGTACAAATAAATGACTTAATAAAGACAGGATATCTATACTATTAATCCATTCACTTATAGTCCATTTAAAAGATAGATCAATAATAGTATTTTTTTTTAAATCAAAATAAATACTTATACTTATTACAATTATTAGTTAATATTACAAATACATTTTTAGAGGAGACATTCTGTATTTGAATCGAATAACAGTACGTAGTGTTAACATACCCTTTTTCCGTATTGTTGATAGAACTCTTGGGCTATTTCCTCTAGGTAGCTGAATGCTAACCGTTTGCTGTAATTGCGCTCGCACAGCACTAGATAGCAGATTTCATTCTCAATTAAATAGCTGTAAAAGACAAACAATACCTTATTAAAATGTGTTGTGATGAGAGATCTGTCTTTAATATTGGGGCCAAAGGCAATGTATGTGCCTGTATGTACATGTAAATGTAATGTAATTATTTGAGAGAAATATTTGCTCAAAAAGAGCACATAAGAAAGAAATAACCTTTACCATTTACTCAAGAAGAAGAAGTTATTAGCTCAGTAACCCTTGAGCTACATTCCTGAGAGAAACAGATAAGGTTGGATTTGTGAATCAGTCTGTGTAACAAGATAAGTTGCATCATCTATTCACGATTTGAGAATGGAATGGACTGGAATGAAAGCCCGTAAAAACTACAAACAGTTCCAGAAGTACTTCATCATCATCATTCAGCCACAAGAAGTCCACTGCTGGACATAGGCCTCCTCCATGGATTTCCAAAAAGACCGGTCGGAAGCGGCTTGCATCCAGGGTCTTCCCGCCACTTGGATGAGATCGTCTGTCCATCTTGTGGCTGGTCGTCCTACGCTGCGCTTGCCGATATGTGGTCTCCATTCGAGAACTTTTCGGCCCCATCGGCCATCAGTTCTGCGTGCTATGTGCCCCGCCCACTGCCACTTCAACTTACTAATCCGCCGGGCTATGTCGACGACTTTCGTTCATCTACGGACCTCATCATTTCTGACTCGGTCCCGTACAGAAATTCCGAGCATAGCCCTCTCCATAGCTCGTTGCGTGACCTTGAGCTTTCTTATGAGGCCCATGGTAAGAGACCACGTTTCAGTGCCATAAGCCATCACTGGTAACACACACTGGTTGTACAGTTTTGTTTTGAGGGATTGAGGTATATCGTAGGAAAAGACTTTTCTGAGTTTCCCGAATGCTGCCCAGCCGAGTTGGATTCAACGATTGACCTCTTTCACGAAGTTGGACCGGCCTACTTGGACTGTATGTCCTAAGTAGATGTATTCGTCTTATTAATTATTATTATTTCTTATTATTAGAAGTACTTATTTGTTATGAAATCACTTATAATAAGCAACATCATTATTTTTAATTTATTCACATGAATTGAAGCACAGCTGTATGAAAATTAAAATTGATAATTTTAAACTTATGCTTTTGCATCACTATACAGTATACTAAAAAAATCTGTTTTCAGGTTTTGCATTATTTTGTATTATGTAGAAAAGTGTCCATAAAAATGATGTCAAAACATGAGAAGGCAGTTGCACAATGTTCAGCAAAATTACGTGTAATCGTTCAGTTTAACTACAGAACATAATGATGTAAGACAGGTTAAACATGTATTGTACAGAGAATTTGTGTGCCAGTCTTGAGGATAATAAAACAAAAACATAAGAAGCGCAAGCGTTCCACTCACTGGAAAAGGTAGGGGCCTGTCTCGATGGAGCAGCGAATCGGCGACTGAGGACTGAGTTTCCTAAACAGCATTTTGGCCTGGTTCTGATACTCCAGAACATTGCAGCCACTCTGCAAATCAGCAAATCATAAGGAATAAAAATAAGGAAAAACATCACAATATCATGGGGCTGATTCTGTGATTCTGTGGTGGCTCTGAACTCACCATCCTAAGAAAAATTTCTGATTAAATGTTTGGATTGCTAAAAGTTCGGGGAGTGTTTTGTACTATTCAGCAGTGTTTGAAAGCAGTAGAATCAGTCCCATACTAGGTTGTGCAGTGTAATAACTAGCTACGTGCCATATAACTTAACTAAGTAGTGTAAAAATTACCTGCTCATCCTCTTGCATAGTTGCGGCGAGTGGTAACCCGTCCACGACCCTCGCTATCATAGTCATTAAAACCATTTTGATACAGTGCTACTGGCCCTTATATTTGAAAAAAAATATCACTACAGCGTCCGTTGCAATGGAAACTAGAACGGAATTCAGTTGATTTCCTTCACATTATTCGGAAAAATTAATCATTTTCCAGCTGTGCCCGATACCTACACGTCGAAAAATTATACGAAAGTTTGACAGATTTGACATGTCAACAACACGTCATCCGTAGTCACTTTGGTCGCGTTCTAAATATTTTTTTAACTGCGTTTCAAAATTATCTTAAGATACTTTTCCACTTCAAAACAACAGATGGCGTTACTAGGAAACGGAAACGAAATTTAGGCTTTGCGGGAGGTGAAATATTCCGGAAGTAGAAAATTAAAAAACTGTCTTTTTATTCCAAAATGATTTCAAACGTTGATGGTTGATTGAGTCACGATTTCAAATGAAGTTAGGGTCCTGATTGAATTTATTGACTGATCGAAATATAATAAACAGAAACACCCACAACAACGATGAAAATTATTCTTATTATTATTTATTATTCTTGTTCTTTTATATGTAGTGTAGTGGATTAATTTGTATTTATATTATTATTGTATTAGGTACCGCCTTACTATTTGTAAGGCGTGTAATAAAAATAATTATTTTTCATTACATATTAGGTAATGAACTCATTTCGTGTTTCGTTACAACATTTCTTGTAGTTGAATAAAAAAATAATAAGTACGAAACGATTCAAAACTTTAAAAACATTGATTTCCATTCACTGCAGTTTTTCTATTTATTTTCCTCAGTAAAAGAAGAGATGGCGCCACTAATCAAACATTATTGGAAAATGAATGAAAACCTTTGCAGATTTACGAAAGTGGGTAAATAAAAAATTTTTCTCTAATGATAGTGAAACAAATAATTGTATTTTAAAGTGAATATTTTATTAACATTATCATCATGCATCGTAATTATGTGCTAAATCATTTACACTTATAACTAACTATACATAAAAAATAACTTAACTACGGGCAGAAAATACAGTAGGTATTTTGTATATTTATTAACTAAAAAGTATTTAAAATATCCGGCTTTTATCTGCATAAAACAAGCAATCAATCAGCAAAATCACTTTCGTAAATGACTCTCAGAATAAACAGGCGAATTCAAATTAAGCACTTTGTTTAGAAAACAATATTAATGACAAACTCAGTAAAACGCCTTGATAATTATCATCATTATAAATCGATAGACTTACAGACTTCACAATCAATAGGTAATTCGCGCAGAGACGCTTTAAAATACGTATAGTTAGCCTTTATTTAAGTGGACAATTACATAATTTAATTTTGATGAGCGAAATGTACACAAATATTGAATTAAGTATTTAAATAATCAATACTCTATCGCTATCAGCGTCACCCCCTTCAAATACCAAATTCACTAACCTTCTCATTGATTCCGCACAATAGTTTTCCCTATATATTTTTTTCTATTTAATACCTAGCGACATCAATAGTTAATTAATTTTAATAAGTGTTTGTGGGTCGAGGGCAGTGTGCATGCGTATTGGGGGAAAACATTATATACGATTTAAACGTGTTTTTTTTTCAAAGTTGCCGCAAATAATGGCGTACAAGGTTGCCACGTAAACATTGTCGTGCTAATAATTTAAAATCATTTTTAAGTTGCTAAGACTAGGCTCAATTAAAATAATTTTCTTGTCACAATTTTCCTCGTCGTAGTGCTGTTAAATTTACATTGATTTAAGTACATATCGATTAGAAACTTTGAATTCTTCAACAACATCAAATTCGACTAACATTATTTTTTTTAATTTTTAGAGCATTATTTTTAATGCTTGCTCAAACATTTTGTCTACTAAACGGTAACTCAATTTTCTCACATTTTAATTATTCTTACACACACTAGCCGAATTCATAGATTCTGAGAGCAACAACTTCCGCACAGTGGTCCATTCATTACTACTTACAAATTGTTTACTTAATAATTATATTTTCCCTACAGTATAACTTTGTAACCTAACACGATTTTTATAACTAACATAATAAAGAATTGCGGTCGCAGAAATCGGCACTTTGTATTAATTATATTTTAAAATAGTAGAATAATTTTAGAACTCCCTACAGTGACAATCATACACGTAAGACAATAATAATCTCCAATACAACCGTAGTTATATAATTTTTCGTAATACAAGTGCAATGACTTCGCGACCGCGATTTCTTTGTTCAAAGGCAAATAAATAAATTAGAAGACCCTTATTGTATATTTACAAGTAAAAGAAATAGAAGTGCCGAAACGATTGAAACAAATATTAATTTAAAAGAGGACTTAAAATAAACACAATTACGTTTTAGAATTAAATAGTACGATTCGATAGTAAAAGTTTTAATTTTGATCACTTGAGAAGAGACACTGGTTTTGTTCGTTAAGATTTTGGACACTGAGATCTCCCTACGTAAATCTATTATTGCCTATAGTGTTGCATTATGTCGGATCGGTTCTATTAAATATATCATCAACATGTCAATTCTCTTTACTTACTCGACGGTCCCTCACTAGCACCCATTTTAATTTGACATTCGATTCTTTAATCGGGTCGCAAGGCTCTACTGCCCCTCTCGCAGAACCAAATGTGCCCTCCTGTATCGCCTTACTAACTATCTTTAACAATCGTTATACAACCTACTTTGCATTATAAAAATATTGTATTATCTTGCATTCTAATTTCCAAAATTCTCTTCAGTTTTGAGCTAGTTTATACAACTCCTCAATCATGTGGGCGCTCTTTTTTCTACGTTTCATTGGAAATATATAATATTTGAATGATATATTGATATTTGTAGTATATAAATATATAAACATATAGATATTTGACGTAAGTATAGGTGTACATAAATATAAATTTAAAGAAGTATTTTCACGTTTGCATTGATTGGATCTTGTGAAAACTGTCAATAATGTGTATTACGCTAAGCTTAAATAAATTTTAGTCGTATAACTATCTAGTTTAAAGTATGTATTATGATTCATAACATTGGACCACAAATCTTTAATTATGTATTTAATTAATTAATAATATTTATTTATTCAGGTAACAAAAAATAGAGATGTCGCGCGTTAATTCACCAAATGAACGGCTCGGAAATTATACTAACAATATGAAAAATATTTCTCCAGCCTCTGATATGCACACTGTGTGGCTGTCCTAAGAATTTGCGCCATTTCTCAGCCTATTTGAGAAAGTTGAATACTGATTGAATGGTAAGATCGATCAATATCGAGCACTTTCTTCAATGGACCATGAAATAGTAAGTATTTTACAAGTTTGTAATAGTGTCTATAATTACAATATAATGTGATATGTCCTAAAGCCGCGCGAGACCTCCCACTAACATGCTTAACTAATATAAATTTAAATTAACGAAATGAACTAGAGTACGTTCACGCTCACTTGCTAAGTAAATCCTTACTATAGACAACTATTTAACACAATTACTCACATTTCTTAACTTAACGAAAACATATATTTTTTTCAAGTTGGCAGTTGGTTTCAGTACTCATGTAGACATAAAATAAACTCCACAAATATAAGCCTAAGTAATATCAAGCGGAAATTCGGTTTAGAAAGAAAACAGTGAACTTAGAGTGACAACAGACGGCCTTAACAATTGCAATTACATTACCTACTTTAATAGGTGATTTGAGTTAACTTGACTGAAGTTAACAAATATATACATACGTAAAGTAACCATATTATGTACTAAGAAATAACAGGTATGAGGATTTTCTGTTATAACAATATGTAAATATGCAAATGGCCATAGAAAGCACCAAAGTAAATAAATGTAATGCTATAGATAATATATACTTTTTGTAGTCATATATTATTGTTATAACTTTATGGTAAATATTTCTTTATACGTATAAACTCTTATTTTATACTTTGTATAGTTTCATATTTTATTGCATAATTTCATTTCATAAAAACTGCTTTTGTCGATTATCTCCTTTTGTATATTATATTCATTATGAACTCTATATTTTGCGTAGTTTTGAGGTAGGAAGTTCTGATTTCGTACAGTCAATGGAAGTGTAACAACGCTAACACACAATATAAGTAGAAACTTTACAAACATTTAAAAATTCGTTTCAACATGGATACAAAAATCACTTCATTCCCATTTATTCTAATAACATCTAGCAAATTTTTGTGTCTTACTCATCTGAAGTTCACCTAATAAAAGTATAATTAAACATTTGAGCAATCAATTTCGTCTCTCCATCCATTTTAACATTAATAAATTCAGTGATAATCTTCATTCATTGTTTATTTAATAGCTATTAATCGAAGCGATGAAACGTAGGTAATGCATGATGATCATCAAAAATACATAACGAATTTACTATGAAAAAGGTTAGGTTTAAGATTGGAACGAAAATAATGTAGAGCAATCACTATCGATAACTAGTTATGAGATAGTCAAAATCTCTGCCGCTCACAAGAAGTCCACACGCGAGATTCCCACCGCATCACACTGGATAAACGCCGGCCACTGGCACCGGGAACTGTCCGCACTCTACGCAAGCGAGCAGTCGATCTCCACGATGTCCTTGGGGACGTCTACGAACTGGTACACAAGCCGCTGCCCGTCCACCTTGGCGAGGATACCCCTCTGGTAGTAGTAGCGCAGGGCACGGCCCATGGTCTCGTAGTTCATGTCAGGCTTGTTTTTGTGCAGCCCCCAGAGCCGTGATACCGCTTTGGAATCTACTAGCTTGAAGACGCCCTTCTCGCGGTTGGTCCACTTTATGTACCGCGGGCAGTACTCCCGGTCCTGGAGGAGTTTGAGTAGGAACTCCCAGAGATAAGTGGTGGACCCCTCGCGGCTCTTGCGCTTGACGCCGGGCGTGGGGGGCGCGTCGGAGCGTGGCCTCTTCTTCGGCTTCAGCTTGTTGTGGTGGTGGTGCCTCTGGTAGTCGCCGAAGTCGAAGACCGAGTAGGGCAGCTCGTCGTGGGGGAGCGGGGGCGGGGCGGGCGCGGCGAAGTGGTGCCCCCCGCCTCCCCCCCCGTAGCCGTAGCCGTATGTCTCGCGCTCGCCGACGGTGCCCACTGGAAGCAAACGGAAAGAGCGTTTAGTGAAGGAGGGCGGTTAGGTTCTTAGTGCAAATGATTTTGGATTGTCATGAACAGTTGTAGAATTATTTGCAGAAAATTTTGTATTGTGGGGTCGCTGGTACAAATCGACAAGAACAGCCACCCGTGGGTGGTTGCCAAATCGCAAAAATGTTTATCTACAAATCGGGCCGCCTCAAACTAACACTTCTAAACAATAGTGAGACAGCGAGGCAGGCTCCCATAGTTTCAGTGGGAGCGCACTGCAGCGAACGATCTGTGTTGTCAAAACTATGAATAGTATATTTTCACAACAAGAGAAAATAAAGCTCCGCAGAAGCACAAAGGCAAACTAAGAGCGACGTTGCGAAGGACACTTTTATTAACTATCGCCTAAGAAATTAGTATACCTAAGTAACCTATTAAGTATTTAAGTATCACATTCCTTGAGTTTACTAGTGCCAATAAACAATTTTCATATTAATTTGCTCAGGGCCCTTAGTGCGAGTTTTTTCTTTCACTTTCGATAGCGAGAGCGTTTGCAATTTGTATAGGAGTGACAGAGAGACAACTAGGTGGCGCGCTTTGTCACTCCTATAGAATATGAGTTTACGTTAACGCGATCGAGTAGTTAAAAAAACTCGCACTAAGCACAAAGTACACGTTTACTAGAACATCCCTCGCAACGACATTGACCTGAAAATGAGTGGAGGCTAAGATAGGGGCTCAGGACTGATAGTTAATAGCATAGATCAGAATCTAGGTAGGCGGACGAGCTCGATAGGTACAGTCGGCAGCACATCATGGTATACACCCATGCACTCTACTACGTTGCATTACGGGCGACTTTGCAACTAAAATGTGATTGACGTGCTGCCGACTGTACCTTTAGTTAAAAAACCATGATTCGGGCGAAGTACACAAGGCTATAGATACAGACGTGTAGGTGACGAAACCACACGTCATCATATTTGGCAACTACAAACGATTACACCTGCTTTACTAATATCTCCGAATTGAACTAATTTGTCGTTCTAAAAATAACTTATCATTACCAATGTATCAACAGTCGAATGCCTAACAAAGATTGTTCACTTAAAATATTTTATCAAACTAAAATAAAACTTGCTACACCGATTTGCCCATTATCTCGACGTTAAGTAGCCATAAATTCACAACTGTGACTAAAAATAACTTTTAAATAAAGCAGTAGGATCCCGTCTCCGAGATTGGTACCGAGTTCTTGGTGCCCTACTTGTCCTTGTTCCAAACTAGGATGCTAACTCAATGCTTTGATAACGAGACCTTTAAAAAATAGAAAAAAAAAATACAATTGGAATAGGGCATGAATGCTAACAATTTTAAGTCAAAGAATGGTAGCCCTCTACAGAAACAAGCTCGCCTATGTACTCGCCTAATATTACGCTTCAATTATATTCCACCTATCTACAGGGGCATACATTGTTACTGGCCTAACACTAGGATACCTTGTGTCGTGGGAACCAGAAACAGCGACATCACAAACATGTAAACATCCAAGACCTGGGGTTTTTCTTTGTGTCCCCAGCCGGGATTCGAACCCGGGACTTCTAGCATGGTAGGCAGATGCTCTAACCGCTGCGCTAAGGGAAGGTTTCTGGTTTCTTTTAAATGTAGTGCTGTCTCTTTGAATTTCTTAGAAAAGAGTGTGACAGAACGTTACTTAAGTATTTACCTAGTGAATCTCTCAATTTAGAATCAGACCGTTACTAAGGTGAGTTATCCGGTATAGAGTTGATATAGTGAGAAGTGGTTGATACGATAATATATTGCGTGCGATGGATAGGCGCGTCCGTTGCATAAACCAGCTCAAACCTTGACCCCAATGCTGGCTAGCCTGTCACCGTTCTTTTCCTCTAGCACACCGTACATTACATGTTACGTACGCTGTTTAGTAATGCAAGTTGTTTTTGTCTGTATTTAGCGGTACGTTGAATCTAAGCGATGTATATTATAGTCGGAAGGCAGTCGAATACATTTTGGCGCCCTATTTGTGATTGGTCGATCGGAAATTAATTGAAACGACTTAGCGGTTTGGATAGCCAATCGCAGCAGTTCTATCACAGTGTCGCTGGCCATTAGCTCTCCCTTTGGAAAAAGTGTTGTAGGTACTTGGCTCTCGATACGAGTTATTTCTTAATCTTTAGAGAAAAATAACGAAAATATTGTAGAGTTTAAGGTGTTGTGCGAAAGTTGAGCTAAAACTGTTTTGCAAAGAATAAATGAGAAGTTTCTTTGTTAGATTCTTCTCCACATAAGTTATTAATTGTGAAACTAACAACTTTGATGTTCATAAAGTAAACATTTTGTTTTTATTACGAATAAAAACATTTGATTTGTGGCGCTTTCTGATCTGATGATGAATCCATCGTGGTGCTTAAGCGCAGAGTCTTAGGTACTCTTTCTCTGAGAGATCAGATGGCATACTCCAGCAATGGGGATGATGTACGCTGCTTCATTACTCTCTTTCTTTCTGAAAGAAGGCCTGTGCCCTTCAAAGGTACGTATATAGGCTGCATCATAATGTTTATATAGAGTTCAAATTTCCAAGATGCAGACAACAGCACATCTACGGGCGTCGTTGCAACCAAAGTCCAAAGCCTCATCAAACAGCGCTTGCGAAGCTTCGAGCCGGGTAATCCCTGAAGTAATGTGTCAGGTACAACGAGGCGGGTAACAGGCGTGTAACAAAAGACGATCGCGGACATCGAAGCTGAACAGCGCGATTTAATTATAACCCACCTACAACAGCGGCGGACGGGAGAGCGCGCTCCGCGAATAACACAGTGTGTTCCTCGCTACCTACCTAATATCTTTGCAGATTATTTTCGCGCTTATCGTGGGGTCATTGAACCGCGGCACGTGGCCGTGACGGTCACACGCAACTGTTCGCGAATTCGTGGCCGTGCCTCGGAGACCAGCGACTCGGAGAAAATGGCTGTTGGAGCGCTTTTCGTTGACGCATCTCTACATACCTAGAGTCTCACGGAGCGGTGGTAGCCTGGGTAGGACAATGGACTCCGAAGTGGGAGAACCAGGTTTGATTCCCTGTGCCGGCATGTACTTACGACTTGGTTTTCTAAGCCATGCACATTTATATAATAACAACACCACGCGCTATCAAATGAAAACATCGCGAGTAAACATAAGTGTCTGAGCTATTCAATACTTCAGCGCTTGAAATCGCCAATCTGCGGTGGGCACGCGTGGTAATTAAGCCTATAGGTATTCTCTCTCTGAGAGAAGGCGTGTACCCTAAAGCGGGACGTATATAAGCTGCTTACAGTCTCATGCCAACCTCACAAGCTCTTCCACCGACTACCAAATACAACCTTAACCGCAGAAGTCTTTAAAATTAAAGAGTCTAATAATACAAGACGGCAGAAAAACAAGCCGCAACCCCACCAGCAATGCAAAACGATAACGGTGTCTGCCGATACCACGGACATTAACAATTTAATGAAGTACGCGCACATAAAAATCCCTCGGCCTGGGAAGCTACCGTCACAATAAAAAACCCATGCATTTTATGTGCAGGCGCATCTATTTTTAGACGCATCCTACTGGTTGCACTGCCGCAAGATCAAGGTTACATCGCTACACGCCCGCTAGCAGTTTTAGAACGCCATCCTCACTTGCCTAGTTAGCAGTTTGAGTTTTCTTATAACCCTTCGTCTGGACACCGGAAAATCTGCCCTAGTGTCTTAGTGGGAGAGTGTAATCTAAAGCAACTTCGAAGTGTGTTATGTAGTCATTCCCGGATGCGGGTATGCGAACCGGGAGGGTTGAGAGTGGGGAACTGGTCGCTGCGTGTGCGCATCCCATGGCCGTAATAAATGGGTTACCCCACAAACCTCTTGCGATATAAACGCAGACGTATAGCTCCACAGGCATTCGCAATTATACAATCATTCCTATTTGTGTTGCTTGGAAATTGCGCTTTTTCTGGAGCGCGCCTATAAAGGGCGGTCTTTAATTTATAGAGTCACTTTAATTTTATTTTGAGCCGTGAGTTTTTTACCTTTGTCATTGATGCCAGCGTTCTTTGGGCTAAACAAAACATAATATCAATAAAGATTTGACGTACGAGATAAGCCCAAATTAGATAAGATAGTACGCAGAGCACATTTTCCCCCGGCAACGGGTATTTTGCCAACTTTCAGTCCGTTATCTCGGCACTTGTACCCGATAGCAGCGGTTCGAACAAGGCGGAAGCGTTAGCGGGTATTTATTTGCGAATAGCAGGAATTATCGCGAAACTTGCTCTCAATATTCCTCTGAAAATATTGAGAGAAAATGTAATAAACGCCAGACTGGAGATGTTTCTTCTCTCTACTATTTTTGATTTTTTTGTTGTCTGTCCAACATTGCTCGTCAACAAGGTGCGTAGTTATTTTCTTGTATAACCCCCGGTTTCTTGAACGCTAACCGTCTTTTACTATCTACAGTTTTTTCGTATGCACAGAAGTGTATACAAAACAAACAACTGACAGCCTGTTAACATGAGATTAATAGACTGCATTGTTTGTGAAACCGGGGATAAGTTTACTTTATTCTGTGTACAAGTCACCCCTCGTTTCTCGTACACTAACAAGTGTTAACAGCTATCAGCTGGCCATAGTGCATACAGAAAAAACATTTAACGCCTATCAACAGTGAAACAGGAAAGCAACCGGCGAGAAACCGGGGCTAATAAGTTTTTCCTAAACAACAACATCCTATAATAAACTCATCTCCTTGGAGCACAAGTTCAGTAACCAAACGACATGAATGCCATCAAACCTAGCCGCTACGACTCTATTGACGATTCAAATCCCATCCTAAGCGTATGGGAGACACAAAGAAGCGCGATTTGCATTTTAATGGCATCCCACATCTCCCGGCGTCCGCGCCGCATCAAACCCTTTCCTGCGCGGCCGGAAGGCGGTGTGCGTGCGCCTAAGAGTGCAACTGCAGTGGTGTGCGCCGGCTCGGTGGGTTCCAGAAGCACGGCTCTTGGCGCACCCCACGTATGTTTGGCGAGGCCGTGTAGAACGCTTGCACCGCGTTCAAACTCTCGGGTTTAAGAGTCGGTTTCTGAGTTGAGTATGTTCACTAAGTAAATACTCAAGGAACGTTCTGTCCCGGTCTTTTCTGCGAAATTTGACGAGACAGCACTACAGTTGAGTATTTACTTAGTGAAAATTCTCAACTCAGAAGCCGGCCCGAAGTCTCGCTCTGTCTGTGTTTAGATTTAACATCAGGCACATACAATGCTTCTGGGCCCACGCCAGGGTACCCTGTGTCGAGGGAACCAGAAACATCGACATCACTAACATGTAAACATCCAAGACCTGGAGCTTTAATTGTCCCCACACGGGGTTCGAGCCCAGGACCTCGCACGGTAGACAGATGTCGTCAAACAAACAAACGAGAATCAAACAAAAGCATGTGTGTTATAGTAATTTATCTAATAGAACCGCTCTATCCTTCTAAGTTATTCATTGTGCGCGCATCGGTTGCGCTGGCGCACCAGGCAATGACCAGGAAATGACGCCGCCGGTTGACCTTCACAAACACACACAAACGCACTCAGGACTCGCGCATGCATCCCGACAGTCCTGTTTACGTCCCTAGAATATGTTCAGTTAGAGGAAACGTGTTGTTCCACTGTTTTATATGCATTGACTGATGGCTGCGTGTGTGCTTGGCAAAGAAAAGAATTGAGGCGACTGTGGATACGTTTTTACAGATCTGTTTATAACTATAGAGATTGTGTTGTGTGAATGTTATTTATTTCTATTGTGTTTTATTTACATTACTTGGTGGAAAGGCGGAGAGTTGAGATAGTAAGTGAAAGAACCAGCAGTGGGCGTGAAAGAGACGATACAGTCGTGGAGTGTTTCTAAAACTGAAGAGAGTAAGGATGAGGAAAACTCTAACTCTATTTTTAGTACGAAGTAAGAAATGGATAGCGTCTTAGTGGGCTTTGTAACAGGCAATTAGCAGATAAAACCCGGTATTATGCAGACTCAAAATACCTAAGTTGACAAGACGGCGCTGATAAGCTTTCGTGCAATTTTTACATTTCGTTATCAGAGGTGACATTGGCCTACCTACCTACTGTTTTTTTAATATAGAGTAAAAGATAACTTGCAGCATCCGGGATACATACAAATAACTCTACAAGCCGCTTTATAGGAAGTAAAAAACGCTTATTAGCTAGAACAATAGTGCGCGCGGAAAAATGTATTTGCGGTAATTTTCCAATTTCCAAAATGGCGTCCGATAATCAAACATACCGAACAAACCGGTTATTGTACCAACCAATGAATGCTGCAGCATTCAGTGATAGATAACCACTTCAGATAATGTATATTGCGTCCTATTTCCTGCTAGTAGGTACCAAGAGAACTAGCTTCGTGTTGGGTAAGGTCAGCACTAAGATGCAACCGCCGCAACTGCAAACACAGAGGGCGCCCGCCCTGTGCGTGAGGCAAGATGGCTAACCAACAAAGCTATTTTTAAATAGGAAATAATTAAAATACTCCTCGGAGACTGTTTACCTAATCTGTGGTTACGTCTTTCCATTTAGTACAATCTATTTAAACTGATTCGGAGGTGTGTTTTAAAATATTGTGTTTTTATAAATAAGAATACCGTTAATTTTTTACTTCCATACAACACAATCACTAGACCAGGACCTAGATTCTGTTAACGCGTTGTAGTACAATGACAACTGCATGCTTGTGGCGATTTAGTTTCATTGCCGCTTTAAGTCTACGGGCGCATACGTATCTAACCGTCTAGGCGTCAATGGTATGAAAAAACACGTTACGTGACCTGAACCTGAACGTGTATCTCTCACAGTACTATAATTAACTAATAGAATTGGGGCCCAGATGCCGAACTAGGATACTTTGTGCTGTGTTAACCAGGCAAAGTTAGCACAAACATGGAAAATGGCTTACTTATGTAATTAAATTATGTTTTATTGTACAATATTAGGTACATATTTTGTCCGCGTTAATTTCGTTTCTATTGTCGGTCCCAAGTTTTATTTAACTTTTGACAGCTCAATTTAGTGACGTTCTATGAAGTTACTGATTCGATTTTTTATGATATATTAGACTTAATTTACGTTAAAATTTTAATCAATTGATTGCATTGCTATTTTATTTTCACATTTTTATACTTTGAGCGAGATGGACTTAAAAACTATCCAACAGGTTGACACATTAATTTGTTACTTATAATACTTAGTAATAATATTTATATTTTTATATAAAATCAACGCGAATAGTCCTCAATACATAATCTACTCGTTATAATATTATAGCAAAATACGTCACGTCACTATTGTGAAAAACCAAGATGTCCATGATGTCATACATTTTTCTCCCGTAGTTTCCTGTCAAATATATAAGAAACTTCATGGGCCTGTATTCAAAATTAAATAAACATTGGACCGACAATAATTTTCTCTATTTTGTCGCAGATCATTATACAGTAGTGGGAGTTATTATTGACGTAGTCGGCTTGTGTCCTCCAATTTTCTACTTAATGAAGTAAGAATACCAACAGCAGACGGGGAAAGTCACCGCTGCATGCGGTTCGATGTACTTGTAGCCAATGTCATCGTCGGCGTAACCTATTTGTTAAAAAAAACTGAAGATAACAAGACGTACTAACAGTAGGTCTGTCTCAGTGCAATTTATATACGCAGATAAGTATATTTTCTGTCGTAATATTACGTATTAACAATCTTTTTGGAGTTACATATTTTACGAATAATACCCAGTCGTTTTCAGGGCTATTACGTACAGACCTACAGACCTATCACGCCTGTATCCCAGAGAGATAGGCAGATACCAGTGACTGCCACGATCCTGACAAATCGCTTTCGCTTCATCGACATTCATTAGTCGTTGCATGCACACACGGTCGGTTTTGGGTACTATTTATCTTGCCCTTTGCTAATACATCTCCTATTCTTATCGGCCCTTCCACTCGCATTTATTCGATATATTTGCTTCGTCGTTCAGGGCTACTAAGCTTTCTAATAAGCAAATTATTGCCTAATAAGCACCTCTTTTTTAAAAGTAGAGTGCTACATTACGCAATTATAACTTTTTATTTTCGTGTGCATCGCCTAGCTTAGCTGGGGATCTACTCGCACCTAAACAAAAATGTAGCGATTCCCTTCAAAAACAAAATCATCCTAGGTATATACCTATAGACGGCTGTGCCTTCCAGCTACTATAAAGAGGAATTGCTAAAATACCTAGACATTATACTCGATTGTTCTCACTTGAATCTTTACACTGTAATGCTAAACTCAAAGGAGCTCAAAATTTAAGTTCGAGGCAGGTAGGTACTTAATACCTCGACTTGTCGAGAGCTACCCAACCTTTTGTGTTATGCGATACCTGTAGGTAAGCACTTATAATAGACCCAAACTTCCTTAACTAGAGATTTGAAATACTTATCGTTTTGTGTTAACACATCGAATTTTTGGTGAGCCGATGTACAGACACGTACATTGCTCGTAGTCCCAGCTGCCTGCGTGATCTTAAGCGATCACGAAGGTTAAGCAACATAGGGCGCGTTTAGTGCATGGATGGGTAACCGTCTATGACTAAAACTAGTGGCATTTTTCCGAGTGGTTCCGTGGTTCGCAAGGCAAGGTTAAGCAGTCGGTGCCGGCTGGCGTCGATAGATGGCAGTCGCTAAGCCAAGTCAGAGGCCTTAGGGCGGGCGACTTCTGACAGTACAACCAGCCACTAGTCTTACGAGCCTCCACCAATCCGGACTTGGTCCGCGTGGTGGAGTATGGCCTATAACTTTCTCAGGGAAGAGCCCTCGGTGGGGACATAATGGGTTGATGATGACATTCATTGCTTCTGGCTCCACACTTGGCTTTTAATTGTTCTGTTCTTTTGAAGGTTATGACGCAACTGATTAACGCCATAGATGACTGCATTGATTGATATGGATGACCAAACTAATTTATTAAAGATACATATCTATCGCTTATATATTATTTGATTGAATGGGTGCAATTTAATATCACAGATATCAATAGGTACAGTCGATACCACATCATCCTATACACCCATGCACTCTACTCCGTTGCATTACGGGCGACTTTGCAACTAAAATGTGAAGGGTGACGTGCTGTCGACTGTACACTGTTCGTATTATCGAAGAAGGAAATGAGCGAGTTGTGTAATTAGGTAACGTCAGCAAACATATACGATAATTATTTTGTATTTTATTACATTGTCTAATCTACTTGTTTCCACTTATAGGTGTTTAATCAAAACGTGGGGGAGATAATGTAACGTAGGGCAAGATAAAAAGTTCCCGAAACCGGCGTGTTTGCATGCAACGACTAATGGATGTGAATGAAGCGAAAGTGATTTGTCAGCATCGTGGCAGATGGCAGTTCCTGGTCCCTGCCTACCCCTCTCGGGTTCAGGCGTATGATTATGTATGCATGTATGTAAAAAAACGTTTTGAGAGTAGATATAACGATATTATAGCCTCAGAGAATAGCATAAACCGATGAGTGAGAGACGAAAACGCTGTGACTGGTCGCAAAACGAGACCTATGTCAATGTAATTTATGTGTACAGTCGACAGCACGTCAACCTTCACATTTAAGTTGCAAATCGCCCGTAATGCAACGAACTAGAGTGCATCTGTGTATAGTATGATGTGCTGTCGACTGCACATTAAAGAATATTCTATTTGTCTATGTCGAAGGGTTAGAACAAATCCATTGAGAAAGGCCATTACTGATACTATGTATTATTATTTATACCGTTGAGAAAGGCCATTATTGATAGATACGAGTAGGTGTCGCGATTAAGCCAATAAGTTGTTTTAACGTCAACAATCAAAACTGTCCTTTTAGCCCGACAAAGTGTCAATGCGTATAGATAAAACGCATAATAAGTGTACAACGGGTCACTTGACGCAGGAATACATAATATTTTTTCCAGATAAGTGGCTGCCTTATCAGCGGGCCCAATCGTTTACCTAAACATCGGGAAAAAATTCTGCATGCATCTGGGTACTGTGTGACCGGACGCGCTTATCAGGCCGAGTGCACAAGTTCAATAAAGACACTGAAATGTACACAATATGGCCGAAATGTTGACGTAAACGCTTTCCGAACTGCTGTTGGGGGAGGTCAGGTAGCGGAGCGACACTTTTCGACTGCCTCGTTGGTCCAGTGTTAACGCGTTTTCGATACCCCCTGGGAGCTGCGATACATTTGTAAAGTCTGTTCGCTATCATAGTGTAACTTTGATATTTACCGCCTCGGCACATGGCGGCTTTTGACAAAAGAAACCGACCGACGCACGTTGGGGCAGGAACCCTCAAAAGGTACCGATAATTCCAAATATGAAAATGATTTCAGGACATCCTCGTTATATTACTTAGTAAGTACACTAGCTAAGGTGTACTTACTAAGTATCCCATATCATAAAAACACCGCTGTTAGAGTTAGTCTATTATACGTCTTGTCATTGAGCTATTTAAGGCACTTATTTTCGTGCAACTTGAGATTGGTTTTGCGGGGAAATTAACTGATTTTCGCAATAATTCGATATGGAACCCTAAGCCTCAGGTATGTAACGATATTTTAGTACTACCTCTTTCTTTTTTATACAAATAGTTTTCGGTATGTAAGACACATTGTGGTACGTAGTGAAATCTATATATATAAAACGAGAAGCTGACTGACTGACTTAGAATCAACGCAGAGCCCAAACTACTGAACCTAGGGGGTTGAAATTTGGCATGGGAGTTCCTTAGGGAGCCTAGGGGAGCATTAAGAAAGGATTTTTGAAAATTCATCCCCTAAAGGGGTAAAATGGGGGTTCAAAGTTAGTATGAAACTTTGCCGTTTTTGAAGTTATTCGAATGAAATTTGGTACGAAGGTTCTTCATTTAAAATTATGAAACACGTGTAAAATAGTTTTTTAAAAAATCATCCCTTAAGGGGGAAAAAGGGGGGTGCAAGCTAAGTATGAAACTTAGCCATTTTTGAAGTTATTCGAATGAAATTCAGCATGAAGGTCCTTCATTGAAAGTCATGCAACACAGGTAAAATATATTTTCAAAAATCATCCCTTAAAGGTGTAAGAGGGGGTTGCGAAGTAAGTATGAAAGCTCTTTCGCATGCGCTAAAAGTATCCCTATCTTATTTTCAAGCTCTTTACTCAACTAAAGCCCACGCGGACGTAGTCGCGGGCAACAGCTAGTAATAGGATAAGCGACAAACAATCGATGTTATGTTTATGAGTTCAGCCGAGTTACCCTATGGTTGTTATGTGCAAACAATCTTTATTGTATTAGCTATTATAATCAATTTTAACTTTTTGCAACTTTTTGCAACTTTTGAAATTAGAGCATTTTTCAATAGGTGACCTGGAAATAAATATTAAATGCGAATTTCTTGTATTTTTTTTAAATTCTTGTTTTGTTATAGGAAAGTCTGAGGACACAATATTTATGACAAGACAAGTCCTCCAATCCGGACTTGGCCCCCGTGGTGGGGGCATAATGGGTTGATGATGAAGAAATCATCAATATAATATGCTACTCTCCCTATCGGAAAATTAACAGTAGAATCACAGAAAGCAAGAAGCAAAGACTTTAACCTCCTCATTCCTGAAAAGGTTAAACGCTATAGAGAGCACATTTCGAGATAATGTAGCAGAGTTAATTGTAACGTAAGATAATGGTAACTGCTTTTTAGTGAGTTCTGATCCGGTAATCATCAGCTCGTTGCTTCAATCGCTCGTAGTCTCGGCTGCCTGAGTGATCTTAAACGATCATGAAGGTTAAGCAACATAAGGCCTGTACAGTGCGTGGATGGGTGACCGTCTATGACCAACGTTAGTGGCATTTCCGAGCGGTCCCGTGCTTCGCAAGGCACGTTAAGCAGTTGGTGCCGGCTGCCATCGATAGATGGCAGTCGTTAAGCCAAGTCACAGGCCTTAGGGCGGCTTGAAAACTTCTGACAGTAAGACCAGTCACTAGTCTTACAAGACTCCACCAATCTGGACTTGGCCCCCATGGTGGAGTATGGCCTATACCTTCCTCAGGGAAGAGACCCGTGCCCCTCGGTGGGGCCATAATGGGTTGATGATGACCTTCCTCTCAATAAATCTGATGATGTAGGAAATGATCAAGAAGCAGTTGATGATGACGATGCTTTAACTTGTCTATAATAATTAAGTACCTACCATTTAATTGAAGTAATTTTGGAGAATTTTTTTAACTTAAAAAAATCATTTAACTACCTATGTATTTTTATTTTAATGGTAATAAAAGAAAGTATGTTTTTTAACAAAAAAAACTAAGATATTTTTTTGGGCTCCATACCTAAAAGGTAAATCAGGGACCCTCCTACTAACATTCCTCAGTCCATCCGTTAATCAGTCTGTTGTCACCAGGCTAATATCTCATAAACTGTGACAATTTAGACAGTTAAATTTTTTACATATTATTATAAGATAAGGTTATTCTGTTTTTTATTATGTATTTCTGTTGCCACAATAAAACACACTAAAACAGAATAAAATGAATATTAAATTGGACCCCCGACACAAAAAACGTGATTATTTTTACGTTTTTTATATATAACTGTATGGAAACCGGTTTTTTTATATAGTTAAGTTGTCTACGAAAACATTCAATCCAGTTTAGACGGTCTAACAGCTTCAGTTTATTTGATGGTAGGTTTAAGGGTCACCTGCCCCACTGTGCGACGCGGCGCAAACACGGCAGTGAATTTGGCTCGCAGCTCGTCTCATTCTACTATTATGTAGATCACGCAATTAAAAAATTAAATCAATCAGTATTTTAGAATGGATTTATAACGAAACGATCCTGCATCACTTAGGTAGGTACCTATTCTAAATTCCGGTGGAGATGAATATTCTGAGGACACTTCGAGTGATGAAGAGTAGTGTTTTATTTTGTGCTTCATTAGGTATACCATGTTTTTTTTTCTAATTAAAGTGTTTTGGCCGTCTAAGTTGTATTATTGAAATAAATGTTTTTTTACTAAAACCAAGATTGCCTTCGTGTGTACCGACACTATCTAAGCGAGCGGACTTTACCAATTGGTCTCAGTCTGGGCGTTTTCCGATGTTTGTAATGTCCTTGTCTGTTTAGCATAGGACAGGGCAGGTATCCTAGTTTGGGACATGGGGGTGCAATTACGTAAGATTCCACCGTATGGAGTTGTCTGATTTGGCCCTTTTGTTCCCGGTATGTCACACCATCTTATGTCACACTGTTACATTCTGAGACTTTTTTCCCAGTAGGTACCTCATACTCCTACTCCGAACTGTCATATACATTCGTATTTTCACTCTTTCGAGTTGTCTAAATGCTTAACCCGATAGAGTGGAAAGTTACGTAGTTTATGGGCTGGTAAGGTGATTGTATTAAAAAAAAACGGTTTCCGACAATTATCGCGTTAGCGTAGCACAGGGTATCCTAGTTTGGTACCAGGGCCTCGATTAATTGACAAATGCATTATAGTACGATGACAGATACATAGTCGGGTCACGTGGCGTGTTTTTTCATGCCATTAACGCCGATATAGTTTGATATGTCTATGCGAGTCTTGAAGCGGCAATGAAACTAAATCGCCATGTTCACGCAGTTGTCATTGTGCTACAATCCATTAACAGAATCTAGGTCTGGTCAAGTGATTGTGTTTTGTGGAAGTTATTTTTATTATAATGTGATACAAGTCTTCTGAATTGTCTCACCGTACAGTGGACAGCACGTCAATCTGTACATACATCGTTATACACTCTACTAAGTTAGGTTAAGGGTGAATTTGCAACAAAAATTTAAAGGTTGAACTAAAAAGAAAAGGATGGACACATCAAGCATTACATTTCAGTTGCAAACTCGCGTAAAACCTAACTGAGAGTGTGCATGTATGTAAAGGTCGATGTGGCTTTGACTCCAGAACAATTTCAATATACTCGTAGTCCTGAAACTTCGTCTTTGAGTAATATCTATGGCACGTGAACTAGCTAAGGCGTACAGGGTGTCGAGTTGCAATGTCATATTTCACATTTCGCCCTAAACAATATTCATCATCAACCCATTATGTCCCCACCGAGGGGCACGGGTCTCTTCCCTGAGGAAGGTATAGGCCATACTCCACCACGGGGGCCAAGTCCGGATTGGTGGAGGCTTGTAAGACTAGTGGCTAGTCTTACTGTCAGAAGTTTTCAAGCCACCCTAAGGCCTCTGACTTGGGTTAACGACTGCCATCTATCGACGTCAGCCGGCACCAACTGCTTAACGTGCCTTGCGAAGCACGGAATCGCTCGGAAAAATGCCACTAGCGTTAGTCATAAACGATTACCCATCCATGAACTGAACGCGCCGTGTGTTGCTTAACCTTAGTGATCGTTTAAGATCACTCAGGCAGCCCAGGCTACGAGCGATTATTTATATTGCAAACCTTTATTTCGCACATGGAGCCGTTTTTTCAGCCGGCTCTTGTTGTTATCAAGTAGTCGGAAAATAAATTGCACTCTTAATGTTTACATTAAACCGGGTTATCGATTGTATTATTGTGTAAACTGTCTACGCGCGGTTTACTTAACATTTGACGGTCACATTACGATGTCCCGGTGGTGAGGGTCAACGACCCTCCTTGCAGTACATAGGCGAATATGTTATGTACTTTTAGGTACCTATTCGGCAGTTTTTTTGCAGTTTTTACGTAACTGTGGATGCGAAACTAGCATTTCACTTTTGATAAGAAAACGCTTGATACAGTGTAATTTGATATCTTTGTTGCGTCACAATTGATTTCAGTGGGTAGGTTTTTGATTTTTCTATAGATAATTTACTTTACTTTAGTAAATTTTATGAATACTTTCTAACCAGAGATCGCTCTTGGGTATTTTATTAATAGCCAGCCAAAAAAGAGTCGCTATCGGAAGTGTATCCAATCATCATCAACCCATTATGTCCCCACCGAGGGGCACGGGTCTCTTCCCTGAGGAAGGTATAGGCCATACCACCACGGGGGCCTAGTCCGGATTGGTGGAGGCTTCTAAGACTAGTGGCTGGTCTTACTGTCAGAAGTTTTCAAGCCGCCCTAGGGCCTCGGACTTGGCTTAACGACTGCCATATATCGACGGCAGCCAGCACCAACTTAAGGGACTAACCAAATTCAGATAATTATCTTTATTAAATACAAAAGATTATTTTAATCGATGACTTTACTTTGTATTGTTAAGACTTACATACGTAAGTACATGCATTATAAAAAAATAACGGTAAAAAAGTGATAGATAAAACATTGTTATTTTTTTCTTCCCTTTTTTCATACGCTTTATTACTGTATTCATTCTACGAGCATTAATAAAACTCCGAACTCAATCATTATTTTTAGATCCGCAAAAAATACTATATCTAACTATTTTTTTCAGTGGTATCTTAACTCTCTGTAATTTCTGAACGCATATAATTGTACGCCATAGTGCGACGTCACGCGAAGGAGCTGGCCAGCGCATCTAGCCAACGCAGGGTGGCACCTAGTGACAGCGGCGGGGGCGGGGGCGGGGGGCTCTGCAACTGTTAGCGCGGCGTGGTCAACGACTCGGCGACATTGCATCAACTGCGAAGGTCACCCCGCGCCCCGCACCCTCCGCGCCCCGAGGACGAAGTCTCGCTAATTCCAATAGGGCTTTACTTTTTTTTTCTACAGTCGCTCCTTTACACGCTGCGGAGTTTCGCTCCGTGTTTTTCGTTATGTGTTTGGTAATCTTTACTTTGTGTGTGTTTCTTTTTGTTGTGGAAGGTGTTATGTACATATTTGAGAAGGAAAAAAGTTTGTTCATTGTAAGATAGAAAATAGTGAGGCACTAAAATATTAAATTCTGTTTAACTTAAGTACAAAACAAGACTTTGAAATAAGCATTAGTACAGACCATTTTTCAGGGAGTATGCAAGTAAATTGCAGTTATTACACCATTGTGAGGTGGTTCGCGTGATCCACTGAAATTTTCGTATTCTGTTCATCTCAGACTCGTTTTCCGTTCGCAAATATATCCGGTTATGTATGCAGTATGCGTCCTAAATACCGCAAATACTGTGCTTGTGCGTGGATCGCCACATTACCGTGGATTTAATAAGAATAATTGCATAATAACACTTATCCAATGTATGTTCTTATAAAATATTCCAAGACAGTAATGTTATTTGTTTTTGTCTGGACATAAATGTGGTAAAAATGTGATTAACTCAACACATATTAAAACACACAGGAAAATGATTTACGGTAGGTATAGCTATCGCTTTGTGACGTCAGCAGTATCTAAGCATGGACTTAGTGACATAAAAAGCCGGGTTGAGGGGCGGCCAACCGGTGGTCAAGGCTCGAATAGGTTTCCATCTTGTTTCCATCATTGGTTGCACAACACGACCCTGACTCCACAATCAGGTTGGAACGACTTTTTCACTCAATTATAATTTAAAACATATTGATTGAAAATAGCATTCGCAAACTGAGTCCGTGCTGCTGAATTTCACACATAAATTAGATCTTTACTCGTGCCTCGAATGCGGGTCAGTTGTATAAAGCCATCAACTATATTTACACGGCCCATATTCCCACAGCCGTCATTGACACGGCCAGGGCATTATATTAAAGTTGTGTTTTGCAATCAGACGCTTATTCTCCGGAATCCGACGGTTTGGCAGCGACTACTGTGGCTGCGTAAACATGTTGCGAAATACCCCTCTGCTTGTACGTCAATTCTCATGAGGAACTCGTGGACGTTGCCTCATTTCTCGTGTTTGGAAATGGCACTTAGGTTTTTTCACATGAGGGCGCACGATGAGCGATGCTATGTTAGTAGGTAAGGTCTAAAGTTTTTTATAAAGTTGGTTATGTTAGTAAGCTTTTGAAATGTTGATAAAATGGTGTTGGTAGAACACCATTTTATCAACATTTTAGAAGTTGAGGAAGAAGGAATTTTGATACATAATGCAGCACTGAGGTAAGTACTTCTCCGCAAGTCAAACGCTTATTGAATCTGGCAATAGGAAGACGTGGTGTATCTTGCACTGCAGCGGTGCATGTGTGCGGAATTTGTTGCGGAGAGGGGTCGCCGCTATATTTACCGGCGCGCTATGCAGTGGCCTAGCACTGACCTGGTTAGGCTCGCTCTCCACTCCGACGCATAAACACAAGGATAGCGACTTCGCAAGTTGCATTCGCGATCTTTTAATTGGAACTAATCCACTTGTTTACGGCGCATCTGTTTAGATGAGCGAGAGAGGGCCGTGAAGGACGCCGTTGCCGCTCCGCTGCCGGTGTGAGCAGATAATTTTAAACCGAGCAGGAAACCAGCCAAGCGCGTATGTAGGGCGCCTGGAGCCCGCGACCCTCCGGTTTATAGCCATCGTAACTAGGCGCTCACGCTGGTTTCCGGATTAGTGGAGCACTGCAAACGAATGGGATTCTTCAAAGCCGCGTGAATTGGGTCGGTTAGACAGTATTTTCCGAGAATCTCGGCTTGTATATTTCGGAAGCGGGAAAATGGCGGGCGTGACGCGACTGTTGCGCCAGCAGCGCGGCGAGATGCGTTACGAAACGCGCGCGGGCGCAGGAAGCCGCCCCGTGTGAAACGGAACGCGCTAAGGTGACGCACGCGGCTGTTGCAAGTCGAGGGCGTTTGGAAGTTGGCGTGATAATCCTCATGATTCACACAGCATAACGTCTATGATGTGGTCTCCAGCAGGAGTCATCTGCTGCGGTTTTTAGCCACGTATGCCGCCATGAGTTGGCCGGGCGACTGCATGGTGCGGAGAATCCTTTCGCTTTCGGCGTGCGGCACGCGCATGGCGCAACGCTCAAGGTCGCGGGCCGTTCAACTCGGATGCGACCGCGCCGTTGCGACACCGAAATATGTAATTGTAGAGGAGTAGATGCGCGTTTGGCAGCGGCCGCGACTCGCAAGTGGGTCGCGCGTTGCGCAAGAGAACTTTTCGTACGACAGATGGCGTGTGCGCGTCTTCCTTATACGGCAGCGCAGATAAGACAAAGAGACGTACGCTTGTGTTTGAATGACTTCTAATTTGTAAACGCCAGTAACAACCCGGTTTTCAAAAATATTTTTTACGTTACATTCTGTAAGTAACAGGTTATGTATTCGATGATAATTGCGGAAAACCTCGTGCGTCATTGGATGAACGTGCCAAAGGGCCAATGATGTAAGGTAAAGACTCGAAACACTTCGCGAATGTCAATAATATCGTTCGTTCCGGACGGAGGTGCTAGAGGGGGCGAGGCGAAAATAGTCGCCAACTATTAATATGAGGCGAGCAAGCGCTAGCGCTGCAGCGCCCTTGAATCGGGACGATCACCTCGCGCCGCACACTCCCGCGCACACTCACACGTGCGCGCGCGCAGCCACACAGACATTAGACACACACACACATACGCCCAGTCATGTAGAACAGGCGTTATCGCGATGCACTGTGCGCGCTGCAAAATAGTCGCACGTCTAGTAATTTGAATTTGCTGTATTTTTTATTGGTTTTGCGACATCACGAATCTTTATTTTTACTAAAGGATTTTCTGTAAACTTGAACTAATGTGCAATTTAAATACGCGCTCTGCTAATTAACATTTTTTGTTATTTACATTTTCTGTTTTCTTCGGAGTTCAAGAACAAAAACGAAATTTTGAAATTTAATCACCAGCAAAGTATGTTAAAATCAAGCATCCTCTCGCAGATAGGTCTGATTTGGTAACACATCCTCATCATTAGCTCAAATCATCTAAATACAGGTTTCGCTGCGCTCGTGCAACCCAGCCCACATGCGTCCGCCCGCCCGCATCACGTGACGCAACTCAGTGCTCTAAAAAATCGAACGTCAAAATTGATCCTCATCATCAACTAACTTTTTTACTTGTTAAACGCTTACGAATATTGGGCTGCACCCCCCCCCCCTCCGTCCCTAAAAGAATTCCTGGATACGTCCCTTCTTTATAGCCTAGGAGATATAGTAGGACCAGTTTTTCTGCGGTTACGGTATCTTTGGTTTTTTTGCGTCTATGTTACTATGGCAGTGTGTGGTAAGATGGTACGACCGTCAGATAGGAGTTCAGGATCTATTATTATTCTACGAAAGTCTGTATTTTCTATGTACGTGACCCATGTTCGGTCCGATAACGGTGTGATAAATTATAAAATGGGATCTAAATGTACCTATGAAATTATGTGTCTCTCTCCATTTAAGTCAGGATCAATTTCTCCTTTGAATATTGATATCAGCATAGTTATGCGTTTTTCTCTTGTATGGGCGAGGGAAAGATAGTGTCTTTGTTTGAGTCCATAGAAAACGCTACTGATTGTACAATTACATACATTATGAATGTAGTAATATTTTGTAACTTTTAACCATATAACTTAATTTAATTTTAATCTTACTGAATAAATAATGTACATCTTGATTACGGCCGTTCCCACAATGGCTGTAGCTGAAAATCAGTTAAGTATCTACTTATTAAAGTGGATACTAATAAATCTGAGATACGGCCTTTTGAGCTTTTGTGGCACACCCACATGTGGCCTAATAGTGCCATTTAACTATATGTTTGTAGACATAAGTTAGTTTGTAAGTTCCTGTGCCAAAACTATTGTAATATTTTTATATGCTATGTAACGCTTTATGTGTGTGTGTCTATAAGCCCAAATAAATGTTTTATCTATCTATCTATCTATCTACAATAGGCTATTTGACAGGTTTCTGCAAACCATCTCAGTTTCTTTGTTAGTGTTCATTGAGTGCTCAGAAAGTGGTAATTTTAAACGTTTTCGTGTATTTCTTCTGAAAAAAGCAAATAAAAATTCCCTTTTAAAATAAGCCGCCAAAACGCCATCTTGAGCAATATGGCGTCATGACGTCACAGGCCAGTAAACAAAACCAATGAACGTAAGAACGACAGACGTCATTTTTACTGAGCTGTGACGTCATCATAGATTCGGCCAATCCAGGCCTTTTTCGATAAAAAGGCTGCAGATAGAAAATTACCAAATCTTATCCTGGTTATTTGGACAAGTATCAATATCAAAATGTTATTATACCATAGAAGAATATTTTAAAGATAGTATAGATGAAACAAGATAAATAATTGTATATTCTTAGATAGAATATTCTTTATTGTACTCACAAATAACATTTAAATATAACCTTTTAAATAGAATTAACTAAAATTGCATGATTATTAATTCAATATTTTCCAATTGTAAGTTAATGTAATGCATATTTCAAATAGCACTTTAAAATGTTGCGTGCCCTACAGGGTCCACAAAGATCTCATCAAATAACTGTTAAGTTAAATTGTAACAACCCTACAACTTGTGGAATGCAATAAAGTATTGAGTATTGAGTAAGTGATCCATTTTTTAAGTTGAAATGAATTAAAGCGGTTCAAACACTCATAATTTATACCTACGAATACATATACATAAATAATACTTTTTTTTTCACACATTTTGTCAAATAGCCTATTATTTATTTTAAAGCTATAAATAAAATATCTGATTCCTGCAGGGACAAGAAGCGAGAGTGTTTCATGTTACCAAAAATTGGTCGCCGGATAGACAAGACCATTGCACAAATCACTCGTTCGCACGCGAGCGATGTTTGGCAACGCACCGTCAAGGCTCCCTTTGTTAATTAAGCTCGTGGGATCCACATTTTGATCCTCACACTGTGGACGTAGATACTTTATCCGACTACTGAAAGAGGCAGCCTGAAAGTTCAGACGCAACGCATTGGAATGAAGTTGGGGAATACTGATTTTTAGTGAGTTCCTCTGGAATCGCAAAATGCATTTTAGCTTGACTTTGACTAGGCTTGGTATGCATTTTGAAGCAAGCAGAGCTGTTTCTTAGAGAGTTTTGTGTTTTAAATTTTCACTTGCTACAAAAACCCCTTTATCCAGCTGAGCTCTAAATAATACTGTTTCCAACGATGTTGCTGTATAATTTTACGAATAGTACATAATAAGAATTGTTTATAATATTAAGAGGTCTTATTTTAAATTGCTGCTTTTAAAGCTTAAGTTTTCTTTCTTTACCTGAATCTGTGTTCCAATCAAAACATGTCATTATGTGACATTTTTTGAGTTTAAAGAAAGTTCAAAGTTTGAGTTTAGAGAATTTAAAAATTAATGGTTGGGGACCAAACCTGAAACCTCCGTATCAGGATCTTAACATTGAACTATTAACGCCTGAGACTTCAGTGTACGGAATAACGGATGTATTTTTGTCATAGGGTGTTTATTTATGTATTGTAATTTTTTTTTCACATTGCGAAATATATAAGTATTTTAGAGTGATTATTTTTATAGAGTAGGTACTTGCTGATCCGGCAAACGTTGTTTCGCTATATAAATTACTTATAAGGATTATAATTAATAAAAATTTGGGGTGGACCACCCATAACACTTAGGGCTATAAATAATACACAACAACCTATTCTCAAACCTACAGAATATACATCATCAAAATCAACCAAGCCGTTTCGGAGGAGTATGCGAACTAAGGACACGAGAAATTAGAGATAGTCTGTTAGCTTTTAGAATATACCTCGGGCTCTATAGTAAGTAGGCTTCGCTTTTCGCCGAAAGCACACGAGTGTAATACTACTTTCTGCTCTGTATAAGTGAAATTAAGTGTCATATTAGTTCCGATTTCGAAATTAAGTGTCATTTTAGTTCCGATATTTCTATTACACGAATATATCCGATTCTATCCGATAGTAGCCGAGGTATATTCTAAGCTAGCAGACTGTAAATAGTATTTTTATTTCAAGCAGCTCTGCTTTGAATGGGTCCTCCAGGTAAGCCAGAATGGGCAGGTCCTCGAGGGACTCGAGGCTATCCGGTCAGAAGGTCGTGCAGCGTTTCGCCAGGCTCCCAACAATGGACCCGGTACAGCCAAGTTGCCCAATGCCGTGTGGCAACACAGAGAATTTCGTGTGTGCTGGCTGACGCAACGCCCCGAACCCGCTTCGGCGGTGATATGACAACACGGCGGCCATTGCGGCGCGCTTCCTTAGTGGGCCAATCGTGAGGGAAAAAACGCTGCCGGCTTACATACACACACATCATAAGCTCACGCTTGTATCCCAGAGGGGTAGGCAGAGACCAGGGACTGCCACCTGCCACGATCCCGAGAAATCACTTTCGCTTCATGGATATTCATTAGGCGTTGCATGCACGCAAGTCGGTTTCGGGTATTTTTTATCTTGGTCGAAGCATGTCTGGACCTTGAAAAGACGCAATTCCCGAAACACGGTTAAGGTTTGACATTTACGACACTTCAATATTACTTTGCATTCCTTTTTTGGTTTTCCTGCTTTTTTGTGGTGTAGGTAGTTCGAGCAGCATTTAGTGTACCAACCTAATTATAATTATTTGTTTTGGTCTAACCAGAATATTTTTAGGTACCGTAGTTATTTATTTATGATTTTTTTGTGAGCCTAGCCGAGTCGAAACCTGTCTATACACGAAACTTCAGACGCGATTTTCTCGAAATCAATTAGTTTACCTTGCGGTCCCTTTTTTGTCAACCACTTACAAGATAGAGAAAATGAAAAATAATGGTGTAAAAAGATTTACACCACTACAACAGTAGTTACTGAAGCAGGCAGAATGTACTTTTGTTGTTGTCTAAATTGTACCAATGACTGGTAATTTATGTTCTATCCATACATACATACATTACGAATTGAAGGCACGGTTGTCGCTCGACAGGCATTTTTAATTAAAAGTCGATTTGTCTATCACTCAGACCCGTCCGCGACGTTAAGCAATTCAATACGCGAGCGCGTTGCAAAAATCACGAACCTCCATAAATTTGAATAGCATTTTTTCTGCATAGCAATCGAAAGTGCTTCGCTATCGAATGCGTCGCGCGCCTCCGGTGCATTGACTACACGCGCCCTTATCCCGCCCTATTCCATAACCAAACCGTGTTCGGTAAATAGTTTCACCGTTTGGAGACGGTTGCAGTTTCAGGTGCGCGCGTAGAAGACGCGCAGTGGACGCGCCGCGAACGACAGCGTCATACCGATGTACTACATGTCCGCGCGCGCGTGTGTGCGTGCGTTTTTTGCATCTTTATATTATTAGGAGCACTGACCTTGCACAATGTCAAATGGCTGAGGGCGGCGATAAGCGGGAACGTTGAGATAGGATGCAGTGTGAGAGGGGGACAGGCGACAGGCTACGTGTGATGGGCGAAAGAGATGGGGAGACTTGGCTAGTTGGTAGGCGGTGTGCATTGCCGAAAATGTCTGCGGGACAGCGGGACTTTTGTTACAAGATAGAGGACGGCACTTAATTTCTAGGCACGACGTACGTATTGTCTTTGATCAGTTGCGTTATAACCTTGAAAAGAACAATAAAAACCATTCCAAAGTCCAAAAGTTCTACAGGTAAAATTATCGTTCTGTGCTAGATAAATAATTTTAAAAAAGTATTTTGCTTTATTTTTGTAAAAAAAAACGTTATTGAATAATTTTGTTTGGGTTTTTTTCACTGCTATATAACTTTGTATGCTTTAGTAGATTTATTATTGTTTAAAAAAATATAGGTGTCTATTGTGTTGCTTACTGAACTCAGAAAACAGTGATGGTCTGAATTCTTATAAGAATTCTGTACAGAAAACTCGAATTCATTTTAGTGAAGTGAGACAGGTCGAATTGTCTATATCAGGACATTTAGCCACGACTAATAAAGAAAGATGCAAATGTAGAGTCAAAAATACCGCGAACTCCCGCGAACGCAGTAACAGTACTGCAATGACGACTCAAATTTAAAAGTATGCTTAAGCGCTTTGTTTTAAGCAATTTGTAAACACGAAATATTACCGATAATGTTAGTTGTGTAGCAAGTAATGTTAGTTGTGTAAGTATTTAAGAACTGTTACCAAGAGCTTGCCGATAAACTGAATTAGCAGTTTGGCAAACTAATGCTGTTGTAATTTCGTAATGTGTTGAGTGAATAAATAAATAAAAAAAAAATTCATAATTCGTCATGTTTTCCAGACGACGCATAAAATTTCTGCAACGATGCTTTTAGATCTTAATCGCTAAAGTAATGAGAGTGTGTGAATAATGAGAATAACACTGAGAATAACGGAAATCTACTTCTTTGTAATCAATAATCAATCAATCACAGAATGGCGGTCGAGAACAGGGACGACGGTCAGTGGGCAGACCTGCGGCCGGACGGTATTTGAGTTTTTTTCTTAGATCACTTACTTACTGTTCTTGTATTTGCAACGACATAGGTCCCTGAATAAATAAATCAGGTCAAGGGGGCTGATTACACACTTGCTAACAGCGGATTGGCGAACTCAGGCGCTGAAGTGTGTGAACACCATACCTCAGGCACTTAGGTTTCCACACGATATTTTCCTCCACAGAGAGAGTTCTATTGGTGATTCTCAGAACTGCACAATTTCTTTGGCGCATTTTTTTTCATATTACCTCATGCTATACTACCTAACATGTACGTAATTTATAATATAAAACAAAGTCGTAGGTACATGCCCGCACTGAGAATCAAAGCTGGGTCTCCTGTTCCCGAGTCCATTGTTCTACCACTGGACTACCACCACTTGTAAACTAATGATTGTGTTTACACATTCTCCCGGCAGAGGCCAACTGGCCCTATGCCAGGCGAGGCGGGCTGGCGACAAAATGTTCCGGAAGTGAGATAACAAGTAGGTAGGTACGTGTTTTTGAGGAAAAAAACTGCAACGCGAGAGTATTTTTGGGATCGAGAGGAGTGGCCTCTGATTCGAATGTCATTTGTACGCACAGAGCGTTATGAATTTAACAAATGCAAGCGACAAATAATGTTACAAGGTTTTGGGTATGCGAAAAATGTGTGGTCGTAAAAGTTAAGATAGCAGACGCAGACTCTGCTTTTGACTTTTCTTGTCCTATTCCATTCCACGAAATAAGCCCCCGAAAAGAAAATCAACCATGTGACCCCATGAATACTTGTTAGTATTAAGCTCGCCTTTGTGCAGATCTTTTCTTGTGCAATAAAGAATTTTCATTCATTCATTCATGAAGCGAAAGTGAAAAGTCAGGATGGTGGCAACTTGGCAAGTAGCAGTCCCAGTTTGCTGCTTATGTATGTATGTTAAATTAAAACTGCTCTTTAAATGAAGAAAAAAATCATGAGGCCACTGCAAGACATTTTTTTTATAACTTGACTTGAGAGGGATGAATACTCAGCAAAGTAAGTAAGTAAGTAAGTAAGTAAGTAAGTAAGTAAGTAAGTAAGTAAGTAATAGTAATACTTAATTGCACATGAAACATTACATAAGAAAAAACATAAGGGCTAGCTTATCTCTACAAGAGATTTCTTCCACCAAACCTTGGAGGGTTGGAGCAGTGGGAAAAACGAGGCTATATACGTGTACAAAATAGACTACATAAATTACAAAAACCTACTTTATGCAGAAAATAAATACACTGCATAGACTAAATACCAGCAAAAATTAATAAAATACTTAGTGAACAATACATAAACAAATATATAGCTCGAAGTTACGATAGAGATAGATAATACTGTTTCAGCTGCTTCTTAAATGTAGCAATTCTGAGGCTAGCGCATATTTTCTTCAAGAAGGCTAACGTATTAAAAATTAAAATTTCTTGTTCCATGACTTCCTTTTTTATTTTATTAAACATGGACGGAACTGCTGGAAAACGGACGATTTCGTCAGCCACCCATTCTCATCCATCGGTCTCGAGTGTACAAACAGAGCGAGCCGCCCACCAGTTGAGGCCGCCAATCTTTCCCTGAGCTCGGAATTTCGCCCGAACCGGCCAAAAACGAGCAAGCCTACACCCAGGCCGCCATTTCCCCAAACATGCCCAGCGTCCTCCGCCGCGGTCACCTTCCGGGTGTCGTTCACCGGCGGGCCCGGGTCACCTAGAGACACAGACCAACTGTGCACAGAACGACTTTCTAAGAGGCGGCCGCGATTCCGCCAACCCTACCGATTTTCTGGCAGAAAATCAGTGCTGTGGGTAAAAATAAAGAGAATCGCTCGTAGCCCCGGCCGCCACAGTGATCTTAAACGATCACAAACGTTAAGCAACATAGGGCGCGTTCAGTGCATGGATGGATGGGTGACTGTTCTATGACTAACGCTAGTGGCATTTTTTCGAGCGGTTCCGTGCTTCGCAAGGCACGTTAAGCAGTTGGTGCCGGCTGCCGTCGATAGATGGCAGTCGTTAAGCCAAGTCAGAGGCCTTAAGGCGGCTTGAAAACTTCTGACAGTAAGACCAGCTACTAGCCTTACAAGGCTTCACCAATCCGGACTTGGCCCGCGTGGTGGAGTATGGCCTATACCTTCCTCAGGAAAGAGACCCATGCCCCTCGGTGGCGACATAATGGGTTGATGATGATGAAATACCGAGCCCTTTTTACCGCCACATGGGCATAGCCCGCGTCTATTTCTTGTTTTCATTTGTCGTCATATGTGTTTTGCTTTGTCTGTTTTTTTCTGTTTTGTATAATGTCTGCGTGGCGATAATTACATGTATTTCTTCTTCTTCTTCTTCATTACTTGCTGCTGTGGTACACAGTATCACAGATGATATGCGTTAGTCCCACATTGGTTATTTTCTGAGCAGCCTAAATACGTCCCGCGTGTCCACGCGGATTGCTGATCTTATGTAAATGGCTCAAACAGTCGGATTTTCTCACGATGTTTTTCTTCTCAGTTAGTGAGTGGTATTGCTACTATAACTTCGCAATGTACATTTATTAGAAAACTAAGTCATAGGAACATGCTCGCTCTGAGGTTTCATTTTATTATAAAGCACCCGAAACCGGCGTGCGCGCATGCAACGACTCGAAACGAATCGAAAGAGTGGCAAGACTCGGTTTCTGCCTATCCTTTCGGGTTGCAGCCGTGAATTGATTTTAGGTTTTTATGTAACATGATGTTACGAACGTTCTTTTATTTATATGCACTTTTGTGTTTTAATTTTTGTGTACTGAAATATTTACGTCAACGTACGAGTATCTTCATCATCCAATGAATACTGAAAGAGAAGTCTTGTTTTTTTCTCAAGCTTGAAATTTTATATGTTTTGTGTGCAGTAAAATAAATAACATAACGAATTGTATTTGAACAAGTGGTCGTCTGTGTTGAGCAATCCATGAATCGTTCTTCGGTTTCAATTATACAGTTGTGTACAGTTATACGCACATATATAAACTCACGCCTGTATCCCAGAGGGGTAGGCAGAGACCAGGAACTGCCACTTGCCACGATCCTGACAGATTTCCCTGTTTTACAGTCAATGAAGTTAAAATTGACACGAATGCCACTACCATATGGCAATCAGAATTATTTAATCATGAACATAGGTACAAATACATTCTATTATGGGCTTAAAATGCTAATAATAGTGTAACAATTTCTATAGAGTTTACTTCTTCTTGAACTAAAACTTCATCTAATCTTCTTCTAAACTTCGCTAATGAATCTATCCTTCTGGATCTATTCGTTCACCGCATTAAATCAATAAATAGAGATGCTTTGGTGGCCCCTCGCTTCGCACTACAAGTTCAGTGGGCGGACTGACCAGAATGTAGAGTCTGCATCCAGATTCGCGCTTATCAGTTCGCCCTTATGCGACGCATTTTAGAGGTGAATTTGCAACCACTGGGCAAATATGTCAAGAGCTGTTTGCCTGCCAGCTGCCTGGTGGATGTTTGTGCGGGAATGAACGTCTCTTGTCTTGTCAGAATGTGGATTTGGCAGTATAGAGATGATTGTAAACTCGTCCAAAGGTAATTAAATTAGAATTTAAGACGACATTTATTGAAACACACATCAAATGAGATTCAAGTTCATATCATATTTCTTTATATAATATGTATTCCGAAAGAGTAGGAAGATATCAGGGAAAGTCATTGCCAAGATGTAATCCATCGAATAAGTTCAAACCACCTCTGTGGCGCAGCGGTTAGTGCATTTGCCTACCATGTGAGAGGTCCCGGGTTCGAATCCCGGCTGGGGACAAAAAAAAGAAACCCAGGTCTTAGATGTTTACATGTTTGTGGCGTCGCTGTTTCTGGTTTCCACGACACAGGGTATCCTAGTGTGGGCCCAGAAGCAATGTATGTGCTTGTATGTAAATGTTATGTTATATCCGTGAACCTAAAACACTTTTTAGATTCTAACTGGCAGTAGAACTCTAATTGGATTACAAAAATCTTTCTATAAGGCTTTATATCAGGATTTTTATGCAGATCGCCCGAGGTAATACCAAAACTTATACGTGTCTTTTTGTTTCATGAAAGTCGATGAAGCGAAAGTGATTTGTCAGGATCGTGGCAGATGGCAGTCCCTGGTCTCTGCCTACCCCTCTGGGATACAGGAGTGAGCTTATGTATTCGTTTCTATTATTAATTTGTCTTTATTATAATTATAATTATATTTATATTATAACCCTAACTAAAAGAAATTAACACGGCAAACAAAACTTTACTCACAACTTTTCGGTGGAAAGTCCGTGTGAGATCTATCTTTCTATCTATATATCTATACCCAGCAGTAGGTAGCGGTGAACTGACTAACCTGGCGGGCGCGGGTGGGCGGCGTGGTGCTGGAGCTGCGATGCGAGCTGGTGGTGTTGGTAGAATGGCAGAAAAGGCGCATGGAAGGGCGCGGGGGGTGGCGGCTGCAGACGCGCCTTCAGCTCTTCGGCGGAGCCCGCGCCGGAGGACGACGACTCCACGTCAGACACCCCACTATCCGCCGGCGATGGCGGCAGCGATCCTGCGAGGAAAAAGCGCGTCAAAGGCTGGCACTGGTTGAGAAAGTAAACAGATGGGATGATTAGCACCTCACATCATCAACCCATTATGCCCCCACCGAGGGGCACGGGTCTCTTCCCTGAGGAAGGTATAGGCCATACTCCACGGGGTTGGTCCCCGTGGAGTATGGCCTATCCGGATTGGTGGAGGAATAGCACCTCGCAATTGATTTAAAATGTAGTAATCCACACTTCTTATAAATATAACTAGAAACTGCAGCAGTTGTAGTTCTCACGTTTTGGACAAAGCTATTCGACTTAATTTGAAGAAGGTAAATAAAAATAACAACTTCACAATTCTAACAAGAAACTGTTCAACCTAAGGCGATCTCACGATCATAAAACACGCTATGTACCTAATCCGGTCTTCATCTAATAAGCTTCACTTTTTCTTGCACTCATTTGCATGCAACACCAAACTGCACGGGTGTCGCAAAGCGCAATCAATCATCTTAGGGGCCTGTCCGACCCAACGGTCAGTTGCAATAATACCCTGAGAAGGACCGTTAGAAACGGCAAGCTATTTGTTCAAATCCACTGCAGATGCACCTAGCAACCTGCTCCGGTGTGGGAATAGCTGGACCTGCTTTAATATGCAAAAAGGACAAGTAATTTAATTAAATTATGCACATCTCAGGTTGTAGTGTTAACGTTTTTGGTCGGTTTTACAGAGGGCTGGGCGAATTAGGGTTGCACTCTTGATTATAATTCAGCGAGATGCTTTTGATGTTTCTTAATATAAGACGATGTGACTACTTTAACAATTCCATTTTATGAATTGCATTTTGTAAAGTTAAAACAAGATTTTATGTCGAACTTCAACTGTAAAAAGTCACACCGAACTCACGGGTCTAGTTATAAATCTCAGAACAGTTTAACCCTTCAAAACTTTCTCATGTCGACGGCAGGAAACTTCGTAATAAAAAAAGGACGAATAACGGTTGTTGCGAGATTAAAATAATATAATCAACAGTGGCCATACAACTAGGCAAGAATGGGAGCTCTTGTTTATTCATACGTTTCCTATACTACTGACCATTTGACCGGTGCTGTCCACACCCCTTTGTGGCCTTTGTAGGCCCTTCAGGGTCCGACAAAAGCTATGGGAACCGGGAAGCGGCCCGCCGCCCGGACACTTTTAATTTGTATTTTGTGCAGCGAAAAATAGGGTTACCATTCCGAAACTGACCGGTTGGTGGACTATTGATATTTTTTGAAGTCTATAAAACATTGGGTCTGTTCTGACGGTTGGACATGCATTTGGTGCATTTTGACTGATAGTGCTTTTAATATCAGTATGAGCTTCACTCTAGTTTCTAGCGTTTATTAAATAGGAATAGTTAAAAATATTTAGCTTATTTTTATACTAAATTCTAGGTAGTTTAGCCGATAATCCGTGACCAGACAGAATGTAAAACAGATATTTGTTTAGACAACACCTCGGAGCGCTTGATCTGCAGCTACCAAAGCAAGGGTCGACAAAAAAGCGCCCTTGCATTCAAGTTCCCATAGCAGCGCTAGAGACAAAGGCACTTCGCACCGTGAGCAAACCCGAGACGAGGCCGCGGCCAACGGTCACCTCGGACGCGGAATTGTACAACCCTTTCATCCCGCGTATCAAAATAATAATAAATTAACTATAAATAATGGGACGCTCTCCTGAATGGGGCGACCGGTGTACCGGTCAGCCAGGAATGCGGTTCCATTAGTAAAATAACACAATACTGGACAAAGATGGCCCCCCTTCCTTAATCGGGCGATCTTTATGGACTGTCCAGTGTCCATTCCCTTTGACGGGCGACGGCGTTAGACCATAATCCTTGCGAATAAAAAACCCGAGTTAGATCGGTGCGTGGTCAGCAGTTCCCTTTTATTTTTTATTATTACTTTTGAGGCATTGAATCTTTTCGGTCGTGTATGGGTTTTGAATATCAAATGATTGTGTTCAGTGGCTGTACTTGGAAACGATGGAGAGCCACCAAAGACAATCATTTGATATTCGTTATTCCTTCCTAACCCATCAGTGCTGTGAAAATACAACTGATGGTTTAGGAAAGAATGAAGAACATTTGAGAAATAAGACAAAATAGCCATCATCTAATTTCTAATCGCGATCATCTATTAGCTGTGTATAAGCGGCCTACGTACGTACCACTATAGAGCATAGGCTTTCTCTCAGAGAGAGGACAAATACTTTTCCAGTCCCTTTTTTTAATTTACAGTGTTACACTTGCTTTCAAAACAATTATATTTTCGGTAGAAAAGATAAAAATAACATCACATTGGCGACTTTTAGGCAAATGGCTTCTAAATAGGCAAATTAGGTAGCAAAACAGTGTCCCTGTTTAGAATAACTATCTAATAATACATCATACTTATTATTCAAGGTAAGTAATTAGAATAGATACCGTTGTTTTAGATTTACATTTCTGTACAACGTGTTCAACCGAATCATTTTCTACCAAATTTTTTGGTATTTTAATTTAATTTTTTTATTTTATTTATTTACAATTAATTCTATTTACATACTATACAAAAAGCGCTATGGTTGTGAATTATGTTTCGAAAATCACGTTAAAAACTGAGAACGAATTCGAAGTCAGTCTGTGGCTCGTATTCGTTGAGTTATATGCTGCACCTGTCCAGGTCTTCAACAGAACATTTATTTTGTAGCAAATCCTTTGAGAAACAGTTTCAGTTTGTGTCTAACCCTTCTCGCTGAACCCTTTTAAGATGCTAATTCCATCAGAGGGTTGATTTAGACATCCACGGTTGGATAATGTTAGGTGTTAAGTTAGGTACGCAGAGATCTAAGCTGGAGTATGTGGTTTCGGATTTATGTACTGGATACATTGTTGTTTTGTCATGTGTTACGCGATTGTGTGGAGATATACAATTCGATTTTTAGCACGCTTCAGCTGACATTTGGAGATGTCGGTAGGAGTGTAAAAAATATTCTTGTTCCTAGTTTTCATTGTTAGTGAGTTCATGAGTATAGTTACGAGGAGATTGGCTTGACATTAGATGATCAAAGTGTGTTAAAAATTAAATATTTAAAATGCAATGTTCGTGACGTATTTAGAAATATTTGTCGGGTTCATTTATAAACGTAAATGGTTCGTTGCATTTGTAATTGAACACGGGGCTAATTGGCATTGTCTTAAAAAAACTGTTTTAAGACAATGTTTTTTTTAGAGCCTAGGCGGAAAATTTTAGACAATTTTTAGAGCCTAGGCGGAATATTTTGATTTGGGCTACTTTCATTAATGTTTAAAGTTGAAGGAAAAGACAGAGTCTACAAAAAGGGAGTTAGTACGTTATGCACGGAAAAAAATGAAATTCATAAGCGTATAACAGGAATCACGACGTCACAGGTCAGCAAGCAAAACCAATGAGCGTAAGAACGACAGATGCCATTATGCCATAACTACTGACTTGTGACGTCATCATTGATTCGGCCAATCCAAGCCGTAATTGATAAAATGTCTACAGATACAAAATTATTCCTGTTTTTCAGACACAAGATCAATTTTTTATTAATATGTCTTAAAGCATTTTTAAGGCAAATTATTTATACGAATATGTATAAATAATACTTTGTTGTTCACACTTTCAAATATCCTATTAATAGAATCCTCCTCTGTATAACAATAACGTAATCGGGCTGAAGATTTATTCGCAAAACCTAATTACTCGCTACAACTTATTGTCGATACGTCTTAAGACCGCGTCGTTACCATACAATGGGGGAGAAAGGTCAAAGTATATTCCCTAATTTACTTTAGGAAGTAAATGGTTGTATTTGAATGAAACCTATTTCATTACCGGCTCAGTTTATTGAAGTACGAATCGAATGCTACAATAACATGGATTGCGAATCGACACAATAGTACTCGACACAATGCCGCAGGTTGCGTCCGCGCACCCACGCGTGACATTCCATTTTAAAAGTTTCAGTACAGAAGAAATACTTCGAGGTGGCTGTTTCAAATTTCATGAAGACCTTTGAACAATAAATTTCGTGAGTACTTAACATTATTAACTGGCTAGGACTCTTCCGATAGAAATCTGAAATTTATTTCCACGTAAAGAAACTCTGTTTGTTAAATGTCAATGTAATTATAATGTTTGCCACTCAAAGTTCAAAGTTACATCTTTGGCGAGTTCTTCACAGAAGTGGAGAATCCACTGTGTAACCCGTAAACGATCAATAGAAAAATCTGCCGATACATTTTAAAACGAGCGAGAGAATTATTTTCGTTGGTAAGATATGAACTACAAAGGTATTGTCAACATGACGATGCGATTTCGCAAAGCAAGGTGCGATCCCAAATTCTAACCCATTTTTGCACCACATATTTGAACAGTGCATCTGCTGCCAGATAGATAAATGCAGAAGGTTTTATCGGATTCGGTGAATGTAATCTTTTTCTTATCATGTTGAAATTGATGTTGAGTGACACTTCCTTAGCAACCATCACAGTTGTAGTACCTATATTAACTGGGCACATAGAGTTTTTCATCCGTGATATAATTAGCGAATTCTATTTCTAACTAATTTACGCAATTTTTGAACTGAAACTTTCGCAAGTGCTAGACATTATTAATTTTCTACTACTATTTTTGATGCAAGAATTATTTGCACACGTGCGTTAAGGTTAAAATATCTAAGCATAACTTCCTTCGCTTCTTCATTTAATAACATAAAGTAGCCACAAAGAAGCCACAAAGAACAAACGAATGTGGACTTTCTGTCTGACTGTGTGCGCATCTGCATTTGTTTAGTTAGGATTGCATGTCTTTGGTCGGGTCGGATTGACCCATTCTACCTTTGTACGGGTTAAGCTTTGACAGGGCCGCCTGCCAGTCGAAAATGTGGACATTTAGCGCAATTTTGGGACCCTTTGTGTTATATTTGTGAGCGAGTTGGGGGTGTAGTGTTACGTTTGCATATTGCGTTAGGGTCTGGTGTGATGCGAGAGGTATGTGACCATTTGGCAGAGATCGATTAGGAAAAGGGTATTTTGAAGGACGATCGACAGTGCGGTGATATAATGTCCTTACTAAACCACTATCTTATTGTATAAAATGTAATACTTTAAAATTGCTTTATTAATAAGGCCGCTAATTGTGTAACTGTTCAAGTCTCAAATGTAATTCCTGGTGTACATGTAATAAATAATATTCTATATGTCTATTTATCTATCTAAAATTATAAAGTAAAAGGTTATAACTGCTTATGTTAAACTTTGTCATAACGAAACGATACAAACTTGAATAAATAAAACACTTTTTTTTATACATCCTGGAGTATGTAGTAACTTATATTATATACCTAAAGAGTTTCCAACGATTATTGATTCTGAAAAATCTTTAATACATTATGCTTACTTCACAGTTGCAAATCAAACAACAAAATAAAAATAGGTTGACAGATCTACCCTGAAACTAAAATTGTTACTCACATTAACGGCCAAACTCTACGGATAAATCATTACTCATTGTCCAAATGTCGATGATTGCGCAAGATGTATCCTAATCCGCCCACTCGCCGCCAGAAGGGTTAACAATAGGTGACGGACAAAGCCCAGAATTTTGAGCGAAAATTCGCACATTTTGCGCGAACATCTGTGCAAATGATATAGCAAACTAGTCAGTAGTTAACATAGAAGGCCCGATTGCCTATCGATTTTTTTTATCTACCCAAATTTTGTTTTTTAATTCAGTGAAAAAAAAACTGTCACATTCACGTATCAAATGTTTGAGTGTTGCTAGTACGTAAAAACCAAATAACGCCATTTTACTTCAAGTAAAAATTGTGCGTGCTCTTTGCTTTTATGAGTAATTCAATTTTGATGTCTTTGATGTGGTAAGAATTTAGGCCACATGAGTTTTCTTATTCCCGGTAAAAAAATCTTCCGAGTAAACCTATATTTTACAGCGATAACACTGCGTCATTTTTTTTGCATCGAATTAAAAAACCAATAAACATTGCGCAGCTAGAAAACGTAGAAAACGCATGGTCAAATATCTACATTTTTCATTCACATTAAGTAGAGTTGTTTGTTTTATATCGACTATTCAGAAATTTTTGACTGTCTCGTTGGTCGAGTCGTTAGGGCGGTTAGGTTAGCTACCAAGAAATAGGTCTTGGGTTAGATTCACCCTAAGGGCCGCCGTACATTTGTACAAATGGCCTCAGTCTGGGTGTTTTCCGATGTTTTTAACGTCCTTGCCTGATTAAGAAAAGAGGTGTGTATCTTCTGTGCTTTTCCTTTCAGCGAGCGATATTCGTCATGCCAACGCGTGCAATGCGGACAAAAGGTCATGATTGACAGTGAAAGTTTAGGGTTGCAAGTATGACGCGGTGTTATTGGTCCGGTGCTGATTATTACTGGACGATTCAGATGTAGCGGATTTGTCCCCGACAAATATGAGAAACTAGACTAGGTACGCGTAGCTATTGGTAAACATTTCGGCGTCAGTTTTACTAACATACGCACATAAAATACACCGAAAAGGCGACCTAGCGCTTAGAGAGAGGAGCGGTGACGAAATTTAAATTTATCTACGGACGACAGATAGTATAACGTTTTTACTTTAATTCCAGATAAACATTAACGTGTTGGAGATCGGAATAAAATTCATTGGTTATCATAATATAAAAAACCCTCGGGCCGGTATTTGCAAAAGGGAGGGAAAATGTATGTTTCTAGCACGATTGTGATGCTGTAAACACTTTTTGTTACTAAATAAATAATGAACATGTTCAGTCACGAGCAATAATATGTATACACTGTAACATTTTCTTTTCTAAGTATCTTAACTTAAAACAATCTAGAAAGAAGTGTACGACAATTTGGCATAAATTATGTAACCGATGGTTAGATAATTTAGGACAAATTATCGTACACGTGTGCAGTATAAAATAAAATGTGTACGTCGTACAAAATGTGATATATATTATTGCTCGTGACTGTACCTAAATAAATACATTAACTCGGAAACGGGAGGCTCGGATTCGAATGTCAGTGCGGGCATGTACCTATGACTTTGTTTTCGACGTTATGTATATTCGTGAAGTTATAGAATCAATACCACTAGCTAGCCTCGTGAGGAAACCTGAGTGTCTGAAATATTCAGTAAGCTATTCAATAGAGCTTGAAATCGCCAATCTGCTGTGGCCACGCGTGGTGATTAAAGCACATACTCTTTCTCTGAGATAAGGCCTGTCCCTATAGTGGGACGTATATAGGCTGCTTACAAATAAATAAATACTTTCATGGCTACCTGAGTTAGCGCAGAATATTACAACAGCAATATTAGTCTGAGCGCTCGTTAGGCCGACAGCGCTACGGCGGTGAGAGTGTGCGTGTTGGGCGGGCGGTGTGCGTGGTGCGCAGGGCGGCAGTGACATTGGGCGGGCGGATCAGCTGACGGTTATCGATTGCCGGCCCGGCCTCACTTCCTCCTTTGTCTAGCGTGTGCTCTACAGGGCTTTTGCGAGCCGTTTTAGGCGGTAAGACCACACACGTAAGGGCTCTTTTGGAACGAAATAAGTTGATAGTTTTCCCAAAAGGCCAGTAGAAGATGCTGCCTATACGTCACTAATGACAGATCTGCGACACGACAGAAAGTGTCAACGGTAATGACTGAAAGTGTTGACGGCTTTCAGGAATTCTGATTGGGATTTTTTTTTCGTAGCAACAAAGAATATTTGGGGGGTCGGTTTCTTTCAAGGTCACGTCGCGTATAATGTCAGCTAGTCTGGCAATATAACGTAGCTCATGAAAATGAAGACTGAATTAGCAACCCAGTTAGGTATTGGCTATGCAGATTGGGTCTCTTTCACTCGATTACTTAGTGCGAGAGAGAACATAGGTTTATCAATATGAAAACTCGTCGTTAGCAGAGGCTTCAAGGCTTTTCAAACATTAGTACTTACGCTAACTGTGAAGTAATACATTGTAAGGAAACCCGGGGCTGTGGGTGCTGGTCAAGGCTACTCCATCTAAACAATCAATAAACAAGGCCAGGTCAGAGGCCTTAGGGCGGCTTGAAAACACCAGCCACTAGTCTTACCAGCCTCCACCAATCCGGACTTTGCCCCCGTGGTGGAGTATACCCTATTCCTTCCTCAGGGAAGAGACCCGTGCCCCTCGGTGGGGACATAATGGGCTGATGATGTTTTGTTTCGTCAGTTTTTCTGATTTATTTCGTTTTTCATGTACAATAAAGTATCTCTATCTATCTACAGCAAAAAAACAACGTAAGTTCTTTGAACATTCTTCTCTTGTGTAAATAAACGCCTACATTTCTGTTGCGTAAGCGTTCGGTCCTTTGATAGATGTCTGCTCTCGTGTATACGCCTTAGTTTGGGATTCCAGACAGACAGGGAAGCCTAACATGAGAAATGACTTGTGCCTACTTCAGACGTGTCTGATACCCAGTATTAGTCACAAACTATCTATTTTCACTTGAGCGACGTATAAACGACGTGATTAGGAAACTTTTAAAAGATTCATAATTACGAACGAAAATTCACGCGTGAATCACATAGGGGTAGGCAGAGACTAGGGATTGCATTCGCATACCGGTTTCGCTTTGTCAACTTTCATAACTAGTTAAATGAATCAAGTTAAATGCAAAATGACATATTTTTTTTCTGTGTCCTGTTTCCTGCCCAGTTCTGTGTCCCACTGCTGGGCAAAGGCCTCCCCTTTAGATATCTACTCCTCTCTGTTCCCGGCCAACTCTACCCACCCTGGTAAATATTTTGTTTATTTTGTATATTACAATGTTAAAAATTCGAACTAACAAACACTAGCCTCTACCTACCCCTTCGGGATTCAGGCGAAAGTTTAAGTATTGTAAGTAGAAAAGCTATAGACTTACTGTCGGTTTTTCATACACAAACCATCTCTTAATCTATTGTCGGCAGCTGTAAGTTGTTTTTTGTACGTACTATGGTCAATTGGCAGTAATAAAATATTAACAGTTTGATATACGAGACACAGGGGGTTGTCATTTGTTTCCTAATTTTTATGCATCAAATACCGCGGTCGATTGTTAGAAAATACTTGTAGCCTCTCCGCCGCGTTGCTATTGTAAAGTTTACTTATGAGCAATTAACATCTTATTATTAATAACAATAAATACGACCCGAAGGCAGCGGCTAACAAAGTAATAATGTACTAACGTTCAGCAAACAAAATGTAAAATCTTTACGTTGAAGTAAATCATTTTCATTTCTATCTATCTAATCAGCCCGTAAATAGAGCCCACTGTTGGGCCTAGGCCTCTTCTCTTACACGCCAACCCATCCGGTCCAGTGCTAGTCTCGTCCAATTTTTTCCAGCCGCTTTCACAATGTCGTCGGCCCATCGGGCTGATGCTCTGCCCGGACCGTCAGCCCGTTCGAATTAATTTTGTTATAATACATTTTATACACGCATTAAACACTGTGTAAAGGGCATCTAAGAAGAATCGCTCGTAGCCCGGGCTGCCTGAGTGATCTTACGCGATTACTAAGGTTAAGCAACATACGGCGCGTTCAGTCCATGGATGGGTCACCGTCTATGACTAACGCTACTGGCATTTTTCGCTAAGCACGTTAAACAGTTTGTGCCGGCTGCCGTCGATAGATGGCAGTCGTTAAGCCAAGACAGAAGCCTTAGCGCGGCTTGAAAACTTCTGACAGTAAGACCAGCCACTAGTCTTACAAGCCTCCACCCATCCGGACTTGGCCCCCGTGGTGGAGTATGGCCTATACCTTCCTCAGGGAAGTGCCCCTCGGTGGGGACATAAAGGGTTGATGATGAAAGGCCATCTAAAAATAGACTACCATTTTTCAATGAAACTACAAATACCTAAGTTTTAAAACCCTAGGTACCCCCGACACAGCTTTTCCATTCCCCTTTATGACTATGATGTCTCTGGCATCCCCCCGGCCACATATAGCGAGCTTACCCGCTACAATCTACCATCAACGTGTCTGGCATTTGTACATAACGGAGGTTAGCTCCGGTCCTTGTTCTAAGCTCAGCGGAATATACTCGGTGTGTAAAAATGTGCAGATGGAACTGCTGGGAACACTTTCCAGCTCTCTTAAAAACACATAGGAGAACGTTATTAGAATACGAATTGCGTTGTTATTGAAACCGCAGGCAGAGGCCTGGACCTGTTAATGATTTGTAGTTCAATGACAACTGCATGAACATACCGATTTAGTTTCATTGCCGCTTTAAGTCAATGGTATGAAAAAACAGGTCACGTTATCACAAACAGGACCGTGTATCTGTCATCGTACTGTAATGCACTAACAGAATCGAGGCCCACGGACTGCCGATTCAAGATTCTGAGAAATCACTTCCGTTTCATCGACGTTCATTAGACGTTGCTCGCACGGTTTCGGGTGCTTTTTATCTTGCTCTTTGCTAATACATCCCCTCTTAGGTCGAAGTATGTACACCTGGGGCTTCCCTTACCGGATTTTCGGAATACATTCGTGTATTGTCTCATTGCAGGGGTAACCTGCGCAAGGACGCTACATGCAGTGCCTGGGACATCGTTTTTTAGACAGAGAAGACTTGCCCATAACGATAAAACCCACGGCTTGGTGGGCTTCGGAAGTATTGAGTTGTCTTTACGTTGGCCTAGGCCAACTAAGCTCTTAAGACAAGACATGTTACTATATACAAAACAGAATCTCTAATATATAAAATTCTAGTATCACAGTGTTAGTTCGCATACTCCTCCGAAACGGCTAGACCGATTTTGATAAAATTTTATATGTGTATTCGGTAGGTTTGAGAATAGGTTGTTATCTATGTCCGTGTGTCTGGCCGTAGTAATAAATAATGTTTGACTTTGCAAGTATTGATTGCACTCATGGCTCTTGAGGTTCTTGGTAGATGGTTCATACTGTGGTGATTTGAGAAGATGGTCAGAGTGGAGTTTTTTTTTCGCTGCCTATTTCTCCATTACACTCGGCCCTAAGGCAGCGGCTAATATTAACATTATAAATACATTGACATTCAACAAACATAATGTAAATTCTTTACGTTGAAATAAATTTTCGATTTCTGATTTCTATTTTTCATAGCCTGTGAAAAAAAAAATGGCCATACAACGTTTGCCGGATCAGCTAGTATACAATAAAGTTGTGTATGTCATTTTGTGGCTTGTACTCGTAAAATGGTAAGAAGTTGTACTCACCACCGTTATTGGGCGCGGTGTAAAGGTGGTGACGGGCGGCCGGCGCGGGCGCCAGTAGCCCGTGCAGCAGCGCTCTGCCGAGGGAGCCTCGCGCGCCCAAAGCCAGGCCTGCCGGCTCACCGTCCACTGCAACAACAAGAGCACACCGTCAGTTACTGGTACCAGGATAAAGATATCATCAGCCTGATGAGCGTCGTCTTCATAGCTGCAATCCTTTTTTTTGGCTGTGAAGTGTTCTCTATCTTTACATCTGGGTTTGACTTGATCGTATCATTTTACGTGGTGTCACGGCGCGTTTCAAAAGTCTGTTTCCTTTTCGCCTTTAATCTATGTCATATCAAAAAGTCATGAAACTAAAGATTCATGTAGTGTTACAGTTTCAAAATCGTGATAAAACATTATTGAGAGATTATACAGGTACTTCTTGCAAATTCGTCTGTGATAAAAGATATCCATTTTTTCCCTTGAAGACCCTTGAGACTGAATTTACGTGAAGCATGCTATCTCGCTTGCTCGCGTAAACTTTTTATAAATGTGGTCTGAAGATTTAAGTTATGGACATTTTAATTACAGTTTTATTTTCCTACACATAGTTTTTAATAAAGAAAAGTTGTTTTCATAATTATTAATTTTCAAATCAAGTTTTCTCAATCAAAAACTTTGTACTGGATAAGAAAAATGTCTTGGATATCTGCGATTTTATTATCCATCGAACCATCAAACCTTACTTCTTTTATTACAATTTATAACAAAGAAAATAGGTGAGCCAGACATATTACACGTAATAGCCTTGAGTCCTTAGCACAGATTAGGAGTTACAAGACATCCTCGACGAGACACATTTTCTATGTTGGTGTATTTTCTGTATGAGAATTTTCGGAATTGATTTCATATATTCGTCTATTTCATGTTGAACGTTCTGAAACAACGATTTTAGGGGGACCTTTCAGTCTAATCGACGCTGTGTAGGGTTTGGTCTAAGTCTGCAGCTTTTTAACTGAGTCAGCAACTTGGAAAAGACTATTCCTTATGATCCTGATATCTTTTGCATTGTTCTCGTAAAGGTCTGCCGCACTGCTGATGTTCGTGAGTGTTTCTCGGAGCCAATCGTGATGCATTTGGCCAAGCCAGACAGTGAAATCTATTGATGAAATTAGCCAAATCGAGCAAAGATCTCAGCAAAGCCAAGCGGAAATCTTTACATAAAATTGACAAAATAACACCAATCTAAAATCAAGTCAACTGTCTAACCGTCTGAAAAAAACACGACTTCGTAAGCCATTGGCTCAAGGAAATCAATCAATCTCGGCCAAAAGAGGAGTAGGTACTTAGTACAAGTAATAAATTTATGCAAAAGAGCCTTTGAGTTCAGCCAAACTAGGCCCAGACTTCCGCTCGACCTTGGGCCCCCCACCCACCGAATTATTAAAGCTCTCCCACCTGTTGTCCCTCTCTGCCCCCGGCTTCTGCGCATGTGTGGAGCAGGATGGGTAGATTTGCCCTTTCATTTTCCTGGCGGTCGAAATGTCTAGACGGAGCTTGAACTCTTTACAGCTTGGCTGGCTTGATAGCTGTTGTCAAACTATGCAAATGATGGCCCGCTCCGTCATGCGCCATTTTTCCTGGTTTTCTTTTGTTTTCCTCTTGTTCGCTCGAGGCGCCCTGCAGCTTTCGACGATAAATTTGATATGCAGGGTAGCTAGAAGCGAGCGCCGGTTTCACGAAATGAATGGGAAGCGTTTTCGAATCGTATTGAATGCCAACACTTTCCAATGTTGAGGGCTTATGCTCATATTTTACATGCAATTTGTTCTACGAAAGGTTACTTAATTGACGTCGAAATTGAAGAAGAAACTGACAATCCGTAAGTATTTTGCCTTTTGGGGGTCTGTACCTCTGTACAGAAAAATGGAACACTTATATAAGGTAACTTATCGATCAGAGTTTAGAAAATCTTCGTCACTTAGGGCCTACTTCTGAATTGAGAATTTACACTAAGTAAATACTAAAGTAACGTTCTGTCAAACTCTTTTTTAAAGAAATTTGACGAGACAGCACTACAGTTAAGTAATTACTTTACTACATTACTAGCGAAATTTTCAATTCAAAAATCGGCCCTTGGAAAACGTAATAGAACAAAAACTGTTGTAAAACACAAACTCTATAAGATAACTTCCACACAACACAATCACTTGACCTGGTCCCAAACTAGGATACCCTGTGCTATGGTAACCAGGCTAGGATATTACAAACATGAGAATACACCCACAGTCAGGCCATATGTACAGCGGCCTCCAGTGGGCTCGAACCCACGGCCTCTGCCTTGGTAGTTAGATGCCTTAACGGCTATCCAACGAGGCAGTCAAAATGTTTCTACGGACTATCGTGTTTTAAAATAGCCCCGTACAATTACTTTGCTGTCCGTGCACTGATACATCACACTCCCACGTTTAGGAAAACACCTAAACCTGTTTCTCCATGTGTATCGTAGAACGAAAAGCGTTTGAATTGCGAAACCTAAGTAAATAGGTAGCTCGTATAATCCCCCACTGTTTTTGAGACTGGCTACTCTATACTAGGTCTTATAGCTACCAGCATAAGCACCAAGATCGAACGGAACGGGTAGGCAGCAGGAAAGTCCAATGTACAGTCTGTGCAGTGGATGCAGATGGGTCCATCTGCATAAGGATATGAGGGTCGGTAGCCACATAATCGTCGGAGGAAGCGCTACTTTGAAACTTTACTATGACGCGATTTGAGACATGAAAAATGTAACTTTTTGAAAGAAATTTTAAATTTTTGTAATAAAACTTTCGTAAGCACTACACATTATGGTTTTACCTGGTCGGACTCTTTCGATAAAACTCAAGTAAGTATCCGTAATACAATTTATTACCGATGACATTTTAAATACCTATTTATAAAAATTTTTTATGTAGGTACCTCAGGTCTTGGATGTTTACATGTCTGTGACGTCGCTGTTTCTGGTTTCCACGACACAGAGTATCCTAGTGTGGGGCCAGAAGCAATGTATGTGCCTGTATGTAAAGGTTATTATTATTGTGTTACCTACCCTAAACGTATAGAAACCAATGGACATCCCCATAATCTCTCTGTGAGAGAAACATCCTTTTATCGGAATAGTCTGACCAGAGTTTGCTCTAAATAAAAATACTACTAAATCTAAAATACTCTTAAAAATCTCTTACAGATATAAGCTAACCTTTGTACGAGCTAATTCTTATGTCTTATTCTGTTAACTTTACTGTTTCGTGTGTAATAAAGTATTAATTGAATTTAATACTAAATATCTTGTATCTAGCGTGTTCACACCTGAATATGTACTCAGGTTTCTCCACGATGTTTTCCTTCATTTGGCGAGTGGTATTGCTACCATGTGATGAAAAACTGCGATATAGAGCATGTAGGTTTATCGAATAGAGCTGAATAGCATTTTTTGTTTAAGCATTAGTTTTTCGGATCTCAATGAAAATCTTGCGGATGAAAATGTTTCAGAGTAGGTTCTCTAGGATACGAATGTAGTCTTAATGCAAATGTATGTTCATTGGATTGGTAACCTACGTTACCCATCCAATGAACATACCAGAAAATTCAATATAGAGCTAACTCTACATTGAATTTTCTGAAAATAAACAACATAAAATCACGCCTGTAACCAGGAAAAGTAGGCAGAGACGCGGGTTTGCCAGTTACTACGAGTTGCCAGTTGCACAAATTGAGGGTCCTTTTAGTTTTGCGTCATGGTATCACTGGAAAGTGAGAGCCCATAAGGATAGAATAGAATAGAATATTCTTTATTGTATGTACACCAGGAATTACACATGAGATTTGACCATAACATAGTACAGTACAATTGGCGGCGTTATTAATAAAATTAATTTCTTCCAGACAACCATCGTTGACGTGTTTCCGTGTGTGACTTTTCTGTGTACTTCCGGTTTCGTAGTCTCTGGTTGTTTTATTGCTGATTAAAAAAAACCAGCCCAATTCGAAATATTCAGCGCAGACTGGCAGGCAAAATAATCAATTTTTAAAAGAAAAAAACATTTTTTTTTATGGGCAATGCCTATTTACCTCAGGCAAAGTGACCTCTGAAGTTATTATAAAAAAACTATAGGGCTTAGGCACACCAAAGTAAGTTCCTTAGCAAAATTATTCATTGAAAAAGTTAGTTCCAGTTCAGAAAAGGTCATGTAAGTTTAATTTCTGTAAGGTAAGGCTAAGCATTACATTTTGTATTACGGTAACGCTAATATTAAGTTTTCAAGGCTACGAATTGTTTACCTTTGCAAAAAAAAATAAACAAATTATATCCGGCAACTAAACTAAAATAATAGATACAACTAGAATAATAGTTTGATTGATTGAAATAGGTATCCTAATTCCCAGTGAGTAATTTGGTACCAAATTACATACTCCATAAAAAAAAACTCCGTTTTCTGTAAAGCCTGAAGGACAGGCACTTTTTGGAAGGCAATTGTCTCTAATTTCTTATTAATGAATAAGACACTCAGTGTAGCAAAACCTAGGAAACCAAGACAAACTAGGCTAGCTAAATCGATAGTTTAAGCAGCCAGCCGCGATCGATGAAGTATACATCCCATACCAATGGACACTTACTCGTAGGTAGCTAGGTACAAACCTGTCAAATAAAGTATTGATCGCGGTGGTATAAAAAATATAGGCCGTCGAGGAAAACCTAGACTAAATTTTGTAGAAAGGCTATTAAGTTTCCGATACGCATTGTTCTCAGGTTTTTGTATTCCTTTCTATTGATGGTATGTTGGGGCGGCGTTGACATGAAACGTATGAAAATAAGTTAGTAAAAATTTGTCAAATGTAGGTCTAACTGCCGGTCTTACTGCTTTGTATATGAACAATCTATCTATCTATCTAATTAGCCTGTAAATAGAGCCCACTGCTAGGCATAGGCCTCTTCTCTTTCACGCCAACCCATCCGGTCCAGTGCTAGTCTCGTCCAAAGTTTATATGGATAATGTATGGCAAAAAACACTCCATTATGTTACTGCATAAAATTGGAAAATGGAAATTGGCGTGCATAAACGCCATTACAACCTCCGTGTCAGCCAACAAGGTATACCTTGTATTTTCTCCATAATGTAGGTACTTGTTTAGGATATCTGTAGTTTATTTAGTCTATTTTGTACACGCATACATACCCGTTTTTTACCGCCGCTCCGACTCGCTAAGGTTTGCTGGAAGAAATCACTCACAGAGATAAGCTCGCCTTTGTACATGTTGTTTTTTAATGTAATGTTCTGATTAATGTTTCGTGTGCAATTAAGTATATATATATACCTAGTTCTCATTAGCATACCTAGTTAATACTAGAAATAAAACATAAATTGTTATTTTCACGATTTAAACTTTCAAAACTTGCACTTGTGACGTCTTGGGGTCTGTACAGGATTTTACAACAAGAAGAGTTACCTGCGACCAAAAAAGGCTTTTAATATAAAATCAACGATTATTTAGAAAACAAACTAAAACAGTTGATTAATATTAAAGATATTCAGAGGACAATTGTGTCGAGTATTCAACGTATTCCTGAGTCATAATTTTTAAGTTTAAATTTTTTTTAATTCAAACAACTCAAACTATTTAGAAAATAATAAATGGAAGTTTCTTTATCGGATTCTTCTCCACGTAATCTATTAATTATGAAACTAACATCTTTGACATTCGTAAAGTAAACATTATGTTTATAATTTATAATAAAATATTTCAGTTGATTTATTGCAACGCTAAACAGCTCTACCCTCTCACACAGACAACTGTGGTAGGTACAACAGCAAGGTATACGAGAACGAAAGCAGTAAATTCCCTTTCACAACGACGATTAAACATAATAAAAGGAGAACTATGTAATACAACTTTTACTTTCAGCGCTGTACGTTGCATAAGTTATGCTGGGCGGGGGCGGGGACGCCGCCCAGGTGAATGCACGGGCGGGCGGCCGCCCCGCTGCTTCCCCGCCCTCCTACCCTATGCAACTTTATTATTTCAACTGGCAAAATACATAGCGGTGAAATATGGCTGGCGGGTGTAGCTAGGTACAGCTGAGGGTCGATGCACCAACCTTTGGGGTCCACCGGCAAACAAGATTAGCCCGACTCCGCACCACCTGAACTTGGAGGTACACTTTTGTAAATTACTCGCTTCAGATCCAGACGGAACCCTTTGTTCTAACCGCGTCTGTTGTATTTGTAAATGCACAGACGGGGAATATGAAATGGCCCGCTATATACCACTGCAAGCAGAGCAGTCTGTATGTAGAGTGCTTCGAGTTTGAGTGATGCGATTGGCTCATTCTGCAAAACACAATGCGACCGTCCGCGTAGTTACGTTGGAGGAAAACCCTCTGGAAAATACTGCAAAAATAAACATTGCATAAATTGTATTACCAATAAAGCCCGCGGTCAGACCATTCATTGTTCGATTATTGAGGAAACGATTACTTGCCGGTCGGTCGAATATAATATCGTAGGTAGTACGACGTCACTTCATGACATGATGCTGACGGGATGCGCACATGAGCTCATGATTTGGCGCATTGTTGGAGCCACAACTCAGTTGTTATTATTAGCGATTACGGATCACCAGGTTGTCGATTAATAGTAACAAATGTGCCATACATACGTGCTAGGAAAACCGCACAGTTTGGGGATAAACCTGTTAGGTATATGGCATGAATGAGTGCGGTCACCTCCGCATTGTGACGTTTGGGAATAGGGTCCTCGTTAAGTAAAATTAAAATGAAAGTACTGAGCATATATGAAAGTAAAACTTTGGTTGCAATACATTAACGTTAGCAACATACATATAAAAGTAAACTTATGTAGATTTAAAAGTTATACGTATATTAATCAGTTGTGTAATGATCTTGAAAAGGACAATTATAAACAATCGTTATGGTTCCTCCACCTCCACCAATCCGGAATTGGCCCCCGTAGTGGAGTATGGCCTATACCTTCCTCAGGGAAGAGACCCGTGCCCCTCGGTGGGGACATGATGGGTTGATGATGATGTTATGGTGAGCCGATGGGCCGAATCACCGAAAATTCTACAGGCTACAATAAACTTTTCTAAACTGCAAAGTTTCATACTTTTACTAACTTGAAATTCTCTACTAATTATATATTTACCTATAACGAGGACATTATGCCTGAAGATGGACGTTACAAACCTACGGTTTATGTGGCATTGGACAATATTTTCATAATATTATTTAAGGAATTTTATATAACATTGTTGCAATTCAAACTGCTAAAGGTCAGGCAAGGTATTTCTGTTTAAATTTCGTTGCGAGTGGATGATTGAAAGCATTCTTCAGTACAAACTCGTCTGCGCTCTCAATGTGCCATTTCCGCGATACTGAATTAGAGTCTTGCGCACCAGCCGCCAATTTTTCATGTGCATTTCTAAACGTTAGTAAGAATAAATCTTTCATTTAGAAAATTTCCTTCAAAACTCTGTTAGAATATTCTTCGCAACAAACATTTGGCTACATAGACAGTATTTCTGTGCTTAGAAAAATACATAATTAATATGAGTAATAAAGTAAGTAATATTAAATTAAGTAAGCGGTGGTGACCCAGAGGGTAGAACTATGGACTCGGAAGCGAGAGACCCGGTTTGTTTCCCAGTGCAAGGATGTACAGTCACGAGCAATAATATATACACACTGTCATATTTTCTAAGAATCTTAACATAAAACAATCTAGAAAGAAGTGTACGACAATTTGTCCTAAATTATCTAACCATTGGATAGATGTCGTACACATGTGCAGTAGAGAACAAAATGTGTACGTCGTACGAAATGTGACAGTGTATATATATTATTGCTCGTGACTGTACCTATGACTTTGTTTTCTAAGTTATTTATTACATCTGTGAGACTGTGTCTGTGCTATTAACACACCTCAGAGCTTGAAATCGCCAATCTGCGGTGGGCACGCGTGGTGATTAAGCCCATAATCTCTGTTTAAGAGAAGGTCTGTGGGACCTAGGCTGCTTACAATAATGCAAGTAACCTGTATTGTGTATGTCACACAGGACCTAAGGTATTTTCTCAGAGGGAGAGAGCCTAGAGAGGGATTAGCGATTTGTGGTATGTAAGTATCTCGGATGCTTGGGTTTGCTCAGTATATTTTCCCTTCCTTTCCTATTAGCGAGTGGTATTGCTACTACAAATTTATAAATAAAAAATTAACTAATTAACTAAAAAAAGTTATAAATAACTCAGCGATTATGGGATCGAGTCATTGTTTGCTGATTGGTTGTATGTTATAAATTTATAATGCCTTGCATTCGGAATTTTCTCCCACTTGCAAATCCTATAATTTTGAATTACGAATGAATTACCGTTCTTTTGACTAAAGACAACCGGAATTAAAATCATGGACTAAAATAGCTATGGCCATGACGTGGTTTTGTTTATTCGGGTACGTGAAAAATCTAAGCCAACTGAGAAGAAAATTAATCAATTTACGCATGCGCCATGTTGTGTAAGAGAAGTATTAAAATATTTTATAAAACACTGAAAAGAAATTATATTTTCTAGTTCGGTTACAGACCACATTATACCAAAAGTGCAATCATAGAAAATATTACAATATGTGAGCGAGACAGAGCGCTCTTAATAAAGTTATTAAAAAATGAAACTGCAACGCTACCGGGGGCAGTTCCAAGATGGCGGCGGAAAAGTGCAGTCAGACACTTTCCCCGCGCGCGGGAAACGAAAGAAAGTCGCCAGAGCCGGTGCGCCGCGAAATGGAAACCGTTGCCTGCGATTAGACGATGATAACACGTTTATCTGGCTGCCTGCTGCAACGTTATTCGCAACTAATCATAGCCTGCTGGCCGGATTATATTTTTTGCACGCCATCTTTCTCGGTGCTGGCCGAAAAGAAAATTTATTAAGAAAAAAAATTACGTTGCGTTCAGATACAAAAGCAATACCTACTACATACCGAAAGAGTCTTTTATTTCTTTTTCGTTTAAGATAGGTATACATAAGTAGCTACCTATTGAAAATAAATTGTTGCCGTTAAAGTAAGTCACTGTCACACACAGTACAGTGTTTGTATGCTATAATATTTAAATGTTGTTCACACTCACGAGTTATAATTCGTTACATAACCCAGCGAGCCGCGACCAAATGAGTCACCGGTGTGGGGCATAACGTGACATGGCCCACTTTTGCTTTTTAATAAAAAAAAAGTCTGCTCGTCCAGTCCAGTCAGGGTTGGATTTCGTACTATAATTATAGTATTTATACTCTAATTTCATGCTTCGTACTATATACTATCCAAAACTGGGGAGAGTACAACAAAATACTATAATTTTAGAACAGTCTATGATTAGCAGTTTTCTATAATTTTTCGTACAAAACGCCTCTTATTTTTTTTTCTTTCGATACTTTCTTGTTCGAACAACAACTTTGCATATTGCATTTTAATTGTTACGCAATAAGAGTCCGTAGTACATACTGCGACTGACTGCGAGTTATTTATTATTCTGTTGGTACGATTGTGCATAAAGTAACCTCGTCTTGTTTTCATTTGTGTGCATTAATTTTTTCATATTCATTCGAAGCGAAATTGAAACGAATAGTTAGTTGGTGGGTAAAGTTGGGGGGGGGGGGATGAAAATGGACGTAATACCGGGAGCCGGGAGTATCCACGCCGAAGAAAAACCGTCTGAATAGAGGCGACATGGTCGAAAAAAAAAAACTATAATTTTGTACAAAATACTATCTTTTTTGGTTTTTTGTGCTCTCCATTTCAACGTACCTAAATTCAACCCTGAGTCCAGTCTACACAATCACAATGGTTTTGGGGGGAAATAAAAATCATTCGGAATAATTCAGATTGCATCAAGAAATCGAATGAAACCGACTGAATAATTCAATCAATTGCAATTAACCGCTAAGGGTATTTTGAAACGGAAAAATATCACAGTTTTTGATTATAAAGATTGCAGAAGGTTTCTCCAGTGTATAAATAAAAACATTATTTCTAGTGTTCTAGTTCTTCATAAGTTACATCTAAGCAATTTATTAGGCAGACTTCTAGGTATGTACATATTCTTGAATACCCAAGTATTTGCTGCACCAACCTATTTTGTTTACTATGATTCTAACCCTATTCTCGAATGTTTTCAGTTTGTTACTAAATATCTGAGCCTAGGGCACAAATAAACATCGGCGGTGATATAACGCGCCGCGGCAAGTGGGTCAGCCAGCCGCGAAGGGCACGCTTCCTACGCTGTTCCGACGCTCACATCGCTGGTGAGGTGTATTTACTATAGACTCTACAGTATAGATTGCAGTTACGGACTAGTGCTAGAGTTTTGCCATCGGATGCGCGGTTGGTGCGGGCGAATCGGATGTCAGACTGTATCCGGGTTTCTAGAAATCTATACGGCATTGATTGCTTTAGAACGTGAGCCCCTTTATTCTCTAACGTGGGTTGATATCAAGATTGTGATTGTATGGGCTCCTAATTCCAGTCAAAAGATAAACAGAGGAAACTCATGAACAGTATCTTTTATGTATGTAAGACGGAGGCTAAGATCCAGTAAAATGTTTGCATATTTGACTAGAGTTAGTCCTCGGTATTCTTATTGAATCTGAGAAAATTGAATAGTTAATACCGTATAAAAGACAAAAGCAAAAAAGAAGATAGTGAGGTTGAGAATGTCAACTATCTTTGATATCATTGTCAGCATCAGCTATTTTCTGGACGTTAAAATTGTTTTTAATACGTATTATGATATTTGAATTTGATAATTAAGATAGATATTTCTGGAATTTTCAGAATAATGATTGACCTCTAATTTCTGTGAACGGTTAGTTTACCTACCCATAGATGCCCGTAGACAAAAGTAGAATGAGATAGAATATAATTTCGTTATTCTGACTCAACGATCAGCGGCCGCATTTTACGTATCTTATTTACAACAAAAATACAAACCGAATAGGTACTATCAAATGAACATTACTACAGCCACTACTATCAAACAAAACTCAATCGATAAAACAAGCATTTCGCAATCCATTGTCTATTAGTCATGTCCTAAAAGTTGTTTCGTTTTTAGGCCACTTTCCGGATCAGCCTTGGATGGAGCGAGGAAACAGACGGCGAACGACCTCTGCCTTGTTTCTGAACTCTCTATACTCTAACTATACTCTAAGTCAACTGGTATTTCCATCTTGCACTGTGTATTTACAAATGTACAGTTTAGTAGCCTTGATCAATGCAAAATAGGTTCCAGCTAGAATGTCGCTCGACTGTGCAAAATAACGACGACTTCAAGGATGCTTGATGAGAACTTTGTAGAAACTGCTCAAGTAGTTTTTCGCCAATAACCAAGAAGATGGTTAGATCCTTAGATAGAGCGAAATGAATAATGTTAGGATGGTAACTCTTTTGCGACTATCACAGAAAAGCCAGCGTCACCATATTGAGTCAGCCAGCTCATGGCTTATATAGTTTGGCGGGAAAGGCGAGGACACCGCGTTTTGATCCACGCAATTGCTTAGAGCAAAACAATTTGAAGGCGAATTCTGAGGTTAGGTGTACGTGCTACCTGCGCTGTCCCCAGATGCTAACACGCCTCACGGCCAATGGCTCGAGTAAACAACTATAGTTTTAGAAGGCTGATAGCACAACATAGTTTAGAAGTTCTGTTCAGGTGATCACCAGGTGATAGTACAGCAGAATTACACCTGAATCTTTTCTTCTATTTTGTGACTTTTAACTTACGAATTTAAATGTCTTTTTGGTTTTTATATACTTGAGTATTAACACTATAGGAAGTCTACTGTTTTAGTAAATATTTACAGAGTTTAAACCGATATTTCTAGATTCGCGAGCTCTAATTTTACATCAGTTGCTACTGAGTAGTTGCTAGTGAGGCATACTAACTGGGTCACAGTTGTAAGATTATTTTCCACTTGACTGTCTGTGTTTGAGCGGTGTTACCGGAGGAAATGGAATTAGTATTTGTTACATTTTGTTACTATTGAAAAACAAGATTTAAATCAAATCAAAAATAACATTTACTTGCTCGATCATACCACTGTTTACATCGCCGAGTAGCCTATTTCAAAATCGTGTCAAACACAAAAATAGACTTTCAAAACGTAGTAAAACGGGTGTTGACGTGTGTATTTTATCATCGAGTATACCCGATGTATTGCATTAATTCGTGGCGAGGCTGATAAGATGCGTCGTTTACAAGATACGCTATCGCAGTTACGCAGGCATAGGAAACTGAAGAAATCGGGACAAGGATGTCCGTCGACCGCGTCTATTTAGCGCACGTGTAATTTTCATTGCTCTAGCGTTTCGCGGCTTCTCGGCGAAAACATTCACAACTACGTCACACGAGGAAAAAGAAAAGTTGACGACTTAACTATTTTCTATTTATTTCCTGGTTGTAGGTACTATTTGGTTCACACGTTGGGACGCATTTTAACAGATGCAGGAAGACAATAGGATGGCGTAGGAAGGTGCAGCGTCAATATAAGCCCGCCATAATTGGTGCATTGCGCGCGAAAGTGAGATTTCACGAGCGCGCGATGCATCGGGTCTCCCTTGACCTCGTTGCGCCCCCCTCCTGCGCTCTGTGTAGTAAACATAGATTGCTCGGCCATTCAGCCAATACCAATACTGTGTTTATGTTGAAGTTAGAACTTTGTGCATTTGTTTGCAGGCGATTCGGGGGCCAGTCCTTTGTAAATGGTAGCGTGAAAATGTCAAGATTTTCTCAGAGATTTGTTTCCAATCTATGAAACTATGCGCTTGAATAGAATCTGTGCAATCTGTAAGCGTAGCGGTAGAGCATCGACTTCACACCCGAAAGAGTGAGGGTTTGAATCTCGACATGTAACATACCATAACATTTACTTACACACACATACATTGCTTTTGGCCCCACACTAGGATACCCTGTGTCGTCCCATGTCCGATGACTTTGTTTCCTAAGTTGCGTCCATTTGTGAAGTTGTATTAGAGATAACATAGCCCACTCTCCGGCTATACCCTGCAGTGAGACTTATATACGCAGACATAAAACAAAATCGTGAACTGCGGAATTAACCTAAACTCTACCACGACTACCGTAGATGGCGCGTCAGAAAGACCAACGCCATGTTGCAACCACTGGCGCACCAATTGCAATAACCATCGCCGGCCGGTATCCCGATTGCCGCCATCGACATCGGCAAGTGTGTAAAACCGGAACCGTTTCGAAAGTATTACGGCTCCGTGCAGAATTCTCAGCGACGCTCAAAGGTGCAGTGGGCGAGGCGCAGCCCGCCAGCGTGAACTTTACATTGAAAATTGACTGGCATAGTCCGCATAATACAAAACTCTAGAAGGCTGTTTAGTTATATTACACGTATTTTGTATACCTGCGCAGAATGCGTATCGCCTAAGTACAACTATTGCCGACGATAACAGGTGCTAAACTTCATAGAAGATTTTCTTAAGGATTGTTCCTACTGCTACATAAAATATTCTCTACGCAAACCCTACGAGAGTGTGAAGACCATTATCTGTAATTGGGAAATAGGATTACAGATATGATCTGTACATGAAATTTCATATTTTATAGTTCATATTGTAAATACCGTTACAATAATTTAAGTTTCATAACAAAACGGGCAGCATTGTTCTCAGTGTCGTTAATTCGTTTGTCACATTTTACTAAAGAAGAACTCGCACCTATCCAAGCCGAAGAGTACACCCTCGCCGAAGGAATTGACCGCGCTAAAGTGACGAAGTTTCGTAAGGCCTCGGATATCTATACGTGCCGAAGGGAGGGATTGATCGCGCCGACCGAATTTCGTGTATCAATCATTGATGCATCTTGCCGACGAAAATATTGGCATAAGAAGCGAGTAACGCAACGGACTGCCTATTATCGTCAAGCTAGGGCGTCGACAAAAACAAGTTCGAACTCGATGAGAACGTTTTTTAAGAAGGCTCTTCCGGAGGCTGAAAACTCCATGGTGTCATCAAAACATTTTGTCAGAGATTCATTTAGACTATTTATGTCGTTTGTAAATAGGCAAAGGCATACAGTGACAGCCATCTTTATTTGAAATTAAGCAATAATTACAAAAATACAAATATTGAGAACATTACATACAACTTACACACAACACAAAGTCACAAACTGACAAAAGTTTAACAATGTGAAGGTTAAATTAAAAATCTATCTATATATACAGGGTGGAATTTTGTAATGCCACCTGAAGGGGAAGAACTCTTACTACTGTAGATAGAAAAATTTACTCAAAGAAAACATTCCTTTATTTTTGAAAAGAAAGAAAACTGCATTCAAAGATTTTTAAAAATTCGCTCGCCTCACCCGGTAATCGAACCTACTAAAATCTGGGAAAGTTCCACCCTGTACTTTTATTGCATCGATCGTTAGGGTCAATTATAAGGATAAAATCTCTCTAACAAACTTTATAAATTAAATGAAAGGAAAACAATGAAATCTTAAATTATTAATTCAATGGGTCAAGTAAAAGCACTTTTACTCAAAGATCCGTTTCTTTATGTTTACTTATGTTATTAATTAATAATTATCATTGCGTCATTTATCTATTAAAATTACGAATTACTATTTAGATAAGACGATTGTAATTTGCACGTTTTTGTAATGCAGACTCCTTTCTTAGATGCGACATAACTTAGATATGTAAAAAATCAAATTTACATTATTACATTTATTATAAATTTACAAAAATCTTATGAGAATGTAAACGAGTTGAGAGTTGAAGTACAGAATACGATTTATAACATTCACCACAACACGTTACTAAAAGTTACTAGAAATGAATTCGTTAAAAGAATACATTTTTGTATCCAAGAAAATGGAGCCCATTTAGAGCAATTAATTTAGAGTTTACCATTTTTGGAAATAATTAAAACAATTTAAGATTTCATTGGTTTCCTTTCATTTATTTTATGAAGTTTTTTAGAGAGATTTCATCCTTATGATTGACCCTAACGATCGATGCAATAAAAGTACAGGGTGCAACTTCCACAGATTTTCGTCGGTTCGATTACCGGGTGCGGCAAGCAAATTAAAAAAAATCTTTGAATGCAGTTTTCTTTCTTTTCAAAAATAATGGAATGTTTTCTTTGAGTAAAATTTTCTATCTACAGTATTAAGAGTACTTCCCCTTCAGGTGGCAGTACTTCCCCTTCAGGTGGCATTACAAAATTCCACCCTGTATAAAAGGAGAAGCTGACTGACTGACTGACTGACTGACTGACTGACATATCAACGCAGGGCCGAAACTATAAGGGTTAGAAACTTGAAAATTTGCACAGGGGTTCCTTTTGTGACGTAAGCGAGCACTAAGAAAGAAATTTTTTGAAAATTCATCCCCTAAGGGGGTAAAATGGGGGTTCCAAGTTAGTATGAAACTTTGCCGTTTTTAGAGTTATTGAAATGAAATTTGGTACGAAGATTTTTCATTTAAAATGACGAAACACGTGTAAAATAGTTTTTTAAAAATCATCCCTTAAGGGGGAAAAAGGGGGGTGCAAACTTAGTATGAAACTTTGCCGTTTTTGAAGTTATTCGAATGAGAGTCGATATGAAGGTCCTTCATTAAAAGTTATTAAAAACATGTAAAATAGTTTTTCGAAAATCATCCCTTAAGAGGGTAAAAGGGGGGGGGGGGGGGGGGGGGGGGTGCAAATTTAGTATGAAACTTTGCCGTTTTTGAAGTTATTCGAACGAAATTTAGATTAAAGATTCTTCATTGAAGATCATGAAACACGTTTGAAATAGTTTTTCGAAAATCATCCCTTAAGGGGGTAAGAGGGGGTGCAAAGTTAGTATGAAACTTTGCCGTTTATGAAGTTATTCGAATGAAATTCAGAATGGAGGTCCTTCATTGAATGTATTGAAACACATGTAAAATCGTTTTTTGAAAATCATCTCTTAAGGGGATAAAAGGGGGGTGCAAAGTTAGTATGAAACTGTGCCATTATTGAAGATATTCGAATGAAATTCAGTATCATTATCCTTCATTGAAAGTCATGAAAGACGTTTAAAGTAGTCTTTCGAAAATCATCCCTTAAGGGGGTAAGAGAGGGTTGCGAAGTTAGTATGAAAACTCTTTCGCATTTGCTAAAAGTATCCCTATCTTATTTGCAAACACTTTACTCAACTAAAGCCCACGCGGACGTAGTCGCGGGCAACAGCTAGTTATAATATAATCTCAAAACAATATTGTAAATTAAATGTTTTAATTGTTTGTAAATTTAAAGCAAGACTACCACAGTTGTATCAGCGCTGGGCAGCCGTAAGTCGTCAGATAATCAACGTAATTAGATACTTGACATTTACCGGAGGCGATGTGACAATACCGCCGGTGATTTCGGGCCTGTAACTGTAACGGTCGGCACGTAACACCGCAGTTATGTAAATGTGGTCTGCTGGTCTGCTTAGTTAGCACACCTTCAGATGCACCCGGCAAATTATGTCTGCCATCAATTCAATTTCTTTAATCAATTTTAGTTAATTTTATTCAAGTTTTTTTTTAAAACTAAGCATTTAATTGCGATAAACGAAAATGCATCATTAACAATAAAAACGAAATGTGTTAATTGGTTGTCAAAGTCATCTACTGATTGTGAAAGTAACAACTTTGACGTTCCTAATTTAATAATTTTGTTTTTGTTGTGATTAAAATATTTGATTTGATTTATCGGTTCAGGATTAATAGAGAAGTGAAGAAGAGAGTGATTTGTGGAAAGCCCACGATTTTATCAGAGTTTTTATCTTCTAGTTGTACCTATTATGGATATTGTAAAATATTTTCACTTTCAATTGAACAATAAACACACACAGATTGTGGATGTGTTAAGACAAGACATCTTTCCTTGTCGTTTAAATTATCCTTATTTATGTAGGTACAGATAGCTCTGTTATCACCAATCTGCGGCGGGCACGCAGAATGATTAAAGCCCATACTCTCCCTCTGAGAGAAGGCCTATATTGGGACGTATATAGGCTGCTTACATAATAGCTCTATTTGCACAGTGTTCTTAAAACATTTACAATATTTTTTAAGCCATCTCGAAAGTAAAAAGTTTTACTTAATAGAAAAAGTTCTAATAAATCTTGAGATATTTTATTGTAAAACATGCTTGTATTTTTAACACTTGAAATAACACCGAAATAAAAATAAACCTCGCATTGTTTGGAATGTTAATGAAGCGAAAGACCTTTGAGTCAGATCAGAACCCTTCTGACAAACAAACGATATTGTCTTAAAAGAATCGAGAATATTCTTATCTTATCATAATATGCCCGTCTGTACATATTTGCTTCCACAGAATAAAAAAACTAACATTTAATGTGACTTAAAAGAACAGGATATGGTTTATAATGTAAGAGGAAGGCAAGTGTAATGTCTTACCAAAACAGGCTTATGAACTGCAACGCAGCCTCGCGTCAACAAAGACGGACGCACAGGGATGTTGTCATAAGTATCTCGTCCGCCATGTTTGTTTATTTGTTTTGGCGGCGCGTGCGCAATGCCGAAACAAGACGCAAGCATCTCGCCGTTTCCTGCAAGTCGGGTAAAATGGCGTTCACGCGCCACCACCGCCGTTTGTTTACGTGTTATTGTTGTTTTTTCATCTATTAGAGTCAGATAAGGAGTCGACATTGACACAGTTTTGGTCTAATCGTGGCCGTTTTTTATGAAACTCTAGAACAGGCGCGTCTAGGTGAAAAACACGCGGGTACGTTCGAGGAAAAATCTTTAGGAAGTTTACAAAAACAGTTTCACTGAAATAAACTTATAATATAAGTAGGACATGCCTGCGCAGATAAAACATCGCGAAATGTCAACCTACTTCCACCGGCTGACTTTTCCTGCCGACTTGCATTCGCAAAAAGCGACCTTATTCATATGCATAATACGAGTTACCCCGTCGGCAAGTTCATGTTTGCTCAAAGGGGCATTTTTCGCGCGTTCGGTTGGCCCGCGGCGTTTTTACAACACCGCGTGTGTTGCCCAACGCGGCTGGTGACGCAACTCGGAACGTGCGCCGTGCGAAGCGCCTTCCACCTTGAGAGCATGTTTCAAAATGTACCTTTCGAACTTTGTTCCGTTCGCGGCTTGTTTCTAGAGACTCATAGAGATGGAAAAATGCCAAAACCCGAGGGTGCCAGGATGTGACATTACAAAAGCCTGTTTGTTGGTTTTGAGTAGTTGGTTTTTATCACTTGCAACACTAAAATGAAAAACCATCTCAATTTTATTTTTCTACCCAATATCCGCATCGTTTCAAGACTATGAAATGAACATAAATAAACTGACGGCTGTATCCAAGAGGGGTAGGCAGAGACCAGGTACTGACACGTGCCACGATCCTGACAGATCGCTATCGAAGTATAAAGTTGGGAATTCAAAGGTTTTGTCTATTGGAATTGGAAGTGGTCTATTCCGAAGAAACGGTTTTAGAGGTTGCGTTACTCCAATAATACATTGTAAAAATACGCAGAAAACATTTAGAAATTGCTTCCACTTCACAAACACTTCATCCATAAGTTTTCATTGGGTAAATACTACGATTTGAATTATAGTCGATAGAGTCGGGTATTTTTTTAGGCTAGACCTAAAGGAATACCTAATGTGTGGTAACGGGAGCGTCGCTCGTGTAGTCTGAAGGCCGCAGCCCAGACAGCCTAGTAGGATAACTCTTTAGAAGTCCCTAATATCACTGTAATAAATATGTAATAGGGTCTCATATTAATATCAAACATGCCAGCTATTTTATTTATACAGTTTGTTACGCTATTTTTGTAGCGTTTGTATCACATCGTGCTCAACCAAAGTACTTAGGAATTGCAATTGAAATTAGTTGTGACCATATTGAGCTGGGGCTTTACTGAGTTGGGACATAAATTATAATTAATGAGCTTTGATAAAAAATAATTTTCTGTATTTATATTCTACTAGCTGTTGCCCGCGACTTTGTGCGCGTGGGCTCTAGTTCAAAAAAGTGTTTTCAAATAAGTCACGGATACTTTTAGCGCATGTGAAATAATTAAAACAAAAAATTTGTGTGCTCATTAACATTCATATCTATTACATAATTTACATTTTATTTCTTTTAATTTCATTCTTTTTTACGAAGCTTTATGTGAATTTTGATTATGTTTGTAATGAATCTTTTTTTGAAATAATTTTGAAAATCAGAGAACTATCATACTAACGTTGCACCCCCTTTTACCCCCTTAAGAAATGATTATCAAAAAATATTTTATTCGAGTTTCATGACTTTCAATGAAGAACCTTCATACTGGATTTCATTCGAATAACTTCAATAACGGCAAACGTTCTTACTAACTTTGCACCCCGTTCTAGCCCCGTAGGGGGTGAATTTGCAAAAATCCTTTCTTAGTGCCCCCCTACCTTAAAAAAGGAACCCCTGTGCAAAATTTCAAGTTTCTTACCCTTATAGTTCAGACCATGCGCTGATATGTCAGTAAATAAGTTAGTCTACTTCTCCCTTCTAAATACCCCTTTTTCACCTTCCATCCCCTTAGGGATTGAATTAAAAAAAAAAGTTGTCGGAATAATTATTATTAGGAACTTATAAGCCAAATGCCACTTTTTATCGAGATAACTTTGAAAATCAGAGAACTTTCAGAATTTTTAAGGGGTTAAGGAATGATTTTCAGAAAAATATTTTACAAGTGTTTCATGACTTTCAATGAAGAGCCTTCATACTGAGTTTCATTCAAATAACTTCAAGTTTCATACTAACTTTGCAACCCTTTTTTACCCCCTTAGTGGGCGAATTCACAAAAAGGGATATCGGATATAATCATCATTAAAAACTTATAACCCACATACCACTTTTTATTGAGATAACTTTGAAAATCAGAGAACTTTCATACTAACTTTGCATCCCCCTATTACCCCCTTAAGGGGTGATTTTCAGAAAAATATTTTACACGTGTTTCATGACTTTCAATGAAGAACCTTCATATTGAGTTTCATTCAAATAATTTCAAGTTTCATACTAACTTTGCACCCCTTTTTACCCCCTTAGTGGGTGAATTCACAAAAAAGGATATCAGAAATAATCATCATTAGAAACTTATAACCCAAATACTACTTTTTATTGAGATAACTTTGAAAATCAGAGAACTTTCATACTAACTTTGCACCCCCCTTTTACCCCTTTAAGGGACGATTTTCGGAAATATATTTTACACGTGTTTCATGAATTTTAATGAAGATCCTTCATACTGAGTTTGATTCAAATATCTTCAAAAACTGAAAAGTTTCATACTAACTTTGCACCCCCATTTTACCCCTTTAGGGGATGAATTTTCAAAAATCCTTTCCTAGAGCTCCCTTACATTATAAAAGAAACCCCTATGCAAAATTTCAAGTTTCTAACCCTTATAGTTTGGGCCCTGCGTTGATATGTCAGTCAGTCAGTCAGTCAGCTTCTCCTTTTATATATATAGATATTCAATTATCGGATCTAAAAAATCGGAAATAAGAAGACAGGAAAATTGCTTGCAAAAATAAAGTGTTTCATATTCTACAAAAGGAACCTCGACCCCGGATAAATGATTAAAATAAAACTGTCCGACTCTACTCACTTTGATTAAGCTCTGGGAAACAGAGCAAAACCTGGTCGGACTGTTCCAACATGAAATTGAGTAAGTGTCTCCGGATTATTTTAACAGTTAATAATGATTCATCATCAACCCATTATGTCCCCACCGAGGGGCACGGGTCTCTTCCCTCAGGAAGGTATAGTCCATACTCCAACACGGGATCCTAATCCGGATAATAAAATTAAAGTTTATATTTTCTGCAGAAGTTGTAAGTATGTACAGTCGACACCACCCATCTTTACACTTTAGTAGTTGACAGTACATGAAAAGGTGTGCTACTCGTAAGTAAGAAATAATTTGAATCTAATCTATCTTATGTAAGTTCCTTGTAATATTTCCAGCACATAGCTAAAAGGAGGCGCTTCCTAGCTTCCATCCTGTATGTAGCCTGGATCTTCGCTTTCATCTTGAGGCGGGTTGAAGCGAAAAGTTACATTGGTCACAGAATTTTTTCAAAAATCGAACGTCGATTCATAAATTAAAATCGTATTTGGAACAACCGTGGTTCGGTGGGCGACTGACCGGAAGCGGGGAGGTGACGTCACCGATAGCAAGACCTAAGCTGTCTGTCTGGCTGACGCATCGCGGCATTGTCTAGATGAGCAGCCAGGAAACTGTGGCCAATTAATCGATCACCAGAGACAGTTTTGGTATGAGGTAGGTACTAAAGCGTGTTTGAATCCTGGCTAGCCTTCCTGGCAATGCTCAAAGGATTTTACGAACACATTGCGATTCCGACATAAAATGGAAGGATAAAACATTGTGACCCACAGCTTGTGCAAAATCCGAAAAATCGCTAAAAAAGGTGCAATTGTATAGAGTTGCATTGGCATAAATAAAGGGAAATGTTTCCAGAATTTGCAACAAAATACGTTTGTAAGTACACCAACGTAACATTAGACAAAAGCACGACAACAACCGTTGCCTATTACGGGATGCAGTCGTAAATTTCACAATAAAAACGACGTCGCAAAAAACCGCGAAAACGTTCCGCCTTTTTTTTTCTTGTGACTTTTTTCTTCTTTTACGGATAAAAACTTAACTGTTAAGTTTTTATGGGGGTGCGCGTTGTACATACTGTTCGCTATCGGGGGCAGGTAGGTGCTTTTTGGGGCCACATTTTAGAAATTGGGTTAAGTGTTCGGTTTTTTCCGCTGACAGATGAACCGGGCAAGGTGAACGGTGTATGGTTACGGAAATCGGTGGTTTCTTTCTCCGATGCACATCGTGACCCTATTAACTAGTTCTCTCGTGGTTTTTTGCCACACAATCGGCTCCTTACGTAAAGAGTTTTTTTCGGAAAGTTTTTGTTTGATGTTGGGCTGCTGTTACCGGTGTTTTGACACTTAAGATTTAATGAGTACCAGAGCAAGGTTCAACATAGTCTCCTTGCACTAAATGAGTTCCCAATTATTTGCGGAGTCACAAAACGTGGTGTACCAATCATGATTATCTGAGTGCAGTAAATAGTCAAGCGTTCGGCCAGAGCGACGTGATAAAGTAACAGTGACCGGACAAGTTCGTTTGTATGTCATGTTATGAAACCGAAGCCTTGCCGCTGAGGTGAAGGCCGGACAAATTTTGAGGCCTCTCGGGCGTGCGTGCGCGCAAAAACTCAGACCAAGAACCGTTCTAAACGGTGTGACGTAGACGCCACTGGATAGTCCTGACATCGTGTATATTTTCATAGATAGATCTTACAGTGTTGACTGTAAAAAATGCACCTTGTCTCCTAAGTGGTATTATCCATTTTTGTGATATCAGGTTGGTACAGTGTGAAATCCTATAAATAGATATAGGATGTGGCATAAATTCGATACGCTGCTCGGTACAGCTGTATGAGTCATGCCATCTCGCTCTCTCGTTACTATGTAGAGCTAGATGGAAACGTAGTAGACATTAAATCAGTGAGCTCACCAATAAAATGTATCTCTTCTCTAATGTAGAAGCTTCCGAGGTTGTGATAGGTATATAATTTTGGAAACAAAGCCAACTCGGTTTTTCACTAATATACCCTTGAGTAGATATTATTATATGATTTAAAAGTTAATACGTTTACACGTTCACTAACGTTAGGATAGGTTATGTCCGTTTACGAGCTGTCGAAAAAACCTAGTCTAGTACAAAGAGCGAATTTACACAAACTTCTTTGTTTTATTTCGACATTCGACGGAGAATAATAATCGTAAACATCTTTTGTCTTGTAAGGAAGTAGTAAAATGCTCTTTGAAGACCAAATAGCTGACGATGATGACGCCCGGTTGACGTTTTACTTTTTTTTTCACACAATTTATGTTGATTTCCAAAAACGGATGCCTTCGCGACGTTTGCATACTAAGCCTGTGTCCCAAAAACTGGTGGTTTTACGAATCGGGATTTATATTTGCATCCTTTTTCTGTCTTGACTTGGTAGCTAATGAGGGACAAAGATGGTAGATATAAAATGAACAACCCTTCCTTTAGCTGTCGTATCAACAATGTTGTTCCGTACAATCTATTTTAAGTTCAATGTTGAAGGAAATATAAGCTGTTACTCAAGAATATCCGTTTGTTCAACGACATTTGGGAAGGGGTTTTATGTAAATTAGTTCTATTGTTTATTTTTTTCTAGACGATAACACATTTCGAACAGGTAGCTGGCCAGCATCTTAATTAGGGACAGCAAATTCCATTAACTATTCGTAAAAAAAAAAACAAAAAAGAACTGTCCAGTCATAACATGAAAATTTTTGTGCAATAAATGACACAAACTATTTTGTGATCCGAAACTCGTTGCGTTGCATTTTAAGGATATAAAATATGGGTCAGATAGAAAGCTGGTCTTCCCACAGATATTAGCAAAGGATGCGGAAATGATACCGAAGCACCTGGCCAAGGCTGTTCCCGGAGAGATGCGCTAGCGCAGGTATCGCGGGGTCGGAAGTGAAAGGCGCGTAAAAAACCCTTATGAAATGATCCACGGTGCGTGATCGGCGCAGGATGCAACGGGGTAAACAATGAATAATGCGTGATTGGTATAATAGATGGTGTTTCATTGTTTAGTGGCTCATTTCTGATTGTTAACTGCTTGTGCATCATCAGCTTAAATGAAGACGAAGAATTACACTTATTTATCGCCACGCAGACATTATTATCATCATCATCAACCCAATATGTCCACACCGAAAGGCACGGGTCTCTTCCCTGTGGAAGTTATAGGCCATACTCCACCACGGGGGCCAAGTCCGGATTGGTGGAGACTTATAAGACTAGTGGCTGGTCTTACTTCTTACTTACGTTCTCTGACTTGGCTCAACGACTGTCATCTATCAAGGGCAGCTGATAAAAATTTAATCCTCAAATATTTTAACGCATTCCTCACTCCAAAACTACAACCTTTAAGCGTATTGAACTGTATAGATCAGCGTGTGCCTACATTGCAAAACAAATTGGCACCAAGTTCGTAATAACGGTCTAATTTAAATAGATAAGTGTCATGATCATGTCTACAGTTACAACAGTTTAGTGCACCCGGTAGTCAGTTCGTCGATAAGAGGTTTGCTCGCAAAAAAACTGCCTCGGTAACAAATCGACATCGTCCAGACTGCTAAGACGATCAGCAATTGCTGCAATGCACTGACACACTTACGGAGTATTGACTTGTCACGGAAAAGGACTGTATTATGCACACATAGCTAAGTAAAGTAGGTACTTCGGTACATACTCGCATACTATATATAGGCACTATGTACCGCTTTACATAATTATGCATGTCCAGTGCAGGCGAGATTGTGAGTAGTGACCAGCATCATGGCGCTTTGAAATGCTAATTTTTCAGCTATCATAGTATTGAGAGTGGTTACAACTTGAGGCTGGGACTGTCGCTCTGGGGCATATCGCATGCAATGGATCTCCCTGGCCGTCCAACGTAGTAATGCAGCCAGCGTTATGGGAACTTCTGCGTCAGATATGATTCGGAGTGACTAAAATGTTGCTTTGTTTTATTAGTTGGACGTTTATAATGTGAGTGCAGTGTTGCATAATATAGGACAAATTTCTTTTTTTTAATTTAACTGTCGATTGTTTTAGCTGTAAGTAGACATGAACTACTAAACTAGAATTCATTATGAGCCAAAATACTCACCTAAGAGGCCACCAACTTTAACTAGATTCAAACCGTGTCGTGCGAGAGTGGAACAGACTTCCTGACTCTATCATTAGTGCAGACTCAGTGAACTGTTTAAAAAAAATCAGGTGCAGTGATAAGACATACAAGCATCAGCTTGATGAGCTGATAATAATAATAATAATAGCCAGAAATTGTAATTAGGATATCATAGAGGAAGCCATATTAAATTCTAGTCCTTGAAATATACACCATAAATAATGGGACTTCATAAGACTTTACATAAATAGTCTATTAAATATGTAGCCTCTATAATAATTGATTATTAAAACTCCAGTTGTTGAAGTCTTCATCAATTGTTTCTGTTGTTTTCGGCTTCCCTATACAGTTTTAAGTACAGACTACTATAGACGGCTTTTGTACGCTGTCTGTGGAGTGATTCAAGGGAATCGCGCTTTTAGGAATAGCGATAGTCTCTTTACCAGCAAAGCCATATGCACGCGGGTAATATTGTTTACATCGAAAGCTATACTGCTTATACAATATCATGTATGGTCAGCAGAACATGCATCAGCGCTCCATTTCTTCGGATCGCGGGGTCGGCGACCGGCGGACTTCCGACACGGCACGTCAACCTGAGCTGTGACACTGTGACGTCTATTGACAGGCGCAAAAGGTCCATCTGTGCCCGCTTCGTCCCGCTCGGGGGATGTCTTCTGACAATAATAAATCTCTTTTGATTTCACCCTTTGCGGGAAAAAAATTGTGTTCAGTCGAATGGTACTTCTATCTACGTCTAATTACTTAAATTATGAGTGGCCTTCAAAAAAATTGATTTTTTCAAGAGTTGTATGAAGAGATAAGATATTTTTTTCAAAAATGTATTTGCTGTTGTTGTTATAGACATCCAACAGTCACCGTATTTCCATATTTTCCACCATTATTGCATTTCTGAGCAATATCTAATAGCTAAGTAGATTTGTTGAAAACAAGCCAAGTATATTTTGTAATTACTTCCGGAACAGAACGTGAAGAAATATTAATATAACAGTAATAATAATAAATAATCATAGATAAACTATTTATACATTTTTCTGTTTCTGGTTTCCACGACACAGGGTAGCCTAGTGTGCGGTCAGAAGCAATGTATGTGCATGTATGTAAATGGTTATGTTTATATTTATAAAAATAATTAGGTTTAATAGATGATAATAATATTTAATCATGGTATTTTGTGTTTTTTGTTCCAGTGTGCAATAAAGACTCGTGCAAAATGCTACCATGACTTAAGTGAGACTTCTGGTAGTTCCACATATTGTACGTGACGTATCACGTTACGCTGCAGTACTACACTTTTGCCACCTTCTACGGCGTTGTTATGATTTATTGGTCAGTTGATTAGCTGGTAGAAGGGTCATCGGCCTTTGTCGAGTCACCAATGTATCATAAGATCTTCAATTATGTATTTGATAGTTTATCAGTCATGTGCACTGAATACGTTAGTAGATCATTCCCAGTTATCTATTCAATCCCAATCTATTCGTCAATTCAGAAATCCGAAATTTATTTCAACGTAAACAATTCGCACCCCCGGTGCTAGACTGTCACTTTTGCTAAAATGCAAAAATGAGTTAGCTAAATATGTAATAACTATTCTAAGGCACCCCTTTACTTGGTGCGATAAAAGAAAGAAAGTTAAAAGTTGATGTTGCTGTAAAAGCTATTCATGTTGTTTAAATCTTGAAATATCATTAATATGTGAGCTATCAAATCTTTCAAACCTTCTCCTGAATAATTGCATTTTTGCAAAAGTGACAGTCTAGCACCGGGGGTGCGAATTTACATTCTGTTTGATGAATGCATAATATACTTATAGTGTTAGTGTTAGCCGCTGCCACGGGGCCGAATGTAGTGGATACGGATGTAGAGGCAGCGGGATATAAACTCCATTATGACCAACTTTTCTCAAATCATATTAAATCTAATAAAAAAAGTAACTAAACATAAATGCTGGGGCCAGACACAAGGAAGGCGCCGTTCACGGGGATAACGAAGACAACCAACAGAAAATATTCGATGTAAGATGTACAAGAACTGTAAATTTATGACTGCCAGTGAGATTATAGATAAAACATAAACATAAAACATAAACATTTACATACAGGCACATACATTGCTTCTGGCCCCACACTAGGATACCCTGTGTCGTGGGAACCAGAAACAGCGACGTAACAAACATGTAAACATCCAAGACCTGAGTTTCTTTTTTTTTCCCCCAGCCGGGGATCAAACCCGGGACCTCTCGCATGGTAAGCAGATGCGCTAACCACTACGCCACAGAGGTCGTCAAATCGATGAAAGGTTTATTCATCATCAACACATTATATCCCCACCGAGGGGCACGGGTCTCTTCCTTGAGGAAGGTATTGGCCATACTCCACCACGGGGGCCAAGTCCGGATTGGGGGAGGCTTATAAAACTAGTGGCTGGTCTTACTGTCAGAAGTTTTCAAGCCCTCCTAAGGCCTTTGAGTTGACTTGACAATACTTTTGTAAAAATGTTCATTAGAGTGCTATATAAATCTATTTGTGCGAGTGTGTTTCATATCTTATGATGTTTGGCATACAATGTTTCGCGTTTCGAACAATATGTCATCACTGTCAGATATGACACCTCTGTGGCGCAGTGGTTAGTGCATCTGCCTACCAAGCGAGAGGTCCCGGGTACGAATCCCGACAAAAGAAAAAGAAACCCAGGTCTTGGATGTTTACATCTTTGTGACGTCGCTGTTTCTGGTCCTACGACACAGGGTATACTAGTGTGGGGCCAGAAGCAATGTATGTGCATGTATGTAAATGTTATGTTATGTTATATAAAATGTCGCCTGAAATACGATTATTATGTCCATCCCAGGCCATGGTCGTATATAAGAATTATTAGTAAACGCCAATAGAGAAAAAGGACTTATGTATATACTGACGTACCCCGCGAACGTTTTTTTTTAGATAGGGGTATGAAAAATAGATAACAACCTATTCCCACACCTACAGATTATAAAATAATATATAAAATCTCATCAAAATCGGCCATGCCGTTTCGGAGAAGTGTGCGCACTAACACGATGAGTGGTGACACGAGAGTTTTATATATTAGAAGAAAGAAGTAAAAGCGGTGGGAGCTTGTGTCGGAATTACATCCTCAGATGGTTGAAGACAAAAATAATTTCCGTTCCCCCATTGGACCCAATAATTGTTTCTGGTATAAGTAACTGTTTGAGGTAGTGGTGGTCTCTCGTCTAAACCTAGTAAAGTAATCAAGATGTAGCCAGGACGTGTACTTCATATCTCTGGTTACAGCCACAATTCGGGCCAGAGACTCGTAAGATTAATCCGAGCAAGACTAGCCAGAACTAGGATACGGCACTGTGCGAATTCGCTACCGGCCTCGAAATGTCCGATAAAAGAAAATGTGTTACAGCAAATAAATAACCGCGTCCCAGAAGCTACATAACTTACTATTTTTATTCATCTGAAAGGAACAAATTGTTTGTGGAGATCTATGCTTAACTATACCCCGTTCCACGAACCGTGCTCCCAAATCGTCTTTGTGCGTATATTGGTTAGTGCGCGTGATCGATCTCTAGCCGCGCGCATTGACCAATGAGATAAGAGTATTTGGTTTCCTGGAGCTTGACTCGAGGAACGGTCTAAGTGAGATTACAAAGTACCAGAAGTTCCCAATAAAACTATAAGTCTATTATAGCCATTAACGAAACGACTTTAAGACTTACTTGTACACAATCACTCGGCTTATGATAAATTACAGTGTGAAAACATATGTACGTAAACTTATTACCCACTTATTATGTAATCTGGATTTAGCTTGGCTACCCATCAATATCTAAAGTATAGGGGATCCTAGTTTTGAAGCCAGTAACCTTTCTTTTATAAGACGAAAAGAGGATGTAGTGACTAGAATTGAGAAAGGAATGTAGCGTTGGTTTGGACATGTGGAGAGGATGAAGGAAGAAACACTGACGAAATAAAACATAAAGCAAATGTGGGTGGAGGAGCCGGTGAGGGACGCCCCAGGCGGACAGACCTACTTAGACTAATAGGGAATGTAAGAACAAACGGCAAGATAAAAGTACTCGACACCAGCGTGCGTGCATGCAACGACTAATGAATGTCGATGAAGCGAAAGTGATGTGTCAGGATCGTGGCAAGTGGAGTCTGGGGTCTCTACCTAACCCTCTGGGTTACAGGTGTGAACCTATGTATTGAGTGCACGTAATCATTAAACAATAAAAAAAATCATTTCACTTCAAACTGTCAAAGTTGAATATTACTTTCAGATTTAGTCAGGACAATAGATTGTCGTCACCAGTCTGTCTGTACAACTTTAGGCTAGTGTATTTTGGATGAAATGAGAGGTTAAAATGTCTCTTACACTCGATTCTATTCCAACTACGCTAAATACAGACGGATTGATTCTCTATACAAAAAAAGAATAGACTAGACAAAAAATCAGCAAAATAATTTATTAGACCGTGATATGACGTATTCTTAGCATCATACAAAGCCTATCAGGTATCAGCCACATCAACCGTTTCTTCAATTATTAACAAATATCGTATAAAGTATCTTCCAATAACCCAACATTTAAATAAATAATCAACTGCGTTGTAACGTTGTAAAGAACAATTAAAAACCATTGTTTAACAAAACCACCAAAAATCTACAGATCAAAGCTAATTTTCCGACCCTTCCAGAGGCGAAATGCCCGCTGAGACGCCGTAACGCTGACACAAGGATGGAGTGAATATTACAATGCACTTACTAGTAAGGGACGTTCCAGGCGGATATTTCGACCAAATAGGGGATGTATTAGCAATGGGCAAGATAAAAAGTGACTAAAACCGGCGTGCGTGGATGTAAAGACGAATTAATGTCGATGAAGCGAAAGTTGTGTGTCAGGATCATGGCAAGTGGTAGTCCCTGGTCTCTGCCTACCCTTATGGGATACAGGCATAAGTTTATCAATGTATGGTAGTAAATAACCAACAATATCATTATCATCAGTAGCTGCCAGGCTAAGTCTTTATCGAAGGGCCTGTTTGAATCCCTGAGCAATCGACTAAAACAATAATTGGCGCCAGTTAGGCCATATGTTTTACAGCGTAAGTGCATCAAGGCGTTGATATAGTATCAGTTGCAGAATACTCGTATGTCGAGGAAATACCGCTTAATTTGGCATGGCGTGCATTTGTGCCAAAGTTGTACGCACGGTACACCCGAACAGGAAGTATGATAACGCTAAATACGTTTTGACTATGGTGTTTGACGTGTTACTTCAGTTTACACACAAAATTACGTATAGTGCAATAATAGTATTATTATTAATAATAATATAGGTACCTAAGTAAATAATAATAATAATAATAATAACTTCCACACAAGACAATTACTTGACGTGGTGGTTCCAAACTACCCTGTGCGATGCTAATTAGGCAAGGACATTACAGACATGAAAAAACACGGAGACTGAGGTCATTTGCACAAATGTTCGGCGACCGCCAAAGAGAATCAACCCCACGACCTCTGTTTCAGTAGCTAAGCGCCTTAGCGGCTTGACCAAAGATTGAACGCGCTCAAATACGAACAAAATACAAAAACAACGGTAGGTACTATAAAATTGTGTATTTCTGAATTTTTGTTTAGGGCAGTTTTCTTACAGACCCGAATTGGTAAATGCGAAGTTCCACTCCGAAATAGGAGCTATAACAAGACTTTGAGTTCCCTCCGAAGGGCGCACGGAGTAGAACAAAAGCTTGACGCCATAAAAAAGTTGAAAGTCGTAAAGTTGGCCGGCGCTACGCAACGCTACGTCAGTTGTAGCGCCGCCGTAGCACGTCTACGGGCTACGTCATTCATTAGACACGTCCTCCGCGTGACAGGGAAAATCAGTGTTACCTACTCTGCGTATTGAGAAGTTTTTATGACGTTAACATGTAAAAATAAATAGTACTTTTGACGATTTGTTTCCGATATTTACTCAAATAAAAAATGTAATGTTACGAAATATAAAATTGATACGAAATACGGCCGCCATTAAAACGCGATTTGCGATAAATAAATCTGTTAGTAAATCAAAATTATATTTACAACAAGTCTAAAATTGAAAATCAAGTTTTTAATCGCGACAATGCAAATAAAACCAATCGATTGCCACTGCAACCATGACCTGACTGAATGAAAATCTATTGATTGATCGAGAGGGCTAAAAATCCATCCACGGCTGGAAATCGTAGGAAAAATCTAGAAAATGCTTACTGTATCTCTTCATGAGCGACTTCTTGTACGCCTTGCCGGCGTTAGGGTCGTCGCCAGGGCTGAGTCGGCCGTCGAAATCATCAGAGTCGGTCCCGGAGTCCCGGCCGGCGGCGGCCGCGGCCGCGGCTGCCACCAGGTACTCCCTCGACTGCCGCAGAATCACTTGGGCCCGCACAAAGTCCGCCGGGTCCGCAAACGAGTGCCTAGCAAAGTCACAGACGGAAATCTCCTTTCGCACGCTCAAGTCCAAAGGGCTATCGTCCTCTTCAGGGCAGTTTTCAGGGTAGACCTTCCTGGCGGCCAGGGTGCGGGGCTCCGCATCGGCGCTGAGAGGGCGGCGGTGGTCCGGGACGGGCGACAGGCGCGCCGGGCCGGCGCTAGCCGGGCGAGCTTCCACAGTCATCATGTTTACCACTTTACAGCAACACCATTATACGAGCGTTATGTCACACGGCGTGTCGCGAGCACGTCCGCCGGTCGCCGCGACGTGTTGCGGACTGATGTCCCAGTTTCGCCGGCGACGAGTCGCGAGTTCTACTGACTTCGTGAGCCGCTCGGGGCCGCTCGGCGAGCCTCGGACTTTCGTTTTCGTACGGGCGGTCGGGTGTGTGCGTGCGTACACATGCGAAGTGCCTTTTTGCGGGTGTGGTGGCGGTTTTCCCGCGTATGTGTGGCGGGCGGGTGTGTGGGTGTAGCTTTTTCCACTTTCGGAGGCTGCGGAGCTTTCCTTCCATTTCCCGTGTTAGTTAACTGGTTTTCACTTGCTGTTTCGATGAGATTACCGTTTGGCCAATCGGGTGCGCGCGTTGTATAAACCTAGCCGATAATGGGTCTAATGCATTTTTTTTAATTAACCTCTCTACAAATCGGGTGCACGCGTTGTATAGCCTGGCCGATAATGCGTTTAGCGCGTTTTTTTTTTAATTTACCGCTCGCCCAATCGGGTGAGTGCGTAGTATAAGCCTGGTTGGTAATGCGTCTAGTGCCTAATTTTTTTTATTTAGCACTCGGTCAATCGGGTGCAAGCGTTGCCGATAGTGCGTCTAGCGCCTATAGTAATTTTAAAAGACTACGTTCATACGTTTGATTAACGATTAGTATTTTTAGAAGCAAATACATTTAATAGGCTCTAATCACCTACGTAACTTACATGGCGGCCTACCTTTATTCACGTCCTCTGTGACCTAGATTGGGTGATGATGGTGATCGATACATACCTGGAAAAAAGAAAAATACACATTAGCATACATTACGAGTGGAAACGTTATAGATAGGAACGTTTTACTTTTAAATAATTCCGAAGGAATGTTTAGGTACTGACTTTCCGACGGGATCATCATCAAATGGATAAATGCTCAGCTAATCTAGTAACAAAACGATTGTTTAGTATTAAGCTTAAGAATTTACAAATTAATCAAAGTAAATCTCAAATTTTTGAACTAAAACTTTCGTAAGCACAACACATTGTAAACTTTTTGAGTGTGAGACGAGCAACCGACGACGCGAGCTCCGTCTCTGCTCACCATGATTAAGCTCTGCGAATCTGAGCGAAACCTGGTCGGACTCTTCCGATATAACAACACCCGTAAGTGAATCCGGACAAAAAGTTTACAATAAATCTCAAATAGTCTTTATTTGTTTCTTACTGTATGTGAGGCACTTTTAATGTGGCTTGTTTGTTACAAACGATTATTTTTCTTTAAAAAATCTTTTTAGATGTTCTCACTTGGGAATCTAAATTGTTACTGTGGTAATTGTCATTGTTGTATTGCTAGAAAATGAAAATGAAAAATTTCTTTGTACCCAACACCACGTAATTTTACAATAAAATTAACATAAAAGTAACTGCTTATCAATATAATAGACTTACAGAAAATGTATATAACTTACAATAATTTTATTTGATTTGCTCTGATACCTGTGCTAGGTGTTACCTGTGTTACAGACATATAAATAGGTATGTCTCTCTCAAATTGTTTTTATTTTGCCTCTCTTTATCCAGTATTCACTGGACATCGAAGTACGAGTACATCCTGGCATTGAGATCACTACCCGTACTCTACATGATTATTTGCAAATCAAATAATTACAAACAGTTTCTCGAGCGAATGTGGGTAGAAGGGCTGCTAAGGGACGTCCCAGGTGGATATTTTAATATTTTTTGTCGCTCTCTTTCACTTGTAATATCAATGACATTTATTTTATTGCATGCATGAATAATATGAATATCCAAACATAGAACTTGGAACGTAGTATAATATAATTGAGACATTTTATATTCGTAACTATGTAAAGAAAAATGAGACCGCGGGTTTGATTCCCACTAGGGGCCGCCATAGATGGGTACAAATCGCCTCAGTCTGGGTGTGTTTCGATGTTTGTAACGTCCTTGCCTGGTTGCCATAGCATAGGGTATCCTAGTTTGGGACCAGGTCACGTGATTGTGTTGTGTGGGAGTTTAGTAGGTACATGAATAAATAATTCTGATTCTAAACTCTTCCTACTTATCGCCTAACGGAACACGCCGAACATAACATCGCAAATCGCCGTCCGTATCGCAGTTTTGCGTAACACCCGCGTAAACAATAGTTTTTTTTTATCTAACACCAACGGGGCATTGACCGAGTTTACTTACTTCGCTTGCGTACGCGCATGCCCACGTGACACAGTCCCGCGGCCAGCGTCAGCTGAGCTCTGCCCCCCCTCGCCCCGCTTTAGAAACTGAGCGAAGGACACGGGGATATGGGTGAAGCGGGAGGTCAGGTGGGCTGGTCGATAGTTGAGTTTGTAGGGCCAATGTCGTCGTATGCTTTGAATGGATATTAATATACTTATAAGCGCTGATAGCAGAGCTAGAGATTACTTGGTTGTGGCCGCTTTATTTTGTGGGTAGACTGAGGTTGGCTAGGGGTTAGAATTTTGATGATTTTAATATCTGTTATACCTATTATTGCATTTTAATACTAACAATTTTAAGCCGTGGTGGCGTAGTGGGTTTGACCCTTGCTTCTCGATCATGAGGGTCTGGGTTCGAACCACGCATGTACCAATGACTTTTAGTTACGAACATTTGTTTGTACAGCAACACCATTCGCTGATAAATTGTGCCCGGATAACGGCGACAGGCTTGCCACTTGTCACGTTTGCGACCTAATAAACTCGGCAAAACGTGGGTCCAGTTCTAGAGACTGGTGCTTCTGCCTAACGGGCGTGAGACGCTGGAGTCATGTTAGTTAAACATATTTTCAGTGCGTGGGAGGATCATAATGATGCTATAGGAGTATTTTGTGATTTGTCAAAGGCATTTGATTGTGTAGATCACAAAACACTGCTCTCAAAATTAAAACACTATGGAATAAAAAAATTAAGTTTAGATCTTCTAAAATCATATTTAGAAGGAAGGGTTCAAAAAGCAGACATAAACCGTATTAAATCGTCAGATTCACTTGTAAAACTGGGAGTCCCCCAGGGATCTATCTTAGGGCCGTTCCTTTTCCTGGTCTATGTAAATGATTTACCGTTTATGGTACAAAAAATGTGTGAGATAGTGCTATTTGCTGATGACACGTCACTTATTTTTGAAATAAGGAGACAGGAAAATAATCTTGACGAAGCAAATAATGCTCTCTCGCACGTTCTAGATTGGTTTACAGCAAATAATCTGTTGTTAAATTCAAAAAAGACAAAATGTATGAAGTTTACCCTATCTAATGTAAAATTAGTTGAAAATAACATTGTGATTGGAAATGAAAAACTAGAATTTGTTGAAGATACTGTATTTCTGGGCATCACAATCGATGCCAAACTACAATGGGGCCCACATATTGTAAAATTAGCACATAGACTTAGCTCCGCAGCCGTGAAAAGAATTCGAGAACTTACTGACGTTGCAACTGCTAGGCTTGTTTATTTTAGTTACTTCCATAGTATTATGTCCTATGGTATACTACTATGGGGCCGGGCAGCAGACATTGAGACTATGTTCATATTGCAGAAGAGAGCGATCCGATTTATTTACAAGCTAGGTAGTAGGGACACACTAAGAATTTTTTTCAAAGAAATCAACATCCTAACAGTTGCAAGCCAATACATTTATGAAAATATTATGTACGTTAGGAAAAATATTAAAGACTTCGAAACACTTGGTAGCCATCATAACGTTAATACTAGGAATAAACATAAATTGTCATTTCCACGATTTAGACTTGCAAAAGTTAATACTTCCTTTATGGGGCACTGTATAAGGTTCTACATTGGTGGTGGATTCTTAATAATAGGGACTTTACCATTTGGGTACGGAACCCTAAAACCGTTGTCATGGTGCCCCGTTTGGGTCAAATAGAATTCTACGGACTACGGGCAAATTTTAAGATACTGATCGCAGCTATACTAACTCGAAAGTGCACTAAAGACCATTCTCCGAGATTTGTAGACCCTACATTAGTCAAAAAGAATAGGAATCAGATTCTGTTAACGCATTGTAGTACAATGACAATTGCTTGAACATGGCGATTAAGTTTCAATGCCGCTTCAAGTCTGCGCGCGTAGACATATCAAAAAATGTAGACGTCAATGGTGTGAAAAAACACGACATGTGACCCGACCGTGTATCTATCATCACACTAATATTATAAACGTGAAATTTTGTGTGTTTATATGTTTGTCAGTCTTTAGCGCTGAAACGGCTGGACGGATTTTAATAAAATTTGGTATGGAGTTAGCCGATACCCTGGATTAAAACATAGGCTACGTTTTACCGCGGGGAAATATCTTATTCCTACGGGAAAATCGATGAACCGCGGGTAACACCGCGGGGCACAGCTAGTTGAACTATAATACACTAACAGAATACAGGCCCTGGTTCATATAGGTTGGCGCAGACAAACGACGAGGAAGAAATTTCTGCAATTGTAATAATTCAATCACTATACTTGAGCCATTACAAACGTGCGAACCGAGTCATAAAAGTGCGAGCGAGAGTTCCGATATGCCTGATATGCCTCCTATATGTGTGAGAGAGAGGTCTGATACAAATGTTTATGCCTGAGTTCGCACGTTTGTAATGGCTGAAGTATAGGAACTTTATCAGAGGAAGAGAGTGACAATACAAAAGATAAATGTCACTTGCGTATTTCGAGGTCAACATTATTACTGTTATTAATTAACAATAGATAAGTCGTAAGATGGAAAGTACCTAATTGAGGAGCATTTATTGTATTACTGCCCCAGCAATTGGCATTATCTTTAGGAGGTTGGTCATAACTTATGTTGTGGTCAAGTTATAAAACAAACTGGTGTCAATGAGGCGAAGTTCACCATAGCTACCCCAGGACCGTCTTAACAGATTCTGGAGCCCTCGGAAAAACTAGAATTTAGAGCTCTTTTTGCAAGCAAATGGGGCCCTTTTCGAAAGTAAATTGCATGCATGCATCATCAACCCATTATGCCCCCACCGAGGGGCATGGGTCTTGAGGAAGGTATAGGCCATACTCCACCACGGGGGCGAAGTCCGGATTAGTGGAGGCTTTAAGACTAGTGGCTGGTCTTTCTGTCAGAAGTTTTCAAGCCGCCCTAAGGCTTCTGACTTGGCTTAACGACTGCCATCTATCGACGGCAGCCGGCACCAACTGCTTTACGTGAGTTGCGTAGCACGGAACCGAAAGTAAATTAATATACTAAAATTGTGCTTCTATTTGTTACGGTCTCCATCAGCATTGGCACGTGCAGACCATCTGGTTTCCGAAATAGAATTCAAAGTTTGTTCAAAGCCGAGAAAAGAATAAACAAAGGTTTTTGTAAAAACTTAAATAATGCCACTGTTTCAGTAACACATTTAACAACTTGAAAACTTGTTAAATTTAGCTAATGTACTTAGAACGATTACACATTCGAAAGCTTCTTTATTCGTCTTTATTTTTTTCCTTGAGGGGCCCTCCCAGGATGGGGGCCCCGGGCAAGGGCCCCATGTGCCCTTATGGTAAAGACGGTAATGTCTAGACCGCCGTTTAACATTTAGCTTTCTTGTAACAGCTATTATTTTTATGGTTAGGTGGATATTTGTGGCTTAACTGACAGTGACAGTTTTCTCATTGTGTACATAAACCTAACTAGATACGAGAGGACTCAAGAAGGGATGGATACCAGTATTTATCAGTTCTATTTTGGTTCGATCGGAGTAGAATCAATACAATGTTGAGGTTTATTTTTGAAGGGTTGGTTTTTGTTTCAGGGGCGTTTCTTTTCCTAGATTCATCCTACGGATTTCAATTAGAATCGGTGGCGAAGGAGCCTAATTTCTAATAAATAATAATTAACTTCTATTCGGTTTTCTATAGTGTTGTTATTCTTAGAGTCTACTGTGACTTTAAATAAAGTCATTGGTACATGCCGACTTCAAATTAGACTTCTGATTTGAGAGGTTGTGGGTTCGGAATCAGTGCTAAAGGTTTGACTCTCAGCATATGGCTGAGTCAGCTGCCACTTATAACAGCAGTGAAACGCCGTGAACTTCCGTGTTCCTGTCTTTTTGTAACTTTTATGTAGTAATATTTATAAGTTTATGTTTTGTTATTTTGGCGTGTGTACTCTTTTTATAATGGATGTTTACATTAAAGCTTTTGTAAGCACTACACATTCTTAAATATTATAGAATCAACTTACTTCATTTTTATCGGAAGAGTCCGACTATAGGTTTCGCTCTGTTTCGCAGAGCTTAATCAAGCTGATCAGAGGTGGAGCTCGCGTCGTCAATCATTCGCAGTAGTTCCACTGCCGAGTTCCATGATGGAACTGCTCCGACTTTTTTTCCGCGCTAGTTCTATTCATCCGTACAAGCCCAAGCAATGGAACTACTGCGACTTTTTTGTTGGTTGCTCGTCTCTGACTGAACGAAACCTGGTCGGACTCTTCCGATAAAAATCAAGTAAGTGGATCCGGATAATATTTTAGGAGGATGTTTACATGTTTGTGAAATCGCTGTTTCTGGTTCCCACGACACAGGGTGTCCTAGTGTGGGGCCAGAAGCAATGTATGTGCCTGTGTGTAAATGTTAATAATAAATGTTTTTTTCTTCTTCTTCTTCAAGCCGGCTTTCTATAATTACTTTGCTACCAACTTTTCACGTTATTCATTCTCCGTCAGCCTAGAATGAATCTATGAAACAATACTGAAAGACGCTCATAAAATTATCCACTTCTGAATACGCGACAAACAGCCTAATATTCATCTAACCATGACAGGCTTCCGAGTTGCTGATATCCGCTATCGACAGAGGCAGGGCATGGGTCACGCGGATGTCGTATCGAGAGATCTTCCGGTTATTGAACTCAGGACAATCGCGGCTTATGCAACATATCACTAATATCGCTTGGTAAATACGCACTTATTTTGGTAAAGTTTGTTACAGAATCGAGTGATAACTCACGTGTTTCGACACTAACACCTTTAGGTATATGAATTTTCATATTTGGAATAAATGAATGACATATTATTGACTTTATTCCGGATACACTTACTTGACTTTTTTCGGAAGAGTCCGACCAGGTCTATGTCAGAGAGGATTCGAGCAACCGACGACACCAGCTCCGCCTCTGCTCACTATGATTAAGCTCTGCGAATCAGAGCGAAACCTGGTCGGACTCTTCCGACAAAAAGTCAAAGAGTATCCTATCCGTAATAAACTTAATAGTGGAATAAATTAATTTACTAATACCCACCTACCTACTTAGGAAAATCGATCCGTTAATACAGTCTCCTAAAATTGAATAGTTTTATAAAACTTATGTCTATAAGCTACAGTGGGGAGGCAAAATCATGTTGCGTTATTTGGTCGTGTGGAGAAGACCGACGACAAAATATTTCGAAAGAATATGAGTAAACGGAGCGGCAGGGTACGCCCCAGGCGGACATACTTTGACTAAATAGGACTAAATATTAGCAAGGGCAAGATAAAAAGTATACTCGAAACCGGCGATGAAAATACTCGATGAAGCGCAAAGTGATCTGTCAGGATCGTGGCAGAAAAACAAAGATCAGTATTTATACTCGTAAGACCTTAATCATCGAAGGATCGGTCATCTTGATGTATGGCTGCGAGGCTTGGACACTCACACGAGTGAGTAAGGATAGTAAGTTACGGCTTGCGAAGAGGAAAATTATGAGGAAGATTACGGGACCAACGTGGAGGGAAGATGGTTATACAAAACGTTGGGGAGTTAGAAAGAACCAGGAAATCCAAGACCTGGTTTCCGGTCCCAAAGCATCATCATCATCAGGCTATATTAGTCCACTGCTGGACATAGCCCTGAATATCATCAAAAGAAACGAAATCCCATCAGTTTATTCAGAAAAATTCCCACAGCCCGTCCAAACACACACACAAGTCCTAACACGTCACAGGATTCTTCTCTTAGAGAGAGAATTGACATAATCACTTCGAGTGCCCATTGCGTATTGCCGAGAATACACCACATAAAAGGTCTATTACAGCCACTGGGGACTGTGTCATGTGTAATTCCTGGTGTACATACAATAAATAATATTCTATTCTATTCTTATGACATACTCGGTAAGCATGGTTAAATTACCCTCAACGACGCCGAACAGTTTTTCTTGCTAATTCCTCTGTATCTCTAATTCCTCGTCCATCCCCAACCAGTTCGTCAGTCGGCAGTAGACCAACAATCTCTGACGCTTCCTGCGCGAGCGCATCGCGGGTGCGGGGGAGACAGCGAGAGATACCAGGTGAGTGGAAACGAGACAACGCTAGAGCGAGATGCGACCAATAAAATCGGAGGTGTTGCAGATTGGGGCTCGTTCCGGAAAGAACTCTGAGAAGATATCAATGTTTTGGTAACCTGTTCGGAATATTGAATCGTCACCTTAGATATTGTATCTGATGTATTTGCTATTATTTGCGTTGAATTTCGCCCAAAATTTTCGCGCTGTAGTTTAGTATTCTTTTCTATTGAATTTATTTAGTGCTACAAAGGATGTATGTTGCTCTGTTATTATGAAAACTATTACCAATTAGAACAAAATGTTAAAAAAACTTAAATTGAATAATGGTATTTTTGTAACAACAATGATTATAAAATAATAATATCTTTAATCTTAATTAGTTTTCGACAACGTGTTATTGACGCAACCTAAACACCGTTGCTTCAGTATCGGTATTGAAGCACTACCAATAAGCAAAGGCTCGCTCCAAACTGTAACCTATATGTATATGCAATTATCAGAATTTAAATTGTTATCGTTGAAATTATTTTTTTGTTTCTGATTGATGTTACCTAACCTAGCCCAACTAAACGGGGCGTAGGGTGCGATGCGCGAGCGCGCGTCGAGCTGCATTTGCAGTCGATGTACGGATTCAAGGCTGCGCGTTGTCACGCTGCGCCCGCGCACACGCGCGCAGTCGCTCACATAGCAAATAAACGGCAGTGGAAGTACTGCAGTTCGTTACCAACTGTGTGATGTTAATTAAAATGGATATCATGTTTTTTTGATTGCAAAAAACGCTGTTTGATAAATATAAATTAATATTACTCATCGTTGTAAAAAAATATTGTAAAAAAAACGCCGCAATAAAAGTGAGTAATGAGAAGAGCGAAGTTAATTAAAATTGGAAATTATCTTTTTCTTAAATCACAAAGAAAAACGAAAAATCAATTACTTTGTAATAATACATTCCACAGAACAGAATCACTTGTCCTGACCCCAAACTGTGATACCCTGTGCTATGCTAACCATGCAACGATATCACAAGCATGGAGATACCTACATCCAGACTGACCGCCCTTACTTCCGAACTGGATGATGTTTCAGGTCAAAAAAGGTTACAATTGGCGGTTATTAATATCTATCTAACAAATCACCCCGCAAATACAGCCCACTGTTGGGCATAGGCCTCTTCTCTTTCACGCCAACCCATCCGATATAGTGCTAGTCTCGTCCAATTTTTCCCAGCCGCTTTCACAATGTCTTCGGCTCATCGGGCTGGTCATTTAATTGCAAGTTATTGTGGCGTTTATCCACAGCTATACGGTTCTTCTGCCTCCTTGTGGCCGCTCAGACACACACGTACACACAGCCGCGTGGCCTGTACTGGCCTCGCCAGGAAATAACACAAGCGGTGCTCCGCGCTCGCCCCGAGTTGATGGCACCGTGGATGGCGCTGACTCTCCCTCGGGTGGATTGTCGGAAAACATTCGGCAGATCATGGGGTCGAATGACATGTACATTACTTTCTAACATAAGCAAATACTACTCACTAATTGTTAAGGAAAACGCCATGAGAAAACCTGAGTAGATGTAGTGTTCACATACCTCAGTGCTTGAAATTGGCACGCGTGTGGTTTAAGCCCCATATTAACTCTCTCTGAGAGAAGGCCTGTGTAGAAGACTGATATTTTTATTTTAAATTGGGCTAGGTGAACATTGGAACGTCTGATGGTAAGTCAAGACGGGGATGGTTTCAGATAAGAAGTCTAGCAGCTTTAAAAAATAAAGAAACAAGACTTATTAAAATTGTCACAGAAACACAATGTAGACAAGTACGTAACAAACAATGTACACGAAAGTTAAAAGAACGTGGAAAGAACATGTGAGCCATGTAAAATCGAAGGCAGCTTTCTTTACGGCTCTTCAGCTTGCTTCAGCTTCATTAAGACCATTGAAACACTGAACCAAATACATAACGCTGCGACCTGTACATTACAAGATGTTTCTAAAGGTACATTTCATTATCAGCAGTCTAGATCGTCGTCCGCGGGCGCCTTAGCAACATCCTGTGGAACTCGCCCCTAACTACTAACAGCACTTATCGGCTTGTCCGTGTGTCTCTACGCAATTGGCATCGATTAGCGCCGGAAGGGCTTGGGGTTCTTTTTGCTCGCGTTAGACAGAACGGGTTGTGGGATTGTTAGTCGCCGGTCTTAGGGCGCGATGCTGTGACTTTCGATACCGGTTCGCCAGTCGATGTCGTGGTGCTCACTCTTTAGAGTTATTTTTCAAGTCTAATTTTCAGTCATTAGTCTGGATCTTAAATATTGATTCATGTCATCTTGATAATCTAGTGGCTAATATCTGTTTTGTGTGCCCAATAAATAAAAAATAATAATAAAGTGAAATTTCTTGCAACTTATTTTATTATTTGACCGCTCGTGTTATTGTTGTAAAAATAAGTTAAAAGAACCCTATGGACTTTTCTTACCTCTGTTTGAAATTAATTCAAAGTAAAGTAATTTCAATATTTTGGTATTTCGTATTTTTATTCCAAGTAAAGGCTATATAATGTACCTACTTAAAAAACTAAAATAGAGAAGTTAAGCAAATCAAATTTATATCAATCAAGAACTAAATAGATGTAAGTGTTTAAGCACCACAATTATATAACGAGTTAATTCGTAAGTTTTCTTCTAAAGTGAGTTAGCTCATTGGGAGTATAATAATATCTTCAAGATATATTTTTGCCGTCATAAAGATAAGGCCAATTTTGTCAAGCTGTGTGTTGTGGTAGGTTTTGTGGAAACAAGAAAATCGTTTTTGAAAACGTCGAGTTATCGAATCGGGGAGATTGGTCGCGGTCAGCGGAAGATTGGTTTTTGTATCTGTCTGCAGGAACGCGTTAGCTAAGTCTGACCGACTGCGTTGCCCGTGAGTCTTATTTAATACCATTCTTATTTTAAGACGTGGTCTTGCTAGAAGTATATAGGACTAAATTATGTTTAAGAATCGTCAAATTATGTAAGTTTGAAAATCTAATTATTTATTATAGATTTTAAAATTAAATCGGCTTAGGCTGTATAGGAAGTATAACATAGATGTTTCATCATCAACCCATTATTAGGGGCACGAGTCTCTTTGCTGAGGAAGGTATAGACCATACTCCACCACGCGAGCCAAGTCCAGATTGGTGGAGGCTTGTGAGACTAATGGCTGGTCTTACTGTCAGAAGTTATCAAGCCGTCCTAAGGCCTCTGACTTTGCTTAACGACTGCCATCCATAGACGGCAGCCGGCACTAACTACTTAACGTGCCTTGCGAAGCTGAGAACCGCTCGGAAAATTGCCCCTAGCGTTAGTCATAGCCGGTGACAAATCCATGAACTGAACGCGCCCTATGTCGCTTAACCCCTCAGGCAGCCGGGGCTACGAGCAATTCAATACTATAAAGAGACCTAAACTAATACTCGCATAAAACCAGCCACGTCTAACCAGCAATCGATCAATGTCAAAGCCACGTTAGTAAATAGAACAATTTTTGTAAACATCACAACGTTTTGCTTCACCACAACCACTATCGACATTCCAATTAGACAATTAATCTTATCAGAATAGCTCATTAGGCACATACATTCACAATTACGTGTTCCCACACAGTTGCCGATTCGTGCTAGATGACGACAAAACCAATAAGCTACCTAGTCTAACTTGACACCAGATAGTGTGAGAATCGCCATAGAAAAAGTAGGAGAGTGATGCAAAGTGGCGTATCAATCTATTTCAGTCGCGTTCAAGCTGCAATTTCACTTTTACATCTCGGTACGGATATTTACAATATAAAGTCGTAGAAGGTCCGTTTTGTAGCTAAACTAAACAAAAAATCTAAAAAACTAAAAAAACTAAAAAATAAACTCACGCCCGTTATCCCCGAGGGGGTAGGCAGAGGCACCAATCACTAGAAATGGGCCCACGTTTTGCCGAGTTTATTAGGCCCTAACGTGACAAGTGGCAAGCCTGTCGCCTGTAATGTATTGTATAAAGAAAAATAACGCAAATGTTAGGCAGAAATAAAACTGATGCATTTTGGTATTGATAAAAAAAATATATACATTTACATACTGGCACAAACATTGCTTCTGGCCCCAACACTAGGATACCCCTGTGTCGTGGCAGCCAGAAACAGCGATATACAAACATGTAAACATCCAAGACCTGGGTTTTTTTTGTCCCCAGCCGGAGTTCGAACCCAGGACCTCTCACATGGTAATCTCAATAATTAATTAATTTATTATCAACGATTATTTAAATCTTTTATGTTTTTTTTTAATTTTTTTATTATGAGACATACTAATATAAAATAACTAGCTGATCCCGCAAACGTTGTTTTTCCAGATAGGGGTATGAAAAATAGATAGCAACCTATTCCCAGACCTATCGAATATATAAACAAAATTTCATCAAAATCGGCCAAGCCGTTTCGGAGAGGTATACGTTAATAAGACAATATTACAATATCTTCATGTTGTTTAAGCTAATCTGCTTAGATCTTGTATTCTTAAAAGTATTTGACGATGTTATTAAACTGAATAAATAAATATGAATATGATAGAAAATTGTTGTTGAAACGTTGTAAATGAGGGTAAACAGTACCTACTAAGTAATCGCGTTTAAACGCATGATCAAACAACAAAGATCCGAGCGGACCATCTAAGTATCCTACAAAGCATGGATAACCAGACTGCTCTAATAATCCAGTAAGGCATGTGCAAGTATAGTACGGTCGACAAAAAAGGCTCACACGCCACGCGGCGGTAGTTTCACTCGCGACCGAGAGTGAAAACTGTAAACAAAGATGGGGAAGGAGCGACAGCAACGGAGGTGGGTGAATATTGTTGGCTACGACAGGTAGTGTATGAGATGAAAGTTTCTAGGTAAGGATCGTGAGAGTCTTATTAGACGTGTGACGTATAATTTTTTTGGTAAATTTGCCGAATCACGGCTCCACCTCGAAAGTGCTCCAACTTTTTTTTTTACTGCTTTTTATCACTGGGTAATGCGGTAATGGTGTACCATGCAATAATATGGTAGCGCATGCTATGGAACCCCATAGAAATTAATAAAAACACCATACATCAATAATCCACCTTAAAACAGCTACTACCGAAAGTGCTCCAAATTTTTTTTCTATTGTTTTTCACCACTAATACAGAGTATAAAGAATACGTGACAACAGAAATATAGGTGCGACGACGCGCGTACCGAAGCGGAGCGCGTCGGAGCGTTAGGTTCTCTATGTAAGATCGAAAACAGACTCGACTTTGATGCGTTCTTACCTTGCCTCTTGTTTTTTTTTTTACGGGTCCAAAGCCATGCGCCTCCTCAATATTACTCGGGATACTCTGTATTAGTGGTGAAAAACAATAGAAAAAAAATTTGGAGCACTTTCGAGGTGGAGCCGTGATTCGGCAAATTTACCATTTTTTTTCCTATCGCAATTTATTTTGTTTATTTGGTGTACACAACAGATCACAACCAATACACACTGCGTGTCACAGTGTTAGTGCGCAAACTCCTCTGAAACGGTTTGACCGATATTGATGAAATTTTATGTGTATGTTCGGTAGGTATGAGAATAGGTTGATAACTATTTTTCAGACCCCTATCTGGCAAAACAACGTTTGCCGGGTCAGCTTGTTTTCATATAAGTACTAATTGTGGAATAAAGTATGCACACGCAACATCGCTACATACATGTCTCATCATCAACCCATTACGTCCCCACCACGGGGGCCTAGTCCGGATTGGTGGAGGAATTACATACATGTAATTATTTAAAATTAGCGGGCGCTGTTTTTTTTTTCAATAATTAAAAGACAGAGAAGCCGCTTGGGCTATTGTGGACGTAAAAAGATTGCATTAGTAAAAAAATTGAAAACGTTTGGCGAATATCCTCGAATAGTATACGTACATACATAAGCTCACGCCTACATCCCAGAGCGGTAGGTAGAGACCAGGGACTGCTATGATCCTGACAGACCAACGGTGATATAACGAGCGAATGTGAGTGGAAGGGCCGATAAAGGACGGACCAGGCGGACATACTTCAACCAAATAGAGGATTTAAAGGACAAGAAAAAAAGACTTAAACCAGTATGAAGAAAGGTCGAAATTTTCTTCTTCGGTCCTTCAATTCCTATCCTTACTTTCGCGACAGCTTCCAATGCAGGCCAGCTAGTGCCAATTGACTTGGTCTCTTGGGCTATAGATCTTGTCCAGGTGATCCTTGATCGTCCAATTTTTCGGTTGCCCGAGGGCATGGATGTGAGAGCTTGCCTAGTCAGGCCTCTCTTGTCCCAGCATAGTTTGTGGCCTATCCAGCGCCATTTCCTATCCAGGATTTCTAGGTGGACAGATATTTGGTTAGTACACTTCCAAAGGTCCTCATTGCCAATTTCTTGGGGCTAGAATATCGCTGTCTGAGAAAAGAGTCGAGGTACTATCATTCTTAGTGGAAAACTCCTAAAAGGACAATCATCTTTCAATCACCGGCGACGTCGCTCATAAATCAATCACCGGGGACAAATATGGCATGCTGTCGCTACATTCACCGCCCAGACGCAGTTTTTGCACCCTGCGCGGGCGCACGGCACACCGGCGCGCGCATCCATCAGTGAAACCGAAAGTGGAAACGCGCGCAATTATGACATTGTTGGCGGGAAAAACGAGACTTGTGCGTATGCAGGGAAACTCGCTTCTGTAACTGGTGGGACAAAAAAAAATTGTCAACAGAAACAAGCGGTGCTAGCGCATCACTAGAACACTGGCCTCATGTCCGAGTCATTCTGGGTATAAAAATAACTGTACGGGCTAAGCTAAGGCACCCAATTTTATTAACTCAATGCGGGACACCCACCAGTATCCACAACAAGACCGAGGATTTGTTGGAATTTTATTGTTTGTGGTGGCGCGCGGCGGCATCTCGTCGTTCGTATTTTTATGTGGAACACTTTTATGCGAGCAAGAATCGTTCATCGATAAGGGACACCTTAGATGATTTGCGGGACTATTTTGTTTAATATTGCAATGCGGGGTTACAACTGACATTACGGGACGGTTGGCCGCCTTAGCTAAGCACCGTCCAGCACACTGCTACCGCCCGCCATTCGGCTCGAGCTACTCATCCAATACACACACTTATTAAACTATAACTATGTAATTCTTGGTCATGAATCATGAAATGTGTCATGAACCATGAAGAGTTAAGCTTCGTCTTCTTCATCCGCCACTGTCTAACAAACAACAACTGCCGTGCGACAGAGCGAGGGCCGCACACGATCTCCTCTACTCTTACATAATGGTGGAAACATACATTATTAAACATAGTTATAAACACGCTATAAACATACATTGCTTCTGGCTCCACACTAGGATACCCTGTGTTATGGGAACCAGAAACAGTGACATGAAAAACATGTAAACATCCGAGACCTGGGGTTTTAATATATTAATGACACCGTGTGTAAGTTACGTACATATACATACATAAGCTCACGCCTATGCACCAGAAGAGTAGGCAGGGAGAGACCAGGAACTGCCACTTGCCACGATCTTGACAAATTGCTATCGCTTCATCGACATTAATTGGTCATCGCATGCAGGCTCGCTGGCTTCAGGTACTTTTTATCTCGTCCTTTGCTAATACATCCCCTATTTGGTCGAACCTGGGGCGTCCGGGTTTATAAAATGACAACATTTTCAACTACAGATTATGTCCCTACCGAGGGGCACGGGTCTCTTCCCTGAGGAAGGTATAGCCATGCTGTTCTAAAATTACCTCTGCCGTGACGTCACACACTTCGCCAACAAACACGTGCCGGGTGCCGGCAAAGCCGGGGCATAATAATGGCGACAAAACTAGTGACGTCACATGCATACCTACTGAATACTGTTTTAGCGTTTCAAATAAAATATATTATGTGTTGTTTATAGAAAAGTTGATTCTCGAGTTTAAGGTTAAGCAACATAAGGCGCATTCAGTCCATGGATGGGTGACCGTCTATGACTAATGCTAGTGGGATTTTTCCGAGCGGTTCCGTGCTTCGTAAGGCACGTTAAGCAGTTGGTGCCGGCTGCCGTCGATAGATGGCAGTCGTTAAGCCAAGTCAGAGGCCTTAGGGCGGCTTGAAAACTTCTGACAGTAAGACCAGCCACTAGTCTTACAAGCCTCCACCAATCCTGATTTGGCCCGTGGTAGAGCCTATACCTTCTTTAGGGAACCTTCCTTCTATAACCGTGTTGGGGCCAGCACACCATTATAAGTTACGTGTTCTTGTGAATTTGTACTATCACTTCTAGTCCATAATTCCGCTTAAAACCTACAAATCTGTACCGTCTACTGACGCTTTGACAGAAATTTATTTAACCAAGAGAAGCCGCCTTTGAACTCAATATCAATCAATTGTCAATTGCTAATTCTGCCGCCAACTAAATTTTTTGCCGAAATTGATTTAAAGGTGTTTTATTTTGATAGGAGCATTTTCTGCGAATTTAGAGTTAATAGAAAGACGCATTTGGCAACGTATTTTGTTAGTTTTTTAAGTTAAAAAACCGTTTTAGACCGAACTAAGGTAAAAAAAGCGTATTTGGTCAATTACTTCTGCAATACGATAGAAAAATGAATGAAGTTACTAAAGTAAAAAGACGCACAAAACGCAAAACGTATTGTACTGTTATTGTCAAATCTCATGTGGAATTTGTAGGCCTCGATTCTGTTAGTGCATTGCAGTACGATGACTGATACATGGTGGGGTCACGTGACGTGTTTTTCCATCCATGGAGGAGTGGAAATCAAAAGGCAAGGCTTTCACCCAACAGTGGGACCCCATAACGGCTAATTAAAAAAGAACCAAGAAGGCGAGGTGTGTGCGTGTATGTGTGGACGTGTGAAAAAGACGAAGTGAGGCGTGCCTTCAATATAAGTTATTACTGAATTTCAATCACATTATTCCGAAATATTCAGACCGGCTATAAAGAACATTTCTGGTACTGACCGGTTTTATAGTCCACCCGTAATACTGTTCTAAATATTTCAAACTTTTGTTTTCACATAAATACTGGGTACAGTTGACGACAAAATGAGCGTAACATGCGAAGCTCCATAAGAGCTAAGATAACCTTAGAATCTTAGCAAAACAGCTAAGAAAGGCAAGCCTACTCCGTCTAAATCAATGTCCCAGGCAACACAGTGTCGGAATACTCAGCGCATTGAATTTAGAAGGAATTCAATGCTCAGCGCAAACTAGTATGTAACGGACCCCTATGGACATAACATAACATTTACATTTACATACAGGCACATACATTGCTTCTGGCCCCACACTAGGATACCCTGTGTCGTGGGAACCAGAAACAGCGACGTCACAAACATGTAAACATCGAAGACCTGGGTTTCTTTTTTTTTTGTCCCCAGCCGGGATTCGAACCCGGGACCTCTCGCATGGTAGGCAGGTGCGCTAACCACTGCGCCACAGAGGTCGGCGCGTTAGCGTGTAGCGCGCGTTTGTAGTAGCAAACGACACGCGGACGGTGATGGGCGAAGAAAATACGATGAAAAACAAAGTCAACGGAATGTTGGAAGTTGTTTAATTTTTGAACTAAGACTTTCGTAGGCACAACAAATGCTAAATTTCTGTTAGCAATAAGACAGCCTGTTGATTTTTTTTTTAAATTGAAACTTTTATTTTAGTTTTATAGTATTCTTATTTTATCTGTATTGTTTTTTACTGCTGCTCCGACTCGCTAAGGCATGATGGAAGAAATCTGTTACAGAGATAAGCTCGCCTTTGTACATATTGTTTTTAATGTAATGTTATGTTTCATGTCTCGTGTGTAATAAAGTATTACATTATATTATCTTACACATTATACATTGTTTTACAGATTCGCTTACTTCACGTCCCACCAGTCCACCAGATCTGCTCTGGTAGGACTCTTTCGTCAAAATTCAAGTAAGTACACCCGTAAATCATCATCATCAACCCATTTTATCCCCTCCGAGGGACACGAGTCTCTTCCCTGAGGAAGGTATAGGCCATACTGCACCACGGGGGCCAAGTTCGGATTGATGGAGGCTTGTAAGACTAGTGGCCGGTCTTACTGCCAGAAGTTTTCAAGCCGCCCTAAGGCCTCTGACTTGGCTTAACGACTGTGATTCGACGAACAGCCGGCACCAACTGCTTAACGTGCCTTGCGACGCACGGAACCGCTCGGAAAAATGCCACTAGCGTTAGTCATAGACGGTGACCATCCATGGACTGAACGCGCCGTATGTTGTTTAACCTTCGTGATCGTTTTAGATCTAAAATAATCTATACTCGTAGTTAATTAATTAAAAACAAGTTTCAGTCTAGTTTCCCAAATCCGTCTAGACGCCTAGAGGCCAAGGTTGGCAACATTATAGACAAAACAGTAGTCAAACAATAAACATGGAAAACAGAAGGGCTCGCGACAATGCTATCCAAAATTGATTCCTCCGAAACGAAACTCAGTGCCGTCGGCACGAAGCACTATGGTGACGGAGATGATTAGTTAATAACATCTATCTAAGTAAGATTTATGTAAGTTTATTATTAAGTATAAGTATGTATTATGTACAAATTGCCCGTCTTTTTTTCCTGTCACAAGGTTGTCTGTAAGAAATTGCTGTTAGCAATATGACCGCCTATTGAATATAATAGGTCTTTACCTATGAAATTGCCGTTCTTCAGTACTGGCCATTTCAAATCAAAATAATTTTTGTTCGGCTGAGAATTCTAATTTCAAATTAATTTTATTTTAAGAACATGGAATTCTTTTTCCAAAAGTAGTGATTTATTTATTGATAAGTGTTACATTTTCATAGCATTTCAATCTTTTTCGTCATCCTGGATACGTAAAAAATTCGACAAATTATGGAATATGAGTACCGTTGTAGCAGCCACGCGGCACAAGTGGCACCCAATATCAACGACGTTTACGGAGCTAACACTACAAGCCAACACACCACCTGTTATTGGTTTGCTCGCTTCCGTTCTGGAAATTTCGACCTGAAAAATGAACCTCGACGTCGTCCGAAGACTTTGGTCGACAATGACGAATTAAAGGCGCTTGTGGAAGCTGATGATACACAATCTACGGCAGAATTAGTAGCAGCTTTCGGCGTTAGCTACAAAACAATATTGGCCCATTTGTGTCAAATTGGCAAGGTAAAAAAGCTTGACAAATGGGTGCCGCACAAACTCAATGATCGCCAGCGCGAAGTACGCGTCGAGACATGCCTTGTACTGCTCAACAGATACACAAATGAAGGAATTTTGAACCGCATGTTACCTGCGATGAAAAATTGATTCTGTTTGATAACCGCAAGTGCTCAGCAAGTTGGTTGGATCCTGGTTCAACACCTAAACAATGCCCTAAACGAAAACTCACAACTAGAAAATTGATGGTCACTGTTTGGTGGTCTAGCGCCGGTGTGATTAATCACAGCTTCTTACCAAACGGGGTGAGCATTACTGCAGATGTGACCTGTGAAAAACTGGACACAATGATGGAGAAGCTGGCACATCTCCAACCAGCATTGGTCAATCGCTCGTCTCCGCTGCTCCTGCACGACAACGCGCGACCTCATACTGCACAGCAGACGGTCTCCAAGTTGCAAGAACTGGGGTTGGAATCTCTCCGTCATCCACCCTACTCACCAGACCTTGCGCCTACAGACTACTACTTTTTCAGAATTTCGACATCTTCTTGGCGGGAAAAAAATTCAATACCCGAGAGGCAGTACAAAATGCCTTTGAAGAATTTGTTGCCTCCCGTCCAGCTGATTTCTTTAAGAAGGGCATCAATAAACTGTGCAACAATAAAAGTGATTACTTCAATTAATACAATAAAAAATACATGAAAAAAATTCGTTTAAATTTTGTCATACAAAACGGCTATTTCATAGGTAAAGACCTAATATTTCTTTAATTGTAACTTTTATTTGTCTCTTGTTTCTTATGTGCAATAAAGAATATTCTTATCTTCTCATCTTATCATACGATCAACGCATTCAGGTGTTTTGACAATGAATTTGAAATCGGGAGACCCAGGTTTGATTACCAGTGCGGAGACTAACCCGAAACAGCGTGCGTGCATGCAACTCATAGTGAATGTCGATGACGCGAAAGTGATTTGTCAAGAACGTGGCAAGTGGCAGTCCCTGGTCCCTGCCTTCCCCTCTGGAATGCAGGCGTGTTTGCGTAACTCTGATAATTTTCTCTGCGAATTTGTGGTGGTAACTGAATGACAAACTGAAAACTGCGACTTTGGTGTAGCGTAAACTTGATAATGTCTAAATCAAACGCATAGAAAAAAAGTTGTTTTTAAAACACAAATACTAAAAAACACAGACGAGCAACCGACGACGCGAGCTCCGTCTCGGCTCACCATGATTAAGCTCTGCGAATCAGAGCGAAACCTGGTCGGACTCTTCCGGCAAAAAGTAATTGTTTCCGGACTAAAGATAACAATGAAACGTTTTATTGTTTTGAAAGTAAAAAAACAGTCTACACATAGGATCATCCTCATCATCAACCCATTAAGTCCCCACCGAGGGGCACGGGTCTCTTCCCTGAGGAAGGTATAGGCCATACTCCACCACGGAGGCCAAGTACGGATTGGTCTTTATCGGTCAGATTGGACACACAGGATACAGGCTACTAACCAATAAATGCCCTATAATAATAATAAAAATAATAATAAACTCACGCCCGTTATCCCCGAAGGGGTAGGCAGAGGCACCAGTCTCTAGAACTGGACCCACGTTTTGCCGAGTTTATTAGGTCCCAAACGTGACAAGTGGCAAGCCTGTCGCCGTTATCCGGGCACAATTTATCAGCGAATGGTGTTGCTGTGCAAACAAATGTACGTAACTAAAAGTCATTGGTACATGCGTGGTTCGAACCCAGACCCTCATGATCGAGAAGCAAAGGTCAACCCCACTACGCCACCACCGCTGTTAAATAAATGCCCTACTATTGCAAATTAAGAGACAACCTCTGTTGCGCAGCGGTTAGCGCATGCTCCTGCCATGCGAGAGGTCCCGGGTTCGAACCCCGGCTGGGGACAAAAAAAACGACAGGTCTTGGATGTTTATACATGTGTGAGAGACAGGGTATCCTCTTGTGGGGCCAGAAGTAATGTATGTGCATGTATGTAAATGTTTATGTTATGTTAAAGGGCTAGGTAATACAGAGATCTTCGTAAACCTTCCCTGATGCCGAGCCTCCCTAAAAGCCCCAACTGTAAACTAGGTACACTACTGTAGCTCTTTGAGAATTCGCTAATTAATAATTTACCTTTGTTCCTTTGTATGTATCCCTAGCTCTGAGCGGTAGTGGGGCCACGTACTGTGAAGTAAATAATTGTGACTAATAAACGTATTAATAATAGTAATAATAATAAATTGATTTTCACTGTTAGCATTTTTTAAATAACCCTGTACATTTGTCATGTTTTTTATACAAAACTACCTATACACAAGAATAATGAAAACTGAAAATTAATTATTTACACAATTAAAGGTGCATATAACAGAAACATGTTACGAGTAATTAGTTTGAGAATTTGACTTTGAGACTTTATCAAACTATTTAAGCCAGGAAAAAGCTAGGAATCAGTGGTATGTTTAAATCTTACAAGAGAGTCCGGAGTAGAATGTGTGTGTGTGTGTGTGTGTGTGTGTGTGTGTGTGTGTGTGAGGGTGTGTGTGTGTGTGTGTGTGTGTGTGTGTGTATTCATAATTTCTCTGGAAATAAATATTATTTAACACTGTTCATGGCCCCAAAAATGTAGAGCCAATATAACATGAAATGAAAATATTACACTGACGACTTACGTCTACAGTAGTCATTAATTTGCAAAACAAAATAGGCTGCCCTAGTATCCTCTTAAAATGTAAGAGTAACTGTATCTTGCACGCATTTTTTGTTTGTAAAATCCGTCGTATTGATTTCGTTTCTTTAAGATGCCTATACTCGATACCTAGGTCATAATAACAAATCGATTGACACCATTGGATGAGTAGTTAAGGCACTAACATACATACGTATAAATATTGCAGGGTATTGGGAGTACTTAGGGCCGACTCTGACTTAGGAGTCTTATCAGTGGGCAGATGGCTTATAGCCTAAATAGTACGATGACGCGAGTCACGCGTCATAGTCGCGAAAAAGTCGCGACTTTCCAGTACGCCTAGGCGCACACTAGCGACACGTGACTAGACGCGACGACTGGCTACGGCCGTCAGTTTTCATATACTTTTGTTCGAATCTCCGCACACTTGGCGTCAGAGTCGCGGAGTCGCGACGACAAGACGCCAGAAGCAAATGACAACGTCGCGTCTGACGCGGCGACAAGTCGCCCTGTTTGGGATGGCTCTACATGAACTGTCAAATCCTGACATTTTAGCGCCACAAAACGCGTCATCGTACTACCCATACTGGTCGGAGTCTTCCGACAAAAAGTCAAGTAAGTGTATCCGGAATAAACTTAGATAGATAGAATATTCTTTATTGTACTCATAAAAAACATTTACAAATTTTTATAAATCTAAGTACAATTGGCGGCCTTATTACTATAAGCAATTTCTTTCAGGCAACCACAGACGGAGACAAGAAAGAAATTAGAGACGGGTAGTCGTGCAACTGAGTAATTAAGAAATATTTTTATAATTATATAAACTTACTTAAACCATACATAAATATTTCAATAAATAAACATACATACATAGTAATAATAAAAATTATATGTGGGAAGAGGAAATAACATAATATACCTACATAATATTGGATACCTAGATCAAATTCTGCATTATCTATGCAGTGGACGGGTAATATTCTTTCACCCTCTTTTTAAACACCGCTGGTGAAGGGGACTGTCTTACTGCTAATGGCAACTCATTCCACAGTCGGACGGCTGTGGCTGAGAAGGAGTTACCGAAGAACTTCGTCGAATGAGTAGGTGTCTTCAGCAACAGCCTTTGAGCCGATCGCAACGTGCGACTGTGGGAATCGTTGAGAAATATAAAGCGTTGTTTGAGATAAATAGGAGTGGCAGGATTGAACAGCACGGAGTAGAGAAGTGAGACAATTTGTGCATTCCTGCGGAGGCGGATAGGGAGCCACTTGAGCTTAGTGCGATATTCAGATATGTGGTCATATTTTCGTAAACCGAATATAAACCGTATAGCGAAGTTCTGGAGGCGCTCAAGCTTACCTAATTGCTCTTGTGTGATGTCAAGATAGCTAGCATCAGCATAGTCGAGGATAGGGAGTAGTAGTGATTGTGCGAGAGCAATTTTGGTTGGGGTCGGTAGGAAGTTCCGTAATAACTTAATAAGGTTTATGATTATTAAAATTATTGATAAAACATTCATACACATCAGTTTAACCCAACAGACGATTGCGCCAGTCCTACTCCTGACACACAAACCTTGAAGCGCGGGCGACGCATAACATCATTGATTACATCTTCATTCACTCAGACTTTCATTTATCTATCCCTTGTTTGTGCGTGTGAGCCGCTAATTCTTGTACTATTGGCGAGTTTTCTAGCCACCCTGAGCGTCCTAACGCAGAGACAGAAACTGCAGATCACCAAAGCTTAATACTGTAGTAGTTTACTATCACTCGCCTTTGCTTGTGTGCGTCAGATGCAAACTCTTCTTTAGAGAACTTCTGGCCAGGCCGTCAGAGCAATCTATGTGGGACTGAAGGTCACAATATAATGGCTAACTACAAAGAGTGTCATTGTGTGAGTGAGATGCACCGATGTCGGAAGAAAGTGCATTTCTGCAGCACGGTTGGCTGCCGAGAGAAACTTGGATTGCCGTGAACTGCAATCATATCGCTGCCGATGCCGGCGCGCGAGGAGCTACTGATGTGGAGATATGTCTGAAGATAATGGCTGGAGGCCAAGTGGCTATACGACACAATAAATTGAAGAAAAATCCTGAAGTTATTCCATATGGTAGTACCTATAAAGTGAAGGATACTTTATTTTACAGAAGCAGATTGAAATTGTATACGTGGTTGGGTATGCATTTCCCTAGGAAGAGCCCATTGTTCATAAAATTATTTTATGTATTTACTTTGTAACTTTATTCCGGATACGCTTACTTGTTTTTTTTTTATCGGAAGAGTCCGACAGGCTTCTCTCTGATTCGCAGAGCTTAATCATGTTGAGTCGAGCTCGCGACAAAAATCGTAGTGGTAATCTGCAATGTTTACATCGTTAAATTTGCGGAATTCGTCGTAAATATTAATAGACCGAGTATGATAAGTATGATAGCATAATAAGGCAATTTGTACAAATCAATAGCCGGTAAGCAAAACAAATCGCAAAATCGCAAAAAAACAAGCCAACAAATCGGTAGCCCCCAGCGGCGTTCGATCACACAACTTTTAGTTTCGTATTATATAGTTTTCGTATGTTTTTTATTTTTTGCACGCCTAGTAATTTTGCTTCCGCCTCCTGCGATGGACTGGTAAAAAATGCTTATGTCATTAATTCCTCCGAACTGTAGATTATTTTATGAGGCCACCTAAGCAGTCTTGGAACACAGATACCTTGTGGAGCGGTAGTCTAATGATTGGTTAGGTGAGGAGTACGGACACGGCCGCCTGCCGCCGGCCGGCGCGCGCTGCTGATGATGGGAATTCGCGATAGAGCAGGAAAATATTCCAGTATTCTGATTAAAACTTTTTATATACATACTTTAGTATTATATTTTTTATTCTTCTTTATTCTCGGGAATTCAATTTTCTCAGTGCAAAATTTTCTAAATATATTTTTGTATTATTATTTTCATTCTTCGTTGTTCTCAGGAATTCCATTATATCAGTGGAAAGATTGGCTTTCGATAATAGAGTGCTGGTTCCGACACTGATATTTGGTAGCGAGACTTGGATACGGCAAAAGACTCAAGAAAGTAGGATTAATGGTGTAGAAATGAGTCTAGGATGTCCCTGTGTTGTGGGAACCAGAAACAGCGACATAACAAACATAATCAAGGAACAAATAATATATATCGAGCGAATGTGGGAAAGGGCCGCTACGGGACATTCCAAATATTTTTTAGAACAATACCTATTGCGCCTTCAGGTGCTAACCATGTATAAAGCTTAGTTTTGAACCGTTAATATATCGTAATGATCAAATATTGGCCGCACATAGCCTAGTCTAGACGAAATACGTCGGTGTTTGATAGATACTGAGCAAACATTGAATTTAATTAATATTCATTTACATACATGCGTCCTTGGATTTAGCAAACTAACTCAATAGGGGGGTATAATAAAAGCTGCCTATATAAGACCCAGTATAGGGCACAGGGCTTCTCTGAGAGAGAGAGTGTGGGATTTACCGCGGATTGGCGAATTCAAGCGCTGAGGTAATGAATAGCTCAGACACTCAGGGTCCCCTCACGACCTTTTCTTTCACAGTCAGCGAATTGTATTGCTACTGTAACTTCACAAATACACATAAGTTGGAAAACAAAGTCGGTACAAGCCCGCACTGGGAATCGAACCTGGGTCTCCTACTTTCAATTCCATTCTACCCACTAGGCAAAAGCTTTACGCAAGAATTCACCACAGAATTGAATAAAAGTGGTTTTTCGTAGTTGATTTCAGGTAGAGATTGACGAATTTAAGGTAATTTAGAATTAAGACAAAAAGTTCTTTATGGCTCTGATAGTCTGATAGACAGACTAATAGGCTAGTAGCCATAAACATCGCAAATTTTTTTCGCGGCTTGCGTTGAATTTTTACCTTTTTTGTAGTTAAATTTTAAAATATATCTAATTTCTTCATTACATTCACTCATCTTAACGGTAAGAAAAACCAATCACGCATTTTCCTAATTTGAATTTGGAATTATCTTAAACTCTTAAATTATACCAAAACCAGCCAGGTACAAATAGTATAGCCAAAGAGATTTTATTACAAGTTCATACATACTGTATGCGAAAAGACTTTTTCCCCAACCTATTATAATAGTGAAATAGCAGAACAAATGGGTGATGAGGTGGTGACAGCAAGAATATTACAAGATGAGTGACACTCTCCCTTCTTCTGAGGTGACACTCAGAATAAGAATTCTGAGGAGTGACATGAGACAGAAAAGTCAATTTTTATTGACTTTTCTTTTTGGAAAAATATAAAAACATAAAATATGGGTCCAAACTGTCTTCAACATCTATGTCTACGAATAAATGAATATGACTCAATTCTTCACAAATAAGACCCATTATTTTATTTATAGTTTCCAGCCTTTCTTTTCGTCTGTTTATTTTTTGTTGAAGGCTTTATTGTTTCAGACAGGTAGGCGTAACGAAACACTGCCGTCACATCATACCTCCAAAAGGAGCCACCCCACGCACACAACTGCCGAAATTTTCCGTGAGAAGGAAAGCGAGAGTGTAGCGACGGTAGGCTGTGTTAGTGAGGTGGGGGCGGGGGCGGGGGGTGAACGGCCTCCCCGACCTTCAGACGGGGGCCGGGAGGGGGAAGGGGGGGCGAGCGGGAGACGTCTAGGAAGCGACTGTACAATCCACAGCTGATTAAACTCTCCACTGGGTAATTTCCAGCGCTCTTATGTCTTGGATGTAGAGTCGAATTCAGACTGACAGACGGTCGTCTGTATAGGCGTACATGTGAATGGTGGAGCTTTAATGTTGCCATTGGGTTTTAAAGCGCACGGCTTAAGGGTGAGTTTTGAACCGAAAGTTGGACAGAATTGGTGATGTACACTGTACTTAAGTATAGTTGCTGCAAAGGTAGTATGAGGACGCGAGTCGCGCGCGACAACGTCAAAAATCGCGACTTTCCAGTACATTAACTGTCAAATTCTCGCGACTTTTGACGTGACGCGACTCACGTCCTCACACTACCTTTGCTGGTGGAAGTCTGTATATACCGCCGCAGCGTCTATAAGGCTATGGAAAATACTCACAGGAAAAAACTTGTAGTGAAACATAATTTCTAGGACTTGCATGAATTTTGTATTTTTGCAGTAACATAGAAAAATTAATCGCTGTTAGATCCGTTTAATACACAACCTGGTCAAACTCTTCCGACAAAAATCAAGTAAGTGTATCAGGAATAATCTTAATAATAGCAAAATACATTTAAAAAGATTCAGTCCGCGAAAACCAAAAACTCTATACAAAAAACTTTCGTAAGCACTACACATTAATAACTTTATTTTATTCCGGATCCATTTACTTAATTTTTCGTCGGAAATGTCCGGCCAGGTTTCGCTCTGATCTTGCTCTCAGTCAGAGACGACAACCGACGTCGCGAGCTCCGTCTCGGCTCACCATGATTAAGCTCTGCGAATCAGAGTGAACCTGGCCGGACTGTTCTGGCGAAAAGTCAAGTAAGTGTAACCAGAATAAAGTTAATAACTATAAACTTTGCTAACTTTAATTTTTTATTTTTTTAAGCGTATAGCGGTTAGCGCATCTGCTTACCATGCGAGAGGTTCCGGGTTCAATCCCCGGCTGGGGAGAAAAAAAACTCCAGGTCTTGGATGTTTGTGACGTCGCTGTTTCTGGTACCCACGACATGTATCCTAGTGTGGGGGCAGAAGCAATGTACGCGCCTGTATGTAAATGTTTATGTTATGTTATGTTTTATGTTATCAATCTATCTAACTGTACCTTACGTTAGTGAGGCTTAAGCAGCAGCTCTGAAAACCGGCGCCGAAGCCCTTTTCGTTAATATTTGAGTGTCAAAAGGCGCGATGGACCATGCTTGAACATAGGCAATGCCTCTGGTACATATTTAATAAAATTTGCCACTTAGGCAGGTCATATTTACTTACTTATTCGTGAATGAACCGTTTCTTAAAACACCGGTTCAACGGTGTAAATAATTGTAAATAAATGTAAAAGATAGACTCTATGTATGTATGTATGTATGCTATGTATGTATCTTTTATTTTGTTAATGTATTGGACTTTTTTAACATAACATAACATTCACATACATTGCTTCTGGCCCCACACTGGGATACCCTGTGTCGTGGGAACCAGAAACAGCGACGTCACAAACATGTAAATATCTAAGACCTGGGCTTTTCTTTTTTTTCCCAGCCAGAAGTCAAACCTGGAATCTCTCGCACTCCTTTTCTTTTATTTTATTTTGTTGATATATTCTCTTTTTTTTAATTCATAATCCAAATAGAATATTTACTTTATGAACGTCAAATATTTTATTTGGCTAATGTATTATATTGTCACTTCTATTCGGTTTCGGTTGAAGCTCCGTGAGTCACTAAAGGCCGGTGCTGAATCTCAGTGCTGTGAGTAAAACCGCAGCGTATACTGAGCTTGAGGGCATGCCATCGATGCAGTCACCCTGTGTCCCTTATTATTTTAAAATTTTTAGCATTCAAATGTAAAAATTACTTTGTTGAATTCCGCCAAAATACCACAAACACCATGCGGATAGTTAATGCGTGGGAGGGAGCCCACTTTTTCAAGCAGAAGCAAGACACGAACGCACCACCACCGACACAAATACAATATCCATACAATATTTTAAAATTTTTACTTTTTTAAATTGTTATGTTTATTTTGAATCACATGTTATATGTATGTCTTTGTGGTGTTAGATAAATGTTTTTCCTCTTTTTCTTTTATATGCAAGAACGTAAATGGCCTTCGAAGAAGGTACTAGAGGAGTCGTATTATTGTAGATAACCGTTTTTGTTTTTTTTTTGTTTTCTTCTGTTTCTGTCGTTTTTTTTTACTTTTAATTGCACCCAAATACCTGTTACCATATCATACATGTTATGGTGTGAAAATAAAATCAATATCTATCTATCTATCTATTTGAAATACAAACAGTAAACGAAACGAGTATATCCACGATAAATTAAGCGGCCACAGAGAAGATTGTGTTGAATACTAGACACAGTTTTCCTCTGAATACCTTTAATATTTAATATGCTGTTATAGATCAGACTTCTAAATAATCGTTGATTTTTTTTCCGTCCATAAGAGACGTTTGTAAGATTTCTAAGTTTAAAACGAATAAATGTGGAGTTTCTTCGTTAGCTTATTCTCCACGTAATCTATTAATTGTAAAACTAACAAATTTGACGTTCTTAAACTAAACCAGTTTTTTTTTTATTACGAAGATATTTCATTTCATTTTTGAAAACAAGGTATTATGAATTAGGCAAATTTTCTAATAAAAGAATCATTTTAAAACTCAGGCAGTAGATACAAAACATCAATTTGTTACAGTAAATAAATTTACCACAGCTATTTACGATTTGCTTGCATTCTCTCAAAAACAAAGCGTTGCATTGGTCTGGTTTAAAAAAAACTGTTTTGCTTTTTGTCTTAGAGCTATCTAAAATTAGATCTCTATATAATGCGCCAAACAATAATTAAATGACTTGCGGACTTAATTGAGTGACTCAATACATAACTTAGGTAAGCTAAGTCTTCACAACATTATATCCGACTTATGTACCGGGCGTATGTAGAGGTTAGATTTACATAAATTATTATTCCCTTGACTAATTCATCCTGACCAAGGACAGCGCAGCCTGGCAACTGACGGGACCTGAAAGGACTGTAATAAATTACAAAGGAAACCACACTCTATGAGCCTAGCGCTAAAGACGAAAGTGCCTCTCGAGTTTTTGAGCTGATACCCTTTGGCACGAACGCCCGATAGCTTCGAAAGCGAAATTTATACCTGACATTTCTCCCGCACGAAACTCGACTCAAGTTCAAGGCGTTAGAGAGGATATTTGGGCGGAGGTGGGCTGGGTGCGAGCGAGAGGGATGGCGCTATGGGCGTGACCGGGACGGACATGTCCGTGACCTATCCTACTGACGAATGTCGAGTCCCGGAACACTCGTTTTAACAAAACGTCTAGACGTTTTATGCTTGTGTGAGTGGGCCGTCTGTGTGCATCTGTGTCTACAGCGCCGCTTCTGCGTGTGAGTGGGTTTGCGTACGGATGAGTGGTGTGTTACGAGATTTTGTCAGTGGGTGGGTGAGTTTTGACGTAAGGAGCGATTGTGAAAAAAGTTTTAGAGGTGTCGGCTGTTTCAGTTATGGATAGAAGGGTTCCATGAGCCATGTGAGATAAATTCAAATTATAATAATTTTTTTCCTTCCGCAGGGAACGCAAGAGACCCGTGCCGTGGGGACATAATTAATGGGTTGATGATGATGACGATTTTTATTGCGAATAAAATATTTTAATTTGAATTTATGTTTAGGTACTAATCAAAATTATTAGTTTCACAATTAATACATTACGTGGAGAAGAAGCTTACAAAAAAACTCCACATTAATTCGTTTCAAAACAGTTTTAGCTTCATTAACAAACTTTCAAACTTAAAAAAATCTCAATTCCCGATTCTCCTCTGAATACCGTTACACATTAATCTACTGATTAATAGTAGACATCTTTGTCTTCTAAAGAATTTATTTGAATGATTTTATAATAAGCTGTTTTGCACAGAATGCGCTTATTACATTTCTTAAGCCGCGTCGGAGGTAACTCTACCTCTAATATATCTTAGGGAATCTTGTATTCGCTTTAGGGAATGGTGTATATTCAAAGCCGTCTTAGTTTTTTTTATTTAAATTGATAATGTGTCTCGTTTGTTTGTAAACTATTTTCTATTTAAGGACGCGAAGTAAGGTGCGCCAACGACTAATATGATCTCTATTTTAAGTCGCTCATTTGATTTCTTGTCTCTGTCTATGGTTGCCAGAAATAAATTGCTTATAGTAATATGACGACCTTTGAAGTGCAGCAGTTAGCGCATCTGCCTACCATGCCAGAGGTCCCGGGTTCAAATTCCGGCTGGGAACAAAACTAACGCCAGGACTTGGATGTTTAGGTACATGTTTGTGATGTCGCTGTTTCATGTTCCCACGGCACAGGGTATCGTAGTGTGGGACCAGAAGCAATGTATGTGCCTGTGTGTAAATGTGTTTATATATGTGCTTTGAGGTAAAACTTACAGACTATTTGCTATTTAACCAGAAAACCTAAGCCTTCCTCTCGTTTTCAGCATGAGGAACTCCACACACGGCGGCTATAATGTAAAGATGTATATTATAGCACGATATATCTCATTACATCTTTCCATAGAAATCGTCAGGAGACCACACATGACAGCTATAATATACATCTTTACATCTTTGTATCTTAAAGGTACTGAGCGGTCTCTAAGCTATACATCCTGGGATGTAATGTATATTATAGCCACCGTGTGTGAAGTCCCGAAGATGCTATTCCTTCTGTGTTAACCATCCATTGCGTAACGCGAGATCGCCTTACGAATTGTATAGTATCGTATTGCAATGTAGTTATTGAATTTTACACTTTGTACGTCTCGATACCATGTTCCGTGAGTCACTAGACCAGGCCCTCGCTGAATATCAGTGCTGTGCGCAATAAACCCGCAGTAATTACTGAGCCTGAGGCCGTTTTACCGCCGCACGGACATAGCTGATGTCCTGTCTTGTTCTGTTCTGTTGTGTTTATGTTGTACTTTATTTTTGCTTTATATTTCTCGTAATATGTGTGTCTATGGGGCGATAAATAAATGAATTTCTTCTTCTTCATAATAATAACTTCCACACAACACAGTCACTTGACCTGGTCCCAAACTAGGATACCCTGTGCTATGGTAACCAGGCAGGGACATTACAAACATGGAAAAACACCCAGACTGAGGCCATTTGTGTAAATAATTATTAATCATAAGTTCAGAGGAGGACGCGCTATAAATTAAAGTTCAAATATTTTGTCCACAAAAAAAAACAAAATGTTTACTTTATGAACTATGTTGGTGCCGGCTGCCGTCGATAGATGGCAGTCGTAAAGCCAAGTCAGAGGCCTTAGGGTGGCTTGAAAACTTCTGACAGTAAGACCAGCCACTAGTCTTACCTCCACCGATCCGGACCTGGCCCCCGTGGTGGAGTATGGCCTATACCTTCCTCAGGGAAGAGACCCTTGCCCCTCGGTGGGGACATAATGGGTTGATGTTGATGATTATGAACGTCAAAGTTGATAGTTTCACAATTAATACATTACGCGAAGAAGAAACTAAAAAAAAAACAACATTTATTCTTTGAGGCTCTATTCTCCACATTTATGGTGAACCGAGTCCGCATAGTGCGCCCGTTATATAAGTAAGGTTACAGGCTGGCGCGTGCGTCATCGGGGGCATTGCACCAGCCGGCCGAGACGGTCCCAGCGCCGAAAAAGTACAGCCGATCGCACCTAGGCGTGCATTTCAGTCAGTTGCATTACGTGTAACTATTTTGTAGTGTCTCAATGTATTTAATAATCGTATGTCTAATGTTTCGTGTAACTGTTCATCATCAACCCATTATGTCCCCACCGAGAGGCACGGGTCTCTTCCCTGAGGAAGGTATAGGCCATACTCCACCACGGGGGCCTAGTCCTAATTGACGGAGGCCTGCAAGGCTAGTAGCTGGTCTTATTGTCAGAAGTTTTCAAGCCGCCCTAAGGCCTCTGACTTGGCTTAACCAACTGATTAACGTGCCTTGCAAAGCACGGAACCGCTCGGGAAAATGCCACTAGCGTTAGTCATAGAGCGGTCATCCATCCATGCACTGAATACGCCCTATGTTGATTAACCTTCGTGATCGTTGAAGATCACTCAGGCAGCCGGGGCTACGAGCGATTCACCCTGTGTAACTGTTGCTGTAATAAATATGACTTCTTTAACTGAGTAAATAATGTGTAACCAACTGCTTCAGCGGTGGTAGCCCAGTGGTTGAAAAATGGATTTGGAAGCAGAAGACCCTGGTTCGATTCTCAACGCGGGCATGTACCTATGACTTTGTTTTCTAAGTTTTCTACTCAACAAAGGTCATATGTTAAGTAAGTAACATGCATAGAGAACATTGCTCGTGAGGACCTTTGCTAGAAATAGATATTTTTCAATGCTAATAATTAATCTACCGGAAGCGGGAGACCCAGGTTCAAGTCCTAGTGTGTGCATGCGCATGTACTGACTTTATTTTCTAAGTTACGTACATTTGTGAAGTTACATCAGCAATACCGTAGCAGCTGTATCGTTTTAAGTTTTCGTTCTTGTATTATTTGATTTAAGAGAATTGTTTTATGTTTCAGAATGTGTGTGTGTATAATAAGTTCAAATAAATTGTTTAGTTATGAACTTGAAAAGAACAATTAAAAATCATTGTCATGGTAAGAATTCTACGGAACAAAAATTCTACAGATTAAGATCATCCGAAGATTTCAAATTATTTCTATGGTATAAAAGTGTCACTCCAATCTAAGTTAGACATAAGTTCTTAACTGCATAATCAGGCAAAAAAAATACAAGAGATTTCTTAATCAGCGTCTAAGTAATGGTAGAAAATTTTATAAAGCTTGTAATACTAGCAATAATACATATGTCCTTCAGTGAGGCTCTTTACGTTGAGCGGTTTGTTTTGCAGGACGGTACACGTATGAAAATAAGAAATAAGAAAATTTCCTCATGGAAGAGACCCGTGCCCCTCAGTGGGGACATACTGGGATGATGATGATTGCAAATAAGTGTTACAATTTGTGTCCTGGTCCCCTTAGGATTCCCTTTGTTTGAATGTGGAGGTGATCTCATCACCATTCTTAAACTAAGTAAGCAAGTTAGATTTTTATTACTATTTCAAATTACATTGAATTAATACTGTCGTATTTATATTGCCTTAATAAAAATAATGAATCTTTTAACAAAATTATAACACATTATTTACAAGGTAGGCCTTTTCCATCTCTTTTCATTGGCTAATCGGTAAACTGGTTGTTAAGAATTAAAACGGTAAAATTTAATGATCATAGTCGACAAGACATAACATAACATTTTTTACATAACATTTACATACAGGCACATACATTGCTTCTGGCTCAACACTAGGATACCCTGTGTCGTGGGAACCAGAAACAGCGACGTCACAAACATGTAAACATCCAAGACCAGGAGGTTTTTTTTCTTCTGCCCAGCCGGGGATCGAACCCGGGACCTCTCGCATGGTAAGCAGATGCGCTAACCACTACGGCACAGAGGTCGTCATAACATAAGATATACTCCCGCCTATATTCCAGAGGGGTAGGCAAAGACCAGGGATTCTGATTTCAGATTTCTGACCAGGGTCTGCCACTTGCCTCGACCTTGACAGATCACTTCCGCTTCATCGACATTAACTGCCGAGGGATCTCCTTTATAATGTGAATTGGAGATAAAAATCTCTTCAGAAATATTCCCAACCGTAGTTTTTTTACCTAGACATAACATAAACATTTTTATACAGGCACATACATTGCTTCTGGCCCCAGACTAGGAAGATGACGACACAGCCTACTGTGTCGTGGGAACCAGAAACAGCGACGTCACAAACATTTAAACATCCAAGACCTGGGTGTTTTTTGTCCCTAACCGGGATTTGAACCCGGGACCTCTCGCATGGTAGACTGTAAATTATAGTCATTTTTGAATTAGAGCTGCCACATGGATATTGTCAAAGGCGCTTTTACAAAATACTTACATAATCAACAACAAAAGGTCACTTTAATCATAATTGTGTACAAGAAACTACTTATTATAATAAGGTTGTAAGATTGTTATAAAGACTTTGACTAATGATAACAATCATTATTACAGTCTTATAGCCTAAAAGATTTAAAGAATTTGTGTTACTAAAAACCCAGTCTAATAGGTACTTATGTCAAGCGTCGTTAAAGTGTTAGATACTTATTTCAAATTAGAAGCGGAATTTCCTATTCAATTTGTCAATAAAGATCCTACCGATAGTCTCTACTTAAAATAAGCTAAAAAGAGGAACTGAAATATTAACTATAATACCTCATAAGTAATAACTGACTCTTAAGTTGTAATTTGCTATTTTTCATTTAATTATACGCGAATATATTTTTATATTATTGTTTCCCTTGACTTTATGGATAAATTTGAATAAGCTGAATGCTAAATGTTTATATAACTGATAAATTCAGCCTTTGTTTGTCTAGGAATACATACATATATACATGAGCTCACGTCTGCATCCCAGTGGGGTAGGCAGAGACCAGGGACTGCCACTTGGCACGATCCCGACAAATAATTTCGCTTCATCGACATTCATTGACGATACATCTCCTTTCTTATGTGCCTTGGAGATAAACATATTTTCAGAAATATTTTCAACAGTAGTCTTTGCTTTCATCTATACACACAATAAACTTCCTAAAATAAAAAGTAAGTAAAGAAAGAAAGATAGAAGTCGTTATTGTCACAGAAACACAACGTAAACAAGTACGTAACAATCAAAATTACACACAAGGCAACAAAACAAAACCAAAACAAAGACTCTAAGAAGCAGGAAGGGAGGCCTTTGCCCAGCAGTGGGACACAAAAAAGACTTAACAAAAAATATTTAAGGCTCAACTAGCTCAATTGTCTGTTATCTGCCTTAAGCTATTATGGCGCCGCGTGACCAACCCCGCACCGAAAACAAGTGAAGGCGATTACAGAGAGACGGCTTATGCAAGCGGGTCACTGACCGCGCGGGGCGGGCGGAAGACGCGGCGTCCGGGCGGCCGGCCGTAGACCCGCTACGGACTACGCCGTAGCTCGTAGGCCCACTACGCGCTACGACGTAGCGGCCACGTCAAGGTGAGCTCACACTAGAATGCATTTTCGCTAATACTAATCTATAAACGTATATACTACTAATGTTTTTGCACTAAAACGATATGCATATATTTATGTGTATATTGAGCGTAATATTGGGCTCAATATACGTAACTCAGACACTAAGGGCTTAACTCGACTAAAGCCCTAAATAATGATAAAAACCGGCCAAGTGCGAGTCGGACTTGCCCACAATGGGTTCCGTACTATTATAAAATTGGAAAAAACCGCGTTTGTTGTATTGGAGCCCCCTTTCATTATATTGATTATATTCTTTTTTTTTGTATTTATTGTTATACCTGTTATTAAAATGTCAGATATCTGACTACCACGATACTGATAACACGACGGAGTCTCAGTAAAAGAGTATGTAGGGTATGCCTACCATGCGAAAGGTCCCGGGTTCGAAACCCGGTTGGGGACAAAAAAAAAAGAAACCCAGGTCTTGGATGTTTACATGTTCGTGACGTCGCTGTTTCTGGTTCCCACGCCACAGGGTATCCTAGTGTGGGGCCAGAAGCAATGTATGTGCCTGTATGTAAATATTATGTTATGTTATGTTTTATCCTTTCGGTATGGAATCCTAAAAAGTACCCGAAGACTAATGAAAGTCGATAAATCGTAAGTGATCTGTCAGGATCGTGGCAGGTGGCAGCCGGTGGTTCCTGCCTACCCCTCTTCCCCTCCGGGATACTGGCGTGAGCTCATGTATGTATGTAAAGAATGTTTGCAATCACGGTATAGGTTTTTAACGGCTAAAAATATATTTCGTTGATAAGTTGAATTAGTTAGCTAGCAAATTGCAAACTTTTCTCATTTCATATCGTTACGTAACAAGCAATTCGGAGCACCGAGCATTTTAGCTGGGCCTTCGCAACTTTTTAGTTACTTTCAGTTGGTTTCTGCAATCCTACTTATTTTTGAAGCAAATTTGAGAGCTCATAAAGAAAGCGAAAGAAATAAAACGCGTAATAACCGCTCACGTGTCGTGAGCGGTTGTGACGCGTTTTATTTAGAGTATCATGACGTACTTCTATGATATTAATAGCCTTACAATACTTTTGCTTTGCGTCTAAATTTAAGAAAACACGTGAAATTATTTCAAGTTTCAAGTGTTTTCTTAAATTTAGACGAAAACACGTGAAACTTCAAATAAGGCTTTCGAAGTAATTTCGAGGTATTTCACAAGGGTAGTTCCTGTATTCTACCCACTCTTCTGGGACATTAGTTATTTATAGTTGGTTTCTGCAATCTTACGTATTTTAAGTTGAGAGCGGTTATGACGCGTTTTATTTCGAGTATCATGACGTACTTCTGTGATATTAATAGCCTGACTACAATGCTTTACATCAAAATCTAATAAAAATACCTAGTGAAACTTGAAATAAGTGTTTCAAAGTAATTTCGAGGTATGTCGCAAGTGGCCTAGTTTCCACCTACTCTTCTGAGATACATACGTAAGTTTATATTTAAGGTACGCGAACAGCATAGGAGTATGGCCATTACCTTCCTCAGGGAAGAGACCCGTGCCCCTCGGTGGGGACATAATGGGTTAATAATGAACAGCATAGATTCTCAGCTTTTCTCAATATGTTTTTCTTCGCTGTAACTGTGTGGAAATACTGACAAATGTAGGAATAGACGTAACTAGTAAAAAATCTTCAGAACTGCCGGAATCGAATCTACGTTCTACCAATCGATCCCTTGTCATCATTTGCAATAACAAATTGTATTAACGATAAAAGTTTCAATCATCATCATCATCATTATGTCCCCACTAAGGGGCACGAGTCTCTTCCCTAGGAAAGTATCATTCTCCGCCACGGGGGCCAAGTCCGGATTGGTGGAGGCTTGTAAGACTAGTGGCTGGTCTTACTGTCAGATGTTTTTTTTTCAAGCCTCCCTAAGGCTTCTGACTTGGTTTAACATTTCAATGATTATATATATTTCATTTCATTTAATTATATCTCATATCACCTCATCTCATCTCATATAATCTCATCTCGTCTCATTTCATCTTAATTTCAAGTCTCTGTGGGTTAAAATATAAACAGAAACTCGTAAGCTACCTTTCTCCACACACCTTCACAACATCGGGGGGACTGCGAGCCTCCCTTTGCGCCTCGGCGTTTCCCCAGGTGCAAAGGGAGGCTCGAGTCGTAAGGGCTGCAAGTTCAAGGTCGGCCGGCAGAGGGCATAAGATTGCAGGCGGGAGGTCGCAGGGCTGGACGGGAGGCTGGCAGGGACTGCGTAGGCTTAATAGGGTTCGAGGTGACGTGAAGTTTATTGGATTGAACTCTTGAACTTGAGCTGTGTTGTGCGTGCTTGGGATAGGGGCGGAGTGGGATGATATTATTTTTGTACCGACAGAGGAATGGAGGATGAACTGTCTTTGAATAACTTTACTGCCAATATTGTATTAAATATGTGCAGTTTCTGATGTTCATTAAGAAAATATGTATGACTTCGAAGAACTGCGGTTTTATATAGCGCATCTGCCTATCATGCGAGAGGTCCCGGGTTCGAATCCCCGCTGGTGACAAAAAAAAAGAAACCCAGTTTTTGGATGTTTACATGTTTGTAACGTCGCTTTTTCTGGTTCTTACAACACAAGGTATACTAGCGTGGGGCCAGAAGCAATGTATGTAAATGTTATGTAATAACAAAATATCGTGTAATGATAACTAGAAAAATAGATAATTGGTATTTCGTGAAAGGTAAAGGAGGAATAGATGACATATAAAATCTAGAAATGGGTGACGTAATTTTTAATTTTGATTTGAAAATGATACACAAAATGAAAAAATATGTAAAGAGCTTTACGTCATTACAAAATGGATCTATTTTGAGATTCATTTCTCTCTCGAAAATACAAAGCAATTTAAGCAACGCATTTTAGATTGTTTGAAATAATCCTAGAATACATTAAATGTACATTTTATTAAAATTCGTTTAGAACTGTACTTTAGTACTTTGGTTACTTTTACGGTTGATTATGAGAACACTACACACGCTTCTCAGTTACACGTTAGCCCGCAGCTAAAGCATACTACAAAAAGTTGTGAATCTAACTTCCCAACAAAGAGCATCCTCTATCCACAAAGCGAGACCCAAACGGCAAATGTAATAGCCGCCAGCCCCCCGGCGGTAACGTTACACAAATGACATGACATCCAGACAGGTTCAGCCGGGGTTCAGCGCTGCAGGGCGGCCCGTCCTTCCTAGGGCGGGCGGATCCGCGCGATTGTTGACTTACGAATTACGAATACTTCGCTATCTAGCCTTACAGATAGAGTAGTTAATCTTTTTTTACATCTCTCATAGAATCAGAATCAGAATCAGAAATTTATTTCAACGTAAAGAATTTACATTCTGCTTGTTGAATGTCAATATACGTACAGTTATGTATAATGTTAGCCGCTGCCTTGGGGCCGTCTGTAGTGGAGAAAAAGGCAGCGAAAAAAAAAAACTCCACTCTGACCATCTTTTATATTCGGTACCATATTCGATAAGTAGGTCCTTATTACCCCCAAATGGGGCTTGTAGGTGACCAATTAGCGCTCTAGGGTAATAATGTAGCTAGAAAAGCCCTAGGGCGGTAAGTAATTAAAAAAAAACTCTTCACTCTTTCAAAAAGTTCGCGTACATTTAACCATCATACTGGCAATAGACATCATGCATTCAGCCCAATGATAAAACAGGTCGGTTCGCTATTCAGCCTTGTCTTCGTATGAGTAAAGTCCGTTCGCTTAGATAGTGTCGGTACACACAAAGGCAATCTTGGTTTTATTAAAAAAAAACATTTATTTCAATAATACAACTTAGACGACAAAATTACTTTAAATAGAAAAAAAAACACGGTACGCCTAATGAAGCACAAAATAAAACACTACTCTTCATCACTCGAAGTGTCATCAGGATATTCATCGCCACCGGTATTTAGAATAGGTACCTACCTGGGTGATGCAGGATCGTCTCGTTATAAATAATCCATTTTAAAATACTGATTGATTTACTTATTTAATTGCGTGATCTACATAATAGTAGAATGAGACGAGCTGCGAGCCAAATTCACTGGCGTGTTTGCGCAGCGTCGGCTTCCTTTAATTTCTTTTTTTTAAATCCGCCACGTGCCGAGGCGGTAAATATCAAAGTGACACTATGATAGCGAATAGACTTTATAATAGTCATCAATTTTAAATATCGAACGGCAAAGCTCAATTTCGTTTCTGAAAAAAATTATAAAAATAAAAATTAAAAAAGGCGGGAATAGAAAACTTTTACTTTAAACATTGTTTGTTTTTGGGATTTATTTTATAATTACGTGCTAATTAGGAAAAAAACATGAGTTCTGCAAGTGATGAAGATATAAGCTGCACTCCCGGTTCAATGAAAATGGAAGCTGAATTAACAATATTTTGCCTGAAAGTTATAAAGAGAGATATTTGAAAACTTACGACGAGTTCATGAAGAAGCGAAAAGAAAAACGAGTATGTAAATGTTTTATTCTTGTAATGCCGGTTTTTTTCTACTTACCTCACAATCGAGATGTAAAGCAGAGTAGTTAGCTCGGGTGTAAGCATCAATTGCACCCTCGAACTATAGGCGCCCTCGCTGCGCTCGTGCGCCTAAATATCTCGGGTGCAATTGATGCCATACAGCCCTTGGCTACTAATCTACTATTAAATATCATATCAATATCAATATATTAAATATCTTTTTTTATCACAAATCCATCCCCCAGATAGAGATAGATAAAATTTATTATAAAAAATATTCCCTCTAGGATATAGGCGTGAGTTTATAATATTTGTATGTGTATCGCAAATAGCTTTTTATTTACACAATTTTAGCGACACAGTACGAAATATTGTCATAATTAGATATCGATGATTCATATCATGACGCATGATCCATTAATTATATATGGATCATGGTGTGTAATTTATACCTATGTATTCATCATTAACTAAATTCTGTTTACAAAATTAACTATTGTATATAATTCTGTATACTATTTACAGAATGGATGATTAAATTAATATATCTCGAATAATTCCACCATGGCAGGACAGTGTTAAAGGTGGCACTGAACTGTAGACTATGGAAAGAATTTATTTGTGAAACACGAGTATGTAAAGATGATGCAATAATCAATATTTATTTGTTTCGCAGTTTCGTCATTGTAGACGGAGAGAGCATAATTAATTTGGCGACAAACAAACGGCGACGACAAATGTTTACTGTTATAATTTATTGCTACTCCCTTTTCGCCTATTTTAATCTTATTAGTACGTTTATTGCACATAACTAAAAAATACAATCGCAATGTAGAGGACTTAATGTTTTCAGAATTTTCTACCAGTCAACCACAGGTGGAGTTAGAAATTAACTGATGTGAAGTAAACTAAAGACGATTTACTTTCAACCTATTTTCCACTTTCTAATTCTCTAACTCACCTACTAAAACCACCCAGCAAACACGGACTTAAAACGGCAGCCATAAAAAGCCACAATCGCATTACCAAGAACCCGAATCAAATATTAAATAACAGCGCTAATATTAACGAATGTCATAGCCCAGACGGGTTCAGACTTGGGGCGCTCAACCCGAGGGTCGCGGCGTCCTTCCTAGGGCGGGCGGACGCCAGACGTGTCGTCGGCCGCCCTTCCCGCCGCCCTGCTGCAGCGGCTTGGGCGGGGAATCGAAAACCTGAAGGTCGGGTGGAAAATTTCGACTATGGGAGATGTCTAGCACGCACTCGATATAAGGACTCAATATGTGCTATTCTACTGTAATATTCGATGACGGTTAGCGTATCTGCTTACCATGCTAGAGGTCCCGGGTTCGAACCCTGGATGAGGACAAAAATAGAACAAATAGACATGTTTGTGATGTCTCTACTGTTTCTGGTTCCCACGACACAGGGTAGGATACCTAGTATGGGGCCAGCAATGTATGTGCCTGTATGCACGTTTATGTTTTTAATATTTAATGCTTGTAAGACTAGTGGCTGGTCTTACTGATAGTAGTTTTCAAGCCGCCCTAAAGCGTCTGACTTGGGTTAACGACTGACACGACGCGCTAACGACATCTATAGACGGCAGTCGGCACCGACTACTTAACGTGCCGTGCGAAGCACGAAACCGCTCGGAAAAAGCTACTAGCATTAATCATAAAACGGTCATCCATCCATGCACTGAACGCGCCCTATGTTGCTTAACCTTCGTGATCGTCGAAGATTACTCAGGCGGCCGCGGCCGGGGCGACGAGCGATTGAACTGTTCCATTTACTCTTTAATAACATGACGTAATTCCTATTAGTATGTGTTAAGTTCTTAGTATGGGGACAAGTTGTTGGAATTACAAACATTCTTAAATCATTTTCCATTAAAACATATCAGACCGCTACCCTTCTCTACTTTACCACTCGCACATCTACTTTGGAGGTAAATAACGAGGCATGTGTTTGCAGTATCGGTGTCATATCACACAAAACATTCGTCGTCTTATGCGACGGTACAGCCGATTACAAAAGGGGTAACGGAAACTTGAAAAACACTAAGACTGACACTAACCAATTCAGTACTATCAATGTAAGGTAGACGTCGTCGGTACGCAAATAACAGAGTCAAAGGAAGGACGGTGTAATGACTGAGGTTGGGTTGTTTGATTGGTTTTTGACGTTTGGTATCATTTTGTCATTCTAATCAATGACCGTTACAGTTCCTTCATAGGATTTCATGCCAGCAAAGAAACATAAACATAAACGTTTACATACAGGCACATACATTGCTACTGGCCCCACACTAGGATACCCTGTGTCGTGGGAACCAGAAACAGCGACGTCACATACATGTAAACATCCAAGATCTGGAGTTTTTTTTTTTTTTCTCCCCAGCCGAGGATCGAACCCGGGACCTCTCGCATGGTAAGCAGATGCGCTAACCGCTACGCCATAGAGGTCGTCAAATGTTTAATATTACTCCCGAATTTGGTCGACCGTTAATATTACATAAAAGCTTCACTTGCGCATGCAACAACTAATGGATGTCTATGCAGCGAAAGTGATCTGCCAGGATCGTGGCAAGTGGTAGTAGTCCCTGGTCTCTGCCTACCCGTCTGGTATACAGGCGTGACCTTATGTATGTAAAAAGGTTCAAGAGCCGGTTTTATGATGCAAACGAAATAACAAATAATAATGTATCTACATCAACGGAACCAATTTACATTCTGTTTGTTTAATGTCAACGTCCGGATTGGTGGAGGCTTGTAAGAATAGTAGCTGGTCTTACTGTCAGAAGTTTTCAAGTCGCCTTAAGGCCTGTGACTTGACTTAACTTAACTTGGCTGACGTGGTGGAGTATGGCCTATACCTTCCTCAGGGAAGAAACCCGTGCCCCTCGGTGGGGGCATAATGGGTTGATGATGAATGTCAACGTAGAATGTTAGCCGCTAGAGAGACGGAAAGGTGAGAGCTTAAAATTACTTTTTCTTCTCGAATGTACCGTGACAGTGGAGGCTGCGCCGTGTGGAGTTCAGGAGGCTACCTGTCTGCAAGGACGGTCGGTCCGACCTTCCGAGGACGGCTGTTGAACCGGCTGGGGTGACCATGGGCGTGGCGGTAGCCGGGAGGCCACTGTGACGTCAGCTGAGACATCTCGTCTAGTCTTGACAAGTATCGAGGCTACCTGGGGTGATCATCGGCGTGGGCTGAGATATTTTCCGGTTGTGAAACTGCGTGGGATGGATATGGACATGACAGTAGCTGGGAGAACGGTGTGACGTGGACTGAGAGCTTGGTCCAGCCATCGCGCCATGACACAGCGATTGGTAAATGTAATTATCGCTCTATAAAGTTATCCGGACTTGGCCCCCGTGGTGGAGTATGGCCTATACCTTCCTCAGGGAAGAGACCCGTGCCCCTCGGTGGGGACATGATGGGTTGATGATGATGATGAAAGTGATGTATGATCTTAATGTATGCAGTCAAATAAAGAAACATGGAATGATAACAATATTGATGGATAGTTTTTGGAGACGACTTATATCGACAGACAGTCATTATGACGGGGGTAAGATGCTTACAAACAATTTTATCGCAAATATTATAATTGATGCGGTCCTAAAATATCATCGCATCCGTAGAATGGAAAGCCTTGATATTATTGATGATTTAAAATTCCTTGCTTAGACCTAGTCAAATATACTACAAAATTATTTTAAAAAAAACTAAATACCTTTAGCACTGCTGTGTTGTTAGGGAAAACTTATTCGTAATCCGAAAACACAGCAAGTTTAATGTTGATCCGCGTAATTTTGTAGGTACTCAAAATTCGTGAAAAGACTCGCAATTTCCAATATTTTACACCGCATCGTGATTTTCTTAATTTATTTTTTTCACAGCTCTCGCGTAACGTTTGTACAAACGTCACCATAGACACCATAGACACCATCCAAAACAGATCCGCGAGGTGCCTTTACTTTCTCCTCCCCGCTACGAGGGTGCGGGGGGGTGAGGGGCCAGGCCGAGCTGGTCGGTCGGACCTCACAGGCTGATTAAACAAACCACCGTAACAGGCTAGACAAACAATTTGAGGCTGAATGTTGTATGTAATATCAACAGCTACATAACACAAATTACGAAGAAAATTTGCATTGGTTTGAACCTAAGAGAGTAAAGAGAACTGCCACAAAACACGATAACTTGTCCTGATCCTAAACTAGGATACCCTGTGTTTCGGTAACCAGAGAAGGGCATTACAAACATGTATGTAAATATACCCAATCTGAGGCCATTTGTACAAATGTACGGTGGGATCGAACCCACGACCTCTGGCTTGGTAGTCAAGCGTCTTAACGGCTAGACCAACGAGGCAGTCGAAGATTGACAAAATAATTTCTTCGAGTGCATGCGGGTGGAAGAGACGGTAAGGGATGTTCCTGAAAGGCAGAAATTAACTAAATAGAAGATGGATTAACGAAGGGCGAGATAAAAAGCACACATAATCGGCGGGCATCCATGTTAAGGGAGCGAAAGAGGTCGGTACAGATCGTGGCAAGTGGCGAACTCTCTCTGCCTACCCCTCCGGGACACAGGTGTGAGCTTATGAAAGTAACTAGTTATGTCAATAGAATATAAATGTTTTTAAAATGGCAGTTCCTAGCAGTCCCTGGTCTCTGCCTAGTTTAAAACTCCTTTATTTTGTTTAGTTTGCAATCACAATGAAACTGCATTTAGTATTTAGGTTTAAAAGTTACTAAGAAATAAGCATTGCGTGTAGGTTGATTAATGTCGCAAATAATATTTTTATTACTAGCGACCCGCCCCGGCTTCGCACGGGTGGCAAAAACGTTTCCGTGGAAATAGCTATCTTAGTTGCGTGGAAAATTCCCGGGGTAGATTTTTTTTTACACCTTGGGTTACATTATTCGATATTTTGTACGTAGCCCAAACTTTTTGAAAATCCAATACAGCTTTTATTACTCACGAAGAATGTGGCTTTCTAGTGGTGAAAGAATTTTTAAAATCCGTCGATTAGTTTCTGAGCCTATTCGTTACAAATATACACACAAAAATAAAAATCTTTGATCTTTATAATATTAGTATAGAATAGATATAGATTTAAATTGCAGAAACATCACAAATTTTGTCGCTGACCCTCATTCATTTCTCGTGTGCACAACAATTTTCTTCTCCAAGATTCTAATCCTACTAGTACAGTATAGGGCTTCGATTCAGTTAGTGCATTACAGTACAATGACAGATGCACGGTCGGGTCACGTGGCGTGTTTTTTCATACCATTGACGCCTAGAATTATTGATACACGTGCTCGCGTCGACTTGAAGCGGCAATGAAACTAAACCGCCATGCTCATGCAGTCGTCATTGTACTACAATGCATTAGCAGAATCTGGGCCCTGTACGTACCTACGCCACAGGCCACACTAACAAGCCTATGGATAAGACCAAGTCACCTTGGCTCGCTGGTAGCTTAGATACAATATTAGCGCTACTGTTAAGGAGCCCAGGGAGTAAGAAGAGCGCTATCGAGGAAAAAAAATTTCTTTAAAGATTTCATTTCCAAAACCAGGCAGTAACAGATTTTCAAACAGGTTAGGAATGATTTTAGGACCCACGACAAGAAACGTAAAATGACTAACTGTACGTAAAACTTTATATTTGACAGATGTAATTGAGTTGACGATGGCGGAACTTGCTTCCTTGCCTTGATAGAAATAAGGGTCAGTATCTTACTTATACTAATTCACTTCAGGGGCCGCTAGTGTAGAATTACTTACAAAATACAAATTCCTTAGCTCAATTTCGAATTACAGAATAGCACGGCTTTACTTGATTTTAGCAAACGCCCGTTGTGTTTGTCAGCATTTGCGTCAATGACGGCCGTTTTTGGAGTGAAAGCTTCTAGGTTTTTAGTATTTAGTTTTAGATTTTTTGCCTTATGGGTCAGATATTATATATTTAAAACTAGCGACCCTCCCCAGCTTCGCACGGGTAGCAAAAACGTTTCTGTGGAAATAGCTCAATAATACTTTATTTTATTGCTCTAATAGTTCCGTGGAAAATTCCCGGGGTAGCAAATTTTTTATACCTTGGGTTAAATTATTCGAGATTTCGTAAGGAACGGTCACTTCATCCTCACATTATTATTTTTTGTTAACAATTTTGTTAACAATGTAATTGTTTTTGTCCGATTTCAAAAACGGAGGAAGTAGGCGCTGTCTGCTGTAATACAGGCCATGAGCCTAGCACAGCAGCGGATGCTAAATAATTTTTAATTTCAAACCAAAACATTATGTAAAAATTTTGTTTTAGTATAGTATAAAACTTTTAAGTCACAAAAAAATTGCTGTATTTTTAGTTGCAATAAACAGAGTTTTACTATACTTTTTTAATTTTGATTGTTGCGCTGGCGAAGCGCACGGAAGCCCTTAACAGTCATGAACCGGCAACACGGCGATGATTGGTAACCTCGCTCGGCCATCGCACTTCGACTAAATGGGTCAATGTGGCATCTATTGCAATTGCTGTAAAGGCTAGAATGATGCCGGCTTGCAATTAGGATGGTGTCTGAAATTGAAACGATTTGGAATGGAAGTGACCGTATGCAAAGTTGGCTGAAATTCTCTCTTCGAGATAAGTTTGCCTTTAGAGCAAAGTATCTACATGTAATACATAACATAACATTTACATACAGGCACATACATTGCTTCTGGTCCCACACTAGGATACCCTGTGTCGTGGGAACCAGAAACCGCGACGTCACAAACATGTAAACATCCAAGACCTGGGGTTTTTTTCCCCAGCCGGGATTCAAACCCGGGACCTCTCGCATGGTAGGCAGATGCGCTAACCGCTCCGCCACAGAGGTCGTCAAATCGTGTAATAATACAAATCTTGTGTCCCAGTGTTTGACAGAGAACTCTTCCGAAACGTCTTCACCGATTTTGTTTTTTTTGTGTATACTTGGTGCGTCAAGAGGTCGTAAACATTCATCATCATCATCATCATCATCAGGCTATATTAGTCCACTGCTGGACATAGCCCTCCCCTAATGAGCGCCATAGCGCCCTGTCTTCAGCTTGCCGCATCCAGCATCTGCCTGCAGTCCTTCGCAGATCGTCATCCCACCTGGTTAGAGGGCGTCCTACACTACGTCCTACACTATTACTATGTAATATTAATAAATTAGTAATATGGCAAAACAGTAATCATTTTCTTCTGGATACACTTACTTAAACGCATCAGCCTATGCGAAAGGTCCGATTCCCAGCTGGGGACAAAAAACCCCAGGTCTTGGGTTTACATGTTAGTGACGTCGCTGTTTCTGGTTCCCACGACACAAGGTATCCTAGTGTGGGGCTAAAAGCAATGTATGCGCCTGTATATCAATGTTAATGTTTATGTTCTGTAATAATACGCTAATAAACACGAACGTTTATTGAATTACAGCCTGTCTTCAGCCACGAGTTTGTACCGAAGGATGACGACAGCCGCTGGCCTCGGTCGAGCACTGAACCTGCACCCCCCAACTGGGTCACCGCGGCGGCACGCGAGCTGCCGCCCGGACCGTGCAGCGGATTATTCTATCCGGTCTGTTACTACCTAGTTGCTGCTCACAACTCTGAAGACATGCAACGTATTTTTTCTACATCTTAACATTTACATACAGGCACATAAATTGCTTCTGGCCCCACACTAGGATACCCTGTGTCGTGGGAACCAGAAACAGCGACGTCACAAACATGTAAACATCCAAGACCTGGGTCTCATTTTTTTTGTCCCCAGCCGGGATTCGAACCCGGGACCTCTCGCATGGTAGTCAGTTGCGCTAACCGCTGCGCCACAGAGGTCGTTAAATAATGTATACCCTCAAGACCTGAGGACCCGCCGGGTCCGATGTAGATTACGGCGCATTCCGTCAGACCCCGTGGCCCGGCCGGCGGGTAGGTCTGCAACGGCATTTTGAATCGAATTTTGAAGATGATACATACCACAGCTGTATGAGCATGTTTTATTCTTTGGAAACTGTGATAAAATTCAAATATTACTCTGTAAATAACTAGTGAAAGAAAAATGTTCTAGGGCTGAGGGGTCAATGGTGCGGTTACGTGGAGTATGCTGTTTACAGTTTAATTTGACTGCCTCGATGGTCAAGCCGTTAAGATGGTTAGCTACCAAAAAACAACAGATTGTGGGTTCGATTCCTACTGGAGGCCGCCAACGTTAGTATAAACGGCCCCAGTCTCCGCCTCAGTCCTGGTTATCACAGGGTATCCCAGTTTGAGACCCTACCCCCAAAAACAGTTATTGTTAAAAAAAATATCAAGGGTATTCTGGCAGAACCGAATAAGTACATAATTAAAAAAAATAGTGTTTAATGCAGGTAGTTAGCAGATAGTTTCAATACTCAGTCAAAACTGATTAGAAACTTTTTTTTTTTTAATTTTGTACTTATTCGGTTCTGCTAGAATACCCTCATATGAGGCTACCTAAATCAAAATTTATAGCACTTGAGCAACACAATTTCCAGTGGCCTCCACAGTAGACAAACCTGTTTCGCGGCGACCATGGTTGCTACCACTAAATATGAATTATTATAGATAGATAGAATATTGCATCCACGGACGCCGGTTTCGGGTACTTTTTATCTTCCCCTTTGCTAATACATCCCCTATTTGGTCGAAGTATGTCGAATCGCTCGTAGCCTGGGCTGCCTGAGTGATCTTAAATGATCACTAAGGTTAAGCAACATACGGCGCGTTCAGTCACTGGATGGGTCACCGTTCTATGACTAACGCTAGTGGCATTTTTACTTTATAGTATTAAGCTCGCCCTTGTACAGAACACTGTTTATTGTGCAATAAAGAATTTTTCATTCATTCATTCATTCATTCATTTTTCCGAGCGGTTCCGTGCTTCGCAAGGCACGTTAAGCAGTTGGTGCCGGCTGCCGTCGATAGATGGCAGTCGTTAAGCCAAGTCAGAGGCCTTAGGGCGGCTTGAAAACTTCTGACAGTAAGACCAGCCACTAGTCTTACAAGCCTCCACCAATCCGGACTTGGCCCCCGTGGTGGAGTGTGGCCTATACCTTCCTCAGGGAAGAGACCCGTGCCCCTCGGTGGGGACATAATGGGTTGATGATGATGATGTCCACCTGGAGCGTCCCTTACCGGCCCTTCCAGACTAATGAACGTCGTTGAAGCGAAAGCGATTTGCCAGAATCGTGGCAGATGGCAGTCCCCGGTCTCTGCCTAACCCCTCTGGGATACAGGCGTGAGCTTGTGTATAGAATATTCTTAATTGTATTTAAACCAGGGCCTCGATTCCAAAAGTGCATCATGCTTTTTGAAATTCCATTGACGCCTAGAATTATTGATACCCAAGCTCGCGTTGACTTGCGGGAATGAAATGAAATCGACGCGTTTTGATACAATTGTCATATTGCACTTCAATGCATTAGCGGAATCAAGACACATGAGACTTGACAATAACATAGTACAGTAGAAATGGTGGCCTTATTATTTATAATATATAATGTAATATAATATAATATGCCGAAGAAAACACCAGCGTCTGTGTTTTAATGACCAATTAATAAGACTGAACGCTACGAACATCACGAATAATAATTAAATCTTTTGATTACGGCTTAGAGGTACGCTCAAATAATATTCTAGATTACAGACTATCCCAGATGACCCTGGCCGCCTAGGCTCTGACAAAAACATACAAGCAAGCTAATATTCATAGGCCTTATTGTTGCAAACATGAAATAAGTCTAGCGAAGGCTCTATCCCAGACAGACCCAAAGGTTGCCATAGTTACCAGACAACTAGATTTCTTAGAATGTAGGCATCTAGGCTATGTGAGTGGGCGTCCGAAAAGGAGCTTTGTGTTTCGGGCCCGGGAGGCCTCAGCGAAATTTCACAGCTGGAGTGGAGACCGATTTGGAATAAATATTAAAAAAGTACGGGACATTCGGTTAGGCGGGAAAACGGCCAGTGGACTATGGTAGCAGTGGCCAAGAACGAGTCGACGTTCGGTGGGCAGACCACCAGCCCGATGGGCCGACGACATTGTGAAAGCGGTTGGAAAACATTGGACGAGACTAGCACTGGACCGGATGGGTTGGCGTGAAAGAGAACAGGCCTATGCCCAACAGTGGGCTCTGTTTTCTGGCTGATTAGATAGATAATAAGAAATTCAGGCATACGCAAATTTCACACTATTTCACGAAACGAGATTCCGGAAAAAATCGTCCATGCACATATCCAGACGATTTTTTATTTAAAAAAAAAAATTAAATAAACTCACTCCCGTTATCCCCGAGGAGGTAGGCAGAGGCACCAATCACTAGAACTGGGCCCATTGTAATATACTCGTATATATGCAAATCTCGTATCGCGGTGATTGTCATCGATCTCCTCTGAAACGGCTTCACCGAGTGTTATAATCTTTTCGTTATATTTGGTCTTAGGCTAAGCAACATACCAAAACAACGTTTGCAGGGTCAACTAGTAAAAGATAATAACAAATGTTGATCTGTCAGGATCGTGGCAAGTGGCTGTTCCTTTGCCTACTCCTCTGGGCTACAGGCGTGAGCTTATGTATGTATGTGACTACACAAACAGTGAAGCTACAAACGATGACACGACCCGTCGCGCCCTAGATCGACTCACTGGCCTTGGAGACGCGACGTGATTGCAACGCGTGTAATGCAGTTTGTGAGGCAGTATCGTAGAGTGCCGAGCGGGCTTACTATGGACGCTAACTGTAACATCTACTGTTTCCGGCAATATTGCCAATATTCCCGAGGAAGAATGCAAGAACAAAATCACGTTTTTGAACTAAAACTTTCGTAAACACTAGACATTATAATCCTTATTCTGATTAGACTCAAAGACTAGCAACTGACGACGCTCCGTCTCTGCTCACCATGATCAAGCTTTGCGAATCAGAGCGAAACCTGGTCGGACTCCTTCGACAAAAAGTCAAGCAAGTTTATAAAATTATGATTGTATGTATTTTTGGTTTGTTTTTCGGCAGTAAATAACACGGGTAAATAGCGTCGTGCCGAAAATGTCATGTCAGTTCCGGTGAGAATAGTTATATCCCGGTCAACACAGCACTGTTGAGATTGTCGTTAGAACATGGAGCTTTTGATCCGAACCCAAAATAAACAAGCTTGCCCAAGTTTGAAATTCAACGAAGATGTTTAAGAATTTTTAAAAATCTCTGAATCTAAAGAGGTTTACAATGTGTTGTGCTTACGAAAGTTTTATCTCTGAATCTGTTTTAATTATTTATTTTATTTATAAAAACTCGATTGAACTCAAAATCAAATCAAAATTATTTATTTTAACATAAAAAAGTTACATTCTGTTTGCTGGTCAATATTAGTCTTTATTTCTTAACTCCAAAAGCGCCGAGTAAAATAGCCTGTAATGGAGATATTACAATGGAAAGATCAGCCACAGATTAAAGAAACAGAGCTTTAGATTGTTTTTAGAGGAATCCTATTTTCATTTCCAAGCCATTATATTTTACTTTATCTTTGACTTTGAATTTACATTGAAATGGTACGGTTTCAGCCCTCTGATCAGGTCAAACAAGCTTGAAAAGATGTTTCCTCAATCTAAAACCGCCTTGCTGGTAGTAGTAATTATAGACAAAGCATCGGTGGAATTAAACCAAGCATAGTTTGTTCTATGGATAATTACATCCATTCATTGGAGTGAATTATTCAATTTCGAATATGAATTTGAATTGTATTTGAAAACAAAGAGCCAATTTATTTTGTATTTGTTTTTGTCACATGGTATTTAGGATGTGTTAGTTGTTCATAGTACACATACAGACCGCAGCATCGTTAGATTAGTTCACATTACTACTAAAGACACTTAAAATGGAAAAGAAATTCTAAATTCAAATTTAAACACTGTCATTGTTGGTTGCGAGTTAAAAAACCTGTCAACATTATTCTTAAGATACTGGCACGTGATAAAATCAATTAAGTCGTATTTTGCAACAAATCAATCCGCTTTTTTTTCTCTAAAAAAAACTTTTAAACTGCAATTCAGTCAAGAACAAATAGCGTTTATGTCACAGTTGGTACGTCCGATTGCTCTCGGTTGAAACCAACGTAAGCCGCACTTCGCGTCAAGGGAAAACCGACTGTATCGCTTGGTTATAGAGAAGATTCGAAGTGCATGAATATGGTTGTTAGTAAGTAGGGCAAGTGCCTTGAGGTTCGGATTAGCATGGCACGTCCTCGCTCGGTCAGTGATCTGGCCTTAGGTCTTAGTACCCTTCCCCGCGCCCCCCGCCGCCGTCGCCTTCCTTAATAGGTAGTAAGGCAGGTTAGGAACTGATTTGCACTAAGTGCATTGGTGATTATAATTTTTTCCTCATATTTTTTTCCTTCAGCATTTTGTAACTTTAAGTGGTTTCTTTAGACAGTAGTCTAATTCATTTTGTTGATTGCGGAATCACATTACAAGTGCCTACTATATATCTGTCGCAGTAAAGTAGTTAAATCAGAGAGTCAATTGAATCTCTAGACAGTCAATCAAAGATCGATATTCAATCAAGTCGCTAAAGTTCCGTCAGACAAGTGGGTGAACGAAACGTTTAACGAGTTTCCTAAACGTTCCTAGGCCTCGATCCACTTTTTGCACGTTGATAAGAACGCTACTACCAACAGTCAGTGGTTTAAACATTTGGCAGTTTTGTCTATCATGTACCATATGCCAATATGCGCTTGGTTCCTTTGAAATGATATCTGTTGTACATTTTTGCACATTGAGCATAACACACGATGAAACCGAAATAACAATAACAAATGAAATAATCGTGGCGGAGTTGAAAACATTTTTACAATTTCACCAAAGACCACAATTTGAAACAAAAAACCACTCCCACAACAAACGTACGTTGCAAATGCCCAAAAGAAAGACTCTAAAAGTAATCAGCTGTTGTCGTGACCGCCATCTTGTTTTACATTATTAATCAACATGCTGGCTTTCGGTAAGTAAGATAGTTAAACGTTTTCGACGTTGCTTTATTTAAATCAAAATGCTAGCGACTTGATTGAATACCGATCTTTGATCGAGATTCAATTGACTCTCTGATTTAACTACTTTACTGCGACATATCCATGGGCTGGATAGAGATATATTGTTGATCTTTTGAAGAGAAAATTACCGAATCTTTCCAAAGAAGATATCAACTTTGACGTTCATAAAGTAAACATTTTGTTTCTATTGTCAATAAAGTATTTGAATTTGATAAAAAACAATTTTAAACACTTTGAAACCCAAATACCTACATGTCATCATCAACCTCATCAACCCATTATGTCCCCACCGAGGGGCACGAGTCCTCTTCCTTGAGTACGGTATAGGGCCATACTCCACCACGGGGGCCAAGCCCGGATTGGTGGATGCTTGTAGGACTATAGTGCCTGATCTTACTGTCAGAAGTTTCCAAGCCGCCCACTTGGCTTAACGACTGCCATCTATCGATGGCAGCCGGCACCAACTGCTTAACGTCCCTTGCGAAGCACGGAACCGCTCGGAAAAATGCCACTAGCGTTAGTCATAGACGGACACCCATCCATGTACTGAACGCGCCCTATGTTGCTTAACCTTTGTGATCGATTAACTCGGGCAGCCGGGGCTACGAGCGATTCCGAACTGAGCCTGAGCGAACGAAGCAAATAGCTATATCGAGCGAATGTGAGTGGCAGAGTCTGCAATACTTATTTATCTAGTTATGTTCGTTCTCCACCCGCGGGTCCCACGTCCGTGACAGTCGGTAATCTACATAAACATCGCTAAAAATACTCGTCGTGTTTGGCAATCCGCGGTCTGTGGTGCGCTTTGGATAGACAGATACCCGCAGGCTAAAGGTTATGGCGCGCCGATAGAGTGACTCTAGTGCGGTCGGCGAGCAACGGCCTTTCGTAAAACTACTAGCAGAGCTACTGTCTGTTTTTTAGTTCAATGCAAAAAAATAAAACAGTCACGTTGACATCTCAATACAATCCAATGTCTGAATGCTGCTAGTACGCAAAAACCAAATTACCCCATTTTACTTCCAAGTAAAAATTGTTTTGCTACGTAGGTGTTTTTTCTTTACTTTGCTCTTATGAGGAATTAAACTTTAATGTCTTTGATGTGATAAGGATTTTGGTCACACAAGTCTTCTTGGTAAAAAAAAAAAGAATTCACGGTAAAAAAAAAACTACCGAGTAAACCTACATAAATTTTATAACGGTAACACCGAGTCATTTTTTTTTGCATTGAATTAAAAAACGGATTGTAGTCGAAGTATGTCCGATTAGAAATCAGAAATTTATTTCAACGTAAAGAATTTACATTCTGTTTGTTCAATATTAATGTACTTGCAATGTTGGGGCCTTAGGGCCGCATGTAGTGGAGAAAAAGGTAGCGACATAAATTCCACCCTTACCATCTTTTCTCAAATCACCTTATCTAATACGAATTTGGTATGAAAGTCCATCTAAGAAGCTCAAGACCCATGAGTGCAATCGATACTTTCAAAGTCAAACATTATTAAATATTCTTACCGTCCCGTCCGCGCTTACTCGATATATTCGTTTGGTCAGTCTTTCTTCCTTCAAACTCTCTATTGCTTAAATAAACCAACGCAACATTCCTTTCTCCACTTTAGTCACTACGTCCTCTTGAGTTCACATGTTTTTTTTTTTTTTTTTGTAATTTAATATTTATAATTTATTTGTTATTATATTTTACTAGCACAGGTAATGCCTTCTTAATAAGCATTCGACTTATTGTCATTGACCTACAAAATACACGAAAAATTTCATAAAAATCGGTGAAGCCGTTGGGGAGGAGTTGGATAACTAACGCTGTGACACGAAATTTTAATATATTAGATAAGAAAGATAAGAATATTAAAAATATTCTTATTAAGAATATTATTATCAATATTCTTATTATAGAATATTATTAGATTTTTCATTCAATTTTGGGCGGTATATTTTAATATGAGTAACTATGGTGACATACGTAATAAACATTACCATTTACATGCAGGCACATACATTGTTTCTGGCCCCAAACGGACAATAAAGGACATACAGTCTGTTAGCTTTTAGAATATACCTCGGGCTCTAGAGTAGGCTTCAGTTTTCGCCGAAAGCACACGAGTGTAATACTACTTCCTGCTCTGTATAAAACTTTCCTTCACTATTTTGAAAAGTTATGTAATGTTATAAATAACAATACAAAAGAAACCTTACTTTATTGCAATATAATCGGTTTTTGATTGCTCAGCCGAAGTATATCCTAAAAGCTAACAGACTGTATTTAATCATATTTTGCTGTAAAAAGACCTGAAATCGGTCAGGATTATAGTAAGTGGCAGCTGCCTCTGCCTACCCCTGCGAGATAGATACGTGAAATTATGTTATGCGTAGACTGATTATCGCCTAGACTAGCGCGACATTCGGCGTCCGACCACGCTACACCACTCCTCAAGGTCCGCGCCTTGCGCAAGCGCCGGACGCGAGAAAGTGACGACATGTGGTGCGCCCGCGCACCTTTTTTGTCGACAAGATAGCTTTGATGCACTGTGACGTCATTGCGTGAGCCTCCGGAGTAAGCAGAAACGAAGTTACATAAAACCGGCCAAGTGCGAGCTGAACTCGCACACGAAGGGTTCCGTACCGTTATTTATACAACCGTTATTAATATCAATAAAAAAAACGGCAAAAATATCACGTTTGTTGTATGGGAGCCCCACTTAAATATTTATTTTATTCTGTTAGCAAATCTTACTCTCAGCCTATTCGGTTCGTAAACAAGTGTTAGTTTGCTTATAACACAGCAAAACTGTAATTTAATTTACATTATTTATTCCGATAACCCAGATGCACTTAAGGTAATTAATTTCCAACAACTTGAAATAAAAGAAACATTAGCTATGACATTTTATCAATAACTTACTAGCTTCGATTTAGTTAATCTAACAAAAAGCTTCATATATTGATCGTAGCAATTGCTCCCTGGCGACAACGACACCGTTAAGTCGAGAGCTAACTTCTTGATAAAAACCAACGTTCCAAATGTGACGACACATCGAATGTACAGTACACCTCGCACTCGACGAAGTTCAAATGTGACGGAAATTCAACGGAAAAATGGTTTCAGATTGCATGCTAAGCTGCAATCTGAAACTATTTTTCCATTGTAGTTAAGTTTTTATATTCAATTGGATTAATAGAAAAAAGCATGGATACACAGTAGGAGCGGTAACTTAGTGGGTTCGATTCCCAGTGCGGGAGAGGAACCAATGACCTTGTTTTCTAAGTCATGTACATATGTGAAGTTATAGTAGCAATACCACTCGCTAACGGAGAAGGAAGCTGAGTGATCTTAAACGATCACGAAGGTTAAGCAACATAGGGCGCGTGCAGTGCACAGATGGGTAACCGTTCTATGACTAACGCTAGTGGATTTTTTCTGAGCGGTTCCGTGCTTCGCAAGGCACGTTAAGCAGTGGTGCCGGATGCCGTCGATAGATGGCAGTCGTTAAGGCAAGTCAGAGGCCTTAGGGCGGCTTGAAAACTTCTGACAGTAAGGCCAGCCACCAGTCTTACAAGCCTCCACCAATCCGGACTTGGCCCCGTGATAGAGTATGGCCTATACCTGCCTCAGGGAAGAGACCCGTGCCCCTCGGTGGGGACATAATGGGTTGATGATGAACTGTGAAGGAAAACATCGCGAGGAATTCTTAGTATCTGAGTTATTTAATATTTCAGCGGCTTCTTCGAGTGCACGGATTTGTATGGGAAATATTGTGCAGCGCGAGCGAATAGTAGGCGAAAAGTAGGTTTATTATTTTATTTAACAGAAATACAATAACTGCTACATTCATTCAGTCACTGCATGTAATACCGTATGCCAATGATCCTTTTTGTCTCAAAAAAAAATCCTCTGAAAGGCTAAACACCGTCCAAAACGGTTTAATAACACGCAATTTAGCCAAGTGTCTAGTTTTTGTCCAATCTGCGCCATATCAGTCACCTTTTCCTTAAGTGAGCGGTTGTCCTCAGCAAGTGGGACAGGATGCAGCCACGTGCGCGCGCGCAGCGGCGCGCCTGTGTGCGCATGCAAGAGATACGACATCGCATATGAGTGTTATGTCATGGCAGCTTATTGCAGGTGCTAAAGTATGTTCCACAGACAACGGTTTTTTTGCTGACTCTACAGTACGGTAGAAGAAATAAAAACAAAAAAAAAACAATCAATCAGTGGCTTGTTTCGTAAAACTACGATGGAAGGTTTATAATGATGATTCGATGTAAGTTGGAAAATGTAACAGTAATTTTCACATTATACAAAACTAGGCGTTAAATTTAGCTGTTCCTAAGGCATCTTAAACAAAACCTAACCGATCAATAAGAAGTGATATACCGTTACATATTTACTGATACCGTTATTCTGTGGCAATTATTTTGCCGCTGTCCCTAAAAGGGTTAAATGTTTACGCCAAACTCGATCGTGGGTCTCGGAGCTTGCTTCCTTCATAGAAATAAAGGTCAATATCTTACATGCACTAATTCACTTCACCGCCGCATTCGCAAGTGGGCCGCTAGTGGAGAATCAATTACAGAACTCAAATTGCCTAGTTCGCTTTGGAACTCCCTTGCGAATAGGGTTACAGAATAGCAGGGCAGTTCCCATAGCTGGGAAGTCGAAATCGACTAAAATCATCGATTCTAACCTGTAACGTCCGTTCTGCCGCACCCAATTTATACCCATGAACGATACGGCATAACAGAGATAAAATTAGCATAGGGAATACGTAAAACGTGGCATTCCAGTGTTGATTGACATTTTAAATCGGAAATATCAGCGTCACGTATGCCCTTTGGGAATCGTGTTGACGGGGAGACCAAATGACATCTACAGGGTTTCAATTTTATTTTAACGGAAGCATACTTTTTGGTTTTTTTTTCCGATACAAATAGAATAGAGGCGTGGGTTTATGTAAATAATAACAAAATGGTGATTGACAACGATTTTTATAAAAGCTCAGGTCTCGGATGTTTACATGTTTGTGATGTCATCAAAAAGATGGATATTTCATATATCACACTTCATTCTAAACTTATCTTACACATGAGAAAGTTAGCAATTCAGATTGTATCTTTTTTTTCTTTTTTACACTGCAAATTTTTATTAACATTTAATACACTGACCAACATACCGAATTACTAACTAAAAAAACAAAAAGCACAAAAAACTTATTTAAGTTTCGTCAACAACGTCAAAGTACCTAATATAAATAAAAAAATAATAATTAAGCCAGTCAATCAAATAACCCGCCCCGAAACACATCCGACCCAAAGGCACCCATGACAATAGGCTATTTGACATATTTCGTATAATTGTCAAATTTTATCCGGTGTTTTTTATAATTAATTTTTTTAAGACTCATAATTTATACGAATACGCATAAATAATACTATTTTTTCACACTGTCAAATAGCCCATTGTTTTAAATTCAATTAAGCTCTAAACTGAAGTAACTAAAAAATCGGACACGAATATTTTTGGCACTTTCTACCAGAATTTTTGTCACAATCAAGTCCAAGTTTATAAGGTCTGTGTTAAAGCACTCATTAGGGGCAATAGTATTCAGAGATACTAGGTTAAATTGGGTAAGTATGCAATAAAACAGCCCGTACAGCCGTTCACGTAACAAATCAATAAGTAAATCTTGCAATCTAGGACAGGATACCTGCGCAAGCGCAGCATGTGTGACCATGTGGGTGCCTGAACACTGCCCATATTTATTGACAAGGCTTTTTTTCAGTAAATACCTTCTTAACGCGGCTAGCTAGTATTTTTTTTACGGTGGAATAAATTTCTGATTGTTTTTAATATAATAAACAATAAACACTTACATACAGGCACATACATTGCTTCTGGCCCCACAATAGAATACCCCGTGTCGTGGGAACCAGAAACAGCGACGTCACGAACACGTAAACATCCAAGACCCGGGGTTTTTTTTTTGTTCCCAGCCGGGATTCAAACCCGTGACCTCTCGCATGGCACGCAGAGCCGCTAACCGCTGCGCCACAGAGGTCGTCATAATATACTCGTATTATTTTTAGTTCTATATTGGACAAGAAAAGATCTACACAAAGGCGACCTTAACACTAAACATTATTTTCTTCCAGCTAACGTTCAGTAAGTTTTGTTTAGGGGTATATGTCAGTCAAAACTCTTAAACGGTCAAAACTAGTTTTGACTGCTAAAATCAGTCAAAAGTACTTTTGTTCTAAGCTTCTGCTCAGAAGTGGTTAAATAAAAAAAACATACAATGCATATGCTACAGGAGTCAACCTGGGCCTCGATTCTCTTAGTGCATTATAGTACGATGACAGATACACGGTCGGGTTACGTGACGAGTTTTTTCATATCATTGACGCCTACACTCGCGTTGAATTGACGCGGCAATGAAACTAAATCACCATAATGTTCATGCAATTGTCATTGAACTACAATGCATTAGCAGAATCAACCCTGAGATGCACTAAGAGAATCAGGCACTGATATTTTCCGCAAGTAGCAGTTCGGTTAACATCGAACAAGTAATCGTCAATATTTTAACTCGTCTACAGACCGCACTGTTTCTATACAAGTACAGTCTACACCACATCATATACTTTGTCACGTTACAGTTACAAGCGATTTGCAATGAAAATCTGAAGGTTAATCTGCTGTAGGCTGTACGTGTATATGGGAGTGGGATATAATTCTCTATTACATAACGATTGCTAGACTTGCAATTGCCGAGCTGATGCCGAAGTGATTAATTATTTCACTAAAAGATTAATGGTCGCGGTTGGATCTACTAAAAACCGTTTAAGTAGTTAACGGCCGATTTCTGAATTGATAATTTACACTAAATACGTAAGTAAATACTTAAGTAACATGCTGTCACACTCTTTTCTAAAGGAATTTGTCGAGACAGCACTACAGTTAAGTAATTACTTGGAGATATTCTCAATTCAGAAATCGGCCCTAAGTGAACTTTTAATTCATCAGTGGATTATTTCTCGAGATTTGAAGAGTTTGACGGCATATTTCAAACGACGACAACTTCATCTGTCAAACCTTGTACATAAAGTAGTACATAGAAAGAGACCCCTTTATCTGTACACCAAATTCGTCTGGGCAAATGACACACACATACGCAATCATCGAAGACGGCAGTTAAACCTTATGATAATTAAAAAACATAAAACGTCGCATTACAGAGGTAGTTTTAAATATGCTGCGACAAAAATTTGGAACGATCTGCCCCCTCCCCTGAGAGATTATATGACATCCTTTACCTTAAAAAAAATCTAAAAAAAGTTATTTATGATAGGCAAATAAAAAATATGTAAAATGTATATGGCTTGTATGAATTGAATAGTGTAAATTGTATGAAATGTAATATACATAATGTAATGAAAATTTAATGAAATATAATGTAATCTAATGAAATGTAATGAAATTTAATGAAATGTAATGAAATTTAAATGTAATAAAATTTAATGAAATATAATTAACTTCAATGATATTTAATAATGTAATTATATTGTAATGAAATGTAATGTAAACGAAAATGTTTAACAGATAATGTTTTTATTCTTTTTTTTTTTGTAAAATAGATTATCTAATCTCGTTAAACGAGCAATTCTTGTATATATATTTATATATAATCAGAATCTTGGAAACGGCTCCAACGATTTTCATAAAATTTTGTATACAGGAGGTTTAGGGGGCGATTAATTGATCCAATTAGGCTTCATTTTTATAAAACGTCGTTTTAACCGTGTTTTAAGGCAAAGAAATAACTGCTACACTACATGAAGGAAATTTTCGCAACTATCTGTAAGGTTGTCATAGCTCAAATGGGAAATAGGACGATACCGTAAACAGAAGACACTGGTTCGAGACTTGATAATAATTTTTCTTTTTTTTTTTCAAGTTCTTTTTTTTGTGTGAAAACCAGGTACTATCACAGATCTTAGGAGCACACCAAAGAATTAAAACTGTAAACATGAGAGTATCTAACACACTAAGTACAAATTGCCCTAAAATGCGACAATACCATCACAATTAATCATTTATTTTGTAATAGCCGTACTTCCAATTGAAAGTAATATATTATTGTCATTTTTGTAATATTATTTAATTCCATATTTTATTTTCAGTAATATTAAGCGCCTATTGTGACTTTAATGTACCTAAATCTAACTTTATGATGTCAGTTCTATAGACACGTCCAACTGTTTTAGTAATATTATTAAGGTGATTTGAGAAAAGATGGTCAGAGTGGAGTTTTTTTTCGCTGCCTTTTTCTCCACTACAGACGGCCCCAAGGCAGCGGCTAACATTATACATAACTGTATGTACATTGACATTCAACAAGCAGAATGTAAATTCTTTACGTTGAAATAAAAAATTTTGAATTTGAATTTAATTTGAATTTCGTTTTTGTGTATAATTTAATAGGGGTTTGCTGAAAATCAGCGTTGTGTTGATTAATCACACAACATTTAGGCTGAGCATGCTCCTTTTTTTGTCATTTTTTAATTTTGTAATTTATATTATTTAATTTTATTTTTTATATATTTCGGTGATAAAAATAAAGAAATTTCAATTTCATATTTTTTCACCAGACGATGCTCTAAGAGTTCGTAAAGTAAGCGGAACCTTTAAATATACAAGAGTGTTTTCATGCTAAAAGTTTCATAGTCCACATTAGGTATTCATCATCATCATCAACCCATTATGTCCCCACCGAAGGGCGCAGGTCTCTTCCAGAAGGTATAGGCCATACTCCACCACGAGGGCCAAGTCCGGATTGGTGGAAGCTTCTAAGACTAGTGGCTGGTGAAATGAAAAAAAGCGTGTCACGTGCCCCGTCCGTGTATGTGTCATCGTACTATAATGCGCTTAGAGAATCGAAGCCTTGGGAGCCTGACAGGTCACTTTTGCTTGATCGATATTAATTAGTCATAGCATGCACTCACATCAGTTTCTGGTACTTTTTTGTCTTGTCCTTTCCTAAAACACGAAACACCCCCTATTTGGTAGAAGTACGTCCGTATTTATTCCAAAAATAAAGACCACGCAGGGAGTGTCAGATTTCGCTAGCAATGTTGAGCCAGCACTATTGTATTAATAAAATCAAGTCAAATATTGTAATTCAAAATAAAAACAAAACTTTTACTTTATGTGCGTCAAATCAAGAAATCAGAAATCAAAAATTTATTTCAACGTAAAGAATTTACATTCTGCTTGTTGAATTTACATACAGTTATGTATAATGTTAGCCGTTGCCAAAGTTGTTAATTTCACAAAAATAGATTATCTGGAGAAATAGCTAACAAAGAAACTCCATTTTTATTTTTATCAAAACAGTTCGGCATAAATTAACAAAGTTTTAAAACAAAAAATCATGAATGTAATTAACTTTATTACGGATACACTACTAGACTTTTTTTCGGAACAGTCCGACCAGGTTTCGCTCTGAGTTACAGAGTTAAATCGGAAGAGTTGGACTCTTAAGACAAAAAGTCAAGTACATACGTATATCCGGAATTAACAATGTCTAGTTCTTACGAAAGGTTTAGTTAAAGAAAATCTCATGAATTTGTTAATCACTAGACACAATTGACCTCTGAATACCTTTAATATGAATCTACTGCTTAACACCCGACAATTTTGTTAGACCGTTGAGATGTTGTCAGACCCTGTGCAGTATAGCATCCTATTTGTCGCGCTAGCATTGCACTTGGCGCGCGCGCAATCTGTGTCAGGGCTGCGCGCGCGCGGAAAATCTGTGCGACAACGCGCTAGGAAACGGGCGCTTCTGTTACGATCTCTAGTAGGGTAAGGCCCTTTCTGCACTGCTCCGGTCCGGCGTCGGAACCGGAATCAGTCATGAGAAAAATATCGGATGCCGGATCATGCTTCTCCTCTTCATCCGATTATAATGGGCAATGGACGTGACGCAGTGCTTTATTAAAATTCCTCGGTTTTTCTATTCGAGGCAGGGGACGTTTTCCACACATTCTATTAACGTAAATAAAATAGTATGGGAACATTTTCGGGTTGTATGCGCGGTGCAAAAACGTGTATTGTTTTTGTACGTCGCTCATTTCGGCCCGGTAAAATACCGTTCCGATCTAGCAAATTATCGGACCGTTAAAAACCGGATGCCGGAGTAGTGGAGAAGCGTACTAGTATTCTTGTGTGTTTCTAAATCGGACCGGTAATTAACGTTTGCCGGACCGGAGAAGTGGAGAAAGGCCCTAACCGTAACCGAATCGTCGGGAACTACGGTAATTTTTTCCATAGAGAGAGAGACCACATTATTGCACGAAAAAAGTGAATACACATCTCTTAGATTAAGAAATAACTTCACCAAATATTTCGCTAATTCGCCAAGAAACTGCCACCCAGTTTGGCGGATGTATTGTTACCTTAAAGACATTAGTACAGTTTTATAGACCGATTTTAAAAAAGAGAATACAGTTTCTCCATGATGTGTTTGAAGAGACCTACATGTCTCTTTCAAATCGTAACTCTTTCACACCTGCTCCGACTCTGCAAGGTTTGCTGGAGGAAATCTCCTACATAGATAAGCTCGCCTTTGTACATATTGCTACTTGTGTAATGTTCTGTTCAATGTTTCGCGGGCAATAAAGTATTATTACTTTTTGACGGAATGGTTATATCGTCCAATTAGTCTTATTTAGAGATCTAATATATAAGTACTAACGTCATTTTCATAACTAAGGCGTTTCTGGAATAACATCAGCGCGCTGCTATAGAACTAGAAGTTCCTTGGGTATAGAAATATTTTATTTAATTAAAACGTGTTAAATTCGGGACGCTTCAACCGCAACAAATGTTAGTTGGCTATTAATACAACGCCACGGTTGGTATCAAGGTAAGTTTTATCATTTATTTTTATTCACTGTTACTCCGAAGTATAACATATAACACGATATTGGTATTTCTTTTTTGGATCTACCTGAGTAATTAAATATTACCTACATGTTTTTTAATTGGGCGACGGCTAAGCTTAGACTTACCTTGACGTCACCCGAGCACAGAGACGTCCAGCTTATAATGGTAGACACTTACCTAGAACAAAAGACAAACAATGCTAATTAGGAAACAGTTCATAAAAAATAAATGACATGTTACAAATAAAAAAAAATATTCCGATGCATTTCCGAAACGTGAAGTTTGGCACCTAAAAATATGATTTATACTCATAAAACTTTCATAATCAATACAAAAAAAACATAACTTTTGACTACGTAAGTACAAATCCCTTTAAGCAAAGCTACCCAGTGGAAGGTCATAAAACCTACGGCATAAGAGTCAGAATCAAATGAACCTAAAGAGCTCTTCTTCAATTGCGACCTTCGTCGACTGTCCGTTCCGAAGCTCGTAAATTACACGTTGGTTTCCAGCAGAATTCTAATAATTCGTTAGCGTGAAATTCAGCTGGCATGTTTGCCACGCCCTCCCTCTGACAGTAGTTAATGGAGACCCTATCGTGTGCGCTGAACTGTGACCCGGAATGTGCAAAAATTGGCAAAAAATCACAATGTTGGATCGCACAGGTACGGTTGACAGCTGTGATTTTTAAGTTTATTTTATTTTATTGCGAGCAACAAAGAGGTTAGTACGCAGCTAAAATAAATTAAAACTATGTTAGTAAGTGCTTTAGTACTCGTTAAATGTTTACTTTTAAATTGTACTTTTGTTTCTTTCTCTTTGTTTATTTCTTGTGTGCAATAAAGAATATTCTCATCGCATCTTAAAATTAATTTATTTTATTAAAAACCCTTAATCAAACCGTGGGAGAATAGCTCCCACATTAAATTGAACCTTATCAACTTGAAATAAAGTCCAGAACCAATGAAAAATTCATACTACCCATACTACCCATGCCCGATTAAGGGTTAAATAATTATTCAATCAAGGAAATAAATATAGACAAATAAATAATTATTCAATTAACCAATCAATCAATCAACCAATTTTTTAACCTTTGTAAAACAATACAGCATGTTACAGAAACGTCCATCAAAACGTAAGAGGTTTATTTAAGTCATCGACACTAACAACATTTATTAAAGGGATCAACAGAGGGAAACTAGCGCCACCGAGGAAAAACACCATATCTTTTTTACAGATCGGATTTTCAAACTGTGTCAGTGTAAGCTCTCAATCATGTTATAGTGATTTTTAAAACCCATGGTCGTGAAACTAAGGCAAAAAACTTGGGACAAGACAGCATTTATACCAATTCATCATCAACCCATCATGTCCCCACCGAGGGGCACGGGTCTCTTCCCTGAGGAAGGTATAGGCCATATTCCACCACGGGGGCCAAGTCCGGATTGGTGGAGGCTTGCAAGACTAGTGGCTGGTCTTACTGTCAGAAGTTTCTCTTGCATAGTGCTTTTACACACACTGTCTGTTAGGACAGTCATCTGAAGGGTACGGCTCAATTAGTGCTCAGTTTTCAAGCCGCCCCTAAAGGCCACTGACTTGGCTTAACGACTGCCATCTATCGACGGCAGCCGGCACCAACTGCTTAACGTACCTTGCGAAGCACGGAATCGCTCGGAAAAAATGCCACTAGCGTTAGTCATAGACGGTGACCCATCCATGGACTGAACGCGCCGTATGTTGCTTAACCTTAGTGATCGTTCAAGATCACTCAGGCAGCCCAGGCTACGAGCGATTCAATTTATACCAATACCGGCCGTTTTTACATGCCTTACTAGTCGTGAGATCAAGAAAATTTAGGAACTCTCCACGCAAAAATAATCGATGCTACAGTTATTTTATGAACTTGGTCTTTGTACACTGGATTTTAGGAGACTATTTAAGATCGACATCTATAAATGCATAAAACCACGCGAGGTACGGCGGAGCCAGTGAGTTATACTCCGCGGCACGCCTCGCGCTTCCGCGCGGTTTGGCGGAATCCGAGCGCGACCGCGCTCCCGCGATCGACAGTATGTTGTTCTAGGCGTAGTTTCTATACAAACTGAGATACTGGCATACAAATTGAAAATAGAGTGTGCTAATCCCCGTAGTTACAAATCAATACGTATTCTAACCCTAGTAGCATGCAGTAGCTTGAACTTTTCAGTATAGCCATTAATCAGGTACCCGCGAGCCGGCGCCAGCGCACGGTAGCAAAAACTCCACAAAAAGTATGTCCATGCGGTCTTTAGACAAGATTTACGGCGCTGGGGGCTGGCACGTGAATCGGTGTGAAATTGCGAAGACATATGGGGTGATATTAATCACCCTGAGTTTGTTTAAAGAGTTTTTTTTTGTTGTATCCGTCCGCCTATGACGACCCTCTATGAGGTAAACAGAGATCGAAAGATTTTGTTGCCTGAAAAGATTTTTCACTGCATTGATTTTGAATTCAATCCATTTATTTATTTGCAAATTTTCATAATTACATCACAGTCAAACTATTGTGTAATTAATTGCATATTGTAAATCAATACAAGTAACTGCTAAGTAGGTATATAGGTACATATTTATAGGATAAAAGAGAAACATACCTGGAGTCGAAATTATAAAACAATTAATTATTACATTATACAAATACACCCTAAGCTGCACTAAGTCATCAATGTAAATATTTTATATTCATACACACATTTGCTGCCGTACACGTATGTATGAATGAACGGATGAATTTCCATATCCCAATCCTTGCCTGGTAAGCAAAGGGTATCCTAGTTTGGGACCAGCTCTTATATTACGTAACCTTCCACTCTATCGGGTTAAGCATTTAGACTACTCATCATCAACCCATCATGTCCCCACCGAGGGGCACGGGTCTCTTCCCTGAGGAAGGTATAGGCCATACTCCACCACGGGGGCCAAGTCCGGATTGGTGGAGGCTTGTAAGACTAGTGGCTTGTTAGACAACTCAAAAGAGCCAAAATATGTATGTATATGACAGTTCGGAGTAGGAGAATGACATAACCTACTGGGAAAAAAGTCCCAGAACGTAATAGTGTAACATAAAGCGGTGTGACATACCGGGAACTAAGGGGCTAAATTAGACAACTCCATACAGTGGAGTACTTGCGTAATCGTACCCCAGGACAAGAGATTGTGTTGTGTGGAAATTATTCTTTATTTATTTAGACACCACTCAACTAGTGACTCCGTCCGTCTATAAAGGCCCTCAGGAGGCAGAGTTACTAACATACTTTACTAAACAATTACTTACGTACTGAACTTTACCTCACTTGATTCTTAGCTCAACTCAAACATTAAGGTTTGGTGTTAATGAGAGATAATATTGCGTTTGCAATTAATTGCAATATTGTATGAGTTAACTGATTACCGCATAGCAAATATTTTGTACTCATGAAGTAAAATTACATAATAGTGCTCTCTGTAATAGATAATACGGCAGTAAATTCTACATACCTACTTTTACACAAATACATAACATACATAAGCTGACGCCTGTATCCCAGAGGGGTAGGCAGAGATCAGGGACTGCCACGATCTTGACAAATCACTTTCGCTTCATCGACATTGATTGGTCGTTGAACGTCGGTTTCGGGTACTTTTTATCTTGCCCTTTGCTAATACATCCCCTATATAATTTAATAATAGATAATTCTGTACAACAAAAAACTAAAAAAAATTTAAATCATGATTCTAAATTCAATAAATATAGTTTGGATTCGGTGCCATGTTACCTACGTTAAATTATTTCTCTGTTTTGAGTGCTGCATTGTTTTGAAGTCGGTGTTTGTAAATATCACTACAACGCCAAATTGTAGCAAATCGTTAAGATCCCAATCCCCGTATAAGCCAGATCAGCTAATCGGTTGTCATATTGTTGTAAAGCAGTAGGCATCACCCTGTAGAGTGCAGCGCAGCGGCGGTGTGTCATTGACACGGATAAGGCTTGTCGCACGCTCTCAAGGAACGCACAGATATAGAAGCCACGTCCAGTACAGTCGGCCCCCAGTCTTAGTATCACTGCAGACCTTAACTGTCTTATGTATCTAAATTCAATGAGCCCTTTTCAGGGGAGCTTTTTTGACAGGTGTCAGTTTGGTTCACGAACAAATAATTAGATGGCGCTGTACGCAACCCTGTCTGGGAGCGGCAAGGAGCGTCATCGACATAGAGTATTTGACAGTTTTCTTTCTATTCCATGTTAAAAAAAACTTTGCAATCTGTGTGACAGAGCAGAGTGTAGATTTTATATGCACGACCAGAAACCGAAGATACCTCGCTACATACCTACTATCCCATAGGCCGGAGCTTTCTTTAGTTTTTGGTAGGCGAGCCTTTCTTCATTCAGTTAACTAAAAACAAAAAACTTTTTTGAAAAGAATAAATATAGAGTTTCCTTGTTACTAGCTCCTTCTCCACATAGTCTATTAATTGTGACGTTCAAAAAGTAAACATTTTGTTTTTATTAGGGTGCCATAGACATGAATTGAATTGAATAAGAATAAGTATTGTTTATTAACCTTTATATTAATAGCTCTTCCTTGAGAAATTTCTACAATGTTGAAACCGAACTACCTAAACACTGAATCAGAAGAAAATGACCCTGGATTCTAATCTAACTTGTGCCATATCTAGGGGTCCAACCTTGACTATAGCAGCGACCTGCGTTCCACGATAAGACTAGTGCAATAGTAACATAGGATTATAGTCATGTTATCCCTTGTCTAAGTGTACAATCGGTAATCTCAATTATTGCAGTGGGTATTACGTACGCGCTCTTTCCGCTGCATTCGACGCAGCCGCTCTGTTGAAACGACCCTCACTCTGTTTGCAAGAGAATCGGATTTACCAACTGATAACCAGTACAAATTCTCATCAGCAGTTCGTCGATAGACGAAACTATTCAAGAGAGATTCAGAGTTGTTGAATCCATTCACAAGTGGCTTCCGACGGAAAGCAAAAATTAGGGAGTAATGAAAATATACTTAGTTGATGCGGTTAAGGTCGAAATTGATGATGATGATGATGATAATGCCTTCCACAACAATTGTGTGTCCACTCCATGACAGACCCTACATGAATCTTCATTAAGCTTTAATTTAGTTATCATGATTTGTGTCTCATACTATTATTACTGTAAACCATTCGCGTACTCTTAATGAATTACTCAAAACCCGTCCTCACCTTCCATTTGCTCATAATAAAGCATTTAGTAGACATCCAAATTTAAAATAAATGTCATGTTTCTATAATATTTCTTTATTATATGTCTTTATTAGCTGTATGCAGTAGTAATTTCTCGTGTAACGTGTATTGATTTTTCATAAGTATTTTAATGTTAACCTATTATTGGGCCTTGTATCGCAACTTCTTCATGTACGGTTTTGTTTTGTACCGTGTCTGTTGGTTTCCTAGTAAATTAAATAATAAATAAAATAAAATTTCCGTATTAAATAAATTAGTAGATCCTGAGCTCGGAAGTGATGCAAAACCGTTGGTTCTTAAATGTTCAGAAGTTGATTTTTGGCACTCTTTGGCGGTGGTAAGATGGAGCAGGCGGGAGACGGTTCGGTTGGCAGAAGATATCAGCCAATCTGTACATCAATGAACCTGTACTCCTCCACTGTTTGGTAAAGGCTTCCCTAAGACACTCCACTTCTTTCTCTGAGCGTCAGTCTGATCAATCCGCCTCAGATCGGTCCAGAGAGCGGGTGTCCTACGATGCATTTGCAGATCGTGATCCTCCTTTTACCCCATCGATTCGGCAGATGTAACTAACCCACAATCAGCCGTCTGTAGTTACTATGCTTCAATGAATCAATCAATCTCCCTCAGATCGGTCCAGGGAGCGGGCGTCCGTCGTGATCCCCTTTTTACCCCATCGATTCGGCAGATGTAACTAACCGACAATCAGCCGTCTGTACATACTATGCTTCGAACTCAGAACCTCCGTTTTCCAGCTACCCGTTATCGGCCGATGATTATTTGCTGAAGCAGCGATCGTAAACAGCGTGCCGACTAGTGCAACGGCCTACTTTCGGTATCGGGAAGTCCTTGCAGCGGCTGTGTGCGTCTGTGTTTGTCTGCTGTTTAGTCAAGACGGTAGGTGATAAGTGTGATAACACTAGTTTACTTTGCAAGAGGAAACTGTTGATCGAGTGTTAGGCAAATATGGAGAAGCGTTTTTTTAATGTCTATGTTGCGTACGAGGAGGCGATTGGGAGATAGAGTGGTCCTTCCTCGTCAAGAATAAGCATTTTATTGCTGTTCAGTAGAAATTCGAAAGCAAAGTTGGTTTACCCTGTGATATCAGTAGGTACTGCGGTTCTAAAATAAAAATCAAAATATTTACTTATACAACAAAAACTATTTTAACACACACTTTTACTGGGATTCCCTTGTAAGTGTAAAATACCAATAATAAGTATAAAATGTCAATACTATTTTGTGTAAATTATCGTCGCCCATACAGGCTTACATGTAGCCTAATGTGGGGACTCTGCCACCACTAGTAAATTTTATCAAATATTATTGTTGTTATGGTCAAGGTGCCGTGCGATGGCTACCGGGTGAATAAGTCCCAAAAATCCCTCAATAACAGCTTTGTAATAAAACAAGCAATAGAGGTGAAAATGATCGTGTAATAATATAAAATTGTCAGATACTTATAGTTTCACTAAAAACAAATAGTTGCGCGATGTAGACGCAAAATTCACCAGACTAACGCCATCTGTTGGCACGCTTTATAACCAAAAACTTGAGTAGCCTGAACACCGGGTGACGCGGAAGACTTGACTTATTTATTTATTTATTTATTTTACTTTATTAGGACAACAACAGCGTAAGGTAATAATTACTAATTAACAAATATCTTAAAATAAGGCCAATAACAGTTGTCCACAGTTTACCAATAAAATAATACAACATACGCGCCAGCACAGAGTAGGTACTCGCTGGACAGTGCTTTAAAAAATGGTTGATAGCCAAATATTGTTCGCGTTTTAGAGTACATCTATAGTATTAACTTAATTCTAATTAAGTATTAAACATGAAAATTTAAATTAACATAAAAAATAAACGGGAGGGCAAATGAGCATGCAAATTCTTGTTTGGAGTCATGAGTGAGTGAGAGTGAGTGAATGAGTGAGTGTGTGCGTGTGTGTGTGTGAGTGTGTGTGTTAAACATGTACGGCGGCCTCCAGTGGAAATCGAACCACGACCTGTATAACTGTGGTAATAGAGTTAATTGGTCTGATAAAGATACTCTCGTTACACAATATTGTTAACTTTACTGAGAGTCCAAGACAGCAGAGAAAAGACTGTAAATTATTAAAAAGACCTCTGTGGCGCAGCGGCTAGCGCAACTGTCTACTATGCGAGAGGTCCCGGGTTCGAATCCCGGCTGTAGACAAAAAAACCCAGGTCTTGGATGTTCACATGTTTGTGATCTCGCTGTCTCTGGTTCCCACGACACAGGGTATCCTAGGGCCAGAAGCAATGTACATATGGATGGGCCAGTATGTAAATGTTTACGTTTAAAAAAAAATGGTCCGAACCCCTGTCCCACTCTATTCTACTACATAGCTATGTAATAGTTTGTACCCACAAGCTCTTACTTGACCCTGTAACTCCTGAATGAAGTCGTAAAGAAAAGTCTCCGCCAGTGTCATGTGACAGAAAATTCCTATGACACCTAGTAATGCTGTTGTTGAAAATATCCATCGAGTACTGGTATTCTACCTAGACCTAGTGTGTGCACGGCAGGCTCTCAGAGTGAAGTGCATTTAGAAGGTGCTAAATAGTCCCAAGGTGACGCGGATACGAGAGTTACAGTAGCGCCGTTGTGGAGGATGCTTTACTTGCGACTGGCTAATTTTATTGACGCTGAAGCTTTTGAGACGAACTGACCAACGTACATAATAATATGAGACCTAGGAAGTTAATGATAAAATTAGAGACAGCCTAAAAGAGCAATAAGTTTCTAACTATAACAATATAAACTTTTTTTGGGTTATGATCAAGCTAAGATTGGACCTCCTTTATTTAGAAAACTAATGTAAATAGAAAAAAGAGTCTAAATTTTAGACTTATAAACTCTTACACCGTCCCTTTTTGTAGTGCAGTATCTAGCTGTAGGTGCTCTTCCAGGTTTGGATTGAATATATGCTAAGAGAACGTAATTAAGTACTGAATCTAAACTTGATTGAATAGCAGTAAATAGTTGAGTAAATTTGTTATTTTATGACACGTGAAAAGACATCGAGAGAAATCGCAACCAAGTTAGCCTTTTTAATGCAGTGTCCAGTGGCAACTTCTACTTAATTGATTGTATTATTGAAATTACTTCTCAGATTCTGTAGCGACTCAATGTCTACAACAATAATTATTTAATCCAATATGTAAAATTATCATACATTGTTAAAATATTAAATATTCACTACAAGTTTTGTCATACAAAATGGCACAATAAGCAAACAACAACCACAAACACAATACTATTTCTCACCAATCTGAGGTAGGTCATATAGAGCAACAGTCAGTGCCACGCACTACACGCACGACAACCGCTGCACGCTCCATCTCGTGTGACATAATGTCATGTCACGCACGCACACAGGCGCACCCACACAGCAGCACTGTTTGCGCTGGCGCAGTGAAATCGGGGTCATGGTTGCACGCACACGCGCGCGTCTGACGCACGCGTGTGCATGTGCAAGGATGCAGTTGGGAGGAAGGGGAACTGAAAAATGTTGGCGCGATGCCATGAAACGCATTTGCTACTAGATGTGAGGGATAATTGCTGATTGGCAAATGTGTTGTAGATATGTATGGCTATGAACAGGAGTTTCAGTTTTATATGAAAACTACCTGCCCCGCAAACAATAGATAAAAACCTATTCTTTTTTCATCAAAATTGTCCCTTTCGGAGGAGTACGCGGAGGAGTAACAAGGTGACTGGTGACACGAGAATTTTATATATTAGGTATAGAATCTATTATACGATATGTCCAGTAAAGATAAAATAAGACTATTTTGATAGTAATGTAAACATATTAAATTAACGAAATTTCGACCATTGTAAAAGTAATGTCCTTAATTAATGTAACTGCCTCGTTGGTCTAGCCGCTAAGGCGCTTACCTAACAAGACAGAGGTCGTGTGTTCGATTCCCACTGGGTATATACTTAGTGAATTTCTCAATTCTGAAACCTGCCTTATGTATTCAGAGGTCCAGGGGTCGATTCCGATATTACTAATGGCTTTCCTATACTTTGGTAAGTCATTTTTTTAATACCACAACTGTGAAGGAAAACATTGCGAAGAAACCCAAGTGTCTGGAGGTGTGCACGTACCTCTTTCTACGTATAATTGCCTAACTACGAGGTTGGTGCGAGAATCTAGAGTCGAACCGACTACCTATGCGCCCATGACGTTGTCACTCCTTAAAAATAAGGTACTGGGATCTGATGCAGATTGATATTTTTCCTACTTTTATAGGAAAAATAGCTAAAGTTTTGAATTTTAAATTTATGGCAATCATAGAATGTTATCATATATTGAGGTTCTAATGTCTTAAGTTCAAAATTATTTTAGAAATTATGGTCAGAGTGGTTTTTTTCCTGCTACCATTTTCTCCTCTACAAATACGGCCCGAAGGCAGCGGCTAACATTATATGTAAGTACATTCAGCAAACAGAATCTTTACATTGAAGTGAAATAAATTATTTTGATTTTGATGGAAAATTCGAATATTACTACCCTGCAATGCGGGGAAAACTAAAAAAATATATGCATTGTTGGTCTTGTGGTATTTTTTTTTATTATTTTATTTATTAGGACCACCAACAAGATATACACCAATACATTCACAATAGACAATAGACTAAAAATAAGGTAAGTGTTATCTCACTTACAGGCAGCCACAACATGCACCGATAGTATTAAGTTGCTCGAGGACTTACAATTACGTATAACGTCTGATTGCCATGCGATTGTCAAGGATTCGACTAGGGGCCGCTTGCTTTTGTACATGTTGCCTCAGTCTGGGTGTGTTTCAATTTTTATGATGTCCTTGCCAGGGCCTAGATTCTACTAATGCATTGTAGTACAATGACAATTGCAAGGTTGCGTTGATTTTATTTCATTTCCACTTCAAAACGACGCGCATACGCGTATTCGTAATTCAAGGCGTCAATGGAACCAAAAAAAATATCACGTGACCCGACAATGTAACTGTAATTGAACTGCAATGCGTTAATAGAATCGAGCTCCTGGCTCAGGGTATCCTAGTTTAGGACCAAGAGAAGTGATTGTGTCGTGCTAAAGTTATTTAGTTACAGCACCTCACTGGTCCTTCGAAACTAAAGATCCAATCATCATACAACCCCCTTTGTAAGTAACTTGGGATCATCATCATCAGCCCACCGCTGCCTACTGCTAGGTATAGGCTTTTTCCCCCAAAATGCCATTTCGCACGGTCTCTCGCCATTCGCATCCACGGACCTTCCACGTGGGTTATTCAAGGAAAATTAGAAACGTACCCCTTTGTAAGTAATACTGAATGTAATACCTTTTAAAAATGTAAACAAACCACTAGTTGTTAAGTTTTTCAAGCAATAAAGATATTTATATGTTTATGTTTATTCGAGGAAAAATAGATAACTGCGGTGGTCCTGTCCAAATTCCCAACCAACGACAAAACAATGCGTAACCAACATCACTGACAGTAATGATTCGACGGATGGAACCTTGACACGATGAAACACATTGATTTCAGCCATTCTCGGTCAGTAGAATTCTGAGTAACAACATTGTAAATTATGTGCGAATTTACACTTTTTCCTCTTATAATTTACCCAAAAAAGACAAGGAAAAGAAAATATGGTACTTAACGGGAATATCAATCGATCAAACCGTGGACGGATTTACAAGCAGCCCCAAAACCTCTAGTAATAAAAGTATGTAATCACACTGTTTACATTTTTTTTGTTGTCTTGTTATTGCATAATCATGTTTGTATGTATTGTTGGTGTTGGAAATAAACTTATTATCTATCTATTTATCTGTCTGGGCAAGATAAAAACTGCCCGAAACCGGCGTGCGTGCGTGGAACGATTGAATAATGTTGGCGAAGCTAAATAAATCTGTCATCGTGGACAGGATCGTGGCAAGTGGCAGTCCCTGGTCTCTGCCTACCCCTCGTGATGCAGGCGTGAGTATTTGTTATGTTATTAGTCTACAGGCGGCAGACCTTTGTACAATATAATCTTTCTTTTCATCTAATATATAAAATTCTCGTGTCGCAATGTTAGTGCGCATACTCCTCCGAAACGGCTTGATCGATTTTGTTGAAATTCCATATGTATATTCGGTAGGTCTGAGAATAGGTTGTTATCTATTTTTCATACCCCTATCTGGCAAAACAACGTTTGCCGGGTCAGCTAGTAATAATATAATAGGTATGTAATGGCGCAAGCCATACCTAGATGGTCGTAAAGCCAAGTCAGCGGCCTTAGGGCGGCTTGAAAACTTCTGACAGTAAGACCAGCCACTAGTCTTACAAGCCTCCGCCAATCCGGACTAGCCCCCCGTGGTGGAGTATGGCCTATACCTTCCTCAGGGAAGAGACCATGCCCCTCGTCGGTACGTCATGGCGCAAAACGTTTTTGGACTTATTCACAGGATAGACCTTAGCCCTGGATGAACGGTTAGAGCTGAATCAGATAGCGCTGACAGAATTTCCACCTAAGCTTGGATGTGAAACAAGTGTTCCACCGTTTTTGAAGTAAGACTTTCGTTAGCACTACTCATTAAAAACATATTTCGGTAAGTGTATCTGGAATAAAGTTAATGATATTCTACCGCTGTTGTGTTGCTACTTACTAATAGTCTGCGCCAAAAAATATGCTGTGAAAAATGCCGGCAGTTCCTTGTACAAATAATTTCGGAAATTTAGAGAGATGTTGAAGATAACAAACACCTCCCTAACGGTAGTTAAGTTTCAACACGTGGCGCTTATCTAAACTGCGTTAAGTAGTTATTTAACGGTCTTATGAATAAAAAAACTAAGTAATGACTCTCTCTTTAAGTAAAACTCTTAGTGGACGTTTGAAATTTTCTTGATTTTATAAAAAGTACGTGCTAAAACGCTGTTGTTTTTTTTATAAAAGTAACTTGTAAAATTACGCTTTGCTTTCTGAGGAAACTTTTAAACACTGTCTATTTTGTTGTGTATAAATGTTATTTATGAGTACAATAACGAATATTCTATCTATGATCTATCTATCTATCTATTTTATATCTGCTCTGTGCTTTGTCTGTTTAGTTACTAGTTTTCCTAAATATTAAATAAATAAATGTCATATTACGCACTTCATTCACTCTTATGTAGTCCGTGGTTGTGGCAGAAACTATTTTTCGTTGTAAATTTCTAAAACAGAATTCATGAAGTTTTACGAGGTTTTTAAAACTCTAGTAGAATTTAATTACATAGCGTTAACTCTGACATTTCGAAAAATATAAAACAAAATAAAAAAATAAACTCGCGCCCGTAAAAATATAAGTCTGAGAAAATACCCCTACAACGAAAGTTGTTGTAAAATGTAAATTGCGCATTTTATAGATAACTGTGTACATGGAAAATACGTTCCTTGGTAAGTCCCAACCGGCGTCGGTATGTTGTCATTGTGTAGATAGAAAGCATCGGAAAATCGAGGAAACTACCCACTCATTGGAAACTGCATATTCACTTTCTTGTGCCTTCATCCCTAACCTACAAACAATCGAAAATATAGAGAAAAGTAGCTTAATAGCACCTAATCCACGTTAAGGTCACTTCGGCAATGCACAAAATGAACACTGTGATGCACTTTGCCGTTTAACTGAGGATACCATACCATTGGTCAAAACTAATCTTCAGGTCTGTGAATAATGATCGATAAGAGCGAGCGTAAAGCCTGATTTTTGTTTTCTTTTTTTCATGCTTTCCATAGAATTAAATAGAGACGGGAAAAACGTATCCCAATTCATACATTTTATTTCGTATATAAAAAGTACTTTTCAAAAATCTTAAATACATAGAATACAACCAACCATTACTGATTTAGTATTTGCTTATGTAAACGCATATAAAAGGAATTGGGGTCTCTATTCGATTTTATCCTCACGTAGAGCACGCTTAAAAAGCATGAAAATAAAGAAATCAGATATCAGAAACTATTTCAACGTAAAGAATTTACTTTCTGTTTGTTGAATAGCACTGTACTTATAATGTTAATGTTAGCCCATGTCTGGGCCGAATGTAGTGGCCGAATGTAAAGCAAACGTAAATGAGGCTTATACTTGAAAAAGCGATAACTACAGATATTTTATATACCTATGTATAACTTTTTTTAAAGGGGCGATTTCATTGAAAAGCAACCGCAGCTTATAGAGGTAAAGTGAGGTGCACTAGATTAATATCCCAATCATGTAAGTTGTTATTTATAGGATTTAGTTTAGGCCCTGTTTAGGATTTAGTTTGTAATTATTCCGAGACCACCTTACTCGAAAAAATGCCCACGAATTAAAAAGAATTATAAATAAACATGTTCCGGTCAACGTAAAAGGTTGCAAATTTATACAATCGTTCGGTATATTTTTCCGATATATCTGTCAAATTTGCAGAACTTTTGGAACGTTTTCCTTCAGTTTAATAAAGAAAAACATTAATTTTTAATAACAAAAAATGTTCCGTACACTTAAATTGGTTGCAAATTTGACACGTGATGTAAAATAATATATTTAACACCACTCCAACTTTGCAGAACTTTTGGAATTTTGGTCTCAAGAACTGAGCAAATTATCATTTATTGCATTTTTAACAATGTTCCGGACCGCAGAACAGGTTGCAAAATTTTATAGTTAGTTTTAATACCATTCCCGACCTTACATCAAAATTTGAAAACTTTTGGAATTATAATGAATTAATTGTCTTGACTGACTGGACTATACCTAAGGGCGAACCAGTGAAAAGGATTGCAGAAGCCAGAAACCTCGGATTGCTGATGGATACTGAGCTTCGCTTCGAAAACCATGTGAGCAACTGTTTCTACCGCCTAAGAATTTAAATGATATGCGCGATTACCTTAGAGCTGATTCAAATTCAAATTCAAATATTTTATTCCTAATCCAAATAGAATATTTACTTTATGAATGTCAATGTTGTTAGTTTCACAATTAATAGATTACATGGAGAAGAAACTAACAAAGAAACTAACATAGTTAGTACAGTGGGGCCTCGTTAATCCGGAGAGGCAAAAACGAGACCCTTTCCGGATTATCGAGGCGTCCGGATTATAGTATGCCACGTATTAAAACACATGTTTAACCTTAGAGTTTCTTCGATCAATTTTTAAATAAAGCATAAAGACAAGCCTGTCGCCGTTATCCGGGCACAATTTATCAGCGAATGGTGTTGCTGTACAAACAAATGTACGTAACTAAAAGTCATTGGTACATGCGTGGTTCGAACCCAGACCCTCATGATCGAGAAGCAAGGGTCAACCCCACTACGCCACCACCGCTTTTTTACGTTTTTTTTTTTACGCTTGTTACGTTTGGGACCTAATAAACTCGGCAAAACGTGGGTCCAGTTCTAGAGACTGGTGCCTCTGCCTACCCCTTCGGGGATAACGGGCGCGTTTTTTTTTTTTTATCCACATGTTCAAAATTACGCGAGTGCGCAAAATTTACACTGTAGACGGAAGGCGGTAAAGAAAACACGACGACACCCGCCACCCCCGCAAACCCCATTGCCCGGCCGGATTACAGCGATCACCGAACAAGCGGGAGTCCGGATAAACGAGGCCCTACTGTATTAGTAAGTAACACGAGAACCTCTGGCCAAAAACCTATTTGACTCTGTGCTCTTCTAAGTACCTAAGAAGGCAGATAGCGTCTTATTTTAGCACACCACAGACATGTTCTTTATATCATGCGGGTGATTTCTCCCAAAAACAGTCCTACTTGACGTGACGTCTCCTGAGGATTCGCACGCGGCGCAAACGGATGAGCCTTTGAGAAAAAATCCTCTTAAGTAGGCACCGCAGAATTAGGAAAAAAGCCTGAGTGCGTGGGTGTTTTAAATTTTACCGAACGCTTTGATAAAAACTTTTGAAGCTTACGATAAATGATAGCAGCTCCCTGAGGGATGGAAAAATTGTTTTTGCTGTTTTGCAAAGTGACTAATTTAAGATATTTATGCCTACCTACATACATACATAAGCTCACGCCTGTATAAGAGAAAGGTATATAGGATAGATAGAGATATCTGTATCTTTAGGAAGAGATTAGGGATTGCCACCTGCCACGATCCTGACAAATGCCTTTCGCTTCATCGACATTCATTAGTCGTTGCATGCACGCACGCCCGTTTCGGGTACTTTTTATCTTGCCCTTTGCTAATGCATCCCCTATTTGGTGGAAATATGTCCGCCTGGGGCGTCCCTTACAGGCCCTTCCACTCACATTTGCTCGATATAACATAACATAACCTTTATTGTCATAAACATTTGTAATTTGTTTCGTCAGTTTTTCTTCCTTTATCCCCTCCACATGGTCCAAACTAACGCAAAATTCCTTTCTTAATTCTAGTCACTAGGTACATTATCTTTCAGTCCACCACATTGCCCGCCTACCTGCTTACTAAATAAATACTTGTGTAATATAATATTAAATTATGTAGTAGACTACAGTTAAAACTTTATATTCTGTTAACTGTTCACTATTGTAGAGATAGTTATTGCATTTTATCACGCTAAGAATAGATAAAATCGCAACTCCCGCCCGTAAGAGACAAAAGAACTTTCCCACAACCAATCCATCTCAGTAAGCTATTATACGAGCTGAAGTAAAAGCGGCCAATCGCAATGGAAAGGAAAATCTCTAAGCCACTTCCTCCAGCGGAAATTGAAAGTGCATCGCTTGAGTATTTACGACGTCAACAGGAGAAAACTGCACTCTACATTGCTGCGCTACGGACTTTCGTGTTCTACTAGCGCCATCTGTTATAGCTGTACAAAAAAAAATGTTTTTCGCAGTGTTATTGCCATCTATGATTCAAAAGTCGTACTAAAACAGTTGAATAATATTACCGCCATCTAGGAGTACAAATTGTAACTTACAAAGTCGAGCGTATTGCTTAACGCCATCTATACTCACTCCCGTTAGAAAAATAATTAGCGCCATCTATTTGTAAAATATGTTACTATAAAATTCAGCGTGGTGTTAGTTCTACTACTCGCCGCTAGATGGCCGTGTAGTGAATTTTTTTTTTTTTTTTTTTCAAAATAATAAAGCTCACCTTTACCTCCACCAGCATCGTGCACCTGAGGCTTCCCCGACGGCACTCGCTGCATCGGCGAGGCGCTCCCGTAGTTCATACTCGTCCCGTTGTAGTCCGTACTGAGCGGCTCTTGCTTTATACTGCACGAGGTCGCTGCCAGTTTCTCAGCGAGCAAAGGGTTCGCCGAGGCGATGTTGTATCGGGCATTGTTCAAGTTGTTGGCAACCGCGTTGTTTATCGCATTCGTCCCGTTTCTGAGCAGCTGCTGCAATCGCTGCTGGCTGTTGCTCTGGTGGTGCAGCTGGTTGCTCTGCTGGTAGTAGCCCTGCAGCTGGTTGCTGGACGCGGAAGATATGTTGTTGTTCTCCTCTTGCTGAAACGTTAGAAATATGCAGCGATTACTGCTAAGTCTCCTTTTTTATGTACAATAAAGTTTTCTCCATCGAACTCTATCTAAGTCCGTTTTTTAATTCGATGCAAGACTGTATTGACTGATGACTTCTTGATGACTTCTTTTTTGACAGTATATTTCAATGAGGAAGGAAACCTAGGTCTGTGGTATATTTACAATTATTATTTTGACTTTAACCTTGATATTGTGGAATCTTTGTGACTTCTTGATACCTAAATTCAGAAAGTTTGAAGCATTAATCTCTACAGGACTGTTATAGAAGGTGGGAAGCTGCATAAATGAGAGACTTATTTAAGAAGAAAAGCACAAACGTAGAGAGTTCAGTTTATTTAGTTTCGGACTACGTAAAACGAAATGTTGATGTAAAAATTAAAAAGTTAATGAACGTTGAAATCGTTAAATGCGGTAATCAATAATACTAATTTGCATGCTAGTTCAGTACCTAGATAATCCATCGCATCAATTAACGAAATATCCTCGTAAGGCCTGACCTTGAAAAGAACAATTGATTTTGTGATCACTTGAAGACATTGGGCCTCACGAGGATATCAAACCTTCTTGACACGCACAGTAATTTTTTTTTGTAACCCAGATCTTGAGATCTTGAGGAATCTCGATACTAATTTGACAGTTAGACCATCGGAATCGCTTAGGATTTGGTGCGCTTAATATAGGGGCAGAGCGGAATATTATGATAGAATGAATGTAGGTACTTAATGATTTAAAAAAGTGTTTCCAAGGAAGTTGTCAAATACTATTCTCTGCCTTGATTTCGAGTGTGGATATAATTATTGTTGTTTGACATCATTAAAGAATAGATATATTACTTATACCGCGAAAATACTATTCCTCTTTTGCTTTTGCATTTGGGTAAAAATCGAAAAACTAATTGTACCTATTGTAAACAGTGAAAAAATCACAGTTTTGACATCAGAGACAGTGTTCGGTAAATGATGATGGATACGGCGATAAGAAACGTACCTAACTATTTTATTTTAGGACATACGTAATTAATTCGTTTGTCTGACGGCCTGACAACAGCCTGTGGTTTCAAAACCAAAAAAGACTCGAACGCACACATATAAATCTCCAAACGGCTATAATGAGAATGACACAGATACCTACTCTCCAACACATTCTAACAATGTTTTCAATAATATTAACGATAACAATGTTAAGAATTAAAGAAAAAAAACGATACCTATACCGGATATTAAAAAAAACTAATAGAAAAAAATCATTAAACTTTTTATATTATAGTATCTAGTATTCTTTATTATTAGTAATGAGGCAAGTTTTATCATCTAACTAGCAAATGAAGCATACATTCAACTATTAAAACTAAAAATGTCCAAAAATGTGGAACGCTTCACGATTTTGCGTGTCATCCTTGCGCAGTAGGTATGCGCGGGACCATGCTAATCTTCTCTTTAAGTATCGTTCCCATTTTAGTTCAAGTACTGCGGTAGTATAAGTTTATTTGTATAATTGTGGTAATATGAGGTAATTGTGTGGTAACTGTCTCTGTTAAAGATATTCCTGTTACACAGTATTGTTAACTGGGAGTCCAAGACAGCAGAGAAAAGAATGTAGGTACCTTATAAAAAAAGATTTACACAGTTTTAAGCTACAAAGTCTTTGATAAATATCAAAGGAAATATAGAAAAGCTTTAAAAAAAACACATTCTAGAATACCTTTATCTCAATAGGCGGCGCTGCCGACGCGGTAGAGTTCGTCAGGTCCGTGAAGAAGGTGTCAAAGTTGTCGAACGCGGTCTCCCCGAGTTGCTTCAGGATGTCATCAGGGTCCGCGGCCTCTGAGCCATCATTCTCGAGCGTGAGGCCGCCGACGATGGTCGAAAGCTCGGCCTGCGAGAGCTCCCCGAGCGACGTCGCCACAGACGTCGCCATCTGCTGTAACTGCGCCGCCGCCTGGCCGCCGGCCGCCACTACCGCGTCCTGGAGTTGAGGAGAAGGGTGTGATTAGCCTTACTGATTATCAAAGTTACTAGTGGCCATTGTAATATCATACAGGCTACAATGTATTAGGTTTCAGATGATTTGAGATCTTTTCTCAAGTCTGAGTGGAGATTTTTTTCCGCTCCGTTTTTCTCCACTTCAAATTGGTATGGCCTGAGGCAGCGGATAATAATAATATAGTATAATATTGACATTCAGCAAACAGAATGTAAAATGCTTTGCGTTGTAATTTTGATGAATTATTTCTAATCTGGGAAGAAGCGGTAGGTAGATGAGTTGTCTCACCTTCAAGAGATTCAAAAAGAAAGAATTAACCTGGGAGAAAGCGGTGGTAACTTGCCTTCGAAGAGTCATGGGTTCAAACCCCGGCACCAATAACTTTCTACTAAGTTAAAACGTTGTAAACATTTACATACATTGCTTCTGGTCCACTAGATCACTCTGGATCGTGGAAACCAGAAACAGCGACATCAGAAACATGTAAAAATTCTCGACCTGAGATTTTTGTTCCCAACCGGGATTCGAACCCGGGATCTCTTGCGTGGTAGGCAGATCTACGCTACGACACAGAGGAATACAACGGTATTCTGTAGCAGATCTAGCAAAGCAACGTCCGAAGCCCCTCGCAACACAGAAGTATCGTGGGGCGGAAGTGCGGAGAAGACGCGCCATTTTTGCAATTCACTTTCATACAAAATGTACCTACTAAGGGAACGGGACGAAGCCCTCACACAAGAGACAGGGCGAGCGAGAGCGCGAACTCTATCTTTCCCGCTCCCCCGCACCACGTCCCGTATGTGTGAAGCCTATGATACACGGTTTTAAACGGCAGTTTGAAACAGAGGTTTATAACAGTGTAGTCGATTGTTTTATGCCAAATTTCTGGTTTGAAGCCGTGTAGCCAGCAAAGAGCAGCTCGCTTTTTTTTGTTTCAAACTGCCGTTTAAAACCGTGTATCATAGGCTTGAAGAGTAAGGAAGTTTCTGACAGTCTTATGAAGATCTAAGTAATAGGGAGGGACGAACATTATTGGCGACTAACGGCGCGACAACGGAGCTCAACGGACCTTGCCTTGCTAGCTTTACCGAGATTAAAGTCCGTTTTTCAATTCGATGCAAAAAAAATACGCGGTGTTACCGCTAGAAAATATATAGGTTTAATCGGTAGATTTTTTTTACCGTGAATAGAAGACTCATGTGACCGAAATCCTTATCACATCAAAGACATTAAAATTTAATTAGGTACTCATAGGAGCAAAGTCTAAAAAAACACCTAGGTAGTTACGTAGCCATTTTTACTAGGAAGTAAAATGAGGTTATTTAGTTTTCACGTACTAGCAACACTCGGACATTGATATGTCAACGTGACAGTTTTTTTTTGCATTGAATTGAAAAACAGACTCTAAAGCACAAAGTAAGTAAGTATGTATAATAAAAACGTGGCGTGTACGTACATTATACAAGCTCACCTGCAGGCAACTGGAGAGGTCCACCATCCTGCCCTCATTCTCCGCTGACCACCATTCGTCCTCAATAAATGGCATCGCCAGAGCCGACCCCGGCGCATACGCCCCCGCCACCTTGCGTCTGCACACGCCAGATGGCGCCACTCGTCGCACACAAAACTAACACTACTACACAAGTTCACACAGCACTACACTTTACTACTAAAACGGTTCAAAAACGTCTTTAAAACACTAGTAAATTCGATTAAATAGTTTGGCGTTTCGGACGGAGCGAAGTACATTATTCGATGTAGATCTTCTCTAATTAGGTACTTCGGTTGAAGGAACACATAGTGGTTTGAATGCACGGCTTTGCTCGCAACTTGGTCCAGGTTACCTCACCCCCAGCTCGATCCGTTTCAACAGCGACCTGGGGGCATAGAGAGTGAGGCTTTCACGTCTTAAAACAATGGCGGCGGGCCGGGGCGACGCCGCTGACACTACTGACTTGAGACGTTTTTTTCCTGGGATATTTCAGTTACGAGAAAATGGAGAGGGGTGAATAGGGAATTAAAACTTTGATCACTACCTAACTGAATAAGACATTCATTTTACAAGTTCAAGAAGGCAATGAAACACCTTATTCTTTCTTATTACAACATAAACATTTACATGCATACATTCATACATACACATGCATTGCTTCTAGCTCCACACTAGGTTACCCTGTGTCGTGGGAACTAGAAACAGCAACATCACAAACATGTAAACATCCAAGACCTGGGGTTTTTTTTAATCCCCAGCCGGGATTCGAACCCGGGATCTCTCTCATGGAAGGCAGATGCGTTAGCTGCTGCGCCACAGAGATCGTCACAATATAGATTTTTAGGTGAAATGTAGAGAGTATAATAAGGAAGACAAGATTTAAATACTTTATCGAACAAAAAAACATACAATATTTATAACAGTAACATTGGTGGCCTTATTGCTAATAGCTGTTTTTCTCGAGGGAAAGGGGGGGAAATTGGGCGTGTAAGCCTTTCTAAGGCAATAAATTTTCCTTACTCTCTCTTGTTACAGTATGGACAATCAAAATTTGTGTGAAATGTAGAGTTCACTGTTATTAGTTTTTGCCATAGGCCTAAGTCCTTGATAAACTGAACTTAAACTAAACTTGACTTTATTTGCAACCCTTATTGCATTTATGTCAGTGCCCTATCATTTATTAGTCTACGCGCTTAATGCGAGTTGATGTTCGTTAGCTAACCTAAACTGTACAAATTGCTTAAGTTTTTTTTTTTCTTTGATAAAAAAAAAACGTAAAAAAACGTATTTATTCACTCTTTTGCCTGTGTCAGTGCTGCTGTTGATGCAATAAAGGTTCATTTTTCTTTTTTTCTCTTTTAATCTGTCGTCATGATGAGACTACGACAAATAAGAGGAATGCTCATAGATGAAACTGGGATAAGAAAAACTGCAGCTATCATTAGACAGGGCTTGCAAAGTCTCAAACTGTCTAAAGACCCTAAAGGTTTATAAAATACGTTATGACTCTCTTAGAGTCGTTTTAAGTAAAACTCTAAAACTTAGTGAGCGTTTTAAATTTTCTTGATTTATGAAAGTCTAAAACGCTGTTATTTTTTTTAATGTCACATTACCATTGGAAGAAATTACTTTAAGTAATAAGGCCGCCAATTGTACTGTACTATGTTATTGTCAAATCTCATGTGTAATTCCTGGTGTACATACAATAAAGAATATTCTATTCTATTCTAATTATTCTACCCAATTCATTCATTCTTATGTAACGATTTTTTTATAACTCGAAGTTAAATTGAAAAACTTTAAAAACACGACGTAAAATCTAAAATGTAGGTACCTCCCAAGACGAAGAAAAGTACCTACCTACTTGCAATTGCAATTGTATCGAGACTTTATAAATCATAATTTACTTATGTAAGATCGACCGAAGCCTTTCTAGGTGCCGTTTAAGTAAATACGGTTTTTTTTATTTTAATAAATAAGACCGCATTTTCCGAGTCCATAGGGGCCATAGGGCAGCCAAAGTGGGTCTGTCTTTGCGATCACGATCACCTGGCCACGTCCCGGTGTATGTCGAACCTCCGCCGACACAGCATAGAGCCCGCTCGGCGCCACCGCAGCCCGACGACCAGCGCCCCCGGCGCCGCTCTGGAAAAAACAGACCAAAGCCATCAGCATATTTAGAGAAGAAAAAAATATATATATAGCAAAAAGACGCATAACAGGAACAAAACACACAAGTAACATAGTATATGCAACGCAACAGACCAAACAAAAAATAAAACAAAACCATAGTAGGTACCTAGGCTGTGTTGCATTTAAAAAGAATTTAAAAGAAATTATTAATAGTAGTACATGCAAATTTAGTACTAGCTAGCACTAAATTTGTAAACTGTTTCGAGTTTTCTAACGCTAGAGGTTTTTGATTTAGTGTCGTTTAAAGTCTGAAAAAAATGCCAAGTATAGATAAATGGATTATAGGTACTTTCATTACTAGGACGATTAAAAAATTAGGAAAAAACTATGCTGGAAAGCTTTTTGAAAAGTCAGGCGTTGACCTACCGTAGCTACAAAAGTTCAGCAATTAGTATGGTCTCTTCAAAAACGATTAAAAAGTTCGATTTTAATTACATTCCCGACTTACATCACTAATCAAGCACTAAGTTCTACTAACGAGGTGCCTTCATATTATCTTGAAACAATAAGCAAGTCCACGGTGACTTGCAACAATGCGCGGAACACGCATCAAAATTCATCGGGCAAAAGAAAACTCCGTGCAAAAACCCTCACAATGCACTCCGGGGCGCGTCTTTCTCTATAATTGCTCAGCCGCAGCCGTCAGTAAAAAGTTAAATAACTTTTGTTTTCTAAGCGCGAACTTCCTAGTAGGGGCCTGTAGAGTTGGCGGAAAACTGCATTTCTCTTTCGGAAAATGCGTTTGAAGACAAACGGTCATCACAATTTTATTTATCAGTAACTAACGTGTGTTTTATTACAGCACAAAAGATAATTAACCTGCGTTTTACTATAGAAAACACGGAAACACCGTCGAATTGAAATTCATCATTTTTAATAGTTGCAACTTTGTACTTTCAACTAATCGTTCTATGCTTAAGTTTAGACCTGAACCTTATGTCCACGGACTATTAAAGCCACTTTCAGTTTTTACACGACTAGGCAGTAAGATTTTCTCCAAGTGGAGTGTACATGGCGCACGCGATATCAAGATATGCGGTGAAAAGTGAAATGTACCTTCTACCAAGAGTCGTTGACTTCGCCATGTTGCGGTCGTCATGACAACAGGCGTTGCGCGCGCGCATATTATGTAACAAACATTCTACCTAACTAACTAGGCAGGTAGTTGATCAAAATGAAACTTAAGTTAGGTTCTATGTAGGTACTTTCTTGAACTTTGTCAAACTGGACATGAAAAATCACAAAATTGCTGAAAAATTATTCATGTTTACTATGTTACATAATATGTAACATAGTAAACATGAATAATTTTTCAGCAAATGTAACATAGTAAACATGAATAATTTTTCAGCAATTTTGTGATTTTTCATGTCCAGTTTGACAAAGTTATTTTTGTTTACTATGTTACATATAATTTTTCAGCAATTTTGTGATTTTTCATGTCCAGTTTGACAAAGTTCAAGAAAGTACCTACATAGAACCTAACTTAAGTTTCATTTTGATCAATTACCTGCCTAGTTAGATTATATAACTACCTGTGTTACAAATTAATCCAGGATAAAATTTGTAAGTACATACCACATAACAAATAAAACGAACAACCAAAGTTACGCTAAGTTCCGCTACGAATTGTTAGTGCAAGGTTACCGCGCTTGGCTGTACAAGGAAGTAGATTCAAAGCACAAAATTCAAGGTTCAGTTAGATCATTCGATTGGTTGTGTTTATTTATTCGACGATGTTTAGTTTGGTAATAATAAAATTAAAAGACAACGCCTTCAAAATAAATGAAGGAAAAATTTTGGAAAAATTTAAGGAAAAAGGAAATTGTAAAAACGAACGCACAGTTTTGCGTAAAACGGAACGTACCCTGTTTTGGGTTTCGTTTTTTCGTGAAGTGACTTACAGCACTGTAAAAAATGTCTACTTGTGCCTCAGCAACAAGGACTTTTTACGTCCATGCTCACCAATGAATCACCATTTGTTTTCGTTAAATAGTGTTTTCTGCTTAATTTAATTATGTATTAGAACACAATATACATATTATTATCTTTCGATATCCCGACTAAATAGCAAAAACAAAACGCATACACCAGCGTTGCCGTTAGCGTACATTTCGTACATTTGACGTATGTACGTTTTAGGCCTCGCATGTACGATGTACGTTTTCATCTCTTTACGTACCGTTTTGAACTTGACAAAAAGAGTGAAGCTGTATTAAATTATTTTTAGAAAAAAGTCCTTCATGTACGTTTTTAACCCAAAGTGTACCTTTTCTGCGCCCGACATGTACTTTTTGAGAACTCAGTTGCGGCAACACTGGCATACACAGCGTGACAGACAGCTGATATTGATATTTGTCTGTTTACGCAAAGTGGTGATCTTGTAAAAGATTCTACGTATTTTTACGATGTCTGAGGACAGTAAATCGGATTCCTCCACGTCTGAATCGGAGGTCAGTCCATGTAGTTCCAGCTTCGACCCGCACAAGGCGTTGTATTCGAGCAAGACGAAAATACCGGTAAAAAAAGCGCCGCTCTACGACAACGTCGCGATGTTTGAGTCCGCCCAAAAGACGCAAAAGGTTATTCCCATCGGCCACAGCGATTTGGTCAAGAAAAGAGAGGAGGAGAAGAAACAGGCTGAACTGGCGAGGCAGCAAGAGATAGAGGAGATCAACAGACAACGCTTTAGTCAATACGAAAATCGAGGTGAGTTTTTGGGGTTATGTCATTGTTTATGTTTTTTTTAGAGTCAATACTTGACATTAACCCATAAGTAAAGTCTCACGCTGTATTGCCGAAGGCATGTACTAAATATTGAATTTTATACTTTATTGTTTTTCCTATTCAGTTTAGTTTTACAACATCCCAGGTTTCCCGGGCTGCAGTAACTGGAATTGTCCTAAAAAACTAGCTCTGTTTTTATAATGTCATTTCAGAAAATAGTCTATTTTGCAAGCCTGGGCCAAATATTTCAATTCAGAGAGCTTTAGTTAATGTTTAAAGAGAAAAAAAGAGATATTATATTCGATAATGAAACATCTTTTATGTTACCGGTACGGGCACTAAGACTATGACACGAGAATTTTATGTATTAAATTATATTCTAGTGAAAAAATATTTTCAAATTCATTCTTATTACTTTGATTACTTTGTATATTTGTATAATATACACCAGCCCCGGATCTAGGGGGGGGGCAAACCGGGGCGCATGCCCCGGGCGGCAGCTTAGAGGGGGCGCCAAAATTGATCTTGAAAAATTTTTTTTTATCGCAAATCGCTTAGCATCCAGTGCACATTATTTTATTAATAATTATGTCAATTTCAAAATTCCCGATTGATCACACATTTTCAGTTTATTTACCAACGTATCCTAAGTCGATTTTCGAACTCGCTTACGCTCATAGCGATGTCTCTCTGTTAAGCCTGGGGAATCTCCTTTAATAAACACGAACGGCCTATTACAATGTGATCTCAGTTTGTTTGTTTATAAATTTGTTTAATTTGGCGTGTAACACTGTAACACCGTGTAACAATAAATTAACTACAAAAATAAATAAAAAATGCTCAAAACTTAGGTAAAAGAAACATCTCGAGTAATCTCGACTGTCTGCTCTGCGTTTTCTGTTGGTATTTTATTTTTTGTTTCAAATTGTTTTATGTTTTTTTAATAATAATAATTGTATTTTCCTCAAATGAAAAAAGATTAACTAATAGTTAAGTAATGAAGAGTACAAATTCATTGCGTGATACTTCCCGATCCCAAAAATTTCATCCATTGTATTTTTGTAACTTTCTTACAATAGTTTATCACTATTTATAATTTTTTGGGCTAGGGGGCGCCAAATCCAATTTTGCCCCGGTGCAAAAGAATCGTAGATCCGGGGCTGATATACACACACATACTAATTAATTTTTATGTAGTGAAAGAAATTTATCTGAATCGTGGGGCAAAAGTTTAAGAAAAAAGATAATAATTATTTCACTGCACTTTTGCTATGGTCGGTGGGGAGACCACCAGCCTGATGGGCCGACGACATTGTGAAAGCGGCTGGGAAACATTGATAAATACATAGATAGACTTTTGCACCACATTCATAGAATCTATATTATATTGCACAATTCTCAGTAAATCAGTCTGCACATCAACAATTTATGAAGTCTACCTATCACGGGTAATAGAAATGGACAGTTATGTCTCTAATGAATCACTGTGACCGGTCGATTCAGATTATGAGAGATCTATTTTTAATTCATGTAAATGAATTAATTATTCATTAATTGTGCCCGGATAACGGCGACAGGCTTGCCACTTGTCACATTTGGGACCTAATAAACTCGGCAAAACGTGGGCCCAGTTCTAGTGATTGGTGCCTCTGCCTACCCCCTCGGGGATAACGGGCGTGAGTTTATTTATATTATTTTTTATAAATTTCTAATTTAATCTGTCTGACAAAAGACGAATATTGTTACAGTTTTCGAACTAATCTATCCTTAGGCGAACTTAAATAATAATATTATTTAGTTCGAAAACTGTAACAATATTCGTCTTTTGTCTTATATAGACTTTTGTCTTTATAATAGGATACAGCCATCACATTATGAACTGTTATTTAATTTTATAGTGACAACTATTAAGCTTTATTCAGGATACTCTTTTGTCGGAAGAGTCCGACCAGGTTTCGCTCTCGTTCGCAGAGCTTTATCATGGTGAGCAGAGGAACTAGCGTCGTCGGTTGTTCGTCTCTCACGTTTGTTGGACTCTTCCGACAAGTCAAGTAAGTGTATCCGGCCTAAAGTTAATAATGTGTAATGCTTACGAAACTTTTAGTTAAAATATAGTGGAACCTCTTTGTCGCGATTAATCTTTTCCTTAGGGCTGTTCATTAAGTCAAATAAATTTCGCATGTTGTCCATCGACCCCTTCTGCCTTTCATCCGACCGATCCCGGGTTGAGACAGCCGGGGCGGCAGCCGAGGTCAGCGGGCGCACGGACCCGCGTATGCGTTCATCGTTCCCCGGTGTGTGTCAAGCGCGGGCGACGACCCGCCGCGTGCTGCGTCACCGCTGACTGTTCAGCTCGGGGGCGGCTCCAGAGGGATTGCCTCGCGTCTCGCTGCTGTTGCAGATACCCTGTGTCCTCTCTAACCAATGGCAGTCCCTATATTGAGCGAGAAAAATCCAGACGTATGCTCGACCTTTGCTAGCTAAATCATCAGGTATTTTGCAGGGGTTCGTGCCCATAATTAGGGCAGTGAAGACATTTTGGTTCGGAATACTGAGTACCAATGATTGGGCCAGTTGCTGAATTGAGAATTTCGCTAAGTAACTACTCAACTGTGGTGCTGTCTCGTCAACTTTCTCAGAAAAGAGCGTGATAGAACGTTACTTGAAATTATCAATTCAGAAACCGACCAATTGTTTTGTAAGTTAGGAACATTTTGTTGGATTCTAGTAGAAATGGCACTCGCTAACCGTGAAGGTAACTTGAGTGTCTGACTCTACTAGCGTTTGAAATCGCCAAGTGGTGTTGGCTGTGTCCCAAGATACAATTTAATATAGTTTAGGGTTTCAAGTTACTCTAGATATAGTTAACTGTTGTTAATGGCCAATAAAAACTCTCGCTTTTATGCTGTGATGTGCTCTCATCGATACAAATCGACGTCTGCTTTCCACTCCGTGACATTGGTCGTAGTCCCCAATGAGCGCAGATGATTGGTTAACTAGACAATCAGCAGGCCTTTGTTGATTATCGGACGGTGCTTCTGCTACCTCTACTACGATATGCCACGAGTTCTGCAGTATTCCGTACTTGAAGCTAATGAAATCAACGATCATAGCTTCCTTAGTTGGCTATCCCAGGTGACGCAGTGCGATCAAAATCCACTTTGTCTGGTGCGGGCTCTTGGTGCTCAAAATAATTGTCTTGCTCTTGTTGTATTCGCGAATTGCAGTGGCTTGCTATAAAAAAAGTTTTTTTTTTATACTGACATGCTTTTATATCTGGCCAGTAATATAGGTATCGATCGAGACAATTCTTAGCCCGACTTTTACTCGGACACCCGACGCCTGTATTGCAAATGTCATGTTGAATTAGCGCCAAGCCTTCGCCCCTAGCAACGTGGTGACCGCGTCTATCGGCGGATTATCGGCGGACCACACAGGCGCGGATCGCATCGTACGGCTTCGCGGTATGGCGGGGCATTAGTAGATGGATGGCTGATTAATGGCACTAGGACCGGAGTTTCGTTCCTGTCTGGAAGTGGGTTTTCTCACGGGCCTTAACATTTCTCAGTTTACTACCGACTATAAAGGTACTTACTGAACGTACTGGGGCAAATAAAAAGGTGTATGCGTCCTGTCTGATGACAAACGATGCTATAAAGGATTTCATTATTTTGCTTGGTTTGGTGTTGAAGATTCTTAAAACATTACATTGGATTGCTGTACGTTGCCTTAGTTAAACTTAGAAGGTCTGTACTTTTTCTGAACTAGTTCTCAACAGCTGGTGATCGTCATATTCGTAGATGACAACGTCCGACGCTAAAAGATTGCGCGATATTATTGAATAGGCGTATGTTGGTAGATAGGCAATCAAACAATGTCTAGACGATCAGTTGAGGCGATTTATTGGGGATTGAATTTAATATAACATTTGCATTCCCCGGTGGGTGAACATGAATGTTCTTAGCATAAACTAGAAAGGAGTCTTGATGTTCTCCTCAAATACTTTACAATACTGAACAAATGAAGCGTTAGTAAGTAGAACTAAATAGTGTTCAGGGGTGCAATTACATAAGTCCTCCACTGTATGGAGTCGTCTGATTTACCTAGCCGAACTGTCATATACATAGATATTTTCACACTTAGTTGTCTAAATGCTCCCGATAGAGTAGAAAGTTACGTAATACAAGGGCAGGTTCTTACAGTACAGACAATCTGGCATTGCCGATGCGTTTAACTTGACTCTTGTACTAGTGAGGGGGGTGTGGTCAAACGGAATCAATGATACAGCTGATGAGGACAAATTTTAGAATTTGGCGCACAGCACAGTAGAGCCCTTCGCCTGTCTACACAATCTGAGAACCTATTATCACAACTCCTCCACTGTATGGATTTACCCGGATTAACCCACTTCGAATCAAAAACCTTCATATTTTGACACTTTGGAAACGTCAAAATAGACAAACAACCCCATATCGTGGATAGTTACGTGATAGGAAGTCTGGGCCAGTTTTGGAGCATATATATCATAGGCCGATTGTGACGCGGTCGACAATACAGCGGTTCATTTGCATGACGCCCGTGACCCAATGCCCCTGCGCCGGCCTCGGCGGCCGGTGTACTTCTTTTTGCCTTTTTCAATTAGCCAATAGAGCGGCGATTAGGTTGCTAAGCAGTTTTTGTGGTCTGCGCCAGGTTTCACCAGTTCTGCGATTACGGGGGGATTTTTGGTCACAGATGATTGATCTCTGATAACGAAGATGTGTTGCTGAAGGTTTTGCTTCTTTTTCAGTTGTTTATAAGAAAATAAGTGTTAATGGATTTCATGTACGAGCATGTCTCGGACACATTTTCTGTTTGAAGTCTTGTGGTCTCCGCATGAAGATACATAATAATTTCTATTTGACCCTTAGCAAAAAAACCAGATAATCCCGTGTCACATCAATGCGTAAATGCGTGTAATTGCATATTTATTGTACACCCATTGCTCAGTATAATAATATGTTCATAGTTAATGCTACGAGGGTTGAGACTGAAAAATTGCTTGGAATCCAACCATGTTAAAGTCGCCTAGCAGATCTAGCCGCGTAGCTAGACGAATCCACCGGCTGCGCAGGCGACTTTCATCGTATAAGTTAGTGGTTCGCTTTCCTCTTGGACGTAGCCCTAACGCCGTCTCGCTCCCTCATACGTAACCTGGAACGTCGGTCATTGACACACACTATCCAGAGATTTGCCGGCTCCGTGATGGACTATCTTCCACTTACACGTGGATTGTTGTGGGCTTGATTGAATTAATTTCAATTACAGACTGTGTATGGTGGAAGAAGAAAGTAACTTAGTACCTATGTACCTACAATCTGAACGTATTACTCCAAATAAAATAGCAAAAAGCTCGTCGACGATCGAAGGCGGTATGCCATGACGGAAGCTTTGAAAGCATCAGTCACAGCTAAAAGCCACCGCACCAATAAAAAAAATCTACGAAAGTAACAAAAAAAGAGAATTCGGAACACGTCAAAATTGGCCTAAACTGTCGCCGTAACACCGCAAATCGGAACGTGACGCGCGAGCGGAAGTGACGCAACGCGCGCGTTTCGGCGCGCATCTGTGTAAACATGGCGGCTGAATGGCGCGTGGCGGGAACGCCGGGCGACGACCCCGCGCGCGGTCAGCGGCCGGGGATAGCCGAGTGAAAGTAATTCGCGAGCCCCGGCCGCGCCATGCCACCCTGGTACCTGGGGCTAGCCTAGACGCATAGATTTATTGCTAATTTCAATTGCGTGCGTTAGATAGGAAATATCGCCGTGCGGTATCACTATGGGTGGTTCAGTCAACTTACTGTACGATATAGAATTAGATTTAACGTGACCGCACAGGATCAGATTCCTCTCAAGCTAGAACGATTTTAAAACCTGCAATTAGCACCGTTACAACAAATATTTTGAAGGATCCGTTTCCCTTTACCATGATGAATGAAATTGTACACATCGAAAATCTGGTTATAGTGGTAGAATGACAAAATACTCTGTGGAAATTTCAAATGAAGTTAGTCTACATTGACCTGCATTACATGGTGCATGAATCATCCATCAGAAGTACAGGGTACTCCACTTAACACGATAACGCCTTGCCAGCTGCAAGATCAACACAGTAAAACGTCATTGCGACAATGATTCCTTTGTAGTTAACGTCATTCGCCACAAATAGAGCACCTTGCGCAACTTATGAAAGTTATAATAATAACATCCATCCAACATTATCACTCAAGGATTCCCTCTGCTATAGTATCCAGGCGAGAACATCACTGAAAAAATACCCGGACTGAGGGTTGTACATTATTAAAGTGAGATTCAGATTCATGGATTCACGGATTCAACGCACCCACACCTCTGTGCGGGTTGGCGATAAAAAGTAACTATCTATCGGTTTCACTATGCAATCTTGTCCTTTTTCGTAAACCTCAAATACGGACAGTTTATTTGGTACTTTCATTTGTTCCCAGGTCTTACAATAGCACCAAGAAGGGAGATGAAAGCCAGAAATGTCCTCACTCGCATGGGTGTTATAGAAGGGCCTCTGGCTGCTCTGAGAGACTGCGTCGACCAGAGGATCAGAGTTAAGGTAAGACGCTGAAAATCTCAACGAAAACAATTGTGAGGTAATCTGCAAGCCGATGAAAACAAAGAGACAAAATGAAAGTAATCTTCACCAAGTCGCCGTCACTAAATACATCTCTTTGGTCGGTCGCTCTTAAGGTCGATCAGGCCAAACAAAGATAATAATGCACAAATCAGATGGAGATTAAGATGACAATTTAATGGTGCTCTTCAATGACCCTCAAAAATGATCCATCTCTCATCATGCCCTGCATCCTCGTACACCTCCACTTAGGAGGTTATGACTTTATTTGTTAGCGTGGTCAGCGAAGCAACATTTTGCTCCAAAAATAATATAGTGTAGTCTATATCTGAACAAGAAGTTTAGGTGTTTTAAGATGTATTTGTCATCTGATTAGGTAATATTTGATCCTATCAGAAAAACGTAAGTAACTCAAATAGGAAGTCACAATCGATTATCAACAATCATACTTTATTTGCTGTAAAAAAGAGTAAATAATCATTGCCCCATCTCTATCTTAGTAATTAAGTACTCGTATAACATTGTGTCTTTCAGGCAGTCCACTCGCGCCTTACTTAGGACAAACAATATTTTGACAAAGGTCCTTCTTTTTTCCCACTTACACTTTGCTTTTCTAGACGTATTTTTTTCGTGCGGACGTTGTAGGCGCTTCTATCCTTTGTTTGTCCTAAGTAAGGCCTGAAAGATATAATGTTATACGAGTACATAACATATAATGATAATATTTACGAGAGAATTTGCAACCTCTAGACCACATTTAGACTACATCAATTGTTTAAATCCAATAGCCAGAAATAACCCATCTAATTACATTTAAATTGTTTTGACCGTCTCCAAGTTTTGTTATCTTTAGAGTCTTCGAGGGCATGTAAAGCCTGCCGCACACTAGCCTCGCCGAATCGAATGGCAAAAAATCCTGTTATGCATTGATAAAAGTACTCCATAAAGCCAAGGATAGACTAGGGGACAAATGTCCTACGACATGTATCGGCGACATGTCAAGCGAAGCCGGCCGATTTCGCCTGACATATCTGGCGACATCGCGCGACTTATGTCCGTACCGACGTCAGGCGAAGTCGTGCGACTTTGCGCAACTTCGCCTGACATATCTGGCGACATCGTGCGACTTATGTCCGTAGCGACGTCCGTAGCCAGACATGTCGCGCGAAGTCCGGCAACGTCGCGCTACTTCACCCGACGTCCCTGGCGACCCGTGTCGCGCGATGTTGCCAAACATGTCGCGCGAAGTCCGGCAACGTAACGCTACTTCACCCGACGTCGCGGGCGACACGTGTCGCAGGACATTTGTCCTCTAGTGTATCCTTGGCTTTAGTGATGCCCTGAACAATATGTAATTCGGCCCGTATCGGCACGACTCCGCTCTAGGCTCTAATAGACTCTTTAATACTTAACTAGTGAATAGAGTTATCTGGACGTCTAGATTCATAGGCCGTATTTGTGACTTCAGTAGCTGCAGTCTAAGCGCAGATTAGTGCATGCGCGTGGTCATTTAGTGCCCATACAGGAGAATTAAAGTCGGATTCTTCTTGATTTCCATATACAATCGTCACCACACCATACAGGAAGATAATAATAACTTCCCCTCAAAACCATCACTTGACCTGATCATGATCACAAACTAGGATACCCTGTGGTATGGTAACCAGGCAATAAATCTTTAACTCTCCTTGATTCCCTTCGACCTCTATGGTCAATCTGTTAGCTAATACTGGGCTGTAGTGCTCTGTAACCCGACCCCTGCACGAAACAAACATGGTAGCATTGCTGCTTAGGCCTCGTTTAGATTTAGTTGTCATAACCCAGCCCTACGGTTGCCTTGTGCGGCTGGCTGGCGTCCAATGCGGAAGAGCGTCCGCGCCCAGAGCTTGTTGACGATGACGGACTCTGGAGCCGAAATAGATATAATGTGCATGTGCAGTGTTGCTAGGCGGATTCCGTGGAACTGGTGTTTGGAGTGACCTTATTTCGCGAACAGAGAGATCCTTTCAGCGAGGTATATTATAACTCTGCTATTCTGTACTAGGAAGTAAGCGTAGAATTGTTGTGTGCAATGCGTGGTTTCGACTGAATCCCATCTACATTACTGTGGACCGATTTGAGTGTGTCTTAGGCTTAAGAGTTGTGATAATAGTCTTAAAACACATCTTAATTACATCGAGTTAATTAAAGTAAAGAAAAATCTCTTAGCTTTTAATTTGTAAATTAACTTATTCTCCGACAGCAAAGCCAAGGCCGCATTGCATCTAAGCAGGCAATTGAAACGCGCTAAACAAAAACAAAAAATGCATTGGAAAATACTTCTATATGGAGGATTTCTTTTACCATTTGTTCTCCATTTTGAAATGGACTCTTTGTTTTACTTGTAACGTTCAAAAAAGCATAGCGTTGAATAAAAGCCTCCTACTACGTCCACTCTAGGGTTAATCATTTTGACGAATTCAGTGTCAAACTATGGAATTATTTTTTTGTATTTGACAGTGTCACTGGACACTACTGAGGTTTTATCGGACAGCTCCATACAGTGGAGAACTTACAACGTAGTAGCGCCCCTGGTAAACTACGTAACGTTAACTTGTAACGTTATAACTTTTTACACCATTTTTTTATATTTCTTTTCGTTCATTCTTTAATTTTTAAATCAAAGTTACGTCACCAATTTCTAGATTTCATTTGACTTTCTTTCCGACTTCACCTTTTGACCAGATCATGAACTGACAACTTTCTACTTGCTAATTATAATTTATTTGTTTCTTCCTCTTTGTATCAGTTACGATTGAAATAAAACCATAGTTCTTCGAAGTCACATACATGTTATTTATCTACCTGCATCAAGAACTCTAGAAAGTGAAAGGTTTTAGAAACATTTGGTTGCCCTTTGAATGCAGAGAAACAACCTTTTGGCACACTGGTCTGCTCTATAAGAAACTTTCCATGTTTGCGAGGTGGATTACTCACGGCTGGCGACGAGGAAAAGCCTTGTCGAGTCTATTTGTAATTTAAATTGCTTTGTAAATACATCATTGTTTAAATTAGTCGTTTTCGATTAGTATTTTTCTAATGGTATGTTTTGATCAAAATATGAACTCCCAAATTAGCCGATACGCAGATTTCTTTGTCATTTGTGTTTTCAATTTGAAATATTATTATTTCATAAATAATTATTAACATTACTTTTAACGTATTCAAATACCGATAAGTTTTATGTGGTTAAACAGACTATTCAGGGAATGTATGCCACAGTGAAGCTTCTGTGATTGCGTTCCAGTTTAAAAGCGTTTTGTTTACAAACCCTTCAGTTTCATACAACGCGGCTACACTCAGCTTGAAGGAGTGACATCAAGATTTCTCACATTCGATTGATACGAACTGCAGCTGAAGTATCACTATCAAATGGAAGTAGAAACGTGTCACTCCTTCCCACCGCATTCCTGCAGCCGAAATACCACTCCGTCCGTATGAAAAGCAGCCATGCATTCTCTTGCCCGGACTCCGGACCTGATAGGTGCGTGGGTAAGGTTAAAAATATTCGGAGTGACTGAGCCTGAAGGCCGCCGGCTGTCGCAGCGGCGAATAAACACTGTCATTACTATATGTTACGCGCATGCGTGATGCACGTGCCTCCGCTGTATGGATAGCAACGAGCGCGTTGAACGGAGGATGTCCTAATGTCGGAAATTCAAGCCTGGGCCGCGAGCTTTGCTCATGTATAGTAGTTCCTCCTGGTTCTTCGTTCCTTTATATATTTATCCAGCTGATTAATAGAGCAAACTACTGGATATAGTCCTCATCCCTTTGTCGAAAATCCGCTTCTGTCAGTCTCGTCTCTGTTGTTTTTGGACATTCATCTTTTACATCATCATCAACCCATCTTGTCCCCACCGAGGGGCACGGGTCTCTTCCCTGAGGAAGGTATAGGCCATGCTCCACCACGGGGGCCAAGTCCGGATTGGTGGACCGGTTTTACATCAACACTTCTTAAATGAAATCGTTTGCAGACTGACCTCCCGTCCAAATCTTCTCCGTTTGTAATTATTACGACCTTTGTACGAAAAACCTCAGCTATATCGGCGTGTGAAAATCCGCAGCCATTTTTGGCTTTGTATGTTGTCTATACTCACGAGCGGGACCTTGCTGTGATGTCAGTTATCTCATGGCCACACCTCCATGTGTGCTCGTGTGTGGACATGTGAAGAGCGAGCCGGTGTGCGTGGCAAGGGTCTGGTGCTAGGACGAATCGTTCACGGCACTTCCTTGTAGGTTTTAATCCACTTATCAGCCATTAGCCGGTTTGGGTTGTCGCTTACCTTGTTCGTGCTCTTGCAAGCTAGCCAGACAGACAACTACGTATTTAAATATTATAATTATTCTTCCTTTTCATTACAGTATTCAGGGGTCTTCGTGCGACTCTTGTGGCGTCGTAGCATCTGTTCTGAAAGCCGTGAGCAATCCGCATCACAAACATGGAAAATTACTTGTAAAGCAGAAGCACCAGTGTGCCAAACTGTTGTTTCTTTGTATTCAAAGGGCAACTAAATGTTTCCAAAACCTTTCATTTCCTACAGTTCTTGATGTAGATAAATAACATGTACAGGACTTCGAAGAACTGTGGTTTTATTTCAATGATACAAATAGAAAGAAACAAGAATATTAAAAAGCAGTTGAGGTAGAAAGTTTTCAGTTCATGATCTGGGCATAAGGCGAAGTTGCAATAAAAGTCAAATGAAATCTAAAAATGGGTGACGTAATTTTAAAAGGAATACATCTGTATTCTATAAATTTGTTTTCAAAAATCAATCTCAGGGGCCTTAGAGGGTCATTCGATGATACGAATTAAACAGTGACGATTGGAATCGCTTTGAGTTTGATGAGCGTAACATAGGTGCAGCTCAGGTGAATTTGTAGCAGATTACAATGTGTCTGCAGTCGTCGCCCGGACGTCTTAAGACCGATGTTAAGTCTCTGAACGGCAAATTTACGCCTAACAAAGCTGACGACCGCGTCGACGCCTGACTGGCGTACAGCTCAGCGGTTCACCCCGAATCTGTGTGCGAAGGTCGCCTACAATCGACACCAGCGTCGCCGGTTCAATTTTCAGTTATTTCCCTATGTCTTAGTGTTGATAAATTATTTGGTACTTTTCCCAAAATGCTACTGTGGTTAACTGATCTGGATGCTCTAGTTGCTTACTTGGATAGTATTTTTTGAAGATTCCTGGTGTTATTTAAAAAAATAGATTCAATAAATGTAGTTTGAATGCCCAGTCTCCAATACAGCATTTGAGTAGTGCCTTACCAGAGTCGTTATTTTATTAATGATACCGTGAGATCTTTAATCACTTTGGAAGGCAAAGAAATTAAAGTACTAGATCTATTCCACAACTGTGTACTACGATACTGCTAAGTTGATCCATTTGTCATCATCATCGTCATCAGCTTGAAAACAGGCGTAGAGGCTAGAGAATTGGTATTGAAGAGAATTGGAATTGAAATTTGGAACCGATATTAGTTTTTTATCCGATAGAGTTGCAAATAGAGTTAGGAACAGATAGGGTTGCGAATGTGACGTCGCGAAATGTAGGACCCCCCCTCCTCCCCCTTCTCACACAATATCGCACTTGTCGACCCCCTGCCTCCCCATTACCGTGTGACGTAATTTATGGACAACCCCTAAGTAGCAATAAAGCTTTCACTTACAGCTGTGTTGTGTATCAGCCGGGCAAGCTCGCGGTCAGCGCGATATTCTACGTCGCGCCATATCTGTGAAAACAAAAACAGCGTCTTACTTCTCTTACTATTATAGCTCGGTTGGCTTAGCGATTTTCCGAGATACATCGTTGTTAATAAATTGTAATGAAAAAATAGAACATCGTAGTGGCTCAATTGCCATCGTTCAACATTGACGACATTAACCTTGGAGCAAGTGAATATTTTAACAAAGCCTGGTCCAAAGTTCCTGCTCTTATCGCGCCGGCTATCGAATGAAAAACCTCTAATGATAATTTAATAAGTCAAGTTAAAGGTACGACTATGACGGTATGATGCATTTGGCCTCGACTAGCTGGATAGCTCAGGAAGGGTGGTACAGAAGACCCTTCGAAAGCCTGAAATCAGTTGTGATCCTGCGGTTTTTTACTTTCGGCGTAACGTTCTCCCACGCTCTTTAGTGAGAAATTTGACGAGACAGCACTACCAGTTAAGTAGTTCTTTTTTTTTGCGAAATTGGTGATTAGTTTTTTGTTTGTAGGGTCTCAATAAGGCTTATTTTGTTTTAGAGCGGTGAGTGGCTCCCAGTTGTTGTTGTCTGAGTATTTCCGACCAATTCCAGTCCAATTAGGGATGCTATATTTTTGAACCAAACCATCTCGAGAATCATTCAATTTCTGTGAATTAGGTTTCTAAATAAGTCTACATTTTTTAAAGATATTCAATAAAAAGCCTTGACCTTAAATGAAATTATTTTCGATGACGTCAGCAAACACAGTATGCGTTTGAATTCTTCGCCTTACTTACAAACATAAAATACAAATGACATTTGTTTCTTTTGTCTGTAGGACAAAGACTATATCATTAATCATGCTCTGATGACCTTTTTTAATATTTTTTAATAATAAACACCAACATAAAATGTAAAAAACAAACATAAAGTGAATAAAAGCCAAAAACCGAAATTAGTTTCTTAAAATAATCAATACTTTCAAAATTAATTATAAAAAACACATACAAACAATAAGTGGCATGGCCAATTGTCTTTTAAGCATCTTATGGATCTATCCAGGTTATAACATTTTGTACCTTTCCGTAAAGCACTTAATTTATATTAACGGCGACAGCCTTGCCACTTGTCACGTTTGGGACCTAATAAACTCGGCAAAACGTGGGCCCAGTTCTAGTGATTGGTGCCTCTGTCTACCCCCTCGGGGATAACCGGCGTGAGTTATTTTTTTTTTATTTTTATATATACACATCATTTGATGTACGTATGGACTAGTTATATTATCAAGCGGAACTTCTATTCCTCCCTTTGGGTGTGATGCGCGCGGCCTCGACTCGCTAGATAGCTAGACAAAGCCGCGGCGAGGTCAGGAGCGCAGCCTTGCGCGGGTGCGCGCGCGCTCGCTTCCGCCTGTGCGTCGGCGCGCGCGCAATAACCGTCAGTCAGTCGGCGCCCGACCGTCGGCGGCGACGGACCTATCACGTCAATTAATTTGTTTTGCGCCGAATAATAAATATAGTCAACTTAATAATATCTGAAGCTACAGCGATTGACAAATCTTCGAAGGCTTTAGACTAGTCATAAAAAATGTATACTGTTCGAATTTTAAGTGCAGAGGATACTTTATAGGGCAGACATACAAAAGCCGAATCTACCCTTGCTATATTAGCCCTACTGAAATTATGGAGTCTGTAACAATGGTTGAGCCTGTTCTTGAAGCAGCTGTTACTTCGGTTATACTGTCCCGCTCGCACTATCTTATTTTGTGACTGTAATAAAATGAGTTAACTTTTGATAATCGTGATCCGAGGGTTTGATGTATAATTAAATAGACATGTCAATTATATTTTTGTTTTCGTACATCTACCTAGTACGTACGTACTTCCGTCAGAAGTGGAAATCCCTTTTAGGCCCTATGCTCCCTTTAGAGTTAAAGGGCCGAAGAAGAAGATACCTACGTTGTGCTTAATAAAAAAAAAGTTGTGGGTGTGATTAGTTTTTATTTGTTTCCAAAATTATTAATATTAATCTTAGTCAAAAACATAGTACAGACAGAATAAGAAAAATATACTAGAATATCAGCAATTTCATAATGCAGCACACCTTCGGACCACATTTACAAAATTTTATACAAATAATAAGAAATCTTAAATTATCCTAGTGAGACAGCATTCTTCACAATCTTCACATATCTGCAGTCTTAAGCTTTAACACGAAAATTCGGGATATGTACCGTAGAAACGCAAAGTAGAGATTTTCACAAGTACAGTGAATTACACTAAATAGATAGAATATTAATATTATTAACAAACGTAAATACTATCTTTTACTGCGAACCTATGACCTAAAGTAAACAGCAGATATGACGCAGACAGTTTTATCCCAAGGTTTTCTGCTACCTAGGGTGATCGAAGATTGCCTACATTTTTTAGCTAAGAAGAAGAAGTTGAAACGCCAGTCAATATTTTCGTTTTATTTTCGATGTCTGTAAACTGAGCGGAAAAGATGCAAGAAGATGATTCACCGTCATAGTATTATCTCATTACGTGTGCATTGTTTACCGGTCCTTTAAAGTGGCAACATAAAATATTGATTCAGAACCTTTGCATATGCATCAGCGCCCGTATGGAAAGCAATTATGAGCACAGTTGCTACCGTAGGTCTCACCACAGAATAGATATGACAGAAAGTTGAGAATATTCCAATCCGCCCGTTTGGAGTATTTTTGTCCGTTTTTTCTCCAAAATGATCTAGATTTCTACCAACAGTTTCAGCAACAGATTTTGCAACGAACACCTAGTTTTACCGGCATCGTCGATAAATGAAATAGGTCACATTATAAAAGTCCAACATAAATAACTTAAAGCATAAAAGCTAATAAAGCAAGGCAACATTTTTAGTCACTCCGGATCATATCTGACGCATAAGCTCCCGTAACGTTGGCTACATTACCACGTTTTACTTGTAACGTTGAAGAAGTCAGTTTTCCGTACTTTGTTGTTTAAAATTTTGTTTCTTTTTAAATTAACTTGATATGAATCATAAGGGCTTGGTTCGTACGGTGAATCAACAGAATTACAGATCGATTGTCAACGCTTCAATTACGAAAATGCTGAAATGGAAGTCTGCTGCCGAAGTGACCTTCTGTGAACAAATTTAAGACGAAACAGTAATAGAGTCGCTGTAAGTGTTAAAAAGGAGAAATGAAGCCCTTCCTTGTAAATAAAGTAATGTTATAAAGATGCAAGCATACAAATGGCTCATGCATACAGATTGCACAGGCAAGACCTTCCTACGCTGCGCCGAAGGTATAGCCACCACGAGGGGCTGGGTGAACTATGAGTTGGAGACATGACTCCACCAAGGTGTAGTTTTCGACTTTGTGATCCAATGCATAACATCACGTACCTACAGTCTAAGTCCTGGAAGATTTGAGATGCTTATAACTTATCAGATCATAAGATAAGATAAGATAAGAATATTCTTTATTGTACCAGGAGAACACATACAAAACATAAAAAAGATACAGTACAATTGGCGGGCTTATTGCTTAAAGCAATTTCTTCCAGGCAACCGACGATGGAAAGTTGCTGAAGGAAAAGAGAGACGGGTAGTCGGTGCAAATAAGAACAAAGACATAAATACTTATACTTAATAATATACATATATAAACCCTTTACATACTATACTTAAAATAATTATAAACATACATAAATTTACATAATATGCAATAAAGTTCTACCAGAGGACAAACGAAAAAACATACCTACGTTCAGGAAAACCATAGTAAAAAAAATAATAATAATAATAAATTAGATAGATAAATAAAATTCATGAATCTTGCTTTTAAAGATAGCTGGGGAAGAAGAGCGCCTTATCGAAACCGGCAGATCGTTCCACAGTCGGGCGGCCCTAACAGCAAATGAGTTGCCAAAGAACCTCGTCGAATGACTTGGGATCTTCAGCATCAGATTCCTGTCAGACCGCAGTGCCGGCTGTGGGAGTCACCGAGGTAGGTAAAGCACTCTTTAAGATATTGGGGGGTGGCTGGATTGAACAGTATTGAGAAGAGGAGGGAAATTATGTGAGCATTCGAGCATTCTACGAAGACGGATAGGGAGCCACTTGAGCTTAGTGCGATAGTCGGAGATGTGGTCATATTTGCGTAAGCCAAATATGAACCTTATTGCAAAATTTTGTAGGCGCTCAAGTTTGTTTAGTTGCTCTTCGGTCAGGTCAAGATAGCTGGCATCAGCATAGTCGAGGATAGGGAGCAACAGAGATTGCGCAAGTGCGATTTTGGTTACAGTAGGCAGGAAATTCCTTAACCTTCTTAGAGAGGCTGCTGAAGGAAGCGAATATTTTCCGACTCACTTCCGCCAGCTGTGGTGACCAAGACATACACCTGTCGATAATAACCCCCAGATTCTTAACCTTCTCACTGAACGGAATAATTATTCCGTCAAACACCACGCATGGCAGCTGTTCCCAATTGACCCTCGATATCATCCTTGGACTACCCAGAATCATTACTTGTGTTTTGGAGGGATTGACCCTCAAGCCGTGAGACATACTCCATTCTGAGATACTGCTTAGATCAGTGTTGGTGTTAGCAATTGCCAAGGGCAGACTATCTACCGGGGTATGCGCGTCAATCTGGAGATCATCTGCATAAAGGTGGTAGGAAGAGGAAAGATTTTGAGAGATACTATTGATGAAGATGGCAAACAGGAGAGGAGACAACACGCCACCTTGCGGGACACCGGCAGTGGTATCAGACCAAGCGGAGACGGAGTCATCAATACGTATGCGCTGCCGGCGTCCATGCAAGTAACTACGAAACCAGTCAATCACCTTAGGAGATATGTTAAGCGAGCACAGCATACCCAGCAAGATATCAAAGTCCACCGTGTTGAATACATTGCTAAAATCCAACAAGGTGAGGACAGTGACTTGACCACTCTCCATCGCTAACCTGATGTCATCCGTAATTTTAACGAGAGCTGTAACTGTGCTGTGGCCTGGTCTGAAGCCAGATTGGAGGGGATTAAGGAGATAGTTTTTTGTTTAGGAAGATACTCAGTTGATGATGGATCAGGCGCTCAAGGACTTTTGAGAGGAAAGGGAGAATCGAAATGGGGCGGAAGTCGGAGAATGAGGAAGGATGAGCCTTTTTGGGTAAGGGAGTGACCTGTGCTTCCTTCCAGGCAGTAGGAAAGATACCAGTTTCGACAGAATGGTTCAGTATTTGCGTGATAACGGGAGTAACGACATCAATTATGGGTAGGATCATTTTTCGGCTAATGCCATCAGTACCTACGGCGCTGGAGGTGATAGATACTATGCTCTTCTTAACATCACAATCGGGGAATTGACTAAAATGAAATGGCGGGAAGTCAGGCGTTGGAAGTGAAGAAAGATTACTCAGAGTGTTAGATTTAATAGTTCCATCGAAGTTGGGAACAGAAGTGAAATAATGGTTGAGAGCATTGACATCTAGGTCCTTAGAAATTGAGTCCTGGCGTGGTTTCCCAACTCCTAAAGACTTGAGAAAATTCCAGACTTTGGCTGGATCACCATTTTGAACAGATTCATGAATATGGCGTCGTTGTGCATCCCTACACATCTTATCCCTACACATTTTCTCCACTACAGACGGCCCCAAGGCAGCGGCTAACATTATACATAACTGTATGTACATTGACATTCAACAAGCAGAATGTAAATTCTTTACGTTGAAATAAATTCTTGATTCTTGATTCTTCTTGATTTTTATTGCAGTGATTTCGCAAACTTAAATAACGCTCTCTATTGTAGTCTGTTGGCCTGATCTTGTATTTATATTTGGCTGCTTCTTTATAACGCATAGCAGTCCTAACGGCGTCTGTAAGCCATTGAGCAGGCAGGTGCCGGACTTTAACTGATCTGACTGGTGCTTGTTTGTCGTAGAGATCAGTGAGAAGGCCAATGAAAACGGCAATTTGCTTATCTACAGTGTCGGCATCAGCCACCAAAGGCCAGTCGGTACTCAGCGCGTCCTCTCTAAGTTGGTCGAGATTCATGCCACCAAAATTCCGCTGCATAAGTATCCTCGACCTGGCTTTGGGGGGACCTATTTTGTAGGAAACAAACAGCAAGTCGTGGTAAGAAAAGGAGTCTGCTGCAAGCTGACCATGCGCTGAAACATGATCATAGATCATAGATCGAGAGTCACAGTCTAAAATTTGCCACCCACACAATATCCAATAGTGCGACGCTTCGAAAGATGTTCTTAACTCTGCAGTAGTTTTGAGATTTCTTAAACTTAAGTCTCACATAATTATAGCCTTCAGAAATCAGAAATTTATTTCAACGTAAAGAATAAACATTCTGTTTGTTAAAAGTCAATGTACTTAAGGTTAATGTTAGCCGCTGCCTTGGGTTCGAATGTAGTGGAGAATAAGGTAGCGAAAAAAACTCCTCTCTCTGATTCTGACCATCTTTTCGGAAATCACGTTAGAGTGAGTTCGTACAAATATCCGTCTACATAAGAACCTCAAGACCCATGAGTGCAATCAACATTGTTTACTAAAGTAAGAGAACACCAATGTTGCGGCCAGACTTCTAAAAGAGATTCACTTACTACTTCATACCGACATTTTAAAACATGCTTCAAATGGATGTTTCATGTTAAATTTTTAATGTTCATTAAGTCGCACTTTCTGCGCTACTTTGCATAAATCTCTTTGACTTTTGTAACGAGCCCATTTGAGTTATGACCTTTCTAAATAGCAGTCTCTGCACCAACATCTCGGAGTAGGGCTCGAGCAGGCAACGCAGGCACAGACAAAGGACGTGGCGCGTTTACAGTTAATGTATGTAAAGCGCTGTGCTAATGTATGCGGCAGTGCGTTATTGCCTGCCTACAGGCTACACTACTCCGCCTAGCTCTTCATCACAGGAAGGTTCCGTTTTGTAACCGGAATTAGGGGTGGTTTTGTTCGATCGGCCGCCGCCGTAGATTTGTACAATTGGCCTTAGTCTGGGTGTTTTTCTATGTCTGCAATGTCCTTGCTTGGGTTTCCTAGTTTGGAACTTCAAGTGATTTTGTTGTGTGGAAGTTATTATTATTGGTCTTCTTGTCGGGCATAGAACGGATGTCTTACACGTCCCGCTTTGGTGCACAAGCCTTCTTTTATTGAGAGAAAGACAGTCGTATTTTCTCACGATGCTTTCCATCACATCTATTAAGACACTTGTTCGTTGATTTGATTGTGCTTTTACTTATTTGGGCCTGGTCTTTTGTATGCAGGAGACAATATTGTATTAATCTTATCGTACGCTGGACGCAAGTTTAACGATGCTGTTTAAAAAAAACACAATCCTTTGCAACACTCCATAAATGCTGTATAAATAATCTGTGTTAAAGTCTATTATACGGCGCTTATGGAGTGTTTTGAAGAATCTTGTTTTATAAAATTGTTATCCCCGGTTTCTCGGTCGCTAACAGTCTGTTAGTCTATCGTTAGTTATAAATTGTGCGTAAAAAAAAACTGGTGACAGCTGTCAGAGTTCTAACAGAGTGTCAGCGTTGGTAAAGGCGGGGCTTAGTCTTTGAATATGTTCAAAACTCAGAAAGCTTAGTGCTTTGTTGGCGTGCACGATCATCGGGGCTCGGAGATCTCAAGGCAAAATGACTACTTAGTGACGCTCTGGTGTTTTTCTATGGCCGTGAATCACGCCATATTGTTTTGATTTTCGAATGTCATCGCCAGCGGTCGGCCTTGCTTTGCCGCCTCACCAGTTACTTATTTGTACTAACTTGCTCTTTACTCCCTAATTGGACGGCTTTATGCAACTTAGAATTTGTGAGGACGTACGCGCGCTAGAACACGTCCCGTTACTTTCTTAGGCATGTACATAGAGGGTTTTTTTGAGTAGACAGGCCTTTGACTTGCAAATTAAAGAAGAACATATGATACTAATTTTTTTATAACATATTTGCTCGTAAAGTGGTTGTAATTACACCAATTTCAATATCGTAATGTATCTCATTACGTACTTGTGCGATAATGTAATGTAAAAGGCACGTGTTTATTTTTAAATAAAGTTTTAAGATACTCCGTCTAAAAATGAACGATACTTTTAAAAATCTTAGCAAAGAGGTTTTATGTCAAGAAAGTGGTCAATATTTTATGAATAAAATTAACTTTGGGAAATAAAATATAACAAATAAACATTTAATTCTTTAATTTAATTAATTTTGACAATAAATTACAACCATTTATCTGTAACAAAAACACAAAAATATTAATTTACTTTATTAGTAATACTGGCTGTTTTTGTACCTTTGCCTAAAAAAAAAAAGTTGATGCGCGCGCATCGCTTATTTGTGGACAAATAAAAATAAATCCGCGCGCTTTTTCTTTTCGCTGTATTGTTTTTATTTGAAAATGTCGTCAAGTAGTGATGAATTTATTAATTTGACACCGCCACAAGTCTTAAACGCGGCGAAAAAGGCTACTCTAAGCCTCTTGCCTGAAAAATCGACCGATAGATACTTACAAGCCTATCAAAAGGGAGCTCAACGGTAAGTAAGCTCACAAGTCAGAGTTTTATTAATTTCCTCGTTTACATGTTATAAAACGTCGTATGACATACGTGCGCTTTGAAAATTACAGCCTCTGCTTCTTTACAGCCCTCGCCGATGGCTCGGGCTAGTAATATCGCCTCGGCTGTAATTTTCAACTAACCGCACTTATATCATAATGTACTATTAGAAAAGCGTTTACCAAAAATATTCGTGCACGTTTTTTCGTTTTTTTTATAATACTTCAAGTTTCCACAGACGCGGGGTCCGTGTCTTTTTTTTACAATTTTAACTTTTTAAATATCTCTTTGCTACTTCTACTTCATCTACAGTTTTAGCTTATACAGTATAAGTTGGTATAGATGTTTGAGACCTCACACGATTTCTAATTGAAACTCAACTATAAATATCTATAACTAAGCTATATCTAAGTAAGCTATAACTAATTTTTTTCTCCCGTAGTGTTGTACAGTTTTTTTATTTTTCATTAAGTTTTTTTATATTTTGAATTATTTCTCCATTTTTGTTTATATCTTAACCTAGTAAGTATATAGGTAGGTATCTTTTTCCCGTTATTACTCTGGTCTGCCACGGATTCTAGTTTAATTAATACGTGTGCTTTGTAAATTTAGTGTAAAATGTAAAATACTGTGTAAAGTACACAATAATGACTAAACTGTTGTAGGTTAGTACTTTTATTTGCTTTTCAGAATATAAGATATCAGCCTAGCAAATAGCCTAATGCTTATCATATCGACCTTCCCCAAATGTTACCGTGAACGCTAATTCACATGCGATAAGGTTTGGCACAATTTAACTTGCAAGTCAGTACCTCTTATCAATCAACCTTGGTCGGAACTACGCGTGCTATTCAAGGCTGATGTCCATTGTGTTGTATTACTGAACCTCGGGGTAAAAATTATACTACGTACGTAGTACTTCTTTGTCTCCCAAAGTTGACAAATATCTTAATATCGCCACCGCGATGGGCAGAACTCTGTGACTCTGAAAAAGGGCTCCTCCCTGCTATGGGACGTATATAGGCTGCTCATGATGTAATCTGTTATCTATCATTGTCTTATTTTGCTATTTTGCGCTTTATATTTTCTTTTCCATGCTTTCTTCTATAAGGAAGTTGACACTTAGGGCACGAAACCCCTACATTGATCCAGCTATTTACCCGGATTTATCAGCAGGACACAAGAATAGTGTCTGTTTCTGGGCAGGTAAACAGTTTGTATGTCTGTGCATTCCGTCACGTGTTCAGAAATCAGAAAATTATTTCAACGTAAAGAATTTACATTCTGTTTGTGGAATGTCAATTTACTTATAATGTGAATGCTGGCCGCTACCTTGTGACCGAATGTAGTGGAGATAAAGGCAGCGAAAAAAAACTCCACTCTGACCATTTTTTCTCAAATCAATCTAATAAAAAGTTAGTATTAATCTAAGGAGCTCATGACCCCTGAGTGCAATTAACACTTGCAATGTAAAACATTATTTAATGTTCGTGTCGGTTGCTGTTTCTGATTCCCACGATAGGGTATCCTAGTTATTGTGAGGCCAGAAGCAATGTATGTGCCTGTATGTAAATGTTTGTTATTTAATTGTAGTTTTATGAAACTCAGCCCTGGCGTGCCCATCGCGGATTGGTGATTTCAAGCGCAGAGCCTCAGAGGTATGTGAACGCCTTAAACTCTCAGATTTGCTTACGATGTTTTCCTTCATGGATCATCATCATCGTCACCGTCGCTGGACATAGGCCTCCTCCATGGATTTCCAAACAGACCGGTTGGAAGCGGCTTGCATCCAGCCTCTTCCTGCCACTTCGATGAGATAATCTGTCCGTCTTGTGGCTGGTCGTCCTACTCGTCCTACGCTGCGCTTGCCGATATTGTGGCCTCAATTCGAGAACTTTTTTTTTTAGAACGAAAGTTCCATTCCTTCATGGATACCGTACTCGCTAGAGAAGGCCCGTGCCCAACAGTGGGAAGTACTTATGTAGGCTATTATGTGCGTGGTTCTCTCTAGTGGCAAGTGGTCCAGTGCGTGGTGCGCGCGCGACCTCGCTGCAGTTGTCACGGCCAGCGCTCGCTTCCTGCTTGATGCAATTCCGTCGCAGCTACTGCGCGTACGCAGCGCGACTCAGCACGAGACGATACTAAGAGGAACATGCCTAAACCGCCATGCGCGTAGACCACCTCGAGACAACTCATTCAGCGTCTGTCAGTAATTGCCATGGAGTAAGCCTACAGGTGAAGCTAACCTTTAGTTCTAAGATATTATCCGGACACTTACTTGATGTTTGCCGGAAAAACGTGGGACTCGATTCTGTTAGTGCCTTATAGTACGATGACAGATACACGGTCTGTTCACGTGACGCATTTTTCATACCATTGATGCCTAGATCGTTTGATATGCGTGCGCGCGTAGACTTGAAGCGGCAATTAAACTAAATCGTCATGTCCATGCAATTGTCATTGTACTACAATGCATTAACGGAATCTAGGTCCTGGTCGGCCTCTTCCGGCAAAAATCAAGTAAGTGCAGCCAGATAATATTTTAGAATGCGTAGTGCTCACGAAAGTTTCAGTTCAAAAACTGACCTTTAGTCTTATTACTAGTTAAAGATAACTTTAACTTGTGTCGGTATAACAATAAAGATGTACAAACAATGTAACTCTGAAATATATACCAAATCTAAATAACTAAGCGTAACCAGAGGGGAGTGGCGCTGTTTTCCAAAACACAGGCTCTTGCTAAGTTCGGCAACGAAAATTAATAATGTTTCTAGTAGATATTAAATTAACATGTTTCATGCAATTTTTATCTTATTTTAATGCTGGCATGATCTATTTTTCTTTATCTATGTTTGTTAGTCTCTCTCTATCTCTCTCTCTACCTCTCTCTTCTGAGAGTTACCTGAAACAACGAGGGCTATGCGAGGCATATGCAGCGCACCAACGCCACCAAAATAGGAGTTGAAGTAGTCACCGTGACCGAAATCGGTCGGGACCATCATCATCATCATCATCATGGCGAAACAACGTTTGCCGGGACAGCTGGGATAGCCAGGACTGGTGTAATAATTTGTACGATTTACTCTCATAGAACCTTGAATTTCCTTTTTAATACTAGCTCCACGTTTTCATTTTGATTCCTGATATTAATAGTACCTTGTTTTATAGATAGGAACTAACTAATCTCCGTTGAATCGTGCTACACATCGTCGGATTCGTTACTAATCAATAAACTGCTAATTTATCAGCCATTTAAAATAAAATTGAGACTTATACATGTCCGGTATTTTTAATTAAATTGATTGTTTTTTTTTTATTTATCACACTTACAGGTTCGAGTGCATTTACGTACTAAAATAAATTTATAGACAGATATGCGATGAAAAGGATAAGGCTCAGCATAGTGTTGTGAGTGCATGCTCAATGCTCATGTCATGCATGAAAATCGGACTGAAAATAACACTAAAAACCTGCGGATTTTAAAAGAAAACCTATACTTATAAAAAAACATTAAAAAACAAATCATTTGACCAATCCTAAGTAATATTCCTTTTTTCCTCTACGGTATACATATAATATACCTACTATGACCCAATAATTTAACTCTGACAAAGACCCTCAAATTAAATTTAGTCATTTTCAGGGTCACGCAAAATAAATAATATTGTGTTCAACGAAATATATAATATATTGTTTTGCCTTTATCGTCATCGATAAAGGGCTTGGCCTTGCCGCGTATCAGACAAGGCCAGTTAGATTCAGTTCCTGTTTTATTCTTCATCTTTTTTCGGCGTTGTTTTTGCTCCGTTTGAATTCTGAATGCACTTCTTTCTTCCTTCCTTATTGGTTGGTGGTGGCGTCTTTGTGCCAGCTTTATTTTTCTTCTGTTAAATGATGGCCAGTTCGTTCTTTTTTTTGTTATTCGACCTCGTTTCTTAATTCCTGTTCCAGAAAAAACAACTAGCAAAACGTAGTCAGTGCGCTATTGACAATGTTATTATCCATTCTATTCTAATGCATGTTATTGTACGTTCCTAGTTACGTGTGAGCCTTATCAATTTGTTATTCATTATTGATATGACATTTCCGTAAAGGCCACCGGGTTATATAACACTCGGTGCCGCGTCTAGTTTAAATCAAGGTGAAGTTCTAAGTTGAGACTTATTGGATTGCGATAGTGAAGTTTGACAATGAATCCGACTCTGTGAATAACCGTTGTTTGCGGTTATAGTCCCCAAGAGAGGGCTCGTACTTCATATCTCTCCTCTATTTCGAAGGAAAACTAGTATTTTTTTCGAAGAAAAAAGTATTAGTTGGTAATACAGATACGAACAAAATTGTACCAGGACAGTCGCTGTACATCAATCTTTACTGTACATTTCAAACAGTTACGTTATGATGACCGACCGCTGTGCACAAAAACGTAAAGATTGACCGGCCGTTTACTGTACGTTACAGTTCTGCGAGTTGATCCACGTTATGAAAGGTTTAGGTTTTGTTTTTTCTCTCCATCCAAAAGTGGTCTGGAATAAATCGCTCTAAGTGATAAGACCTTGGCGGTCTGTGTTGCATAATATCATTATTAATTTATAAGAAACCTGATGACGAATCATAATCTGATGACGTCACAGACACCAACATTTTAGAAAAATATTAAAAATAGATACCTATAATGAATTACAATTTTTTTTGAGACAAATTTGTATGAAGCCAGTATGAAAAATCTAATTATCTTTTAAACGGCATTGAAAACCATAATATCCTCACAGGTAGCGAAACGTATGAAGGATAAATAAAAATGCCTTTGTGCAAAAACAAAGGAATGCAGAACTCTGAATGAGACAAGAATTCGTCGACTATCTGGATTATCTTAACAACGTTAAGGATGATTGACCTGTAAATGAGCAAAACTTTCCATTGCAATTAAAAACAAGCAGCAGCTCAGGCAGGATTTTATCACACTAATATTATAAACGTGAAAGTTTGTGTGTGTGTTTATATGTTTGTCAGTCTTTAGCGCTGAAACGGCTGGACGGATTTTAATAAAATTTGGTATGGAGTTAGCCGATACCCTGGATTAAAACATAGGCTACGTTTTACCGCGGGGAAATATCTTATTCCTACGGGAAAATCGATGAACCGCGGGTAACACCGCGGGGCACAGCTAGTAAGTTATAAAAGTTTAAGTTTACGTTTTTAAGTGGAGGACAGAAGGACTCGAGAAAGGAGTATTCAGAAGCACTGCTCCAACACAATAGACTTCCGAAGAGGCAGACACGTAGTTAGCTCGCATGAACCAACATCAGCAGCCTATAAGGCCGGTTTTAGAGTCACGCTGAAACGGCGCTGATCAGGCCAATAATATTCTACGTCCTAAGGAGCGTTTATAAGTTTTAGAAGAATGCCGACCGTTCAGCACTGACCAGCCATACATTTTGTCTATCAGCGCTGACGGTCAGCGTGACTCTAAAACCAGCCTAATGCTTCTAATGCGCTAATATTGTTAGTAAAATAACGTAAAAAATAACGCAAAACGTAATAAAGTAACGTTAATGTTGATAAAAGTACCCGACACCGGCGGCGTGCGTGCATGCAACGACTAATTAATGTCGATGAAGCGAAAGTGATCTGTCAGAAGTGGCAGGTGGCAGTCTCTGGTCCCTGCCTACCCCTCTGGGATACAGGCGTGAGCTTGTGTGTGTGTGTGTGTGTGTGTGTGTGTGTGTGTGTTTTTTTGTTTGTGTGTATATAATGTTAATATTTCGTTAGCAGAGGAAGCGGCCTAAAATAATCTTCCTGAAAGTCCTTCCTGAAATGGTAGAAGCGTTATTGTACGTAAGTCAGGAATTGCACATGAGATTTGACAATAACGTAGTGCAGTACGATTAGCGGCGTATTTACTAAAAGTAATGTCTTCCAGACACCCTTTGACAAAAAAAAATTAGAAGTTAAATGACGGGAGTCCAGGTCTTAATGTGGTGTCCCACGACAACCGTTACATCTACAACACACATACATAAGCCTGTATCCCAGAGGGGTAGGCAGGAACAAATTTTAAGTCAAATCCTACTAAAAATTGTGATTGGCAATGAGTCGGGCACCAATCTCTGAAGTTTTTTTAATAAAAAGTAACGCTTAAAAGTTGTTTTGTTTACGTCGCAATGTTTGATATAATCGGCACGTGGCTGTACCTCTGTACAGAGCTCATGTTGTAGCTGGACACTTCCGCGTGCTCGTGAACACTTTCACTGATCCGAGTGGGGACTATCTAAGTTATCCGATTATAAACTCTAGCCGCCTTAGCGTAGGACACAATTTCAAGGTTAATCGACGGCACGTACGAAAGCGACTGGAATTTGAACGCTATTGGTAGTGACATAACATTTATTTTGGTGTGCCACTTCGTCGCTGGTCGTCCGCCCATGCTGCCTTATTAGTAACCTCTGATTTCATACCAACCATCAGTTTGACAGCCAGATCACCGCAAGTGCCTTTATAAGGCGTATATGTGCAGTTGAAACTTGAACTTAAAGTTGAGTTACTTAAAGCAGGTTTCGCAGTGAAGGTCGCGCAAGTTTTGGACTTGTCAAGGCCGCTAGTGAATCATTGTTTACTTTCTCTCTCAGTCGATTATGCGGTGTTTGTTGTAGTTGGTAGTGAGGCTTTGGACTCAAGGCCGCAGTTTTGGCTGCCAACTTGGCATGTAGGACGATTGCTAGTTCAGTTGACGACCTCTGCGGCGCAGCGGTTAGCGCATCCGCCTACCGTTCTTGGATGTCTTGGATGTTTACATATTTCTAATGTTACTGTTTCTGGTTCCCACGACACATACACGACACGACTTGAAAACTCCTGACAGTAAGACCAGCCACGAGTCTTGCAAGCCTCCAGCGATCCGGACTAGGCCCCCGTCTTAAAGTATGGCCTATACCTTCCTCAGGGAAGAGACCCGTGCCCCTCGAGGGGGACATAATGGGTTGATGATGAAAGTAATAGTTACGAATTGAATTTGGCTTTGATTGTTGGTTAATAAACTACCAGGCAGACATGAGTGTAAGGCGTGTTCGTATGTAATGATATCTTTAGTTGTTTTCATTTCATGTAATTGTCCCATCAAGTTGCCTTAGGACTAACCAGCAGGACAACTGTCGCCGTCACGCGCCACCAGTGAAAGTGAACGGATCGCGCGAGGCGATGCAAATTCGCGCGCCCCGAGAATACTGTCTTTTCACTTTCTTTGACGAAAACCAGCGTAGAGGACGACACAGAAGCTTTGCCGCGATATGTCTTAGCAAACTTGCTCGATCCATGGTCGCGTTGGACAGAATAGAGGGACGCAGCAAAGCAACAGGGTGCTGAAGAGTCTTCTTACTTTTTGCAAGAAAATCAGAGTTCAGATAGATCATATAGGTATACTTTTGGCGGACGCTAAAAATCAACGTCAATTTTGAAGTACATTGAAGCCCTTCAACGATCATGGCAAAATGCTGAGCGGTGGCCATTTTGGTGCCATTTAATTCTTATTTATGGTAAGTATGCTATGTAATTTACACGCTAAACCATCATTGTTTATATTTTTGTTGTGTTGGTACCAAATAAACGGTTTCTATTCTATTTTCTATCTGCTTTAGCAGTCTCGGCCATCGTCATTATGCGGAGCTCGGTTGTGTCAATCAGTCAGATCTTGATGACGCCAACAACAAAATACGTGGCATGGCTTTTTGTCGCGAGTCTCGTTCAGAATATTTCAGAAGTGACGGTGTCGTCACAGAAAATGTCTGCAGTAGTTCTGGAGGTAAAGGAAAAGAAAACACGAGTTAAAATGTGCCAGTATTTTTTCTGGTGCCTGTTTTTTTTTCAGATTTCTTTTAAAACCACGCTTTTCGGATACAAAGACAACACGTGATCGTCGAAATTTTATTGTCTTGAAGTTGTTTTTTGCAAGCTTTTTGCTTACTTTCTTTGTTAAGTTTTCAAGTTCTCGGGTATCGGTGGCTGTTGCGAATCGTTCTTTCTAAACTTCCATCGAGGTCCCTGTACTTTCCTCCTGAAGTTATATTGTTCATAAAGGAAGTCTACTGTTTGGTTTCTTCCTCGTTACCAGTTATTGATGTTTGATATTCGAAAGCCGGCGACAAATTGTAAGTGGATAAAATTACTAATTCTCAAGGACCTCATTTCTACTGCATTAATCCTACTTTCATGATGCTTCTGCAATACCAAGGTCATCTGCCATACATCAGAGTTGGGAACAGCACACCATAAGGTGATCTGTCGTGGATCATGGCAAGTGGCAGTCCGTAGTCTCTTCCTACCACTCTGGGATACAGGCGTGATCTTATGTATGTATTCTCTTGAGTTCCTTCTTTACCTCACGTACCTAAGTAACTCCAGTCGCTGTTGCATTGTGATCAATAACGTCACATCCATCGCATGGAGACGCTTATTAAGCTTCTCATATCAATTATCTCGCAACTGTCTCAATTAGCGACTTACCAAGCCTCTAGGCAAGCAAGAGGAAGAAGCGGAAGGAAAACACCTCAGTTTCGTAACAACGGCTCCACAGAAGGTCGCAGGCGCAACCGTGAACGCACCAAGGCACGCTCGGCCAATGCTAACTACTGCCTGTTTGGTGGTCAGTGTGAAGGTTGCTGGTTGGTCACGATCGTGAGCTATCGAGTGGTACTAAACATTAGAATGATCGCCTTTGACCTTTGTGGAGCTTGCCGGTGTAAACCGTATGTAATTCAAATGGTACCGAAATTTTTCAACTAGAACTTTCGCAAGCACTACACATTATTAACTTCATTCTGGATACCCTTGATTTTAGTACTTCGTCAGAGTCGTTCAACTGAATTCGTCTCTGCTCACCATGATTATGTTCTGCGAATCAGAGCGAAACAAGGTAAAAAGTTTGTCTTCCGACAAAAAATCGAATAAGTGCATCCGGAGTTAATAATGGTTTCGAAATGGCCACATGTCTTGGAAGTTTTATCGCAAAGAGAGGAAGGACCGGTTTCTGAATTGAGAATTTCGCTGAGTATCTTAACGTAGTACTTAACTGTAGTGCTGTCTCGTCAAATTTCTCTGATAAGAGCGTGACAGAACGTTACGTTAGTATTTACTTAGTGAAATTCTCAATTCAGAAACCGACCCAAGGAGTATTGTGGTATGGAAAATCTGTTGAGTATCGCTTTAAAGAAGATAATGCTCATGAGGATGGTGGTATTTGCGCATTATATTATGTACAAAGGCAGGCATATCACGGATTTGAGGTGCTATGCAACGCTGGGGAATTTTCCTACAATCCAGTTCAATGTTACCGCGACACATGTCTCAATCAAGTTGTGGGTGTAAAGTGTGATTTTTAAAAACAAAAAACTCGACTGCTAAAACGTCTTAAGCAATGACTATTAAATTTTCAACCCCATTAAGCCTCTCATTTGATTTATTGTAGGTTAAATTTTTTGATGCAATAGACTCATATACTCATAAGGCCTTTGTTAAGACTGGCTGTCTGGCTTTTTAACCGACTTTCAAAACGTAGGAGGTTCTCAATTCGACGTTTGAATTTCTATTTTGGGCTATGCTATCGCATAACTTTAGCAATTCTTAACGTATAGCGTCCCATTGGTCCCATTGTAATTTGGTGAAGATCTTGTGCAGACTTTCTGAGATGGGAAATCTTCAATGGACACCAGAAATTAAGAATCAAAAGAAAAAGAAATTAAGAAGCCCACCGACACATCAGCCTATACCACAGCACTCGATTATATCCTTTGATCCCGCAATAATTATCAAAATCGCTTGAAAACATGGCTATTGATAGCGTCCTCCTGTCTTTTAAGACTGCTAAAAGCGGCCTTGATTCGCATCCCTACATAAAAATGTACTCGTACTTGCATCACAACATCAATTGAAGCGATCAGCAGATAATGTCAGGCTCATTGGTAAATTGCCCTTCTTGAGGTGTTCATCCTTAATCAGAGACGGAGCAACGATAATGCAGCATTCCATAAGAGGAGCAGACATTCCGTCATATGTATTTCTGTACGTGCAATGTCAGATACGAGCTAGTAATTCCAACTGCTTGTTACTTGAGTTAACATAAATTTGCTGCCTTTACCCCACTTGAATTCCAAGGTTTTTAAATCAAAACGCCTTCTTTGAATATGATACCTGCCTATTTCAACTACCTTTCTTTGTTTGTTTTCTTCAGACATTTGATCTTTGTTTAATTAAATCCTCTGATCTCTCTTAGTGAGGCTTCACGATTTTAACCAGTTTTACATGCTTAATAAACAAAATGACACAAATTTTGAAATTAAAGCAATCTGTTTTAATAATGTCTGGAAAATATTTATATTTTCTGAGCGCATATTTGTCATGATATATCTGTTCCCACCGGTCTTTTTGGGAATCCATGTAGGAGTACTATGTCCAGCAGTGGCCCTCTTGTGGCTGAATGATGATGATCCGTAGAATATCTGTCGTGATGTCTCGCACAGTTAAGTGAACTCTTTACGTTACTGTCCTATCTGATAAAGTTTCGGGCGTCTAGCCGATACCAATATGCTGAGCCGGCAGCCGTTTTGGCCTTATTCTACAGTTATAAAGATATTTTGCATATCAAATGTCAATTATTGAATTATTGTTCTTTTCCTAATGTTACATTATCCAGTGATTTCTTGTACGACAGTGCCATGCATGACTTGAAAACTGTCGAAGACGTGAAAACATTGCTATTACGATTGCTAGCCTAAAATTTTCGTAAGCACCACACATTATCAAATTTAATCCGTATACACTCCCTTGACTTTTTGTCGGAAGAGATTTGCAACCGACGAAGCAAGCTCCGTCTCTACTCGCCATGATAAGCTCTGCAAATCATGAAGGACTCTTCAGACAAAAAGTCAAGTGATTGTATCCGGAATAAATTTAATAATTACTAGCTTGGACGTCGTTGGATGCAAATCCAAATGCAATATTATCTAATTTACTGTTATCGCAGCGTTAGAGTCATCTAACGGTCACGTAGGCGTGGGAGGCGCTGCGGAGACGTTTGGCAGAGGGCAAGGCGAAGGGCGCTGGGCAGCGGCCAGTCACATCATATCTGTTACACAATGCTCACCTATTTAGTTCCGCTTATGTCGCACATCACCATAGAGATTATAAATAGAGATTGTTTTTATGAACCACTGAGTGGGTTTTTTCGTTTTATTGTGATGTCTTGAAATTTTAAGTCGGAATTTCGCGATTAACTTGTGTGGCGGCAAGACGGCATTGATGAGGGCTCTCTCATTATAATATTGGTCAATATTTCGGACCTACTTGACATTCTATGGATACGTTTTTTTATCAATACAACACTCGTTCATACCTACGTAAAATTCCATTTTAAATTGTGCCAACCTTTAGCACAATTTATTCGTTATTCATTAGTGCACAGGGTCATAATTTGAATAACATATCATTATCATAATAGTGATGACGGAGATGCCGTATTTGTTACATATAATATTATTACTGGTATTGGTACTCAGACAATCTTTCCGTTCATTCAGAACCGCGGAAAATCTTTGAATTAGTACGATCTGAAATAAAACTCTGCTGTGGCATGCCTTGGGAGACCACGCCCTAAGACAAATATCTAAAGGTTTGTTAGAATGTTTTACAGATCAAGGCGTATTAAATTCCATTGATACAAAAGTTACCTTGCCTACAGCTGACCTTATCTATAGCGCGGGTTTCGCTTTGTTTGAAAGCTGCGTTCCTCCACTCTTCAACTTTTTCAAATTTACAAGAACGGGATCAGTTGGTCAGTCTCTTAAATCAGATAACACTAAAGACGAATACAATGAAACATAACATACTAATAAAACGCTTTGTACTTATGTCACAGAATACATAATAGTACAGGTACAGAACATTCACTCCGCAAAATCAATTAAAGAAAAAGGGACTCTAGCAGCGATACAATTAGGTGCAATTCAGATCGTACGGCGCTAAAAAAGCTACGTTATATTCACCTACATGTTGCCTCTCTTTCTACCGCGTAACTCTTACCTCTTCTGGCGCCTGAATTCCTACCTATTTGCCACTCCGGAGTGGTCGCCGCTTGTACTTACGCTTTCGATACCGACACGCGTAGTGAAACAGGCCTGCTTATGTTCATCCATCCACTCCATGAATTTGATTCTAAATAGGCCGATCGTCCCACCACAACAACGGTTTTTAAATTGTTAGTTTCAAAGTCAGGAATTAAATGGGTTTCAGGGATTTCCGCTATCAAAATATTGTGATTGAATGGTCTGTCTGTACTTCGTGGTACGTTAGTTTGCATTTTTCCTTGATCATTGGAAATCAGAGTACTTTTCTGCAAGTGCGAGCTCGGTGTAGTTCAGTACTTTGATGTGATCATCCGTGTAAAGCGTAGGTGGCCAATGACTGTCATGTAGTTTTCCACCTGTTTGGGCTCATTGCGAATCCAGCCTCAACGTGGTTCACCGGTAAGCGCAGAAAACAAACCAATTATCAGTCAGCGGGTTCTATTTTTACCGGCACACCACCGGTTGGCATTGGCGTTGCCTTGGCGTGGCGCTTACGAATTGAGCCGCGAGGTCGCGTCTTCCGCGAGAAGCTGCTACTCCGTCGATCTGAGTGTAACGCTGGACCTAGATTAGATTTTGCTAATGCATTGTAGAACAATGACAGATGCATGACTGCGTCGAATTCATTTCATTGCAGCTTCAAATCAACGCGCGCGTGTTCGTAATTCTAGGCGTCATTGGAATTTATTAACATGTCACGTGACCCGATCCTGTAACTGTAAGTGAACTATAATGCACTAACAGAAGCGAGGCCTGTGAACCGAAGATGTGCTTGGATTCTGCTAATGCATTGCAGTACAATGACAATTGCAAGAACAGGGCGATTCAATGCTATAGATATTTCTTAACCTAAAAGCACAGCCTAAGCTACTCCATCTAAAAACAATGTCCCAGGCACTGCAGTGGTCCCTTATCCCGTCTAGTGTTAGTGAAGGTGCTACTGGACGCTGCATCATCTCATTAAGATGCAATGAGCACAGACGGCGGTCTTATTACTAAAAGTGATCTTCCAGACAACCACTTAATTAAATGGCTGCCGTCTAAACTCTCAGGCTCTATTTAATTTATTATCGTTTATTTAGGGTTCCGTACCCTAGGGGTAAAACGGAACCTATTACTGAGACTCGCCTGTCCGTCCGTCCGTTTGTCTGTCACCAGGCTGTCTCTCATGAACCATGATAGTTAGACAGTTGAAATTTTCACATATGTGAGTGGTTGACCAAAAAGGGACCTCAAGGGAAAATAATTGATTTCGAGAAAATGGCGTTTGAAGTTTCGTGTTTCTATAGATTTCGACTCGTGCCCGCCTCACAAAAAAAATCATAAAAAAATAACTACGTCACCTAAAAATATTCTGGTTAGACCAAAACAAAGCAAACAAACCACAGATTAAAAAAATAAAATAAAGAATATAACGGTTTCCAATCCCTCCAGGTTCCTTTTTGGTCAACCACTCACAATGATGTATTTCTGTTGCCGCTATAACAACAAATACTAAAAAAGCAATAAAATAAATATTTAAGGGGGGCTCCCATACAAAAATCGATTTTTTTCCAATTTTATAATGGTACGGAACTCTCCGTGCACAGGTCCAACTCGCACTTGGCTGGTTTATAAATTTTATCACGTGTGTTCTCGTACAAATGTAGCGTAGCTACAAAAACATCTGTTTTATTGTTGACAAAAACAATTTGTAGGCTGCGCTGTGCGTCGTATTGGATGACCAAAATGGTATATCCATTACTATATGATATAACCTTGACTTGCAGGCGTCGTCTTACAATAGATATCCCATGATTCATCGAAAAAAATAATTTAGTGTAAAATTGCATAATTTCCTTTATGAAAAAAAAAACCGGCCAAGTGCGAGTCGGACTCGCGCACCGAGGGTTCCGTACAAACCTGCAAGGTTAAAGGTTAAATCGGTTAAAGGCAATTAGATCTAAGTATTTGATATGAATTTCAACTTGATAGCTCTACGCGTTCATGAGGAAAAAAGTAATAAGTTTATATTTATTAAAAAATATATATTTTGTAATGTAACTAAAAATTTAAGGTTTTCGGAATTTTTCCTTTATGTGTGCTATAAAACGTTGCTTCATGCCAAATTTCAAGATTCTAGGTCGACTGGAAGTACCCTTTAGGTTTTGATTCCCTTGCGAGTACTTGCGAGTTTCAAAATATGCAGCTTAAATTGCTGTTTCTTTTGATTGCGTTGACATAGAAGTTAGATTTTGTTACAGCTTAAAGGTATTATAGACCTGAGTATTTGGTATGAATTTCAATTTAATACCTCTACGCGTTTATGAGGAAATGGGTAGTAAGTTTAAAATTATTAAAAAAAAATATATTATGTGATGTAACTAAAAATTTATGGTTTTCGTAATTTTTCCTTTATCTATGCTATAAGACGTTGCTTCGTACCAAATTTCAAGATTCTGAGTTCACGGGAAGCACCCTGTAGGTTTTGATTCCCTTGCAAGTGTCGAAAATTTGCGGCATAAACGGCTGTATCTTTTGATTGCGTTGGCTTAGAAGTTTGATTTTTTCACAGCTTCAAGGGACAGTAGACCTGAGTAATTGATATAAATTTCAGCTTCATACCTCCACGCGTTCCTGAGAAAAAGGGTCTTGACAGACGGACGGACGGACGGACAGACGGACAACAAAGTGATCCTATAAGGGTTCCGTTTTTTCCTTTCGAGGTACGGAACCCTAAAAACATGGAATATTATAAGATTCTCTAGGAAATGTGTCTCACTTATTGACTGGCTCTGTTCATATTTTTGGATAGCAAGATTTTTTTATATTTATTTTATTACAGAAAAGTTTTTTAATTCATTTATCCTATTCTAGCTTTATAAAAAATGAAATTATATTTATCTATTGATAGTATTAGAACGATGGCTCTGGAGTAGTTATGAAACGTACGTGTGATAGTTCCTTCCGCAAAATTACATAAACTACATAATTTTATTACATTCATTGTCAACCCATTATGTCCCCACCAAAGGGTACGGGTCTCTTCCCTGAGGAAGTTATAGACCATACTCCACCACGGGGGCCAAGTCCGGATTGGTGGAGGCTTGTAAGCCTATAGTGGCTGGTCTTACTGCAAGAAGTTTTCAAGCCGCCTTAAGGCCTCTGACTTGGCTTAACGACTGCCATCTATCGACGGCAGCCGACACCAACTGATAAATCGTTAAAATTATGGAAATAGTATAGTCTAACTGAAAAAAGTTGAGTCGGTACTGACCGATCAGTTGCTGAATAAAGTTGAGCCAGTACTGACCGATCAGTTGCTGTCAGATAGTTGCTGTCTACTGGGCCTGCGAAAACCAGGCTGCCTCATTAAATAGAACACTTTTACTTACCGGTTAGTATAAAATATATTGTATTGTTCCGTATTGCAAATTTGGAAGGCAGGGTTACGTTTGAACACATGTGGCGGTGATTCGCGGCGCTATCCGTCTGCACACTTCACACATTTATCTGAAACAACGATTAGGGGACATTAGACTTTATGACGCATGATTTAAATTACATTTTTTCTATTTTCGACATCCACAAGTGGCCATCATTTTATTGCCAAAATTGTAATGACGCAATTTGGCAATAACATGGTCTCATGGGAACAGAAGACCTCAGTGGCGCTTCGGTTAGCGTATCTGCCTACCATGCGAGAGGTCCAGGATTCGAACCTCGGCTGAAGACAACAAATAAACCCCAGTTCTTGGATGTTTACATGTTTGTGATGTCGCTGTTTCTGGTTCCCACGACACAGGGTATCCTAATGTGGGGCCAGAGGCAATGCATGTGCCTAAATTTCCACAACCCGGGCGGCACGTCAAACATAAACAAAACAAAAACCTGCAAAAACCGCCAGCAAAAAAAACATAAACAAAACTAAGTGGGTGTGTGTGTGTGTGTGTGTGTGTGTGTGTGTGTGTGTGTGTGTGTGTGTGTGTGTGTGTGTGTGTGTGTGTGAGTGTGTGTGTGTGTGTGTGTGTGTGTGTGTGTGTGTGTGTGTGTGTGTGTGTAAATATTACTCATAATGTGCAGTGTAGAGTTCTAATCCAATCTAATGTATGCAGGTGGTAACCCGCAACGCGACGGGCGTACGGGGCGTCCTGCATGCGACGCTGGTGGCGTTCGACAAGCAGTGGAACCTAGCGTTGACTGATGTGCTGGAGATATGGAAACGGAAGGCCGTCAAGAAGAGGAAGGTGCCGCCTGCTATGGGTATGTTTCATAGAAAGACAAGATAAATAAATAAATATCTTGTCTGCCCAATTTAATGAGACTGCCTAGACGCCTAGTTTCTTTGTTACGCTTCATTGCATAAAAGTAAAAAAAAAACACATAAAAACTTAAATAACAGGTAAGTGTCGATTTACTAAGCCAGACTTATTTAAAGAGAAATTTCTTCCAGCCAGCCTAAGACAGGTCTTGAAAAATTAAACAGAGAGCGATGTCAAAAAAGATCAATAATTGGAAGAAAAGAATAAACGAAAATTCTTTAATAAGATAAATTAAACCAAAATAAAATACTTTTTTTACATGAGCCACTAGCGTGCCTTAGCAGTCGGAGTAGGATTATCCTCTCAGCTCAGTCGGCTTAATTCTTAGAGAAGAGAAATGCTTCGAGATATAAGCTAGATGCTGTTAATGCATTGGAGTACAAAAACTACTGCACGAACATAGAAGTTTCATTGCCGCTTCAACTTCTCATGCGCACACATATCAAACCTTCCAGGCGTCAATGGCATGAAAAAACACGTTACGTGACCCGGCCATCATACTCGACCCCTATTTGGCAAAACATCGTAAGCGACAAAAAACAAATTTTACAGGAGACGATTTTTTAAAATTTACTTGAAACTAGTAAAGCTAGGGTGTACCTACGTCTCAGGTAAGAAATTTTACTTTTAGTTTTGTTAATCCAATAAAAAATTAAGAAAACAATGAAACTACACGGTTTGAAGTAATAATGGCGCATACGCCAGTTTTCGACATTAAAATATGAGGCAATTTTGTGTAATGTCGCATACGATGTCATTTACGATAAAATTATACATGCAATTGTAATTATAGCACTAAACTTGTCCGGTAATCGCGCAAGAGCGTCCAAATTCTTACGGATAGGTAAAAATTGTTATTTTTATGCCTTGCCTGCTAATCACGCAAGCGATAGTAAGCAAAATAAATTATAGCAGTGAGAGTTACCTGTAACTAATCAAAAACAACTTTTAACGCAGTTTTGCCTTCTAAATTTAAGTTTTCTTTTGGGATCAAACAGTAGTACGCACGCTAGCCACGTTATGTCGACTGATTGACACCGTTTTAAACCAGCTGATTGCTCAGAATTCGAACTCGAAACGTCTATTTCACTCTCGTGCGGTAACGTATGTGACGTTTTTTTCAGACATGGCGGATACGATAAAGAAAAATAACTTTTTTTTAGCGTATGCACCTTTTTTGGTGGTTACGATAAAACACTAAATGGCTTGTAACTTTTTTTCTGATTGAAAAACCGTTACAATTTATACATATTATGTAGACGGTATCAAACTGCGTAGGTTACGATAAAAAAAGTATTTTCTTAAAATTGGCGCTTACGAGGTTTTGCCAAATAGGGGTCGCTATAATGAACTAACTGAATCGAAACCCACGATGATTTAGTCGTTGGCGTCCCAATAATGGACCCTTTTCGACCGACCGCGACGACTGCTTTGTCACAGTGGTTAGCGCATTTGTCTAACATGCGAGATCTGCCGAATTCGAACCCCGGTTGGGGACAAAAAAAAACTCCAGGTCTTGGGTCTTTACATGATTGTGATGTCGCTGTTTCTGGTTCCCACAACACAGGGTATCCTAGTGTGGGGCCAGAAGCGATGTATGTGCCTGTATGTAAATGTTTATCTTTTCATGTATACCAAAATAGTACCTGTCTCTTATCTACCTGTCCTCTTCTGCAACCCTAGTCTTTTTCCCAGGTACACCTGTAGCCAAAGGCACAGCGGCCACCATTTCGCCGGTTGCCACGGTAACGGAAACCCCCCTCGGCGGGGGCGTGTGGGAGTGCACGAGGCATCTGCCCCAGCTGATGGTGCGGGGAGAACATGTGGTGCTGGTCAATATCGTTGAGCGGTGACGTTCTGGTCGGTCATAGCCTCCCTGGTACTCCTGCCCCAGCGCTCAGTAAGTTTGCTGGCCGGTGGATGAATTGACTGATATTTGAAAACGTTGATTAAGATTCAGTTTAAGAACTTGATTATGTTACGCGGATATACATATTATGTACATTTCAATGTGGTGCAGTATACGGATGAACTAGTTTGTTATTTTTATGACGTGTTGAGGGCTCCTGATAAACTGGTAGCTTGGCTGATTAGTTGTAAAACGTATTGATGAAAGCAGATACATTGATAAATACAAGCAGTGTTTTGATTTGATTATTTTTGCTGAAAAACTCTTTATGGCGCAAGAAAAGATCTGCGGAAAGGCGAGCTTATGAAAAAAAAAGTACCTACATATTTTCTTCCTGCTATCATATGGGTGATGTGGAAAGAGTGAGTGGTAGTGCTAGGGAAGTTTTTAAGAAAAAAAAGGAGTCTATTTTAGTTGCTTTTTGTTATGTTTAGTTTTGAAGTTGTTAAATTGTGGTAACCTAGCTGAGTTTTCAATAATGTTATGTGTGCCAAGTTATGTGGTTGATCTTCGATTGAGATACGTTAATGAACGTGCAATTATCAATTAAGATGTGCAATGTTCCTAACAGTATGTATGTAGATTATTGTAGAATAAGATTAGAGTAATTTCGTCGTTTGGAATAGTTTGCGGCACAGTCGACCGATCGACATTCACATCCACATCTTGGATCTTTTAGTAGAAGAAAAGATTTATTAGCAAAGCCGGCAGAATCACTAGAAATTACCGTTTATTTTATTAGTAACGATCAATCTTAATGCAAACCATGACCACCATGCCATTGGTAATTTTAGGGTGCTACTGGAAAAACAGAATGTAATATTATTTTGTAATCCCACCTCTTCAGTTCCCACGCGGAGGTAACGTTCTGATTTTCACATCATTGTACTTTCAGTGAATGAATGAAAACCGAAACTGCATTACATATAATCGTACAATAAGGCTCTTGTTATGTTTAAATAATCTCCGTTTGTGTTCTCGCGCCAAGAGATGAGCAGCGTGTTATTGTTAACCTCAATTAATGAATTACTGAATTACTAAAGTCCATTTCATAATTTGATGCAAAAAAAATTACGCGGTGTTACCGCTATAAAATATATAGGTTTACTCGGTAGATTTTTTTTACCGTGAATAGAAGACTCGTATGACCAAAATCCTTATCACATCAAAGACAATAAAATTTAATTCCTCATAAGAGCAAAGTCTAAAAAACAACACCTACCTAGCTCAACAATTTTTACTTGGAAGTAAAATGGAATTATTTGGTTTTTGCGTACTAGCAACATTCAAACATTGACAGCCTTTGGATTGTATTGAGATGTCAACGTGACAGTTTTATTTTTTTGCATTGAATTAAAAAACAGACTTTAACCTATGTCCAGCGGTGGACTTCTTGTGGCTGAATAATGATGTGGAAGCCGGCCTAAGTGTCCTTATTTACAATTAAAAAATGCCTTAACCGTGTATAGAGTTAACCTGTAGAATTTTTGGTGTGGCCATCGGCTCAACATATCAATGGTTTCTAATTGTTCTTTTCAAGATCACAACGCAACTGATTTTTAGTGATTATACAAAAATGATATTAGTAAAACAAAAAACTCATCAAGGCCTTATTAAAAAGTCTTTAACTAGACATGGCTGTATATTTATTAACCTCAGGATGTGGGAACAAATTTTAATTAGGTTACCTGTAAGTGCCCTGCGCTATTGTGACGCTATGGCGTCGTGGCCTATCCCTCTGGGATATCCCTCTGGGATAGGCCACGTATAAGGCTCCGTATAAGGTTCTACAACAAGATACCCCAAGATATATTAGAGTTACCTCCAACGCGATTTAAAAATTGTGTTAAGCACACTCTTTGCAAAAAAGCTTATTATAAAATCAACGATTATTTAGAAGACAAGGACGTATGGCTTTAAATAGTAGTTTAATATTAAATTTAATCAGAGGATAAATGTGTCTAGTGTTCAACACATCCAAGATATTGTTTTGTAAGTTTTATTTGTATTAGCTTTAAGTTGATTTGAGAAAAGATGGTCAGAGTGGAGTTTTTTTTTTTCGCTGCCTTTTTCTCCACTACAGACGGCCCCAAGGCAGCGGCTAACATTATACATAACTGTATGTACATTGACATTCAACAAGCAGAATGTAAATTCTTTACGTTGAAATAAATTTCTGATTCTGATTCTGATTCTACACTGGGATACAGGCGTGAACCATTATGTATGTATGCAACGATACTTAGTACTTGCATCGAAATGTACCAACTTTTTCCTAAGTATTTATAATTAAAATAGTACTTCTGAAGTCGCAATCGCCTCGCGAATGTTTTATTCAATATCAATCACGTATGGATGTAGTTTTTGCCACCCCGTCAGCGGCTGAGGGAGCGTTTGGGCGCGAACGTTGCACTCTTATCTACATTGTACTGTCAGCGAAACCCGATGCACGCTTTTTTGTTCAATACGCGCTCTTACTACGGACAGGATAAGAGCAAAGAAGTCGCAGCCGTAGCAGACGGCATGACGGATTTTTACTGGCCGGCGAAACGGCTGGTGAACTTTATGAGCTGTCAAAATGTACCAAATGAGTATGAGTTAGTACGTACAGGGTCAGTTATCTAAAGCTGGCACGTTCACAGTACTCACACTTATGCAATTTCACTATACAGTATGTTTAAAAATAAATGATTTTGATTCAAAATGCGTCTCTAGTCTAAGTGTAGACTAGAGTTAGGTTTTAGTAAGATGGGTGCGTTGTAGATAAATACAAATATATGTGTTACTTGTTAAAATATACTTTTTCGAGCGAAAAGTATTAAAAACAAGGTGGAATCTAAGGTCACAAAATAGTTTTAATTTTCAATAAATTTTCACATGAACAAAAATAATTTCACCTAAGAAAATCTTTACCAAAACAGAAAATAATTATCCCGGAAATCCTAAACAATTTAATTGTAATTGAGTAGTTGACAAAATGTCAAATAAGTTACTTTTAAAACGGAATTTTGTATGAAAATACCGGTTTATGACGTCATATTTAAGAGCACTCTTTTTATGTTTCATGTATTTAAAAATTGTAATAACTAATAATTGAATAAAAGATATACATTTTCCGAAGTATTTTGTAATTTTTGTTTTAATAGAGCATATCAAATAATTTATTGTTGGTCGTGTAAACTACCGTATTTAATTATGTAACAAAGGGTCACGGACGCTCAGTGGTCAGTTACTGGATGAATTACCCTACTTTTTTTTCTTATTGCTTCCCACAGATAAACACTTTATTGCTGTTCTGTGATTTCATCGACTGGAAGGAATCTGTGACCAACTGAGCAACATCATTCGGTTTCTATTGTGGTTACGCGAATGTTCTGTTCTCCTATTCTTCTTCTTTTTCTTCAACGTTTTTTCCATGATTTTAGCACCAATAGCAGTTGTCCAAAGTCCAATCACAATCAAATGCAAGACCCAAAAGAAAAGAGGAAAGGCCACAGAATAGACTGGCAATTCCCATTAGAAAAACAAAAACTCTCTCTTAAAAATGTACTGACTAATGAGCCGTTTTCAGAAGAAAAAAAAACCGAATGGGTGGCAAAGGAATGCAGTTTTGGACCTCAGCCCAATAGCCATGTGTGATACATGTTATTTTTTTGAAATTGAAAATGTTAGTTTTTTTTCAATACAATATAACTCCGAAAGGACAAACATTTGGCTGTTGACGTCATAGAAACTTTTATTCAGCTCGCGGAGACCTATTCGATGATGTGTCACACATTGGACTATTGGACATTGGTCACTATTGGACTGAGGTCCAAAATTGCATTCCTTTGACAGCCATTCGTTTTTTTTTTTAGTTCTTCTGAAAACGGCTCATTTGGAACTACTTTTCTTAGCTGTGAGAAAAATCCCTCATTGAAACGCACATACGGTTGAATACCAAAAAGATCACGCTGTATTTATAAACAGTGGCAAAAGTAAAACTATAACTGTCCCCTTCACACTCATAGGCTAGACCGCGCGCAAGAGAGACGGGCAGACTTTTCATGATGCGCATGCAGTAGACGTCACGACGCGCGCTTATTCACAGACACTACACAATCGCAACGTGTAAATGTGTTGAACGTGCCAGCTTTACTTAACTGACCTATACTGGCAAGAAAGGAGGATTTAATGAAATAATAAGAGAAGAAAAAGGAAATTACAAATCCTAGAGTATGATTAGGACTATTCTATTTCTTGTTAAAATGTCAACTAAAATGATGTTATCAAAGTCTATACTATAGGCCTCGATTCTCTTAGTGCATTATAGTACGATGACAGTTATATGGTTGGGTCACGTGACCTGTTTTTTTTCATACCAATGACGCCTAGAAGGTTTGATATGTACGTGTACGCGTGCGTAGACTTGAAACTAAATCGCCACATTCATGCAGTTGTCATTGAATAACAATGCATTAACAAAATTTAGGTCCTGTCTTGAATAAAAAAATATTGTTACTCGCGTTTGATACTGCAAATACTTTGTACTAGTGACATGAAATAAATAACTTTTTTTTGCTGTCATTGCAGGCACTTACTGATTAGATGGTTGACACGAAGCCATACCTAAACTGATGCCTGAACCTTAGAAGGGTAGGCAGAGAGGACTGCCACTTGCCACAATTCTGATAGATCACAACTTTTCGCACCCTTTTTTACTATCACAAAAAATAAATTGATGTGCGACTCAAGCCGCAAGCCAGACGTAACAGCGGCCTCAACATCGCATGGACCAAAATATCGGTTTGTTTAGCCAAAAGATTTAGTCATAAGTTCATAACCTGGCGAAGTCATCGATCGCCAGTTTACCTAGTGCACAGACTTGCGAAATCGGGTTCGACGCTCGGGGCGTGGGCGGTCGCGGGTAATGCAATTAAAACCTAACACCTAGATCACTAAGCTACTGTCTGCTCCTGTTCTACACGCAACGAAAATCCTGAATGATTCTAAACGTTTCGACTGTCAAATTCCATACTAATTGCTGTCTGATAACGTCAGGATTTCGGCAGGATTTTGTGCGCATTTAGGCCTCTGATTGAACTATTGGAGCACCAGATGGCAAGTCTACATCAGCAATTGGCTGTACTTAGTGCGCTGTTCAAGAAAGATCGTTATGGAGACGATAAAAACAAAAAGTGTGACTTAATTAACTTTACGAATTAAGAATTATGTCTAGATGAGAAAAAAGAGTAAAAATTAGTTTTCGTTTTTGTTTTTGTATTATCTTGTTTATTTAAAAAAAATCATTTAATTCCTTAAGCTTTTTCTCGAAGCTTTAATAGGTAATTGTTAACTTTTTTGTGTAATCTGGTTTGTACAGAAATTGACAATGTTACCCTAATTTGACTTTATAAACAAAAAAAATAATTTAGTTCCCTAATTGATAACAAGCGTTAGCGCAACAAGTAGGCGTTGAGAAAAATGCTTTAGAACGCATAAGGGCATTAGGTACCACCTACGCGCGATGTGTGTTGTCCCCGATCTAAAGTAGGATACCTGGTAGGTGTTATACAGATCCAGAACACGGACACAGGGGATCAACGTATAGAATTCACATTCTGTTGAGTGTCAATGTACCTACTTGTAATGTTAGCCGCTGCCTTGGGGCCGAATGTAGTGGAGAAAAAGGCAGCGAAAAAAAACTCCACTCTGACCATCTTTTTTCAAATCACCTTCAATCTAATACAAGAGTTGGTATGAATGTCCATCTACCTAAGAAGCTCAAGACCCATGAGCGCAATCAACATTTGCACTTGTCAGACGCAGTAATCTCCTTCAATCGAAGCAGAATTTTGCGAGAACATTAGAAAGACTATCGCGCTGGAGGTCGACGCACGGTCGCGCGCGGTCACCGGGAGCGACGCACGCGCACGAGTGGAAGCGCGACTCGCGAGCCGAGTGCGACCTGGGAGCGCGCCGGAACAATGCGCGCGCGCTTTTTGCGCTCTTCCGCGTGCGCTCTAACGCCGCGTCCACACTTGGGCCTGCACCGGCGCCGCCATTCGAGACAGGCCGGCATTTGGTCGTAACGTAAAGTCTACACGTACTACAGCACGTCAACCTTCATATATTAAGCCGCGTCCGCTGCTCCATGTTACGCGTGTTACAAAAAATGTAACATGTTACGGTTATCGTAACAGCCCGTCTGCTGCGACTTTCTAGTTCTGTCATGTTACAGTTTTTGTGACAAAAACAAAATGAGTTCCGACGAAGCAGACGTGTCTGCTATTTTGTCCCTTTAGGCTTATCCACTTTGTATTCACTTGTTCTTTTGAAATTCCTATTATTTCTGCTTTATCACTACATGAGGCGTCCCAAAGCACTTGTCTTTCTCGAAATAATCGTATGAAAAACAAAGTATTTTCTTTTTTCCACTCCATCACCGAATTGCGAGACGTGTGCGTCCGGCGAGCGCTAACATAAAATGAATGACTTCACCCCCCCGCAGGCGAACGCGGGGGATGTTATCCATTCGCCGCGGCTACCGTGTTACGTGTTAAGCCGGGTCCGCTGCGCCATGTTACGCGTGTTATAAAAAATGTAACACGTAACATGTTATACCACGCCCCATTATAACGTGTTACATTTTTTGTAACACGCGTAACATGGCGCAGCGGACCCGGCTTTAGTTGCAAAGTCGCTCGTAATGCAACGGAACAGAGTGCGTGGGTGTAAAGGATGATGTGCTGTCGACTGTACACTATATTGTAAGTTGCACTGTCTGCTAAAGATGGCTCCAAAACTTTAGTTAGCTTGTAGATAAAGCCAAAGCTCGCCTATGTGCACAATGTTGTTTGAATAGAATAGGAAATCTTTATTTGAATAGAATAGGAAATCTTTATTTGGTATTTATATTATTAAATACAGTAGGTAATTAAGCTCAGCTTAATGCAGTAAAGAATTTAAATATTTAAGGTTTTCATGTATCTACTTTTGTAAAGTATGGTGTGCAGAAAAGAGATTAACTCAGATAGACGGATGGTCCAGATTATGGAGAAGTGGTGTGTTGGATAGTATTTAGGCTGGTAGATAGTCTGGGTATAAGGTATTTTCAATATTGTACCTATACTATATTTTATTTATAATGTAATGCTCAATTAGGTATGTGAACCACCAAAATAAAAAAAACGTAAGACTAACTATTTTCAAGCATTCAGATTTTGGAGGAGTACGGTAACAAATTTTAGACTAGCTGTTAAGTTTTCAGGCAATTTTTTTTTGTCGTAAGAGTTCGACCAGCTTTCGCACTGTTCAGAATACATTTTACTTCTGTTTGTTGTGTTAAAGAAAATAAGTTGCAAGACTTTCCTTCCCATATGTGCGTAGCTTTGTGCGCTAAAGTCTTCAATGCATGCGTCCAGTCTCGCTCGTGCTAGCATCAAAGGTTTATGAGAAAATTGGCGCCGCCCGCTTCCTGGTCCTATTGTTCGATATCATTATTGCCCTAACACATTGAGACCTTACATGCATAAACGCGAATATAATAAACTCACGACCTTATACAGAAGGGGTAGACGATTTCGGGGGTTAGCCACCAGTCAGGATCCTTCTTGTTTGTTACGTTTTATTGCAAAAAGTTAAAAAAAAAACAGAAACTTAAATAACAGGTAAGAGTCTGTCGATGTACAAAGGCGGACTTATTTCTTCCAGCCGGCCGCGGCCTAAGAAAGGTTTCCTTCGTCCCCGAAAAGTTTAATTTTGGGTATCTATTTCAGATAGATCATCATCATCAACCCATTATGTCCCCACCGAGGGGCACGGGTCTCTTCCCTAAGGAAGGTATAGGTCGTACTCCATAATGTGGCTTGACCTTCGTGATCGCTTAAGATCACTCAGGCGGCCGGGGCTAGGAGCGATTATTAATCACGAGCGACTTTACTTATACAAACTTATTATAAACATGTATTATAATAAGATCCTACACAGGAAATAACAAAAAGTAAGGAAGACAGGACGGCAGTCGTTAAGCCAAGACAGAGGCCTTAGGGCGGCTTGAAAACTTCTGACAGTACCTAAGACCAGCCACTAGTCTTACGAGCCTCCACCAAGTGGAGTATGGCCTACTTATACCTTCCTCAGGGAAGAGACCCGTGCCCCTCGGTGGAGACATAATGGGTCGATGACGATGATGAAGGAAGACAGTTAAATAAATACTTCATATTAAATAGCATCATCCCGATTAGCCATAGTTTTGACATGACGTGCGATGCAGGCATCGCTGATGTAAATGCGCTAGTATTACGAGCGCGCAACGTAACTTATGCATTTCAATTTTATCTCATCGTTATGTATAATGCCGGCTCGGCTACCGGTCCGCAAATTAACTTTCTTCCCATTTCTTTTGGGATTAAATTAATGATTGGCTGACTCGAAACAGTTCGCTGCGAGATAGAAATCGCATTTGCATAGCGAGCTGAGACGCCGCGACGGGTTTTCAATGTTGGAGAAAGATGGTAAGCTATTTTGGCGTTCGTAGTAGAAGAACTGAGAAATGGATGTTGCGTTGGCTTGGACATGCGGAGAGGATGAAGGAAGAAAGACTGACGAAGCAAATATATCGAGCGAATGCCAATGGTAAGGCCGGTTAACAAAGTGGGTGCAAAAGAAGAGGCCTAGGCCCAAAGTCCTCACCAAACGCATCTATATCTCGACGAGTTTTGTGGGTTATCATAATTTCGAGAGCTCTACTAGGAAGATACCTATTATTAGGCCTCTCAAATCTCAAGTATTCCCCTTCATCAAAAGGTAGAAGCCTGTGCGGTTATGTGGCGCAATACGCAAATTCTAATCGGTTTTGATTTACGCTGAATTTATAATATATATCGATGGCATAAAGTAGGTAATACCTCGGATGTGCAATTTTAGGTAATCTTGTAACATTAAACGCCGTTAGGTCGATATCTTTAAATATTTGAACAAACCATGTAATAACATTGAAATTACATTATACTAGACGAAAACCCGGCTTCGCTCGGGTAAAATGTAGACGCAAAATTATATTCCACTATGTTTTTTTATATGGTGACGCCTCTGTATTTATCAACCACCAGTAGATATAAATCTCTTAATACATTCAGATACATAAGCTCACACCTGTATCCCAGAGGGGTAGGCAGAGACCACGGACTGTCACCTGCCACTATCCTGACAAATCACTTTCGCTTCATCGACATCCATTAGTCGTTGCATGTACCCACATCTTATCATTTTAATCTTGCCCTTTGCTAATACATCCCCTATTTGGTCGAAGTATGTCCAACTGGGGCGTCCCTTACCGGCCCTTCCACTCACATTCGCCCGATATATTTGCTTTGTCAGTCTTTCTTCGTTCATCCTCTCTACATCTCCAAACCAACGCAACATTCCTTTTTTCAATTTTAGTCACTCACTACATCCTCTTTCTCTACATCCTCGGTCTCTGATCACACTATTGCGTATTCTGTCATCCAAAGTAACACCACACATATTTCTTAAGGATCTCATTTGTACTGCACCAATCCTACTTTCATGATTCTTCTGCCATACCCAAATCTCGCTACCATGCTTACATCAGTATTGGAACCAGCACACTATTACGGATAGCCAATCTTGCTCTTTTGGACATGTTCTGGCTACTCACGAAGGAATGCAAGGCGAAAATCGGATACTTATCATAACTTTGTCATGGGTACCTCATCACAAATTACTAAATGAGCTTCCTTCATAAACTTAACAGCTAGTGAATCTAGTGACGTATGAGACGTAGAATCCACTTGGCTAATCAACTAAAAACAGATCCCTCTCTTTGGCTTTACAGCTTTTAGTTTTGTATTGACCACATGTTTTTCTTCATCATTTTAATTTTTTGTATTTTTCTTAGCTAGTGGCTTTTTCATTTCAATAAGTTTATTGGTACCTAACTAAGCAAAACAATAAAGATCAATTTATGACTTTGATTTCCTTTTTCAATTATTTTTCAGACCCTTCCAAAACTCAATGTCAATTATTGTCTTCCCGCCTTGTTTCCGCCAATGAAAAACACCACATATTACTTACTAGACCTTCTCAGTTGGCACAGATTATAATAACCTTCTTGGATGCCACGGTATTCCACACACCATGGAGTTAACAAATTAGATCAAAGGGCTACCGGTTTAGATTATCTTAGTGTTTAGAAGAACTCTGTTGCAACATTATGCTGAATCGGGCCCATTTTGGGGGCTAAACCTTTAATGTATTTTATTATTATTTTCATGTTGTACAGTTTATTTATTTTTACGCTTTTTATGCTTTCTGTGTTATTTTTTTTTATTATTGTACGCATTCTGTGTGTGTGTGTGTGTTTTTGTTTTGTTTCAAATAAATAAATTTTCTTGCTTTCTTTCTTTCTTAAGGAGAGTGCTTTTGTAGAAACGTGTAAGCGCCACTTGCTTTAGTACGTGTTACGGTAGGTATAGTACGGTTCTAGTTGCCTTTCAATTAGAATCAAAATAAAATTGGTTTCTATTGTTCTATCCAGTGACACCTGAGCGCGTTACTATCCTCGTTACTTATCTATGTATAAACTAAAAATTTAGTGGGAACTTTAGGAGAGTCCGCAAGTGACCCGTGACGGGTGCGTGTTGTTTTCATTAACTCGAATTATCAAACTTACCTACTTATGTGTTCCATTAAAACTCATAGTATTTTGAGTAGGATAGCGCATATTTCGCGACGTCGACGAAGTGACACTCTACTGGAAGAAATATAAACGTTCACTCGAACGTCTAGTAATGTACTAATGCACTTGCCTCTCTAATTGTATTATAGCACTCTCCTAAACACTAAAATAATGTAAACCGGCCATAACAGTTCACAATGAAAACTTGTAGTATATTCTTTGCACTAACACAACAATGATGACATTGACATGTTTACTTAGCAACGCCATTATTGAATTTAATAATTTTTATATTGATGCTGCTCGATAATACGAATTTTCCGCCCATATGTTGTCGACTCAGATCAACAATTTTTTTACGCTCTTTCATTTGGTGTGCATATCGTTCGAGTCTACCGTAGACCCGAACGAAATTATTAATATAGATTAAAGGTCTGCTTTGGTTTTATATCGTAACAATTTTTTTCAGTATACAGTTTTTTTCCCTCCTGAATAGTTACGTAGGTACTCTACAGTTACGAGTATTCAGTAAAATGACGATAAAAATTAATTCGAGATAATAACGATAGATTTAAAGATACACATCTAAGCCTAAAATGTTATTCTTGACACTCTATTAAGTAAGTAATTTGAGCTCTACATTCCTTTTTCGTATTTGTCCAAGAAATAATGGTCGCCGCTGAAATAATTGCCTGAAGCCGAAATTTCAGAGGCTGGGTCAGCCGAAAACCCTTGCACCGACTGCATATAACTCCCAGTCTGGTCCGAAACGCAGGCACTGACTAATAGTGCGGCCAGTTAAACACAAATAGAACGTGTTGCATAATAGCGCGCGGACGATGCACCAGGGGGCTAGCGCCACCAGCGACGGTTGACCAGGCTTAAGCGCTGGGCGCTGGTTAAACCCTAGGGCTTAGATACTGCCGGTAAGGGACGCCCCAGGACATAGTTCGACCAAATAAGGGATGTACTAAGGGCAAGATAAAAAGTACCCGAAGCTGACGTGCGTGCATGCAACGACTAATGAATGTCGATGAAGCGAAAGTTATTTGTCAAGATCTTGGCAGGTGGCAGTCCTGGTCTATGAAAATTACCTGATTGTTACTAAAGGAAAATATGACTTGATCTGAATCTGAAACACTTGAAGAATTTCAAGAACTGTGACATTAATTGAGCATGATTGATCGATATGCAGCGGTAAATGGAGCTATTTTATTTAGGAATGCAAAGTGCCACTTTAGTAGCGGTTACCGATATTATACTGCATAGCAACAAGTGACCGCACACTTCATATGTCACCCATGAGTACCTACAATACGACACTCGGTGGTAATCCTTATCTTGCGCAGAATAAGCGTCGGAATCGAATAATAACGGGTACTTCCTGGTTTACTAGATCGTACTTACCTTCCAGTAAACCTAATGGGTCGTTTACCTAAGGACTTTTGTGCAATTAGCAAGTCGTTAGTTTTGATTGATGCCTGATTACACGGAAGTTCAGAAGAGATTCCATAGATTGTATCAGCTCTGAAGTGAATATCAGATTCGAGCGCTCAATATCAAGGGCAGCTGGTGAGCCCGAGAGAATAGTGGGTGGCATTGGCTGCAAGAACAGGTTACTGTCAAACCAAAGTCAATGTTGTCTGTTAGTCTTGCTGTCGAAGAAATAAAGGTCAAAATTGAATTGTAGAGTGGTGTACATTGAGGTTGAAGGTACGAGGCATGTTGTTACTTATAGCAAACTACGAACCTGCATGCCGGAAGTGTTGCCACGTTCACCTTATATAGAGTGGATTACTTGCGATAAATAAACACTTACGAGCCTTGCAATTTACAGTAATAGCTCACTAATGTCAATATGATATTGTATTATTCACAGTAGTCTCTGCAGAGTTATGTACTCATCCCATGCAAAAACAGACTTATTAGAAACCAAGGCCGTATTAAATATTTTTTCATTGTTGCTTTGTACAACTTCAAAACCATAATAAGAATTACTTCTTACGTACGAATTACGAAATCAGGCTTATCATCAATAAAACAATTTATATTTAATTTTATTTTTCATGTTTATAAGGTCCTTGCCTGGTTACCATAGCACAGAGGGGCCATAATTCGGGGCCAGGTCAAGCGATTGTGTTGTATGGAAGTTATTTATAGTAGTTAATTATTAAGTCCAGCAGTGGACTTCTTGTGGCTGAATGATGATGATGATGATTCTGACGGTGAGAACTTGCACAAAAAACTATTTCAGTCTCATCGGAGCAATATTCTCCATGAATAACACCATGAAAGAGCAATAATCGTTGCATTTTTTTCTCTACGCTAAGTCTCTCTCTCTCTCTCTCTCTCTCTCTTTCTCTCTCTCTTCCTGGCTTAACCTACGGGATGGGGTCAGCCTTCCTTATCTACTCACTCCACTTCGCCCTATTCCCGTTATCTTTTCAGAAGCATCGCACTCTATGAGGAATTGAGGACTTTTCACGCTTCATGTAGGTACGAGAATAAAATGTCATTGAGTGGAAGAAGAATAGGAAGAAATATTTATTATAAAAACTGTACTGTACACACGCCACAATAACAAAACGAAACCAGAATTAATAAAAAATCTAGGTTTGGTCTAAGCCTTCTCAGCTAACCGTTAACCGCCGGCTAACCCCGGCCGGGACGCCGCCCCGTTCGTCGGTGAACCCGGCCCCCGCGCTTTACTCTTTTTGTATTCGTTCTTGCAGCTAAGTTGGTGCGGCGTGACCCATTTACTGCAAATAGCCGCAGCCCAGAGTGAACTGACTGCGCTCGCAGACACGTGCGAGTCTTTCGCGAGTTCTAGTGGAGATGACAGCCGAGTTACTGGGAAATTTCAGTTTGATAAATAGACGGGCGTTTATTTCAAACAAGAGGACGTATTTAGGAATCATGTGTGGAGTCAAACAAGCGGAAATTGTTGCTTGCTCGCGCTGTAATTAAAGGTCGACACGACTCTCTAACGACACGATATTTAAGGCTGTCTGGTAGAAAGTGCAGCGTTCAAAGTGTATCTATTCAGCCCTTGTACAAAAACATATTCTATTGAAAAAAGAATTTAATCTTATTTGGTATTTGGACAGAACTGTTATTCCATATTATACTACATACTGCTATTAGTATGTGTCTTTGAAATACGTGAAAAAATATCTATAACTCTGCCGAAGTAATCAAGTTTTCTGGTTGTACATAAACGTAATTGATGTCACCGTCGATCTAGTGAGGTTGTAGGTTAGACTTCCACGATTCCGCCATTCCTGATTTGTAGAAGTCTCAGATCAAGACCTCAGATTGCTGTATTTCGATGTTTGTGATGTCCTTGCCTGGTTGCCATAATAGATATGTAGATATATCCTAGTTTGGGACGGGCACATTTGATAGACAGATAGATAGATAAAACTATTTTAAGTACTTAATCTATTCTGTACATAAGTATTATGTTCCTTATTTTTCTGTACATAAGTATTAAGTTTTTTAAATTCTGTCATCGCTGTACCACACCGCGGTCTGTGACGCTCGCGGAGTATCATTTGGCACTGACTGAAAATCAGCGCTGAAGGCTTTTCCTTCAGCATAATGCTGAGTCAGCTGCCATTTATAACAGCAGTGACACGCCGTGATCTTTATTTTCCTCCCTGTTTTCTTCTGATTCTTTGTTTTGTACTAATTTTATGGTTTAATTTTTGGATTAATTTTGTTTTGTGGCGTGTGTTTTGTTGTTATAATAAATTTTTCTTCTTCTTCTTCTTCTTCTCAGATAACACATTATTACTGTTGATATAGTGATCGTGTTGTGTAGAAATTACGTAAATTAAAAACACTCCTCAGCCGGGATTCGAACCCCGGACCTCTCGCATGCTAGGCAGATGCGCTAACCGCTGCGCCACAGAGGTCGTTCAAATTTACAATATCGTCGTTCATATTGCAATTTGTTCTATGTAAAAAAAAAAATTTTTTTATTTCATAAATGCGCTTCAAATTTTATTTTGAACGCGACCAAAAAAAGGTTCAATGTCATCTGCCATTATAAAACCGGCATTTGTAACTTGTAATATGTCACCAGCAAAGGTAATACGAGGACGCGAGTCGCGCGCGACAACGTCAAAAGTCGTCAGAATTTGACAGTTAATGTACTGGAAAGTCGCGACTTTTAACGTTGTCGCGCGCGACTTGCGTCCTCGTACTACGAGTACCTTTGATGATCAACTCAGCAGTAAATTGCGTACGGCAAATTGTTCTAAATGAAATATTTTTTTTTTTTTACATAGAACAAATTGCAATATGAACGACGATATAGGTATGGATGGTTCCAATTTCACGTCCTATGGATACAAACATAGCTCGCTTTGTTTACAAGCGGGCCACGCTTGCCGCGGTAACCTTAAACATTTGACCGGAAGCCGTACGGGGGGTTAAAGAACTTCTTTGCGACTCGACCTCGTTTATTTAGGCTGTACCTACGTTTAAACAGAAGTCCTAGAGGAAGAAATGCGAGCTCAGTTAATCAGATAAGGTTAAAGGTAAGGATAAGGTTACTTGTATAATGTATTTATTTCTTTCTGGTGTGTTCCGTAGCGCACTACTTGATTGAAAGATGTTTTTAGGCAGAAGTAATTTCTTTTTTCATCATCTCTTTCAAGAAACGCCTAGCCTAGCTAGTCCTCGACTGACATCACAACAAAAACGTAGCGATTCTCTTTCAAACATTTAAAATCATACTAGACGGCTGTGCCAGCCAGTTACTACGAGTATAAAGAGAAATCGCTACAGTTGCAATAAACAGTTCTAATCTAATCAAATCAGAAATCAGAAATTTATTTTGTGTTTGAATATTCTGTTTGTTGAATGTCAGTGTACCTACCTACTAAAACACATAAGTCCAAAACACAAATTTTGAAGCGATAAAAAACAATTGTTTTATTTATAAAATTACTCTGTATCGTTTTTATTATATCAACGGAGAGCTATCCTTAATGAATGCAAACGCCTATTTTAATTTATTATTTTGTAAAGGACAATGATTTAATTACAGAGTTGACTTATGTGATTACACGTCAACCACACCACGTGGCCGGGCGTATATTTTGTATGGAAAATGAATAGGACTATTCACACAAACCACCTTTTCCAGTCGTTATCAACCGCGTGTGTGATATCGACCACATCGCTACCACATCGCTACCACATCGCAACCACATCGCAACCACATCCCTACCACAACGCAACCTATGAAAGCCGGAGTCGTACTGTGGCTGCTGACGACGTAACCGCATCACAACTACCGGCGACAACACAACCACATAAACATTTTGTCAGTACCACAACGCAACTACTGGCGACAACAAAACCACGTCGACATTTTGTCGGTGCCACAACGCAACTACAAAAAGCTGCATCGACACTATTCACGTAACCACTGCTTGACCGCATTTTGTCGTTGCGATGTGGTGTGGTTGTGGTACGTGCGAAAAGACCCTTAGTCCGCCGAGCCTGGCTTATTATGTTATTGTTAGTGGAGAAAAAGGTAGCGAAAAAAATAACTCCACTTTGACCGTCCGTTGCCTGTTGACCTTAAAAAGAATTAAAAATCATTGTCATGATGAACCGATCGTCCGTCCACCAAAAATTCTACAGGTTTACCTCATCGTTGGTGGGAATAATTGGAGACGCAAGGTCTACCTAATAAGCGTTCTTTGTTTTCTTCAACTAAGTAATTGTAAATAACAAGTTGTGGAGTAGCTTCAGTTTTTTGTGCAAAATATAATGTCACAATAAAACGCATAATCCAGGGCCTGAATTCTGTTACTGCATTATAGTTCGATGACAGACACGATCGGGTCACGTGACTGGTTTTTCATACCATTGACGCCTTTGATGTGTGCGCGCGTATGTGTGTAAAACTAAACGCCATGTTCATGCAGTTGTCATTTTACTACAATGCATTAGCAGGATCTAGGGATTGATGTCCGTGGTAGACTCTACAGGCAAAGACGTCAACTGCCTTCGAGGAGTATTCTAAAGCAATGGTGTTTTTGTGGACCGTCTTTTGTTTTTCTCTTTTTTATTTTTTGTTTCATAAATGAGTGTTTTGGTGTCTGAATAAAAACATACATACATTATAAGCTCACGCCTGTACCCCAGAGGAGTAGGTAGAGATGTAGACTGCCACCTGCAACGATCTGACAAATCACTTTCGCTTCATCGACATTCATTAGTCGTTGCATGCACGAACGCCGGTTTCGGGTAAATAAAATTATTGTCTATTTATCTATCTATGATACATTTTAAGCAACTACAAGTCTAAGCAACTACAATGTAGCTAGAAGTGAAAACATTTAAAAAAAAAAAAAAAATTTACTAAACAAAAACCTTATTCAATTTCACAATAAGGCCAAACTGCAGAGCAGTTTGTTGGCGAAGCGCTCTATTTCTATATATTTTGCTACTTTAATTTAAAAAATCATGAACATTGAAAATGTACCCAGGTGTCCTGTGCGTCTAGCGTGAAGCGACTAGTGGGTGTGCCTTTGGGCGTAAGCTCAGGGCATATCTGCTGGAGCTTCAGAAACCACCCCTCCCTTCCCTTCCAACCCTTCGCCGCAACTACAGACATGAATCTGTAATCGCATAGCGGGACTGTGAAGTGCTGTATCTATAATATTTCTCTGTATATTTCTATGTATTTTGGTTCCTTCTTAATTACATTATCCATATATATTTTTGTTATATTTATTAATTAATTTATACTTAATAGTCTTGTCTGTTTCTTGGTAATAAACTATTTTAAGTACTTAATCTATTCTGTACATAAGTATTATGTTCCTTATTTTTCTGTACATAAGTATTAAGTTTTTTAAATTCTCTCATCGCTGTACCACACCGCGGTCTGTGACGCTCGCGGAGTATCATTTGGCACTGACTGAAAATCAGCGCTGAAGGTTTGTCCTTCAGCATAATGCTGAGTCAGCTGCCATTTATAACAGCAGTGACACGCCGTGATCTTTATTTTCCTCCTGTTTTTAATTTTTGGATTTATTTTGTTTTGTGGCGTGTGTTTTGTTGTTATAATAAATTTTTCTTCTTCTTCTTCTTCTTCTTCTTCTTCTTCTACAAGTTTGCGATGTGGCTGTTTGTGGTTCCCATGGCAAAGGGTATCCTAGTGTGGGGCCAGAAGCAATGTATGTGCCTGTTTGTAAATGTTTATCTTTATTGAGAGCATAGTGTATCGGGCCTACTGTACTTTCCAGGTACTGGGCTGCTCCTAATCTTATCAAGGGATTTGGCCCGTCTCTGTAGTTTACAAGACTGGGCTAATCTCATTAGGTAGGTTAAACTGTCTCTGAATTATATTTTTACTGTAGAAAACTCCTTCCTTCGCTTTGTCTAAGATTTCACAATAAATACTCTTTCTCTTTGTCTCTCTCTTTCTCTTAAGATGTTTTCCTTCAGATCGTGACATTTTTTTTTAACTTTACACAATGTTACTTGGGATATGAGAAGGTTAAGAATTAATCGGTTTATGCAAAGAATACTATGACAATGTTTACCGGCGACCCCCACACTAGACCGTAGTTGCTCCCCCAAGGTGTTGACCAGGGTATCCAGGAGTATTTACAAATACAAATACAAAAATATTTATTGCCGTAAAAGAATTTTACATGAGCGATTCACAGCGGGCCCCGCTGTCAAATATAAATTTCAAATATAATTCTAAACCTAGTACCGATGTCTCCCCCAGCAAGGGGACGCGTGCGCGCACCAACCTGCTGCGGGACGCGCCCCTCACGCGAGCTATACGCACTCTGAATTGTATTTCAGAAAGTACTGACCTGTTTTGTTGTTCTCTGAATGAATTCACTAAGAATGCGCTTTTTATTTTATGTTATACTTAACTTGAATTTGATAAATCATTTTTTTTACTGACATCGATAATTTTATATATTTTATTGATACCTATGTTTTTTAATCTCTTTGAATTGTTATTTATTATAATTTGAATTGAATTTATTTTATATAATATTAATTTTTATGGACATGTTTTAATTATTTGATTTTATTAATGATTTATTTTATTGTTTAATGGAATTTATTGTGGCTACATATAATTAATATTGTACTGTGCTATCGCAATAGGGGCTCCTGTAAGGATAGCTTAGGTTAGTGGAAATAAATAAATAAATAAAAAAAAAAACATTTGGCTCCGATTAGGAAACAGTCTCAAAATTTTCGGTGTAAGTAAGCACTGTTTAGGGGAGACAGTGGAGAATGCAGAAACATTGAATTAAATGAGTGTGTATGTATATTTGTGTGTGTGTGTGTGTGTGTGTGTGTTTTGTGTGTGTAACGTGACATAGGATCTATTTAATATATTTTTTTTAGAATGTCCTCGATGGGTTCATAGCCTAGGCCAATAAAACAATAAAGTAAAACATCGTAATGAAATCTGTTATTTAAAAAAAAAATCTACCTATTACGGTTCTAGAAGAAAAGCCCTTTATAGGTCAGACCTAAAAAGTTGAAAAGTTGAAAATTAAGCTGACGACAACGATAGATAAACTTATGCAAGGAAAAATAAAGCAGCTACCTCAGGTAATTGATAGGGTAGGCACACTTCTGTCTTCTTCTGTATTTCTCATCAAGTAAAAGTGAAATGGGACGTTGGCAGCGCGGAAGCGCCCGTTCAATTACACTTTGGAATTAACTCGGAGACAATAAACGAGTGTTACGTGTTGAAGACGCGCGCGCGCATGCGAGCGAGCGTGAATGCACGTCGATTGGCTTTTGTGCGCGAACTTTTGCTGTAAATACATAGCTACAAGTTGGTTTTTTTATAGAAATAACTTGACATCTATTTACAAAAATACATCTTAAGTAATAACTTGAGTAACTCGAGTAACAAGTAATAACGTTTGTACGCCTTTAGAGTTTTTTTTATAGAAATATCTATAAAAAAAACTCTAACGGCGTACTGAGCTTTTTTTTGATTGGACGAGCACATCAACAAAATGGAAAACACGACTGAGGGCCGGTTTTTGAATTAAGAATTTCATTAAGTAAATACTAAAGAATATTCTATCTACCTACTTAAGTAACGTTTTGTCACGTTTTTTCTGAGAAATTCGACGAGACAGCACTACTTTCAAGTAGGTAGTTCCTTGGCGAAATCCTCAATTCAGAAATTTTCCCATATTCCGTATTTATGAATGCAAGTATTGTAGCGTTTACTTTGTACTCTCTCTATCTCTCTCTGAAAGAAAGCCTCGGCGTAGATTCAGATAATGCATTGTAGTACAATGATAACCGCATGAACATAGCGATTTAGTTTCATTGCCGCTTCAAATCAACGCGCTCACGTGTATTCGCAATTCTAGGCGGCAATGGAATTTAAAAAACGCTTCACGTGACCCGACCATGTAACTGTAATTGAATTATAATACTTGAACAGAATCGAGTATGCAATTAAGTATAATGATACAATACAAACAAACCGACGTAACAAGCCATACATAGTATTCATACTAATTGTTGTAATTGTCTCTATGTATATCAATCGTAGGAAACGGCGAGTGAAAGCGAAGTCTTGTCACGGTGCGCGTGCGCACCGGCTAGGGGGGGCTAGCACAATCACAAGTTGCTTATGCTAACCGATCTACAGAAAGAGAGGGGGCGGGCTTAAAGGATGTGTTCCTGAACCTTTAGTGATCTGGAACACAAACCTCTTTTTATTTCACAGAATATCACGTGAAATTGCAGTCAAATCTGAGGCTTCTGAAGGCCAGAAGGCCACGGTCCATTACATTATATTAAAATCCCATTTGTAGCTAAAGGCCCATTAATAAATTACGTCACACGAATTTCATGATTCTTTGACCCTTCCCCCGTTTTTGCCACTGATGGTCACATTTGTGAGACCTCCTGCCTAGGGTGACGTCACATATTTTGTAATTTTACATCTAGAAATTACTGAATTAAAACAGAAATCAGTTTTGTTTCCGGTAGAGTTGCAAATAGAGTTAGGAACAGTTAAGAGTTGCAAATGTTTTTGAGTTTTTTGTTAATAGTTCAAAGTTCGTGTATTAAGAGAGATTGAAATGTCACACCATATGTGAATAAATAAAAAATTAAAAAATTTAAAAAAAATCACAGATTGTCGACCCGCACCATCCCCCTTCAGGTGTGACGTAATTACAGCGGCAAATGTGGTTGTGAAACTCATCTCCAAAAGCCACTATACTGTAAAATACGAGTAATATTTAGAAGATACCCTCCGCTAATAAGTATGTATAATGAAATAGTAGAAATAGAGATTAAACAGTTCGTAGGTATTGGATAGCACATTAGTTATATATAAGATATAAGTTATAAGGCTTTTGCTGTGCCAGACAGGGTCCATAATGATACAAATTACCTGTTGTAAGATCCTATCACACTTATGGCTACACTATTGAAACGTGAATTCCGTGACTTCACGGAACCTACTTCAGAAATTTGGCGTAAAGAATGGGCAACCTGGAAACAGTTTTTCTCCATTATAGTTGGCTATAACTTGATCTAATTAAGCGGGGAACATGGTAGGCCAGTGCCCCGGCCGCCGCCACCGCCGCCGGTTTTGACCACGACGCTGCCGCTGGTCTTTGAAGCGGTTTGAAATCGGCGCGGCTTTATCGTAGGAAAAACTACGAATGAAAAAACTGAAGAAACTTGACGAATGGACGACTTTTTAGTAGTTAAGTGTATTTTTACACGTACCTACCAAAAACTTTTTAGTAAGTGTATTTTTAAAATAAAATACGTCACAAACATGTAAACATCCAAGACCTGGGTTTTTTTTTCCCAGCCAGGATTCGAACCCGGGACCTCTCGCATGGTAGTGAGTTGCGCTAACCGCTGCGCCACAGAGGTCGTCATGATAAAGGCATGATATTGTATGTTTTTGTAAAACGGTCGCGGGATTAAACTTTAAAATAGTTTGCTGGACAACTCGTGTTTATTTAGAGTATAAGGAAACAGAATAAACTATAATTAGCAAGTAGAAAGTGGTCAGTACATGATCTTTCTCATGTCGATAATTTTAAATTTTGATTTAAATAGAAAAAAATTGTGTAAAAAAGTTTGCACCGCTACAAGCTCTCTATACCTTTAGTTAACACATGAATCTCAGGACGATGATTAAAAATATAATAAGAAACGAAAATAAAAAACGAAGTGCTCTAAGGTTTCCCGATAAGAAGGCCGAATTTGACATAACAAGAGTGTGTAACCTCAGTTGAGCGCACTTGTCGAGCAATAAACTGACGCATTCTTTGAGGTCGTTCCAACAATCGCGTGCCGTAATCTCGCGCATACCCCGGCGCGCGCGCATACATGCGAACGTAACTGCAAGTGAATAAGGCCCGGAAAATCTAAGAACTTTCTAGCTATGGCGATGATCTATTCTAGCTAAGGCGATTAGTACCTAACTTATGTTTATTTTGGCGAATGAGAGTGGAAGGTCCGGCAAGGGACGCCCTAGGCGGACATACTTCGACCAAATAGGGGACGTGTTTGCAAAGGGCAAGATAAAAATTACCCGAAACCGGCGTGCGTGCATGCAACGACTACTGAATGTCGATGAAGCGAAAGTGATTTGTCAGGATCGTGGCAGGTGGCAGTCCCTGGTCTTTGCCTACCACTCGGGGATACAGGCGTGAGCTTATGTATGTAATCCTTTTGGCGTTCTCTAAAACTGTTAGAATGAAAATCTTTAGTGAGTAAATATGGTACCTAATACCTAAGCTTACATCGGAATAAAATAAGTTAGTACGAGTATACTAAGGTATACCTATATCAGAATTAGGTACTACGAATTAATACGAGCTGTCGTTATTCTAGACACCACCGCTTAGGATTGGTCACTTCTAACCTAGAGTAGGTAGAACATAAATCAGGCTTAAGGTTTTATATCTACATCTGCCTAGGGCCTAGACCTCCTGCATGTCTAGTAAGCGCTGTAGCCGACTGTACGACGATAAATCGCCGCGGAGTCGGCGCTCGCGCACATTGAACGTGAAAGTACTTTCGCGCGCTCGTTGCCCCGGTCGACGACCTTCGGGTGCGAGCGGCAAGCCGCCACGCGGGGGAAAGAGACGACAACGGGTCTCAAAGGAAAGCCTGCAAGAAAACGCGAAAAGCAGAAAGTAAATCAGGAAATTGTGAGCGACTTTATGTTTGCCTTTATGGCGGAGCGTAAAGGGAACTTTTTATGGTCACTATTTTTATTAAAACGCCACGGGTCCTGATGCTCTGGGTTTAGGCTTTCCTGAGGATGTTGATGTTTGGTTGACACTGTCAACGTCCGCCGTCACTACGTCTGGTCGTCTGGTTTACTAACCAGGGCGTCAGTTCCCCTAATTTATAAAAAGTCACTTCGCAATGACAAGACTAGAATAATGCTAGCTAACGAATGGCAATGGACAAACGGCATTCTACTCTTTAAGCTCATTTAAAGCTAAAATGTTAAGAGTACAAAGTACAGTTACGAATTGAAATAAGGTCTTGAACAGTTTCCTATATTGGTTAATTGTGAATTAAACCTACGCATATTAAAACCTGATAAGCTCAAAAAATTTAAAATTGTAATTTTTATTATATACACATCTCGGCACTATAAGGTCTATTAGTTAAGTTTAAAGTATTGTGTAAACATTTTTTTGTAATTAATGACTGTTTGTTGCCACAATAAAATAAAATAAATACTCTGTTTTACAATCATGGTTCTTGCGCTGTCGTTTTAGGTAACTATGATAAATGAGTCGCGGCTATCGATTCTGCCGATGTATTGTAGTAAAATGACAATGACAATTGGATCAACGCGTCGATTTCGTTGCATTCAAGTCAAGGCGCGACGCGTATCAATAATTCTATGAGTCAAAATATATGACATGACCGGACCCAATTATGACTGTAATTGAACTGTCATGCACTAACAGAATGAAGGCCCAGGTTAGAATGAAATTGGGGCCAACGACAGCAGTAGGTAATTTTGAGGAGAGCCTCAAAATTGCCGATTGTTGTCGTCTTGGACTCTCCTAAGTTCAGAATAAACAGTTTGCAATATTTTCTCTGCCTACGGAGATCTAAAGAGGCTTTGTTTCAAGAGCGTCCTCTGATTTCTCGGAAATAAAAGGTCGTTTTCCTGCCCTCGGTTTTATTAAAGAAAACTCTAGGTGCAAAAAGTTGCAAAAACAAAAAGGAACGAAACATACAGTTTTGTTACTAAGTATTTTTAACAAACTCTCATTATATTTTTTGAACCATTTACGAATGCCGCGTTTCAAAAACTTGTCCCTCCCATGACCTTGTTTATTCTCCTCACTTCCGATGGGAATCTTCTCACAATAACCTTAGGTTTTTGAACTAAAACTTTCGTAAGTAGGTACTAGACATTATTATCGACGAGACGAGCAACCGACGACGCGAGCTCCGCCTCTGCTCACCATGATTAAGCTCTGCGGATCAGAGCGAAACCTGGTCGGACTGTTCCGACAAAAAGTCAAGTAAGTGTATCCGGAAAGAATAATTAATAAACTCACGCCCGTTATCCCCGAGGGGGTAGGCAGCTAATTGGGCCCACGTTTTGCCGAGTTTATTAGGTCCCAAAGGTGACAAGTGGCAAGCCTATCGCCGTTCATTATCAACCACATGTCATTATTATGTCCCCACAGAGGGGCACGGGTCTCTTCCCTGAGGAAGGTATAGGCCATACTCCACCACGGAGGCCAAGTCCGGATTGGTGTAGGCTTGTAAGACTAGTGGCTGGTCTTACTGTCAGAAGTTTTCATGCCGCCCTAAAGCCTCTGACTTGGCTTAACGACTGCCATCTATCGACGGCAGCCGGCACCAGCTGCTTAACGTGCCTTGGGAAACACGGAACCGCTCGGCAAATGCCACGAGCATTAGTCATAGACGGTGACCCATCCATGCACTGAACGCGCCCTATGTTGCTTAACCTTCGTGATCGTTTAAGATTTTAGCCGGGGCTACGAGCGATTCGTTATCCGAGCACAATTTATCAGCGAACAATGTTGCTGTACAAACAAACAAATGAGAATATCCGGAATGAGGTCAATAATAACCTTAGGTTTTACTTTAAATCCTTACCTATCTCAACACTACAAGAGTAAAAACAATGCGGAGCCATTGCGTCAAAGAGTTAATTAAAACAGAATAAAATTAGATGTAAAATGTAACTCGTGGACGGCACTTTCACTCTTCACAATTAACTCCACCTGCGCGATAACATCTGTTTAGCATTACGTTTCACTGTGGGAGATAGCTTAGCTCGCGTGAAATTCGTGAAGAATCACGCCGTGAGCAAACCTGCAAAGTTTAGCCATAAACCAGAGTTAAAGCTTATTAAGCTATAATAAATCAAAAATAAATTTAGGTAGTTAGGATTAATCCGAATTGCAAGTAGTCTATGCATACTAGGTTCACTAGTTTAGGGCCATAGGCTAGATCTGATCTACAATGTACCTATCTATGTATAATTGCGAAAATGCGTCTGTATCCTGTTTTGTGTTCTAAATAGATAAAATAAAAATAAATTATAGGGATAATAGTACCCACTTTCTATTGAACCTTCTCGCCTTGAGATACAGTCCAAAAGCAATGAAAAATTTATACTATCCATGGCCATTTATGGATTAAACAGCGACTCGGTACTTACTAGCGCCAGTAATGGATAAAATAAAAACAAGGGTTCCGTAGTTTAGTAATATGGTCCCGTTTTTACTTTTTAGGGTATCTGAGGCCATTTGTACAAACGGCGGCCCCTATTGGGAATCGAACCCGCGACCTCTTACTTGGTTACGCCAACGGTGCAGTCAAACTTACCGAACCCCAACATGAGAACGCATAAATAAGAAATAAACAATTTATTCCACATGTCTTGGGTGCACCATGAGTTGGTTATTGTCTACTCGCCAAACGAGTCCTTAGTTCTTCTGGCTCTCACATAAATTTTAAGTAGAAAGTATACTTACCCCTGCTTTCTCGATCTATAATAATCAGTTAATCTAGTTTTAACAGCTGTCAGTCGTTTTTTTCGTATGCACTTTTCACAAGTGACAGCTGCTAACAATAAATTAACACTGTTAGCGTTTGAGAAACCGGCGGTTAGTTCCGTACAAAATTATACAAGATCACAACAAAAAAAGTTGTGTTTTAAACCTAATATATACCTAGTATTCGTAGAAACGCTATCAGGACAACACTATTTCACATATGAACGTTAAAGCGCCTTATCTTATTTTTTTAAATGTACTTTTCACAAAATAAAAAAAACTTAGTCGAACCTTACACCTAGTTTACAATAGATTAGTTTAATAGATTGTTAATTAAGTTTTTATGTTGTTGTATTTGTTTTGTTAAAATAAATAGTATTTAAAGGTACAAGATAAAATTAATAAAAAAGTTTCACAAAAATGCAATTACCCAGTTTCAATGCAGTTCGTTTTCTTTACTAATGATGTAGGCAAGCTTGCAGTATCACCTCTACTTCATATTTTTCACTCAGCATTAGTGAGGGCAAAGATCAATTGCGAGAGTGATGCAAAATATGACAGGACGCTGAGTGCGTGCACGCAATGCAGCTGCTAAAGGTTGTTGATGAATCGGAAGAGGTTTGTCAACATTCGTAATTAAGTTATTGCTCCTACATCAAAAAAAAAATAGAGCAATGCGGCGGACTCAATGCCATAAGCATTTTCTGCCACTCAACCGTAGGAAAGGGTTTGCGCACGTACTTCCGAAAGCGTAAAAACTGCGATCCAGATGACTAAAGAATTTTTTTTACATACAGGCACATACATTGCTTCTGGCCCCACACTAGGATACCCTGTGTCGTGGGAACCAGAAACAGCGGCATCACAAACATGTAAACATCCAAGACTTGGGTTTCTTTTTTTTGTCCCCAACCGGCATTCGAACCCGTGACCTCTCGCTTGGTAGGCAGATGCGCTAACCGCTGCGCCACAGAGGTCATCATAATACGATACTGTTAATATGTTGGCTATCTCATGGTTTGGGCCCCGAAATGCTTGAACAGCGGCCCCAAGGTTGCCTGCCACGGCGTGGCACGGGCTTCAGCCTTGGGCGCCCCCTCCCCCCGCGCGCCCATCGATTACCCCCGCCTAAGCGTACTCTAACCGCCTGAAATAACAGCCATGTTTTCCAAATTCGTCAGTACATTTGATCTGCGGCGCTCGAGGGTCTCTATTCTGTTAGCGCATAGTTTAATTGCAGTTAGGTACGTGGTTGTGTCACGGGACCATTTTTTAATTCCATCGAACGCGTAGAATAAGAATACCCGTTGCGCATTGATTTCAAGCGGTAATGGAATGAAATCGACGCAGTCGTGCAGCTGTCATTGTACTGCAATGCATTACCAGAATCTAGGCCCGAGTTGAGAAGTACCTTTGAGGCTACGGTCTACGCGTGTATGACATGAGGGGTAGGCAGAGACCAGGGACTGTCACCTGCCACGATCTGACAAATCACTTTAGCTTTATCGAAATTAATTAATCGTTGCATGCACGCACGTCGATTTCAGGTACTTTTAATCTTGCCCTTTGCTAATTCATCCACTGTTTGGTCGAAATATGTCCGCCTGGAGCGTCCCTTACCAGCCCTTCCACTCACGTTTGCTCGATACATAAATATGTAGGTACATTACAAGTTAAGCATGCCCCTTTCACACACACACAATACACATAGATGGCTAAGTTTATTTGTTATTTTTTCTTTTCATCTCAAACTAAACTATTAATGCTATGGAAGAGGGGAGTCACCCAGTACAGACATTCCATGCTTAAAAGGTGACTCCGCAGCTATTATGAATCTAAAATAATGAAGATACAGAATAAATGTTCTTGTGTTTTTTGTATTGTATGCGCATTTCAAGAGCTAGACCTTTTTGAAAAAATAAAGTACAAAAAAACTCCAAAACAAGTCTTACTTAACTGATAGCGTAACCTACGATCCCACCCTAATAGCCGCCAATACACCCCTTTGTACCTAGAGATATACGTATTTTGATAAGCGTAGCGAGCGTAGCGTGCCCGGGCTCCATTGATACACGTGGCGCCCGCCCCGCGCCCCCGCCCCCGCCCGGCGTGGGCGGCGGGAAAACTCAACATGGAGGTACAGATGGTCAACTCGGCAGCTAAAGGTAAAATGAGATCGCACCAAAATTTGCTGATAACTGATAAAAGAGCTACAAATGGTCAGCTCGACTGCTAAAGGTAAAATACGACCCCATCCCTGGAAAACACCCGTCAACCTTTTTAAATGTCCGGATACACTTACTTGAACAAAAAAAACTCTAAACATTGAAAGACATTATAATGCAAATTTGTATGTCATGTACATTTACCAGAGCACATGACACAATAATGAATATTCTTATATGATCTTAATACAATTTTATGATTCTATACTTGTTACAAAAAACATCGGAGCTTTGTATATTAGGTCTCTATTAAAGTTTGATAAGCTAAAAATTCTTACAGACATGCATAAGCTTAAGCCTATATCCTAGAGGGGTATGCAGAGACCAAGGACTGCCACTTGCGACGATCCTGACAGATTACTTTCGCTTTATCGCCATTCATTAGTCGTTGCACTCACGTGCGCCGGCCGGTATCGGGTATCATATTGCTCTTTGCTTTGCTTTAAAAATTCTTAACGCAGTTTGATCTTTGTCGTTTAAACATAATTAGCAAAGTTCAATTGTATTGTTGTTTATATATAATTATGTACAGTCACGAGCAATAATATATACACACTGTCACATTTTGTACGACGTATACAAATTGTCGTACACTTCTTTCTAGATTGTTTTAAGTGAAGACTTTTAGAAAATGTGACAGTGTGTATATATTAATGCTCGTGACTGTACATATAACCAAAAATATATGTGCCTGTATGTAAATTTTTATGTTGATATTAAGATCAAACTGGGCTGACTGAACTCCGCCGCGCTGGGCCCTCTAAATTTGAACCTATCTAAATTCAATGCTTCTGTGTTAGTCTATTTTAGTTCACTTCCCGGAAGTAACGAAAATTTTAGTAATTTCACTAAAAAACGAACAAACCCATTGACTTCTCGAATGAAATTAATACGAAATAAGTAATTCTATTTTATTTTGTCAAATTTCAGTTTTTTATAGCAAGTGACAATCACGCAATGAGCCCTTTTCTATGCCTATGAAAATATTAAACATGGACGTAATGAATGAAACTCAAAAATTACCGAAATTAGTTTATTATAATGGTCAATATCTTTAAAATCGAATATATAAAATTCTCGTATCACCGTGTTAGTGCGTATACTCCTCCGAAACTCCGATTTTTATGAAATTTTATAATGTAATCATATGGCACCTTGCGCACCGAAGCTAGAGAACTCCCGTATGTATATGTATAAGGGAGGTCCTTTTGACCGGAACTGATTCCGTTTGGAATCAGTTCCGGCTTTTTCCCAGAGTTAGATTTAGTTTTGGGCCAAAAAGTTTTCCCATTACCTAGATGTGTTTTCGTATCTATGAGATTCACGTATTTGTTTACCCTTACTGATCTAATTATTGTGCCCGAAAAGAAAAACCATTTCAAGAAATGAAATTATCAAAAGGAAGATCTTTTTTCCATAAAGAAGCCATAAGGTCTGTCTGTCCGTAATAGCTAGTGTCTATAATATAGTGGCTAGTTTTAATAGTGACTCTTGCATTTGCTTTCAGAAAAAACCATTTGACGGAGTCGTAGTGATATTAACAAAAAAACGTTTAATTAAAAATAAAAACTGACTTCAAACCATATTAAAAACTGAGAAATAACTTAAACGAATATGTCGATGTAGGTACTGTAGAAATATATTTTGGGGGCGGTGCTCAAAATTTAATTTACAGGTGTGTAAAACAGGTAACAAAGAATCTATAACATACAGAGCATACAAAGTGAGCTTAATAGAGTAGATCTAGAGTGTCATCCAAAGCATTTTTTTACTCGTGAGATCAGTTAAAAATGTAAAAAGCTACAAAACCAAACGACGAATTAAACTAATCTGGTCTAATATTGCAAGAGAAAAGAAATTTTATAGTAAAAAAATTAAAATATACGTGTTGGTCTTCTATCTTGGCACCGGCTCCATGCTATAATTCTACAATCTTCTAATTGTAGTTGTACTGTAATTCTACATCGAATTTAAGGGTAATGTTCGTTTTAATTATTTCTTTGTTATATAATCGAAGTGAAGTTCGAATTTTTTTATATGGAGTTCTCTCGGACGTGTGTAGACAAAACCGAGTCTCCGCCGATTTAGAGGCTCTGGAAGGCTGTGGCCCCTGTGGGTATAGTAGCGGATTCATCCCGCTGAGGTGGGGGGGGGGGGGGGGGAGGCGGACACGTGTAGCGTTGCCTAGTAACCGCCGGTACTGCACTCCCTCTATGAAATTCTAGCTTTTTCTGTACTGAAATAGAGGCTGTTGCCTTACTTTACGGTAAAACATAGCTTGAGCTCCACGACAGCCGTCACACTGACAGGGCTAGGTTACGACATTGCTTAGACATCGAATAATGTGCAGTAAGTACGGAGTTTTCACAGTATAAAATATTCTGTGAAAAAATTCAAAACTTCATAGACGCAATTTCGATGACAGCTGTCGCGGAGCTCAAGCTATGTTTTACAGACTATAGGTAACAAAATCGGCCATTTTATATTTGTTCCGCAAAATTGTTTGATACTGTTTAGTTTGACATGTTATATTTGAGGTCGTGGGTTAAAATTACAAAGCTAAAATGGAGATGGGCGGAACATTTAGGCGGGAAGTTAGTAGGACAGTAATACGGAGTAGTAAGGCGGGGAGACGGCCGGTGGACTACGGTAGCCACTGAGTGGTGGCCAAGATCGGGTCAACGGTATTAAGGCCATACTCTCTCACTGTAATAAGGCCTCTGCCATTCAGTGGGACGTATACGTGGGACACTACATAAAAAAACATTTATCAATTTCGTTCAGAATTTACTTGGCGTCGGCTTCTATAATATGATTTTTTTTTCAACTAAAGCTTCCGTAAGCACTATGTAGGAGACACTTACTTGACTTTTGTCCGACCAGGTTTCGCAGTGATTCGCAGAGCTTAATCATGGCGAGTAGAGACGTTAGCGACGTCGGTTGCTAGTCTTGGACTGTATCCGGAATAAAATTAACTCATATTTGGGTCATTGTATATGTAATGAATGAAAAAAATATTTTTTAAACTAAAATTTTCGTAAGCACTACATGCGTAGTGCTTACATGCGTAGAGCTTACGTAAATTTTAGTTCAAAAAATTTTTTTTTCAGTCATTACATATACAATGACCCAAATATGAGTTAATTTTATTCCGGATACTGAACTAACCTAGGGTTCCGGAACGTAATATAATCAAAACAAACGCGCCGCTGAACGGCCTAGCGTGCCAAAAATCAATCTACTACCGCGTTTGCCCGGGAAATGCTTGGAACAGACCTAGTTATACTGTAACTTCAGGCTCACGGCGTAGTAATGCCACGAAACATTAAATTTCAGAAGAACGACTTTGGAAACAAATTAACCTCTTTTTGAACTAAAATTTCACCTATCACTTTTGTTTCTACTAAATAGATAGATAGATAGATAACAAATAATACAAGTACGAAAACTTAAAACGACAAAAAAAAAAAAACACAGAGTAGGAGTTCGGCATGCACAAAAAAGTTGAGGACACCAAAGTATGGCGTGTGTGTGGTGCAGCAGTACAAAATGGCCGTATCTCAGCGTCATTATCTGCTCGGTAGAACAGATCGCTGATTTTCAGCTACAGCCAGGAGGATGTGAACGGAACATTACGGATTACTTAGTATTTATATTGTATGTAAGTGCACATCATGTCAGCAAATTAACGGTAAAATTAAATTCATGCGTATTCAATTAAATTAAACATAGATAACTAAATAAAATTAAATTCAGTTACAAATATTTTAAATTAATTACATCCAATTAAATACCTATTCAATTCCAATAATTAATAAACTCGGCAAAACGTGGGTCCAGTTCTAGAGACTGGTGCCTCTGCCTACCCCTTCGGGGATAACGGGCGTGAGTTTATTATTTTATTATTTATTATTTATCAATTCCAATTCAATTCTATTTAATAATCTAAATTATGTCATTATCTATCTACATAGATAGAGAACACTTCATTGCACATAAAAAGGAGATTGCACATTTAATTGATTTAATTGAAATTCATATTGTTTTATACATTTAATTAATTTACTTAAAGTCAAATTATTTTACTCTAATTCTTCAATTCAATATTATATAATTTATTTTCTTAATAATACAGAGTGATGTTTCCCATATGAAGCAGAACCGCTACCTAGATAGTTGATATTTAAAATATAGCCGCGGCTATACTGGCGCCCGACGTGGGACCATATTAGCGCCTGACGTGGGGCCATATTAGCGTCCGATGTGGGGCTATTTTAACACCCTACGTGGGGCCATGTTAGCGCCCGACGTGGGGCCATATTTGCACCCGACGAGGAGCCATATTGGCGCCCGACGTGGGGCTATATTAATTTCCTTCATAATCTACGTTTTTCGATGTGTATGCAGATATCTTTACACCTTGTATAGACCCGCTATGATAGACAGATAGAATATTCTTAATTGTATGTACGACGACCGACGACCTCTGTGGTCTAGCGGTTAGTGCATCTGCTTACCATGCGAGAGGTCCCGGGTTCGATCCCCGGCTGGGGAGAAAAAAGAAAAACCTCCATGACTTGGATGTTTACATGTTCGTGACTTCGCTGTTTCTAGTTCCCACGACACAGGGGATCCTAGTGTGGGGGCTGAAGCAATGTATGTGCTTGTATGTAAAAAAAATGTTATAAAATGTTATGTACACCAGTCATCTATAATCTCCACATGGAACAAAACCTCTAGCTTTTCCCATCCCATGGCGTAGTATTATTAAGTAGGTCCCGCCCAAGGCCGCCCCCGCCCTAGCGACTGCCGAGGGCGGGCGGGGGTTCCACGCTTCTTAAAATTGTGAGTAGTAGAATAGCTGATAGGTGGCTATTTTAGACCTGTCGTCCATGGCAATAGCGTACATTCGACAGTACGTCAACTTTGATATCGGTGAACTCTACTTAGTTACAATACGGGTGATTTTGCAACTAAATATAGACCTAAATGTGCTTTCGACTATACGTGTGATCATTTCGTGGTTGTTGTAAAGTTTTTGAAGGCCTATTCACGTGTAAGTATCCGTTTTCCACGCGCAAAATATTTTCGTTGCTAAGGGAAGCCTTGAAAGAAATAAAAAGTACATACTTCGACCAAATAGCGGATGAATTAGCAAAGGCCAAGATAAAAAGTACCCAAAACCGAGGTTGCGTGCATGCAACGACAAATGAATGTGGATGAAGCGAAAGTGATTTGACAGGATCGTGGCAGGTGGCAGTCTCTGCCTACCCCTCTGGGATACAGCCATGAGCTTATGTATGTTTGTATGAATTTTGCGCATTAAAAACTAATCGTTCCAAGTAGAACACGCACGTTTAGTGTTCTTTCATTAAATTGTCACTTTTCTTTCAAACAACCTTTATGCTCGATTTCGCCTCCATTTGTAAAACGCTGATCAGAAAATAACAAAACAGCTTAATTTAAAAACACATACAATATTCTTAGGTATGCGTGGGCATTAAGGTTGAACCTCATTGGGAAATATGAGCTAACGAGTAACTTATATAACTTTCGACTTTTTAGAGTATAACTATTAGAGTACAACATTTTTAATAGGCTATTTGACCGATTTCTGAAAACCATCTCATTTTGTTGGTGTTCATGGAGTCCTCAGAAAGTGGTCATTTTAAATTATTTCGTGTATTTCTTCTAAAAAAGGCAAACGAAAATTTCCTTTTCAAATAAGGTGCCAAAAGGCTATCGTAGGCAATATGGCGTCGCATAGGAGATAATGACGTCACTTCCCGGTAAACCAATACCAATGAACACAAGAAAAAATGAATGACAGACGCTATCTATCTATCTATCTAAATCTAAATATTTTATCTATCTATCTATCTATTTTTATTGCCATGTGATGTCATCATAGAATCGGCCAATCCAGGCCGTTTTCGATATAATGGCAGCAGATGGAAATTATCAAATTTTATCTTGTATTTTTTTTTTACAAATCCTAATTGTTTTTTTTAGTTAGAATGCCTTAAAGCGTTTTAAGACACATAATTTATTAATAATATTGTTTTTTTCACACTGTCAAATAGCCTTTTAAGGAAAAGTACTGAACAACTGAGCGTGTTGCCAGTAATGAGTTATGGATAAGAGACCGCGTTACAGTACCACCATCTTATCTGTTCAGTTGGTAACGGCGCTAGTGGAGAATTTAGTAGTAACATTTAAGAAATTAACCAGAAAAATGAGAATTTTTTAACCCGTCTTTCAATTTTAATGAAAATATATCTATAAATCTTAGTAAGTGAATAAATAAAACTAAAAAATGGGGAACAGGATTTACAATTATTTAGTTCGTTACCATTTTGCCCACCTTAAGAGATAACTTGGTGGCGCTGTACTGACTGCGGGCCTCCTAAGACGGCTAAAGGTCGTCAAACAAGCAATAGAGAGTTATGTTAAGAGTGTCACTGCGCCATCGAATCAGGAATGAGGAGATCCGTAGAAGAAAACTAAGTTAAAACTCCTTAGTCAGTTGACCTATTTTTACTATCACCTTTTTGAAGAGAAAAGAGTTTTACTACAATAGTTTTCTCAAGATGCGTAATGTGTTTACAGAGAGGCAAGTATAATGAATAAAGCACAGCGTCTGTTTTCCTTCCCGCTCGGAGACAGGCCTTGAGGGCGCGATGATGACATCTGCAGTAGCCTTTTCAATTGATATCAATAATCGATGGGGACATGGTTATTTATATTTTTTCTTCAGTGCCTATAATCATTCTGTATATTAAGGTCACTCAAGCAGCGTACCTACGCTTTTTCAAATTGATATATTATATACGCTTTGCTGGCACAAATTAAAAAGTATGAACGGTGAACTACAAAAAAAAAAAGAAAAAGAAGTCACTAACACGGATACACGTTAAAATAAACATAAACAAAAAACAAAATAAAAATTGTTCCAAATTCAAATTCAAAATTGGCGTTCTCAATGTAAAACAGTACTTATCACCCAGCGATGCGAGCGTGTGGCTTATTTTTAAACTTGCAGCGGCCTTCCTTCATGAATGTAGTGCCAATGTCGCCGTATCTGGGTCTATGTCAGCGGAGCGGCCTTACTCGGCCAGTGTTGTTACTATGGATAAATACAATTTTGTGGCCTTTTATGGTCTAGACTGGGTCACGAGGCGAGATTTGTGACGAAAAGTGGGCCGGTGGTGGAGTCACTCCGCTCCCGAAACAGGCGCTTTGGGATCTCGGATCTTTCTGAAACGTCTTATGTATCTAATCTCTTTAAACGAGCAATTCTTGTATATATCTATATATATAAGAGGAGAAGCTGACTGACTGACTGACTGACTGACTGACTGACTGACTGACTGACTGACTGACATATCAACGCAGAGCCTAAACTATAAGAATTAGAAACTTGAAATTTCGCACAGGAGTTTCTTTTGTAACGTAGGGAAGCACTAAAAAAGGATTTTTCGAAATTCATCCCCTAAGGGGGTAAAATGAGGGCTCAAAGTTAGTATGAAACTTTGCCGTTTTTGAAGTTATTCGAATGAAATTTGGTAGGAAGGTTTTTCATTTAAAATTATGAAACACGTGTAAAATAGTTTTTTAAAAATCATCCCTCAAGCTGGACAAAAGGGGGTGCAAACTTAGTATGAAACTTTGCCGTTTTTGAAGTTATTAAAATGAGATTCAATATGAAGGTCCTTCATTAAAAGTTATGAAAAACATGTAAAATAGTTTTTCAAAAATCATCCCTTAAGGGGGTAAAAAGAGGGGTGTAAAGTTAGTATGAAACTTTGCCGTTTTTGAAGTTATTCGAATGAAATTCAGAATAAAAAATTTTCATTAAAAGTCATGAAACATAATATGTTTCTATGTAAAATAGTTTTTTAAAAATTATCCCTTAAGGAGTTAAGAGGGGCTGCAAAGTTAGTACAAAACTTTGCCGTTTTTGAAGTTATTCGCATGAAATTTAATATAAAGTTGTTTTTCGAAAATCATCGCTTAAGGGGGTAAAAGGGGGGTGCAAAGTTAGTATGGAACTTTGCCGTTTCTGAAGTTATTGGAATGAAATTCAGCATGAAGGTCCGTCATTGAAAGACATGAAAGACGTGTAAAGTAGTTTTTCGAAAATCATCCCTTAAGGGGGTAAGAGGGGGTGCGAAGTTAGTATGAAAGCTCTTTCGCATGCGCTACAAGTATCTCTATCTTATTTGCAAACACTTTACTCAACTAAAGCCCACGCGGACGTAGTCGCGGGTAACAGCTAGTATTTATATATAATCAGAATCTCGGAAACGGCTCCAACGATTTTCACGAAATTTTGTTGGCAGATGCTTTCGGGGGCGTTTAATTGATCTAACTAGGTTACATTTGTATAAAACGTTGTTATCCGTGTTTTAAGGCAATTGAAATTTCCTATAATAACATACACAGGTAAATTTCGCGTGTACCTGCAAGGTTGGGATAGTTCTGGCGGGAAAACGGGCGACTCGATTCGGGCCAATTTCAAGAGACCCGGTTTGAGTCATGATGTTTTTTGTCCAAGTAATTTTTTTGTGGAAAAAGGATTATTTTAATTTTATATGACATATTTTATATTACAAAAAAGTACTGAGCAAAGCTCGGTCACCCAGGTACTTTTAATTATATAGGGAGGAAAACCTGAATATCGAAGCTGTTCATTCATATACCTCTGCGCTTGAAATCCCCAATTTGCGGTGGGCACGCGTGCTGATTAAGCCCACACTCTCTCTCTCTCTCTCTCTGAGAGAAGCCCTGTGCCCTACAGTGGGACATTATATTTTCAAAAAGTTGAAATCAACAGAATCAACCTTTACAATCATGGCCGAGAACGCCACCTTGATATTTAGTGCTTTAATTAAGGATTTAAGCTACTTAGTAACTTGTAACCTTTTTTTAAATTCCGCTTACTTCATTTTTTTATCAAAGTAAGATCAATTATAACTCTGAGTGTTTGTAATGCAGCGTGTGACGTGTTCGTGATATCAGTGTCACGTGTCGTTCGCATTCAAGATCATCTTGGCCGAACTAAATGACAATTTTTGTAAATCTAAATGACATACACTATTACATAGTTTTAAGTAAATACTCTGGCACGTTTTAAATCTAAATCCGCATTCACTTCGTTGGATAAGTCGTTCTCGTCTGATAGTGGAAGTTGTGCAAATCAAAGCCAAACTTGCCGAATTAAGATAAGAGGCGAAGATTGGTCTTTTTAACTGACTGCGGCGAAGCCCCAAAAGGAGCGTAATGTATTTGACTCGTATGTATGTACATACATACATACGAGCCATATATACATTACGCTCCTTTTTGTGGCAAAATATGGCCATATTATGTGTCAATATAAAATATTGCCATATTTTGACACATAATATTTCAATCAATCGTTATTTTTGCGCAAGCGTTATAATATAACATTTTTAACAACAAAACATAACACAGTTCAAACAAACCTCATTTTATAAATGCATTTCGCAAAATGTTGAACAACCTATTAATTAAAAACTTTATTATAAAAAGGTTACAAAACATAGCGTCCTAGTTTGAGAGCCTACGGGGTTCCCTGTGCTATTCTGTGCGGTTCTGTCAATGTAATTTCTCTGTACAATATGGAAAAATATATTCTATCTTCATTCAGGGAACTTTCCTAACTTCCTCGTTGAGTACAGTATTTAGTGTGTAAATAACAAAACGAACAAACACTTCGGTCCCATTCAATGCCACAGCCTAATTCAGGGCCCATTCAAATGTTTGCTATTGTCTTAAGGTTTTCCCAGACTGCGGATTTAGCGATAACATTCTGACGTGATCACACATCCCAAATAGGGGACGTATTAGCAAAGGAAAAGACAAAAAGTACCCGAAACCGGCATGCCTGCATGCAACGACTAATGAATGTATCGTGGCAAGTGGCAGTCCCTGGTCTCTGCCTACCCCTCTGAGATACAGGCGTGAGCCTATTAGAAAAACGTTAGCAACTCAGTTTTAGTTCGTAGTATTATATTATAAACAATAACTTACTAAGTTACTAATCAGTTGTGAATCGGAAATCTCCAGCTAGGTCATAGTGGGCCGACCGTGGTGCTAACCTTGCCATTGCCCTCTCGCTCGCACGCCTCACGCGGTCTGTTGCTATCTCGCTCGCACTCTATGCGCAGGCGACTGCCGGGTTCCGCGCGGAGAACGAAGCGGGCGGAAAATTCTTTCAGATTGTTTTTTAATTTTCCTTTGCGCTTTTAAATATATTTTTTCTTTTTGAAAATTGTCTTGATGAATCATTATTTTTAAAAATTTAAGATAAAAATTTGCTTACGTACAGGGTGTTGTTGGTATTTATTACACTGAACAACTTTTGTGCTATGCGTGTTCTTAATTCAAAATAATAAAACAATCTCGACCACGAAATTTTGTACAACGAATACTTTTTTTTTAATTAGAAAACTTTTGGAATAAAAGTTATGTAGGTAGGTATTATGACGAATTTATTCACCCGTCAATTGATTTGTGCTAATCAACTTTCAGTATGAGAAACTCTCATTTTTCTACATTATAAGTTTTAGTGCAACCAAGAAAAAAAATGGTACAATGGGAAACTTGCTTTATACCATGGAATAGAATACATACGAAACATTACAAATTTAAACCATACAATTTTTTTTTTAGGATTTTCGATGTCAAAAAATTGAATACAATATTTTTTCTTTGAATTCTAAACGTTTTTTATTAAGAAGCAAATATTCAAAGCATTATTTTATGAAAAAAAAATCTCAACTAACATTGAGAAACTCTTCATACGTTACTACAAGGCGTTACGTGAGGGAGTAAGTTATAGTCTAAGGCCGATTTGCGTGTCGCGTTTTTGCACCATGTGACTATATTGATCTGTCTGGTTGTATTATGAATAGTATTAGACATTAGTCGCTGAGAAAAAAATACCACTCATCATATAACGTGCACTCTCAAATTCGTTTAAAACATTTTTAGTGCAAATTCCCCATTGAACACCAAGCTATCAAACCTAAAGAATTAATGCGAATCGAAACGTGCAAGTAGAAACACATTTTTTGCAACGTATCCATAATTTATTAGGTTTTATATTAGCTTTGTTCAAATTAAATCATGTCACCGTACACGCTGACTGCACAGTTCTCGTCGATCGATGACGCGGCCATTATAAAAATGCCAATTTGGGCCAGTTGCGAAATGCGTTTAAGACAGTTTCGATCGAAACAATACTTCTCGTCACCTCGCCGCATGTGCCCTCAATAAATAATTATACGGTGGGTGGCGAAGGTACTGCTTGCTTAAGTAGATACGCGGACCACTGGACGATAACCTTGGCGAGAATTTACAAATATAATTGACCACTGCGATCTCATTTCAGTAAAACACTCAGAAATCAGGAATCGGCAGGTCGGAATCGGATCTCTGGTCTCTGTCTACCCCTCTGGGATACAGGCGTGAGCTTACGTATGTATGTAAATCAGAAATTTATTTCAACATAAAAAAATACATTCTGTTTGTTGAAAGTCACTGTACTTATTTTATAATGTTAGCCGCTGCCTTGGGGCCGAATGTAGTGGAGAAAGAAGCAGCGAAAAAAAACTCCACTCTAACCATCTTTTCCCAAATGACCATAAATCTAATACAAAAGTAGGTATGAATGTCCATCTACCTAATAAGCTCAAAACCCATTAGTGCAATCAACACTGTTTATTAAAGTAAGGAATTGGAATTATCTGCCTCTTGCTCTACAATATCGCCCTCTGCATTGTAAGAGCGAGAGGCAAGTTTATATCTAGACCCTTTCTTAAATTAATGGTACTATAACATTTGTGCAGTTGTATTGGAATATGTACTACTCGGGATCCGGGAAGGAAAACATCGTGAGGAAACCTCATTGCCTATTCAATACCTCAGCGCTTGAAATAGCCACTCCGCGGAGGGCACGCGTGCTGATTAAACCCATACTCTCCCTCTAAGAGAAGCCCTGTGCCCTATACTGAGACGTACATATAGTATATGCTGCCTACATAGCATAAACACGAATTAGCACAGTACAGTAGAAGTATGCTTGCCAAGTACTTATTATGTTGGTCAAGTATGTACACCATATTTTCATCCATTTTTGCGCCTGATGCTTGAGCTCGACATGAACTATAGATGCTGTGTCTCACTCTCTCTAACTGCGTAGAGCAAGACAGCGACGCATCTCTCTGAACTATCTATGAGGTAGAAGACTCATTAATTGCGCCAAACGCTGGCAATGCGCTTTTTTTTTTTAGACCAACGGTCGATTTTTGTCTTTTTTTTTTTAAATACATGTAATCGTGCACCAAAAAGTATCAGCTATCATTCAGTTTCACGGATGCCTGTATAGAGGCACGCACACCAGCGCCTGCGACCTTCGCGTAGCCTGCGGCGCCCTCCGATCAATTTATTTAAACTTAACCCACTGATCATGACACACTTCTGGCGTGATTACACCGAACGATGCGTAAGCGCTCCGTATTTTCGGCCGGTTTTTAGGCCGATTTATCTCTTTTTTCCGTGCGAATTGGGACGTCTGCTCCAAAAATATTATTGCGACAGATCTACCGCAGCTTCAGAATTTTGCTTTATTATTTAGGTACACCCTGGCCTAACCTTCGCGGCTTTTGTAACAAGAACGGTTGCATAGAAATCATTATTGAATTTAACGAAGAATAATTCAATAAACATTTGAATTAAAAAACTACGGAGCTGCGATCAAACGAAGGCGGAAAGAGCTAGCGCCAGAAACGCGAGGCCACGCGCCAAGGTCTCCGAATCAACAATTAAGCCTAATATACACTTTATTCTCAACTATGTAGAGTCGTTAATTGTTCAGCAATTACAGACAATGCCGAGTGTTTTATTTGATGCAGTGTTTTTCAGCAATCGGTAGAGATCAAGGTCCGTGTTCTCGGCGTATCGCTCAGACACTTCAACACTATTTGATTATCAAACACTCTTAACTTATGTCATCTGCCATCCTAGAACATTTCAATACAGTGACTTCATTACTGAAGACGGAGGGACGACACAGAAAATATAGTACTGTCGACAGCACGTCAATCTTCACATTTTAGTTGCAAAGTCGCCCGTAACGCAACGGAGTAGAGTGCATGGGTGTATACCATGATGTGCTGTCGACTGTACGTCCGTTGGTTTGGCTGTCAACAAGAAATAACTCAACCACAGGCTTCAAGCAGTTCTTGAGACAATTCAAAATCTTTATTGCGACGTTATGAAAGAACTTTTACAGAAGTTACTTCCTTTTGTAAAAAGCATAAAAAAGAATAGAAAGTGACTCAAGAAAGCATAACAATGTTTTGAAAACTTTTCATAAAAGACATTGTATGATTTCGTCTCACGAGCGGACCTGGCACGCACGGGCAGAAACGAAAGCCCATAAAATCGACTTTACCCAACTACGTAACCGAAGGAGGGTTGTTTTTTGCGAGTATGTATGTGTGTTTCTAAACCTTGGTCGGTTTTGACAAATATTAGGTGTCAAATGAAAGGTATCGCTTTATGTCGCTGTTTCTGGTTCCCACGACTCAGGGTATCCTAGTGTGGGACCAGAAGCAATGTATGTGCTTTGCTTCATAACTTGCTGTAACTATGTAAATGTTTATGTTGTATACATTGGGGTACAGCCACAAGTTTATGGAGGTGTATGAAAGGCGCTGTCACCCTAAGTAATAAAACATTTTCATTCCAAACATTCTTTAAAACATTCCAACTGTACACTGCAATATTGCGTCACGAAAAAAAAGACAAAATGGCGGATATTGACAGTCTTATTATTAACTTTATTCCGGATACATTTACTTGACTTTTTGTCGGAAGAGTCCGACCAGATTTCGCTTTAATTCGTAAAGCTTAATCATGGCGAGCAGAGACGGAGCTCGCGATCCGGATAATATTTTAGAATGAAAATGATATTTTAAACCAAAATAACGGTAGCTCAAAAGTATCAATTAAGACCTAGATGAATTTCTTGAGCTCTCAACCCCTTCAAGCAATCAAACGAGACGTCTCGCTTGCTGAATGTAAAATCCAACTATACCCATCTAGGGCTGAATTTTAGCGATCGCGTTTTTGTGTTTATAATTTTCTTTTTAAAGTATGTTTTAACTGCTCAAAGGGTTAGCTGTAAAGAAAGAACAAAAGGCCCGTGTCCTTTCCTTTATTGGCTGTATAAACAATGACTACGTACCTCGCGATACCGTAAAAGAGAGTCATAAACATCAATCCTTCCACAGCGAAATAGTCCCTCGTAAAACTGTTAAAACGGTTTTAATAAATGACTCAAATTGTCGGGGTGAAAGCGAAACGTAAAGATTTTTTTATTATTATAATCGCACTAAAAGCAAACCTGTAGGTATATTCTGTTCATAAGCTTTACCACAAACATAAGCTCTACAAATCGTTTGAAACTGGACTACTATTATAATTTATAACACAAGGTATCTTGTTGCCGAAATGGAGTTAAAATACATGAATCCTGCCTAAAATAACGAAATCGTCATCACTCAGACAGAATAAAATGTCTCCACCGTCTTCTAGGCCGTCCTAGAAGGTTCTAGGTTTTGTTATGCCTGTGTTACTACGAGTAAAAACATTTTGAGTTATATGTTATTTTATTTTATGGGAATTTTGTAATCTACTTTTGCTGGGCCATCGCAAAGTTAGCGCATACGATGCTACATTAGGCCCAGCCTATCGCCGGCCTCTTCCTTCAGCCGCGGTCGGTCGCCCGTGCGCCGGCGCCCGCGCACACTCGCGCAATTGGCACAGTTTGGGCAAGGCCGGCGATATCGGCTGGTTGGAGATTACGGTTGTGGGAAACCGACCAGTCTGGAGGGACATAATATTTTGATTCCCATGAGTGTCGACATTTACGCCTCGAATCGCTCGTAGCCCCAGCCGCGTGAGTGATCTTAATCGATCACGAAGGTAACATAAGGTGGCCGTTCTATGACTAACGCTGGTGGCATTTTTCCGAGCGGTTCCGTGCTTCGCAAGGCACGTTAGGTAGTTGGTGCTGGCTGCCGTCGATAGATGGCAGTCGTTAAGCCAACTCAGAGCCCTTAGGGCGGCTTGAGAACTTCAGACAGTAAGGCAAGCCACTAGTCTTTCAAGCCTCCACCAATCCAAACTTGGTCCTCGTGGTGGAGTATGGCCTATACCTTCCTCAGGGAAGAGACCCGTGCCCCTCGGTGGGGACATAATGGGTTGATAATGAAGTATGACAGGATCGAGGAGAGTGGCAGGACTTTGTTACCTCTCCGGGTTACAAGCGCTATATTCATACTATTTATGTTTATCACACACACACACAAACACACTTCATTACGCTCGTCTGGCAGATCAATGCGACTACCATTAATTCAGCGATTTTTTTAGAAACTGTGAAGGTGAATTAAACTGTAATCTACTGCAAGTTTCTGTATAGTTTTAGGGTTCTGAAAAAAAAGTTTCGCATTAAAAAACCCCCCACATTTCAAACGCGCGTTACTGTCCATCTGTCCCGCTCTACGGAGATCGAATAACATGAGATAGAATGCAATATGACAGGTATGCCACAGCACAGAAAATATGACAAAAGAAAAGAAATTTAGGTAACACTAGCGCCGCTGAGGAAAAAAAATCATATAGTTATAATTTTTTTTAATGTGTACCTACCAAGAAAAAAAAAATTTTTTACAGATCGAGGTTTCAAAGAGTGTCTGCAATCGCTTGTTAGCTAGCTAGATTAGAACCCCTATTTTCGGACAGTTTCTGTTACATCTGTTTATATCTCGATTCATTCTTGACGTTTCGAAATCCAGTTAAGATAAACCCCCGGTTTCTCGAACGCTAACAGTCTGTTAATCTACTGCTAAAGCTTTAGTTTTTTTATATTTCTTTTCGGCCAACTGACAGCTGTTAACGCAGTTAAGGGCCAGTTTCTGAATTGAGAATTTCCCTAAGTAACTACTTAACTGTAGTGCTGTCTCCTCAAATTTCTCAGAATAGAGCGTGACAGAACGTTACTTAAGTATTTACTTTGTGAAATTCTCAATTCAGAAACCGGCCCTAAGACTGTTAGCGTTCGAGAAACCGGGGGTTGGTTAGGAACCTCGTAGCTTAAAAACTCTTTCAGCGGAACCCGCGCTCAAAAACTAGCTCAAACACTGCGTATTCTCATACTTTTTTTACTGAATCGAAGATGACTTTATTCGCAACAGCGCGAAGTGTGTCAAGGCGACCTCAGACCGTTGTCTCCGGCTGGTGACGCCCCGATTTCATACTGACGGGCTTTCGTGACAGCTCACCAGCGTTTCGTGGTACTGAGTATCGGAATTTCATCGTTGATTAGAATTAGGCTCACGGGTTATTTATCGCATTTTGTACAATTTATCGAGTATTTGGAGAAAGAAGTGTACTAGACTTAACCTAGATTTTATTGAGAGCAGGGCCTAGATGCTGCTAATACATGGTAGAACAATGACAGTTGCATGACTGCGTTGATTTCATTTCATTGTCGCTTCAAATCAACGCACGTACGTATGTTCGTCTTTCTACGCGTCAATGGAATTAAAAAGCATGTCACGTGACCCGACCATGTAGGTGTTATTCAACTACAATGCATTAACAAAATCCAGGACTTGAAGAATCCACGGTCAAAGATACTTATATTGATCGCGGGAATCTGTTTTTCTACTAAACTAAAGCTGAAACTGTTACTACACTATGAAAATACTGACATTTCTGAAGTAAAGCTAAAAAAAAACTATATAAATAAATAAATGCATAATACGCTCCGGACTAGGCCCCCGTGGTGGAGTATGGCCTATACCTTCCTCAGGCAAGAGACCCGTGCCCCTCGGTGGGGACATAATGGGTTGCTGATGATAATACGCTATAAAGATTAAAGTTTCGTAAGCATTACACATTATTAATTTTATTCCGTATACACTTACTTGACTTTTTGTCGGAAGAGTCCGACCAGGTTTCGCTCTGATTCGCAGAGCTTAATAATGGTGAGCAGAGGCGGAGCTCGCGACGTCGGTTGCTCGTCTCTGCTCACCATTAAAATTTCATAATAATAAACAAACATTAATAAACATTTACATACAGGCATACATTGCTTCATGACATGACGTTTCGTTTAAAGTGCTCTATATTTTGTGTGGATCCAGACTTGCCAATATAAATAAGCTCGCCTAAATACTTGTCTATATTACCCTTATTTTCTTTAAATATTTCTATCTCTCTTTAACAATTAGGTATCTATTTTTATTTAAAGTGTAAAGAGGTCAAGACGTTTAATCTTCAATGTTCAGTATGCTTGTTTTCAATTGAATTGCTTCAATGAGATTGAACCGTGTAATATCGCCTTTAATAAAACTCGTGTGATTCGGGAACGCATGTTTCACCTAATGGATTAGTTTTATTTTATTGACTCTTTATTTATTTTATGCCAATTGCAGGAATGCCTACATGTTGGAACAATAATTGTGCTAATAATATCACGTCCCAAAAACACGTACAGTCGACAGCACAACATCCTATATACCCATGCACTCTACCCATTTTCATTACGGGCTACTTTGCAACTAAAATGTGAAGGTTGACGTGCTGTCGACTGTACCATAAAATGTGCATGTTCACCTTATATCATTTTCATTTGATAATGATTATTATACTTTATTATTATTCGAAGAAACAAATTACAATCACAAACTAAAAGATTAAAGTTTTCAACAGTTTTAAATTACCTAAACCGATTTTAGTGAAACGTGGAACACGAAAACACCACATTTTCGATTGTTTTTCTCTTCCCCAAACAAAAACTGTCCAAAAAAACAAACGTAGTGGAACAGCCAGTGTTCATAACTCTGTGGAGTCGATTATCGTAAGAGTAAGTTGAACGACCTGCGTGTATCATTTCGGGCAGCTAAACAAATAAGTACGAGTACCTATTTATAGATGAGCAGACGTTGCCACGCGCTTCGATACCAATGGTATGGACCATCGCACTCCAGTATCCGATCTGAAACCGGGCGAAACGTAGTGAAAGTACAAGGATTGAACGCGGCAAAAGCCAGTGATCGGATCACGCTGTAAAAGTCTTGCCAGAACTCCATGGAGAGCTCAAACATAAATCCACAAGCAAGACACTTCTAACAACCTATTAATCCACGGTGATTTATAAATTCAAAAATGGAGGAACGAAACTGGAAAAACAAAGGACGATCTATTTATTTTGTTTATTAGGTACCTGTGTCTTCACCGTGTTTCTGTGACAATTCAAATAAAATCCTTCTTTCTTTCTTTCTTATCTACGGCTCAGTAATATATAAATGGAGCGTTGTATTATCCAAGGAGAATTATAACACCTTTTTACAATACAAGTAACCTAACAAACGACGAGTTCTGCACTCGATCTCAACGCACCGCTGTATTAGTATTTTCATCTTAAAAGTTGTTTCGAGTTTTTGAGTGATACGCACAGCCGCACTTTATGATGTGCACAGAAACGATTGCTGAAGACGCTAAGTCATTTCAAGGTATTTTTTTTCTTAGCGTTCTCTGTAGTATTATGTAGGTGCGTATTTTCGTTCGTCTCCTCCTTCCATATGACACTATTTAATTTTGTATGTTTATTCTATATTTATTTCACACTAGATATCCCGGCAAACTTCGTAACGCCAAAGCTTTCGTAATTTTTCCATATTTTCTCATCATTTAAACATTCCCTGGACTTCCACAAATATAAAAAACCAAAAACTCGCCCAATATCGGGCCAATCGCAAACCGCAACAGGAATTCCCTTTTATATAAGATACCAGTAGCTGACCCGGCAAACGTTGTTTTGCCAGATAAAATGTTTCTAGTGAACCACCCTTATCGTTTAGGGCTATGAAAAATAGATAACAACCTATTATCACACCTAACGAATATACATATAACAGTTCATCAAAATGTTTCGGAGGAGTATGTGCACTAACGGTGACACGAGAATTTGATATAATTATGTAGATACTAGAAAGATTTATATTTATGTACCGTTCATGAATGTGTATTCGATACATTGCTTAATATTGTCTATTTGCACAGACTACCCGTCATTTAGCTTTGAAAAGAAACAATTGCAACTTAACAAATCTGCAGGTAGTGTTGTAAATCATACACGTAATAAGAGTAAGTCCATCCGTCTGACTTGGTGCAGGTAGAGCCACAGGCAAATGGGGAAGACAAAATTCTTGCTTCCACCGATCTTTTATTACAATGCATTCTTTTATTACGTAAGAGAATACAGTATGAGGTGGTCAAAAAACATGAATATCTATCACGTTTGTCGGGATAATGCGACGAAAATAGTTACTTTTATGTGTGAATGTGGAAATTTCGATTATCAGAGACTTTAGTGTCTGAGCTATTCACATACTTCAGCGCTCGAAATGCCCTATCCGCGAGGCACGCGTGGTTATTAAGCCCATACTCTATTTCTGAGAGATGTATTAGATAACTAAGGGAATTGTGATGAAGGGGCTATAATTTTAGTTGAAAACCTCAGATGAGTATGAAATTAAAAACAGTAGAGTTAGAAAAAAGTCTACTGTAGAATAATATATAATAGCTGTGCCCCGCGGTATTACCCGCGGCTTATTAAGGAAAATACATTGTGTATTGACATTACATAAAAATAATAACTATTCACATTTTCAGAAGCAAAAATAATTTATATTTGAGCACCGTAAGATCAATTTACACTATTTCATTTTCATCGATTTTCCCATGGGAATAATATATTTTCCCGTAATAAAACGTAGCCTATGTGTTAATCCAGGGTGTCAGCTAACTCCATACCAAATCTTATAAAAATCGCTTCAGCCGTTTAGACGTGAAGAAGTAACAAACATACACACTCACACGCTCACAAACTTTCGCCTTTATAATATTAGTGTGATTAAGATAATGAAGTATATTGGCTAATTAAATATATTGTATGGTATTGTATACTAAAAGTATATTGGCTAATGAAGTATACCTATCGCCCGTTCTAACCGGGTCCTTCTACACGATCTCAGTTTGTGTTAATGCTCTACAATAAATCTTTATGCAAAATGCGGACTTTCACTCTCTATACTTTACGTACAGTTTCTTTGAGTGATATTGCAGAAACGCTAGCAAATGGTCATCGGCACGTTATTGTGCTATTGGAATGCTAGAGGTGCGTTAACCCTATCAGACGCTAGGGAGTTTCGATGGTATATAAAATTTAGATATTATCCATGAAAAATTAGTAGAGAAGTCACCAAAAATCGTCTTTTAAGCCAAGTCCGCAGTTGTGTTAAGATTGCAAATGAGAGCGACGATGAATGTCGCTTTATGATAGTAGAGTTCATACCCGTGTCATTACTAAATAATCTATTCGAAACATTTTGAGAAAATTCTAATCTCGCTATGTACCACATTTTCTATTGAGTTAAAACATACAGCGTACATGTAACACACATTCCCCGAGTAACTGGCCACTAGTGGCCACGGCCAAACAAGTTTTAAGAAACAAAACACTTTGTAAACAAATAGGCGCAGAAAAAAAGTAAACAGGCTAGAGCGCACTGGCCACTCGGTCGGTGACGTCTACACGTTCCAAGATTGAAATTTTGCTTTCACTTTCAGTTGACGACGCGACGGTTGCATGCAAGAAGAGCTACGTTCAGCAAATTGCGCTGCGATTAATATTACACCTATACGTGCATGGTAACAAATTGCAACTTAAAACCCGTTTTTTTTCTGAGGCATACTTTTATCTGCATTGAGGGTACGATAGCACCATGCAACCGGTTTCAATAGTCACATTAGCGTTAGTTTGGTCACAACAAGAATAAATTAATTCGTGAACTTTGGTATTCTTTACGTAAATGTCATTGTCATGCATTTGTTCCAATTTAGAAAAGCCTGTTCAAATCTACATAAAATGCTATGTTATATCACGAGCCGAACAATCGGGCTTGGAAAAACAATAACAACCTATGACCTCAAATGGTACAGCTGAAAATGACTATGATGACTATGATGACATAAGACAGTAGAGCATCTTCGCTACATGTTTACTACGGAGACGCGCACAACAATCGGTCGTGCGTTTTATAAACGCAGCAGCGTGCATTGAGTGTTCGTGAATCGCGTTATTTTTCATCGACGGCGGCCGATTACAGTCGATTCGTCACTCGAATCGAAATTTTAGTAGAAAACTTTCGATTTCTTGCCGCTAATGCCTGCCAGTAACGAACACTTCATTCATGACTCGTATCTTCTATTCTGTCCAAGTAAAGTCGGCAGTTTTTGTTGTTCGTCCGGTAACTGGATAAAAACTACCCGAAGGATTTTCTTTCGGCTTCTCTTGTTATTACATTATATCATTTATTTTAATCGTATAGGCATACGTCCCACTATGGGACGAAGGCCTTCTCTCAGAGAGAGAGTATGGGATTAATGGGTGTGCGTGCCCACCGCGGCTTGGCGTTTTCAAGCGCTGAGGTATTGAATAGCTCACACACTCAGATTTTCTCACGATATTTTCCTTCACGGTCCGCGATCCGTCCGATCAGGTCCCTAATCTATACCTATTGGATAGTGGCGAAAAAGGGCAAGATATAAAAGTACCCATAACCGGTGAACGTGATTCATTTCAGGGCCATAGCAAGCGGTCTAGCTTTGTTTCTGTCTACCCATCCAGGATACAAGTAGCGTGTGTGTTAATATGACTACAAAACCGAAAAATCTGTCCTAAGTTGGTACATTACAAAATAAGCCACTCCACCATTACCGTCTTCGGCACAAGGGCCCCTTCATAAATACTTAATATTTTTTACACATTACGTTATATTCATTACTTATTATACCCATAATACATAGAAGAACAATTTTAGTACAGTTTACTTTCTAAAAGGGCTCCAAATTCTTGTGTGCCCAAGGGCCCCAGCACAGATTAAGACGGCCCTGCACTCCACCTGTAGTTAATTTAATATTTGGCACCACAATCGGAGCTGGTCGCAAATGGTACTTCGGCTTTATTTCAATGACAATGCACTTTCACTGCGAATGAGGCGAGTGTTAATAAAAATTTATGAATGCGATTAAACATAGTTAAAGTCGCGGCGATAGCATTAGAAAACGGTTGTGGGCGATTTATCAAAGGTTTTGTCTCAGCCCAGACTAACTAATTGTAGAGAAAAATGAATTGAGGTTCGGAATAGTGCCAATGCATAATTAAAGAATGAAGACAAATACACATACGCACATAAGCTCACGCCTGTATCCCAGAGGAGTAGGCGGAGACCAAGGACTGCCACCTGCCACGATCCTGATAGCTCACTTTCGCTTCATCGACATTCATTAGTCGTTCCGACGATTAGACGGAGCCTGCGACGTCTGTTCCTCGACTCTGCTCACTATGATTAAGCGCAGAGCGAAACCTGGTCGGACTCATCCGACAAAAAATGAAGTAAGTGTATCCGGTATGACGTTCATAATATTGTGTTCTTTAATAATATCGCGTAAGCAGCTTAAGAACTGAAGTCCGTTTTTTAATTCCAAAAAAAATGACGCGGGGTTACTGCTATAAAATATATTTAGGTTATTTTTTACCGTGAATAGAAGACTCATGTGACCAAAATCCTTATCACATCAAAGACATTAAAATTTAATTACTCATAAGAGCAAAGTCTAACAAAAACACCTACGTAGCACACACATTTGGTTTTTACGTACAAGCAACACTCAGACTTTGACAACCTTTGGTTAGTTTAGGTTAATCCTAGATTAGTTTCTTAATATGTATTTAGTATAAGTTAGGACTCAAGTTTCGTACAGGTCTTGTAAAATAAAGATTTTACAGCCTTTGGCTTGATATTGATATGTCAGTTTTTTGTTTTGGCATTGAATTAAAAAACGTAGGTACTGTAATAAGCACAGAGTTAACCGCGCCTCTAATTTGTCTTGAATTTCACAATGTTTTACTGCGTTTCATATCGGTATTTACCAGTCCGTAATTAAAGCTTTTAATTGTCCAGCAATTATGGATCCATCTCACGATTTACTCAAATACTCGGATTCCGTTTCGTATCCTTGACGCGTAGCCTTGGAAGTAGTACTGACATGTTACGCGCATATTTTAGTTCAATAAAACTAAACACAATTACACAGATAAATGCCGGTCAAGTGTGAGCGACCTCGAGTTAGCACGGGTTCCGTGTCACGAAGTACAATCAACTACAAAAGTTCACGACCGACTGGTGAGTTACATCAAGAATTTCGCAATAAGAGCGATTGAGGCAGATCTATATTAGTCATTCTATAGCATTCCAGTTTTTTGCAGTTTATAGTATAATCCATTTGTCTATACTTGGCACTGTTTTCAGACTATAAACGACACTAAATCAAAAACCTTGAGCGGTAGAGGGCTCGACAGAGTTTGCAAATTTAGTGCTAGCTAGTAGTAAATTTGCAAACGGTATAATATCGAGTTTTCTGACGCTAAAGGTTTTTGATTCAGTGTCGTTTGAAGTCCAAAAAAATGCCAAGTATAGATAAATGGATTATACATATCTTTCATCAATCATATCTTTCCGCGAAAACTAAAATCCAACTTGAGTACTTTCTCTGTCAACTGTACTTTACAAAGTGCTACTACATGGTACTATAACGCCTTGAACTTAAAGGTGTAATTGAAATAGCTGGGCTGACCTTACACTTTGGTGAACATTCGCGTTCCAACCAATGCTGAGGTTCGGTTAAACCAATTCGGTTTAACCTTTTATCTAAGCCTTGCGGCGCCTAATTTCTTTTTCAAGTGACAAAACACGTCCAGTTTCTGTTACCATTGTCAGTTTTTGAACTTAAACTTTCGTGAGGACTACACTTTATCAACTTTATTCCGGATTGATTTTTCGTCGGGAGAGTCGGAACAGGTGCTGACTGAGACAGTTTGTTAACAAAGTTTTTAAGAACTTTGGCCGACAACTGTTAACATAACATTATCAGATAGATAGGATACCCCTATAACATTATCAGATTGATAGTGTACGAGAAACGGAGGGTAAAAAGGTAAGTATGAGGTTACCATTATTGTTCCCGCAAAAAATATATAATCACGCCTGATTGGGAGAGATTATTACTATTTCGCAGAACTTAATGAAGTTATTATAAAGTACCTATAGGTTTGATATAATATTTTTTTTGTCTGTTGCCCTAATTATTTTATATATTATGTTACTTGTCTGTTTATTTTGTTTCCGTGATGGGTCTTGTTGGTATAATAAAAGAACTGCCCGTATCCATCGTATGGTTGTCTCGAAGAAATTGCTATTAGCAATAAGGATGCCAATTGTACTGTTACGTTGTAAATAATTTGTGTTTTTTTTCCTCGTGCACGATAAAAAATATTATTATCTTATTGTATCTTATAATAAACGTTTTTCCATTCTTTCTGTCACAAATTTCCTTACAGCATTAAATCCGCCACATTGCCATTGTTTGTGTGCAATTAACGTATTAATAATAATTAGAATTCGATGTACTTGCAAAGTAGATTAATCCACAGGTTGACCAGTAGGAGAATAGCACAGGTAGAATGACGGCGCGAGAATCACGTTGTGTCGCGCTAAGATGTCAGAATTTGACAAGTACAACATACATACAGCGCCACCAAGTTATCTGTTCAGGTGGGAAAAATTGTAACTAACAAATTAATTGTAAATCCTGCTCCACATTTTTTGTTTTATTTATTCACTTACTAAGATTTATGGATATAATTTCATTAAAATTGAAAGACGGGTTAAAATATTCTCATTTTTACAGGTAAATTTCTTAAATGTTACTACTAAATTCTCCACTAACGCCGCTATGAACTGAACAGATAAGATGGTGGCACTGTACATAAGGGTAGGTGGAGACCGGGGACTGCTTGCCACGATCCTGACAAATCACTTTCGCTTCATCGACATTCATTAGTCGTTGCATGCACGCACGCCCGGTTTCGGGATCAACAATTTGACAACTAATACCTTGACATTGTTGAAATTTTGGGAATTTGTAATGCGGAATAATTATGTATTTTGGTTTTGTAAATGTAACTTTTGTGTCGTGTCTAAGTTGTATGTAATTTATTTAATATTAAAATTTTGCCACTAATATACTACAAAGTGTCAATTTTTCACATGTGACGCGTTTGCCACTTGCCACTTAACAAGTGGCAAGCCTAGGTAAACTCAACAAGTATAATTTAGACCTTTTAGACATGATTTTATTGAGCGCAGGGCACAAATAATAATTAAAATAAGATAAGATAAGAATATTCTTTACTGTACCAGGAAAAACAAATACAAAACATACAATCAACCCATGAATGGTTCGGAGTTAAACGACCTTGATACACTAAGGCATAAAAAATATACTGAAGGTAATTTTGAATATAAATATTTATTCGTGAAATATAACTTCCACACAACACAATCACTTGATCTGGTCCCAAACTGGGATACCCTGTGCTATGGTAACCAGGCAAGGACATACAAACATGGAAAAATACCCACACTAAAGCCATTTGTACAAATGTATGGCGACCTCCAGTGGAAATCGAAACCACGACCTCTGTCTTACTAGGCTTACCGGCTAGACCAACGAGGCAGTCATTTTTCTTCTATTTAATGTTATAAAAGAGAAAATCTGATGACCTATTAAACATGCAATGAATAGGTATACAAAGTAGGTATATACCCATCTAGACAGAAATTAAAAAATTGTAACAAAAATAATAATAAATGACGCAGTTACACAGTACCTAATAATAGTTGTACCTACCTAGGTAGATAAATACGCAAAACCAAGACCAAGGCCGTTGTGAAAAAATGTAATCTGTGAAGTATTTTCGTGTTTTAACAACTCCAAGGTTGCACTTCCAAACACGTTACATATATCTCTACAAAAGTGATATGCGCAAAAAAACATGCAATGGTATGGAACTCTAGGTGGTACCTAAAAATGTTATGCAGTTCAGCGGCTGAACTGCGCGTGCGTTGATGTTTTTTCTACGCGGTGAAAAATTATCGTTTCGGCCCGACACATGTTTCAATGAAAAATCCCTGAATCAACCTCCTTGCAGCAAAAACCTTGGCTTTATTTATTACCATTTGACATTATTTACTTATTCATTCATTCGCTCACTCAAGGCCTTTTTCGAAGTACGTAAATAAGTACTTACCGGGTCCAAAACGCAATCCAAAGGGTCACTGTACTGTCCACAACATGCACTGTACAAAAATCCGAATAAAAAAGTATTCAACTGTTTTTTTTCTTTTTCCAATAACACACCAAACACTCCTGTCACTGGCAACCAGAGATGTCAAACGCACACACGAGTTTGTTTTGGCACGCTCGCGTTCGAGAGATTTGAATTAAGAACACGCGCGCGACACGACCACTCTCCTGCGCGGCTCACGAGTCACTGACACCGCCGCGCCCCCTCCGGTCCACGCGCCGGCTCTACCACTGCACTTGGGAGCAAGAAAACCGAGCCTCTGCATTTCCCGTGCTGAAGGAAACACTGAAGCTGAAAGCGTAGCGGACGAAGCGTACAGCGCAGTTAGGTAAGGACAGGAGCAGGTTACAGGTTAGTTCTTGGAAAAAGTGTCTGAACTTTATTAAGGAGATGAAAATCCGACGTCAGTAAAAACAATAAAAAGTATCTGAAATAAAATACTTAGAATTTATTACGGTGTGTGAAACTTAGTGAAAAACAGTATTGAAAATAAAATAAAAATACCTGTCTGCTTACACACTGATAAAACGTTAATAATAAACATGTAGAGCATTTACAACGTGTTTTGTAATATCTCGAAACCTGAAAACCATTATTTTTTTTTAATTTTGATACCTACTTGCCGAATCACGATACCAACGTGACAACAAAAGTCTTTCTCTCTTGTGGTCTACCATCTCAATGCGTGCCCGCGGGCGGATTGGCGATTTCAAGCGCTGTGAAGTATGAGTGTTGACAAAGTTAAAAAAAATATTTTTTTATTTTGGTCGCAGGTGTACTATATTATAGAAGACTACTACGCGGAAAAAAAATTTCGTTGCTATTCTTTCTCAACCTCGTATGTTTGTTTAAAAAAAGACAACTATTCTGGAGAGGTATACAACTGTCTGTCTTCTTTTTATACTATGGAGTTTCGGTAAAAACTGAAATGCCATTTCTTAGTTGTGGAAAGCGGTGCTGGCGTAGTGGGGTTGACCCTTGCTTCTCGATCATGAGGGTCTGGGTTCGAACCACGCATGTACCAATGACTTTTAGTTACGTACATTTGTTTGTACAGCAACACCATTCGCTGATAAATTGTGCCCGGATAACGGCGACAGGCTTGCCACTTGTCACGTTTGGGACCTAATAAACTCGGCAAAACGTGGGTCCAGTTCTAGAGACTGGTGCCTCTGCCTACCCCTTCGGGGATAACGGGCGTGAGTTTATTATTTATTTTATTATTTATAGTTGTGGACTATTAGAAATATAAGTAATACTAAGATACTAATCTTTTTTAGCTTTAGGCGTCTAAAAGCGTCTATACGCTTTTTTTGAGATAAGAGTTAGCTGCATTTTTTTAAGATTGGTACGAGTTTGAGAAAGTAAGGCAACGATATATTAATGTGTATAGTTGCGTCGCAAAATCTGAAGGGTTTTTTTTCTTAACTTAAATCAGTGGTAAAGTAGGATATCCGAGAAATAAATATATTTGGAGATAAGTAGATAGGTAAGTCCATTAAATGTAGGTGTATCATTACGTCTATCATGATGAAAAGCCTGTGTTGGGACTTTCAGTCTCTTAAAATAGAACGATCAGGTCTAAAGAAAACAAATATAAAGGTCAAATAATGAGATGTTTTTATGCTGAAACCAAGAGAGTAAAATTCTTGCTAAGTTTTCTTCCTTTCATGATTTGGAAGAAATAAATAGGGAATTCTCGGAACTTTCATATTTTCTTTCATGAAAAAATATGGACCGGACCTACTACAATTTTAATTCTAATTTTGAAATATTTTTACAATTGATTCTGCTAATGCATTGTAGTGAAATGACAGTCGCATGAATGCGACGATTTCATTTCATTGCTGCTTCAAACCAACGCGCGCACGCCTATTCGTAATTCTAGGCGTCAATGGAAATAAAAAACGTGTCACGTGACCCGAACATATAACTATAATTGAACTGTAATGCAGAGACAGAATCGAGGCCATGGAAAACGGAATAGACGTGTCAATCATTGAACATCGGTAGCTAACATTCATCATCAACCCATTATGTCCCCACCGAGGGGCACGGGTCTCTTTCCTGAGGAAGGTTCAGACCATATTGGAGGAGGCTTGTAAGACTAGTGGCTGGACTTACTGTCAGAAGTTTTTCAAGCCGCCCCTAAGGCCACTGATTTGTCTTAACGACTGCCATCTATCGACGGCAGCCGGCACCAACTGCTTAACGTGCCTTGCGAAGCACGAAACTGCTCGGAAAAAGGCCACTAGCGTTAGTCATAGACGGTGACCCATCCATGGACTGAACGCACCGTATGTTGCTTAACCTTTGTGATCGTTTAAGATCACTCAGGCAGCCCAGGATACGAGCGATTATTATATTACGAACATCCAACATTGTACCTATACAGCACAGCATAGCTGTATAGGTACAATGTACTTTTTTCGACCGCGAATCCTTATTATTACAGATTTTATTAAAATCTCCGTTCCACCATCAGCACAAGACCATCGCGAATTTCCTTTATGCAAAACCGAAATTCATAATTTATTGGCATGCCGAGTGGAGTCGGCGGTGGTAATGAAATTCGGCTTAGCATTCAATATTAACTCACATTGAGTAACACACCGAAAAATGCCCGAAACCACTTTCTAAACACGTAGGATTCGCCACAACAAACTAGTAATAGGTACCTAATTAAAATATACATTTCTATTCTGTTACCTCCTTTGTATTTTTATAAGCTTTGGTAGGTGTATTAAATCCTCCTACACTTTCTGTATCTATATTAGTTAGCTGGGATGAAATCGAATAAAGGAAAGTAAACAAAGATAAAAAATACAGAGAAATATTAACTAAACTCGTGCCCCTCGGTGGGGACATGTTAATTAATTAGTGTATTAAATACGAAATATTTCTGTGCAAATAAACTTTGGTATTTGGAAAATTTAAAATTTCGAAGAGCAATGTATTCAAAACATCTGGATCTTGAACTAACGTAACGCTATGTGCCATCGCTACGCCGATAGTTACGCGTCCATTGTGTTCCAAAAAGGCAAGGTATTTTCTAGCCAAACATAGATTTATCTACTCAAAATTAAAGCAGCTTTCGGGTCGGGCGCCCTAGCTTTGTGAGATTTTCCATCACTTTTAGTTTTCAGCAGCTGAAAAATGCAGTCTCCCGACGAGCGGCGGAATTAGCCGAGCGCCGCCGACGGCAGCCGAGCGATGGCGGCCGCTGCCGAGGTCGCGGCGGGAAGTACGTCACTGCAAGGTGACGCAGCGTCATGCGTGACGCCGGCAGTAATAGGGCATGTGCCTCGGAAATTGATTGGAGTGAGGTTGTATTTAAAAAATACACGCATTTTTTAACGTCACTTTAAAAATGTAGGCTTAAATGCGATATTTTACTCAAAAAAGAAAAGCGTTGAAATGATAAAGCGTCATTGTGATCCTAACGTTTTCTTATATTTTAAAGGTGTACCCAAACACTAATGGGTAATATTAAAGTCAAACTTGTATGTAATTAAATGAATCAAATCAAAAAGTAATAAGAGTATTGAAGTGTCAGTATAAAAAAAATAACCCGAACCCGCTTTGTAGGTAGGTACCTATAATTTGTATGCCACTATCACTTAACTACATAGAATAACTTATCGACAAGTTATATTAATTAAATAATTTATTAACTTTATGAAAATCTTCATCACGATAGCTAAGCTAAGCCTCTGCGATGAGATGATTTTTTTTTTTTGCATGCGTCCCATTTCTTGGATAACATTCGGCGTGACCTTATTTGGGGCCTACAGTAAATAGAGGCTTGATTGTGAGCGCAGCAAGTAGAGACACTCGTACTCTGTTTATTGCACTCAGTAACCAAACTAGGATACCCTGTGCTATGGTTACCAGGCAAGGACAATACAATCACAAACGATAATACTAGTCTAGTCAACATACACCTTTTTGAAGGAAATTGTATAGTCTCCGAAAATTACGATCGACGTTTTTGAGATAAAAAAAAACTAAACCCCTATTTTTTTTTTTATAAATTGGTTATAACTTTTGCAATTTTTATCGGCCCCTTTCGAGACATTTCCTTAAACTTTCTACATAATATTCCGAATCGAATGACATCTTGATCGTAATTTTCGGAGACTATACAAAAATTTCGTCCAAAAAGGTACATATTGACTAGACAATACATACACCCAGATTGAGGTAATTTTTACAAAATGTAAATACAGCGGCTCCCAGCGGGAATAGAATCCACGTCTCCTAGCATGGTAATCAGGTACTCATAATAGTGATACAGCTATATTTGAACCTAAACTTTCGTAAGCACTACACGAATCGTACAGTTCTGAATCAAGGAAATGCTAACTTTTATGTCGTCATGTCTGCCTTACGAACAAGTATGTGAGCAACGACCAATGCAGTGGCGGCTGCCTTTACCGAGACCATCCGCAAGGTCTGTGTGTCTCTCCGCTGAGCGGCTAAAGGTGAGAGAATGAAAGGAATGTCTGATTGGTTTGGCGATGTGGAGAGGATGAAGGAAGAAACATAAAAACACATAAACATTTACATACAGACACGTACGTTGCTTCTGGCCCCACACTAGGATACCCTGAAGACTGAAGAAAAAAAGGCAGAGACCAGGGACTGCCACCTGCCACGATCCTGACAAATCACTTTCGCTTCATCGACAAATAATGTAATTTAAATTAATTTATGTAATACTGCAATAAGGGCTTACAGTTTCCCAAAGCGCCCCTATTGCTTTGATTACATAATAAACCTTATTAATTACTTACATAAGTGTAATCTTAATTCAAATGCAATTTTGTTAATAGAGTCAACAATATGTCGATATGTTGGGTAATAATAATAACTTCCACACAGTACAATCACTTGACCTGGTCCCAAATTAGGATACCCTGTGCTATGGTAACCAGGCTAGGACATTACACCGTTACAAACATCGACAAACACAAAACTGCCTACTTTCTAAAAAGAAATATTAAAATATTAACCTGCATTTAATTATTAATTGTCTAAGCTATGTTGTCAAAAAAGAACTGATTGTTAAATAAATGTGTACATGATGTAACTCGACTGCTATCAAGTGCAGCGATGCTTTTGGAAAGGTCTCCGTATGGCCCTGCATTACACGAACTACATCTGACCTCAGATCCCCACCTGGCTATAGTAGTGTATTAATTATAAAGATAAAAAGATTCATTTCAGTTTTACCTTTTCTTTCACGGGTTTTAAGTTTTCACTTTGGCCTTTTGTCACATATTTCACTCGCAAAGTATATTTTATATATAATATATATTTCGATATATTTTATCCCCAACGGATCAATCAGTTCTCTCAAAAGCACCCACAGCACAACCAGTGATTGCAGTTTTCGTCAGTTCGATCACGGTTGTGTAGAAGGGAATCAAAAGTACCCATGGCACAACCAGTTGAGCAGAGTCGTTGTGTCGTGGATCCGGAAGGGTACAAAATACAAAAACATTTATTTACTCCGGTATCGTAACAGCACGTCTGTCTGTCCACAATTTTTGTTAACGTAGCTTTTATAATTGTGTCCCACTGCTGGGAAAAACTCCCCAGTTCAGCCCAAAGCTTTCAGTCGTCATTTTTAACCAGGGCTTCGTAGCACCCCCATTGGACTGCACCAACTCTCGGTTATTTAATTTACGTTTGTTAATTTTAACCATCGCTTTGTAATAGCCCCGTTGCCGAACAGCACCAACGCTCGGTTTTGGAAAGGTCCGCGTGACCCTGGGCAAGAGTGACCTTAGCACCCACTGCAGCGGCGAGGTGACCCGATGGCCGCCGCCCGGTGCGTGTGAGGTCCGCGGCTTTATGCGCCGTGATAGCCGCAGATCCTGCCAATCTTAGGGGTCGACGGGTTTTGAGGTCATCCTTGGGAAGATAAGCGGTATCGATAGATAGATAGAATATTCTTTATTGTACACATAAAATACGTTTACAGATTTTCATAGGTCGAAGTACAAATTCAAATATTTTATTCATAGTACAAATATAATATTTACTTTATGAACGTCAAAGTTGTTAGTTTCACAATTAATAAATTGGGTGGAGAAGAAGCTAACAAAGAAACTTTAGCTTAATTAACAAACTTTCACACCTAATAATGATTACTCTTGTATGTGTGGAACACTAGACACAATTGTCCCCCAATTGTATCCAGGTATCTTTGTCTTCTAAATAATCGTTGATTTTATAAGCTATTTTGCACATAGTGTGCTTCAGACATTTCTTAAACTTCGTCGGAGGTAACTCTAATATAGCTTAGGGAATCTCGTTGTAACTAACTAATATTTTCGAAATCAAATATTTTTTCAACGCACATACTATTTTCATAAATGTATTGGCTAGTATTATTTATACAGTTTGTGTGTAAATACAGTTTTTAAGCATTTGTAAATTGCAGTAGCAATACCACTCACTAACTGTGAAGGAACGTGAGGAAACCTGATTCTTCACATACCTGACCACTTGAAATTCCCAATCAGCGGTGGGCGTTTTTATAGTCAGTACAACCTTATTACTTTATTTTCTTTGCTTTCCTTTGTTTCACTTTGTAAGTGAATCCGGAATAAAGTGTAGTGCTTACGAAAGTTACAACTAACATGTTTTTTTTTTGTTTTTTTAATCTATCGTGTTTGATTGATTGTACATAAGGGTGATTCTGGTGCAGTCTCTTTAGTAACGTTGCGATTAAATAATATAATTGTGGACTGTACAACGCTGTGTTTTCTTTCATCAATAAACAGAAAAGTTGACAAGAAAAGAAGGAAACAGAATAAAATTTAATTAGCAAGTATGGGTATACTATTCTGTTTCCTTCTTTTCTTGTCAACTTTTCTGTTTATTGATGAAAGAAAACACAGCGTTGTACAGTCCACAACCCTATTTACTGAGGCGAACGACTAAGTGTCAACATGTAGGAAGGAACGTCGAATATACGCGTCGAATGAAATGGTGACATAATTTTGAATTTTGATTAAAAAATAATTGTAGACAGGATGAAAGAATTATAAAAAAAATATTTAAGGAGGTATTCACACTAATCCGGTAAAAACAGTATACAATTAAATTTTTTTTATAAACAAAAAACTTATGTTATTTCATGATTTCGTCAAAAGGTAAAGGAGGAATGAATCCAAATGAAATCCGGAAATGAGAGACATAGTTTTAAATTTTGATATAAAAGCAAAATAAATTGAAAAAAATATTTTTAAATACAGAATGAGAAATATAAAAAAATATGTGAAAAGTGCGAAAAAAATGTGCGAAAGAGGTTAACATCATACAACGAAACGTAAAGTTACGCCAGTATCCCGGAGGGGTAGCCGAGACTAGGGTCTGCCACTCACCACGATCTTGACAGATCTCTTAGTTAAACAAAGAATAAAAAACCCATAGAAAGAGGTGTGTCTCGTTCGTGGCAAGTGGCAAACGCCTACCCCTCGGGACTTGAGATTATGTAATCCCAAGTCCGTTTTTTAATTCGATGCAAAAAAGAAATTACGCCGTGTTACCGCTATAAAATCTAGAAAAAACACCTACGTAACACAAACAATTTTTACTTGGAATTAAAATGGGGTAATTTGGTTTTTGCTTACTAGCAACTTTCAGACATTCACAGCCTTTGCATTGTATGGAGATGTCAACGTGACAGTTTTATTTTTTTGCATTGAATTAAAAAACAGACTAATGTTAATAAAACCGCGGCGCAACGTCAACCCTTCCCACACAGCTGCACAAACGTACGCACACAACCTTAAATCTCGCCGGCTTGCCATGCAAACCGCAGCGCAGACGCAGACCTGCCGCATTTCTCTTCTCACGGCGGCGGCGCTGCGCGAGCGCAGCAAATGCAAACGTTACGCAATGGCGGCCGCTGGCAAAAACACTCATTACTGTCGGTTTGTTTGCTTGCTCTTATGTACATCCGTTGTAGGCTTGGCAAGCAATGGTGATTATGATACAATTATTAAGAAATAGGCAGGGATCAGCGTTTGCCACGTGCCACGAATGATACATACACCTCTTTTCAAAATGTGTACGCCTAATGGGCAAAACATAGAGATACATATTTTCTTTTAACTGTAACATCACAACTCTGTTATACCTATGATTTACAAATAAATGGATCTTATCTTATCTTATTTTTCTTTAAACATAAACAATTACATACGGGCACATGTATTGCTTCGGGCTCCATACTAGGATACCCTGTATCGTGGGAACCAGAAACACCGACTTCACAAACTTGTAAACATCTAAGACCTGGGGGTTTTTTTTGTGCCCATCCGGGCTTGAAGCCGGGACCTCTCGCATAGTAGGCAGATGCGCTAACCGCTGCGCCACAGAGGTTGTCTATGGTTGGTATTTGTTATTAACCTTATTCCGGATACACTTACTTGAAATTTCATCGGATGAGTCCGACCAGGTTGTTTTATTTTATTTATTATCACCAAAAGACGTCTATACTCCGATCCCCGAGTCGAACTCCTAGCGGACCAAATCTTCGCATGTCATTGGCTAGAGATAAGCGAAACAATAAGACCTCTGTGGCGCAGTGGTAAACGCATCTGCCGACCATGTGAGAGGTCCGGGTTCGAATAACGGCTGGGGACAAAAAAAAAGATACCCAGGTCTTTGATGTTTAGGTACACGTTTGTGAAGTCGCTGTTTCTGGGTCTAACGACAAAGGGTATCCTAGTGTGGGGCCAGAAGCAATGTATGTGCCTGTATGTAAATGTTATGTTAAGACGGACCGCTTTCAGAAAATGCAGCATTTAAGAAAATCGTCCATAAGCTTTATACAACACCTCAGCAGTGGCGTAGCGTGGGTATCAGCCGCCCGGGGCGGAAAAATTTGCGGCCCTCTTTAGTCCAGTTCATTATTGGCCCCGACGAATCATTATTCAGAAAATAATTCTAAAATATGTTAGAAAAATCTTATATAAAAAAGTGAACCTACTTATTCTTCGTGCTACGTGCTAGCTGTGTTTGTGATATTAATTTGAAATTTTTAATTCAGCGTCTCCGTCTTGTACAGAATACCCTTCATTTCTATCGGTTCGAATTTTAAGTGCGACAAAAATCTAAAATGGTTCAAAAGTTAACAACATATTTTTATTACTTAATGAAATGTGAAATTTTGCCGCCCCCTAAATGTGCCGCCCGGGGCGGACCGCCCCCTCCGCCCCCACTACGCTACGCCACTGCACCTCAGCACTTGAAATTGGCCAATCCGCAGTGGGCTCACATGGTGTTTAAAGCTCATACTCTCTGAGAGAAGCCCTGTGCCCTATAGTGGGAATTAGATAGACTGCTTACAGTCTGTTAGCTTTTAGAATATACCTCGGCTACTATGGATTAAACCGATTATATTGCAATAAGGTAAGGTTTAACAACAACATAACATAACATTTACATACAGGCACATACATTGCTTCTGGCTCCACACTAGGATACCCTGTGTCGTGGAAACCAGAAACAGCGACGTCACACACATGTAAACATCCAAGACCTGGGTATTATTTTTTTGTCCCCAGCCGGGATTCGAACCCGGGACCTCTCGCATGGTAGTGTTGGCGCCCGGACTTCCGGTGCAGGTTGCGCGCTTGACTTGTGCCGTAGCGGAAGCACGTGACACGCGGCGGACGGACGAGAGCGGAGTGGGGCGGCCAATCAGCGGCCGACACGAAGCACGAGGCGAGACGTGGCGCTCAAATCGTCGATTCATTATCATTGTGACCGCCGTCCGAATCGTTTGGTTAAGCGCATGCTGCCAAATTATCTTAAATAATTCTAATAATTCTATGTACATCATACAAATTATAATCCGTGTGCAGAATCAAAAGTATCGGAGTAAGAATTAAACTGAGATTTAGGTTTTATAAAAGTGCTGTGAGTGTCAATGTGATTTAGAGTGTTCCTTATCTAGAAATAAATGTATTAAAACTACCTCTGGGTTTCAGTTGTACTGTTGTGGCTTATAGTAGTCAGATGCGCTAACCGCTGCGCCACAGAAGTCGTCTGTTTATTTTGTATTGTTATTTATAACTTTACATAAGTTTTGAAAATAGTGAAGGAAAGTTTTATACAGAGCAGGAAGTAGTATTACACTCGTGTGCTTTCGGCGTAAACCGAAGCCTACTCTAGAGCCCGAGGTATATTCTAAACGCTAACAGACTGTACGTAAATATTAAACAAGAAGGGAGGGAGTCAAAAGGTAAAGAAACTTGTGTTGATGATTCTTTTCAACCGAGTTCGGTCACGGCCACCGTTACGGCTGGGGAGAGCGTCGGTCATGAGCTCTCATATGACTGATGTAGCCTGTCTTGGCAATAAATAATAATAATAAATCGTTTATTTCAGGCTTTGCCCATATAAAAGTTAGTACATTTACATTTAGAATAACATCACAATAAAGGTGCGGTGGCATCGACTACATGCAAGTTTCCCGTTTGTGTAGTGATATATTGTATGCTCGCTGATGGTCTACATCTGATTAAAAACAAAAATCATATGTAGGTACATACCAAGGAGAACTTAATACTCCTTGATGTGTATTCATTTTTGTGAGTATCAAGGAGTATTTAATACTCCTTGATATATAAGCTCAGAGAGACCAGGGATGGCAGGGACTGCTTACCACGATCCTGACAGATCCACTTTCGCTTCATCGACATGCATACATGCATTATAGTCGTTTTAGGCACGTAGGTACGCCAACTTCGAAAAAGTCATCTTTCCTTTTCCTTCAGAATTTTTCAATCACAGGGCTGTCTGGAAGAAATCGCTATTAGCAGTAAAGTCGTCAATTGTACTGTAACCATGTAAATACTATTCGAATGAATATTCTTACCTCTTTTTTTTTCTTTTACGTAGCCTCTTTTGTGGCTCTCTCTGTCTCCAGCCACCTCGCACCATCCTGGTAAGAATGAATGCCGCGACGTCGGTGTCCATTTTGCGGAACCCAGTCGCTCGGAATGTTGGCCCACCTATCTGCGCTCATACGGCAGACATGGCCAGCCCAGTCCCACTTTGACCTGGCGGTCGTAACCACAACATCTGCAATATTGTGCTGGCACTTGACATGACTATTCGTATTGGCATAATATTTGGCAAATATTGACAATCCATTGCTGGGCTTCCTTCCGAATCTTAAGCACTGTTCTTTTTTAAACCTGCAATGTATTCTAAATCGTCGGAAAATACGCGAATATGCATTGCCAAGTAAAGTGCCAGCATTATTTTTTAGGCTCAGTGTCGTGTTTATCTAATCTTTTCACGTAAAATATAAATGGCGTCATACGCTGATCACTTCAAACCTCTGTCTATTTACAATCACAAACTGCAGTGACTGGTCGTATGCGTTATGTAAATACGGGCTGAGAGGGTGCGGGGTGCGGGGTGCGGGGAGGGGGTAGATAGTCTAGTCTAGATTACATCCATTGCAGTAACTGCAAATAATATCCCCTGCGTAATCGCTCGCCGTTATTATGATCGTGACGTCACCTTTCTAGGGTTCCGCACCCGAAGGGTAAAACTGACCCTATTACTGAGACTCCGACTCAAATCGAAGTGGATATGGACCCCAGTGGACATCAAACCCACAACCGCTGTCATATTATCCAAACATCCAAAGAGACGTTACGATTCAAACATAATCGTATAATCTTTTGCACTGATCACAGAACGGACCAAACTCCAATGAACGGCTTCACTTAAATTAAACTAAAAACTAAGCGGCTTTTGTCGTCAGTTGTGGGAAAAAAAATTCTTTAATCTACCACAATCTACCAATGGGAATCCGTACTTTGATGGAGAAGCATTAATTATAAACGGAGAAAAATAACCAACAAAACAACAAAGAAAAAATCAAAGACGGACCCCTTCCTCCTCATCGTGCCACCAGATTGTTCCACCAGTGGCACGAAGAGGGTGCCACTGGTGAGAATCCGCTCTCCATACCTACCGGAAAATACTCTACCTACCTGGGTAAGTGGGGGTATTGAAAATAAAACAATATAAAATTGTAGATTTTTAAGTGGGGGTATTGAAAATAAAACAATATAAAATTGTAGATTTTTTAAATTAAACAAAATAATGAGTAACCTCTGTCTGATAAATAAAATATCATGCTTACCACTGCTGGCTGATAATGATAATAAATTAAAACAAAGGTGACCTTCATGTCCGATGTTATAACGTTATATCTCGGAAACTATTGATCCTAGACTTCAAACTTAAAAACGTTATATCTCTGAAACCATTAGTCCTGGGCTACAGCTGTCAGCAGCAAATTGTAGAGCTCGTTAATACCTTCATTTTGGATGACAAATGTCAAACTTAAAAACGTTATATCTCTGAAACTATTGATCCTAGGCTCAGCTGTCAGCAGCAAATTGTAGAGCTCATCAATACCTTCATTTTGAATGACAAATGTCAAACTTAAAAAAGTTTTATCTCTGAAACTATTGATCCTAGGCTACAGCTGTCAGAAGCAAATTGTAGAGCTCGTCAATACCTTCATTTTGAATGACAAATGTCAAACTTAAAAACGATACCCTATCTCTGAAACTATTGATCCTAGACTACAGCTGTCAGCAGCGATCAGTGGTACGACGAGGAAATTGGAATTCCTTCTCGTACCACTGGTGGCACGAGCTGGTGGTACGACGAGAAGGACGGGAGACGGACCGACGGACGGATGGACGACGGACAGAAAGAACGAATAAAAAACACACGCCTGTATCCCAGAGGGGTAGGCAGAGACCAGGGACTGCCACATGCCATGATCTTGACATATCACTTTCGCTTCATCGACACCAGTCATTTCATGCGCGCATGCCGGTTTCAGGTACTTTTTATCTAAGAAATAACAGAGTATCAGATCTCCACCTTTCCAGCAAGACCTAGGCATCCAGTCATAAAACCACACTTGAGAGAGGCCCGAGTGCAGAGCACAATCATTCCTATTCTCTAGGCACGCACACAGGCGCAGCTACAGCGGCTGCGCGTGTGTGCGCCGGCGCACTCGCTTACGTAACGTTCGAGCGAGAGTGCATTCACTTAGCGGCGCGATGCTGAACCGTCTAGAAACTGAAATCATGTCGATTTGGTATGCTACAATACAAACACTGCCGACATGAACGACGACCTCTGTGGCGCGGCGGTTAGCGCAACTGCCTACCATGCGAGAGGTCCCGGGTTCGAATCACGACTGGTAACAAAAAAACCCCAGGACTTAGATGTACATATGTTTGTGATGTGGCTGTTTCTGGTGAGGCCAGAAGCAATGTATGTGCCTGTATGTAAATACTTATATTTGTTGTAAGGAAAATTCTGTGTGGGACTCCCGCAAATCGTAGAGACCCAGAAATTATGAATTTATTTCAACGTAAAGAATTTACATTTTGTTTCTTGAAGGTTTATAATGTTACCCGCTACCTTGGAGCTGAATATAATAGAGAAAAGGCAGCGGGGAAAAAACGCCACTCTGACCATCATTCCTCAAATCACCTTTAAATCTAAGCCGATGATGAGCCGATATTTTACTCTCTGTGAGAGAGAGAGTAAATTTTATTTTTTTCTTTCTCTGAGAAATGTCAGTGGAACTCTATACGCGAACGCTCTTTTCTGAGAATTTTGACGAGACAGCACTACAGTTAATTTGTTACTTAACGAAATTCTCAGTTCAGAAACCGACCCCCAGAATACAAAACTACTGGCCGGTATTTTGCTACAACAGCAGAGTCTCGCATGACTTAATGCAGACTCCGCAAGCGTGCGCCGGCGCATCGGCACTGAATCGGCGCCAATCCGCGCTCTAGCAGGAGAAATGCGCATGCGCTTGATAATGCACCGCTGAGCGCGGCTGCTATTACGTGTGATATAACTACTGTCATCGCCGACCATACTCTCATCATAGGCGGGGATTAGCGGACTTGAATTCGATATTTAGGTAATATCTTGGCCAAATACCATATTCATTTGACAGACCATTGGAATCGTTTAATAGGAGTCTAGTGATTTCGATAGAGGAAAGTGATCTGTCAGGAAATCTGAAATTTATTTCAACGCAAAGAATTTAGATTCTGTTTGTTGGATGTCAATGTACTACTTGTAATGTTAGCCGCTGCCTTGGGGCCGAATGTAGTAGAAAAAAAGCGAGTGAAAAACAACTCTACTTCCCAACAAATCACCTTAAATCCAATACATAAGTTGTACGAATGTCTATCTACCGGAGAAGCTCAAGACACATGAGTGCAATCAACACTTGCAAAACATTATTTACTATTCTTATAAAAGAAAGAAAACACCAATTCTGCGGCCAAGATCGTTGCAAGTGGCAGTCCCTGTTCTCTGCATACCTCTCTGGGATACAGGTGTGAATGTAAATGTGTCTGTTTCTAAGAGAATACCTAAGCCCTGCCGAGGGACGTGAAGTGAAAGGTATGATATCGATATTGGGTACATAGCAAGCAAGCGCAGCGTAGGACGCTGGACGACCAGCTTCAAGATGGACAGACGACCTCATCCAAGTGGCAGGGAGACGCTGGATGCAAGCCGCTTCCGACCGGTCTTTTTGGAAATCCATGGAGGAGACCTATGTCCAGCAGTGGACTTCTTGTGGCCGAATGATGGTGAATATGGGCCAGAAGCAATGTATGTGCTTGTATAAATGCTTCGGGATACAGGTGTGCATTTATGTAACTTGCAATTCCACCCGTTAGCATTGAAATCTGAACATACATCCTAAGAAAGAAAAATTAGCCCAAAAGTTCAATGCGGGAGTAGGCTGCGGAACGTGGGGTGCCCCTAAGTACCAATGAGATCATAAAGTTCGCAACGGAGCTCGAAAAAAGATGCAAGTTATTTTGGAAACGGCTCTAATTTTCAGACTTTTCACAGAATTTTCAGGTATAACTGTCAGGAATATCGATTAATCAATCTTTCGAAGGAAAGAGGATCAATCCGGTAGAAATGAGGTCTTTGAGAAATATGTGTAGTGGGCTAAGCAATAGTTTGATTAGAGAACGTTGTGAACTGAAAAAGGATGTACTTTTCCTTTCTTTTTTTATCTTAGTTCCTTGAGATACACTAGATGGCGTCATTCGTTCTTCATACGAATTTGTGATTCGTAGCAATCAATGCCAAAGTAAGTCCACAGATCACCAAACAAGAGAAGGAACCAGGGTTGCTATTCGGACGAGGTTTCTCGTAATAAAAATAAAAATTCAAACCTACAATCCATAGCAAAGACTCCAAAGTATCCAAAAGCGCACTTATCACCAAACGACAACAGCATTTTTTCTTCTAGGTAACCAACCATCACAAATTCCACAGAACCATAGTATTATTTTTTGCTTTGACGTTTATTATTACGGTACGGCAGCGCCACCTAGGGATCCTTTTAAAACTAAATTTGACATAAGAAAAACGTTCATTAAGAAATGTATTTCGCGTTGATTTGGATATTTGGAGAGGATGAAGGAAAAAAGACTGCATCGAGCGAATGTGACTGGGTCTGTAAGGGACGTCCTAAACCAACATACATAGGGGATATATTAGGAAAGGGCAAGATAAAAAGTACCCGAAATCGGCGGCCTGCATGCAAAGACTAAATGAATGTCAGGATCAGAATTAATGAAATAAATTTATTATTATTAATAAATGGCCCTCAGTGTGGGTTTCTCTATATTTGTAATGTCCTTGTCTGGCTACCATGGCACAGGGTATCTTAGTTTGGGACCAAGGCAAATTATTGTGTCGCGCGGTAGTTACTGTATTATTATTTTGATTGAATCGAATAGTTATAATAATTATAATAGTGATAGTAATGGGTAGCTGCCGATTCTGTACAAAAAATGCCAACAGGCTGCTCGTCCCTCCAGCCCGCGGCGCGGCGGCGCGGGCGCAGCTTTTCTCAAGGAAAGTGTCGGCCGGTGTCGAGTCGCGCGGTGGCCACCGGCCGCGGCCGCTTCCGCGATCTACTACAGGGTGCGCGATCATTCGCCACCATGTCGTGCTAGTTAATTGTATATTTATTAAACTTTACAAAAAAAATGTTAACTTAAACACTAGCAAAGGTGCATGCTGTGGCAACCTTTATAGGCTAGGCACTTACCCTAAAACCCTTTATGATCTATAATTAAGATGTATTAGTGTACTAATACATCTTAGGTTAGTACACTAGTAGTACGTAGTAGTTAGTACGCTACTGGTTGTCCTAAGTAAATAAAATAAAATTAAAATGTCGTATTAGATACAGTTGAACCAATGAACGTACATTGACTTTTATTATTGTTGTTACATTTTTCAGTCCTCATTCTAGGAAAGTAGGTATGAAGTTGCCTGAGCAGCGAGTTGAAAGCAATACTATTCGGCCCTAGGGAGACTCGTTTTCAACCGAACAGCTGTAAAATTATTAAAACAAAATAGTCCTGTTTTCGTAAAGCCGCAGAACCATGTTCCAATTTTCTATACAGCTACTAAATTACACGGCTATGTAAAATTGAAAAAACAAAATTAAGTACCTGTTAAAAAATAAATAAACTCACGCCCGTTATCCCCGAGGGGGTAGGCAGAGGCACCAATCACTAGAACTGGGCCCACGTTAAGTATTAATTTAAGAGTATATTATTTTAAACAACTTTGTAATAATTTACACAAATTTTATAGATTTGGGCAAAATATTTGACATTTTTAATGGTGAAAATTAAAAATAATGACTAAGGTAGGCAATCCTTTTGAATTATTGCTGCTAGTAGATTTTTTTAATCGCAATTTGGTGCGTATTTATTTCGATTTTTATTGAGACAATATAGATAAATTAAAAAAAAAGTATTCTAGAACTATTTCACACTATTTTAAAATGAATCATAGAGCCGTGGTTACATGTATACAAAAAATAAAAATAAAATATTGAGCCGAACAAAGCTTATCAATTACAAACCTGAAAACATTAATAAAGCTCTACTTTAGTATCATTTCAAAGTGCATCTCACTTTCGACAACCACCCCGTATAATTTGGAAAGCGCAACAGCGCGCGTGTGTGCGTGCCGCTCTATGCATCTATGCGCGCAGCACACCAACACACGCCCACTTTCACTTCGCGAACTATTCTTAGGCTCTGGGTACATTAGACGTGATGTAGTAGAGACCAAGAGTCAAGGACGTTGACCTTTCCCCTGAAAGTACAAGATTATAATATCCAGTGTTTATTAAGGTTACATTTTTGGCCACCCTTTAAAAAAAAGACAAGCAGAAAGTGTGCAGGGCCATTGAGCTCCGCAACGCGAGTATAACAGCATAATTTACTTATTGAAGAAACTCTTTGTAAGTATATCTTACTCTCCAGGAGAATATCCAATATAGGTATGGTTGCTACGCTAAGGCAAGTAGCTTTCTGATTAAGTATAGGTAAAAAGTTCGTCACACCTTCTTAGCAGCTACCTGAAATACAGAAAATTGTCTGAAGCCGTCGCCTCGCCTTTAATTGATCAAGCAGTGAGTTAAAAAATTGGTATAATTCCTTGGCCACTTCTCCTAGACAACTCTACAATGTGAACGAGGCTTTACCCAACTATTAGTGGCGGCACATGCATGGGCGTGCTTGTGTGCGTGTGATGGGTGCATCCTGCGCCTGTGTGCGTCTAATGCATTGCTTAGAGACTTTATATAGAACCGACTCTACCGTGATGAATAATATTCGAGATTATCAATCGAAAATGCGCTTGCGCTGAATTTAGATATAGAAGCTTTCTATTTCTTTTAATAGGTTCAAACCGTAGCAATAAATATGTAGTAGCTTTCTTTTATTATAACCCTTTCAGCTGTAGAGACTGAACTGCATTTGCGGGTGCAATGCGCATTGCGAAGCCGAATCGATATACCTACATTTTAATTGTGGATTAATTGACTATGGGCGGATTTCTGAATTGAGAATTTATACTAAGTAAATACTCAAGTAACGTTCTGTCACGCTCTTTTCTGAGAAATTTGACGAGACAGCACTACAGTTAAGTTGTTACTTACCGGAATTCACAATACAGAAACCGAGGGCCGATTTCTGGATTGAGAATTTCGCTAAGTAGCAACTTAACTGCAGGACTGTCTCTTTATCTTTTTTAGAACAGAGCGTTACTTAAGTATTTAATGAAAATTCTCAACTCAGAAACCGGCGCTTAGCCTTTGAAATCTACATCGAATCAAAGATAAGATATGTCAAAAATGCGATTTAAAATATCTGCAAAAGCATAAGCATTTGGTCGGGTATGTAATTTTTATACCTACTCTAAAGGAGAGAAGGCCTACAAGTTACTATAAGCCTACATGCGACTTATAAGCACCTGAATTATCCCAGCAATAGAATAAGATATAAATAAGTTTCTCAGATGGTTAGAAAAAGCTGACATTGAAGGTATAAAAAATCCATTTCGTCGGAATCAAACATACGACCATATTCGACTATTCGCTGCTGTCGTCGAGAAATATTGGTCCAACACTAACGTCCGACTGGTCTTTTTGGAAATCCATGGAGGAGGCCTATGTCCAGCAGTGGGCCCAACACTAGTTAAAATTTTCGGTTGGCACCTCCACTAGAAGTTGTCGAAGCAAACCAAGAATACGCGATACTCTTACGAGACGGGGCCCAGGTGGTATTATCAGCTCCGTAGAGAGTGCGCAGGCGCGGGGGGCTGCGTTGGGCACAATGCGCGGCAAAGACGTTCGTTGCCCCGGCGCCGGTCGATGACTCTTTCACCGGCGCAGGCGCGGGTCGCACACTTTCGCGGGCTATCGGCCGCCCCGATACCAGAGGGTTATGCGTGCGTGTAGGAAAAATGTGGGAAAAACATTTACTAAAGGTTGCCTGGAAGAGATCACTTTTAGTGATGAGGCCGCCGTCTGTAGTCTTAGATGAAGAAATACCTGTGTGATCTCCTTTTCTATGTACAATAAAGTGTTCTCTACCTATCTATCTACATAAACATAACATAATAATATGCGCATCTAACGCTCGGTTTCTACATAGAAGAGCAATCAAATGTTAATCTCACGTCAAGCTAATTTCAGCCAATCACGTGCCGGTATTTTGAATTAACCTTAGATTAATCTCTTGTTACATTTGAACACTCTTTCAGAAACTGAGGGTTTGCCTAAAATAGTAAGGAATTTCATTAAGGAAAGTTTCAGTGTGCTTATTTGCAGATGTAACTGTCTGCTGTTGCCAAAATAAGAAAGTGTCTTATTTCTTTATATATAAAATAATACCTAGATAATAAATAAAATAAAAAATCCAAGAGTGGTAACAGAAACCCGGGAATACCACTTGCCACGATCCTGAAATATCTCTGTCGCTTCATCAGCATTCCTTAATCATTACATACACAAATGCCGGTTTTACGTATTTCTGTGAAAGACAATGTGGATATATTGTGTTGTCCCTCTAAGGGGCACGGCTTCCGAAAATGCCCTTAAAGGTCACTGGGCAACTTAGACCCAGTCTGTGAAATATTTCGTACAATAACCAAACTTGATTTAAATTATCAAGTTGTAGTCCACTTTTATTTTCTGTCGTTTTTTTTTTACTTAGCAGATTTGGCTACACAAGCAAATTCCCAGTGAAAACACTTTAGTTATCCTAGATAAGCCTGTCATAGACAAACGTGTACCAGTAATTCTAATAGGTGGGTGAACATGAACATAAATAGTGCTGTCAGGAGAAAGTAAAACAGATTCCCCTAGGTAGATGACCTCTCCTAACAAACAGTCCATAGCCTGTCTAGTAGACCGTATTACAGAGCATACATCTTCAAACTGTATATGTAAAGTCTGTTGGAGTTTGAGTGGAAAACCCGCAAACCGTTTCTGCAGTATTGATAAATTAAACCAAACTCAACAATCACCAGAATTGTTACGTACAGATACCTACATACTATTGTTGTATCATGTCATTGTGTGTTTTGTCTTTAGAATGAAGCTTTTCTATTCCATTCTATTCAATAAAAAGTGTAATATTTTTAGTATATATTATTTTATATGGCTTTTGCGCGCGATTACGTTGGCGTAATAACTTTGCTGTGTATTTTTCCGGGATCCACAGACGTCTATGTACTAATCCCCTGACTAAAGCCTAACTCTATCCTAAATTGTATCTAGATCTGTTTAGCCTTTTGGCGTGATTAATATTTACGTTCGTAAATAGTAGGATATTTCAATTTTCCTCTAAATACGGTCAACAAGCGTGAAAGTGAGAATAATACATATGGGTTCTAAGTAACCGGTTTCCACGATATCATATACAATGATTATTGTTTAGTTTTGCTTTTTATAGGTATTGTTTTTTTACTATTGTCAGTTTTCAATTTAGTTTGCATTGTTTTGGCTTAGTTTTGAGGGTCAAGTTCTAATCTGTATGTCAAAGTGTAAAATGTGATATAAATAGTTATGGATCTGCAGATGTAAAGTTTTATACATAGAAAAGTAACGACATGCTTAATAAGAGGATTATCAGGGTTGTATAAAGTGACAAACTCTGCCTACTCCTTTGCGATGCAGTCATGAGCTGATGTTCGTACCATATAGAGACATACCTATACAAGCGCAAAAGACAATAGGAAATCAAAGAGACGAAGTTTGTTTTTACCTATTCTCCGCTTGGCCAAAGTGATAGAAAAAATAAGATAAATTTAATACTTAATAATTTACTATATTTATTACAAAAATTTATTTTCCATAAAAGCTAGGCGTTGGGCCTCGGCCTGAGCAAAGCCTGTATCGGGACGGCTAAAATACGGTTTACAATCTATATAAATAAAATTCAAAGTCCTGAATGACTGATTCATTCACTCATTAACGTCCAGCCCAAGCCGTTGGACCTAGGAAGCTGACATTTTTCACAGAGGGTCTATATATTGTCAGTTAGTCGACATGACGTGGCTAGCGTGCGTACTACTGTTTGATCCCAAAAGAAAACTTAAATTTAGAAGGCAAAACTGCGTTAAAAGTTGTTTTTGATTAGTTACAGGTAACTCTCACTGCTATAATTTATTTTGCTTACTAAAACGCAATTGCACAGGTAAAATAATAAACTTAAATTAAATCACTTATTTCAAATTACTTTTATCTATTGTACCTAAAGATAAACTTTTCTGATTGAAAAACCGTTACAATTTATACATATTTTGTAGACGGCATCACACTGCGTTGGTTACGATAAAAAAAGTATTTTCTTAAAATTGGCGCTTACGATGTTTTGCTAAATAGGGGTCGATATAATGTAGGCAAGGAATAAGACCGGATTTTTTTAAATTCAACCTCTAAGGGGGCGAAAAGGGTTGCCAAAATTTGTATGGGAGGAAAAAATAATGTTGTCTAATTTTCTTGAAACTTAATTAAGCATAAATCCAAACGTTGATAACGAATTACTAATTTTTTTTTCTAAAATAATAATAATAAATCTTTATTGATAGTTAAATGGTTAAATTCACATTCAATTTAACCTCTTATAAGAAACACTAAACCAAAAATACAAAATCTAGAAATATTTTAATATGTATGTACATGAGGTAACGTGTCTACGACTGTGTGGGTGTGTAATAATGTGTGTGATGGGTTGAGTGAATTGGCAGTGCTACTTACTTTTGAATATAGTTATTTTTTTTATAATTGATTTTGAAAATATTGACCATTTTAATAATTTTGGTATTTTTGAGTATGTATATTTTTAATATTTTACCTAGCCAATATAATTGTGAGTACAGTGGATTCAGAGTGAGTGTGTGACGCGTAAATCGTTCCAAATGGTTTTTATTTTTATTTAGGTAAAACAACAAATTCATGCATAACATTATGTATTCTCTATGTCTGCTATTTTTTCATTGACGAAGTGGCTAGTCACATCTAGTAAGCCGCCATCACTAATCAGCCAAAGACGTCGAGGTGACGTACTCGAGATACCCCGGTTCAGTGTGTCCGCGTATCTGGCAATGACACCATGTCATAATAAGTTTGCTAAGCGATATTAATAATTGTAGCAGCGTAGTGCAGCGAGCGGGGTAAAGACCTCCAGAGAGTTCGTACAGCTAACAGCTGGGCCCATTTCATAAAACTAACGATCGTGTCACTAAACAAGTCCCAGTAAGGTCCTTAAAAATAAAATAAAAAAGCCTTTATTTGACCAAGCTACAATTTAACCAATTTTTACATGAATTAGTTTGGGACCTAATAAACTGGGCAAAACGTGGGCCCAGTCTAGTGATTGGTGCCTCTGCCTACCCCCTCGGGAATAACGGGCGTGAGTTTTTTTTTTTAAATGAATTACTAATTGCTAGGTATACATACATACAAAAAAATATTTTTATCTTCCTATTCCTTCCGTACATAGTAATGGCTGATACTACTCTATACTATACTTACCTATTATGATTACATATTTCTAGTTATCTTAATATATTAAGCTAGGTCTCAAAATTGGGTAAACGCCTCCTCCAGAGATCCCCATTTTTCTCTATGCTGTGCTATTTGCCACCAGTTTGCCACCAGCAACTTTTTTGATCACGACTAGATCCACTCAACGGGTGAGGGGACTTCCTCGCCTTCTTTTTCTTTGACGGTAACGGCCCTAAAGCATTAAAATAAAAGCCAAAATTAATTGACCCACGGGACTTCATTCGTGGCACGATCTTTACAAGTCAAGGTTTTAACAACCATAGACATTGCATAGCCGATTAACTTGACTTTTTGTCGGAGGAGACACGAGCTCCGTCTCTGCTCACCATGATTAAGCTCTGCGAATCAGAGCGAAACCTGGTCGGACTCTTCCGACAAAAAGTCAAGTAAATGTATCCGGAATAAAGTTAATAACATTGTCTAGTGCTTAGGAAAGTTTTCGTTCGTTTTTGTCTAGTTAAGTTATAGTCGACTTTACAAATAATAATTAAAAATAATTGCTTACTTGTGTTCGTCGCACTAGGCGGACCTCTTTCGAGAGAACTACTGTTTAAAAATATTGCTATGAAACTTTTATCGATCTCGAGTAATGGAAGATTGAAAAATATTATTTTAATGTACCTAATTACTTAGTAAGTTTGACTGTAACTTTGCAACTAGAAGATTGAAAAATATTATTTTCATGCAATTACTTAGTAAGCTTGACTGTATCTTTACTGTACTTGGAGAATGGATAGAAAAGACATAGGCTATCGACACACAAGGCTGTATTCAACTCTTCTTATGAAATCGTTCAACTGTTTATTGTGCAAAAAAATGTCAAAGGGGTCCAAATGTAGCTCATAATACAACTTTTTTCGTACCGCAACAAGTATGTACATATGTAGTAATTTATCGGGATCAACAAAATATAATTAATTAATATCTCCCCCTTAGAATATAACATTTATCTACAAATCTACATATAAACATTTAAATAAACATTTACATACAGGCACATAGATTGTTTGTGGCCCCACACTAGGATACCCTGTGTCATGGGAACCAGAAACAGCGCCGTCACAAACATGTAAACATCCAAGACCTGGGGTTTTTTTTTCTTCTCCCCAGCCGGGGCTCGAACCCGAGACCTCTCGCACGGTAAGCAGATGCGCTAACCGCTACGCCACAGAGGTCGTCTATGGTTTGTATGTGTTTTTCCGTGGTTTTTCCTTTAGTTAAGAGCGGGTTACCCTATTGTGAAGATTCTAGAACTCGGAATCGAAGACCTATGTTCGATGCCCAGTGCGCGATGACTATGTTTATTATATTGCAATCATTCCAATCGCGCTTGTAATTGCCATTCCGCAGTGGGCACGCGTGGTGATTATGCCCATACGCTCTCTTTCTCTGAGAGAAGACTTGTGCCCAGAAGTAGGAGGTATAAATGCCACGTAAAAAAAATATGTGCGAGCGAATCATGTGTTCTAGACGTATAAAGTCCACACACTGCTGATTTGCTGTCAATTACACCAAATGAGTTAGAAATCTCCGAAGTTTTTTGATTGCCTGCTCAATAATTCATGAGGATGTGCGTTATAACGTGCATTGATGCAGACTCCATTATCCTAAATTAATAATTTGTAGCTGACACTTTAATAAACGTAAATATAAATTTGCCGCGAGTGTCTGCAAGTCGCACCTAGAGTCTTCGATTTTTTTTCTTGCAATTGTCTCTCTTTGCAACATTGATTATATTTCAGTAGACAATCCACGTAATCGGTAATCGTAATGAATGGAGAAAACTTTTTGATAGTTAGTGAGGGCATGGTATAAAAATATTGGTCTTATTTTGTTGCTGTCCGTTAATAATATCTTAATCGATGGAATAGGTAAAGGAATCAAAATAAAGAAAACAAAAATTATATGTTACAATGCAAATCTTCGCAGATATTTTTTTTTTATGATTGACATTTTTCTTTTTTTTCATAAATCGGATATGAATTAATAATATTTTTATGGTTTTAAGTATTTTTATTGACAATTGCGTGATTAGTTTATTTAAATTTGTATTTATATAATTTTATTGATTTTAAGTTATAATGCAATTTGTAATTTTATGATTGAAATTTCTTTTATGAAATCTATGAATTATTTTATGTTATACTCGTATTATCGTTATGGTTTTAAGTATTTTTATTGACAATTGCGTGATTAGTTTATTTAAATTTGTATTTGTATAATTCAATTGATTTTAATTTATAATGCAATTTGTAATTTTAATAATTTATAATTTAATACTCTATGCTTCACTATCGCAATAGGTCACCCTGTAATGATAGTTGTAAGTGTTATGAAATAAATAAATAAATAAATATTTCTTTTAAACGAGACGATTCTATACAAACGTAAGAGTAAAGAAAGCAGTCTTTAAAAGCAGCCACTGTAGAGAACAGGGCTTCTCTCAGAGAGTATGGGTGTAATCAGCTCAGGCGCTGAGCTATGTGAATAGCACAGAAACTCAGATTTCCTCACGAAGTCACGATGTTTTGCTCCACAGAAACAAACGTAGTTTTGTTTTAATCTATAGGTATATTTGTTATAAATGACAGTGATACGGTCTTTAGCAATAGTTAAGCAGGACACAAAATGACATTTAATTTTGATCGTGGTTAGAATAGGCTATTTCACAGTGTGAACCGAAAGTATATATTCGTCTAAATTATGAGTCTTCGAACTGCTTTAAGGCACTTCAACTTGAAAAAAATTGATCATAATGTCCAAAAAACCAGAATAAAATTTGATAATTTCTGTAGCCATTTTTTCAAAAACGGCCTGGATCGGCCGATTCTATGACGTCACAGGTCAGTAAAAATGGCGTCTGTTATTCATGTCATTCTTACCTTCATTGGTTTTGTTTAATGACCTGTGACGTCGTGACGCCATATTGCTCAGGATGACGTTTGGCGGCTTACTTTAAAAGTGAATTTATTTGCTTTTTTCGGAAGAAATATAATATGCGAACAGCGCTTGAGCATCACATCGAGATCAAGCGCAAAATCAATTTTTAGTTGCAAATAAGTAGATAGCTTAAGCATACCTGACTAACAGCCTACTTATTCTTCCGAAGGCTAACTATCTGATGAAACCACTAACGCATAGCAATAATAACGCCTTTTCATCTAATCTCATTGCATTGGTTGGCATTGCATTGAGCATCATTCGGTTTTAGTCATAACTAGCTGCCCCGGCAAACGTTGTTTTGCCAGATAGGGGTATGAAAAATAGATAACAACCTATTCTCAAGCATAGGTACCGAATATACACACAAAATTTCATACAGATCGGTCAAGCGGTTTCGGAAGAGTATGCGCACTAACATTGAGACATGAGAATTTTATATATTAGACTAGCTGACCCCGCGGAAGTCGTTTCGCCATACACTTTTTTTTTTACTTAGGGCTATAAAAAATAGATAACAACCGATTCTTAGACCTACCGATTATACATATAAAATTTCATAAAAATCGGTCAAGCCGTTTCGGAGGAGTATGCGCACTAACATTGCGATACGAGAATTTTATATATTAGAAGACTAGCTGTCCCGGCGAACATTGTTTTGCCATACAATTTTTTTTTTCATTTAGGGCTATGAAATATAGATAACAACCTTTTCTCAAGCCTACTGCATATACATACAAAATTTCATTAAGATCGGTCAAGCCGTTTCGGAGGAGTATGCGCACTAACATTGAGACACGAGAATTTTAGATATTAGATTTACCCATTCATAATATCTGTGCAGTTTCCCTTTTTACGTGCCAAAAGTGTTCTATGTCCATTATTGTGTGATTTATAAATACTTACAGAAAAGTATTATTATTAATAAGAAAAACGGTAATCTTAATTCTTGCAAAAAGTTCATACATAAGCTCACGCCTATGTACCAGAGGGGTAGGCAGAGACCAGAGACTGCCACGTGCCACGTGACAAATCACTTTCGCTTCATCGACATTCATTAGTCGTTGTATGCACGAACGTCGGTTTCGGGTACTTTTTATCTTGCCTTTTGCTAATACATCCCCTATTTGGTTAGGTTAGGTTCCTTGCCGGCCCTTCCACTCACATTCGCTCGATATATCTGCTTCGTCAGTCTTTCTTTCAAATTCTTTAATGATTGAAACTGTATAGGTAGAACATGATATCGCTATGGAGAGGAAATAGTGTGCTTGTAGAGAGTGTATGCTAGGCACACTGACCGCAGTAGACCTGCTGAAGGCAGTTACGTACGATCAGACAGGTACCTACCTAGGTCCGGCAGGTACGTGGTGACCTCACACGCGTGAGCAAGGCCTGTGTGTGCATTTATTTATTTTATTAACTTACCATAAGAGCTCTACATTTGACCGAATTATCATTCAAACGAAACATTAAGAACCAAGGCAGCACAACAATGTGAAGATAACAGCATGTGGCATGCGTCTGTTGTTACCAAAATCTTACAAGCTAATGATAAATTAGGTAAAACTTTAATCTAAATTCAAAAGGTCGCTGATAATACAATTCTTCGAGAATTCTCAAAAACAAAGTCGTATATATTATGTACTTATGTTTAATACATCCATCCAATCCACGGTCTCACAATGCGAGCCACTAAGTACTTTTTATGTCCGGCAACAATTGATGCTAAACTCGTCACCTTGACGAAAACCTCAAGTTTTCGTTCACAATCGCATAAAACTTTTAAAGCCACAATGAAGCCTCCCACTCACCAATTTAACATTAAACAACGAAGGTCGACACATCCATTACTCCGCCATGCGCCGAATTGTGCCTCGGCAAAGCGTGATGAATGACCTAAAAAAAATGGCTATCAGTGAAAAAAATATGCTAAAATCGCGGGAAAGGTAAAAAAAAGAAAATATGTCATTGCGATGAGTCGCTGTTCGCTATCTCAATTGCGCAAATGAGTGTAACGAGTTTTGCTTAGTTCCTATATTATTTATTGATTGTTGAAAAACAATGGCGGGCGCGCGGCTGGCAGTGAGTCAGTGGGTCAAGGGTGCCGGCTGACCCACTTGCGCGTCCCCGCGCGCCGAAATTCGCGGGCTTACCAGTTGCTAACCTCTAGCGCTAGGGAGGGGCGGACGCCAGCGACGATAAATTTACTCTTGCGTATTCCCAACTCTATTTTTACATTTCGCGTATACCGTTTTTTGTTTTTGTTAATGGATCTTTATTATTATCTTTATTAAAATATGGCGCCAATCAACGGCCATTCTTTTTCATTTTTTTAAATACATAAACCCAAACAACATCTACCTATCTATCTATCTATCTATTTAGATTAAAGTTTTAGTTTCACAATTATTAATAGATTATGTGGAGAAGCTAACAAAGAAACTCTACATCTCATCATCATCATCAACCCATTATGTCCCCACCAAGGGGCACGGGTCTCTTCCCTGAGGAAGGTATAGGCCATACTCCACCACGGGGGCCAAGTCCGGGTTGGTGGAGGCTTGTAAGACTAGTGGCTGGTCTTACTGTCAGAAGTTTTCAAGCCGCCCTAAGGCCTCTGACTTGGCTTAACGACTGCCCTCTATCGACGGCAGCCGGCACCAACTGCTTAACGTGCCTTGCGAAGCACGGAACCGCTCGGAAAAATGCCACTAGCATTAGTCATAGACGGTGACCCATCCATGGACTGAACGCGCCGTATGTTGCTTAACCTTAGTGAGCGTTTAAGATCACTCCGGCAGCCCAGGCCACGAGCGACTCTACATCTATGGTTTTCTAAACAGTTTTAGCTTAATTAAGCTAATTAACAAACTTTGAAACTTAAAAACTATTACTCACGGATGTGTTGAAGACTAGACACAATATTGTTCTCTGAAAACATACATAAGCTCACGCCTACCTGTATCCCAGAGAGGTAGGCAGAGACCAGAGACTTAAAAACGCGGCTCAAGCCAGCTCAAAATTGTGCTGTGTAGTAGTTATTATGCTTAATGTCTTTTAGCAGGATCTCAATGGGGCAGATATTCTAGCCGATTTATATAACATCCAGTCTAAGCTGATTACGTCAAGTCAAATTGAAATATTGAAAATGCTGAAACGTCTCCAAGGCACGATCTGAATGATTTTAATTTGAATCTGTTCTATGAATGTAGACGTAAACCAGGACCTAGATTCTGTTAAAGAGTTGTAGTATAATGACAACTGCATGATCGTGGCGATTTAGTTTCATTGCCGCTTCAAGTCTACGCGCGCACACATAATCACACCTTCTAGCAGTCAATGGTGGAAAAACAGGTCATGTGATCCAAACGTATACATATCTGTCATTGTACTATAATGCACCAACAGAATCGGGGCCCAGGTATGTGTATCCAGTATAACTATGAGCTATGTCCAAATTGTCCAATGTCCATGAGTGTAGGTGTTGCCTCTGTAAGTACTGACTCTAGACTACTTTTCAGCTGTGAAGGTTGATGCTGGCAGTTAGCACAGACACAAGGCCGCTAGGCACTATAGCACTTTATGGTGCGCTGGCATGATAGTTACACAATTTAATTTTTAAGCGTTACTTTTTTATTCAATGATAAAATATGTTTCAACTAGGTATTAATATTATTGTAAGTTTGTAACGAAGTGCATTTGCCTCGTTGCTTATTATTATTTTCGGCCATTATCCATTCTGAATTCGACCACTTTTTGACATTCGCCACCGTGGACGGACGTAGCTGAGCCATTCAATCCTCAGCTTCCATCCAAGGTGGACCTGAACGTCCGTCGTTATTATTTTACCACACAACCTTATTACCACCCGGATTGCTCTGATGTGCACATTATTGAGGTCTAACAATCCCTTGATAATCGCTCATAAAATATTTTAAAGGCACATTATGATGTAAGTGTTCCTGCATTCTTTTATAATCCCACTGTATTTTTATAGTTATTTTTAGACCTTAGTTAAGATACCTTTATTTGCATTGTTCCCAGGTGCCTTTCCTTTACAAATAAAATAAATCGAAATTCTACCGTGCCCCTGGATACCCTCTTTTATTCTACGGATAGCACCCCCACTTAACCCTCGTGCGACAAGTTCTACCAGAACAAATTATCAATCCGCAATAATAATTATTGTACAACATGCCAATTTATCCTAGAGGGCGCCGACGCCAGTGTTATTCGTCGTCGTCGGTAATGGTAATGTGCGTTACGACGGACTGCATGTTGTACTTAAGAAAATTACAAAAATATTACTTTAGTTTTTAATGCGGTCTGAAGTTTCAATAAGTTGCTTGTTTAGCATTCTATTAATAAAAGTGAAAGTGAAACTACATTAATTTATTGACAACACACAAATTATTATCCATACATTTTATAGTCGTAACTAAGATTCACATAAGATAACAGAATAGAAATCATAACATAAAGGTATTATGATTCGGAAGTCGGGATCGGCAAGGGATCGTGGCAAGTGGCAGTCCCTGGTCCCTGTCTACCCCTCTGGGATACAGGCGTGAGCTTATGTATGTATGTATAAAGGTTTTGTTTTTTGGTGTGTAAAATAAAGACAATCTTTAAGGTTTCGGAAAATAGAACCATGATCAGCAATATGCCGCCCGGAGATGCATGCAACACCGGTAACACGTATTCTATCTTATTCGCAGATGATGTCTCTTTGCTATTCAAATGCCCTAAAAGTAATGACCGGGAAAATGACACAAATATAATAGGAACTTTTAACAAAATAAAACTTTGGCTCTCCCACCACAACCTCGAAATGAACAATAAAAAAATAATAATAATACAGTTTAAACCCTACCAAAAACAAGAAATTTACTTAAAATCAATTACGAATTCCCTAAATATTGAAGAAGTAAATGAATTTATCCTGCTGGGAGTAACGCTAGATACGCACTTAAACTGGAAAAAACATATCGAGAAAACCAAATCAAAACTAGCCCAGTTTACATTCGCGCTTAGGGTATTAAAATGTAACACCAGAAAAGATTGCGCCTTATCTGCATATTACGCCTATGCATATGCTTGGCTGAGGTAGGTACGCAATAATTTTATGGGGCCACAGCACTGATGCTCAGGATTTGTTTATACTACAAAAGAAATGTCTACGCATTATTGTGAACATCGCACAACGACAGAGCTGTAAACCCTACTTTATACAAGAAAATATACTTACCTTACCGTCAATATATATTCTAGAAGCCGCTCTATTTGTACACAAAAATATGAATCTCTTCGAGCAAAATGAAAATGAACGTCGTAAAAACAAATTGGTCCTTCCCCCACCCAAATTAGAAATTTTCAAGAATAGCCCACAGTATAGATGCATACTCATTTACAATAAACTACCGGACAGTCTTAAAAATGAAAAAAAATACACAAGATTTAACATTCAACTTAAAAATCTACTAATGAAAAAGTGCTATTACTCCATAGATGAATATATAGGTGATAAAGAATTATAACAACCTAGGTATAAAAAGAAAACTAGCTTAATATCTTAGCTGTAAATTTTGATTTATTTAAGTACATGCATGTTCTACAATTGTATACGCCACATATGTCAATCTGCTATACCCTTACAGGGTTCATGTTCAACTAGTTAAGTAACTTCTGTATCTTTTCGAGATTGTTCATGAAATGCATTGAATAAATGAAATGAAATGAAATGTCGGCGCTGATTTTTAGCATGAGCCATTAGGACAAAACATACATTGACAAAAACTAAATTCCAAACGGCGTCGTAAAAAGACTAAATTACAAATGGTTAGTAATTTGTAATTTAGTCGTTACTACCGTTTTATTGCATTTAGTTGTGACGCAATTTCAAACACAATAACGTAGAAAGTAGAGGGGTGAACAGCGCCACTACAAAACAGAAAAATCATGAAGTAGAAAATTGATACAATGAAAAAAATATATTTTTGTTCTACGTGTACATAAAAGAGGCTAAATAAAAAAAAACAGTATTTATTAATAAATTTAACAGACGTGTTTTAGGAATTGGTAGACTGATCGTGTGTAGAATAAATTATTAATGGAATTTCCATGGATCGTCCAAATTCAAATACAAATTCTTATATTCTGCTTACAACATTCATTGTGCGAGGGGTAAATTGTTGCCTCATTTTGAATAACTCTACATCAAAATCCTGACCTAAGATAGGTTATTACCTACTATTGTTTTTCCTTAATCTGCTGGTATCCTTCCTCATCTTTTTGATGTTACTTTTTTCCTCTTTTTTTTTGTAAGTGGCCAGTAATCGCAGATTGCAAGGATCTCTAAGTATCTCTGCCTACATCTACAGAAACCTCTTTATTTACTTTTTTTTCCTCCTCAACTGTTTAGTAAAGCTGGCCAGTCAGCACAGAGTGCGATACCACCATGGACGTACTCATCCTCGTTCAAGCCTACAGCGCCACCAAGTTATCTGTTCAGGTGGGCAAAATTGTAACTAACTAATTATTTGCAAATCCTGTTCCCATTTTTTGTTTTATTTATTCACTTACTAACATTTACAGATACATTTTCATTAAAATTGAAAGGCGGGTTAAAATATTTTCATTTTTCTCGGTAAATTTCTTAAATGTCACTACTAAATCCTCCACTAGCGCCGCTATCAACTGAACAGATAAGATGGTGGCACACTACATCACTACAGCTTTTGGTGAATGTCAGTGTACTCAGTTAATAGGCTATTTGACAGGTTTGTGAAAACCATCTCATATTTTTTGTTGGTGTTCATTAAGTCCTCAGATAGTGGTAATTCTAAATTCTTTCGTGTATTACTTCTAAAGAAAAAGCAAATGAAAACTTTTTTTTTAAATAAGCCGCCAATACGCTATCTTGGGCAATATGGCATCATGACGTTACATGGCAGTTAACAAAACCAATGAACGTAAGAACGACATGAATGACAGACGCCATTTTCACTGAACTGTGACGTCATCATAGTTTCTGCCAATCCAGGCTGTTTTCGACAAAATGGCTGCAGATATGTAATTATCTTTTTTAGTTAAAACGCCTTACAGCGGTTTCAAGACTCATAATTTATAAGAATAAATAATACAGTTTTTTCACACTGTCAAATAGCCTATTACTCGATCACTTTTTCTTTTTTCCTTGCTGTGCTACCTCTGTTCTTCCACTAAAGAGGTAACATAGCCAGGGTTGAACGTTGAACAAAGATGGGTGTCTGTATCGCACTCTGTGGTAACTCTTGCTACGTTCAGTGCCACCATCTTATCTGTTCAGTTGATAGCGGCGCTAGCGGAGAATTTAGTAGTAACATTTGAGAAATTTAACAAGACAAATAAGAATATTTTAACCCGTCTTTCAATTTTAATGAAAATATATCTGTAAATCTTAGCAAGTAAATAAATAAAACAAAAAACGGGGACAGGATTTACAATTTATAAATTAGTTACAATTTTGCCCACCTGAACAGATAAATTGGTGGCGCTGTACATTTCTATGAGTTTGTTACAGTCGCGGCTGCGACTTGATAAGAAAAAGTAAAAAAAGAGGTTGTAGATACGTAGTTGTATACGATGTATACGTAGATGTTATTCTACTAGAGAGGTAGCATAGCAAGAAAAAAAGAAAAAGTGAGTGAGTGAAGCGTACAATTTTACTCCCTCTACGCAGTGAAGGCTAACATAGCACATACACTGACATTCAGCTCTACTTCAGCTGAACTCCAGAAGACCTCTTTGGTCTTGATACCTTTCTAAGTCTACACCAGTGTTGGCAGTGGTTGGCCAGTCAGCGCAGAGCGTAAGGCCGCCACTCCAGTACCGTCAATCCCAGAGGCTTCCAGAAGGGTCAACGGGCGCGCCAGCTCGCGACGCAGCCGCGTCAGTTGCAGCATCAAAAGAGCTTCGTTGCGCATCTGCCGATAAGCCGTGTCCATCTTCGTCAGGACAAGGATTAGCTGCCGATGGTGAGAGCCCCAGAGAGATAGAAAGAAAGTTGGAAACGTACCTTTAGTGTTTGGTGAATTATTGGACTGGGTGCAAAGGGAAAAATGTTTCTACGAGGAAAATAAATAAGTTTACATGTTTCATTCAAAAAAAGCACAGAAGAAATACATTCATACATACATAAGCTCACGCCTGTATCCCAAAGGGGTAGGCAGAGACCAGGGACTGCCACATGTATAGTATTATTATTATCTATTTTGTAAGCTGGAACTGTGTATTTTGAAATAAAAACATGTATAATTTCCGAATTATTAATTTATTAACGGCCAAGTTTACCTCGGAACTACAGATACTATGGGGACTAGTTTTAATGTAGGTAATAGAACACAAGTTTTAAAAAAGAAGACTCTCGAAGATAATCTAGTCAACATAATTATGTTACATCGTAAGCATTTATTTAACCAAAATATGCCCAGTAAATTTCAATTAATGTTAATTTCTTATGACTAAAACGTTTACTATTCGCCAACCGTTTTTTCTGATATTTTGATCTAATTGTGGCACAATTTGGATCGCAATACCATCGAAGAGGGGCCATCAGTGACTATTTCGCCCTTAACCTGCAGATTTTTTTGTGGGCCAATAGGATCAATGTTTTTTTTTATTGTTACACAAAGAAAACTCAAAACGGTGGAATTTATGTAAGTATCAAGTTCATGCTACACATGCCATTTGGTTACTACGACGATAGGTACCTGACCTCTATCAACAAAATCTAACGCTTTCTCATACGCTTACTTTCAGTGATGTAATAAAGAGGTCAGGAACGTTTTTATAGGCCGACCTCTTTCGGAAAATACCCTCACCTTGGCTTTTCGCAGTCTAGGCTCGGCCAGCAGCGTGTAGAGAAGGACGGCCGCCGCCGAAATCTGGCACAAGTTGGACGTATCCACCACGTAAATTATCTGCGAGCATTAATTCAACTGTTTTATTATGTTAACGGATGAAGGAAAACGCGGTGCGAAAAATTCGGCGTAGGTACTTTTTCAATGCCGTCAGCGTAGTTCCGCCACAGTGGCGCCATCTCTCCGCCGACCTCGCGGATGGACAACTTCTGTTTTTTCCCGGCTCGGTTTAGGTAAGGCAAGTCGTAGATGTTCGTACCCATGGTCGGCACTGGGCTGTATGTGTTATCGATTCCCTCTGCGTCTTGGAGCTTCTTTAGGAGAGTCGTTTTACCGGAACCTTTTGGTCCTAGGCAAAGGACGGTAATTTTGTTTTCTTGGTCGTCCATGGCCTCGCAAACTTCAGATTTTGCCCGTAGCCAACAAGCACTGAGAAGTGTAATATTAGATCAATGAGGGTTTCTGTGGGAACAAGAACACTGCATTCAAAGAGAGGGTGAACCAGGGGGGGACACTTGGAACAAAACTAAATTTTAAGAATATGGTGGCGCCATCTCGATTTTTTCTCCGAAAACTAATAGTTTTTTAATTTGCCTATAGATGTCACTATGAAAATCAAAACAAAATCACATCTTTAAAGATTTTTCCATTTCATTATTTTTATAACAACATCGTAGTTAATGCGCCTAGATAAATAAAAACTATAATTTGATGACTACTTACAAATTCGGCAGATTTACTGTATTATGGCAACATTAATAGGTTTTTCTGTCTTAGCCACACATCAATCCATCAAACTATTCAAATGCCCAAAGGACTAGTATCCAGGCCAAAATATTAATTAAAAAAAAAACTATTCAAACTCTGCTTGAAAAAAAAGCGTGCTGAAAACTTTTGATTTCGTGGAGAAAAGTTTGGTGTGGTGATTTGTATTTCAAAAAGAGCGTTGAGTTGAACTCCGTCTTTACTGTTGACAATTAAGCCTTCTGTGTTTGAGCTAAGGACGCTATACCTACTTCGCGAGTGTTTTTCCTCCTTTCTATAGACTACAGCAAACATTAGTAGCATTAGAATGTGAAAATTAATTTGCTAAATTCCGCCAAAAATACACACACAAATAAATAGTAGGTACCTGTTTACAGAATCGCTCGTAGCCTGGGCTGCCTGAGTGATCTTGAACGATCACTAAGGTTAAGCAACATACGGCGCGTTCAGTCTATGGATGGATCACTGTCTATGACTAACGCTAGTGGCATTTTTTCCGAGCGATTCCGTGCTTCGCAAGGTACGTTAAGCAGTTGGTGCCGGCTGCCGTCGATAGATAGCAGTCGTTAAGCCAAGTCAGAGGTCTTTAGGGGCGGCTTGAAAACTTCTGACAGTAAGACCAGCCACTAGTCTTACAAGCCTCCACCAATCCGGATTTGGCCCCCGTGGTGGAGTATGGCCTATACCTTCCTCAGGGAAGAGACCCGTGCCTCTTGGTGGGGACATAATGGGTTGATGATGATGATGATGATGACCTGTTTACAATCTCCAGCTACTCAATGCCTAGACTGTGCACTTTTGGATGTCCGGCTAATGGTAAGAAGTAATTTGTTATTGCCTCTTTTCTACTTCTCTACGTGACATAAAAAGTAGCTTTCCACATTTGTATGTAAATCCACTTCTAACAATTCTTGAACTTCGTAAGGGATTGCACTTTTCACCATCAATTAGGTACATATTTTTTCATGAGAGGTTTTACTTGCATACAATATCCTAGTTATTCCCCAACTTTACCCACCAACCATAATATTTCTCTAAATGGCACCCATGCGAAATTAATCCCCTGAGAATCATGAGATATTGATCAAACATGATGTGAACCTTCATGCTAATTCCTCTAAGTACTCAGACAACAGTCCAATCAACCATTGTTTTTTATTTCAGACCTCACAATGCATTCCTTTCAATCAGATCAGACAATCAGACAAATGTCCAGAACGTTCTAAAAGGGTTACCTTAGCCGGTCTGCGAAACTGAGTCAGATTATGCCTACTACAGCAAAAGAGAAGTTTGTGACAAACATTTCTCGGACAAGGAATGAAACTTTTACAACTTCATTTGTTTGGTAAGTTTCTCAAAACATGTAAACCTCACAGAATTATAAGTTGATAAGGTTTCCATAGAATATAAATCAGTAGGTATAAAATAAGTTATTATAAATACAAAGATTTTTTTTAGTTGTGTTCTACAAGTGTTCATTTTTTTTTGTTTTTCATAATAAACCAAATAACCTTTTCTTCTAGGGACAAGTTCTGGAGAAGCCATCATTAAACAAGATGTTTAAGGTCCTACAATAATCCATCACAGTCTGCCAAACATCCACGTGTTTCTGACATGGCAATGTCAGAAACACGTGGATAACTCACCTCTTTCAGTCTCGAGCAACTGAAAGAGGTGAGTTAATATTAAATCAAAGGGAATTAACATAAACATAACATAAACATTTACATACAGGTATATACATTGCTTCTGGCCCCACACTAGGATACCCTGTGTCGTGGGAACCAGAAACAGCGACGTCACAAACATGGCTATGGTGGCTAATTCCCTGAAAATCCTTTTTCAGACAACTTCGCTGTGCTTGGATTTGGCAACATTGTCTCAAGCAAGATTCGGGCTCCCAAAAAGGAATTAAAAGAGAAACTTATGGATATTTCAATAAATATTTTGATATATAGGTTAGTAACTGACTTACGTACGACCAAAATGAAGGTGATGAATGTAAGACGGCTGCTCAGAAGTATTATAAATAAGCATAAACATTTTAAAAATAAAAACAGCACACAGTTCTCTAGTTTATTTTACATCTGTTTGTTAGCGCAGATTTCTTTGAAACTGTTTTGGTTGTGTTTCTGTTTGTATTTTCTAAACTTAGGGTTACACAAGACGTAGAATCTATACTTTATTTTATATCCTTAATGACAGAAACAACAACAAAACAGCTTCAAAGTAAATAATACCTACCTACCTACAACAGCCTACAGAGCTATACATATGTATAGATAGATAGATATAGGTTCCTATAGTACACTTAGTGCTGGGGAAGAAATGCAGAGGGCGCTTTTTCATGCTTTGATAGTGTTGGCATTAAAGAGCCGAGAGTGGGCTCTCTATTTCCAATAGTTACTATACTCTATGGGGTGAACCCTCAGAAGAAGGAGTACCATAGAAGGAGGAATAAAATAAAAAGTAACAGTTGTATAGCTGTCCATGTTACTCTTACGATAAATCTCTGCGCCAGAAAGAGACAGCTGTAGTGTACTCATGCACTAAAAATGTTACAATCGTACACGGTTGCCACAGATTACTGAACAAAGCCAAAATTGATAGGGCTGGGACAAACACCATAACGATGTCGATATTATTTATTCCGATCTACATAATCTGTGTATTTTTTAAAATTAATGTTGGTAATTAAGTATTAATATTAAATGATAAAAAAATCATAGCTCTTTTACACAATTTGCAAAAAGTATCTTTTCAATCCCATCACCATGTTTAATAGTGATTTTTCGGACCCATGGCTGTGTACCAAAAAACCTACGACTAAATTCCATTATTCCAATTAAATTAAATTACAGTCATGGGCCCATGATAATCACTATTATCACCATTATCTATCTATCTAATTATCAATGTATTTATCTCTAAAAAAATATCATTTTTCCCTTGGTGGTGCTAGTGAACCAGCTGGAACCCCTTACGGTTACGTTATTATGTGCTAAGTGTGGTACATACCATATAAGTTACAACAAATATTCATAAGTAACAGTAAGTAATTCTAAATCAGGTTTTCAATAATATAAATGGGACTAATAGGGCTATAGCGAATCGAAGAAAGATTTTACCGAGTTATGTGGTAACATGGCAAAATGTATATGTACGGCGAATATAGAACCTTTTTTTAAATATGTTTGCAAAACATCAATAATCACCATATACAGCGCCACCAAGTTATCTGTTCAGGTGGGTAAAATTGTAACTGAGTAATTAATTGTAAATCCTGTTCCCCATTTTTTGTTTTATTTATTCATTTACTAAGATTTATAGATATATGTTCATTAAAATTGAAAGATGGGTTAAAATATTCTCATTTTTCTAGGTACATTTCTCAAATGTTACTACTAAATTCTCCACTAGCGCCGCTATCAACTGAACAGATGAGATGGTGGCACTGTAAGAAAGTATAATGAATAAAACAAGACCAAAATAGGAAAAACTATTTAATAACATAACATAACATTTACACACAGGCACATAGATTGCTTCTGGCCCCACACTAGGATACCCTGTGTCGTGTTAATAGATTACGTATTTGTTTCCAATAAATACCTACCACCTAGCATAGTTACTCAAGGCACCCGTTGTAATAACATCATCAGTCCAGGTTCGATGGAATAAAATAAAAATTAAAAACCAAACGATTTATTGGTACAAGATTATTTGGCATCAAATAAAGTACGTAGTTTCAAGCTTTTAACATAAAAAGTGGCAGGCTGCAGCTCAATAGAGAAGAAACCAACACGTATTACTATAATTTATATGTTTTTTATCCCTGACTTCTGTTTTACAAGTACCTATTAACGTTTTTTTTTTCACAATAATGTGTCAGCCATAATGTAAAAGATAATATAATATTTTATGAAATTCAAATGAAATCAGCTTGGTTGCAGCTCACGAACGTTGTCCATTTCCGCGGAGGGCGCAACCTGAAAATTGTTTTCATTTAAGTACTTCACGTTGATAACTTCCACATAAAAAATAATAAAAATCACTTGCACCAGAATCAGACTATGATAGTATTAAACTAGTTATGACCTTTAACTGCTAAACGTTGTCCAGGATAGAAAAAAACACCCAGTCAGGCAATAATCAGGGAAAAAATCTACAAGTGATATACGGCGCCTTGCAGATTGGAACTGACAACCTGTTTTATTATCCAAGTGGAGTAACCACTAGACCAACGAGATAGTCGGGTCTCATGTAAAATTCCTGATGTACATACATACAGCAAAACGTCCACCTCAGTCGACATAATTGTGCAGTATGTAGACTTTATTTTGTTTTAAGTATCATTATAATGTATAATTATAACCTTACCAATGATCTGCGGGCTAAGGAAAAGCGTAAAGTAGGTACGGCACTTGTTTCCAACCTACGCAACTTGCTATTGTTTATGAAACAGTCGCTTGCTGCAAATGCGGTGTAAATTTTTCCAAGACTACTTTGTACGTGATACTGCGTCATCGACATTTGTTATTTTGTGCTGTCTTCGGGTAACCTGCAATAGATAATTAACAATTAAAACAACTATACGAACGCAAGAAATAACTAAATATGCTCTACGAACTATCGATACTTTTTTTCACTGAGAAAGTGGGAAAGTCCCATCCCTATTCCCCTACAACAAACAACAAACTTGTATTATGATTTATATCGAAAATATCACAATAATCATGATGAAAACACCATTCTCTAATAGCTAATTTGCAATTCTAGTAGCCCATAGCTGAAATCTTAGAGAAAATACCCTTTTAGGTACACAAAATTGAGACTTACCGGTGGAAGCTGATGAATGTTGTTTCATTATCTTCTCGGGAAGAATGAGATATACATTCTAACACAACACACGCCATGCCGATGGTTACTTATACTATATACCATGAGAATCCACTATAATTCACTTCAAATGGTGCTTTAGTAAATATAAATTACACAAGCTTCTTGAAAACTGCGCACTCCCAAACCTCTTGTCAAACACACTGCCAAACACAGAACACCCTCTGCCAAATCAATGTCATTGGGCGGCACATTGCATGCCGTCATTTTCTGAGCCGTTCTAATTTGGTCGCGTAATGGTAACCAAAGGTAACCAACTGACGTTTAAGGGTTGTACGCTCGAAAAAAGCAACAAAGACACGACTATATTTTTCTCTTTCTAACAGGTAGCTGGCGGCTATTTAGATTGACGAAACAGACTATGTGGCTCGTTTTCATTTTTTAACGCTCCTTCTATGGTACTCCTTCTTCTGAGGGTGAACCATCTCCCCTCTACATTTTATTAGATCTGCTACTCAACAACAGATGGCGGTAAAAAATTACAGCGAAGGGGTGAACCTTGCTTCAACATTACTAAATCCGCTACTCAACAACAGATGGCAATACGAACGTCGTTCTTTGATTGACGTTTTATCTGTCATTGGCTAAGAAAACAATCTGTGATGTAAACACTTGTGGTGGTGGTTGTTTTGTATGCGGAAAATGTTATTTTAAGCGAAAAATGGACATTTCAGTGTTGTGTCGTAGTTGTATGAAAGAAGTGGCTTCATGGGAGAAAGAAAATTTCGATAAAAGAGCCATAGATATGTTCTGTTACTGCACAAATATATTGGTAAGTATTCGTTTATATAAATCTTTGATTTTCTTTTAATTCCCGATATTTAATATCAAGTCTTGGTCTGTATACGAAACTATGACTAATTTTTTACAGATAACCGAAGATGACAGACTTCCAAAACAGTTTTGCTATGACTGTTTCATAAAAATAGAATCTTCTTACACATTTATAAAAGAAGCTCAAAAGGCCAACATTTTAATGAAAAACATGATTTTTCGATGTCAAAGTAGCGTCATTATAGAAGCTGATGGTCAACACAAGACTTACAACTTCGCAGACTTTGATCCCAACAGCAATGCTTCACACTTCTCATTGCCCGATTACGAACTGAGCAATAACATTGGAAACTTTGATGAGAAATCATTATTTGATAATGTCCAGGATGATGCGCAATGCCATTTAACAGTGGAAGGCAACAAAAATCCTGTAGAAGCAACAGAGACACAGTTAAAGTTGAATTCAAGTTTTGAGAATGGCCATGAACCCATTGTCGACCAAAATGAAAAGTTTCTACCTCCATTTACGGAATATGTTGAACAAGATCATGAAAATGCAGCAGAATCCTTTGAAAATGCGCCACAAACAGAACAAAATAATATAGAAGTTCCACCGCAGCAGGTTAAGGAAAAAGCCCATGTCTGTGCATTATGCAGGAAGGGTTTCATATTTCAGACATGGCTGGACAGACACATGGCAAAGGAACACGCTGGATGCAAATATTCCTGCGAGTATTGTTCCAAAAGTTAGTACCTAGCAAACTTGACTAAATCTTGTTTTACATATCTTACACTCAAGGCTAATGAAACTTGTCAAACCTCAAGACAACGATTTTTTTTTTATACAGCCCACTGAGTAAAACAAACTAACAGTAGTTCGTTATAAATTTCTTCTCTCTTGATCGCTCTGAATGTCTGTTAATCTTGTCCACTGCCCTCCTATTGTCTTTTAAATATGATCGACCCATCAAGCTTATAGCCTAGCCACCGAATAATTGTTTCATCATCATCATCATCAGGCTATATTAGTCCACTGCTGGACATAGCCTGAATAATTGTATATTCATGACCCAATGTTTATATCTTATTCTTCTGAAGCATAAATTCATGCATCTGTGTACAGTCTTTTGTAAGATTCACTGCCTTCTAAATGTCATCCATAGCTTCTTAGCAGAGAACATACTTTTCAGTGAGCAAGCCTGATTAACTTATGTTTGGTATTTGCTTTGCTTTGCACGGAGTTCTCTAATTAGTTACTGCCTAATGTTTTAGTGGCAAGACAGATGAATTAGCATTCAAATCCAATTTTTTCCAGAACTATTCAATTTTCTTTCCCAAGAAAGTGTAGGTAGAGTCTGACAAGCGAGTCCTGGGACGCGATTTATTTCGAATTCTTCATATGGCCACACTCTAACTGTCAAACTTAGGTATTTCAGCTGCAAGTAATACAGCCCAAAAATTTTGATACGCGTCCCAGATTTAAACAAGAAAAAAACTTTTGTTTCTATTCAACATAATTTTACCTATGTTTTAGTATGTACATACGAGTAATAATGTTTTAAAGCAAACATGAATTATTTCTTGTTGTAAGGTCTGTCGGATGACGAAAATGTTAAACGTCAGATCGAAGACTTAGTCAAAGAACTCAAAGATGTTGAGAAAAAAGATATGAATCAGATTTTGGTTATGGTTAAGCATTAGTAAATGTTTACAAGTTTATGTGGTGCATCTTTATTATCCCTGTTTTTGGTGGAGTGGAAATGCTATTTTTGATGTAGTTAATGTTTTCGTTTTGTTTATATTTATTTATGTTTGGACAAAATTCATTGGAGACTCCAAACTAATTAAACAAATAATCAAGTTAAGCAAAAGCATCAAGATGGTTTATTCAGACGATATGCAGGGTTATCAACTAAAAGATTTTTAAATTTCCCGCCAAAAGCTTGAGCCACGACTCACTTGTCGCACTCTACTTAATAAAAATGTGAAAATTACTTTGCTAAAGTCCGCCAAAATCCCACAAGCACCATGCGGTTACTTAATGCACCGCCCTCCCTCCCTTCCATCCTTGTGGGATTTTGGCGGAATTTAGCAAAGTAATTTTCACATTTTAATGCTATTATGGATTTCCGCAAAGTAACGCCTGATTCTATACAGTATTATATTTTAATTAATGACTGATTTTTTAATCTGTCCTTTATACTGAATAGCATTGCATCATACCTTTCGGGACAGGAGCCAGTGTCCTGAGATCCCCGCCTAATTCAGGAGTCAGGGAACAATGAATTTTGTAAACAATTTTCATTTTCGTTCAAATAAACAATTATTTTAACGTATCTGTCAACTATAACCCTAAGAATGTTGTTGCCACAATACAGGCCACTATATTCTATGGACAAAATTCAGCAAGAAAGTCTTAGTTCACCATCATCTTGACTTACCATCATCCATCACTTACCAAGAGACACTCTATATTAATATCTCTATCCCCAGCCTTCTCCAAGCAAGGCCAGTTGCAGAGCCACCTGCTGAGCCACTCGGAGGAGCGCTCCTTCGCATGCGGCGCGTGCGGCGCCCGCTTCAAGCGCCGGAAGCACCTCACGGCGCATGTACGCTCACACAGCGACCTGAGGCCGCATGTCTGTCAGGAGTGTGGCATGAGGTACCTACAGCAGATGCAATAGGCTATTTGACAGGTTTCTCTCTTTGTTAGTGCTCAGAAAGTGGTAATTTTTAATTATTTCGTGTCATCATCATCAACCCATCCTGTCCCCACCGAGGGGCACGGGTCTCTTCCCTGAGGAAGGTAGGTATAGGCCATACTCCACCACGGGGGCCAAGTCCGGATTGGTGGAGGGTTGGTTTATTTCGTGTATTGACGACCTCTGTGGCGCAGTGGTTAGCGCATCTAACTACCATGCGAGAGGTCCCGGGTTCGAATCCCGGCTGAGGACAAAAAAAAACCCAGGTCTTGGATGTTTACATGTTTGTGACGTCGCTGTTTCTGGTTCCCACAACACAGGGTATCCTAGTGTGGGGCCAGAAGCAATGTATGTGCCTGGATGTAAATGTTATGTTATGTTATGTGGTTATTTCTTCTTAAAAAAGGACTGTATGTGTCCTGAATAAAATAAAATAAAATGAAATAAAAATTTGACATGAAATAAGTCGCCAGTTTTAAAACAAGCCGCCAAAACGCCATCTTCATGAATATGGACGGGAAAGGAATCATGACTTCACTGGTCAGTAAACAAAACACTGAACGTAAGAACGACGTGAATGACAGACGCCATTTCTACTGGGCTGTGACGTCATGATAGATTCGGCCAATCCAGGTCGTTTTCGATCAAAATGGCTACAGATAGAAAATTATCAAATTCTATCCTGGTTTTTTGGACAAGTGATCCATTTTTTTTTTACTTGAAATGCCTTAAAACGGTTTGAAGACTCTATACAATGTGAGTCTTCATAAAGTGCACATATAAAAATCAGGGAAACTACACCCCATTTCATGGACGGAAAAAATAAAAAATTCAATAAAAAAAAATATTTGTATTTAGTATGATTTTTTAAAAATTATGTGTTGCACCTGTTGACCCATTTAGATAAATCGTCATAATTTTTAAACTAAGTGCGTTATCGCAGTGAAATAAATTTTGTGATGATGTCTTATAATAAGCCGTACCCATAAAGTAAAAATATCCAAGAAAACTAACCCTATAAATTTACAATTAAGTGAAACTTGAAGAAAATCTGTATTTTTTTTCATCATTTTTGCATTTGTTTTACAATTTCTCCTAAAATCACGCTATTGACCCTACTTTTTTTTTCATTCTAGCTTATTTTACATGGCATTAGCTTTCTAAAAGTAAAAACTGCACGTTTATTACTCAAAAACAACAGTTTTTATGACCGTTTGAAAAAAGCCCATGCGCATCGTTTTGCTACACACCATTGTTTATCACCTTTTTTACAAATATTTTTTTTTATTTTTTATTTTATTTTTTCCGTCGATGAAATGGGGTGTAGTTTCCCTGATTTTGATATGTGCACTTTATGAAGACTCACACTGTATATTACGTACGTGCCTACTAAATATTATAATGATTGTTGTGTTTTATAATAAGATTCTATAAAAGAAATTGTAATAATTACTATGAACTAGTTATTTAAGCTACATAATTTTATATTAACAAATTTATATGGCAGCGCCCTAGCAGGGTTCTTGTTTGATACTTTTACTATATATAAGACATCTCATGTACAACAAGAAAGCTCAATAAATATCTTATCTTATCTTATACGAATAGGTATAAAGGTACAAATAATACTTTCTTTTTCAGACTGTCAAATAGTCTATTAATTAACAAAACTTCCCAAAGACGAGCAGAGAAACCGAAACTTGGAAGTTAAGTTAATTACGGATAGCAAAAATGTCTCCTTCTTGATTAATTTAATTTTCTAACTTTCAGGTTCAAGGTGAAGAGTGTGCTAAAGACACACATGCATCTGCATGATCAGCAGAAACATCACCTCTGCTCTGTATGCGGCTGGAGCTTCGCACAAGGTATTCTGCGAGATCTTTGAAGTATTCAAATCCATTCACTCCTCGTCGTGGACTGCCGCGTAGATCTAGCTGATCTGGTTGAACTAGTATACATTTTTCATTTGTTTTGAACTTTGTCTCAAAGTAATAAGGTTCAATTTAAGCTGGCAACTATTATGCTACTGCATAGTAAAGGGTTAAGAATCGCTCGTAGCCTGGGCTGCCTGAGTGATCTTAAAAGATCACTACGGTTAAGCAACATACGGCGCGTTCAGTCCATGGATGGGTCACCGTCTATGACTAACGCTAGTGGCATTTTTCCGAGCGGTTCCGTGCTTCGCAAGGCACGTTAAGCAGTTGGTGCCGGCTGCCGTCGATAGATGGCAGTCGTTAAGCCAAGTCAGAGGCCTTAGGGCGGCTTGAAAACTTCTGACAGTAAGACCAGCCACTAGTCTTACAAGCCTCCACCAATCCATACTTGGCCCCCGTGGTGGAGTATGGCCTATACCTTCCTCAGGGAAGAGACCCGTGTCCCTCGGTGGGGACATAATGGGTTGATGATGATAGTAAAGGGTTAAGGCGCGATTTCCACTGGGGGCCGCCGTAGATTTGTACAAATGGCCTTAGTCTGGGTGTTTTTTTTATGTTTGTAATGTCCTTGCCTGGTTACCGTAGCACAGGGTATCCTAGTTTGGGACCAGGTCAAGTGAATGTGTTGTGTGGAAGTTATTATTATTATCCAAAAATCATATTAGTGCAAACAAACATGTAAACATCCAAGAACTGGGTATGTCCCCAGCAGTGTCTCCAACAACGCCGTAATTACGGTAAACCTACCGTAATTTGAACATGTCTACCACCTACCGTAGATATGTTTGTTCAATTCTACCGTTATTTCGTCTTTATGAGTGCCGCCTTGAAAATTACGTACCAACCTTAAATACAGTTTATTTTTATTTAAAACAACGTTAAAATGGCAGCACTATCATTTGATGGGGTTTCATCGTTTGACAGTGGTCCCCAGGGATTCGTACCGGGACCTCTCGCATGGTAGACAGATGCGCTACCACTGCACCCCAAAGATCGTCGAACAGGGACATAGGGCTCGTAGAAGAGATCTCCATTTCTCTCGGTCTTGTGCTGCAACTTCCAGCTCTTTTCAGTTGAGTCCCGTTGAGGCAGCCTCTTTCTCAACGGAGCGCCTCCAGGTAGTACGGGGGCTTTCTTGCCAAAAGTTTGCCACGTTAAACTCTGTTTGGGCAGCTGGCTGTGGGGTCTTCTCAACGTAGGCATGTCCAATCCAGCGCCATTTTCTTTGCAGGATTACATAACATAACATTAAGAAAAAAAACCCAGGTCTTGGATGTTTACATGTTTGTGACGTCGCTGTTTCTGGTTCCCACGACACAGGGTATCCTAGTGTGGGGCCAGAAGCAATGTATGTGCCTGTATGTAAATGTTATGTTATGTTATTTCGTAGTAAAATGTGTTTCTTGTTACTCTGACACCCCCAGCGAGCAACCTGGAAGTGCACATGCGACGGCATACCGGCGAGAAGCCGTTCAAGTGCCCGGAGTGCGGCTTCTGCTGCTCGGTGGCCTCGAGCCTGGCCCGCCACCGCAGCCGCCACCGCGCCGCGCCACGCCACGTCTGCAGCCACTGCCGCAGGACCTTCTACGACGCCAGCGGGCTTGTACGTTCACTCACTTACCCTTAGCCGCTCAGCCCCTATCGCCTAGCTATCAAATTGCGGGTTTATTCCACTTAATGCACCCAGGATAGGGTTACCATATCTCAGAATTTGTCCTGAGATTTCAGGATTTTTCGACATTTCGAAATCTCGTGATATCTCAGGGTTTTCAATAAAATGGAGGTCTTTAATTAAAAGTTAAACTAACTAAAAATAATCTTCTTTTGGTAAATTATGTCTATAATAATACGTTTTTGAAAGAAAATTCTCAAAGTGTATAAAATCTCAGGACTTTGCCGTGGAAATCAGGCCTTTTCTCCGGTCTTTTGATTTTTTCATCTGGTAACTCTAACCCGGACCGAATCACCCAGGTGAATAGTCTACGAAAAAGTATATTTAATCGCTAATTCATCACTACCGTTAATTTGTCACTTTCCCGATTCGTCAATTTCTTAAAAATCCTTAACTCGTCAATATCCCTAAGTCGTCACTTTACCTGATTCGTCAATTGTTGTTTTAAGTTTTACAGTCAAGCTCTGATGAGGGTAATCAATTGGAGTGTTAGGTTATGATTTGAGGTTTACGCCAGAAAACCTTAGTTATAATTTCTTCGCCCTTATGAGTTTGGCTGTACATTGACGAATCAGGTAAAGTGTCGAGTTAGGGATAGTGGCGAGTTAAAGATTTTTGTAGACGTCTACAATTTGAAAGGTTAGACCAATATTCGACTATGTACCATCATCTTCAAAACTCATGTTTGACAAATAATAGTAGATTAGTAGCCAAGGGCTGTAAGGCATCAATTGCGGCCCGAGATATTTAGGCGCACGAGCGCAGCGAGGGCGCCTATAGTTCGAGGGTGCAATTGATGCTTACGCCCGAGCTAACTACTCTGCTTTACATCTCGATTGTGAGGTAAGTAGAAAAAAACAGACATTACAATAATAAAACATTTACTCGTTTTTCTTTTCGCCACTTCATGACTCGTCGTAAGTTTTCAAATATCTCTCTTTAGAACTTTCAGACAAAATATTGTTAATTTCTGCTTCAGCTTCCATTTTCATTGAATCGGGAGTGCAGCTTATATCTCTCATCTATCATCTCTTGCAGAACTCATGTTTTTTTCCTAATCAGCACGTAATTATAAAAAAAATCCCAAAACTATATAAAGTAAAAGTTTTCTATTCCCGCCTTTTTTCTTTTTTTTTATTATTTTTTTCAAGAACGAAATTGAGCTTCGCCGTTCGATATTTAAAATTGATGACTATTATACTCGTACGAAGATAAGGCTGAATAGCGAAGCGACCTCTTTTGTCATTGGGCTGAATGCATGATGTCTATTGCCAACAACTTTTTGAAAGAGCGAAGTTTTTTTTTAAGTACTTACCGCCCTAGGGCGTTTCTAGCTACATTATTACCCTAGAGCGGTAATTGGTCACTTACAAGCCCCATTTGGGGGTAATAAGGACCTACTTACCGAATATGAGAGATGTAAACACCTTTAACAATGCCTTCTCCCTTGGCCACCAGGCCCGGCACACGCGCACCCACACCGGCGAGCAGCCCTACAAGTGCCCGTACTGCCCGCGTGCCTTCGTCGACAGCTGGAAACGGAAGTCCCACCTCATGCGCGTGCACAGCCTGGCGCTAAGGGACATACCCAGCTTGCCGCGCGACCCGGGGCCTTTACAACCGGTCGCTAGTTGAGGGCACTAGATGGCGCCCGTGTCTACATACCGAGCTTGCCGCGCGACCCGGGGCCTTTACAACCGGTTGCTAGTTGAGGGCACTAGATGGCGCCCGTGTCGACATACCGAGCTTGCCGCGCGACCCGGGGCCTTTACAACCGGTTGCTAGTTGAGGGCACTAGATGGCGCCCGTGTCGACATACCGAGCTTGCCGCGCGACCCGGGGCCTTTACAACCGGTCGCTAGTTCAGGGCACTAGATGGCGCTGTGTCGAATTACAAATATTTAATTCAGCACTTGTACAGTCTGTTAGCTTTTAGAATATACCTCAGGCCCTAGAGTAGGCTTCGGTTTTCGCCGAAAGCACACGAGTGTAATACTTCCTGCTCTGTATAAAACTTTTCTTCACTATTTTGAAAAGTTATGTAAAATTAAGTGTTCCGATATTACTATTACACGAATATATCCGATAGTAGCCGAGGTATATTCTAAAAGCTAACAGACTATAACTTTCGACTCATCGGGTTAAGCATTTAGGCGAATTCAAAAATTTAAAATTGGAAATTTATAGAGGTTGGTGACGCTACGATGATTCTAAAAGGGCTCCATGGGGGAAACAATGGAAAAAAATCATGTCTATGTCTTTAAAAGATCAAAGTTGCAAATCATAGCGCGTGGTTTTATCACTATAACTTCACAATTACTACTTATTAATCAGGGGGGGCTACTGCGTAAGTTCTCCACTGTATTGCTGTCAAATATGGTAACACTTTGGAATAGTCAAAATGGTTCACCCAATAGAGGGGGCAGTTACATGTCATAATAGGAGTGCTGAAGTCACAATAGGAGTGCTGAACATGGTTAAAAGATTAATTACAAAATATACGCTTCAAAATATTGTCGTAACGTGATTTATTATTTCTCTATACATCCTCTTAACAGTCAACAAGCAAACAATAACACTTACGGTGGGGTCAATATTTACAATAAAAGGAATCTAGCGAATCTTGACCAACGTTAAAAATTTAAGAAGAATTTCATATCAAGAACTCAAGCAACACTTTTGACTCACATCAAGAATAAAATTTAAGGCCAATTTCTTACTTACTTAGTGCTAGTTTTATTAGTCTCGGGCCGGTTTTTGAGTTGAGAATTTTCGCTAAGTAAATACGTAACTGTAGTGCTGTCTCGTAAAATTTATCAGAAAAGAGCGTGACAGAACGTTACTTAAGTATTTAAGTAATAAGTTTTCTACCAGGTTAGAAGAGTGAAATCTGGAAGAGGAAATAGTGTTTGAGATAATACAGGCTAGTGTTAACGTACGGTCACCAATTTCGTAAGTTAATCAAATTCTTGCATAAGCATTAATTAATTTCTGCATTCGCACCAACATTCGAGCATTTTATTGCTTTACTAGACAATAGAATGTACTAAAAACCATCGTTGCAATCATCGTCGTCCATCGCAACCGGCGTCGCGAGCTCCGTCTCTACTCACCATGCTTATGGTACACTATTTACTGTACCATGTAAATGCTGAACAAGTGAAATTAAATGTCATTTCATTTCAGACTATTAATAAAATGTACTTTATTATCATGCTACTCGTAGTCTAGCCATGAAATGGCTCTTCTGCGTATGCCATCAGATTTCTAGATTTAATTTCCGTTCCACCTTATTTAGAGCTATTGGATCCACTCACTATGGACCCAATATCTGACTGGCCTGACCTGACTTATTTAACTTTAATTTCGTTACAAAATATATAATATTTTTACCACTCTCCCATCTCCGCCCACTGCTGGGTATATAATATACTCTTTTATGTTGAAATTGTCTGACTCTAATTATTTCACATAATAACAGTATCTAATAACCTAATGGTTCACACGGTAATCTGTACATTTTGCACGATGTTGGACCACTCCACTTTGGAGGGGACGAGGTAGAAAGCCGGCGCCACCTTCTGGCCGCACGGACACTTGCAGCCTGCGAACGAGAAACGATTGATAAATCAGAATGTTTTAAATAAAAATAAAATAATAAACTCACGCCCGTTATCCCCGAGGGGGTAGGCAGAGGCACCAATCAGTTAGAACTGGGCCCACGTTTTGCCGAGTTTATTAGGTCCCAAACGTGACAAGTGGCAAGCCTGTTTTAACCCGTCGAACGATGGGCCCCCCAGGCTAGATTTTGCTCGAAGTGTCGGGCCATTTTGCAAAACTAAAAAGATTTTCACAGGCCCTTCGAAATTTAGTTAATTTTGTTATAATAATGTAATTATATGTTACGATTCATATATCACTGTTTTCCTTATAAAATTTCCTATCCTTTTATGAAGGTGTTGTAAGGTATAAATACTTACATATCCCAGTTTCACCACGGTTTAGTTTTGTTTTTCAAATTTTTTGTTTGCGCACATTCACTTATACACACATTGCCCATTTTGTAATGAACTTTAGCTAAAACTTGCACTGTAAGTTTGAAGACCACAATGTAAACTACCGATCACAGTGATAATCACACATTCAAATGGAATACTAGATCCGTAGTCAACATTTCTCCGCGACAAAACAAAACAAAAGATGCGCGCCATTTTGTTCGCGGCCCGTGACTGGGAATATGTACCGTTGCCAAAAAAAAATAAAGTCAACGATAAAGGAAATTGGTTTTCTACTTTCCTATTTATTTATCATCACTAATTAATTTTATATTGAAATTATGAATCACTGCAAACTATTCACTGTTAATGAAAGTTTTTTTTATTTGAATAAATAAACGTAAATTTATTACGTAGCACGAAAGATGACGACCAAAACCATGCATCATAGTAATATGACAAATATGTTTGAAAACTTATAAAATCGTTACATTTGATGATCCTGAATAAGATTTGCATGGGAAGTAACGGTCAGAAACGTAGCAGCTGCGTGGGGGCCCATTTCTGCTGTAAAAAAATAGCCAGACAGTAAAGTTATCATAAGATGTTCATTTTACACGATTTCAGATTGCTTCTTAGCAACATTTACAAAATTTTGCTTATCTGTCGTACCAACGGAGATATCCTAACCTAATATAAATGAGAAAGTAATTTTGTTTATGACGCTTTTATGCCTAGACAGCTGAATCGATTGTATTGAATTTTGATATAGAGATAGATGGGTGTAGATGTGTACTGGGCGAGGTTTTTATATCAAGTCTGATACTGAATGCCGTGCCATTTCCGAGAGTCATTTCTTTGAGTAAGAATATGTACATTAGGTACAGTGGGCCACAGTCACAGATACCCAATGGCATCTAACCACGCGCGGCATAAAGGCGTAAATTTAACAAAAAGGGATATCCTAACGTGTGGCCCACTGTACTAATATGATTGAACGCTCGCAGAAATTTTCAAACAGAGTTCGCTAATAGACGTCTGTCTATTAGCGAACTCTGTTTGAAAATTTCTGGTGGAGGATTTTAAAAGAAAGAAAACAACAGGGGCATAGAAAAAAACCACAATTTTTTATTCAATTTGATCACGTAGATTTTAAAAATGTAGCACAAAAAAATTAAAAATAACCTAGAAAAATTAGCCAAGGCAACCGAAATACAATAATAGTCGTGAATCAAGTAGGCTCCAAATGAAATTTTATTAATTTATGTAAATTTGTATGTGGGTTGGATTGGTCATATCAAAACGAAGATTACATTTTAAAAATAAACAGACATATTTACAGAAAAATTACAAATAACTTCACGAAGGTCTTGGCAGGGATTGCTCCCTGGGCTCACGAATTGGGCCTTCTAGGACCAGGCCCATTAGCAGTGCCCGTCGGGCAGCGGAGGTCCGCTGACCCCCGGGCGTAGGCGTCGCCGACCGCGATCGCGATCGCGACCGCGACCCTGGTCTCAACGCGCTTAATCTGAAAATAAAAAAAAAATACAAAATTAAAATAGTTGAAAAACATCGTTTTAACTTGAAATCGGTGAGGTGCACGAAGAAAAAGTATCTGGCCAAAAGTGATGGCAATAAGGAGCACTACACGATTCCGAACTAAAAAAAATTGTCGAAACATCGTTTTTGACGTACATCTCGAAATCAGTGAGGTGCACGAAAAAGAAGTATCTGAACAAAAGTGATAGCAATGAGCAACACCACACGATTCCGAACAAAAAAAAATTGTTGAAAAAAATATTTTCACAAAAATTTTACAAGTCGCTGGAGGAGTCAAAATTTTTCAGTCTTTTTTCAGTCTTTTTTCATATTTTTTTTTTGTCGTAACAGGCCCCTTGTCTACACCTCTACTAGCCTAGCCTTTTCTTTCCTTGACGCCCCCATATCTACACCCCAACCTAAACGAGTCAAAAAAATGTTGTTTGCTAACGTTACTTTTGGCACACGGCACCGGCTTTTTCCCTTTCGAGTGATATAAAACTTTACTAGCTGTGTAAAATCATGAACTATTTGTCGTAATAAGGACCTAAACAAACAACAGTCAGTCTAATAAGTATTGCTAATCACAAATGGAATCACAATGGATAAAAAATAACACAATCCGTGTGGTGAAACGCCGACAATTTGGGTACTTCAAAACTTCGTTGATTTTCTACTAATTGTTTTACCACTTTTTGCAATAATATTACTTTTAACACCTTCTACATGTTATACTCAGTAATTCTATATAAGAATCTTATTGGAATACTCACCGTTTCCTTCGGGAACTCATTTTTTGCCACAGCACTCTAGCACAACAAACTTTGCGAAATCCATTATGGCGGATTGGACCGACTCATGTTTTAGTTTTCGATTTTTTTAATTTTTCGTTCCGAATTGGGGCTTGTTGATGACAATTGAGCATAGATTATAAACCAAAGAAACAACATTAGTTACAATCTAGGTGGCCTCCGAATCAAAATCGGAACTAATTCGTCGGCCAATAGGAGAGAATTCTTGTGGACACCCGTGTGTCCATAAGACGCGTTGGGAGAAAATTTGTTCTGGACACCCGGGGGTCCATAAAGCGCGCGACGGGTTAAATAATAAATAAATAAATATAATGTATTTCAACGTTCTGTTTGTTGAATGTCAATGTATTCATAATGTAAGGCGGTGCCTTGGGGCTGAATGTAGTGGAGAAAAAGGCAGCGAAAAAATTCTGACCATCTTTCTCAAATCGCGATTCATTGTTACCATGTTTGCCAGGCCTTGCGCTAGAGGTTTGCTCGGAGACAGGCAGGATTGAGTTACTAGTTCTCGAAGCGGACTGTGGTAATGGCGATAAATTCATTGGATAGTTTCCTGCCAAGTTACGGGCGACAAAGTTAGATAGATAAAATATTCTACTTCTTGAACACTATTCCTCGTGTTGCATGTAAACAGACTTCGCATGTTTGAGTTTCTAATCAAATCAAAAGATTTGTTTGGTTTGAAAATTGGAATCGTTAAGGCGCTAACTGCCAGGACAAAGGTCATCGCTTCGTTCCCTCTGAGGGCCGCCGTACTGTTCCGAGACTCACCCATAATCCAGTTGAAGCACCCGATTTTACTCTGCCGCTTCTTGAGTGACGGGCAGGGCGTCATAAACTCATAACGCAGCTGAAGCTGCCGATCTCGCTGGCGCTTCTTGAGTGACGAGCACCATCCACGCCAGCCGCTTAGCCACGTGACTCACCCATGATTCAACTTTAGCCGCTTAGCCACGAGACTCACCAAAGATCCAACTTAAACCGCTTAGCCACGAGACTCACCAAAGATCCAACTTAAGCCGCTTAGCCACTTGACTCACCCAAGATCCAACTTTAGCCGCTTAGCCACGTGACTCTCCCATGATCCACCTTTAGCCGCTTAGCCACGTGACTTGCCCAAGATCCAACTTTAGCCGCTTAGCCACGTGACTTACCCATGATCCAGCTGAAGCTCCCGATCTTGCTCTGGGCAGTGCAGCTTGCCCTGCGCCTCGTGCGTGACGCGCGCCATCGACGCCATGGGATCCAGAAGTCACGTGTCTCACCCATGATCCAACTTAAGCCGCTTAGCCACGTGACTCTCCCATGATCCAACTTTAGCCGCTTAGCCACGTGACTCACCCATGATCCAGCTGAAGCTCCCGATCTTGCTCTGGCATTTAGGGCAGTGCAGCTTGCCTTGCGCCTCGTGAGTCACGCGCGCCATCCACGCCATGGGCTCTACGAACCACATGAGGCGACACGCGGCCGGCGCGTCGCTCCGCCCCGCGATACTCGCATCTACTAAGTGCAGCTCGCTGCTTTCTTCGAACTCGCGCGATGGGCCTGCGTAGGGTAGATGGAAAATGTATTAAAACCCGGTCTGGGTAAAACGTTTCCTCTAGATAAACTTATTTGGAAAAAGTATGGAAAAGGAAAATTAGAGAGCCAATTCTATAGAGCCAATAGGTTATTTGACCGATTTCAGAAAACCATCCGCCAACATATTTTTTGTTGGTGTTCATGGAATCCTCGGAAAGTAGTAATTTTAAATTCTTTCGTGTATTTCTTCTAAAAAAAGGCAAACGAAAATTTACTTTTAAAATAAGCCACCATAACGCTATCTTAGACAATATAATTATCAAATTGTATCTTGTGTTTTTTTACAAATAATAATTATTTTTTTAAGTAAAAGCCTTAAAGCTGTTTTAAGACTCATAATTTATATGAATACATATAAATAGTACTGTGTTTTTCACATTGTCAAACAGCCTATTCCGATCTCATCACCATCATCACCATCGGCCATTTGAAGCACACTGCCGGACATAAGGCAGACTCATGGTTTTCGAAGCTTCCCGGTCTTGTGCCGCCCGCAGCTAGTGACTCCCTGATACCGTAACCAGATCGTCAAACTCTGCGTCATCCGGTCCGCGGTCGCCAGGTCAGAACTTTTCCACCCCAACGGCCATCAGTTCCCACTACTGCTTCAACTGAGCAATTATTCGAGCTATAACTATTCGTAACTTAGGTTCTTTTGCGTATCTCCTCATTCCTAATTCGATCACGCAGTGAATCTCCTAACATAGCTCTCTGCATTGCTTGTTGGGAGGTCCATAGTTAGCGACCAGATCTCATACCCATAAGTCATCACGGCAACACACATTGGTAATACTTATTTGTCTTATGACACTGGGGTATTATTGGACGAAGCAGATATGCTCTGGTCTCATCTGGAGAACTTGTGTCTTGGTCTACTGGTCTACCGCAGACTGGGACCTAGATTCTGGATTAACAGATGCATTAGCATTGTAGCACAATGACAATGAAGTACATGAACGAGGAGATTTCATTTCATTGCCGCTTTTAACCCTTCGGCTCAGCGGCTACTAAATTTGGTAGTGGGTAATCGGAAGCGAAATTAAACCTTATATTCACTAACCGTCGTTCTAAAATCCCTTGCGTCACGGCAACTTATCATTTGCAGAGTTGAGCCAGCGGGTTAATCTACGCGCGCACACGCACCACTCCTAAGCGTCAATGGTATAAAAAATCATGTCACGTGGCCCGACCGAGTATATGTCATTGATCTATAATGCACTAGCAGAATTGAGACCCTGTTGATGTGAAAGAAGGTCGCTTCTCCAAAATAAAAAATAAAAACCTTCATTGTCAATAACAACTTCACTGTCGTCATCACTAGCTTTGCTCTGGCCAGGCCCTTCCTGGCTGGAGTGGCTCTCGCCTTCGACACCAACGCGGATGCTCTGCTCAGATTTCATCATCTGGTTGATCTGGCACGCGAGGCTTTTCAGTTTCTCGATCAGGATTTGCCCATTCTCTGAAAAGAGGGGAAAGCAGTTTTACACATCTTACACTATCTCATTATTAAGCGGACGAGAGTTTAGCGGTTGAACGAGAAACAACGGACAAGAGTGAGTTAGGCACTTTAAAGTATTTTTTGTTATTATTTAATTGAAAATGCATAGTTTTCCGATTTTTCTCTGTATGTGTAGCATATCACGATGTTACTTGCCAAATCTCGTAGTTCTAGGTCAACGAAAAGTAGGTACCCTATGAAATTTGATGCTGTTGATTGTCGAAATAGACGTTTTTTGCGAGCTTAATTTTTTCACATTAGCTTAGTGGTTTGACTTTTTCACAGTTTCAAGGGACCATAGACCCAGTGGCGTAACTATACCATCTGGGGCCCGTGGCAAATTCTTTCGATGGGGCATTATCAGTAAAAATCGTCAAGTTGTACTTAGTTTAATCTTAATAAACCACTTAAGTAGTTACCCAACACTAATGACAATTTCATTTTCAAGAGCATGGGTTCATACATTTACATTCATTCACATTCACCAGCCTATACAGGGTGGCCAATTGGGTGACGTTATTTTTTCTAGATAGGCCGTTCCGAGACCTATCGAAAACACACCCAGGTATGTTCAGCGATTATTGATAGTTTTCAAGTTATGATTTTTTTTTTATTTAGAGATTTTCCAGGAACTCGTAAAAAAAATGCTTTTTGGCTCTTATCTTTTCTGTAATCATAATCAGTATTAAGCCTATTTTCATATCCAATAAAGAAAACCTGTACATCCGAACAATAAAATCAAGTACATTTTAGGCCCAAAGTTTGAAATCACAGTTTTTAGTCGGGAGACCAAAAATTTTAAATACTTATGCCTGGTTCTGGAGCTCCAAACTGATCTTAAAAACTTTGCAAAACATTAGACTTTCGAAATAATAAAGAAAAAATAGCACTTATTTGCATTTTGGGGGCATTTTGCGCCGTACGTGACTGTTAAAGGTAAAAAGGTGATTCACGAATTAAAAATGATTTAAAAAAGTAGTATTACTTTTTTATGACAAATATAAGAAAAAGAACTCGTAACAACTAAATGACTTTAATAAAAAAAAACTAATACCCAAATTTTGATTTTTGGCGTGTTTTTGCTATGTACCTACTAATGAATTTCTGCTATATTAAGTTGTATGGAAAGTAAACAAACCTAAGGAATAATAAAACAATAATCTGACCTTCTGATTATGAGTTAATTTATTGTTTATTACAATAGGTTTTCAAAATGACCTCTGTTCACTTCAATGCATAAACTACATCGTCTAATGAAATTCTCCTTAAGCTGGCGAAACGCAGCTGCGTGTTTTCATTAATTTTCCTCTCATATTTTTATAATTATTGTCTGAACTCTTCCTCGGTGTTACTGTCACGAGCGTAGACGATTTTCTTGTAATAGCCCCAGATTAAAATAAGTAACTTAATTTAGCAGAAATTGATTTTGATATATTGATAGAAGAAGTAGAAATTGATTAGTACATATTATAGCAAAAACACGTTTAAAAATCACAATTTGTTTATTAGTTTTTTTTATTAAAGTCTTTAAAACAGCAATGATTATCAGTTGTTACAAGTTAGTTTTCTTAAATTTGTCATAATAAAGTAAAATAATAATTTTTTAAATCACATTAGAAATTCGTGAATATCACCTTTTTACCTTTAACAGTCACGTACGGCACACTATGCCCCCAAAATGCAAACAAGTGCTATTTTTTCTTTACTATTTCGAAAGTCTAATGTTTTGCAAAGTTTTTAAGATTAGTTTGGAGCTCCACAACCAGGCATAAGTATTTTTAATTTCAGTTTGAAATTGTTGGTCTCCTCCCGATTAAAAACATTGATTTCAAATTTTGGGCCTAAAATGTACTTAATTATTGTTCAGATGTACAGGTTTTCTTTGTTGGATATAAAAATAGGCTTAATATTGATTATAAGTATAGAAAAGATAAGAGCCAAAAAGCATTTTTGGTTGTTTTTCACGATTTCTTAGAAAATCTCTAAATTAGGAAATAACAACTTAATTTCAATAAGATGTTTATTAATTAAAATATTTTTTAATAAATATCTTAATAAAATGTTTCGCAAAAATGTCTATAGCATCATCAAAGTTTAAAGATTGGGCCATAGAATTCAACAAAACATGTAGAAACCAATGGATGTGTTCTAAAATTGATCAACATATTTGTGTTTAGGATGTGTTGAAATGCTTAACGATTAACTCGAAATTATATTATGGTCTTTAGTCGTCCTACTTTAATGGATTTTAAACAGAACACAAAAAATAAATAAAAAATATACTTTTCAAGTAAAATAAAATACTCAGGTACAATGTTAAAAAAAAAATCTGAGCTCGCGGCCTCTTGGGCCGGGGCCCCCTTGGGTCGGGGGCCCGTGGCATTTTGCCAGCCTTGCCACCCTATAGTTACGCCACTGCATAGACCATTGAATGTATGGTTTAAATTGAAACTCGATAGAAAGAGTCTTGACAAACTGACGGACAGACAAAGAAGTGATCTCATAAGGGTTCCGTTTTTTTCTTTGACGTACAGAGCCCCAAAAATGAGTAAAAACTGTTTTACGAGAATGACTTCATCAAAATACCTTGAAAGAGTTACAATCTTATACTTCGAACGTCTCTAAAACAGTACAATAATTAAATATACATTAAAACACAAAGGGCAATTTAGTTTTACATTTTAGTCTAAGTTTAGCAACGACGACCTCTGTGGCGCAGCGGTTAGCGCATCTGCCTACCGTGCGAGAGCTCCCGGCTTCGAACCCCGGCCGACCTCTCGCATGGTTTACTCGTACATGTTTGTGACGTCGCTGCTTCTGGTTCCCACGACACAGGGTATCCTAGTGTGGGGCCAGAAGCAATGTAAGTGCCTGTGTGTAAATGTTAAGTTAACCGCTGCGCCACAGAAGTCGTCGATTATTGTTGTTAGCTCAAGAGCCTTACCGGTGCAGTTGAGTCCCGTGAGCGCGCTAGGCTGCGGCCTGGCGGCGCGGGCGGCCAACTCGCGGCGTACGGCGCGCGGCAGGTGCGGGATGATGTTGCTTTGGGCGGCCACGACGCGGCGGCACGCGCGACACCGGTACACGATCGGGTCGGGCCGCTCGCGGACCAGCCCGGGGTCCGGCTGCACCAGGTCGCTGAACTGCTGCGGCAGGATCTTCACTGGAACGGTGCCGGACAACCTGTTAGAGCCTTTCCAGAAATCAAAATTTAATTCAACGCAAATAATTTACATTCGCTATAAAGAATCGCTCGTAGCCTGGGCTGCCTGAGTGATCTTAAACGATCACTAAGGTTAAGCAACATACGGCGCGTTCAGTCCATGGATGGGTCACCGTCTATGACTAACGCTAGTGGCATTTTTCCGAGCGATTCCGTGCTTCGCAAGGCACGTTAAGCTGTTGGTGCCGGCTGCCGTCGATAGATGGCAGTCGTTAAGCCAAGTCAGAGGCCTTAGGGCGGCTTGAAAAATTCTGACAGTAAGACCAGCCACTAGTCTTACAAGCCTCCACCAATCCGGACTTGGCCCCCGTGGTGGAGTATGGCCTATACTTTCATCATGGAAGAGACCCGTGCTCCTCGGTGGGGACATAATGGGTTGATGATGAATTTACATTCTGTTTGTTGAATGTCAATGTACATAAACTTATGTATAATGTTGGCCGCTGCCTTGGGGCCGTGTGTAGTGGAGAAAAAGGCAGCGAAAACAAAACTCCACTCTGACCATATTTTCTCAAATCACCTTAAAGCTAATACAAATTAGGTATGAATGTTCATCTAGCAAGAACCGATTCCGATTCTAATAGCCGAGGGCCGTGCTCAGTGGCGTGCAATGGGAGAGGGCTATGTCCAGCAGTGGACAAGCATAGGCCGATGATGATGATGATGATGATGATACTATCCGAACCGATTTCGCGGTAAGTAAAGTGTATAGGGAAGAGCGGGTGATCGTGCTCTTCCACTACAAAAGAGTTGTTGTGTTGTTGTGTTGTGCGTGTGTGCACGAATACACGTAGTAACTGAGGCTCCGTGTGTTTTTAATCCTTATAGTACAAAAATGGATAATACCGCCATGAGTGAAATCGAAAAAGTGGTGAGAAGTGTTGTGGCTCCTTTGGAAGCAAAAATTGACGCCCTTATAGCTTTAATAAGGGAATTAACGCCAAATAAACAAGTGCAAATGACCGTTGGAGATGTTGAGGAGGAATCGCCGATCGTGTCTAATCCCCGAACGCCCGCGAATGAAACCGAAACACCGGAACGACGACAAGAACCGGCCAATAAGACGTTGCCGCGCTCCAAAGCAGTAAGCGCAGCACCGAATGCGCGTGAAGAACGCCGAATAAAGCGGTCACAATCTGGCCCTACTACTATTGCTACACGCACACAGCAACGCAAAAGTTAGACGTCATCACTGTCGGCGCCGGTGAAGAGGACAACGGGTGTCCCGAGTTCTGCCGAACCTGCTCAACGGGCGAATAGCACACCGACACCGGCAGCCGATTTGTCCCTCCCACTGCCGCTGTCAGAGGCCGCGCATGCGCACGATAACAGATTTAAAGTAACTACGAATGTAGGTGATGATGGTGGAGAATGGAAAACCGTCAAAATTCGCAAAAAGCGTCATGTTATTGTCGGTACTGGTAAGTCAGACGACAACCTTGTAGCAGTGGAGAGGCTTAAGTATCTACAAGGTTGGATGTTTAAGCCCGAAACAACCACAGAGGCAGTCTTAAACTATCTAAATAAAATTCATAAGAGCGAGGAATATACCATACAGAAACGGGACATCCCGACGACTCGTCACTGTTCATTTATTATAAGCTTTCCGGAGTCACTATATGGCAAAGTGACAGATGCGTCGAAATGGCCTGCTGGGGTAAGGTTTAGTGACTGGTTTCCTGCACGCCCCCGCCTACAGCGGGCCAAGAAAGAAGAGTAACCCTAGACCGTGCAAAGGTGATCATGATAAGATAGAGATTTACTATCAAAACGCTAGGGGCCTTCGCACTAAAATGAAACTGGTGCAGACCAACTTGTCTTCGGCGACAGCCCAATTATTTGCTATCACAGAGAGCGGGCTTAACGACTCCCATCACGATGGAGAAATGTTCCCCAGTGGCTACAGTGTACTGCGATGTGACAGGACGGATGGTCGCAAGCATGGCGGGGTGATGCTGGCTGCGGCCCCCGGCCTCGCTATGAGACAGCTACCACTTCATAATAACGTGAATATAAACCAACTGATGTTCGAATTATTGTGTGCATCGATATATTCTAAGACTAGATGTTTGTTTACGTGTTGTGTGGTTTACATTCCACCTTCTAGTACTTACGATCAATACATGTCCTTGTTTAGCACATTAGAACATATCTGCGCTAACTATAAACACTTATTACTCCTAGGAGATCTCAATTTATATTCTGCTACTAATGAAATTCAACACTATTACGAGTTTTTTGTCACCTGCTGCGGATTGCAAGAGCGCAACTTCGTACCGAATTGTAACAATCGCCAACTTGACGTAGTGCTAACAACGCTTGATAAAAGTAATGTGTCGGTCGGATTGGAATCGCATACACTGGTGCCGGTGGACGCGCATCACCCACCGCTTCGTGTGAGACTCTGCGCGCCGAGGCCCGTGCGCGCGCGCCGGCGGCCGCCCACCTGCACCCCGCGCCCCGCTCCTCCGCTGTCGCATGTCACTGGTAGGGACGAGCCACCACCGCGGTGGAATTTTAACAAAACTAACTTCCATTCACTTTATCACAATTTGTCGACAGTCGATTGGTCCTCACTCTATGAATGTGACAACTACACGGATTCACTTGCCATTTTTTATGATATAATAAACTCAATTATTGATAATTGCACTCCAAAGAAAAAGCGTTTGTTAGTGAACCCCGAATATTGTTATCCGGAATGGTACACTACCGAATTGATACGCGACATAAAAGATAAGGCAAAATTGCATAAAGCATTCAAGCAAAGTAAGGCACCGGATGATTATGCCAGGTTTTCTTACAAAAGGGCAATTGTTAAAGCGAGCACTATCGCAGCGTACGAATCGTACAAAGCTCGAATCCAGTCTAGATTGGCTGCCGATCCTGCTTCCTTCTGGGACTTTATTAAGTCTCAACGTAGTAGTAGGTATTGCACAAATATCACAAAAAATGGCGAAGTGATAGCAGATGCCGATTGCGCCAGAGAATTTGCTTCCTATTTTAGCTCGGTATACAGCCCGACTCCGCCGCGGCTTGACGCGTGCGCCGCGGCACAAGCTGTGGCCGCGAGTGGCGCGCGAGTGCACGTACCGCGCCTTGAGCTAGGCGACGTCAGCCGCGCTCTGGCTAGTCTCAAGCCGAAGCGCTCCGCCGGGCCGGACGGCATACCACCGTACGTGGTGAAGGATGTGCGGAGAGTACTCGATGAGCCGCTACTGCACATCTTCAATCAGTGTTTGGCTTCTTGCTCATATCCAGAGATGTGGAAGACCACCAGAGTCATTCCGGTACCGAAAGGCGGCTCAGGGGCGGATGTGAGTGGATACAGGCCGGTCGCGGTTCTCTCCACATTTGCTAAAGTGTTCGAATCTAGTTTACAAAGAGCAATTTATTTGCAGATGAGAGCCCAGATTTCGGACGCGCAGCACGGTTTCAGGCCGGGCCGTAGCACTGCAACAAATTTATTGTGCTTCATGTCAGATGTGACGCCGCCGCTGGATAGGGGAGTGCAAGTAGACACCGCATATTTCGATTTTAAGAAGGCGTTTGACACAGTTGACAACGACGTGCTTCTGAAAAAATTTGCGGCTGTTGGGTTCACTCCCCATCTTTTGGAGTTCTTCTGTAGCTACCTACGAAATAGGCGTCAGTACGTGGAGTACGCGGGACAAGTGTCCGATACGTACTGTACGTACTCTGGAGTAAGCCAGGGCAGTAATCTGGGGCCTCTCGAGTTCTTAATAATGATTAACGACCTTCCTAGTGTTGTCAAAAATGCGGTGTGTTTGCTGTTTGCGGATGATTTAAAACTCCTGTTGCCTATTGACAATAATTTAGCATGCGAGACATTGCAGCGGGACATTGATAGCGTGGTGGAGTGGAGCAGGGCTAACGGGCTGGCCTTCAACGTCTCAAAATGTGCTATAATGACATACAGCCGCGGGCGCGCTCCGCTTCATCACCAATACGTAGTGGCCGACTCGGCGATGCTCCGGGTGACGTCGACGCGTGACCTAGGCGTATATATGAGAGCAGATTTGTCATTTGTCGACCACATTACGCAAATTTGCAAAAGCTCCTTCAAAAAGTTAGGTTTTATTCTACGCCAGGCTAGGGAGTTCCGTAATTATGCAGCAATAAAATCGCTTTATAATGCTCTAGTTAGAAGTAAGTTAGAAACGAGTGCTATCATTTGGAATCCACATGTAGCTAAATATAGCGATATGTTGGAAAAAATCCAGAACAAGTTTATTAGATTTTTGTATTTTAAATTATATGGCGTGTATCCCTTTTTTCCGCTTATGTATCCCACCTTATTTGTATTGGGTATGGTGGGCTACAATAGGCTGGAAGTCAGGAGAAAGGTGGCACTGGCGACTTATTTCTTTGGGTTGATTCGCGGATACCAGAACAACCCGGATATTTTAAAACTAATAGGTTTGCGCGTACCTGACAATTACAACCGGGCAAGAAGGCACCAGCTTTTTCATGAGCCAACGGCGAAAACCATGTTAATGAGCGAGGCGCCAGTAGCGATGGCAATCCGATTAATCAATGGTTTTAACAGAAAAACAAGCACAGACATATTTATATGCTCGCTCCCAAAATTCAAGGCTGAGATGACATTTTTATTGAGTAGGTAATATTTTATTGACGCAAATATATAATTGGTTTTTTTTTTTCTAATAGACGATATGTCTTTAATATGAATTAATTTGTTTTTATAATTTGATAAAATTGAAAGTTAATAATTAATTTTTTATGCTATTGGATAACCAATGAAATTTTGTAAATTGTATATTTTTTATGATTATTTTTATATTGATATTACTATACTTGAATTTAATGTAATTGTATATTTAATATGTATTAATTAGTTTTTTATAATTTGATAAAATTGAAAGTTAATAATTAATAGTTTATGCTATTATCCAATGAAATTTTGTAACTTTTTTAAATATTTGATGAAAGTTTATGATTATTTTGAAATTGATATTATACTTGAATTCATATACCTAATGAAATGCATGTTAATGTAATTGTATATTTAATGTCATCGGTTTTTTGTGATGTTAATTTTATTTAACCTGCTGTATTGGGTGGAAAACCTGTAAGGGCGGGGTTTTTTTAAGCAATAAAATAAATAAAAAAAATAAAAAAAAAGGCCATCCCGCCAGGCAGATCGCATGTCTGAGGACGGCCGGCCCACTGTTGTTTGTTGGACCTTGTACTTACTTAGTCATGTGTAATACTTTGCTTGCGCGATGCAGAAATGTTGGAGTTTATAGTGCCCGCGCAGAGTTGACATGTGCTCGCCACAATTGTATGAAATATGTACCTGTCTTTCATATTGTCCGGTCCGATATCGGATGTTGGCGGTACCATCGGACGCCTGTGAGTCGTCGTTTGTACGAAGACGCCGCACAGTGTCATAATTGTAGAATCTAGCGTCACTTAATTCGATGCGTTAGGTTTTAAATGTTATCTTTGTGAATAGTGGCTTGAATTTTGTAACATATATTTTTAATATACTTATAAGCATATTTTAGCTATTTTAAATTATTAGAAGGTTTGATTTTAAGACCGGATAGTAAAAATAAATGTTTAAATTTTTTCTATTTTACTTTTACAACTTGAGCATTGTAAATGAGGCCAGTGTCGAGCCCTGTTGTATTAGCAGCAAGTTGGTAGTTTCTAAAGAACCGTTTCTACAATACGTCGTTTCATTTTTCACCAACCTGATAAAAAAAAGATTGTATGGGGTGGGCACAAACGGGCAGCCAAATTTAGTGTATTCTCACTAAGCACAGATATAAGAAGTAATAAAAAAAAATTCAGGTCGGATACATGAGGATACATTTTGTAATCTCTTATCAAAGTCAATGTTATTATTATTTTATTGTGTAAACGGTTCGTCGAAGTCAATTGCCGTCGAACACAAAACTAATGCATATTTGTTTCTAAAACTCACCTTGTAAAACGGCTATTACCAACTACGATTACACAATGTACAAATTCTACCAATTGAAATAAAAACAAAGTCGTAGTACACTTGAACTTAACCACATAAAACGGTCGACTGTTATTCATAATAAACTTACCATCGCAAGTGTCACGTTCTTGATTTTTTTGCGAGAAAAATATTTACTTCTACACTTAACTTTATATCAAAAAGTAAGCTTAAGGTATTCAGCTGTTATGTAAACCAAACATATATTGATTGTGAATGTTTCAAATTTTGAATTAAGTGACGCTAGATTCGTGATATTTGACATAGTGCGCCGATACGCAACGACAACATTGACATAATGGCCGATACGGAACGATTTTGTCGGAAATGTGTGAAAGCAGCTTATTTTCGGCTGTCGGATATCGGCTACCGTCGTTAGAGACCGAAATCGACAAAGTGAAAACGCTCATACGCCTGTATTGGGGTAGCCAGACCTCGTCCACTGCTGGACATAGGCGTCTCCGGAGGCACGCCACTTGCTTCTATCCTCGGCTAGCCACATCCAGCCAGCAAGCTGAAGTGGCAGTGGACTGGTGAAGATGCCGAGGAACAGATGATCGATAGGCTGCAAAGGTTCTCAAGTGGAGACCACGAATCCGTATACTATATCCGTAACGCATAATGCGTCATTAAGTTCGAAAATAATACAAATTCAATTGTGTCGATATTGCCTCGCGTTTAAACCTGCCTTAGGAGTGAGCACAATATACCCCTGGTTTCTCGAACGGTAACAGTCTATTAATCTATTATTAACAGCTGTCAGTTAGCAAAAGTGCATACAAAAAAACAATTGACAACACTCGACAGTTACTGTCAACAGTAGATTAGTTACCTAAGTTCCTAATAGGTACTTAGGTAACTCATTTTCCAAATGTGTAATTCCGTCGTTGTTTAAGACGAGCGGTGTACTAGATAGATTTTTCAAAAGAACCAACCCTGTTTAAGCTTCTGCCCAGCCAGCTTGAGCCGGAACTGCTTGTACCGCGGATCGCGCTTGTCCAGCGCGTATCCCATGTGCCCGAAGAGCTTGAGCTGCGCCACGAAGCCCACGTTGGGCCCCACGAAGCGCCGCTTGCTCCTCACAAGGGCGAAGGCTTCGTCGTAGCACAGCTGGTACTTCTCCATTATGTAGGCGATCACCGCGGCGGCTGAGCGCGATACTCCGTAGTGGCTGGAAGATTATGTAAGTCAGAAATCAGAAATTTATTTCAATGTAAAGAATTTACATTCTGTTTGTTTAATGTCAATGTACTTATAATGTTAGGCGCTGCCTTGGGGACGAATGTAGTGGAGAAAAAGGCAGCGAAAAAAAAACTCCACTCTGACCATCTTTTATCAAATCACCTTAAATCTAATACGTAAGTTGGTACGAATATCTATATACCCTAAGGCCGGTTTTAGAGTCAAGTTGACACTCGGCGCTGACCAGGCCAATATGGACTACGTCCTAGGGAGCGTTTTAGAAAAACGCCGACCGTTCAGCGCTGACCACCCATACATTTGTCTATCAGCGGTCAGCGTGACTCTAAAACCAGCCTAAGAATCTAGAAGAGTCCTGAGAATCTCATGACATGATGTTAAAACATTAATAATAGCACAGTTTTTGGTATGCAGTCACAGCGTCTGTACATTTATAAAAAACTTATTAGCTTGCCTCACCCGGTAATTGAACCTACTAAAATCTGTGAAAGTTGCACCCTATACTTTTATTGCAGCGATCGTTAGGGTCAATTATAAGGATGAAATCTCTCTAACAAACTTCATAAATTTAATGAAAGAAAACAATGAAATCTTAAATTATTAATTCAATGGGTCAAGATAAAAAACTTTTACTGAAAGATCCGTTTCTTTATGTTTAATTATGTTATTAATTAATAATTATCATTGACGTCATTTATCCATTAAAATGACGAATTACTATTTAGATAAGACGATTGCAATTTGCACGTTTTTATAATGCAGACTCCTTTCTTAGATGCGACATAACTTAGATATGTAAAAAATCAAATTTACATTAAATCTTATGAGAATGTAAACGAGTTTAGAGTTAAAGTTCAGAATACGATTTATAACATTCACCACAACACGTTATTAAAGGTTACTAGAAATGAATTCGTTAGAAGAAAAAAATTGTTTATCCAAGAAACTAATTAATTGCTCGAAAGGGGCTCCCCCTTGATCTGGCTCGTGGCTTGATCTATCTGTAATACTCGTCTATACTCTAATATGCTGTCGTCACTCGTTAAAGGATAAGTAACTAGACCATAAGATCTATCACGATGTTACAACACGCAATGTTACTTATCTGTTGTGTGATGCAATAAATAAAATAAAATAAAAATTAATTAGTTACTTTACTTTACTTTAATTAGTTAGTTTACCATTTTTTGAAAATAATTAAAACAATTTAAGATTTAATTGTTTTCCTTTCATTTAATTTATGAAGTGTGTTAGAGAGATTTCATCCTTATAATTGACCCTAACGATCGATGCAATAAAAGTACAGTGTTCAACTTTCACAGATTTTAGTATGTTCGATTACCGGGTGAGGCAAGCGAATTTTCAAAAATCATTGAATGCAGTTTTCTTTCTTTTCAAAAATAAAGGAATGTTTTCTTTGAGTAAAATTTTCTATCTACAGTATTAAGAGTACTTCCCCTTCAGGTGGCATTACAAAATTCCACCCTGTATAGAAATTATTAACTTAAAACAGCAATTCCGAAATTAGTTCCGATAGAGTTGCAAACTAGTTTAAAATTTCTTTTTACCACTTATGTAGATTGTAATAGATTTTGAACACGAAATGTAGGACCCCTCCCACCCCCTTGTCACACAATACCACACCTCGTCGACCCCCTCCCGCCCCCGTAACGTGTGACGTAATTTATCGGACATCCATCCATAACTATGAAGTACCAATGACTAGCTTGTTGTGCGATTGGCTACTACCACACAAGACAATCACTTGTCCTAGCCCTAAACTAGGATACCCTGTGGTATGGTCAACAGTTTGGGTCTTGCAGCTGCTGTTACATTTGGGCCCCCTTTCTTAGAAATACATATTTGTGTGGGGCAAGAAGCAATGTACATATGTGCCTGTGTGTAAATGTTTATGTTTATATTTATGTACAGTTTATGTATGTGTATTAGATATAGAAATATCTTGTTTAATATTGTCTAGTTGCACCGACTACCCGTTATTTAGCTTCTTTATCTTTTTCCATCAATGGTTCACTGGAAGAAATTACTTTTAGTAATACGGCCACCAATTGTACTGTACTATGTTATTGTCAAACTTCATGTGTAATTCCTGGTATACATACAATAAAGAATATTCTATCTATAATTCATAGTTCACTATGGCAATAAAAGACCCTACATAGCCGATTAACCCATGGGGTATCTTTTTGGACCATGATAAGTAAGTGTGTGGATGTTAGATTAATAGGATTAGCAAAATTGATACTATTGTACTTTACTTACCAATGCACCAGGATGGTTCCACCTCCCTTGATAGCTTCCTTGATGAATTCATTAGTCTCTGGCAGATGTGATACTAGATCTTCTTTTGGGACGTCAGCCACTGAAATATAGACATGTGTTTATGTTACATTACATGAAATGAATAAGTGTATAGATTAGCCTATGATACCCATCTAGGCATAAAGCCTATCAAAGCAAGAAGAACTTACACTTAACAAATTTGGTAATCAGCTTGGTTTTGTCCAGCGTAGCCCGTGGCAGTGGCACAACATCTACTGTCAGTATGTGTGTCACCTGCAGCTTCTGCAAATGCTCAGCATTTCTTGCGCAGGTCAGATTGCCTATAAACAGTTCTTTATCATCATCAATGCATTATTTAATCACAGAATCTTTAAACAAATGCAAGAACATATTAAGTTTTTTTTAACATTATTACATTACACGTTATTTTATTATTATTATATCTACACATTAAGTACATAAATAATAATAAATACTAATCGCCAAAAATACAGGATCACCTAGTTTCGCAATTAGCTGAATTTTTAACTATACCAATAGACTTTAAGTGATTTTGTAAAGATTTGATTTTCAAGGCTCATAATATCCTGTTTGTTGTTTTATGGTGAGAAATGAACATTACTTTACTTTATTAATCCAAAATAATTAATCCAAAATAATAGCTGAGGAATCAAAGTGAAAATACCTTCGCAAATTGAGGAGTTTTTCAAGCAATGTATGTGCCTGTATGTAAATGTTTATTTTTTCAATATTTCTATGGATCTTGACCAAATGAGACTTGGTTGGTGAAATTGGTTATGTCAGCCCACCATAACATTTTTATTGTTCTTATCAAGGTGAAATTTCAACAGATTTTAGCTTGATTCAAAAGTGGGACAAATATTTGTATTTATCAACACATTATCTTCAACATTTGTTTTCATTTTTAATGCATTGACACTGCAACAAAATTGGTTCCAGCAGTAATTTTTTGTCTCTTAATTAGGTAGGTATTTCAGGTGTCCGATCAGACTTTTTAGTCAATCAAGAAAGTGTTAAACTCTTGAGCACTGCTTAAATCATCTGTAGCTAGCCGTAAAGGCCAATCATGATGATAATTACAGCCGGCTTGCACCTAATCTATTTATCTGCGCTAGTAGGCGAGCAGACATAGTGGAAGTTGCTAGGTGCTTACCTAAATACAGGTTATCATCAATGAGGTCTACACTAATGTCAAGGTTGTCATTCTCCGCATCCACATCAGAGTCCGCATGGATCTGAACTTCTGCCACTTGTTTTGCCATCTGAACAAACAACAACTGTTTCACACAGAAATATGTATAATTTTTTTTACAGTTGTTACTTTTATTTTCATAACAGTGGCTTGGACTCAGAATAAATAAAAGTGGTTAGTCCTTATAACTAAGGCACAGTAGGTACCAAAGTTAGCTTCAAATTCAACACAGCTATTTTGTTGGTTGGGCTCTTATCCATATAACTGTATGGACCCACTTTACCAACCGAATTTCCTCTTCAATACCCACAGTAGCTTGGTATAGCTGACCAGTCCTCCTTTCTGTCTCCTAACATAAGCCTGCAATGTCCTATCGATATAGGTAGCTGTTTTAGAGCTAAATAATTAGTATTTTAATAAAAAAAGTTTGCATGTAAACAACCTTTTGTGGTCAAGTATAAAGCAAACACTAGCAATAATCAATACATGGAATACAGAATTGTAGCGCATACAAACCTCGGAGTTCTCTATAGGATATTGTTAGATAATCCTAGATACAGAGCTTTCAATTAGAATGTTTCTATCACGTCATGTTATTTATTTCACAAAACTTGAAACTAACTACACCGCTGAAAGAAAATGAAAAACGCAGTTTTCCGTAGACAGAGAATAGATAGACGAGACGTAACCATAGACAAAAAAAAAGAAAAAAGAGGTAACCTAATACGAGTCTTGTAAAGTGTAAGCGAGAAACAGTAATGATCTCCTGTCCCTTACTCGCGTATGCGTTTTTGTTTGTTTGCCACAGCTCGATGTGTGGCAAAATTACGTCAAATCTGGGATTTATCTACATGGGTCTCAAACTCAGATTAAAAAAGTGGGAAGCGAATCAAGTATAAAGATACCCTATTACGAAGTAGTGTAATGACTTTCGATTTCAGCATAAATAATGCTTTTTTAATTTAGTAGTATTATAAAAGCGTAGTTCTGAATAGAGATTCGAGATAGCGCTGTGAAAGCAGTATGTAACTTAATATTTTAGTACAAATAATGATCACAGATGTCGCTAAGTAGTTGAAGGTATTCATTCTCAGGGTTGCCATACGAAGACGTTGTACAATAAACGTGAGAAAAATATAACGTTTTTTTTTTCAATTATTATTTTCTTAAATCATCATCGTCAACCCATCATGTCCCCACCAAGGGGCACAGGTCTCTTCACTGAAGAAGGTATAGGCCATACTCCACCACGGGGGCCAAGTCCGGATTGGTGGAGGCTTGTAAGACTAGTGGCTGGTCTTACTGTCAGAAGTTTTCAAGCCGCGCTAAGGCCTCTGACTTGGCTTAACGACTGCCATCTATTAACGGCAGCCGGCACCAACTGCTTAAGGTGCCTTGCGAAGCACGGAATCGCTCGGAAAAATGCCACTAGCGTTAGTAATAGACGGTGACCCATCCATGGACTGAACGCGCCGTATATTGCTTAACCTTAGTGATCGTTAAAGATCACTCAGGCAGCCCAGGCTACGAGTGATTTTGGACAAGTGGGAACCCATTTTGAGAGCATGCGCCAAATATTTATTTTGAGTGTGCTTTAATAATTTTTTTATGTGATACAAAGAAACTGAGTTTTCGATGCCGGAAGTACGCCATGCACGGAAAAACGTCTTCGTTCGTTCTATTATTCATTCGTAACGTTCTATGAGCCGTTTTCAGAAGAACTAAAAAAAAAATCTAACGGCTGTCAAAGGAGTGCAATTTTGGACCTCAGCCCAATAGCCATGTGAGATACATAATAAAATACGTCTCAGCGAGCTGCACAAAAGTCACTATGACGCCAACAGCCAAATGTTTGTTCTTTCGGAGTTATATTTTATTGAAAATGTTAGTTTTTTTTTCAATACAATATAACTCCAAAAGGACTTATATTGTATTGAAAATGTTAGTTTTTTTTTTCAATACAATATAACTCCGAAAGGACAAACATTTGACTGTTGGCGTCATAGTAACTTTTGTTCAGCTCGCTGAGACCTATTTTATGATGTATCACAGATGGCTATTGGGCTGAGGTCCAAAATTGCATTCCTTTGACATCCGTTACATTTTTTTTTAGTCCCTCTGAAAACGGCTCATTGACACCATGGTTCGATACAATAACTCTTTATATAAACAAAAGTGAAAAGCCTCCACATTTGTACAAACGTAAAAGTGAAATGATATGTTTACTGAATGATTTTTTTACGGAATACCGAGATGTCAATATATTTTCTTTATTCATTAATAAATTTCATAGATACTTTCATTGATGTGTGATAAGATATAAAGTATGGTCTACAGCTTTGCCGATTGTTTATTTGAGCTATTATTCTAACACATTTCTTTTGTAGTATGAATAGCTCGTGAGCATTTACGCTATTTCCCCACAGCATCACACCATATCGCAACCAAGAGTATGCGTAAGCATAGTAAGCTGAAAGAGCTGTTGCAGTGTTTGTGCTGCACTTTAGTTCAAAGAGAGCGTATATAAATTTAGACATTTTTGATTTTATGTCGTTTATGTGGGATTTCCAATTTAAGTGAGTGTCTATATTAATGCCAAGCAAGTTAAAAGTTTCGACTTCTTCTATAGTTATGTTGTTAAAATTTAATTTAATATCTAAGGGAGCTTTCTTGTAGGATCTAAATTGAATTATTTTTGTTTTTATTTCGTTGTAATTTATTTCGAGGTTGTGGTCTTGGAGCCAAGTTGCTACATTTTGTAATGTTTTACTTATTACTATTTCATGGTTACTAGTTAAATTATCGAGTTTGAATAGTATAGACATGTCATCTGCGAATAAAATAGGTAGTATTGCTGTATAACTTTTGGTAGGTCGTTTATGTATAGAATGAAAAGTATACAACCTAGTACGCATCCTTGAGGAATAGAGCATGTTAGCAACTTCACGTTGGACCGTATTTTTTCTATTTTGCTTTTGTCCAGGCTGTGATAGTCTATCTCAACTGTTTGTTTCCTGTTTTTTAGGTACGATTTGAACCAGTTGTATGTAGGATTAAGTTTTTATGTTTATTTTTTTTTAATTTTACCAGTCTTATAATTAATAATTTTCCACATAGTTTTATATTTATTATCAGATTTTTCCATCTGATTAATGAATTCCAGCTTTTTTGATTTCCTAATGCAACGTTTTAAAATATTACTATATGTGCTACAGTTTTTTTTTATTACATCACTTTTTGTTTCATTTAGTATGATCAAAGAGGATAGAGCACTACGAAAAACCTTCCATAGAAAACTAAACTCTTTGTTTACCCAAATAAAACATAAAATCGTATGAGTAAGCAACTAGAGAAAAGTGTCCAGAGCGAGAGCCACAAACTGAAGGAGTGTGTCTTACTCGCACAGTTGCCACCATAAAAATACAACTGAAAAATTGGGAAATGTAGGGCTAAAATAAATATCATAATGAAATTTTACCATTTTCATTACAGAATACTATATTAGATAACATTTTTAATTGTAGGTTTTTTCGGAATCCTTTAAAAAGCGTATTTGTAATATTTTTCTCTTTAAACAAAATACATTTTATTAATTTTTTTCGTAGTACTGACTTCGAGAAAATTTGATTACAACGTTGCAACATACGTGCGCGCACTCCCTAACGATACGTATGTGTCAAATATTTGCAATTAAACGTTGAATACGGCTGAATAAATTACAAAATTTAAATTTGAATAGATAAATAAAAAATAACGGATATATATTATATGTATTATATGTACTACAATTAATTGTAGATGGTACTCCATCTAATGAGCTAGTTGGAGAAGAATGTTGAATGTTTGCTTGTCATTTTTATTTCAGTATTGCTGTATAAATTACAGGAATCATCTAAAAATAAATGTCATACGTTTGCTTTGTTTGTGAAAAATCCTTGCTTGAAGGTAAATTTGTTGTTGTGGAACGTAGTCATGATACGTTGAGACGGTCAAGTGTTCAAAGGAAAGACGGAAAAGATGAATATTTACAAAGTGCTAGTTCAGTTGTAATTCATGTAGATAATTGTAATGTTAACTGCCGGAAGGAATATAAGCTCAAAAACCGTTAGGTAGTCTTACGAAAAAAAGCAATGTAATGTTTTTTGTAGGCAATTTTTTGGTTATAAATTCGATCACTACTATTATTTCGATAAAAGTAACCGAAAAGTAAGAGATATTCCCAAAAAACTGTTTATCGTGACCTGTGACCCCGCGTAACATTTTTAGTGCCACATTTATTGCTTAGAACCACAAAAGGAAGGTTCATGCAAAAATTCAGCTTTCCCCAAATTTTTCCGAAGTTTGGATTTTTTTCCCTGTACTAACATGACATCCCTGATGATTGAATATATATGACGTCTAGATTCCGTTTTCAGCCATCATGGCGTAAAGTTCAATTTTTTGTAACAAATGTTTTCCGAACATCCGTTAGGGCTAAAGTTTCGTACAGGCCCTGTAAAAATAAATATATATATATAAAATATGACGTCTATCAGCATATTGTTGGATTGTTGTTTGCTTCCTGAATTTCCTGAAATACATAGAAAATAGTGAAAGTGTGCTGTAAAAGTGAGAGCTTTGCCAATTGTGGGATCTGGTTTCACCGGTAAGACCAGAAACTTTGTTTTAGGATCTAAAATAATACATTTTCTTTTTATGTGGAATACTATGACCATGATGTTGTAAAATGTAGGCCATGTGTTTGATTACCTAATGGTCTCTTTCCAGTTTTCCTAAAAACGAAAGCTTGCGTTCAAAATGGATGGATGCTATATGAGGCTCCGGTTCGACATCACAAAATTCCGCATTTTGCGAAGCCTGCAAAAGCCTGCATTTTAGAAAATTAGATTTTAAACCTACGGTCTTACCTAGGTTAAAGGAAGATGCTGTGCCATTTGTAGTGGTGAGTAAACGGCTTCAAACCTTTGTAGCATACCTAAAGTTTGTAAGTTTGTACATGAAAAGTTGCCGTTTGGTGTACAGGTAATAATTATAGATAGACATAGACATAGGCATACTTTATTCGTAATATTCATTACAAGTCACATTAAATTTCATTTTCATTAAAATTACATTTACATTAAAACTAAAATCACATTAAAATTTCATTTACATTAAAATTAAAATCACATTTAAAATTCAAATTACATTTACATTATTTATTAAAATTTTACTAACAAAGATAAAATCAGATTCATATTAGGTCAAAAAATCTAAATGTCAAAAATATAAAATTTATTAATTAATTAAACTAACACGGCTGCGCAATGACATTATTAATTGAGGAATTAGCCGTAGGTATAGAAACACCTCTCAATAAGCCATTTTTTTAATTTAATTTTAAAAGCAGACTCACTGCTTGCACTCGTAATATCCTCCGGAAGTTTATTGTAAACTTCCGGTCCCATGACGTGGATAGACTTAGCCGTTTTGGTCAAGTTGCGGGCGACCGTAGCCAGTTTTTGCGCGCCCCGCGTGGCGTAAGCGTGCCGGTCCCCGCGGCGGGGATACTGCTGCAGGCGCTCGCGCGCGTACAGCGCCACCTGCATCACCAGCAGCCCGGGTAGCGTGATGATGCGCTGCTTCACAAAGTGCGGCCGCGCCGACGCGTCCTGCGATACTCGCGCTATGATGCGCACGGCTCGCTTCTGCATTCGGAACACGCGCTCCCAGTCGGCAGCGCGAGCCCACAGGTCCACGCCGTACTGCAGCAGCGAGTGCACGGTGGCGAAGTAGCACGTGCGCACTGAGTCTGCCGGCACAGTCGAAGTGAGTCGGCGCAGCGCGAAGCATGCCTTGCCCAGAAGAGCGCACAAACTGTCGATGTGTACCCCCCACGTCAACGCCCTATCCAGGTGGAACCCGAGAAACGGTGCTGAGTAATATATAATATATATATATATATACTGATATAATAGATAGATGGATAGAGAAAATAATTATCACAAACAACAAATACTCTTTGACAAAATTTCCCCAATTTATTACTAGTTGTAACGCAAAATACTTTAAAATGATGATAATGGACGATTGAATGAATGAAATTGTTTCTTTTTATTATTTTTATATTTTCAAACGGGAATAACTCAGAAAGTATCACTAAGTTTACTTTGTATTGACGTGCTTACCAACCCCTTTAGGTACGTTGCACAGGACTTTTCTGTAACCTTTGTGTATTGTTTGTTATAAAGTTTATTAGAAATTAAGTAATAAATAAATATTTACAGCCTGTGGCGAAAAAAGTAATGGTACTGAGCGACGCAAGAAAATGTTGAACTGGAAGAACCACCAACGAAGCAACCACGGCTCGATGCAGATGCCCAAATTGACTGAATGAATACCCCAAAAGAAGCTTTGAATATTATGTTTGAACAGAAAAATTGTCACGAGGTAGAATATTTAATTTAGATTAGATTAGATTAGAACTCTTTATTGTACACACCAGAAAAACAAACAAATACATTGTAAGAATTTAATACTTAATAATTATATTCTATTATGTAATGTTTAGCTTTAATATTTTAAATGTAAAAAAACATTCAAATGTTTGTCACCAATCTAGCAACACGAGTTTTATTCGCACTGGCAAGTTAGATTTTATTATCTGAAATTACAATTTGTACACTAAAATTTGTTATAGATGCTGCAACAACATTTTGAATTTTTTAATTAAACCTTGTCGAGACCAAGAGTACCATAATAATATAAGGTTCTAAATTGGTTCACTGAAAATAATTTGTAAACTTATGTAGATCAAAATATGATTAAGTTAATTCCGCAGAATGAGTGCGATTTCCGCAATAAAAAGTAGCCTACTGCAACTGATGATAATAAATGTAAGAAAAGTTCACTATTGATAACTGTGAATATAAGTAAAGTTCACTATCTTGCATGGATATTTCTCAAACTAAAGGCCCAGACTCGAATCGAGCCATGAATGTTTGCTAAGTAATTTTTGTAGCAATACCACTCATAAGGTTTTAAAAAAGTTTTTTAACATGGTCGAATTTGAGTTATATCTTTATTCTTCTCTCTACTCTTCTTTTCCACTACAAACCTTATTTGAGGGCAGTATGTAATGTACTGTAAATTAAAACTCAATAAGCATGTTGTAAATTCAATACATTTAAATGAGTTATTTCTTTGTGTTTATTTTTAGATTAAAACAAATTTTATGACTTGATTTTGGCTTTAATTTTATAATGTTAAAACTTCGTAAAATAAAAATATAAGTATAATTATAGTTCTTCAGTCAATGAATATACCTACCACTAGGTACTGTGTCGCCCATTATGGAAGTAAATGCCCAAGTTACTCCTAAAGAGAGAACTTCTCTGGTTCCTTCCGGCTGGCTTCCCTTATGTTTCGTCCGGTTTTGATTGAAACCAAGGTCACCCTACTCAGAAAGAGATGACATTCTCTAGTTCGAGCCTCCTTGTGTGCCTTGTCATGACGTTTTTTTGTCAAAGTACTCAATCCTCTTTGATTGATATTACATCCATGGTACGATACGAGTAGTTTTACAGTTTGTCAAAAAAATACAAGAAACCGGAAGTGAAAGTTTACTAATTGTTTTATTGAAAAATCTAAACATTTACTATATTTATTGGAGCACAATATCTTAATTTATGTAAAATCTCAAGTTTTTAATTTATATAATGCTTGTAAGTGCAAGCTATTAACAAACACAGGCAAAAAGTCCGAGTAAAACCGTACTCTTTAAGTTTTACATTTTCTGGACAGGCTGTAATGCTACTGTTAGCAGGGGAAAAAAGTCCGGATTATTTAAATAACATTGTATTTGTATACTTGGCTCGTCTCCTATTAAAGGAAGGTGGATCCGCTCTGATTTTGATCATTGATTGATTGCAGCAATTGGATTTTTTTAATGAGGATTTAATAAATGTCATTTTCACTCGCAAAATTGCTGTACAGACCCAAAGGTCAAATGTCTCTCGGTGATTTGTTAATTTGTGTTTGCTTCTAAATAATCATTCTATTGCATGTCATGGTAGGGAACGTCTGTTTAATTATATTTTCTATTCTTAAAGTCTGCCTTTTCTGATATTTTAAAGTTGCATTTATAGATGCATTAGTAAATGGGACGGTTATAAGATTATCTCAAGTGATACAAAATATAGGCGGAGTGGTCCGACGTGTCATAGAAAATAAATTTCTGGTTCGATTTGGAGTACACCAGCAAAGGAACATAGAAAAGGCTGTATAAATGTGAACAATTAATCACATTTAAATTTAAAAATATTTTTTCATAAGATGCTGCTTTCGTAAGCTGAAAACCACTAAAATATACTCAGAAATTGCCAATTAAAAACATACTGCGAACAGTTTATCAAAATTCACCATAAAAGTAGAATACTTTTGAATCTGGTCCCTGCCTGAACAAAAAAAACTACCTACCATGGTACCACCGGCAGGTCGTGTAATGTACACGGATTACATGGCTGTACATTACCGGGGCGTACGTTCTCAGGATGTGCTTTCGCGGTACGTGCATTATCGTCTCCGCCACCGGCACCGGATACACGTGATCCGATCCGAGCGTGATCCATAAACCCATCCCATTCCACGATTTGGGCGATAGTTGTCAGATTCTAAATAAGTCTATTGGAGATCTGTGACAAAATCTTGTTTAGAATATAGGTACCTCGGCTACCATCGGATAGAATCGAATATATTCGTGTACCTAATAGAAATATCGGAACTAATATGACACTTAACTTTACATAACTTTTCAAAATATGTAGCTAGTGAAGAAAAGTTTTATTATAGAGCAGGAAATAATATTACACTCGTGTGCTTTCGGCGAAAACCGAAGCCTACTCTATAGCCCGAGGTATATTCTAAAAGCTAACAGATTTATATTCTGTCTAAAATTTGGATTCGGAGTAAGTCAGAATCGTATTTTCTTCAGAATACACCATGGACGTAATATTATTACGTCCATGTTTCACACACACCGGATCCGTCCAGTCGACATCAGCTCACATTAACATTTCCCTGGCAAATTCGTCTATTGAGAAATGAAGTCCGGTGTGTTTTTCGGATGTTTTTCTACGTTGAAATTTTGTCACATTGTACAAAAGTCGTAAACGTAAACGTAACTGGTTCTCTCACCAGTGCCTCTGCACTCGTGTAAAGGTTGATTTGCTGGGAACTATATTACTAACCACCACCTCCGCCTCAATTCGACGTCATGAAATCGACTATTAAATTTCCAAACTTTAGATCGCAACGGAAATTAAAGGTAGGTTAAAGGTAGTTAAAGGTAGGTACCTATTTTAGCAAAATCATAAGAAATGCCCTGAGCATTGCCCACCTCTGAGTGGTACCTTCAGCCATCTAGAGCGTTTTAAAGTGCCACTGGATGCGTTAATCAAATTAAAACACACAGAATTGAAAATCACAGTAAAAACAAAATGTTTACTTTATGAGCGTCAAAGTTGTTACAATTAGTAGATTCCTTAAGTGGAGAAGAAGCTAACAAAGAAATTCCACATTTACATAATTAGCAAACTAAAAAAATATTAAGTACCAACTCATGGACGTGTTGAACACTAGACGCAATTCTCCTCTGAATACAATCATCTCAGTAGGTATATACATAGATTCACGTGTGCCTAGGAAGGTATGTATGTACTACACCACCACAGCAATAATGCATTATGATCGACCACAGAATGTGATCATGGTTGTCCCGCCATCTCCGCCTCGGTTTGCCGCGACGTCGCGTCGCTTTCCTTAAAATAAAAAAGTTTACGCAAGGAATATTCTTCTTGACTGCTCGTCCTTGACAGACTGCCGGGGTTCAGCCACCGGCCTCCGGGCCATTCGATTGTGGTCAGTAGGTATGTTTACATTCCACCACCTACAGATTGCGCCCGGATGAATTGTATAACCGCGTGAATCAGCACAATTTCGTAGCAGCTTGCACAATGCACGGGCCGCGACGGCGGCGGCGCGCGCGCAGTCGCGTACACCGTACACCCGAGTAGGTAATATCCAATCACTGACGCAGTCACTTTCCACTGGACTTTGGAGCGTTGCACAGATGGACCTCAGCGGTCCAGAGTTTAGTCTCTCGAGGATTCGGCGAGCAAAGAAGCCGCATTGGTCTACTCCATTCTACGACTCCAACTCCTAGGGAACCAAATACATTCTCCTTAGCGCCCAGCTAGAGATAAGGAAAACAATAAGCGAAGACGATTCGCTTTTAATACATTCGCGGACAGGGACGGCTATAGCAGTTTATAACAATAAAAATAAAAATAGATTACATATGACTGTCCCGCAAAGTGTTAAGGGTAGAAAATAACATTGGGCTTTGCATCTACGTACTGAGATTTTACAGCGCCCGGTTTCACCTTCACTCACAAGGTGGGTGAAGGGACCACTCGGACTATTGAAGGTTAGGGCCCTGCCTCACCGGGACGCCATGGCCACGTCGCCAGCGACCGTATCCAAGCAGTTAGTATTGAAATGTATGGGTGTCTACCTCACTTGGCAACTGTTGGCGACGTCGCCATTCAATACAAACTGCCTGGATACGTGGCTGGCGACGTCGCCATGGCGTCCCAGTGAGGCAGGGCACTTTATGAGCACATGGACGATTTTCTTTGGGCGCCCGTTTCGAGGAATGGATCCGTGGTGCGTTTTGACTACGATGCTGAGGTCGTGAGTTCGATCCTCGCTGAAAGCCGTTCTAAATAGATTTGTACAAATCACTCAGTCGGAGTGTTTCCGAGTTTAAGATTTTCTTATGGCTCATTACTACATCGCAATTACTACATCTGGGACCGACATTATGACTGCTGTGTGATGTTATTAATTATGATGTAACAATAAACTGCTTGCTCAAAGTTTGCGAGACAGTATGGACCTCACGCGCGCATCGCGGATGCTGTATTACCTAAGGTGAACATTATTTGCAAAGATGCTGAGAGTGGAGTTTTTTTTCCGCTGCCTTTTTCTCTACTACAATATAGGTATTAGGTTCCCTAGGAGTTGGAGTCGTAGAATGGAGTAGACCAATGCGGCTTCTTTGCTCGCCGAATCCTCGAGAGACTAAACTCTGGACCGCTGAGGTCTATCTGTGCAACGCTCCAAAGTCCAGTGGAAAGTGACTGCTCCAGCGGCTAACACGATATCTACATCGACATTCAGCAAACAAAATGTAAATTCTTTACGTTGAAATAATTTTGATTTTGCTTAATGATTGATTGATTTTAATTAATGTACCTATGTTCTATGTCAGTCGCTATCTGTGAGCCGTTTTTGTAACCGCTTCAAAGATGAAGAAACGTTCCATGTGGCCAAGAATTTGCATGTTCACGACGTTTTGTAACAAGTTTGAATCATTAGATTAGCTCATTCCATTTGGTTTTAATATCAAGACACACAAGTTTCGCGAGATCGTCATTAGGTAGGTAGGTAGCCACAGTTCGCGGGGCTCGTTAGCAAAGTTCTGGCAATCATAATAGGTGATGCAATACTGCTGACTTGCATTCTCTGTCTAGTTATCTCATTTCTTCATCGCACATTTACCGGAGGCGAACGGGAGTGGTGTTGTGACTCCCTGCGCGGGGTCAGAATGCGAGCGTACCTTCAAGGGTACCAGAACAAAGGACTGCATCGTTTTCCCAAAAAAACTATCGACTAACGGTTGCATTGACGCTTAGAATTGGGCAACGCCCATGGGAGATAATTAAAATGTTTGGCGAGATACTGTACATTACGTTATTACATAAAAAAAAAGTAAATAGTATTTTTAACTACCTGCAAATGAATTCATTATTACTTGGATTAGCTGCTAGAAAATTCTTTTAGTAGCATTTGGGTCGCCTACCTATGTGCAAAACTATGCGTTTTATAAAACATTATTACTCAGATATTTACCGCTTGCTATCTAAATAAACTGTAAGTACCTAATATAATACCAAATACGGGATCTATTGAGGATCTATTAGTAAAGGGCAAGATAAATAGTACCCGAACATGCAACGCCTAATGAATGTCGATGAAGCGAGAGTGATTGTCAGGATCGTGGCAGGTGGCAGTCCCTGGTATCTGCCTACCCCTCTGGGATGCAGGCGTGAGCTTATGTATGTAATATAACACTACTTATGTTTACAGTGAGTCGCATCGGAAAAATACGATTTCATGCAATTTTACGATTTCGATTTTTAAAATACGATTTCGATGTTGTTATATTTCGATTATTTCGACTAGAAATAACTTAAAAATTCGTAGTTTTTACTTACTACAACAAAAATGATTAGGTTTTCCGATTAAACTATGAACTGCGATATCTCGGCTCCGATATGGTTTAGCTATATATACTCCATAATAAAAATTGTTTACTTTATACTGCTTTTTCGTAAAACACAACTTTCATGAATGGCCGCCAAAATTTAAAACGACGCAAACTTTACCCAAACCTCTTTAGAGTTTTCGGACAGCCTACCAAGGGTTCCGTACAGTGGGTATTACATATTATGTTCAGGAATCGAGTCGTGCAGGTATGACTGAGCTTTTCGCGAACTTAAAAAAAAATTAAGTAACAAATGTACAGTTTTTTTAAAGTTAATTTAGAAGGTTGATCTTTTCACAGCTTCAAGGAACTGTAGATTTTAGTTTATGGTTTTAAGTTCAACTTGATACCTCCACGCGTTTCTGATATTTTATTTTGAAGCACACGCACAGACGGACAGCAACAAAATGATCCTATAAGGGTTCCGTTTACATACCGTTTGTTTAAATAGGAGCGGAGCGGAGCGGAGGGAGTTGGAGCGTGACTCGGTTGGACTAGGCCCGTCCCTCACGCGTCCCTCACAGGTATTTTAGCCTCTGCAACTTGTCTTTTGTTTGATGACTTCGCTCACTTCTTGGTATGACTTGACAGGTTGTGCTCATAATTATGCAGTAAACGAGATTGCATCACGTGAAATATTCAATACACCCCAAGGGTTTTTTTATACGATGGTACTTCAGTGAAATACCCGCAAACAAATATATTTAGAGATTAATATCTTCTCTGTCTATTAATATACAGGGTGTCCCAAAAATAGTGTCAAGCAGAAGTACCCGAATAAAAAAAATTAAATAAAAAGAAATGTTTTTTTTTAAATAGGTGAGTAATGTGCCTTGTAGACACAAAATTTTAATTTAATTTAATATTACCTATCAATAATATCTCACTTTGCGATTCATAATTTTTTATAAAACCATTGTAAAACCAAGAGCATCTGCCAACAAACTGTTATGCAGTTTGGCAGAAACCGACTTCTGTATTATACTGTATATTTGTCTGAATAAACGTCTTCAATCAATCAATCAATCAATCAATTATGGCGCTATGAGCCGTTTTCAGAAGAACTAAAAAAAAATCTAATCTAAAGTATTGAAAAAAAAACTAACATTTTCAATAAAATATAACTCCGAAAGGACAAACATTTGGCTGTTGGCGACATAGTAACTTTTGTTCAGCTCGCTGAGACCTATTTGATGATGTATCACACATGGCTAGTGGGCTGAGGTCCAAAATTGCATTCCTTTGACAGCCGTTACATTTTTTTTCTAGTTATTCTGAAAACGGCTCATTGTATCAGGTTTACCCACAATTTAGTTGGTGTCTGCAAGGCACACTATTCACGAATGTATTTAAAAAAAAGCATGTATCTTAATAATTCAATAAATACTGTGTCGATTGGGTAGATGTAGGTCGAGGTGGTATAAGAAATACGAAAAAAATATATAACTCGAAAACTACAAAAATCGCGGAACATACATGGGGGTGATTCGGGTACATGTAGAGGTACTCTATCTCTATGCTTCCGCTTGACACCATTTTTTGGGGCAGCCTGTATTTAGAGATTGTCAAAGAATATGTTAGTGTGATGAATTCTGAAGCATCACTAGATAACTTTATTAGGTTAGGCTATTAATTTACTATTTTGTTATAAGTTTGTGGACGGTATAACAGGTTTGATGAATAAGTGTAAGATTTTGTTAGAGAAAGAAATCGTTGTGGGAGGTAATTCTATTTCTGTGTCGACTTGTGTCAACTTTTATCCTATAAATTAAATTTTTAATTTTAAATTTTCTAATTAGATTGACATTTCATTGATACTTTTGTGACAAAATTCAATTTTATGTGAATATTATTATTATTCTGATCGAATTAATTAATACGCTACTTGCCTCGTATCTAATTTGACGCGATAAATGGATATTTCCTGTAGTATCTAACGTAAGAAACCGAAATATATTGACTTTGCTAAGTAAATATGCAGGATGGCTGCAAAATTTGCAAATTAAAAAAATATTTTTTAACACTATCCGCCATCTTGAAAGCACCTTTGGTTGTAGACAAACATCTGTCAGTCGTGCGTGCGTAAGTTCTATTGTGATTTGGATTGGATTTAGTGTTTTTGCAAAAACTCTTCTTGTGCAGTTAGTGTCTTATCATTTTATTGATAAGCGCAATCATGGACGCTCGATTCGTGGAAGCTGATAGTACCAATTTGCCAAAACCAAACCAAATCAAACCAAGCATTATTACAGCTAAAAACAGTTTCTGTGTAAATTGATATTACAGGACTTACATTAAAGTGATCTTCACATAAATACACCCAAGTTTCAGTCGATAAAGAATCGGGGTCTCTCTTGGCAAGTTTGAGCCAAGTTTTTCGTATGTTTATTTTACTGGGCACACGAATCCGCGACTTCCCGGCGGTCTTTATTGACGTGTTTTTGCAGTCTCGAATAATGCAATAATGATAAATTGATATCATCATCATCATCAACCCATTATGTCCCCACCGAGGGGCACGGGTCTCTTCCCTGAGGAAGGTATAGGCCATACTCCACCACGGGGGCCAAGTCCGGATTGGTGGAGGCTTGTAAGACTAGTGGCTGGTCTTACTGTCAGAAGTTTTCAAGCCGCCCTAAGGCCTCTGACTTGGCTTAACGACTGCCATCTATTGACGGCAGCCGGCACCAACTGCTTAACGTGCCTTGCGAAGCACGGAATCGCTCGGAAAAATGCCACTAGCGTTAGTCAGAACGGTGACCCATCCATGGACTGAACACGCCGTATGTTGCTTAACATTAGTGATCGTTTAAGATCAATCAGGCAGCCCAGGCTACGAGCGATTAAATTGATATATTTTGCATGTAAACTCGATGAAATCATGAATGCGTTGTTGTTATTTCACTATGCTCACAGATCTCTAACAGATTTTAGGACTAGGTAAAGATCGTTTCACAAACAAGTCCCACGGTAAAGTCCTTAAGGCCATAACAATAAAAGCCAAAATTCATTAACTCATGCTTCTTTCGTGGCACGAACTCTACCTATGTTGAATGTCAAACTTTGTTTACAAATATTTAGGACTTCAAACCATAGACAGAAATGGCGGACCGCGTTTTTGGCTGTTTAGCAAAGCAACGTTTTAAAATAATGTTACATACTTGAAAAAAGAGTAAAGTAGCGGATTGACATATGAATGAATTCGGTTGTTGACACGACCAACAATAAATTATTTGATATGCTCGATTAAAACAAAAATCACAAAATATTTTGGAAAATGTACCTCTTTTAGTCAACTACTAGTTATTAAAATTTTTAAATAGATGAAACATAAAAAGAGTGCTCTGAAATAAGACGTCATAAACCGGTATTTTCATACAAAATTCCGTTTTAAAAGTAACTTATTTGACTTTTTGTCAACTACCGTATTGTAGTTTAAATTTTGTTTTTGAATTTATTTTAATTTTATATTAAATCTAGAGTAAATTGTTCAGATGTTGTGGATAATTTTGAAATTCTAATTTTATAATGTAAATAATTTATGTTTAATGCAATTAATTACGCAATAGTTTTATCTCTAATGTAATTATTTTTCTTGCAATAAATAAATAAAAATAAAATAATTCGAAATAGGGCGTAAAGCCGCTTTGCCACAACTGATGTAATGAAATCGTAATAAGCTATTTGACAGATTTCTGAAAATCATCTCATATAGAATAGAATAGAATAGAATAGAAGAATAGAATAGAATAAACTTTATTTTGACAACTTTACATTACATGAGTGTACTTGTTACAACTTAACTTTACATGATACGAAAAGTACTTATTACATACGGTAGGTACAATTATTCAAAGGCACACATACTTAAAATGAAGTTAGCAACCCACCGAACACATTTTAGCAAAACACTCAATCGAGTGGTTTGCCAAAATGTGCTCGAGTGTTTTGCAAATGTTTTGTTGGTGTTCATAGAGTCCTCAGAAAGTGGTCATTTTAAAGTCTTTCGTGTATTTCTTGTAAAAAAGGCAAACGAACATTTATTTTTGAAATTAGCCGCCAAAACGCTATCTTGGGAAATATGGCGCTGCACAGGTATTATGACTTCACTTCCGAGTAAATCAACCAATGAACGTAAGAAAGAATGAATGACAGACGCCATTTTTACTAACATGTACCGCCATCATAGAATTAGCTAATCCAAGCCGTTTTCGATACCATGGCAGCATGGTACGAAGTTTTATCTTGTGTTTTTTTTTTTACAAATAATAATTGTTTTTTAGTTAAAATGCCTTAAAGCGGTTTTAAGACTCATCATTTATAGGAATGCATACCTATAGATAATACTGTTTTTTCTGTCAAGTAACCTATTAATGTTTCTTGTATCGGCGGGAATCCGAACAAAAGCAACCTGCCGTCCAAGCAACCTCAGTAACGATCGTATACGGACGATTGATCAGACTCCGCAGAGTTGACCGAATGACTTCGAATTGGTATGCACTCAAAGGTATATTACACTACCCGGTATACAGGCACCCTTATCCTTATTTAGGGATGTGTAATAGATTTCCTGCAGTAATATTCTTTGCAAAGGGGCAAGCTAGCCGCATGTGACTACTACCGGGCCCTAAATACCATAATATGTAGTTTAATAGATCTTTTAAGAAGGTGTTTGCACGCTTTACCTACACTTACCATGATTATTAACCCAGCAAGTAGATGCCCATTAGTATTTATTTACTTTTTTACAGGCTTCTCAGACAGACTTACTTTTTTTTAAGGCCGTCATTCTCCAGTTTTGTTTTTAATATTTTATTTTTACAGTACCATGTACCTACACTAATAGTCTGTTAATCTACCGTTAACGGCTGTCAGTTTACCAAAGTACATACGAAAAAAGCTTTTGACAGCTGAGAAACCGGGGATAAGCCATCCAACCGGTATTGACGGTATTGGCGACCTCTGTGGCGCAGCGGTTAGCGCATCTGCCTATGCGAGAGGTCCCGGGTTCAAATCCCGCCTGGGTACAAAAAAAATATTGGATGTTTACATGTTTGTTACGTTGCTGTTTCTAGTTCCCACCACACAGGGTATCCTAGTGTGGGGACAGTAGCAATGTATGTGCCTGTAAATGTTTATGTTTTATTGTTGACACGCCTTTCTGCGACGACCATCCTCTGTGGAGGCTGCGCGTTGAGCAACTGCAGCCGCCAATAACACTCGCTCATTGTACGCTCATTAGCTTATACAAGGTTAATGACGAGTTTGTACTAAATGTAGCAAAAGAAGAAAACATCTGGTTAATTGTGGCTCTACCGACTCTGGACGATAAGTTACGGAAAGTCAAAATTGTAAACAAAATGCTGCTGTGAACTTAAATGGTGTATGTTAGACGGAAAAAGACGCAACAATCGTCTCACATGTCGCAAAACCACAAAAACACGCGACATGCACCGTCCTGCTAGATACCAGTTTTATTATTAAAGTATATTTTATTGCCACCACTAATAATATTAAAAATATATATACTGTAAATAGAAACGTACTAACGCTAGAAAATAAGATTTACGGACAAACTATGGACCGGCTTCTGAATTGAGAAATTGACTAAGTAAATACTTAAGTTGCATCCTGTCACGCTCTTTTCTGAGAAATTTGACGAGACAGCACTACAGATACGTAGTTACTAGGCTCTAGGCTGAATTCTCAATTCAGAAATAAGGAATACAGGCACAGATAATAAATATTTTATGGTTTACTTACAATATATAATGGATCATTTCTCACTTGGATTTAAGGCAGATAGTGTAAAAGCGGGAGGCACTTACTATTGTCTAACATGCAAAAAAAAGCAATGTATTAAAGAGCAATCGCGGCGTAGGGCACATTCAAACACGGAATACATTTATTTTTATTACCTAATATTTAACGCATTATTTACAAAACAAAAACAAACGATGATAATATATAAAAATTGTCAACGCATCAGCCTAGCCATTCAGAGGGGGAATGCTGCCAGTATCTTGGTAACTCTCCCCAATGGCAGCGGATTGGAGACATTTATAGACATCGTTATTTTATATTTAGGTAGTTTAGTTTATAATTAATTTTAAGATATTTAGTATTTAGCTGTAAAATGTATGGTTACACCTAATTGGCAACTGGCACGGACTGTGTTAGAGGCGAATACATGGCGGACACTGAGAGGGGCTCGTGGAGGCTAAGGAGTGGATAAGAACCTTGGTTTCAATCCAGCCAGCACTTGCTCTGGACTCCTGGCCAAAAAGTGTCAAAATTTTAAGTGTCTGATTGACAATTAAATTTTGGGATTGATCTAGAAAAGTCGCTTTCTGTTTACACCGCATTTTATATCGAAGATATTAAATACACCACCATTTGGACTACCAGAGACCGGGACCATCTGACGCCCACCTACGCTGCCGCGATCGTCCTTTGTCATCTGCGGACGTGGAACCCAACGTCCTTTCCAACGCTTTCAAACGAGCACCTTCCTTATTGTCCATTGTTCGCAAATATAGTCCACCCAGTTGCCGCTCTCGCCGCACCAATATATGATAATAAATTAAATAAATAAATAAAAATATAAAAAAATAAAAAAAGAATTAATTCATTTCTTATTCAGCGTTATAACGTCTATCTCTTGATAAGCCCTCACTTTTCAGAAACAAAAGCATCAATTAGGTACGCCGCAGTCATAAGCGAGACACACTTGTCCTCAAATCCCAACAATAGATCCCTCGACCCAACAAAGGTTGCAAATGGTCTTCACACCAACTAAGTACTTATGGAAGCCCTTTGCTTCGTTAAACTAGTTCCTTTCGTAATACACACGAAGGTTAGTGACGGCACGCTTAGGCTGTCCCAGATAGCATTTTTTGGTAGCCGTTACGAAACAATGTCGACACTAAAAAGACGACACCAGTAACATTTTTGGTCGCTGTTACGACTTTGTTTCGGTCGCTGCGACTAAAGTGGGGCACTTCTCGACACAGTAACATTTGGTTTTTAAGTTACGACGCCGTGTGGTAACTAGCCTTGGGTAACTCAAGAGCCAGATATGATAGGACACATATCTCCCCAGTCGCCAAGTGTGTCCCTGTTATATCTCGGAGATTTCAATTATATCTGGCTCCCTCTCCTACTAAGCTCCTGCTACTTTATCCAGCTCATACACAGTGCGCGAGAGCGAGATCGAGATCGGCTGTCATCGGATACATTCGGCCGCATTTCTCGTCGTAGTAACAAACGAGCGACGAGAGAAAGATCACCAGATTCTTAAGAATGTATTGACTTGGTGACCTTTTTGATCGCTATTGGTACGCCTGGCTTGTTCGGCTAACATCGTGCATTCGGGCGCAATACTCGTATTAATGAGATGAACGGTTAAGATGATAATCATATATGTTTGTCACGCTTTAATTACCGATTTGTGAAACGGAGGTCACCAGATTAATACTAAATATATCGTTTTGGTGATCTTTTCGATATCTTACTTTGGTGCATAGCACGGGAAAGTCAAAACTAGTCTTTATGTAGGTCACAGACGGTAAAGTTAAAAAAGCAATTAAAATTAGGCACAAATGCGAATGCATTGTTTACGTAAATACTTGTTTTGAGTTACTTTGCGATTGAAGGTCATCAAGCGATCTGATCTGACGTGATTTTAAATATTTTTAATCATTGTATATTTTCAACTTTTAAATATGCCCACCTCAACATGTTTCACAGTCTAATTTGTTCGTAAATTTGCTACTAAAGTGATACATTTATATTAACTCTGTTCAGGTTGTCAGTCCTAAGTCTGTAAAGTATGAAGAAAATTTGAAAATATAGTAGGTACAATCTGTTGTGATTATGAAAGAAATTGTGAGCTGGATATAGTAGGTAGACTAGACTCATCACTTGTGTCGCACGGCTCTTATCTCCACTCACACTCTGTTGTACGTCGTATGAGCTAGGATACAACGGTGAGTAAGATATGATTGGGATATAATGTGTCCCGGTGATCAAAGATATGAGATATAACAACTCCCTCTAAGGACACACTTTGCGCAAGTCTAGTGGTAACATTGTGCCGACTATTTCAGAAATCATTCGTTCATTCGTCAATTCCGTTCATTCTTTGCAACCAAAGGAAACTCTGTGCAATATGGAGACAAATTGAAAGGTTCGCCATATTATTTTGACAGCGTAAGTTTATTTTTGAAGTTAATTAGTTTTAGAAGTCTAGTATTATTGTGATAATAGTGGGAAAAGAAATTTGTCGTATTATGTAACCAAATACATTCAAAATCATCAATGGGCCATCACGTAATTGCAATTTAATCAGTTTATTGAAATGTTTACGTTTTCAATACAAGTTTTGTTCATTCTCCAGACCTTTCAGTTTAATCAAACTGTACTCTTTTTATGCTAATAATGTGATATTAGCATAAAAAAACCATTAACTTGCAAAAACATTTGTTTTCATAGTCAAATTATTCTAGTCGTATTTGGTAACAAAGTTACGACGCTGCGTCGACTTGTAGACACAAAGTTACTGAATTTACAATATGGTGTCTCTCACTTTATTGTGTCCAGCGGTTCTGAAACTGTTGACAATGCCATTCTTAATAATTAACCTCACTAAAGAGGGCTAAATTTGTAAAAGTTTGCGTGCTTTCAGTTATACGTTTATAATACGTTTTAAAAATTAATAAGCGTAAAATATAATATTCGTATTCGTATTCGGACAATAGGGCGCGTTGCGTACGAGTGATGATTTATTATGGAAGAATAAAAAAATATATAATAGAAAGTTTAATAACTTAATCACGTCCTTAAAGTGTTTGCCAAGCTAGACAGCTATTACACCGTTTACAATAGTTTTGTGACTTGTGTGCTTTCGACCAATTTTGCAAAATACAACATAACTATCGTTTTTACAGGTATTACAAAACACGTGAAAAGAATAGGAAACATCTGGATGTTTCTATAGATGGATGGATGGATGGATCTATAGTCCATCGAAGGAGAATTACGAGAAGGATATGCTGAAGACCGTGCATTTGATATATTACCTGAAATTCATTGATATTTTTTTAATTACCTACATGTTTACTAGACCATAAATAACCTCAAATAAAAAAAATATATTTATCAAATAAAGAAAAAGATGATCTGTTGTACGTACCGATACTACCTATCTAATATATAAAATTCTCGCGTCTTTACTCACCTTGTTAGTGCGCATAGTCCTCCGAAACGGCTTGGCCGATTTTAATGAAATTATATATATTATAATAATCGGTAGTTCTGAGAATAGCTTGTTATCTATTTTTCATAACCTTAATTGAAAAAAAAAATAGCAGATCAACAAGTTTGCCGGGGCAGCTGGTCTAGGTATACTTTATTATGAAGAAAAAAGATTTGTACTCGTATTTTAGTGTGTGTGTATGTTTGTAATGAATAGGCTTTGAACCTACTGGGCCGATTTAAAAAAAATCTTTCACCATTAGAAATCTACATTCTTTGTGAGTAACATAGGCTATATTGGATTTTCAAAAACTTTAGGGTTCCGTATGAAATCTCAAATAATATATTTTTTACACTAGTAATTACAATACAATACAATAGTAACTTCTTACACCTTGGGTTAAATTACAATTTAACCCAAGGTGTAAAAAATTACTACCCCGGGAATTTCTCACGGAACTAATATAGCTATTTCTCACGGAACTAATATAGCTATTTCCACGGAAATGTTTTTGCCACCAGTGCGAAACCGGGGCGGGTCGTTAGTATATTATAAATTAAACAATCCCTTACTTGGAGCTTCATTTTGTCTTACTAATAAATCGTTGATTTTCCCGTAGCAAGTAAGTCCGGAAATTACTTTTTTTTGGCTGTTTACTCATGTTTAGTTGGCAGACAATCCAGAAATATTTGGGAACCAGGTGCAGCTGATTGATATTGCTAAGCTAATTTTGGTAAAATTTTGTTTCGGTACTATGACGTAACATTTACGAAACTTTGTGACCAAATATTATTTTACCTTTGATCCTTTGCTTGTTGAAAACTCAACGCAAAGTGTATAAAATAAAGTCGACACAAATCCGTACACATTGTGTCGACTCATCGACTACAAAAAGTTACTGAAACACTTTCTGGTCAAACTGTGTACACACTGTTACAACACATACAAACCGAAACAAACACAGTCGCATTGTTTCGAAAAATAACGGAACTTTGTAAACTTCTTTATTTTGCGACCAAAAAATGCTATCTGGGGTGTATTGGTAACATATTTGAACGGTGAGTGACACATTACCTTCAGTAGCTCAGTACCTACAACATAAACAATCAAATATAGAAAGAAAAGAAAGAAAGAGAAACGTTTATTGCACCAATAGTCACACACAACAGAAATACGAAGTACAAACGAAGAAAACATCAAAGATAAGGCACATATGTAGGTACGAGATTGCTTCTGGCTCCACACTATGATACCGTCGTGAAAACCAGAAACAGCGACGTCACAAATTATGTTAACATTCTAGACCTGGGGTTTTTTTGACAGTGAACTACTTGAGGGGTTAAGAAAAAAATGAGCGAGATTTATAAAGGTGACTCTGCTGGAGAGTAAGTTACGATCTTTCATCGCGATTTTCTTCGAGTAATCTTGGTCATTTTTGTACTATGCAAAGGCTCATATCGCAACATAACCCTCTAGCCAAGTCTCACAACATTGAATATTCTCCGACTACTGTGCAACGTTTAAAAGGTTTCAGAGGGTGGACCTCTGAAATTTACTTATTTTTCCATTATAATCATTAATTACTTAAATTAAGAAATTGTGAAGCGAGTGTAAACTATATTTATGAATTAAGTCCTCAAGCAACTTCGGTGCATGTTGTGGCTGCCTGTAAGTAAGGTAACACTTAGCTTATTTTTGGTCTATTGTGTATTGTGAATGTATTGGTGTATATCTTGTTGGTGGTCCTAATAAATAAAATGGGTCACACCCCGATGGTTGCACCCTGCACTCTTTAGCTTTCCACTACGACCTTACTGAGACAGCATATGAATAGTACACAACCTTACTTAATTGATGATTATAATGATCGCTGATAACTTGGGTCCATAGATATACATACTTTTGCTTGCTAGGGTACGTGCCAAAGCCAATTGATTGTTATAGGTACCTACCTACATAAGAGCTTCGGTAAAACAAGATTCTGCGCTTTTTGACCAATTCAGAAAAGCCAAAGTACTTACAATGCACGTAAAAATTATCTTGTAAGCACAGTGGATGTAGTCTTTTACGATCTCATTCGGTCGGGTTGGCTGTGGCCAACCAGCTCGGAATCAGATCTCGGTCGCCTCTCGCCGGCGCCTCGACTGTGCAAGAGTCCCTATTGTGCAAGGCTCGGGTGTACCTCGACCGTGCACTGTGTTGATTTCGGACATTCACTCATTAAGTAATTGCCACGGCGATGTGGGGCGCGACACGCATCGGCCGCCCTACAAGGATGCCGCTTCACCTGCGGCCGCTGGAGCCGCCAGTGAAAGTGCCTCGTAACGCGCGTTATGTCACCGGCGCGCGCGCAGCCCCACTAGCGCGGCCCGCACCAGTCGCAGTCCGACGGTGCCGCCGCGAGCGCACCTCCCAACACAACGACAGTACAACGCGCGTGGTACAAATTGAAATAAATACGAAACGAAATAATTAATTAAGTTTATTTTTCAATAAAGTGTTAATGACGAAATGACAGTGTGATAGTTTTTGGTGTCCGATTGTAAAAAATATTCTTTTACTTTTTGAAAAATTATGTCTCGGCTCGTCCTTGCGCTGGTACTGAGTGCCTGCCTGTACGCTAGCTGCGAAGATGCACCCGCTACCCTTCCTGGTGGCAAGGAGAGCGCCCGCGAGGAGAAACTCCGAAGCGGCCTCATCGACGCCTTCCAAAACATCAAGAAAGGCTCCGCCAAGGGAGGCCTGGACGATGAGGGTCCTCTCAACGCTGACCTCATTGGCTCCATCTCATCACCCAATACTAGCAGGGAGAAGACCGAAGACAACTTCGACCTGTTCGCGGACGACGACGGTCTAACCTTCGCCGACGCGTTCGAACACGACGCGCCCGAGGAACGCAAGATCTCGAGCACGGAGAAGTCTCACAATGTCCAGCACATTGTCAAGATGGCCAAGCAGGACACGAAGGCGTTGAAGCCGAAGTTGGACTCGATTATAAGCAAGATCACCGACAGCATCCGAACAACGATCAACGAGTCAAGGAACATGAATGCTAAGAGAGAAAGTGCTGAACTCGTGGTGCCAACACTAGGGAATGTTACGTTCGTGGGTATAGAGAATATGCTGCGAGTGTTTGACGCGGAGGTGCTGGTGGAGCAGTGGCCGCGCCTGCGCAGGGAGGTGGCCGGCGAGTGCCGCGACCAGCTGCAGCTCTACGTGGAGGGACTCAACGCGAAGAAACTATGGGCCATGAAAAGTAAGTTTGATACTCCATTTACGCTGGTACGCTATGTGAGCCATTGATCGACTGCCTCGTTGATCGAGAGGTGTGACGATTGATATCAATACAAGGCAATGGTTTTACTCCCGGTCTGGGTGTTTTTTATGTTTGTGATGTCCTTGTCTAGTTTCGTTCTTGTTCTTTCTGTCAGGGTAGGACCAGGAGTATGGTTATGGTGTTACATTGTGAGATGAACGATCTCGCATTTTTTTTTTTGTATACTCACATCACATGTATTTACGCCGTGTGAAGTACCTAGGTAAGACATGACGAGGAAACTCAGTAATAGAAAGTGAAGCGTTGAATTACGATCCTCTTGAATCACGCTGCGAGCAGATTCCACGAGCACAGCAGTGGGTATTCCGTATTGTGTAACATAAAAATAAACTTGTGTTTCTATCGCTTCCATATTTACATGCACTTCTGTACGACGATCATTTGATTAGGTAACAATGTGAAATATGTTAAAATTCTCTCACCTGTACTGAAGCAACTTATGATAGTTTGAATAATTTTATTACACTCATTAATTCTCATCTTCATTTTGGCTCCTATAACGTCCGGATATCTGGCAGAGCATGTATTAGTGAAGTTATAGTAACAACACCACTCGCTAACGGTGAAGGAAAAGATCTTGAGGAAACCTAGAGTGTCAAATACCTCTGACACTCAGGTTTCGGTACTGTTTCGGGGATTATGCTCTTATTCCCTTACTCTCTCTCTCTCTCTCTCTCTTTGAGAGAAGGCCTGTGGCCCACACTGGGACGTACACAGCCTGCATCACGTAGCCACAGCTTCAGAAGTGAAATAGATACCTAAACGCTCCCCGAGAAATCAAACCGCAAAGTTAGTTCTAACGATTATGATGTAATGCAACCGTATAAACCCAAACCTCCGGCGATGGCGTGAAATAAGAGCGACCACTGTGTAAAAAGAGGAGAAAAAACTGGCGAAAAAGATACCGCAGCGGAAAACACGGTTAAGTTGCGTAACTATGCAGCCCAGCCTCGCAAGTGGGTCAGCTAAGTGTAAATAAGATCAATGGAGCACCAATTTGACTGCACGTTTTCGTGACGTTGACGTAAGAGCAGCTGATCGTTGTTACAGATACCTGCGGTAAAAATGTTACCATTCATAACTTTAATGGCCCTTTAAGAACGGGCCAATGCTTGTCGTGCCACGCGTAGTGTACGGTTTCGTAGATTTTTTAACAAAAAAACAGTTTATTTCAAATAAAAAAAAAACATTACAAACACAATCAAATTCACAAAAATAACATGAAGAATTATTTTAGCGGTAAACTACAAACAAACATCAAGCAAACATGCCTTGCAACAATCAAAAATACCGCCCCGGGACACACCAGATCCAAAAGTTCCCATGACGCTAGCAGCATTCCGCCGCTGCTTCATCATTGTAATTTTCAATGGATTTTGAAAGAAGATTTCCTTCCGTGGTCGTCTAATAGTCGTTAATATTGTAGAGCCTATTTGTTTTCCTTTTAACTTGTAGAATTTTTGGTAAGCCGCGGCTTCCCAAGTGTTTTTTAATTGTTCTTTTCAAGGATAAAACGCAACTGATTAAGTTAATTATTATGTGATACTGTTCTGAATTAACATTTTTTCAACAACTGTTTAGCCAAGAGAGAGGAATGGACGACCTACTCTGACAAACATTTGCGGCTTAAAGGATAGTACTTCGCAAACGGAACCCTAATTCGAAAAATGCCCTTGGTCTATAAAATATGCAAAATTCCTTCTTTGATCGATAGACTGTGTTGACGCAAACCCTATCAATTGATCGAATCAAATAGGTAACAAAGAAGTGTGATACGAATGTGTGAAGAGTAGAACTATTTTATGGTTAGAATAGAATAACTTTGATTTCACGCCTTTACACTCCTTGCCGTTTCTAGACGGGGTTGAGTACAGCGCCGCCGTCTAATTAATTTTGGTGAGCTTTTTTTCCAACTGGCAAAAAAGCTGACTTGAAAAGGGCTCAAAGGGTATTTGCATTTGGTCTGGCTCTCTTCGTATCGCCAAACTAAGAGAACCAGACAGATCGCAAGCACCGTGTATGATACACCGTGTAATACAATATAACTGATTCCAGTTACGACGTGGGAACTGGGGCAAGAGACTTTCCGTGTTTGTGAAATATTGATTTGCAGAATGATGGATCGGAGCATTCACACGTTTTCTTTTGCTCTTGCGTGGCTTAGTTTCCCATATCACTAACAATATCGATGTGAAAAAGGAACAGTAGGTACCTAGTAGTAGAAGGTGTTTCGGAGGAGTTCGACCACAAAAATTGTGACACGAGATTCTTACATCGGCCCCACACTAGGATACCCTGTGTCGTGGGAACTAGAAACAACGACATCACAAACATGTAAACATCCAAAACCTGGGGTTTTTTATCAATCAATCAGTATGAGGGTCAATCGGCTCTACAATGAACCACGAATTGTCTTAGCTGACTGCCTCATCGGTCTAGCCGTTAAGACCCTTACTTACCAAGACATAGGTCGTGGCTTTGATCCCATTGGGGGCCGCCGTAAAATGGCCTCAGCCTGGGTGTTTTTCCATGTTTGTAAAGTCTTTGCCTGATTATCATAGCACGGGGTATCCTAGTTCGGTCAAGGTCAAGTAATTGTGTTGTGTAGAAGTTATTACTATTATGGTAAACCATGAATTATAACCAATAGGCTTAGGGCCGGTTTCTGAGTTAAGAATTTTCATTAAGTAAGTACTTAACTGTAGTGCTGTCTTATCAAATTTCTCAGAGAAGAGCATGACAGAACGTTACTTAAGTACTTACTTAGTGTAAATTCTCAATTCAGAAATCGGCCCTTAGTGAAATGAGCTTGTATCCTAAGCCTTTCAAAATCATAAATCAAGTAAACACAAAAGTGGTTATTTCTGTTGTAACCTAACCCCACTTAAGCCAATCGCTTGTGGGCACGCGATGTCATTAGCCTCTATTTGCTCGTTCAATATTGGTCCCCGTCAATGTTTGTCTAGATAAGACCCGGTTTCATCAAACTCTGTTTGTTAGTGGTAAACACGGCATTTACAAATCAGCCGTCAAAACTAACAAGGATGTTAAAGCAATGTTATAATGTCCATGTCCTATGAGCTAAATTTAAAACAGACCATTAGTAAATCAAGCATTACGTGAATGAAACGTCAAACATTTGCGTCTGTGGTTCAACGCTTTTGTTGAGGTTTTGAAAAGATTTTTCTGGTTTGTTTTGTTGAGATTTTGTTCAATTCGTGCGCTTTCTAAATTAAATTACAAGGGATTTATAAGAAAACACGAGGACCCTATTTTTCTGCTAACGAAAAGGATATCCTCATCCATTTAGTGTCAAAGAACAAAGATGTAGTGGAAAATAAACAAACAGTCGCCGTTACGACATACGTTAACCCAATGTTATGTTGTTTCATAATGAAAAAAAAAACTACAGAACTTGTGTTTTTTTTAATAATATCAATCACACAATGTTTCAATGTTAATATATTTTTGTAGGTACTAGATAAGCACGTCTTTCACTATTTTTACATACCGATCTGATGGATATTCAAGTTTGTCTTCAATTAAATCCAAAACACCCAAAACTTAATTTTCCATTAAACGAAATCTTGTGCAGAAGTCCAGGGTATTCGTCAAAGTAGTCACGCCGTGTTTTGAAAATCTTAGGACGGCGTATAAAGTGCTCCAAATTATCCAAATTTTCTAAAACATCTTCATTTTCAAAAATAATATTGTATGCAGCGTCCATTTTGACAGTTTTGACGGAACTAAATCGTCTGTTAATGTTTTAACGGATTTCCAATGCCAGGATTAGATTTAATGCTTTGTTAAAGAAGTTAACGGTCCATTAGAGTGTGGTGAGACACTCGATAGCATTTAACAGTCCGTCAGAAGATGTAACAGACTGTTAGGCCCGGTTTCATCAAACTCTGTTTGTTAGTGGTAAACGCGGCATTTATAAATCGGCCGTCAAAACTAACAAGGACGTTAAAGCAATGTTAAAATGTTCATGTCCTATGAGCTAAATTTAACAGACCATTAGTAAATCAAGCATTACGTGAATGAAACGCAAACCAGTCATTCAAATTCCTGTCAAACGTCAAACATTTGCGTCTGTGGAAGTCCTAGACGATAAGTTGTGTATTATTGTTGCCGTAATATAATACAATGTGATAAAACTGGTACCCACGATACGGGTCTCCTAGTGTGGGTGCCGCCGGAAAATGTATTTACTTTTAAGTTATGAGCAATAAACCATTTTTTTACTTTTTTTACTTTACTTTCCTTGTGGTTCAACGCTTTTGAGGTTGTGGAAAGATTTTTCTGGTTTGTTTTGTTGTGATTTTGTTAAATTCGTGCGTTTTCTAAATTAAATTACAAGGGATGTCTAAAAAAACACGATTCTGTTAATGCATTGTAGTACAATGACAACTGGATGAACGTGGCGATTTAGTTTCATTGCCGCTTCAAGTCTACGCGCAAACTCAAATCAAGCAATGTAGGCGTCAATCGTATGGAAAAAGAAGTCGCGTGACCCGACCGTGAATCTGTCATCGAACTATAATGTACCAACAGAATTGAGGCCCAGGTCGTCGCATTCGTCAAAGTAGTCACGCTGTGTTTTGAAAATCTTAGGACGGCGTATAACGTGCTCCAAATTATCCAAATTTTCTAAAACATCTTCATTTTCAACAATAATATTGTAGGCAGCGTCCATTTTGACAGTTTTGACGGAACTAAATCGACTGTTAATGTTTTAACGGACCTCCAATGCCAGGATTAGATTTGATGCTTTGTTAAAGAAGTTAACGGTCCATTAGAGCGTGGTGGGACACTCGACAGCATTTAACAGTCCGTCAGAAGATGTAACAGACTGTTAGACCATTAACAGAGCTTTGAGAAACTGGGCCTTAGACCTGTAATATCGGAGATTCAATAAAATGCATGCGCTTCGATCCAATGTTTATTCTGAACTAAAACTACCCACATACAGTACAATATCCACCCTTAATTCTTTCTCCCCCTGAAAACAAACAATCATCCAAAACAAAAAATAAACAGACTTGATTTTTAAATTTTTAACTTAAAAAAATATATATATACCTATGTACCAATTCTGTTTCAACGTTCAAGCATTCCGAAGCTTAACAACTTTTAATAATGTTTAAACAGTCCTTACAATTAATCGTGAATAGTAGAGAATAATAGAAAAACAAAACATAGACACAAATCTCAACAGACAACAGCGTCCTTATTCTATTATTAACTTATGTTCTTAATATATATAATTAGGTGGTTTCCTAATCCGACACTGACGCATCGGTTGAACTCGTGAAGGCACAGCAGGGGAAGGCTCATTGCCTATCAAGATTGCGGGTTCCTCCTCTCTAGTTCCAGGAGAATAGACCTGTGGCTCAACCCCGGCGCCCGCGCCCGCAGCCGGCGCTTGCTCAAGGTCTCGGTGACCCCGTGGAGAAGTCGGTGGAGATGCCCACTCATCGACTAGCATGTCGTCTGAGCTAGGCCGATGAATGGGTGCGTTATCAGGCGGCATGATCGGATTGACTAAGGAACTCCTATTTCGCTGTCTTAGCTGATCGATATGCCTATGACAAACTCGCCCTGATGTATCCAGCAATCTATAATCCGTAGCGCCCAATCGTTGTGCGTCTGTGCCCGGAGACCAACGCTCCGCTCCGCGATACTGGCGTAGCCACACGGGCTCACCGTCGCGCAGCGCGCGCCGCCCCCCGGCGCCCCCGGCGCCCCCGCGTACAACACTCTGCCGCTCCTGCGCCGCCTGTACTCTCACCCCACAGTCCGAACGCAGCAGATCGAACTTTGTTCTTAGCGGTCGCCCCAGCATGAGTGAAGCTGGGCTCTCTCCGGTAGTGCAATGCGGAGCGTTGCGGTAATATAATAAAAATGTCTGGATGGCTAAGTCCAGATGGCTAAGTCCAGATTAGCGCTCTGTCGCATATAGTACGTACGGCATTTTCCGCAGCTCCATTTGAAGCGGGGTGATAAGGCGCTGAAAATGAATGTTGAACGCCCTGTCTACTTAAATAGCCTGCTACTTCGCTACTGGTAAACGGAGGTCCATTGTCCGTCACCAGTTGTTTAGGTATCCCCCATCTCGCGAATAGGTCGCTAAATTTGCTAATTACGTGATTACTACTAGTACTAGGTACACTAAACACTTCCAGCCACTTGGTTCTGGCGTCTATAACCACCAAAAATATTTTTCCATTAATAGGACCCAAAAAGTCTGCATGTATCTGTGCCCACTGCTGGGCAGGCCACGGCCAAGGTGCGGGCGCTCGGCGCGGCGGCGCGTCGGCCTCCGCGGCGCACAATGCGCAGCCTCGGCACAAGCTTCTACCGCCTCGTCCGCGCCCGGCCACCAAACATAACTACGTGCAATAGCCTTTGTTTTTACTATGCCCATGTGACTTTCGTGAAGGTCACGCAAAATTTTCTGTGTACAACTTGTAGGGATTACTATGCGGTGCCCCCACATGACGCAACCCAGTTCTTCATATAACTCATTTTTACGGTTAAAATACGGTTGCAATGCTTTTATTTCATTACCTGCGGGCCACCCATACCGAATGTAACCTAGAACCCTACTCAACAAAGGATCGTGAAATGTTTGCTCTTTTACCTTCTGGTAATCTAACAACATTTCATTGTTTACATAATGTAAATAACTTTGTTCAGGCAACTGCAATGTATCTTTAGCTTTTGCTGGAATCGGCAACCGTGACAAACTATCAGCGCCGTCATCTTTTGTATTAATATATTCAATGTCATACGTGTATGCTGCCAGAATAATAGCCCAGCGCTGCAACCGGCTGGCTGCCATCATTGGAATTCCTTGCTTATGGAATTAATTCCTGGACCAAATATGCTCACGAGTGGTTTGTTATCCGTTCGCAAAGTAAACTTGCGGCCGTAAATGTATTGATGTCATAATCAACCCATTATGTCCCCACCGAGGGGCACGGGTCTCTTCCCTGAGGAAGGTATAGGCCATACTCCACCATGGGGGCCAAGTCCGGATTGGTGGAGGCTTGTAAGACTAGTGGCTGGTCTTACTGTCAGAAGTTTTCAAGCCACCCTAGGGCCTCTGACTTGGCTTAACGACTGCCATCTATCGACGGCAGCCGGCACCAACTGCTTAACGTGCCTTGCGAAGCACGGAATCGCTCGGAAAAATGCCACTAGCGTTAGTCATAGACGGTGACCCATCCATGGACTGAACGCGCCGTATGTTGCTTAACCTTAGTGATCGTTTAAGATCACTCAGGCAGCCCAGGCTACGAGCGATTCTGGAATTAATTCCTGGACCAAATATGCTCACGAGTGGTTTGTTATCCGTTCGCAAAGTAAACTTGCGGCCGTAAATGTATTGATGTAATTTTTGCAAACTGAACACTATTGCTAATGCCTCACGGTCTATCTGTGAATAATTTTTTTCAGCTTGTGATAAGGTGCGCGATACATAGGAAACCGGTCGCTCGTGCCCCTCCTCGCAGACCTGTGTCAACACACTCATTTTCTTTTTCATTATTTTTTCTTTTTTTTTTTTCTTTAAACGATGATTCACATTTTTAACTCCAATCCCACTGCCTCCCCTTTTTTAAAAGTTCATACAATGGTGCTAAAATATTACTAATATTTTTTATGAATCGGGCATAGAAATTAACTAACCCTAAAAACGAACGTAATTGTGAAATGTTTGTGGGTCGCGGTATTTTTACCACCGCCTCTACTTTTTCTGTGTCACTTTGATTCCCTCTTTCGATATTATGAATCCTAAGTACTTTACATCACTCATCATGAACAAACATTTTTGTTCTTTCAGTTTCAGGCCGATCTTGCAGTCTACGCAAAACTTTTTCGATTAAGAGGAGATGTGACTTTTTATCCGCACTTACTAGGATAATATCATCCAAAAACACTTGAACGTTTGGAATATCACTCAATAGCATTGACATTATACGTTGAAAAATTCCAGGACTCGAAGATAAACCGTATACTAGACGTTTATATTTGAATAACCCTTTGTGTGTATTGATAACCGTTAAATTATCTGGGTCATCAATTTCTATCTGATTGTAAGCTTGTGAAAGGTCAATTTTTGAAAAGTACCTTGCCCCACTAAGTCCTTCCAGTAAGTCCTCCACCTTAGGTAAAGGGTATTTATCGATCAGCAAAACAGGGTTCAGGGTTCAGGTACTTTATAGTCCGCACAGATACGCAAGCCGCCATCAGCCTTACGGACGGGTACTAAAGGAGTAGCCCAGTCCGACGTCTCCACGGGCTCAATGACACCCTCCCTGAGCATGCCGTCTAGCTCCGCGTCGACGCGCTCGCGCAGCGCGTACGGCGGCGGGCGCGCGCGGCAGAACACCGGCACGGCGCCCTCCCGCACGTGCAGCTTCGCCTTGCCCCTACTGTACCTTCCGAGTCCACCGCTGAATAGCCCCTTATATCTGTCGAGTAACAATGACACATCATTATCGTCCCTAGCCAAATTATCTTGTTCGTCAATGTTGTTGGAATTGCTTGTCGAAAATATAGGAATTTGTATTCCTAACTCGGTTAGCCATTGGCGACCTAATAGTGAAGTCGTGCCCCCTTCGATAACGAACAGTTCTAAATTTTTCGAGATTGGCCATAAAATACCTTTGGTTTTATTACTCCCAGTGGTTTAATTCGACTACCATCATAGAATCTTAACACTAAATTATAAGGTTCAATTTGGTGCGATCTGAAATAAGTATAATATGTTGATTTACTAATGCACGATACCGCAGAACCTGTGTCTACCTCCATTTTCAAATGAACATTCTCAGGTCATGCTCACCGGTCTATAACCGTTTAAACTTAGTTGATGCATTTCTTCCTCCAGCTCCGACTCCGACAGATCTTCTGAGTAGTTGTCGCAGTGGGACGCTGAGGGATCCGGTGCGGCTTCCACGTGATGCACCTTTCGGTTCGCGTCGCGCGGGCGCGACCCCCCCGACTGGAATGAACACTGCCGACGTAGGTGGCCCCGTTGTTTGCATCTACTGCAAATAAACTTTTTGTATCGGCAGTCCTGCCTTAGATGGCTGTCTGCCCCGCAAACTGTGCAGTGTGACTGAGACTGAGCGCTAGTTACGGCGATCCTCTTGAACTGATGTTGAGCCGACCCTGAGCTTGAGCCTGGCGCGGTGCCTGTACGGTTATTTCCAACCTGCCGCGCGCCTGCCGATGACGTCAGCGCTAGTACAGGCGCGACCGGCGCAGGTTCTCGCCCGCGGTCCGTCTGTTCCACCGCCGCCGCATCTCGCTCCGCCGCCTCCAAGGAGCATGACAGTTTGACCGCTGTTTGATAATTCAAATGCTCTTCAGCAAACAGCCTCTGTCGAATGATATCACTCCTTAAACCGCACACAAACTGATCCCGGAGATTTTCTTCCAAATTGACGCCGAATTCACAGAACCTTGATAACTTTTTCAATTCTGTTATATATTGCGACACCGATTCCTCCATCAGTTGCATTCTTTGGCGAAAACGATAGCGTTCCGCCATCTCGGACGGTTGGGGTTGCAGGTGATTACGTAACACATTGACTACCTCCCGGTAATTTAATGAAGCTGGTTTTCTTGGACTAACCAAATTACTAAGCAACTCGTATGCTTCCTCGCCTACTACCGCGATTGATGTTGGTAACCAAAGCTCGTCCTTCACGTCGTTAACCTTATAAAACATTTCCAAGCGTTCCACGTACAAAGTCCAATTCCCGGACGACACATTGAACTCGCCGATTTTTCCCACTGACATTTTTTTACTTTCTCGCGTAGGCTTTCTTTTAATTTTTACACACACAGGTCATAAACCAACACTGTACTGTCTTTTCGTCACTAAAATCCTCGTCAGCCAATGTAATATCGGAGATTCAATAAAATGCATGCGCTTCGATCCAATGTTTATTCTGAACTAAAACTACCCACATACAGTACAAGACCATTAACAGAGCTTGGAGAAACCGGGCCTAAAGCGATTCCGCTGATCGCAAGTTGCGGTTCTCAGTTGTGCTGTACTACGCATTAATGCAAAGCATACAGGAAGAGGTAGATAGGTACATGAATATGTGTTAGAATGGAACTCGCCGAGCGAAGGTCCGACTTTGCACGAATCATCATCATCATCATCAGCCTACCTTTGCCCACTGCTGGGTATAGACCATTTCTCATCACGCGATACTTCGCGGTCTCTCGCGGTAACTTTGGATGGTATTTTATTGTCATTATCCGCAACATCATTTCTATATGTCTCCAACACAGGTAAGAACGACCAGCGACTTAGAGTTAGGATTGTGGTTACTTGGGCAGATAACAGGCAGTCAAAGGTATAAAATAGTGCCTTAAATTCCTTGAAGTATAAAGTTAGTTTTTTATGTTTCCTTCAGGATAACTTTAGAAATCAAGGTATCCATTGCTGGACACTTTTGACAGTTATTACCCCCTGCCAGATACTCCTAAGCTTTTACGAATTTATTATAATTATACTTTGTTGTTGTTGTTGTTACACTTTATTGCTCAAAAAAAAAATTTAAATAACAGGTTTGTGACAAAAAATACGTGCAAAAGCGGACTTATTTCTAAAGAAATTTCTTCCAGCCAGCCTAGAAAATTGGAATGTTAAAAAAGTATTCGTGTAAATTATAATTAATTGGCGCGTTATTTTATTTTAATTTAATTTTATTTTATTCAAAAGGGCTAAAGGGCTGTACTCTTTTAAACTGCAACGCGTCATGGAATTTTGACATCTATTTTAATTGTTTTGTCTTTCATTTGCAACACGATGCAATACAAAATGTCATAATGTTCAGAATTAACTCATCGCCAATTCCATTATAAAGTCATCACGCATAACACTTTACTAAGAAATCGTATCCGTGTCTCGTAAGCCTCGGGCCTCGTCTGTAGCGACCTTCAGCTAATTTCTATTGGCACCATTTCCCAACGCACGCGCACCCATCTCTGATGACGGCATAGAAGATTCTCTTGCTTACCTAATCGTCATGCCTGTTAATTATAAAATTCTATCTGAATATCTATTTAAACCCAAAAAAAAAATATAAGCATACTGAGACTAAAATCACTTAATACTCTGCGTGAAATTTATCAATTAATTGTGTTAAAAGTATAGGTTACATTATAGTGATTGTAGTCTCAGTATGCTTATAAAAACTTTTAATGTGGTTATAGATATTCAGATAACATTTTATAATTCACAGGCATGACGAGAAACTTACGGTTGACCAGGGCCTCAATTCTCTTAGTGCATTATAGTTCAGTGATTCATGGTCGGGTTACGTGACATTTTTTTTAATTCCATTGACGCGTAGATATATCGCAGTCATGCAACTGTCATTGTACTACAATCATTAGCATTGCCTAATTACATTTCATTGCCGCTTCAAGTCAACGCACGCACGCGTATTCGTAATTCTACGCGACAATGGAATTAAAAATCGTGTCACGTGACCCGACCTTACTATTCACTACAAGAATTTTATGATGATAGATAGACATTACATAATAAATTAATGAATAAGTACTAGAGCTCCAAGAAGGTGTTATGTAAGCGTGTATATAAAAATGTATGTAATGAATAATGTAATTTACCAGGAATAATGAGGACTAATGAGGTGTATATAAAAATGTATGTAATGCATAATGTATTTTACCAGGACTAATGAGGAATTTAATGATTATTTTTAATTTTATGAATTTAATAATTTTATTTTATTTTGGATTAATATTGATAACAACAGTTCTCAGCACCTATTTATGTGAAAGCTAATATATTTATATACGTTAATTTACGTTAATATTTTAGAATTTTAATGTCAACATCTTTTTAAGTGAGTTGAATGTATAGCATAATAGTATTGTAGTGCCCTTACAGGGTGTCATGTACCTTATCAAATTATATTTACCAGCTGTAATATTCACATGACATAACAATAAATGATTGATTGATTGATTGATTGACCATGTAAATGTAATTTAACTATAATTCACTAATAGAATCGAGGCCCTGGTAGATACCAAAACTAAGTATTCCATTCGTAAAATATTGCTGGAAACTCTGGGTTACTTGTATGAAAATATGGTCAGGTAAAGGACGCGTAGCTTTCAGCCTTCTTATAGTTCTTACATGTAGACCAGCATTTCCTACGCTTGTTTCATTCACCCTGAGTTTTTAATATATTATTCGTTGACGAATCTGTTTTCTAAAGGCTTGGAAAGAAAATTGTTCCGTATTGTTTTTTTATAACTTTTCCCGTAGTAAAGACATTTTTTTATGATGTGTATAATTTTCAAGTTTTGCCCTGTTATTTGTATTACAAGAAGATATTACTTCTTGCCAAATATCATATTCTAGGTCAACGGGAAGTACCTTATGAATTTTGATTACCTTGAGTGTCGGAATATACGTGATTGGTTGGAGGTCGGTTTTTGAAAAAGATTCCAAATTACGTAGAGTAGAGGAATGGGTTTCGGAAGAAAAAATAACAATGAAGAAAAATCTCCAAAACAAATGAAACAGAATTCAACGCAAATTCTAATTAACTTGCTTTTCTGTTGCGTCGTCGGATTGTCTTTATTTTGCGGGACCCAAACGCAATATTGGACTTTTTGACTTTTTAGAAAACCAGTTCCACTTGCACCTTGTGGTCGCCACTCCGACATCTATTTCTTTTATCCACTTACATCTCTTGGAACCTTGAATGATGTGCCTTTGCTCTATACTTTAACTTTGGACTAATGATGTTGAACTTACGACGAACTCTGTGCGCAGCGGTTGCCGGATCGGCCTACCATGCGAGAGGATTCGCGTTCGAATCTTGGCTGGGGACAAAAAAACAATGGGTTGAGTCTTGGGAGTTTACATGTTTCTCTATTCACAGGCCTGTAATATAGGCTAGGCTAAAACGGAGTTAGCCTTCGCGTTTTCTCCCCTCGCTGCAACAATATTGCACCTCTAGTTTCCACACTCGGCGTTACATAAGCAACCTGAATCACACAGCATTGAGCAGCGTCTGCCTCGCCGAGCGTGCCTTCCGCGTGTCCGGCCCTTACGCCTGAGCTGGCCCTCTCTTTCGACGACTGTACGAATATATTTTATTGTTTATCAGACTCTTAGACAGACGTGAACTTTGTCGAGGGCACATATTATTTCCGAAATAAATTTTCTGCACCCAGACAAATTTTGGCCTGATCGCAGACATTACTTGTTGAGATATGACTTCATGTGGCCTTACAATATAATGTGTCCGGCCCGAAGGCAGCGGCTAACATAGTACATTATTATTATTATTATTATTATTATTATTATTAATTCTTTATTGCACAAAACAAAAATAGTGTACAAAAGGTGGACATTGATAGACATTCAACAACAGAATTCTCTACGTTCAAATAATTATTTTGATTTGATTTTTATAATGTTGCTATTATCAGTAAGGCCATTTTTTGGCAAACTGTAATTTAAACAAATAAATAAATCTAAATCTGAATCCCGATTTAGATTTATTAATTCTGACATTAGATTTATTTATTTATTCTCAAAATCTGAAATCAGATTTAGATGATTTATTTAATTGTTTCTTACAAATAGGTAAATAAATCTGAATCTGAATCCTCGACAGGGTCAGTGAATGAGATCTAAACCTAATTGCTGTGGGTAACAATTTTATGTCGGTCAGAGCTATCTCTACACCAAGTAGCCGTTAACCGTTTGAGGCATCTCAGAGTAAAGCCTTGATATCGCGTGACAATTGAATTGTTTGCGCTAAATTGCAATTAAGGTTTATTGGCAATTTTAGTGTGATGAATCGCTATTGTTCCAAATTGTAAAACCATTATTTTGAACCGAAAAGTATCGGTTCAAAATAATGGTTTGATCAGCAAAATCAGCAGCCCGCGTCCCGGGTTCCGTAGTTTGCCGTCAAAATGTACAGACTCTAACAGAACCCTCCGTCTAAAGTCTGTATAGTTGTTTTGACGGAATAAGCAAATTGGATATTATTGGATAAAACAATCAAAGGATCATGAGTAAAATGTGAGGCCAGAAAATCGTTATGTTTGTTCATCGATCAGCCGTACTCCGCGCCTGTGTGCTTTAGGGCCTCATCGTAGTGATCAAACAGAACCGTACTGGAATGCAAGCATGCTAATTACTAAATAAAACAAATCTACGTGACGACCGGTTATTTGTTAGGGCTCCGCCTGTATATGTAAAAAATATTAGTTTTAAACATCCTGTGTGATGTGATTGTCATCAAACACAGCATTGGACATTGAGGAGCGTAAGGTTAACTTATATAAATATATATATTAAATATATATTTAATTTATATGTTAAATGCCCATGGATTTATCACACGCCTCAATGGAAATAAACATAACATAAACATTTACATACAGGCACATACATTGCTTCTGGCCCCACACTAGGATATCCTGTATCTTATGATGACTCAGTTTAATACATTAATATAACGCATGGTTGGATCAAGGAGAATAAATAGTGGTGAACTCCGAGAAGTAACAGTATAGGAATGTTCCCTATTCCCAAAACTCCCAGTGCCGTATTTATACATTTTTATTGATATCATAATGCACCTACATTAAAAAAAATAGTACAATGCGGCGGACTTAATGATATAAGCATTTTCTACCAATTAACCGCAGAGGTAGGCGAGACAAAAAATAATTTTATTAAATAAAATTTAAAAACGTATTTATGTAGATAGATATTTAAATATCTGTATCTGTAATGAATGCTCGAATTAGAAGCACAAATGTTTCACAGTTGTAACAGTTTCAAATATTGATAAAGGCTAGAAAGTCCTGTTACTTGAGTATATTCTCAGCTGTATATCAATAGCCGCGATGCTGAAAAAGCTCGGAAACACTACGACACATCTACTTTTAGATAATTACACTCAATTCGGGTACGTTACAGACTACTTTGCAAATACAAAGGTTTGCTGTAGATATTACAACACTAACTATATTTGTTCGAACCATATTATTATTTTTTTACCGTCCCATGTGAACTAACATATTTGCCGGTGTTATGTCAAACGTTTCTACACCGTTAGCCAAGAGGTCGCAATTTACCTATTTATTTGTGGAAAACAAAAAGCTAAGAGTAATATAGTAAATTACTTCCAGACAACTAAGTATGCCTTCATCTTGTGATGACGGGCATTCAATGCTAATTAATTTCTTTAGTTGCCGGAAGAAACGCTGGAAATCTATTCCATCGTTAAGTTCCGAGTTAGCGGATTAAGATGAGTCGGTGAATTTCACTTGATATCTTGATGATCCGAAGTTCCTTATTGGTTCTCTTACATTATGTAATAGTTCAACAGGTTCTCTCCAGTTCTGCCTGACAGAACAGGCCAAGAGGTTCCCGCTATGTAATCTTTTCACTGTTTGGAGTTTAGTTGTCCAATTTTTTGCAAATGGGTAACATTTTTAAGTTTTAGTAGTGCTACTGTTGAAAATAATATTTCACTTTAAAACCAGCAGTGGGGCACAATAATAGAGGCTACGTAAAAAGGAAAAGAGTCCAAAAATCATTAATTATAATGATAAAAGACTTAAAACATGAATAGCCCTTAAATTATAAATTGTAGTTTTTGCTTTTTTTAGGATTTTTCATTTCACAATAATTTACGAAACGCGTCCTAGCTCACACGGTTTTTTTCAACTTGTCTGTATAACACCGCCTGGTTACGGCCCTGAATAGGCGCGAATTACGTAAGCGCAGGACCTGCCTTAGTTCATCGACCGACCTACTGCACAGCTCATTGAAATCTACAAGTCCAAAGGGCTAGGTGAAGGCTGCATCTAATCATGTGCCTCGCAGACTTACCAACAAGCCTTTTAGAGCACGAACTGGTTCCACAAGTCCCTTGGAGTAAAAGTTGCCGATTGCATATGGGTTTTGGCGAAGTGATCATTTTAGCCATTGTTTTTTACTTTGGGATGGTTGGTACCCGGGGTGCCCACCCCGTGCTTATCCAAGCATGGTGATTGACCCCATACTCTCTCTCTCTCTGAGAGAAGGCATGTGCTTCATAGTAGAATGTATGGGCTTCATTTTGATGATGATGACCGGATCTGTGGGAATTCTGAATACATATTGCTTTTTTAGTCCTAACTCCCAGACTGCCTTGGCACTTATAAGATGGGTAAATCAAGTAGAATGGAGTAAATCAGATACGTAATTCATAGGTTGCGTTTGATAATTTCACTAAAATTCTGATGAAAAACTTTTAAGCCCTGAAGCCCCGAGGTGCCGCCGGCGGGTCCGATGTAAGCTACGGCGCATTCCGTCAGGCCCCGTATGGGCCCCGTAGACCGGCCGGGGGCGGTCTTGCAACTGCACTTTGAATCGAATTTTGAAAATGACAGAGACCACATTTGTATGAGCATGTTTTATTCTTTGAAAACTGTGATAAATATAAAATATTACTTTGTGAATAAGTAACTTAGTTGTGAAACAAAAAGTGTTCTAGGCCTGAGTCTTTAAACAAACAATCACGGGGTAAGGATTTAAAGAGCGCAGTTTTTGAAAATGTCAATCAGAGGTTGTGATCTTCAGCAACCCTTGTCTTTATTTTGTGTTTTTATGGCGTGTTTGTGTCTTGAAAATATTCATTATCATTACCAGGCTACCATCAGAGATGCTTCATGCAGTTCTGCGAGCATAATCCGGAGTTCGCTAACATTTTCAGCTGGCCAAATAACGTGGTCGGCGATACGCACAGAACGTGAATGAATAAATATATATGTAGGTATATGATGTAAAACCTTAATGTTTGTGAGTAATGTCATCCAGTATCTCGCGGTTAGACCTACAATTTGTTTGCAACTTCAACGAACATTAGCGTATTTTTTGTCCACAAGCCGTTAGTAAATTACACTTGATATATGACATACTGCACTAGGCTACTGCGATTTTCAATTGCCACATCTCTAACACAGATAACTTAATTACACAGATGGTCAACTTACTAGCACACTAAAAAACGGGAGCCAAATTACAACTGTACTTACGAAACGGATCAGCAATAGAATTGCACGCAATTTGTTAACAGCATCAGGTACAAAGTACATTGAAAATAATGTATGAATCACATCAGAGTAAAGTAGGATTGATAAATCAGCACACCGCAGGACGAAAACTTCTATAAAGCACACCACTTTTCGAGTGCGATACATCGTATCGAGCTGGGCTTGCTAGATAAAGAATCAAATAGATCGTCTGGAAATCAGCTCAAGTTTGAATGAAGTTTCAGTAGGCGTCGAGCTTCTGTACTTTTGCCGACTTTGTCTCAGGTTCCAAATGTTAATTTATGTTTGCCAAAGTAATAAGAATATTAGCGCAATTCATTCCTTTTCAAGTAGCGCAACATTTTGATTTTGAAATCTTAATCAAATTGTATGAATAATTTTATTTTCGCATTGTAAATTTTCGCAGCGTGTAAATTGCAGGTAATCGATTGCAATAAAAACATACATTTATCTATTGAAATTATCTTCAACGGAAATTGTTGTTGCACATGTTTTATTAATTTTATACGATTTTATTAACGGGTGTTAGAGACTGGCTAGCCGTTAAGGCGCTTACCTACCAAGACAGTGGTAGTGGGTTCGATTCCCATTTGTACAACTGGCCTCGGTCTGGGTGTTTTCCATGTTTGTAATGTCCTTGCCTGGTTACCATAGCACAGGGTATCCTAGTTTCTGATGGTCAAGTGATTGTGTTGTGTGGAAAAACATAACATAACAAACATACAGGCACATCATCATCATTAACCCATCATGTCCCCACCGAGGGGCACGGGTCTCTTCCGTGAGGAAGGTATAGGCCATACTCCACCACGTGGGCCAAGTCCGGATTGGTGGAGGCACAATACAGGCACATACTCGTACATTATTACTTAACAGAAGAAATATCAGATTGTAGAGTCTGATGTGGCCATTCGTTGTGATTAAGCCCATACTCTATCACTGAGAGAAGGCATATAAGTAGCAGTTGTTCGAATTGTTAAGTAGTACCCTACAGTTTTAGACGTACCTATATGGATTTACACCCTGTATAACCATAGGCCTCTTTTCTATTCTGTGTGACCGACTCATGATATTATGTTCATAATCAAGGCCTTACACGGTCTGCGTCTAATTCTATAATAGGCTAGTTGCCCTAAAAAATATAATTAGTCCGTCTTTTAGATTATTCGAAAATAAGGGACACGTATTTTTTTATTTGTAAATTTGACCAAAAATGACAAAGATATAGCCCATTAAAGTTACGTGTGACGTCACGCCGTGCTGCATTTATTAGCACGGAGTGACGTCACACCTAACTTTAATGGGCTATATCTTTGTTATTTTTTGTTTAATCGAAAAAAGAAAAAATACGTGTCCAATATTTATTTATAATCTAAAATACGGACTAAATAAAATTAAATTATTTTGACCCTGGAAACTACCCTATTGTCCACTGAGTAGAATCTTCTATTTTTTTATATTTTTTTTATTCACATGGTGTTTTCTTATTTACTGGAGGAACACATCGGTAAATAAACAAGTCCTTGATTCTGTTAGTGCATTATAGTACGATGACAGATACATTCCGGGTCACGAGACGTGTTTTCTCATGACGCCTAGAAGGTTTGATATGTGTTCGCGCGTAAACTTGAAGCGGTAATGAAACTAAATCGCCACGTTCATGCAGTTGTCATTGTGCTCAGTGGCGTAGCTACCCAGGGGCTAGGCGGGGCAGTGCCCCGGGGCCCTCAAGCTCAGGGGGCCCTCGCCAGTAAATATTGTTCGAACTAAACTTTTGAAAATGTTCCTTACCTTACCTACACCAATTTATTAATTGTAATTTATGTTGTTACTGTTTAATATTTTTATTACCAACCCTGGAGTGCACAAAAAGAGCTGATGATAAAGTAGCTTAGAATTTTTAAAGTATTTGTATCACACTATCACACTAATATTATAAACGTGAAAGTTTGTGTATGTGTGTTTATATGTTTGTCAGTCTTTAACGCTGAAACGGCTGGACGGATTTTAATAAAATTTGGTATGGAGTTAGCCGATACCCTGGATTAAAACATAGGCTACGTTTTACCGCGGGGAAATATCTTATTCCTACGGGAAAATCGATGAACCGCGGGTAACACCGCGGGGCACAGCTAGTATTTCATATGTTTACTTGATAAAACCTAACCAGTTCAGATACCAGTGGGGTCCCATTTTTTTATTTGCCCCAGGGCCCTGGGTTACCTAGCTACGCCACTGATTGTGCTACAATGCATTAACAGAATCTAAGTCCAGATAATAGACAGACTGCCTGTTAAAAATGTTTATATGTCGTGTCTGCGGCAGCCGGCCCACCGGGTTAGGCTGCCCAATTAATTAAATATTATAATAACACTATGCAATTAAACCAGTCACTGCGCACGACCTTAACCCGCGCGCACACTGACCGCAAAATTGTCAAACGGTCATGAGAACCCCATTGTGTGCAAAGTTTTACCCGCATGCTGTTGTACGAGTAGTACATAGGTAAGTAAGTATTCTTTGAAGGTGTTTCAATCGTGTACATTAATTGCTGTGTTGGTGTGATTCAATTTTACGTACGTGGTGTGAAACCGCAAATTGTGTGGTCAGTCATGTCTTCATTAGCTTGAACTTATGCTTTCATGAAAAGCAAGTACATTCATATTAAAGGTCCAAATAAAGGGACCTGAAGCCGATCAGTGACGTCAGAGGTGAAAACACATAGAGCCAGTTTCTGAATAAAAATTTTGCTAAGTACCTACTTAGCTGTAGAGCTGTCTCGTCAGATTTCTCAGAACAGAGCGTGACAGAACGTTACTTAAGTGTTTACTTAGTGAAATGCTCAATTCAGAAACCGGCCCTTAGGCTAGGACCTCAAGGTCGCCACTCTAGACCGCAGCTAGTGGAGTTCTTCTATGAAGGCCCTTCCCCCTTATGAGGGACAACAGTTTCTAAACACTTTTCAAAAATACTGTTTTTTACATGCGCCGTTTTAAAACAACATCAATTTAAGCAGTTCAATATTATTAACTGTCTTCAGAGGACAATAAATTGTATCCAGTGTTCAATACAATAATGAGTCATAATTTTAAAATATAAAACTTTATTAATTATGCCAAAACTATTATGAAAATAACTATAGTTTCTTCATTAGCTTTTTCTCCACATAATCTTTGAATTGTGGAATGTTACAAAGACAATATTTTGTTTTCATTATGAATAAAATATTTGATTGATTGATTGAATACTCGTATTGGAGCATCCATTTTTATTGTCTTAAGTGCTTGTGTGTGTGGAAATTAATTATGCATTTATTTTTTGGTACCAAAATACATTTACTTCAAATTTATCTAGCTGTGTCTCGTACCCGTATGAGTAGTCGAAGTTGAAGTTCACGTAGATGCAATTTCATAAAACTAAATAGATTTTCAGACTGATAAACCATCCGGTTCGTCATACGAGCTCTTTTTTATATATAAAATTGATCTTTGTATCCTTGACCCAAAAGAATAGCCAATCCGTTTTGGATACCACGTTAACAAAGAAAAATCGTTTATCTTAATTAGCATCAAGTTATTTTACCATTACGTGCTTTACATTTATTCATGAATGTAGGTCGGCGGTAGACAATTTTCCAAGATGTGGCAATGCTAACAACTATAGTTTGTTGTGTCCATTACAGAACAAAAAGCTCGCAAAGCCCTAGCTTGCCACGCATTGCCAATTTGCCACAACAACCGGCTCTACTTATGTATTACAGCCGCGGTTGGCTGGTGGAAAAGAAGTAAACACGTTTTATTTTAAATTAAGTTGCGTAAGATCACGAAAAACCAGGGTTGAGATAAATAAATAATCGCGATTAAATGTATATAATTATGGATGAAGCTTAATCATCCATTTATGAGCCATAGCAATGCATCAAAGTATCATCTCTGTAGTAAAATACCCGTTACTATTAGTCAAAAGCGAAGTATGTCGTGGAAAAAACATTTTAATTTATATTTTGAAGCATAGATAACTTTCCCTCTAAAATATTTTTCGGATACCCCATAGGAGTTCCATTCCGGGCTATTTACTTTTGATGTAAGAGATTATCGTACCTCAACCGATGTATCTGCTGACAAGAAACGAGGATGTAATTATTGCTGATGAATTAATCTGCATGTAAGATGACACAGGAAGATGTCAAAATGCAAAGGTTAGTTCCGTGATGGGGTGTGCCGAAAATGCTTTATCGGATGTTTTTAATAACCTTGATGGTTCGCTGGTTAATTCTGAGAAACTCGCATACTTTCAATAAGTATATATCTCTCACGAAAATTACTTTTGAATATAAATAAAAGCCCTCACCATTTCCCTGCTGTAGGTCAGAAGTTAAAGGTGCTTTCGCAGAGGAACTTAAACTTTCAAATAAAGGGTATAAGAGCTAGTTTAATAGGGGTGTTACCAAAAAAACGAGAACGGATATTTAACCCGCTACGGTCGAGGACAAGGCCTGCACCTTTTTATTTTGAAAACAAAACGTCAGGGCAAACTACTGTCAAATAAATCCTCGATAATTCATGCTTAATTAATATATAGAGTTGTCATGACTCATGCACGCACAATACCAAATATGATAGTGGTGAGTGAGAACAAGAAGAAGAAACACACGTATTATATCACAAAAACAAAATAAACATTCAAGTTACATAGTATATGCAATGCAACAGATAAAACATAACCATAGAATGTAGTCTGTGGTGTGTCTAGGTTTCCACTTGTTCCACTTATCATCACGGAGTTTTTTGACTTTGTTAGAGCCTTATTAGATCTACAATCAGCATAAATTCAACTAAAATCACAAAAAATTAAAATATAAAATAAAGGAACATTCCGATTGCTGAACAAGCGGGGCCCGAATTCAAAACTAACTCCTTGCGAATCATCTACGTTGGTCCTGCACCTAGATTCTGTTAATGCATTGTAGTATAATGACAACTGCATGAACATGGCGATGCAGTAACATTGCCGCTTCGGGTCTACGCGCGTACACATATCAAACAATCTAGGTGTCAATGGAATTAAAAAACACGTCACGTGACGAACCGTGTATCTGTCGTCGTACTATGTATCGTACTAGTGCATTATAGTACAGACTTATGTACAGAGATGCATTACATACATTACAGTATAGTGCATTACAGAATCGAGGACAAGGTACGCACTAGATTCTGACGAATCCTGACCTTTGCTATCACAATTCTAATCTATTCTAAAAGAATTGTGATAGCAAAGGTCATGATTCGTTCTAAGCTCTTCCCCTTGTGCCATAATATCCATGGTTTTTAGCCAACCGCATAAAATAATACTATCCACGATAAATCTTGCATACAAATGAGCCAAACAGATCCGCTAGCAACAGTTAGTTCATTCAAAAGAGGTCATTTAGAATGTCGGTCATTCCGTTCATAAATCCTTTATTTGGTTTTAACACGGCGCTCCGCCTCTCACGCAGTAAACGACAGTTGTGTGTGTATACCAACTTCACTTTACAATCCCACCAAGCCAAATTAGCACTTCGTTGTATTGTCTCAAGAGTTTTGTAATACGCAAATGTATAATGTGCACCAAGTTATGTCACCGACTGTCTCTCGCAATGGTTGATTCGATATCTTACTTCGATAAGTCGCAACATTCCTTAAGTTTACGAGGTAGGTGTTATAAATTGTAAAGATTGTAGCTTTATATTACAGTCAATTAAAAATGTAACCGACGACGCGAGCTCCGTCTCTGCTCACCATGATTAAGCTCTGCTAATCAAAGCGAAACCTGGGTCGTACTCTTCCAACGGAATAAAGTTATAATGTCTACAGACATTGCTTACGAATGTTTTAGCTCCAAAATTAAAAATTTATTTCAACGTAATACATTTGGAGAGATAGCTCAAGTACTTTCTCACAGCCTTCCTTAATTATGCACTTGAACCTATTCATGGCTTATGTTTAACTTCCCTTCATCGACATCATCATTAACCCATTATGTCCCCGCCGAGGGGCACGAGTCTCTTCCCTGAGGAAGGTATAGGCCATACCACCACGGGGGCCAAGTCCAGATTAGTGGAGGCTTGGAAGTCTACACCCTATTTACTGAAGCGAACGAGTATGTGTCAACATGTCGAAAATTCGGTTTTTCAATATGCCACATTTATTTATATTTAGCAAAGTTATACAAAACGATATGGCTAATAAATGCCAATAAGCAATAAACACAATAACGTGTTAGAGGCGAAACGCGTCGTGCATTGTCTCACACAAGTATTGTTGTCGGTGGTGGTGTGTTCGTGTCTTGCTTCTGCTTGAAAAAGTGGGAAAGAGGGCGGTGCATTATCTAACCGCATGGTGCTTGTGGGATATTAGCGGAATTTAGCAAAGTAATTTTCTCATTTTAATGCCACAATAACACTGTTAAACTAAATATATTATTTTATCATGAAAATGCCATTTGCTTAAGAGATCTATGCCCCAAAAAATACCTAAAATTTCAGTGGTCCTCAAATAAAGCAATCCTACTGCTGCCAAATATTATGTTCGCAACTAGCAAAGATGTAGGACTTTTGTTTAAAGGCCGATTATGATCGATTATTTTATGCTAAAGCGCTACGCAAAGTGTAGGAAGAAGTACGAAGAGCTGACTACGAACCTCTTTTAATTAAAGGCAAAAAAATGTAAGATAGCCACCCCGACGCAATATTTACGCACGATTGACGTTGTTGATGCGAGTGCAACTTCTCTAAACTACTTTATTTTCTTTAGTGTTTGTCTTGTCTTGTTTGGTTGTCTGTCTGTTTTCCTTAAACAGTAGCTACCTAAACACGAGGCAAGCAAAGCTGCGTGCATGTCCTATTTTGATTGACATGTAAGTTTGAGACATGCTGTGTCTTTGTTTACCTTTAGTCGTTCGCTTCAGTAAATAGACGTAGTGGCTGGTCTTAGTGTCAGAAGTTTTCAACCCTAAGGCTTCTGACTTGGCTTAACGACTGCCATCTATCGACGGCAGCTGGCACCAACTGCTTAGCGTGCCTTGCGAAGCACGGAACCGCTCGGAAAAATGCCACTAGCGTTAGTCATATAACGGTCACCCATTCATGCACTGAATGCGCCCTATGTTGCTTAACGTTCGTGATCGTTTAAGATCACTCAGGCAGCCGGGGCTACGAGCGAGCGAGCGATACACCAACTTCTTCTCGTTATTTTAGTTTTGACCAAGTGGCTAATCCTATAGAGTTTATTTTTTATAAGAGTGTATTAGTCTTTGCCTACTCCCCGGGATAAAAAATAAACTCTTCAGTGTATACGAAGAAAATAAAGTACCTACATTAGAAGGTATGGTAGATTTATATAGATGTACGGCCGTATATAATGATGTTATTTGTGTCTTGTGTCCCAATCGGTTCTCAGAAATAGCGTAGCTATATCTAAGAGAAAAACAATGTGTCTGCAGAGAGCGGGGACGAACATTACGTAGATGATGACATTACTGCGTGATAACAACATGATTACTGTCATCACGAAATGTGACATAATAACCCAGAGCTATGAATAATCACCTTGCAAGTGGGTCAGTGTGCCTATTTAATAAGCTCGCCAACGAATACGCGCTAGACTTGTTTGTGGAGCTCAAGAGTTGCGAGATCTCATCAGGAAATTATCCAGTAGTAGCTAACCTACCTCTACCTACCTGTCTCTAATTGCGCGCGAAATAAGTGCTAATACTGAATAATACGAGAGTCCACGGGTGGTACTAATGTGTGATTTATACATTCGTTAGATTAGAAATTTATTTTTGAACGTAAAGAATTTACATTCCGACTGTTGAATCTCAATGTAGTTATAATGTTAGCCACTGCTCTGGGGCCGAATGTGGAGAAAAAGGCAGCGGATAAAAAAATCCACTGTGACCATCTTTTCTCAAATCACCTTCATCATGAACCTATTATGTCCTCACCGAGGGGCACGGGTCTCTTCCCTGAGGAAGGTATAGGGGCCAAGTCTGGATTGGTGGAGGCTTGTAAGACTAGTGGCTGGTCTGACTGTCAGAAGTTTTCATGCTGCCCTAAGGCCTCTGACTTGGCTTAACGACTGCCATCTATCGACTACAGCCGGCACCAACTGCTTAACGTGCCTTTCGAATCACGGAACCACTCGGAAAAATGCCACTAGTTAGCGTTAGTCATAGAACAGTCTCTCATCCATGCACTATCATGCCCTATGTTGCTTAACCGATTGATAGACGATAGTTGATAAACGATTGAAAGTCTCAGGATTTGGTGCTCGTAGCATAGAGGTTCATATACGATATTTTCTGTAACTGCCAATCATTGGTGCGATATCTTCTCTTTCTCCCACACACACACCGACAAACTCACGTGTTTGAATGGAAAACCACGTTAAACTAGATGACCGACTGACACATCAAGCTACTGCCCGTTGTGGGTAGCTGACAGACTATGGCGTAAGCTACTGACCCAAAGTAGGTATGTACAGTACTAACAAGTCTCTTTTACGAAATTAGAAATCTTGAAAACAAGGAAGCTTATTTAAGTACATAGCAACCTCAATTCTACTTATTGTACTTATTGTAGACTTAACCCACAGGCCAATAGGACAATTGGGCTCTAGTGCCACAGGGACTCCTATCTGCTCAATAATAGAGGTCATTTTGTGTTGGTCGAGACTTAAGGTCTTGTGGTTGGTCCGTTCGTTCGTTTTGGTTGTTTGCTAAGGTTTTGAGTGTATAGTGGATTGAGTAGATCTCGATGAGTGAGTACTCACGCATATTAATGATCAATCCATCTGTATATACAGGTCCTTTTGTTACCGATAGAATACAATATTAATTGCATTTTTGTTCAGTTGTGACCCACTGTGCTACAAATAAGCTAGACATTTGGGTCAAACACATACTTACCTACGTTTTTTGCCAATTTCATGTTGATCTTGGTAAGAAGACAGTTGAAAGTATTTTTAGGGTTCAGTGCCTAAAAAGGAAAAAACGGAACCCTTATAGGATCACTTTGTTGTCTGTCCGTCCGTGCATCTGTCTGTCAATACTCTTTATCTCAAGAACGCGTATTGAGTTGAAATGAAAACGATGTTGGTAAGTTCTCAGGTTTAAGTTCCCTTGAAGCTGTGAAAAAATAAAACCTGGTCTTGGTCGATGTTTGTAACTTAAATAAACTTGTTTGTAAACTAAATTGATGATGTTTGTTTGGTCAGGTGACTGTGTTGTGTGAAAGTTATTATTCTAGGTTACTTTAAAAAAATATATGGCAATTTTTGCGGGAAAAAAAGGTATATTTCAATACTCAAGGGAAACTAAATTCATGGGTAACTTCCAGTTGACCTAGAACTATGAAGTATGGCAGGTAATATCATTTTGTATTACAAATACAGGGAAAAATTTTAAAACTATACATTTGTAATTAAATCGTAAAAAAAACTGTCTTCGAAATTCGGAAAACGTTCGGAAAAAACTGCGAGCACGGAACCTTTGGTTGCCGAGCCCGACTCGCTCCTGACCGGTTTTTTTATGTTTGAATTTCACATGATGGGCTCAAATGGGGGCACGTGACGTGCACGTGACACACGCGTGAAAATTAGCATTCCGAAGACAATGCAAAACATTTCCTTGAACTCTTTCCTTTCCCAAAAAATGTTACCTATCATGAACGACGTCACCTCGTGCTGAGACTAACAATGAAAAGAAAGTCGATTTCAGAATATGGTTATAGCTTGAATCTGTTACCAAATTATTGTAATACAGCCACAGGGTGTTTTCACCGCAAAGGGCGAGTTAATTTTGCAAAGGCTTGCTGGGGCATACTTAGTTGTGGTAAGCCCTCCCACCACCTATTCCGCCCAAGTTACTAGTGGACGGAATGACAGTATTACCCTTACTTGCGAAGCAACATAAACAGCTGAGACTATGCCACCGTTTTGAGTAGGTATAGTTATTCACGCACATTATTTTATGAAACAGTACATTAACTTGTTATAGGCAAATATGACAAAAAATGACTACACACCATAACATTCAATGTTTAAAGTTCACTAATAATGGCGCCATTCCATCACGACCTTAAGATAATGTCAATGAATGAGATAATCCCTATTCCGGACTCCAGAATTATTTAAATTGTTTTTAGTGAATAAAAACCGCCTAAAATTAAAACGTAGAAAATATCGACTAACACAGGATTCTTAGAGCGGGTACACACTAGGCGTTTTGAAGCGCGCGCTTTTGTAACGCACGTTGTAAGAACTATGAGGTCTGATTGAAGTGTACACATGCAAACGCGCATTAGGTAGGCGCGCTGTAAGCGTAAAACGCCTAGTGTGTACCCGCTCTTAAACTGCTTCGGAGGTAACTCGAATATATCTTGGGAAATCTTGTAGAACCTTATACTCGTACAGAGCTCCATAGAGGACGTCTTAACTCTTACAAGTATAAGTTCCACTTACCCTCATAATGAAGCTATAACCATCCTAAACAGTTCTCCGCAGGGGTCTTTGCCCCCGTCCTTGCTTCCGCAGCTTTCTCCGAGTTTGTGGGAAATCATAATAGATACGTTCCTTTCCTGCCTCGCTACTCGTGGAACAATGCCAGCTTTTAGTCGCTCGCTTTTGTTAGACGCTGGTCGCCTTGCCCGGCGTGGTGCGATAATTGGACCTCGCTTGTTGTGTAACATCCGAGTCTTCCGGACGAGGATTAAGTGTATTATTTCCTAGCTGTCTTATTCTGTTCAGATCTGTGATAATCTGCTACTAGAACGTCTCTTTCGGGTCTTCAAGTTTGGTTTATCAATTCGAATGAACATACCGTTTGTTTACTTAGGCACTATGTTTTATTGTATCATGATAATATAGGCCTTTAACAATCTTTGAAACAGTTGGCCAATGTCACATTTTCTCTACATAAGTACCGACAACCGAGGATATTCCAAGGAGACGACGACGATGTCTAAATAACAGACGTCACCGTTACTAAAGTAATAATTACCAGAGCAGAGCAAACGCATTGAATACTGCACAAATTATAGCTTATGATCATCCGCAATAGAGTAAGCCATTTGTTTGTGGATCATAGGTACATTTACATTTGGTGTTCAGTCCGGTTTCAAAGCGCTACGTCCTGCCATAAAGGCGTACAAATATTGGTGTGTCAGTATACATAAAAACCTATACCCTATATATATATATTAATGTCACATGCATTTAAACTACTTGAAAATAAAGTTTCAAAAACTTTATACCTAAATCTTGAAATCAGTGACACGGCACATGGAGTGCGAATTCGGAGACATTATTAATGGCGAAATTATGTGAAGCATCTATCATCAATTTTTCCCGAACACAATAAAAAGTGAAACAGCAGTATATTTTCTCCTAAAGCCTTCAGATGGGCTTGCGTCATATCATATCTATCATCTAGGAGCACAAATATCCTCTACCTAAACTCACTGGCTTAGGTTTTGTCTTGGAGATCCAATCCCAAATCAAATGAGTGGCTATAAATAAAACAAGCAAAAAAGCCTTTCTATCTTCACATTTTGCCTCAAAACCCTCTGTCCAGGAAGAAAGGGTCGGTCATCGACCCCGCTCTACATAGCGACCCACATTCCTTAAAACACGTTTCATTGTGCTTCTTTCGAGTTTTTAATGCCTGTAATTATTCCGTAACTTTGTATTGGAAAAAGCTACATCTATCTAACAGAAATTTAAACCACGTAATGGACCGAGATATTGGAAGCAAAACATTGCACTATACAGGAATCTTGGCAGTTGGCGCCCTAATTGAAACCTCTTGGGGCAGAGTGGACTGTGTCACCTACACAGGTGGGCTGCGTATAGGCTGGTTGGCCAACGCGAATGCCGAGAACATCACGGCTCTGTCGTAAGCTGCGACTTGACCGAATGCCATATCCGTAATTGCTAAGCCCGCTCTACACCAACAGCTATACACGCATATCCGTTTCAGGTACTTTTTATCTTGTCCTTTGTTAATACATCTCCTATTTTTGAACTAAAACTTTCGTAAGCACAACACATTGTAAACTTTTAGTCCGGATCTACTTACGGGTGTTGTTATATCGGAAGAGTCCGACCAGGTTTCGCTCCGATTCGCAGAGCTTAATCATGGTGAGCAGAGACGGAGTTCGCGTCGTCGGTTGCTCGTCTCACACGGTTGGACTCTTCCGATATAACAACACCCGTAAGTAGATCCGGACTAAAAGTTTACATCCCCTATTTGGTCGAAGTATGTCCGCCTGGGGTGTTCCTTACCAGCCTTTCCACTCACATTCGCTAGTTATATTAGCTTCGTCAGTCTTTCTTCATTCATCCTATCCACATGTCCAAACCAACGCAACGTTCCTTTCTCAATTTTCATTATTGGATTGTAATCACCAATAAGGACAGATAAAACGATGAGTGAATTCCATAGCCAAAGGAAGTCGAAGGTAGTTACTGGTTATATTATAGCTCGCAATGGGGACAAGTTCAAGACCCTATCTTCTCGAGCTCTATGATGACATAATTGCGGTAACCGCGTGTTTACTTTACTTAACTGGTAAAGCACATCCTGACGCGGCTTGGGATTGGATTCGGGTAGATGTCCAAATATAAGTATGGTCTTTTGGGCCACATTATTTTATTTTAGTTTATTAGGGAAACTTGCAGCTTACATAAAAAATTAGCACATTTGATTTTACTAAAATCTAAAAATAAGTTTTCACATATGGTAACAATGTAACAAAAAAGTGCAAATATGATAAGTTTAAACTACACTACAGCACCAAGAACGCGGCCATGGATGGTTTTTGATTGGTTTATATTATGCAATAAAGTGTAATCAACAACAACAAAAGAAAATACCTAATTCACCACTGCCATAAGACCAAATTAAACAATTGGGTAGGTATATCCATGAAGAATAGTCATTATTTACGTGTCATAAAAGGAACCGAAATGATGTTTGGTGATTTTTTGCCGTGGATATGCTCTGGTTTTCAGCAGTCCAGTCTTACAAGGTTTGGACTGAACGAGGATAGCTTCTGACCACACCCACAGAAAGGGAAACCTCGCTAATGAGTAACTGCATATTGACACTGACGTGTGCGTTACAATACCACAACAAATAGACTCATGCGTTGACATTCGGGCGTGGATCGAGTTACAAGCGAAAGTAGATTTAATTGTCAACGGAAATAGATACTTCCACTGGGTATGGAGGCCGGAACTCACGAGGGTGTGGTAAGCTTAGAAAGCAGTAGACAATTATTAGTGCAATTGGGACCCAACTAGGAGAGCCGTGTGGTCACACCGCACTCAACACGTATCATCTCTCCAAATGTGCTATCAATTGGCAAGCAGTGAGTATACGGTGAAGTGTGCACAGTGTCGAAGTGCCTATAACTTTCGTCAAATAATAAAAATATGTCCCGTAACAATTATGTATAGGTTTTGTGTGTAGTGTGAGTCACGTGTGACTTCACAATGAAATTCAAAATCAAAATAAAATACTTTTTATTCATAATAAAAACAAAACGTTTACTTTATGAGCGTCAAAGTTGTTAGTTTCACAATGAATAGATTATACGTAAAAGAAGCTAACAAAAAAACTGCACATTTATTCTTTTCAAAACAGTTTTAGCTTAATTAACAAACTTATAAAAGTTAGAAAGTTCAAACTTAAAAAAGATTTAATTAGAAATATTTTTTAACACTAGACACAATACGCTACTTGCCTCGTATCAAATTTGACGCGATAAATGGATATTTCCTGTAGTATCTAACGTAAGAAACCGAAATATATTGACTTTGCTAAGTAAATATGCAGGATGGCTGCAAAATTTGCAAATAAAAAAAATCTTTTTCGCTTTTAAATCGAAACGGTGAAAACACTATCCGCCATCTTGAAAGCACCTTTGGTTGTAAACAAACATCTGTCAGTCGTGCGTGCGTAGGTTCTATTGTGACTCATACTTCTTTCGTGGCAGGAACTCTACCTATGTTGAATGTCAAACTTTGTTTACAGACGTAGAGGACTTCAAACCATAGACAAAAATGGCGGACCGCGTTTTTAGCTGTTTAGCAAAGCAACGTTTTAAAATAATGATTTTGTTGCTTTTAGGTCCTCAAAAAATATACTAAAATATTTTTTGGTCTAATGGAAGAGATATTTAGCATTTAAGACATACTTGAAAAAAGAGTCAAGTAGCGGATTGTCCACACTAACAACTTTGGCGTTTATAAAGTAAACATTTTGTTTTTTTGTGAATAAAATATTTGAATTTAAACTTTCACTATATAGTATAAAGAAAATCCTCGAGTCTTCTGCAATAAAAAACACTTAACAGAAGAAGAAATTTAGAAGATTCTTTGTAGTTACGATTACGCTAAATGAATAAACAATATAAGTTTGTCCAACCAACGGCAACCTTTAACTACACAGCCACACCAAAATCCTATGACTACCAACAAGATGGTCAACCGGTTATCTGCAAGATGTGATTCCGGCCAGTACGTAATGGACGGTTCACTGAAGGCCAACCTTGGACCACGCGCACGCACTACCGCGAGGCGGACAGTTGCGCAAGCGCAAGACACGTCTATCGGGACGCGCTTTCTCTGTTTGACACTGCGCGGAGACTGAACACCGAGACGCAAAAGGTTGGACTTGAACTCAAATGCCACCTAAGGTTTAAGGTTTAAAGTATTAATTTCTCATAAGAACGATTTAACATTTCATTCACATAAAATGAGAAAAATTATAATCTAAGTAACATTTGTAAACATAAGCATGCAACATCTCATATCTATTTACCTATTACATTTTATATCATTCTTTAATGTGACCTCTTAATACTAACTTAAATCCCGTTAGCGTTTCTGAATCTTTTATGTCTTTCGGTAGCTTGTTGAACATTTGTACTCCTTCAAACAGAATTGTCATTTTTCCGTATTGGATTTTCCGTATTCCGTAGCGTGGTGCATAAAGGTTGTAAGTGATTTTTAGTGCGAGTCTGGTATCTTCTGTGGTGCTTTAGCTTAAACTTTATATTAGATTGGATCACCTACCTCAGATTGTAGACATTTTCTTTGACGAAGTAGACATGTATTAAAATTTGCAAAGGCTACCCTTTTCTTTCAGCAACTTTCCATCATAAGATTGTGTTGAATAAATTGCAATTAGATTTTTTTAAACATATATTTACATACAGTACATATATTTCTTCTGGCCCTCCACTAGGATACCCTGTGTCATGGGGACCAGAAACAGTGACATCACAAACATGTAAACATCCATAAGATCAGCGTTAAATGTACTATTTTGACTGTCTCGTTGGTCTAGCCGTTAAGGCGTTTAACTACCAAGACAGAGTTCGTAGGGTCTATTCCTACTGGTGACCGCCGTATATTTGTACGAATGGCCTCAGTCTGGGTGTATTTGTATGTACCACACGGGGCATCCTAGTTTGGAACCAGGTCAAGTGATTGTGTTGTGTGGAAGGTTTTTATTTATTTATTATTATTATTTGAGTCTATACCTCTGTAAATGTTGTTTGTTTTGGAGGTGTACTGTGCACACTGTATAGGCTGGTACTCGGCCTCTATCTATCCCGTGCGATGGAAGAAGACGAGGCCTAAAATCCATCTTGTATGCATACAGACTTGTATGGTTACTACCTCCATATTGAATTTAGAAGGAAATTCAATGCTACCTCTTAATGGCGAGCCGATATTTGTGTCGATCCATGATATAATCTATTTAATGCATGATTGAGCGACAAACATCAAATTTTTATTTATGGCCTCGTAGAAATTAGAATACAAAGGGCCCTCTGCTCTTGGGCGGACTTTCTGTATCACTCTATGTCGCACTGCAATACTGTCTTCTGTCGTAATGGATCATATCAATAACAATTTGAGAGCGAAAGCGTGCGCCGTTTGTCTGCAACCTGACACAATTTGAGATTTTATGACTGTTCAATTTAATTTCAGTTAAACAACTAGACCTCCTACTAAAAAGCTTATGTGACATCTTAACAATAAACTCACTACTATTTTTTGGGGTTCCGTACCGGTACTTGTAAATGTTGCAAAGTGGAACTCAATCAACCAGTCAACAAACTCCAATTCTAACCCCCGGTTTCTTGAACGCTAACAGTTTGTTAACAGTTGTCAGTTGGAAAAAGTGCATACAAAAAAAAACAACTGACGGCTGCTAACAGTAGATTAACTAACTGTTAGCGTTCGGGAAACCGGGGGTAAGTATCGCAAACAAATTAATCAAACAGTATGTGTTGCTTTTAACATTGTTTTGTGTAGTTGGTCTCATATAGCTTACGAAAAAATTTCTTACACTATTTATACTGTAAACGGAACCATCGGTGCGCACTGTATCGCACTTGGCCGGTTAGAGTTTAACGTGTAGAATTTTCGTTGGATTATTTTTTATTGTTAAATTTTTTTTCGTTTAGAATTATTCTTCTCAATGCGACTGTTTAAGGTAGAAATAAAGAAGAATAAGAAGCGATCTATACTAAGTGACTACACATTTCTGCATCAGCCAAACAACCGTAAATACGGTAGTGGCATACACTCTTTCAAGAAATTAAACAATACAACCTTAGCTACCGCTCATTAGGATCCTAAATATATGCCAAACAGCGCACAATCGAACAGTGACCTTAGGCAAGCGATGGACGAAGCATACAAAGCGTTTATTGCGACGGGTACCGTAATTCGCATGCATCGACCGCCGAATTGCTAAATAAAATAATGGCACCGGTCATCTGGCCCACATAGATACTGCAATCGCAATATAGGAGCTTCCAGAACGTCAGCGCTAGCTGGGCGTTTTACTTAAACCGCCACATTAAAGATTCACACCAAAGACTGGGGTGGCAACCGAGGACCGGACTTAGAAGTGTAGGCCGACCCCCAGCCAGGTGGCGTGACGACATCGACAAGGCAGCAGGGAAGACCTGGAGAAGAACAGCGCAAAACAGAAACGACTGGCGTTTGCATGAAGAGGCCCTTGTCCAACAGTGGATATCGGAAGATGATGATGATGATGATGAAAAAATTCATATAGTCCCATCGCAAGCGACGGTTGAACGTACTGATTTTTAGGTAAATACATCATAATTCACACAGAATTATTTCTTCAGAGTTAGCAAGCTCTAGGTGTTATGCGAGCAGGATACTCGCAAAGCAGTCCACAAATTGATTACAATGTGAAACACCTAGTAAAATACACAATTAAAAGCTTTACTCGTCGGGGTATAAATACTGAGAACCATTCAATAAAATAAGCCAGCGTCGACGATACGGGGTTGATTAAATGCTTAACGCATTCCTTCCTAACGCTACTTCTCCTACTGAATTAGTGGAAACCAACACAGACGGGATCGTGTTATCGACTTCATTATTATAAGAAATTAAAAATGAACAAACACCTTCGATCAGTTGCGTTATGTTCTTGAAAAGAACATTGAAAAATCTTTGTTATGGTGTCCGGTGACGGCCCACCAAATATTTTACAGGCTAAATCAGAGTATGTAATCACTAGGTTAAATCACCTAAATTCATTATGCTCAAGACGTAAGCCATGAAACGCTTTCTCTGTTGCACTGAACTTCTGTTTTTTGCGTATTGGTGGCACAATGCAGCCGGCGACCTTGACTAGTGGACGTTGATTGATGGCATATAAATAAGGTGGCAGTGGCTGAAAACTGGCGCGCAATCATTGGTGACCAGTTGAATATTAGTACCTTGACGAACTCAAATAAATCAGCCATTGTTATGTCTTACCTAAATGCTAGCCCTTGCAATAATAATAAATTCTACACAACATGAGGGAAGCACGTTATAAAACAGGCTCCCAGTGGAAATTGAACCCACGACCTCTGTCTTGTTAGGTAAGCTCCTAAACGCGTAGACCAACGAGGCAGTCACAACAAAAAAATCAAAGCCTAAAGCCAAAAAATGTTGGCTTTTGTTGGCCAACATTTATTGGAACCTGGAATTTATTTTCCTGAGGATTTGTAGCACCCTGACCTAAGTTTGTGCAAAGTGCAATCAAGGCCGGTTTCTGAATTGAGAATTGAGTGAATTGAGAATTTATGAATTGATTCATCCTCTTTTGTGAGAAATTTGACGAGACTGCACTAGAGTTAAGTAGTTACTTAGCGAAATTAACACTGCTGGACACACGCGTCCCCTTCCACGCCACTTCCTTCAATCCTCAGCCATCCTCGCCCATCCTTTGCCAGCAAAGCGAGAGGTCCGAAAGAAGGGTGCGGACCCTGGCTGGGGACGAAAAAATCCCCCAGGTCTTGGATGTTTACACGTTTGTGATTCATCCTAGTGTGGGGCCAGAAGCAATGTACGTGCCAGACCACAAGAATCTGCGATTCCATTTATTGTAGTTTCAGTGCACGAATCCATTAATCTTAGCGCTAATTCACAAGGCCGGTGGTTTGAAATAGACTCTCAATTAAAATAAAAAGAAAATCTATTTAGTATGACCTTGACTTGTTAATGATTGCATTAAAGTTATTTCAGCGTTTCTTTTCGATTAATATCATAATTCGGCAGGTTTGATCTGCTAATCTTAGCGCCTTTCAAGACGTGAAGGATTTTACAACATTAGCGCATGCAAAGTGAGTGTCACACTTCCGCAGTTTTTAGTTAATGTATTTGGGAATTTCTCCACGAGGTCCGAATTTGACGGCCCGGCGCATAACATGTCCAGATTATCAAAATATACCCCTGTAAAAAATACTACAGTGTCCTCTAGGTTCTCGCCTACCTGGAGAACATGGAAATTTTGCTGAAAACCGTTTGCAACTCACAGAAAAAAAATCTGAAATGGCTGAAAATGACCTTCGGTGGCTTGTCCCCAACCCAAAACTTGACAATTTATAATTATTTCTATAAAACTCAGACTGTTTTCCGGGAATCTATTTATGTTCACATATTGTCAGATAGCTAAAGTACCTCTCATTTAAATATCATAAGAATCTAATCAATAGTTTGCCTACAATAGCAAGATGTTTGAGTGTCCCTTGCTTGTGCCTGAATTCGGTGGCACTTATGAACCAAGCGTTTCTTCGGTAGTAGAACACTCTAGGAATTCACGGTGTGGACGAGCCATTATGTCAGTCACCTCGCAGCGCCCGAGGTCAACGGACGGGTGATTGAATGAAAGTCTTGGGAAATATCAGGGTAAGTAATTCATTCTTCAGATTTGGTCCAGGGCACACTTTGACTTCGGTGGAGGTGTTATTAGGAAGAATACTTATTGACTGTAAAATCTAGTGCCTACTGCATAATTTATCTCAGTGACTACTTTCTAGTGCCTTGAGCTGGGGTTGATACGTGGTGTTGTATAACAGTGAACTTGAAAAAACTATCTTTTCTGATTTCGGAGGCTTTTTGAGCACCAAAGTCAGAAAAACTTCCACCGAAGTCAAATTTGCCTGATTTCAGTGTATTTCGTTCGACTTTAGAGAACCGAGGTTCCTTACTTGTAAGTTTCAAGTAGGATATGCGCATTTTTATGGAAAAGTAATCGCTAACTGTGAAAGAAAACATAGTGTGGAAACCTACAAATAGTTTTACACGTGTAGATTTTCTTTACTGTTAATAACAACGACAAAAATATGTTGTTTCTGTCATAATTGATTTCAGTCAGATTTAAAACTGCTGCAGCAGCAACTACGTGCCTACGTTAACTTGAAAATGTGAAACATGTGTATGTGTGTGTTTATTATGTCTGTGTTTGTGAATTATGTGAATGTGTCAACAATGACAAGTTTAAAGTACCTACAAGAAAGAAAGTGTTTGAAACATAGTTTGAGTGAAAGAAACATAGTTTTCTTATAGTTTGTGGTCAGTCGGTGTGTACGTTTATGTAGGTATGTACAGTAGGCTCTACATCAACTTACTCTACCTACCATTCAATTCTCTTTGACAAGAGGTTGTGTAACGGACCAGGTTCCGTACATGTGCTCACGATCGATAATATAATCTGAATTGTTTTTTTGTCGAGAGGTTTTCGAATGGAAGTTAGGAGGAACCGAGACATAGCTTAGTTTATTTACTTTTCCTAAGTAAAATACAGCTAGTTATATTTTGTTCTTTCATCAACAGTATTTGGTTGTGTTTAAATGGTGCAACAAAAATTTGGGGATGATAATTGGGGTTTGGTAACAACATCTAGTGACGAGGAGGCACACACAACTAATAAATATTGATAATTGGAAACTCGCCAACTATCGCTAAATCGCGACACAACAGTTCACCACAATGTGCATACCTAGATGGCCCACTAGGTTGAGGCTAGGAAAGCTAGCTGTAAAATATATATATATATACACTTAAATCTCTAAGATCACATTCGAAAACTTCCCATACTTTCAATTGACTGTTAGGTGCAATTACTGCTATCAAATTGTGACTTTGGCACGTTAAATGATTCTCTGGTCATTTTCTGATTCCGGTGAATTATTGTCTGATGTCGATGCTTACAATCTGATTTCGGTGCAGGTAGTCAGATGTCGGTGTACAGTTTTCTGATTTCGGTGTAGTCTGATTTCGGTGATTTAAATGTTTCGTTATATAACCGAGAATCTGGGTACCCAAAATATATCACGCTTTACAGTTTTTAGCCCTTTATCCAAAACAATCGATAAAATTCCCGAAAGACGAAAAAAAAAACGACCACTGAAGTCAGCCATTTTTGCCTCTTCTGGAGAAATGCCCATTTAGATTAGCGATAACCGCTCTATCCGCGGAGCTCGAACTGAAGACCTTTTTACCGCGGAAAGGACGTTTGCAAATAGACCAATCTAAACGATAACACACTCGTGTATTCAATTTGTATTGCTTTAAAAAACCTCAATAGAATGATCATTAGGCTCACACGTATACCTAGATTGCCGATTGTAAATTCCGACTTCGTTTAGGTAATAGATAAAAATGGACGACACCTGTGGACATATTATATTGAATATTAACCATTACAAGTGTGTTGTGGATAAATCGCTATTATAAACGCTAAATAAAAACGGATTTAGGTAATAAAAAACTGAATGTCGGTGAACTGTTGACTATACTATAGATACTTATTCTAACTTTAAAGCTGTGCTATCAATATTCAGAAAAAATATTCAATTTTCGTTCTCCATCAGAAGTTATTCTTGATCAGTCACAACGGAAAATACACACACATATATATATATATATATATATATAAAGCTCACGCCTATATCTCAGAGGGGTAGCCAAGCCCAGGGACTGCCACCTGCCACGATCCTGACAAATAACTTTCGCTCATCGACATTCATTAGTTGTTGCATGCACAAGGAGAACAATTTTTCGTCAAATTGACAATACGAAAATTGTGTTAGGAACATCTGTACAACATGCTAAGTTGGCGTGTGTGATTGAATTAATATGTTTTCTCATCGAAAATCATGGTAGGGCATGCCAAACTATCAAATCCCTATTGATCCTAAGTTTGCTTACTTTATCGAAGTGTGCTTGCGCCAGCCAAAAAGTACGCAACCTCCTTGCTACTTCAAACTTATTCTTTTTTGTATAGATCATCTTTTGTTTTTTTGCCAGTAAAATATTTTGCGCAAGCAGCACGCTTCGTCATTAAAAACTATTGTTTCTATTTCAGAAGTCGCCGTATTTTTATTGCGAGGATTTGCAGAAGGGATAAATCTCATCAAAGTGTAACATTGTTCTTCGTTGTTGCAGTGGACGACGCGAGCGGGCGCTACGCGAGCATGTTCTACTGGGGCAACAACTACTGGACGGGCTCCCTGGAGCTCTGCCAGGCGCTCAACGACGGGCAGGCTGTCAACACTAACAGTGAGTATCCAGGGGCAGACTTTCTTCAAGGTCAACTAAGCCCAGCTTGGGGCACAAAGGGACGACGTGGGACGAGAGCGCGGAAAAGACGCGGTGTCTTTCAAATTAGGACAGAGCTCTATATAACCGTCGTGTCTATGGCGCCCTGATGGTGCAGCCAAGAGTGGTGATTAAGCGAGGTCGTCAATTGCTTCACAAAGTCGCGAGGGATGATTCAAATCATAAATTTTTTTACGTAGCCTTTTTAATATATGTGAGTGGTTGGCCAAAAAGGGACCTCAAGGGAAAATAATTGATTTCGAGAAAATGGCGTTTGAAGTTTCGTGTTTCTATAGGTTTCGACTCGTACTTGGCTCACAAAAAAAATCATAAAAAAATAACTACGTCACCTAAAAATATTCTGGTTAGACCAAAACAAAGCTAATACCACAGATTAAAAAATTCAAATAAAGAAAATAACGGTTTCCAATCCCTCCAGGTCCCTTTTTGGTCAACCACTCACATATGATGCTGCTCTGCACTGCTGACCTCCCCGCGCACTATAAACTCCAACATTTTTGCATCGCGCAATCAAAGTTTACCCATTGACATACGATAAATACGACGTCCAACAAACCACAGTTGGACCGGCCGTCCCCAGGCATACGATCTGCCTGGCGGGAAATTTCCCTTTATAGTGGAAGAGCATGATCACCCGCTCTTCCCATGCCGGCAAGAAAATTCTTAGGTCGTTCCGCCATGTTTGCCTTGGTCTGTCGCGATGTCGGTGTCCATTTTGCGGAACCCAGTTGGTTGCAACATTGGCCCACTCATCTGCGCAGTCTGTGGCAGACATGGCCAGCCAGTCCCACTTTAACCTGGTGGTCTTAACCCCAGCTGCAGTTATAATTTTTGAGCGCAGCGTCGTGTTTCTAATATTATGATATATTCTTTTCACACACAAAATACTGCGCTCCATTGCCCGCTGGCAAACCTTGAGTTTGGACTTCTGATTTTCAGTCAAAGTCAAGGTCTGAGTGCCGTACGTATACGAACAGAAAAGAATAAGATAATCCGAGTTACTCGATAACATAATATAGAACTTCATAGAATATCAAAAGTAGCTCAGTAGATATTTACTGAGGTATATTGAACAGGGGCAGCTAGTACTACGACGCGGCCTAGAGCGGTCAATACTGTTAGTCTGCCTCTGAGTGCCGCCTGTCGGTTGCCTTTGTCTTTACTGCTGTTTATAATGCCCAGTCTACAAGTGGGCCAACTCGGTGGACATCGTTGTGTACGTCCTTGTCAATCAAGCCGCAATACTGAGAAATTAACGCTAAATGAGTTGGCTCGAAATCGGAAAACGAGTAGAGCTACTCGTAGCATAAGACTAAGCTCCACTCTAATTCTATTTTTGTTAATGATATTTTTGTTAACGCTCAGTCTGAGACATGAGATTTTACTTGCACTTATTTTGTATCTAGAGCTGAAGTTATCGTACTTTGCAGTGATTATATCTATGGTTTTGTTATAATTTATTTGTTTTTTTATTGTCTGTTGCGTGGTATATTATTACGTTACTTGTCTGTTTATTTTGTTTCAGTGAAGTGTCTTGTTCGTATAATAAATGGTTTTCTTCTTCTTTTTGTCGTTTTGGTCTGAGTCTATGGTTTAAAAAAAGTTATTTTTATATTTAATACACATTTCTACCAGAGTTTTGACGGTGCCGTGACCTGAATGCATATGTAATAATGTACTTTTTAAAAATATTCAGCCACAATACCACTAAAAGTAGGTAGATTTTATCTTAGTTCACGTAAAGGATACAATGCCAACGAAAAGTAGTCCTTACCATAAATGTAGATCTAAGGTCGATTGTACTTGACACAATGTATATTTTAGCATTAAACGCCGAATAAATTTATAGGTATACGCACAGCTTTAGTATGTCCAAAGACAACGCTGTCAATATGCAACCAGAAGTCACGACAATGCAATGCTAATAATACAATTGTAAGTAGTAGACACAGGCCAAAGTGGTATGCAATGCAATGCAACAATAATGACATGCGCGGACCCCAGGTAATTTGCTATAATACATCCTCGACGTAATAACAGACGTGGACCTGCGTATGTGCGAATGCTAAGCGGTCAGCGCGCCCAGGACCGAACCTCAGCGGGCGTGTCGAAGCTGAAATCACAGTCCCTGTTTTGCCAAACGAATGCTATACCATTTTTTACTCACGCGTAGTTATATATTGATATATTTATTTTCAGCATAAACATTTACATTTACGCACATACGGTACATTACTTCTGGCTCCGCACTAGGATACTTCAGTAAACATACCTCAATACTCAATACTCAATACTTTATTGCATTCCACAAGTTGTAGGGTTGTTACAATTTAACTTAACAGTTATTTGATAAGATCTTTGTGGACCCTGTAGGGCACGCAACATTTTAAAGTGCTATTTGAAATATGCATTACATTAACTTACAATTGGAAAATATTGAATTAATAATCATGCAATTTTAGTTATTCTATTTAAAAGATTATATTTAAATGTTATTTGTGAGTACAATAAAGATTATTCTATCTATCTATCTAAACAATTAATTATCTTGTGTCATCTATACTATCTTTAAAATATTCTTCTATGGTATAATAACATTTTGATATTAGTATTTTCTTTAGATCTTTATTGAAATGGTTGTCGTTATTTAATTCTTTTAAGTAATTTGGGAGTTTGTTATAAATTTTAATAGCCATTATCAATGTACTGGAAGAGTATAATTGCATTCGAGAGGTGGGTAATAACAATTTATTTTTGTGTCTTATGGGTCTTATAGAGACATCTTCTTTTTTTGTAAAAATTTCTTTATGTTGTCTGACGAATTTTGAGATTTCTAATATGTAAATAGATGGTAAGGTAAGTAGATTATAATGTATAAAATATGGTTTACAACTGTCTTTATAATTCCATACGACAGCCAGGCGTAAGCGTATGCGTAATAAGTTACGAGTGCAGTTTGCACATTAGTGGTTTTTTTTACTTCTCGAAGACCGTATGCGAAGGATGACAATTTTGATTTAATTTTTTGTATACGTGAATCGCTCGTAGCCTGGGCTGCCTGAGTGATCTTAAACGATCACTAAGGTTAAGCAACATACGGCGCGTTCAGTCCATGGATGGGTCACCGTCTATGACTAACGCTAGTGGCATTTTTCCGAGCGATTCCGTGCTTCGCAAGGCACGTTAAGCAGTTGGTGCCGGCTACCGTCGATAGATGGCAGTCGTTAAGCCAAGTCAGAGGCCTTAGGGCGGCTTGAAAACTCTGACAGTAAGACCAGCCACTAGTCTTACAAGCCTCCACCAATCCGGACTTGGCCCCCGTGGTGGAGTATGGCCTATACCTTCCTCAGGGAAGAGACCCGTGCCCCTCGGTGGGGACATGATGGGTTGATGATGATGATGATGATATGTGCTTTCCAATTTATGTGCTTATCTATAATTAATCCTAACAGTGATATATTATCCACTTCCTCTATTTTAAATCCATTAAATGATACATCTATGTCCAATGAGCGTTTTTGATATGGGTGGAAAGTTATAATTTTGGTTTTTTTGAAGTTAATTTCTAAATTGTGTATATTTAGCCAATCATTCGTGTCAAAAAGCATACTATGTAATTTTGAATTTATCATTGTGCTATCTTCACATGATGTGAGCAGAGAGATATCGTCCGCAAATAAAATACATGAGTCGTCCAAAATTTTGGGTAAATCGTTGATATATATTAAAATAGTAAACTACCAATAACACTGCCTTGTGGAATAGATGCATTAACAATTATAGGTTCTGACCTTATATTTTCAATTTGTTTTAACTCGTAGTTGTAAAACTCTATTTCTACTGACTGTTCTCGGTCTTTTAAGTAAGAAGCAAGCCATGCGTGTGCTGCTCCGCGAACTCCTATGCCATATAGTTTATTCAATAGGATTTTATTTTGAACTTTGTCGTAAGCTTTCGACATGTCGAGTAGTAATCCGACTGCATATTTTTTATTATTTATTATTTCTAACGCTTCTTGGATAAATTTAAACACTGCTGTTATTGTAGATCTTTTTTTCCGAAAACCGTATTGACACTCATTAAATATCTTGAACTTTTCACAGAATGAGTAAATACGGTTAAACATAACTCTTTCGAAAATTTTTGACGCTGTTGGTAACAAAGCAATGGGTCGGTAATTGTTAGGGGGGTAATTGTTATTTTGTGTTCTTTTTATGTAACGGTTTTATTACAGCTACTTTAAGTTTATCGGGGAAGGTGCTTTCCTTGAATGATTGGTTAATTAACATAGTAAATGGTTCAGTTAGCTCTTTCGCACATTGTTTTATTAAGGATGGGGGAAGCTCATCAAATCCATGACTATTTTTATTATTTAGATTCTTGATGATTTTGAAAATTTCTTTTTGTTCTACCGGTTTTATAAACATTGAATTCTCCGTAGGTTGGATAACAGGATATCCTTTTGGAACGGGTTTCTTGGGGTCTTGTTTCGTGCCTATTGAAGAGAAAAATGTATTGAATAAATTAGCTATCTGTTTTGGATCTGTAATTTGCGTCTGGTCTAATTGCAAAATTATATTATTTTTCTCTTTTTTCGGTTTTTTGTTGGTTCTTTCATTTATAATACTCCACATACATTTAGTTTTATTATTAGATTTTCTAATTTTATTTATATATTGCAGCTTTTTTGCAGTTGTGATAGTTTTTTTTAATATCTTTTCGTATCGTTTATAATATTTGGTTATAATTTCGTTGTTAGCTTGTAGTGAAAGAATTTTTAGTAATCTTTTGTTTTGACATGATTGTTTAATACCTATAGTTAGCCAGTGTTTTTTAAATAATTTGTTTATTTTGATGTTTTGTTTTGGGATTTGTTCATTTAGAACTTGTAATAAGGTGGCATTAAAAACATTATAGTTTTCATTAATATTTTTATCATATTTTATAGTATCATTCCAGTTTATTGATTTTAGCTTACATTTAAAATTTTCTATGTTTTTATTATGAAATAATCTTTTTTTTATGTTCCATTGTATTTGAACTCTCGTTATAGATGTCTGCATGGCTAATATTGTTGCCTGAAGCTCTACAGTACCTGGGAAGGTACATCAGCGCAGTAAAAGACCTTAAAAAGGGTTATTGTACTCGTAAGCGCGTCTAATCACGATTAATTATTTGGTAAAATTAAATAACCTTTAAATCCCGACGTTTCGGATACGATACAGATACATCTCCTATCCGCGCTTTAAATTACGATTTTTATTTTAAGGCTCCAACAGACGTATACTCAGCGACAGCTCGAGACGCCGGTAGTCGATAGTCGCGCGACCAGCGTCGCAAGCTGTCGCTGGCTGGCTTTGCAACGGCTTGTATGGTCGGCACCGTGGCGCGACCGGCGGCGTCGCGAGCTGTCGCTGACTAGCTGTCGCTCGTCTGTTAGAGCCCTTACAGATTAGAATAAATTAGATTGTATGTGTGTGTAAGCATGCTACAAACGTCCTACTACAGGGAACAGAGGCCTGTTCCCTGTAGTAGGACGTTTGTAGCATGCTTGCGTGGTGATTAAAGCCCATACTCTCTCTCTGTGAGGCCACAGAGAGAGAGTATGGGCTTTAATCACCACGCGTGCCCACCGCGGATCGGCGATTTCAAGCGCTGACGTATTGAATAGCTGTGCCACTAAGGTTTCATCACCGTGTTTTCCTTAGCTGTTAGCGAGTTACACAGGTACTGTAACCTCACAAATGTACATGACTTAGAAAACAAAGTCTTAGGTACATGCCGGCACTGGGAATAGAACCTGGGTCTCCCGCTTCCATGTCCGCTGTTCTACCCACTAGGCTACCACGGCTTAGATTACATTAAATACTCTTTGTTGTGCACCATACACTATAAAAGTACATGAATATCTTAAATATCTTAGCAATGCTAAAACAGTGATTTTCCAAACTAATGCCGTAGATCATTCTGGCTTCAAAGTTTCCAGAGCTTTCCAAAGTCCGGAGACTTCAACTTAATTTAAAAAAGCTCCAGAGACTCTTCCAAACTTAAAGTTAAAGCCGAATGGCACACGCAGTGTTTAATAAGAGCAAAAGCTCACTACATTGTATACCTTCTCCGTGTGTACAAACTTTAAAAAGACCGCAAATTCAAAGCTAACCACCACATAACTTTTGCCACATCACTTCACACGTGGATGCGACGCGATCAGTTTCCCGTCTAGCGGGCACGCCCACGCATTACTACAATACACATAACCCCTGCAATACACATAGGCCGCGCGGCTAATGCGCTAGCGGCGACGCGAGGTGCAATATGCGGAAAAGCTTTGCTGGCGCGGTGGTGTGCGAACAGTAAGAGCGTTTTCACATTGTAAATTTTTGGTCCGGATCAACTTACTTGGCTTTTGGCTTGGATTGGCGTTTTGCCATTGTCTGATCCAATATCGGTGTCTAACCACGGTAGCCCACATCCGATAGCCTACACCACGAGTTATTTCACATATTTCCGACAAAATCGTCCCATGCGGCCATTTTGAAAATGGCGGCCGCGTATCGGACTCTTTAATCTATATACACGTATAGCAATCATCATCATTATCATCAACCCAATATATGTATATAAACATTATCGTCCGACGACTCACAGGGGTCTGATGGTGCCGGTAACATATCGGTGTCCGGTCCGAAATACGATATTGAACAATATGAAAGATAGCTGTTGCCCGCGTCTACATACGCGTGGGCTTTAGTTGAGTAAAGTGTTTGCAAATAAGATTGGGATACTTTTAGCGCATGCGAAAGAGCTTTCATACTAACTTCGAAACCCCTTCTTACCCCCTTAAGGGATGACTTTCATGACTTTTAATGAAGGACCTTCATATTGAATCTCATTCGAATAACTTCAAAAATGGCAAAATTTCATACTAAGTTTGGACCCCCCTTTTTCCCCCTTAAGGGATGATTTTTAAAAAACTATTTTACACGTGTTTCATAATTTTAAATGAAGAATTTTCGTACCAAATTTCATTCGAATAACTTCAAAAACGGCAAAGTTTCATACTAACTTTGAACCCCCACTTTACCCCCTTAGGGGATGAATTTTCAAAAATCCTTTCTTAGTGCTCCCCTATGTTACAAAAAGAACCCCTGTGCAAAATTTCAAGTTTCTAACCCTTATAGTTTGGGCCCTGCGTTGATTCTAAGTCAGTCAGTCAGTCAGCTTCTCCTTTTATATATATAATATACTAGCTGTTGCCCGCGGCTACGTCCGCGTGGGCTTTAATGCTAACTTTGAACCCCCATTTTACCCCCTTAGGGGATGAATTTTCAAAAATCCTTTCTTAGTGCTCCCCTATGTTACAAAAAGAACCCCTGTGCAAAATTTCAAGTTTCTAACCCTTATAGTTTGGGCCCTGCGTTGATTCTAAGTCAGTCAGATAGAAGATGAGTAAAAATCTGAAACAAAATTTATGAGATCTTAATCTTTTTATACTCAAAACATTGAGTATAAACAGGTTTCCACACAATACTCGTACTTAAGATAAGAATATTCATATCTTATAAAAAAGTATTAATCGCCTCATCAAAATAAAATTTTATAAGAAATTAAGACTTAACTAGGCTTATAATAAGACAAAAGGTAGAGGCTCAGCTGGTGCTGACCCGGAGTGCGGTCTGTCACAGGGTGTGTAATTTTGCGATTTTTAAAAAAATGCCTATAATTTTGAAATCATACAACTTAGATTTTTTTTATATTTTTCTGACAACCAGCTTGACTTGCCTTTTCACCCGGCTTCGGGTTGACGTCGAGTTTTGGGACACCCTGTATATATAGATAGGTACATACTTCATAAATTTTACTTACCCTAATCTCGGATCAGTGTCCAACACCGATATCTTGTGAAAAGGTTCTTAAGAGGATCACTCACGCGTTCATAATGTGGTCGATCTATCTGACTCAATAACATACCTAATTATGCGCCACAAATTATTATCGTTGCAGTTGTTTGACAATCCACTGCTTGTCACACTGATGATATTGTATGTCTGGAACTGTATTGGCTGATATCGGACCGGACAGTATGAAAGACAGGACAAGTCATATATTTTACTTACCCCGATATCGGATGGGTGCCCGACAGCGATATCAGATCGGCGTCCTACACCGATATCGGATCGGATAGTGTGAAAAGGGTGTAACTATATAAAATGTGCGTTGACACCTTAACATACTTATACCTCGCTACTGATGGTACATGGGTTCCCAGTTTGGGAGAAATTATTGCTGCTCAAGTTATTTTTTGCTGTTTTTACGGGAGATTTAATAACTTCCCAAATAAACAAAACATAAGCCCGGGGTTCAAACCCACTGCGCCACAGAGGTCGTCAATGATAAAGGAAAAGTACCTGGGTGACTTAAAATTCATATAAAATTAAAATAATCATTTTCCAACAAAAAAAAAGAACTTAGAAAAAAAACATCATGACTCGAACCGGGTCTCTTGTAATCGGCCCAAAAGGGTCGCACGTTTTCACGTCAGGACTATCCCAACCTTGCAGATAGACGTGAAATTTACCTCTGTATGTTATTATAGCAAATTTCAATTGCCTTAAAACACGGATAAAACAACGTTTTCTAAAAATGTAACCTAGTTAGATCAATTAAACGGCCCCGAAAGCATCTGCCTACAAAATTTCGTGAAAATCGTTGGAGCCGTTTCCGAGATTCTGATTATATATAAATATGTATACAAGAATTGCTCGTTTAAAGAGATTAGATTATAACATAACATTTACATACATGCACATACATTCTTAGAAAACAATATTAACATTTCTTCTTGTGGTGCCATCTCCTATCGGAATTTCACTATTATTGTAGCCACTGTGACATCTTGACGCTGTGATGATTTAATAAGTTTACAGTGAGAAACATCCTTTTCCTAATGATCCAGATACTCCTTTTCCACCCGCTGTCCAAAAATGTCAATCTTAGAATTCCATGATCTTTCTATTAATTACAGAAAGTGGTACGCTCAAAAGTTATTTCGAAAATGTGTGAACAAATATTATGTGGAAAGGAGAGGCGGCGCCCGCGCCGAAGTGTGAAGCAACTTGGTATCGGAGCAATATCACTCTGTGGCTTTGTGCGCCGCTGGATGTGCCAACACGCGGACGTAATTGATTGCCAGTCTAGTTCTGCTAATTTACATCACACAGTTTGGCGCAGCGCTGTGTTTTTGCGTCGCAATCGGCGTCAGTATGACACGGTAATCAGTAGTTGCTTACAGAGTTAGACATCGGAGGACTACTGGCGGCCTGGTCGTATAATACAAGCCCAGAGCAGACGTCTGAGGTGAACCCAGTAGCATCATCTCTGTGCTTGAAATCGCTACTTTGATAGGCTTGCTTTGATAGGTTTTTTCATTGGTAGCTTGCGAAGTTATTAAGTCCTATGTCAATTTTGAAGATCTACTCTAAGCACTGGTGAAAGCATTTTAGGAATCGGATAAGTACTTTCACTGATTACCCCTACTTACAAACATCGTTAGCCATTAGACGCCTTCTGCAGGAAATAGGCCTCCCTCACTGTTTTTCCAAGATTCCCGATCTTGCAAAACCCGGGAACCCAAGATTCCTGATTCCCGACTACCTCTATGGCGCAGCGGCTAGTGTATCTGCCTCCCATGCAAGAGGTCCCGGATTCGAACCCCGGCTGAGGACAAAAAACCCCAGGTCTTTGATGTTTACATATTTGTGATGTCGCTGTTTCTGGTTCCCACGACACAGGGTATCCTAGTGTGGGGCCAGAAGCAAATAAGCTTGTATGTAGATGTTTATGTTTATGCCGCCCGCATCTACAACAAACATAAAAACTTACACACTTTTCCTCTTTATAAAATTAGTATAAATAGAAAGAAAAGAAGCCAAGCAATCTGGCGATTTCGCCATCAATTAATCCGAATTAACATGCGAATGGACTTATTTAGTGAATTCGAGAATGAGGTGCGACTTTCTACTCGCTAGCGGCCTTGCCCCGGCCTTGCCCGCCCGCCGCCCGCCGGAGCGCGGGTGCACCGCAATGTTGGATAATCGAGACTAATCACTATTCATTGCTCTTACAACACTTGTTTACCGATACAATTTTCCTCTTAATAGTTAGAACTCAAAAGCTATCGCACATTAAAAGCCTTGTGAAAAGTTGACTTTTGCGTTGAATACAATGTTTATGTGGTAACACAGGCATGTAAACCAAACCAAGCAACAATGTAAAACCACATAATGCAAGTAACGTTAAGTCGCTTACCTGCCAAGTCAGAGAACGTGGGTACGATTCCTATTGGGGGTCGTGGTACATTTGTACCAAAGGGCTTTCGGAAAAAGACGTATGTATTTTCAAAGTTAAGCAACATATGGCGCGTTCAGTCCGTGGATGGGTCACCGTCTATAACTAACGCTAGTGGCATTTTTCCGAGCGGTTCCGTGCTTCGCAAGGCAGTTGGTGCCGGCTGCTGTCAATAGATGGCAGTCGTTAAGTCAAGTCAGAGGCCTTAGGGCGGCTTGAAAACTTCTGATAGTAAGAGCAGCCACTAGTCTTACAAGCCTCCACCAATCCGGACTTGGCCCCCGTGGTGGAGTATGGCCTATACCTTCCTCAGGGAAGAGACCCGTGCCCCTCGGTGGGGACAAAATGGGTTGATGATGATGATTTTCAAGATTGTAACGTCTATGCCTGATTGCCATAGCACAGGGTATACTAAGTTGGGACCAGCTCTTGTATTACGTAACTTTCCACTGTATCAATCACTCCAAAGAGACACCTCCATACAGTGGAGTAAGTACTCCACTGTGTAATTGCACCCCAGGGCAAGTGATCGTGTTGTGTGGAAGTAAAAAAAAATGTTTGTACTGAGTGTTTTATTCTATTTTTATTTATTCAATATTCAATATTCTTTATTTAACAGAAAAAGCTGGGAAACATTAATTACCTCCACTAACTATTATAATTTTAACATACTTACAAGCTAAATGTGTTGTATGTGTTCCTCGTGGCACAATAACTAACATTCGATAATAAATAATATTTGGCGATACACGTTTCATTTTCATTACCTAGACTTTTAGAATTCGTTGTGAATTGAACTGTAATGTTTGTTTATTAAATTTTGCGGTGAGGCAAGGTTTAACTTTATTTACGTAAACTGCAATTAGGAATGAATCAATAATAATAAATTATTCTCTATGAATGCATGTTTACTAACACACGGAATAACTGAGCCACAATCAAGGTTTCCCACCTACTCATAGTAAAGGTTTTGTGTAAATAAAAATACCGCGCACGTTGATGTCTTTTGTACGTCACGCCCTATCGTAGCAGTAACGTAGCATCGCGTAGCGCCTCGTAGCTCGTAGTCTGCAAACGCTACACTGTTTAACGCGTTGCACGTTGGCTCAATTCTGCGAATGATAATTTGCCTGACACAAGGCACTTTAAAATGACGGCTAATGAATATAAGGTTTAATTTCGCTTCCCAGTACCCGCTACCAAATTTGGTAGCCGCAGAGTTGAAGGGTTGATGATAATTTACCTACTAGTTAAAAACATGTACATTAATTTAAACTATTTAATGATAAATCTACATTAATAAATCAACCAGGGAAGCCTGGTCAGCTGGGGTGATTAGACCACACCCCACAAACCACATGGCTTGTGGGAGGCCAAGCATGTCCCAGAGAGAGGGACCTTCTATTAAAAAATGCATGAAATGCTATATAAGAAAATGTTTACAATTTATTTATTCATTGAAATAATCTAATTGTCTAATCTAATCTATTCAATTTCAACTGTTATTTGATGCATGTAATTAATATTATGTATAACAAATTAATAAAGGCTTATATTATTATTATTATTATAATGATTAGGATCTTCATTTGACAAAAATGCGTCTACATTAGTTGATTATATTAATTATAAATTATTTTAAGTAACATAATAATAATAATAAGACGAAACTAAACCTATTTTCTAATTTAAATAGATATTGGAGCCAGATAGCAGTCCGCTGGTAAAGTTCCGAGAAGGCTGTACGGCGAGGCTTAGCCTTTGGCCAAAGTAGGCACCCTCGGATCGGCGTGACGAGATCGCCTAATTTCCCAAAAGAATCAAACATTAATATAATATTGCAATTTGCAACACTTATCGAATATTTATTTATGTCTGTGGAAAGCGCAGCTTTAGAAAAGTTTTAAATGCAGATGAATCGTGCTATTGGATATGGTATCCGTAACTCACCAAATGTCATCTCGTCCGCAGAATCCAGCGTATCCCAGATCTTCTCAGCGTGGCGCGACGACCTGTCTTCAGGCGCGAGCGCACCCTTCCGCGCCGCCTTCTACTCCGCCAAGGTCGCCCTAATAGCCGCTGCCGATGACGAAAAGGATTTGCTGCATTTCGTAAGTACCTTTAATCCCTATAAGAATATGCTTGATACTCGCCTGCCCCTCCGCGCCGCCTCCTACTCTTCGCAAGGCCACCAGTGATGACAAGAACTTGTTGCATTTTGTTGATTTTCGTGAGTTTTTGCTACTCTCAACAAGTACCTCGCTTGCTACTCCGCTAAGGCTGACGTTTGCTCATTGGGTTTGGCCCAAAGTGGTGGCGAAAGTGCTTGAGAAGCTTTGATTTAAATCCACTCCAGAATCCATATTCAATCGAATTCATCTCTTTGTCTTATCATAGCATTCGCTAACTGTGAATGAAACTGTGCATCCATAGGTCTAATGGAAATTGTTTTGAACTAAACATAGATTAGGAAAATTTAATGGAAAGGATGGTTGAATCAAATTTTATCAAAAAATATATTTCAACGTAAGCAATTTACATTTTGTTTGGTGAATGCTAATTTACTATGTTAGCTGCTGCCTTCGGGCCTTTATTGCGTTGCTAGACAGCATATTTTTAAAGTCCTATTTTTTTTGGGAGCTTAACATTCGTAAATGAAGATCAGGATTGACACAACATTTTTTGAAGGTTATGTTTACGGAAATAACAAGATTGGATGTTTATTGACAAGAAAACTTGAATTGGTTTAAGGCTGTTGCGTAAATTGACATGAATTGATCTAATGGCTTATTGGAACAAAATTAATCGAACAAAAATCTGTAATAAATACATAAGCCTATTGCTTACTACTCGCTGCCCTTCCAGCCGCCTTCTCTCTCCAAGGCCTCCAGCAATGAGAATAACTTATTGGATTTCATCATATTTATGGTCCTAACAAATCAAGCGCAAATATTTTAAGGGCCGATAGAGTAAAAGATAAATAACAATTTAGAATGTTCAATACATCAATTAAACGATTATTATTAGGAACAATAGGTCGAATAAAAAATCGATCATCCGTACTAAATAAACACCCTTTAAACAATGTACTGTACACGCACACAAAAGTGCCGCCGCACTACATACATATGTCATAACATTTACATAACATTGACATGTGTGTCATTAAAATACTTCAAACATGAGTGTGTGTGTGCATGAACACAGGATGATATAAAATGAATTTGTTTGGAAGTTTTAATTTTTGTTGTAGAAAAAAATTTAGCCAATCCTTTAATGATCTAATATTTTTTTTGCTAAAAGGTATTATTACACTGTATATGACTAACCCTTAAAATATTTGCGCTTGATTTGTTAGGACCTAATATGTATATCGAGCGAATGTGAGTGGGAGGGCCGGTAAGGGACGCCCCAGGCGGACATACTTCGATTTTAATAGAGGATGTGTAGCAAAGGGCAACATAAAAAGTACAAGAAACCGTCATGCGTGCATGTAACGACTAATAAATGTCGATGAAATGAAAGGGATTTGTCAGGTTCGTGTCAGGTGGCAGTCCCTGGTCTCTGCCTACCCCTCCGAAATACAGATGTGAGCTTAAGTATGTACGACCAAGACACCACTGCATGTGAGCTGCGTTACAGTCACTTTATATCTAAACCACTATTATCCCACTTTTAGCAAATTCGAGCGAAAGGTATTAAAAACAAGGTGGAATCAATAGTCACAAAACAGTTTTAATTCTCAATAAATTTTCACATGAACAAAAATAATTTCATACAGAAATCTTTAGCTAAACAAAAAATAATTAGCACAGAAATCTTCAACAATTTAGCAAACAATTAGCAAAAACTAATCAGAAACAAAGTAACGCAAAATAATAATATCGGGTCGATTTTACACCGACGCGGTTCGGAGCGGAATAAGGGGCGCGCGCTTTTTTTTTTTTTTTTTTAGCCCTATACAGGGCACCCTCCGGAGGACACGGGGGAGGGAGGTGGTGAATGCTCATGCATAACAGCACGGGCCCGGCCGTGCTGCCAATGTGGGACTCGCAGAGTGCGCCTACCCACTAAACACCACCTTGGTGCTGGTTTGGTCCTAAGGACCCCTAAACCTACATCGTGAGCGACCCCCCTCGAGGCCGAGGAGGGCGGGGGCGCTCGCCAGCGCGCGCTGCCTTTTATACCGTCTAACCACGTGCAGGTCTAATCTCCATTTACGAAAATTAATTTTCTCCTACACGGCCTCTCCTGACAGGAGTCCGTCCTCGGGCTCCCATTTCGCTATGCAGGTTCGATTCCAGCAGTGGCATGGAAAGTTCAGGCTCGAGTTCATCTTCTGGCAGAACGCAGTTGGCTCGCGGCTCGTCAGTTTTCTTGCGTAACTCGAGGACGGCCCCGTTGTCCCTCGCAACGGCTCTCAGCGTTCAAAGGAGTAGGCTCCTCGTTATCTGCGTCTGCAGGCCATAGAAAACAATACACGGAAAAACGGTTAACAACAGTAGTTACCTCGTTTAGTCATAGGCACCACATTGGCATTACATAACCTCGGCAGAATAGATGCATGCCATTAGCATCTACAACTAGAACATTTGGACATAGGCACGACGTTAGCGCATCCGACCAGAAGCACTTGGACATAGGCAGGACTGGGGTGGCTTGCAGCGCTGCTCGACTGCTCGGCAGACCCCGGCGTCTCCAGGCTCCATGATGAGCCGGGCACGAAGGCTGCAGATGTAGAACCCTCTTCGTCCGCGTCTGCATCTCAATAAAACAAACATCGCAATATCGCCATGATCACTGGCGCAACTTTTAGCAAAGACAACAACATTTGCAACACGTTAGCGTGTTCCACACGCACATAAACCATTCAAAGAATTTTAACAAACCTTACTTGGCTTCAAAAAGATCAAATCAGTAAATCGTAACCTAACAAGCTGAAAAATAACACAGCGTTAGTTTTACCCAAATTTCTCCTCACAGACAGTTCACAACATGCTTGAAAAGGACCGGCGCTGACCACGGACAGTTCGAAACAATGTCAATAATTGGTCAGACCGCCACCAACACCATTAAAAATATGTTTATGAAGAGACCTCACTAGACAGACGCAACATGCCTAGCGAGTTATCACCACCCACAGACAGTTCGCAACATGCCTGAAAAAGACCGGCTCTGACCACGGACAGTTCGAAACAATGTCAATAGTTGGTCAGACCGCCACCAACATCATTAAAAATATGTTTATGAAGAGACCTCACTAGACAGACGCAACATGCCTAGCGAGTTATCACCACCCACAGACAGTTCGCAACATGCCTGTAGATGCCATAGACAGTTTTCAACATGCCTATAAATTTCTCCTAACAGACAGTTCTGAATTTAAAAATCTAAATTTCACCTAACGGCTCTGACCACGGACAGTTCGAAACAATGTAAATAGTTGGTCAGGCCGCCACCATAAACAGTTCAAAACATGTTTATGGAGAGACAGGATCTTCACCATTGAAGTAGGCATCGCACACCTCCGGAGTCCACTCCCCGTGCCACGGGACCATGTATTCCGCCGCGGCCTAGGTTGACTTCCCGTACGAGCCAGCCAACAGTTGCAGCTCGTAGCGCTCGTGTGGCAGGATTTTCACCACGCGGTAGGGACCACGCATGCAGGAGTCCAGCTTCCCAGTTGACTGAGCCTACTTCCTGACAAAAACTAAAAAGTTAATTCATAACCGCAGTGCGGTTTTCTCCTCTGGTCCACATAAGCGTCTGGACTTTGCTGGTTTTCAGTCGCGCTGCTGGCTAAACTGGCGAACCTGCTAACTTTTTTTTTGTTCGGGTGCGTCCGTTAAACCTTTGATTTTATCATGACTCGGCCTCACCTGACCTTCACTAATGCTTCGACCTAAGTACTCGACCTCGGTCGCCAGGAAAGAATATTTCTTCAAATTTATCGAAAGACCAGCATTTGTCAAGGTCGTGAGCACGCTGCGCAAGAGAACAAACCCGTGGTCTATCGTCTTGCTCAAGATCAAAACATCATGAATGTACCTGCCTCATGCATCATGAACGAACCCCAACGTACCTGCATCCAGAGACTAAGGCAGGCACACGAGAAGTCCTAGGCCACTATCGGGCCTCCTGCATACCGAGCCCTAGGACATCTCGTGAGCGGCATCGGTTGACCTCGGATGGGCCCACTTAGGCGAACCACAGTACCGCTTCCGGCGATCAGTCGATGTGCCCTCGCCTATTCCTAAACCCTCTACAGATCGGGACCCACTATTTTTCCACTGGTATCTAGTGAACTCATTTATAATTGCTAACCACTATTGCAATTGGTCATCAACAAAAGGTGTAGGTAATGATTGAAATTGATGGGGTGGACTGAACAACCATCACTCGACTAGGATCGACTACCTCCCTCGTAAGTATCTGAGAATCACACGTTGTACACACATACCGAACACCTATCCTATAAAGGTCATTGGTACTTTTAAACCGGGGTGTTCATGAACTCGGAAGCCACGATAAATAGATCAACTTCAAGGGTGGTACCATAGAATTAAATTGGCAACGTTACATAAGAGGTGCTTTCAAGTTCCTGACTCCCAGTCCCTTTAATATAAAAGGCTTGCGCAATTGAACTGTTTCAACACGGAATACAAAAAAAGTGGTATCGTTGACCCACTATTAATCAGAAATCAGAAATCATCAGAAATCAACGGGTACCCTTTGCAACTACTACAATATCATGTGATGCCGCAAATTACGATTGCTGATAAATATCAATTCATCACTGAGACCTCAGACTATTCGTAGGCGAATCAGCGAGCGACAAGCGTAATCGGCATACAGGGATTGCTGTCCAAATTGGTGCTCATCACCTCGTACAAAATATTAGCAACATCAGGGGTCTTTGGGCACAAACACAAACACAAACAAAAAAACACACCCTCTTGAAACTAGCCCAGGTCCAATCGCTTGTCACCCACTCGTTCAGCCATGAACGAGAGTCGCCCTTCAAACAATTACCGATACGTGAAAGGCACTCGTGGTCAGTCCAGTTATTGAGATTTTTCGCGCGATCTACCTCGGCGAACCAGTCTTCAATATTATGCAAATTAGGGTCAAAGATAGAGATGTAAAAGTGATTTGATCGCACTACAGTATTAATTGAACGAATAGCATCTACGAACCGATCAGTTACTGTCGACGGCACGTTTACATCACTAGCAGTAGGTACGTTCAGAAACATCCACCGTTTCCGTATGCGACTCGCCCAACGCAGGCGTCGGCAACTCGGAGTAGCAGACAATGAGGTTGCCCGCCGCTCAACCGGTGCTGACGGCTGGCGCCGCGATGGTGGCGATGAGGTGCGCTCGGGCGATTTTGTGTTTCCTGAATTAGTAAGTTGACCTTCTAACGCCCTCAGACGAGCCATCATCGCATCCATCTCGCGCCTTAGGCTACTTTCAAGAGTACCATCGCGGTATATATATGACGACGATACAGTTCCTGATCGCGAGAATTAAAACGACTATGACGGCATTCGCGATCCGACATTTTTTCCTTCTTTTCTCTTAGTACCCTCGCTGCGAATTTAAGCAATAATCAGAACAGCCAATCGGTTAGAACTACGTTGATTCCATCCAACTTCTGATTTTAGCAAATTCGAGCGAAAGGTATTAAAAACAAGGTGGAATCAATAGTCACAAAACAGTTTTAATTCTCAATAAATTTTCACATGAACAAAAATAATTTCATACAGAAATCTTTAGCTAAACAGAAAATAATTAGCACAGAAATCTTCAACAATTTAGCAAACAATTAGCAAAAACTAATCAGAAACAAAGTAACGCAAAATAATAATATCGGGTCGATGTTACACAGACGGCGGTTCGGAGCGGAATAAGGGGCGCGCGCCAGCGCGCGTTGCCTTTTATACCGTCTAACCTTACGACCTCTCTACTTAACGGCTTACTCGAAGTAAGCCGGTTTTGTATGCAACTCTGGGCTAAGGCCTCCCGAATAATTCTCCACTACTCTCTATATTCAGCCATCATCTTCAAAAACTGGTTCAGAGAGCCGCATTGGTATTGGCGTTGAGGTGCTTAGATAGATAGATAGAGAATACTTTATCAGCGACAAAATGCAAGCAAAACCTCGCGGGCTCTCGCTATTCGCATCCACGGGGCCCCCGCCAACTTTGCTACATCGTCCGACCATCGGGATGTTGGTCTACCGACTGACAGCCGTCCGCTTATGGGATGGTCTACCTGCCATCGTCGTGTCTCGCCAGGTGTCCCGCCCATCGCCATTTCAAAATCGAAATCGACTTTAGACTGATCACAATAGCACAGGGTATTCTAGGTCAAGTGATTGTGTTGTGTGGAAGTTATTATTATTATCTCCGCCTTGGGCGACCACTTTAATTGAGTTTACTTTGTGGTCACTACATTCCTAACCCGCCTCTTTTACGCAGCAACGGCGCACAATCCACGTGGGCGCGTGTTTGCCGGCGGCGTGCGCGCGCGCAGACGTGGCGCGCCTGGTGGGCGCGGTCAGCACGCCGCTGCTGCGCCACACCGTGCTAGGCGTGCGGGCGCCCGCGCAGGGACTCTACAATTACACGGACGACCCCACCTTCAGGATTTTACTGTGAGTATGAATTCAAAATTCGGGTCTAATCTGCATCATTTATTAATATATTAAATTATGAGCTTGGCGCGTCGTAAAAGAATACTATGCCCTGCAGTGCAGGATTTCCAGTAGGTCTATAGACATAGACTTACGGTCTTATTTATAATAAAAACTATTCCACTAAAACGGCACTTGGTGAGGCTTAGGTAGGTCTTAAGACAGATCTTAACTAAATAGTGATTTAAAGTGACGTTAAATGCCCCTGTATAAGCAGTGCCTTTAATCTGTGGAGTGACTGAATATTAACTGTCTGCCAGTGCTGGCAGATGGGGCGGGGCGATTATGTCGGCCGAAAATTGCAATTTATTGCACGTACTTTTCTTCTTCCTAAGAGGTGCATTCTCGATTTTAATTTAGCGACTTTTAAAAAAACTCGCAATTTTCGTCAATAGTATTTTAGGAATTAAAAAAACCAATCGTTTCTAAACCAACCACAGATTACATAAGAATGAATGAAATGCGTAATATGACATTTTAAAAAAATAACAGCATTTTAGCTCACACTTTTTAAAAATCAAGAAATTAAAAAGGCATTTTTATACTTTTTTTACTCTTTTTTATATATAACACCGATAATTAATTGATAATATTCATTACAAGTATCAATCGCTCGTAGCCTGGGCTGCTTGAGTGATCTTAAGCGATCACTAAGGTTAAGCAACATACGGCGCGTTCAGTCCATGGATGGGTCACCGTCTATGACTAACGCTAGTGGCATTTTTCCGAGCGGTTCCGTGCTTCGCAAGGCACGTTAAGCAGTTGGTGCCGGCTGCCGTCGATAGATGGCAGTCGTTAAGCCAAGTCAGAGGCCTCAGGGCGGCTTAAAAACTTCTGACAGTAAGACCAGCCATTAGTCTTACAAACCTCCACCAATCCGGACTTGGCCCCCGTGGTGGAGTATGGCCTATACCTTCCTCAGGGAAAAGACCCGTGCGCCTTGGTGGGGACATAATGGTTTGATGATGATTACAAGTAATCTCATCATCAGTCATCTACTAACCCTCCGCTCCGTTTCCAGCGGCGTCTGCTGCGTGGTCGGCGTGCTGCTGATCTCGGCGACCGTGTACGACATGAAGTTGGCGCGGGACGTGCGCCGGCGCCGCCAAAGAGCTGAGAACATCGCTGTGGCTGAGAGCGGACGGAACGGTCTCGACGCCATCACTGTCTCCAAAGGCTAGTTGAAGGGTAGCATTAAAAAACATAAACAGTGACATACAGGCACATACATTTGCTTCCGGCCTCACACTAGGACCCGGACCCGAACCCGGGACCTCTCGCATGGTAGGCAGATGCGCTAACCGCTGCGCCACAGAGGTCGTCAAGGAGAGGAAGTTGGTCTTGAGAACTGAAGTACTTACTATTATTATAGGCCGGTTTCTGAGTTGAGAATTTCACTACACTACACTAACATTCTGTCACGCTCTTTTCTGAGAAATTTGACGAGATAGCACTACTGTTAAGTAGATACATAGCGAAATTCTCAACTCAGAAACTGGCACTCAAGAACTGAAACTGTTTTCAGTTTTTGGGGAGCTTCTTTAGGAGGGACGAAAAGTGTGTTAAAGAAAGAAGAGTAAAGTTGGGACATTGTGTAAATGGTGTCTTTCTCCTTCGTGAGTAGCCAAAACATCTCCAAAAGAGCAAGATTGGCTATCCATAAGGGTATTGCAGAAGAATCATGAAAGTAGGATTAATGTAGTAGAAATGAGGTCCCTGAAAATATGTGAGGTGTTGTTTTAAATGATACAATACGCAAAAGTTTGATTAGAGAACGTTGTGAAGGACCACTCTCTGTCAACATGTTAACTCCTGATAATTGTTATTAGGTATTTCTATGTAAAAGTAAGTAAGTATTTTCCTTTGATTGCTTATGTAAGTAGTTTATTCTTTTAATTATTGGCATATAATTGTATTTTTGGGCAGGTATTTCTATTAATATTCCGTTTTTTAAGTAAATAATTATGTAGTATATCATTTGCACGTGTGTAGTCCGTCTAAAGCCTCCGCTCCGACTCCCCAACGTTAAAAAATGAAAGAAAGAAAGGCAAACGTTTATTGCACTAACACACAACAGAAATACGAAATACAAACGAGAAGAAAACATCAAAGACAATACAAACAAACGTACATAAAGAAATACATTTATACAGTTTTGTCGCGATGTGTAACCGCCGCTGCGCCGCGGCAGCTGACTCAGCATAATGCTGAGGGTGTAGGCCCTCAGTGCTGGTATTCAGTCAGCGCCTAAATGTCCCACGAGTGTCCCAAATGCGCGACGCAGTGTGTCGCAATATAATTTAATAATAAGCTCAGACTAATATTTATTGTACACACTACAGAGACATAAAATAGTAAAAAATATGTAGGTATGTAATAATAAAATGGCATATACATATACATCACAAATACTTAATAAACATACACAAGAAGGTAAACGTTAACAAAATTCAATGTAAAATGTCGTGGCCATAGCTGTCCTTGATGCGATCACATGTCATAGTTAAATTTTGTCAAAATGACTGTAGTCCAGAAATCTCTAACAGAGAAAAACTCATCTTTGAACATTACTTTCTTTTGGTAGGTACCAATAAATAATAATAATAATAATATTGCTCCGTTTATGTTTTCAGGGAAATCTCTGTACAACGACAATAACAACATAGCAGTGGGCGGGAACCAATCGGAGGAGCGACTCACGGCGGAAACTGCCTCCACTACCGAAGACGAACTCAAACTTAGTGAGTATTGTGAGCAGCCTATATACATACGTCCAACTTTAGGCCACAGGCCTTACTTTCTTTGAGAGAGTACGGAGTCTCTCTCTACTTGGAGAGAGAGCAGCCCGTGCTGTGATCACCACGCGCGGCTATCTCGGATTGGCGATTTTAAGCGCTTAGGTATTGAATAGCACAGACGCTCAGGTCTTCTCACGAAGTGTTCCTTTACCGTTAGCTAGTGGTATTGCTATTTAACATCACAACTGTACATAACTTAAAAACTTAGTGAGTACATCAACAAAAAACAAGTAGTTACATACATAATTATGTATTACTTAGCATCCAAAGAGAATCATTAAATTTCTCAAAAATCAGAAGTGGGATAATCAGTCATGGAATTAGTGTTTTACATTATTTATTTATGTACAACGTCGCTAGCCGCGTGTTTCAAATGTAAAAAATCGCAACTTTGCAGTACATTTACTGTCAAATTTTGACATTTTAGCGCCACAAACTCGTGAGTCGCACTATAATACCCGTGCCAATTTATGCTTATAATTCACCCGCAGTGTCACGGATCACAGTACGGCTGCTTTTAAGTGGAGCATGCTGTGTGTGTTTACCTTCTTAATTTATTGCCATCACCAATCCGTAATCACTTAACGAAACACAGTCTTAAGTGATTTTTATTTTTTATTTTATTTATTTATTTACATTTGTAACTTACAGCTAATGCCAAATCGCTACAAAGTTAGTTATATATAACATAGCATAATTATGTAACAAAAACAAAGAAAACAAACAGATTCATCGCTCTTCAAGCATTCCCTTGCATTCTTCAATCATTTTCCCAATCCCTGTGGTAAACATATCACATTGCGGCACCGCCCTGAGCAGGGAGTTCAGCCGGCCCACCGTGCGCGCCGCCGGCACGTGCAGCAGGCGCGGCGCGCGCAGCCGCCCGCGCGCCTCCGGCACCCACAGTTGCACTACCTCGCCCACTAAGCCGACACACTCGATATTATTGTGCACTATGCCCAAAACAAATTTTATTAAGCTTAAAGATCTTCTTATTTCGAGAGAGTCGTATCCTACTTGCCCCTGCAAGAAACGTGTAGGGTATAAGAAAGGGTAATACCCGTATTGTTTCTTGTAGAGGTTTCTCAAGAACTTCTGTTGTATTTTTTCAATAAGCGACATATATTTCTTTTCGTGCGGGCTCCAAATCATCGAATTAGTCTCCAGTGTACTCCGAACTAGAGCTGCTTATAGAGATTGTATAGAATCAGGCGTTACTTTGCGGAAATCCATAATAGCATTAAAATGAGAAAATTACTTTGCTAAATTCCGCTAATATCCCACAATGAAATATCGCATGGTGCTTGTGGGATATTAGCGGAATTTAGCAAAGTAATTTTCTCATTTTAATGCTGCGTATAGAGCTCGCAGTGCTATAGGCGTGAAGGATTGAGAGTTCCTCAGGACAAATTCTAGTTTTTGAAACGCACTTTTTGCAAGGTCTATGGCGTGGTCACGGAACGTTAGGCGTGGATCAAACAGGATGCCGAGGTCCCTTACCTGGAACACGCGCGGCAGGGGCTGCCCGCCTAGCAGGTAGGCCCGCGCCTCGCCCACCCCGATTTGGTACAAATACGTAATCCTTTGCTCCAGGCGTGTGGTCAGAGCTGCTGCTGTCGTTCTCCATGAAGGCGAACATCCTGCAGATCTTCGACCAGTCCGTCGGCAGCGACACCGTGCCCGTCGTGCACGGACTGCGCTCCCTGTCCATGGTAGGGGGCGACCTTACTGCGATGCAGCAATAATGGTTTTTGGCTGCTGATCTTTTTTGGGCGTTAAATAAAATTATTTATCTACTCTGATACTATAATACAAAGATTGTAAAACTGAACACAAAACTCTTATGACAAACATTACGCATCATAGGCCAAAAATAAAAATAAAAGTTTTATTACGATACAGGTCTATGGACACCTGTATCATAATATAACTTTTTAATCGTACGATACACCTATACAACCTCCAGCTGGACCAAGAAGGTTGAGCCTCTACTTTAAAAAAAAGTTTCAATGAACGAGTCCGCGGCGACGCAACACGCATGCGCAATCGATGTTTGCGCCTTGGCGCCAACATTTTAAATTTAAAAAACTTCTCCATTTATACAAAGTTTGGTTCTGTTGGTAAAGTAAATTAGTTTTTGTGTAAAAACATGTCTGAAAGCGAGGATAGAGGTAATTGTACACCACCAGACATTCTGGAAGCTGCGTCAAACAGCACTATGAACCTGTTACCGGCGAAATCTAGGAACAACTGTAATAAAATGTTACCACGAGTTCATGGAATGGAAAAATAATTTTATGATATTCAGCATTTTATTTGCAATATTATTTTATGTATTATAGTATGAGAGTAGATAAAGTAGTGTATGACACTGTACATAACTTGGTCTCATAACACTCGTGTGATACTATAAAAAACTCGCCTACAGCTGCGTCAAACAGCACTATGAACCTGTTACCGGCGAAATCTAGGAACAACTGTAATAAAATGTTACCACGAGTTCATGGAATGGAAAAATAATTTTATGATATTCAGCATTTTATTTGCAATATTATTTTATGTATTATAGTATGAGAGTAGATAAAGTAGTGTATGACACTGTACATAACTTGGTCTCATAACACTCGTGTGATACTATAAAAAACTCGCCTACAGCACGTTTTTTTAAAACACACTCGTGTTATAAGAACCCTTATTATGCAACAGTATCATAAACTACTATTATTTTGCGTATGGTATGCAGCGGTTTGAAATACGAAAGGGAGAAAAAACGCGTCCTTTAATGGATCATAGCGGACAGTGGACAGTAATGTGGCACATATTTTGCACCTCTCCGCATGGTCTCCTAATAATGTGTCTGAAACTTTGTCCTTCCCCGACGATAACTGTGACGGCTAACCGGTATTTAGTCGCTTGGTAGACCCACCCAATTACGCCCTTTCTAGAGACTTCATCAACAGGGTATACACAATTACCTTTTTCCAGGTGTGGGTGATATTCGGTCACACCTGCATAGTGGTGTTCAAGTATGCGGATAACACGGCCTTGCGAGCGCAGCTCGAGAAGAGCTTCTGGTTCCAGCTGATCATCAGTGCCGTCTACAGCGTCGACACGTTCTTCTGTTTAGGGTGAGGATATGCTATGCAGTTCATTTAGCGTCCGTAAAACCTGATAATCAAGCCTGATAACGCAACAGTAGTAGCGCAACCCATTTTCGGTGTGATTGCATGAAACAGATGAAACAATCCCCGGTCAATCAATCTATCAGCTCATATTCGTCCACTCCTGGACATAAGTCTTGTTCCGCAATTTCCGAATTCTTTATTTACCCTTTGCTCGTCTTAAATTCTTCATGTGTACGAGAGGCCTAGTTAGTATAAACCATTTTTTTTTACATACAGGCACATACATTGCTTCTGACCCCACACTAGGGTACCCTGTGTCGTGGGAACCAGAAATAGCGACTTCACAAACATGTAAACATCCAAGACCTAGGATTTTTTTTTGTCCCCAGCCGGGGTTCGAAACCGGGACCTCTCGCATGGTAGGCAGATGCGGTAACCGCTGCGCCACAGAGATCGTCTGTATTTGCGCATGGCTGTTCGAATTTACCAACGACAGTTTCAAGCCAAATTGCTTGTCTAGAAACTGGTGACTCGTTTTAAAAACATTTTCTACAAAAAATCAATCTGATTTCATGTTCTTCGTATGTTACAGAGGCATGCTGGTGTCGTTCCTGTACTTCCGAACCAATGCTAAAGGCAAGCTGGACCTGCTGACCAAAGGACGAAGAAAACTTACTTCGGGAGTTCTTCAATTCCTGGGCCTGATTGGATATCGATTTGCCAGGTTATATTTCAATAAATAGTTGTACTTCTTGTTGAGATCCTCAGAACCTTTTGATGCTCCGAGACTAAACGATGGTCAAACAACCAAGGTGCGAGGCTTCTGAAGGACGCCTCGGAAAACCATCGAACCTTTAGATGTCTGCCTGTACTATACTACAATGTAGACTGAAAAATGTCACAAATAACTCCCAGTGGACATTCTCGTCCGTTGACAGACCTACCTCACCAGTTCATCTCCAAACCAGATAGAATAGAATAGAATAGAAAAAGTTTTATTCACAAATTAAATTACACAGTACAATGATACTAAGAGCTAATAAAACAATAGTAAGATCGAACACAAGAAATATGAAAGGCAGTCCCAATGTACTGCGTTTGTGAAAAGGACCCAGCTCAGCATGTGTTACAGAAAGATCAGATCAGTTCTTGAATTAAAATTTCCAGTTCTTCCAAATAGTATTTATTAGTACGCTATTTGACAGGTTTCTGGCGTCGCACAGGAATCATGAAGTCACTGGTCAGTAAACAAAACCAATGAACGTAAGAACGACATCAGATGCCATATTTACTAACCTATGTCGTCATCATAGATTCGGTAAATCCAGCCCTTATATTACGTAACTTCCACTCTATCGGGTTAAACATTTAGACAACTCGAAAGAATAAAAATAAAAATGTAATGCCAGTTCGGAGTACGAGTATGAGATACCTACTGGGAAAAACAAGCCCCAGAATGTAACAGTGGCATAAGGCGGTGTGACATACCGGGAACAAAAGGGCTAAATGAGACAGCTCCATACAGTGGAGTCTTACGTAATTGCACCCCAGGCCGTTTTCGATAAAATGGCTAAAAATACATTATTATCAAATTTTATCCTGGTTTTTTTGACTTTTTTAGGCATTATTTTTAGTTAAAATGCCTTAAAGCGGTTTTAAGACTCATAACTTAAACGACCGGTTTCCTAAACGGCCGAAGGGGTATAAATAATATTTTTTATTTTCATACTGCCAAATAGCCTATTTCTACTGTGTTCCAAGTACACTTTCGCGCGTTGCTTGGGTCTGTTTTTCCAGATACTTGTAACCGGTGTGTAATCAACTCAAAAATTAGACATTTAACAGCGAAGCGTCAACGTAACAACTTAGAACTCGTCTTTGTTTACCATCTGACGTAACTGGGGTCAAGTGTCTACCTGTACTAAAACTAAATCAACCCTTGCAACACGAACAGCACTAACGACAATCCCATCCTGTTCGCTGCAGACTGACGGCCCCCTACCTCTTCATGCTGGGAGTGGTGCAAGTGACGATGAAATGGTTCGCCGCCAATGCCGTGTTCGAGCCGCCGGCGATGGACCACGAGACCTGCCCGCAGTACTGGTGGCGCAACCTTCTCTACATCAACACCCTCTTCCCCGTCGAACAGATGGTAACCACCAACCTTCCCACATTCGGCCACCTTATCACATACTGTATACCCACAGACACAGGGTGTCCTAGTGTAGGACCAGAAGCAATGTATGTGCCTGTATGTAAAATGTTTGTTTATCAAACACTCTTGCACGTATGTAGGTCTATGCCCCTTTGTGTAAGGAGAGAGATTTCACCCTCTCAAAATTGATCAAAAGTTTAGTCTTACCTTCTAAGATATTTTTTCTTATTTTGAAACTTAACCACACATGCGACACCGAAATTTTTGCTCATACTCGGGCGAATTGGTCATTTGGCATTGTATTAGAAAAATTAAGTGCTTTTTTATATATCACTAGCTGTGCCCCGCGGTGTTACCCGCGGTTCATCGATTTTCCCGTAGGAATAAGATATTTCCCCGCGGTAAAACGTAGCCTATGTTTTAATCCAGGGTATCGGCTAACTCCATACCAAATTTTATTAAAATCCGTCCAGCCGTTTCAGCGCTAAAGACTGACAAACATACACACAAACTTTCACGTTTATAATATTAGTGTGATTTCGAGAAAATAAGTGATTTTGAGAGCCTGGGCTGAATGTTTCGGTTTTGGCATCTTTAATTAATGTTTAAAGCTAAAACTAAAAATTGAAGTCTTTGAAACCGGAAATATATAAGAGTAATGCTCGGAAAAAAGGAATCAACCTCAGTTGACATCTTGTTGGATCTCAATCCAACAAGCTGTCAGTTTCTAATGATAATGATACCCCCAGAATAAGAAATACAAGAACCCTTTGTGCTCCTAATTTGTGCTAACGTACAAGATAAATCTAGGTATACCTACTTTTTTAATACCGAGATGTGAAGACACTTAAGACACGAAGAGAAAGAAGAGAAGAAGAAAGAACGAAATGAGAAGAGAGTTAGGTGAAGTGTCTTATTTGATACGTTTATTGCAGTGCATGCTGTGGAGCTGGTACCTGTCAGACGACACTCAGTTCTACGCCGTCAGCGCTATCCTCCTCATCTTGGCCACCAGGTAAGATCTATATGCTTATCGAAAGGTTAAAGAAAACTTCAAGTTTTCAATAGTAGGATTATTGGAATGGATCCTACCGTGACTCCGAAATGTGTTGTGGTCTTGTAGGTAGCCTTAATAAACCAAAGCCGATGTGAATTATTGAAGTCTTTTAAGACGAAAAGCACACACAGTACTATCACTAGACTAAATTAAAGGAATTAAAATGATAAGAGAAAGAAAAAGGGACGATAATGAGACGCGGGATTCTTCTTCTTCAGGTGTCATCCCTATCGAATGTCGACTATCATTTTGTGGCTTGTTACGAGCAGAGGAGGGCATGTGCAAGTGCAACACGTGGTCTGTCACACAGCAGATGTATGTTTAACGGTGGAAAAGAAGCAGAAGTAGTTTATCTCTTCATGGTATTAATTCACGACACTAGTTAAATATATGTGTGTGTGTGTGTGTGTGTGTGTGTGTGTGTGTGTGTGTGTGTGTGTGTGTGTGTGTGTGTGTGTGTGTGTGTGTGTGTAGTTGCTTGCTGCATACAGCGTTGCACGGTACTTAGCCCGTACATGGCTACTTTTGACTACGGCTTTAGAGATAGCGCGTCTTAAAATTTTAAATCTCTGTAACCGTCACCCCCGCAGCCACTTCAATCTCTCCGCGGCCCTAACTGGCGTGTTCTTCGTCTCCTCCCTGATGACCACGGGCTACGTATCCTGGAGTAACGAGCACGTGCCCAGTGGGGACGACCCCTTCACCTCCTTCGACAAGATCTACGACAAGCCGTGGACGCGGCTCGGCCCCTACCTCGTCGGCATGGCGACCGGCTGGATACTGTTCAAGACCAACCTGAGGATACGAATGAACAGGGTATGTAGAAAACTTAAAAATTCACACAGAAAATACTTTTTGAAGTAAAACTTCCGTAAGCAGTAGACATTATTACCTTGATTCCGAATACTATCGTCGTCAGAGATGAGCAACCGACGACGCGAGCTCCGTCTCTGCGAATCAGAGCGAAACCTGGTCGGACTCTTCCGACAAAAATTCAAATATGTGGGAATAAAGTTAATAACAAAAAAAAAAGCCCTAGTTTACTTGGCAAAATATTTGACCAGATATACGATAAACTGTGGACGAGGCATGGTTCTTTCTTGATATGGTTGAAGCGAGATCTATTACAAGATCTGTCTAGTTTCGGGGACGACAGCTCAGGATATTAGGAATAGGTTTAATTGTGAAATCCAATCATGACACTTTAGATTCATTTTTAGTTGAGTAGATAGATAGATAGATAGATAAAACATTTATTTGCGCTTTGAAACACACACACATAAAGCATAACACAATTATCATCATAACAATATAGAATGTAAAATAAATCATAACAATGAATAAAATAGAATTATCAGATTACACAAATAGCATTGAATTAAATCACAATAATAAATAAAAATAGAATTATCAAATTACATTCAAATTCAATCGTGATAAATAATTAATTAAAATAGTAACAATAAATTTCGAATGACATTCAATTAAAATTATAACAGTTGATATAAAATTCTTCAATTACTTCCATCAAATCACTTAAACTATATTAAGGCTCTGCCAGGCCATATGTGCGTGTACAACAGCAGCACAAAAGGGCCGTATCTCAGCATTATAAATATTGCTTTCACAAAAGCAAATATTTTGCTGATTTTCAGCTACGGCCAAGGAATGTGAGAACGGAATTAACAATAACCAATACGAATACAAATTAACCCATAGCAGGAAAACAAATCAACGTCGCTCTGTACATAAAATTAATTATAATCATACTATTATTTACATTCAATTAATTTAGCCAGTAAGTGTATTAGTGTATAGTGTTGGACATTGTATAGTGGATTGATATTTACGACTAATATTTTAATTCATGCATAAATATAATATAAATGTTATCAATTGTAATTTGTAAAATTAATAAAACTAGAAGCAGTTTCACTGTTATGAGATTGCCACCTACGTCAACTTTTGCAGACTAAGCAAGTGGAGCTTAAATTGTTTTTTAAAACTGAGTTTTGATGGCATTTGCCTTATCGGGGGAGGTATATGGTTCCAGCACTTGGTTGCCACTCCGCTTACTCGTATCCAGACGGTACCGGAGATCTACGAATATATTTTATGAGCTAAAAGTTTCGTAAGTACTAATGTTAATATATTTTATCCACTTTAATCCACTTACCATTCTCCCATCTCCTTGTCTCCAGGTATGCGTAGCGGTCGGCTGGGTGAGCTGTACAGCGACGCTTCTGTTCCTAATCTTCGGACTCTACAACACTGAGCTAAGCGTCGGTGCCGCGGCAGTGTACAGCGCTCTGTCACACTCACTCTGGGCCGCCGCCATTGGCTGGATCATCATTGCTTGCTCCACTGGACACGGAGGTATGTTACAAGTATTCAGACTAGTCTGTATGATCAAGGACCTGAGCGGTTATAATCTGCTAATGGCTAAATTATGTATGACACGATTATCTAATTGAAGTGAAGTGCCCGTAGATAACCTGAAGGTCTTCATTGCCACCACCACTAGATTGGAAGGTCTTCCAACATGAAAAAAGGATATAAAACAGTAAATAGAACTTTGAATCGAGAAGACAAGGCCTGGCAAAGCGCAAACATAAAAAAGTTAATCAAAGCAACATTTTTAGTCACTCCGAACCAGATCTGCCGTAAAAGTTCTCCCCTTACTTAAAATTCAATTAATTCACAATTTTAGTTTTATATTCTCTGACCTTAATACCTTTAAAATTAAGTATCGTTTGTGACTAATGTCAAATTGTATATCAATACCCTGCCCATTAGCAAAGGTCAGGATTCAAGATTGTCATTCAACAAACAGAATGTAAATTCTTTACATTACGCTAAACGTTATAATGTTCTAGATTAAGATCTTACTGCATATCCCGCTTCCAATTTGGCAAACTTCTATGTTTGAATACTTTGGACTGCATTCCAGAACACAAACAGTTTATTTTGTAACGACTTTATTCTGTGTTGTAAACTTAATAAAATAAAATGAATCAATTTTCTGATTTTTAAATCCTAATCCCAAACGGGGCTAATAATCTCATGTACCTAACGTCCGTCCACAGGGTGGGTGCGAACGCTGCTGGCGTCGCCGATCCTGTACCCGTTCTCGCGCGTGACGTACTGCGCGTACCTGGTGCACCCTGTAGTGCTGCGTTACGTCGCAATGCACCTCACCCATCCTATCCACCTGGGCGAGCTTTTAGTGGTGGGTGCTTAACGTTTATTATTTATATATCACATCACACTAATATTATAACCGATGACCTCTTTGGCGCAGCGGTTAGCGCATCTGACTGTCATTCGAGAGGTCCCGGGTCCAACTCCCGGCTGGGAACAAAAAAAAATAAACCCAGGTCTTGGATGTTTACATGTTTGTAACGTCTGTTTCTGGTTCCGACGACTAAGAGTATCCTAGTGTGGGGCCAGAAGCAATGTATGTGTCTGTATGTAAATGTTATAAAGGCGAAAGTTTGTGAGCGTGTGAGTTTGTATGTTTGTTACTTCTTCACGTCTAAACGGCTGGAGCGATTTTAATATAATTTGGCATGGAGTTAGCTGACACCCTGGAGTAACACTTAGGCTACGTTCCACTGCGGGAAAATATCTTATTCCCATGTGAAAATCCATATGATTGGTTATTATTTTTACTGTTTACCCTTTCAGACTTGACCTTGAAAATAACAATGGTTTTCTAGTATTATTTTCAAGGTCAGGTCTGAAAGGGTTAATACACAATTTATTTTCCCTAATAAACCGCGGGTAACACCGCGGGGCACAGCTAGTTCCCAATAATTCCTATAGGACCTACTGGAGACAGGACGGCACTGAACACTCTGCCTTCTTTCCACAGTTCGTGCTTTTCCTGGGGTTGACAGCGATCTCGTACTTCTTCGCGTTCCTGACGTCGGTGGCGTTCGAAGCGCCCATGGTCACGATGCTGAAGATCCTCTCGCCGCAGCGCAAGCCGCATCGCGTGTGAACAGTCCACTCGCACTCCTCGAGACCGGCTTAGTGTTGAGGACTTTTTATATTGTGGTTATGATTGGGCTTGAACGAATGTGAGGGTTATGTAAATGCGTGTCTATCATTCCGAGCTGGAGCGTCGACTCCACTTGACGATTGTTTATTACTCACAGCCGAAAAAGAGTTCTTTTGCTCTTTTTTATAGCTAATAACTCTTTAAATACCATTCTTGAAGAGGTTTTAGCCGGGTGAAGTTTGAATTTTGTAGATCGGAGATCTCTCAAAAACTTATTTTGCACCCATCAACTGCGTAGCTGATGTATGGTTTGGTTAGCCAATGAATATGTAGGTAAGCGCAGCGTAGGACGACAAGCCACAAGATGGACAGACGATCTCATCCAAGTGGCAGGGAGACGCTGGATGCAAGCCGCTTCCAACTGGTCTATTTGGAGATCCATGGAGGAGGCCTATGTCCAGCAGTGGACTTCTTGTGGCTTAATGATGATGTAGGTATGTCGAAATAAGTGGGATGTTATTAACTTAATTCCGGATTCAATTCCTTCCATTTTCGTCGGATGAGTCCGACCAGGCCTTGCTCTGATTCGCAGAGCTGAATGTGTAGTGGTTACGAAAGTTTTAGTAAGTTGGATGTGTTTGAGAAGCAATAATGAGGCTTAATCTCTTTAAGACAGAGTTGATATCACACTGTTACCAATTTAAGTTACGATTTAGCTCAATGCTCAATACGAGCTTTATTAAGTTTAAAACGTCAAAGAGACAATAAACCATGCTGTTAGTTGTAGTAAGTTCAAATGTAGAAACGAAAGTTCAAATTGTGTTAGTTTGTTTGATAAGCGTAAAAAGAAATGTTTTTGTGATGTTTTTTATACTGATTGGCTTGACTTGCGGCAATATCTCATAGCCAAAACGTCCGGCTCAGAACCTGCCATCGAGAGATCAGTGAATTTTAAGTGAAATTCCACGAATATAACAATGTATTGCATACCGCTCTAAGTACACAGTAAAACATAAAAGCTGTACTTTGTAACAATAAAATTAATTTAATTGAAGACTGCTACAGCGGATCATAACATTATGTCGAGTGCGTGCTAAGCAGACAAGTCAAAAATCTACATATTATGTTGTCAGCGGTCAAAGTTTAGAAGGTTTACTTTTTTGCTCAAAATGTTATTCAATTTGTCAGGGTAATTATTTGCGATCAACTAAGACTCTAGATATTTTATGTAAAAATAATTTTATTTAAAAATCTACAAAATTCCAAAAAGGCAAATGTACATATTGTTACATTTTAAAAGTTACAAACTAGGTTAGATACTTCTATGTAAATAGGCTGTAAATATTATTATACTAGGCTAAGTTTTTACTGATTATTTTAAATAATAAAATATTTACAATTTCTTATAAACAATTGTCGAGTATTATTTAAAGTTTATCCTAAATACATCAATGCGTACGTAATGAATATTTATAAAATAGTTTTCATCGCTATCTCTTATAGATTCTCCACCATATCGCGCTCGAGATCAAGTAATACTTACATAATAATGTACCTAATCAGTAAAAATATCAGTCATTAATAAATCCACATATTATCTACTTACAAAACAACAAGAGGATACCTTGCACACGAAACTGAACCTTTTCACACCGCGGACAAGGGTCAATTCGCCACGCAGTCGGACAGCCGCCGCAGTAGACTGCAGCACGGAGTCTCCACCAGCAGCGAGAGCGCCAGTGAAGCCGCCAGCGTTATCGAGCTCACGCCGACGTAGTATGACCACTGAAATGGCACCAAGTTTAGAGCAAATATCCTGAATAAGAGACAACTTAATTATCATTAACGACTTGGCTCGAATTATATGCGTCCGCGCGACCGGGCTGTTTGGCCGCAGATTCCAGCGACCGCGGCCAAGTCGCTTTTTGATTTATATGAAGCGGCCCAAGCGTCTCCGCTCTCCACACGTTCTCACAAACATGGTCACTTCACTTTACAAAAGAGCGCCCCGTCCGCTTTAAATGCACCGATAGGTACAACTGAACACGTTGAAACTCGTACGAGCGGCCGGGCCGCGCGACCGCGCCGCTCGAAGACGCGTCCGCGCCGCTATTTAAATGTTTTTGCTTACGATCGATTACAATAGGCTAGTTTCCAAAAAAAATGTAATTAGTCCGTCTTTTAGATTATTCAAAAATAAGGGACACGTATTTTTTTTTTTGTAAATTAGATCAAAAATGACAAAGACCCCTTGTTACACCCTTAAAGGCTCTGTCACATTGCAGACATTGTGTGCACACCGTCAACGTAATTCGCATCCAATCGCCTAATGCCGCCTACCGGCTACGATCCGTTCTACCCTACCTACAATTTATTGACGGTTCGTAGGAATTTCGTAGGAATAGGGTAGTTTCCAGGGTCAAAATAATTTAATTCTATTTAGTCCGTATTTTAGATTATAAAAAAATATTGGATACGTATTTTTTTTTTTCGATTAAACAAAAAATAACAAAGATATAGCCCATTAAAGTTACGTGTGACGTCACGCCGTGCTGCATTTTGGAAACTACCCTATTCCTACGAAATTCCTACGAACCGTCAATAAATTGTAGGTGGGGTAGAACGGATCGTAGCCGGTAGGCGGCATTAGGCGATTGGACGTGAATTACGTTGACGGTGTGCACACAATGTCTGCAATGTGACAGAGCCTTTAAGGGTGTAACAAGGGTAAATGTTGCAAAATTGGCTAGCTTTAACTGAAATGTTAGGCAAAACTACGCACTAAAAAATTCTGAATAAAATCTTTGGTAATAAAGGATATATCAGTGACTAATTCGTACGGAAAAAAAATTGCATTTAACCTGTCTAGATGGCAAAAAATTTTTTTTTTCCAAAAGCTTTATTTTCCACAGAATCTAATTTCGCTGGAAAACGATAGTAGCTTTTCATTTAAATCTTTCATGCAAATATCGGCCACATCAATATCTGCAATCCTATCTGATCATATATTTTTTAATGTTAATATTAAGCGTGATTAGTACAAAATTGTACGATTTCCTAATTAGCGCAGGGAACAATCGCCATCGAAAATCCGCCACATCTCTTATCTGTGTAATCTTTGGATTATGGATTAGCCTCTAAAGTATTCGCCGAAGAAGTACAACAAACATTCAAGAGATTGCGCTAGTTTATTATTTTATAACTCAGAGGTCAAATGCTCAAAGTCATTCGCCCTTGTTACAGGATTAAAATAAAAGGTTGGCATGCGAGCACTGACCAGCAGCGCGAACGGTGCGGGCGGCGCGGGCGCGGCGGGCAGCGCGAGGCGCGCGGCGGCGCCGTGCAGCAGCAGGCAGCAGTAGCTGAGCCGCGACAGCGCCGCCGTCGCGCTCCGGTCGAACACCCTCCGGGACGCACCTGCACCGGGGGGACAGCGTCCATGGAACAATGAATGAGAAACTTGCACTAGAAACGTTGAAGAGATAAGAAATCAGAAATCAAAAATTTATTTCAACGTACAGAATTTACATTCTGTTTGTTGTACATACACATATGTACATACACTTATGGTAATGTTAGCCGCTACCTTTGGGCCGTGTGTAGTGGAGAAAAAGGCAGCGAAAAAAACCTCCACTCTGACCATCTTTTCTCAAATCACCTTAAAGTTAAATAAATAAATCAGGTATTTTTTTTCTCTACTAATACCTTTCATGATACAAGAGATATCTCACTGACTATTTGCGAGCGATTTGAAAGCGACGCGATCGCCCAGCGTGCACGTAGCGATCGCGCGGCGTGCACGCCGCAATGACGTTTATCCGTCGCAGCGAGCTCGCAGAGTGGACATTAATTTGTACACTCGCCTACCCATCCAGCCCCACCGAAATGTGACAGCGCAACCAACTAATTATATCCACCAAGTGTCTATGATGACAACAGCAATACCACCGGAGATTCAATTCATGGCGATTTTTTTCAGAGAAGGTTAACTTCGTTAACTGTTTTTTTTTTATGTAACACCATAAAATGTTTATAATTATCCGTTGCTTATTTAAGTGTCGTTTTCGTACCTTAAAGTGTTATAAAACCAAAACATTGGTGATCGAAATTGTTTATAATTATCTGTTCTGTTACTTATTCTATATTAAAAAGTACCTTTGAGTAATAACGAGCCTTTCTTCTGGAGACACTGACATTCTTAGATGTGTGTCCTCATGTCGAAAATCATTTTGTATCAAACACGACTCGTAAAATGTAGAAGTGGTCATTCGCAGGTAAGACCGAATTTATTATGGAATAATTTTATTTCTTTTGCAGAACAGCGCATACCTAGTAGTCGTTCTAACCAAGTCGATTGCTTGATAATAGGTCCTTCCATATTCGTCGTCGTATCTGCTTTAGGTTCCGCCGTTTTCGAAGTAACAAAGCCGTCAGTATCCATTTGGCTACTGAGTGTATAAAACGCGGAAGGCACGCCGCGCAGTCGTGTCCTCATCGCAGCGTGCATGCTGCGCAATCGCGGCATCATCGCAGCGTGTGCGCTGCGCAGTCGCGTCGCTTTCAAATCGCTCGCAAATCCCCAGTGTGATAAGGCCCTAACCAGACGAAATATCCTTTTTTTTATTAAGGATCATCGAAATACATTTGCATATGTATTTTCAAATTCAAACAGTACAGACAAAATGTTTATTTATGTACCATATCACTAAAATACCCAAGTCTTACCGCTATACTTAGTAGCCGAGGCCAAGGTTGGCCACAGGAGCGCCGCCGTCCAAGCCCCGTGCGATATGGCAGCGAGGGCAGTGTCCAGCGCCCCGCGGTGCAACAACCACGGCCGAGCGAACACGGCGCACAAGACCACCAGGGAACACGACCACAAGCACACTGACTTGAACTGTGGAGCGACGATTTTTTTGTAATAAATGCAATAATGAATTTGGAGACAGATTTGGCTCGAAATGGGCTAAGCCATTCAAATACATGAAGTGCAGGCCGACCGTTGCTAAGATGTGGCCATTCAATTGTCTAATTAAATCAATTTATCAAAAACGACAATCTAAATATATAAAAGAAGAAACTGACTGACTGACTTAGAATCAACGCAGAGCCCAAACTACTGTACCTAGGGGGTTGAAATTTGGCATGGGAGTTCCTTAGGGAGCCTAGAGGAGCACTAAGAAAGGATTTTTGAAAATTCGTCTCCTAAGGGGGTAAAATGGGGGTTCAAAGTTAGTATGAAACTTTGCCGTTTTTGAAGTTATTGGAATGAAATTTGGTAGGAAGATTTTGCATTTAAAATTATGAAACACGTGTAAAATAGTTTTTTAAAATCATCCCTTAAGGGAGAAAAAGGGGGGTGAAAACTTAGTATGAAACTTTGCCGTTTTTAAAGTCATTGAAATAAGATTCAATATGAAGTTCTTTCATTAAAAGTTATGAAAAACCTGTAAAATAGTTTTTCGAAAATCATCCCTTAAGAGGGTAAATAGGGGGGTGCAAAGTTAGTATGAAACTTTGCCGTTTTTTAAGTTATTCGAATGAAATTCCTATGAAGTTCCTTCATTAAAAGTCATGAAATACCAGTAAAATAGTTTTTCGAAAATCATCCCTTAAGGGGGTAAAAGGGGGGTGCAAAGTTAGTATGAAACTTTGCCGTTCATGAAGTTATTCGAATGAAATTCAACATGAAGGTCCTTCATTGAAAGTCATGAAAGACGTGTAAAGTAGTTTTTCGAAAATCATCCCTTAAGGGGGTAAGATGGGGTTGCGAAGTTAGTAGGAAAGCTCCGCATGCGCTAAAAGTATCCCTATCTTATTTGCAAACTCTTTACTCTACTAAAGCCCACGCGGACGTAGTCGCGGGCAACAGCTAGTTGTACACTAAAACCTGAAAAGAATCCTCGCTATCTTCTCTTACTCAGTTGATTCTTGTCCGTTACCGAAAGCTGCCTATCGATAATTGGCGGTATTGGACCTTATACCTTATATAGAGGCAAATGGCCGGCCCGCCTGTGGACGTATTTCTGACAGTCCTCACCTCAGACGGCAGATGGCCATCCCCCTGTGGACATATTGCTGACAGTCCTCACCTTAGACAGCGGCAGATGGCCGTCCCGCCTGTGGACGAGCCAGCCCGCGAGCACGCCCAGCACGTAGGGCGTGGCACGCGCCCACGGACGCTCCACTAGCGACGAGTATGCTGCGAAGCCGTCCGCCCAGCTGAATGGAAACCACACAGTATTGATGTTTTGTATTGTAATTATAATATATTGTTTCGAATGCCAAAAAAGCTGTCCCAACTGATGGTTTTCAGTTTTTGCTGGTGTTTTGCTATTAATAGCACGTACTAACGCTAGTGACATTTTTCCGAGCGGTTCCGCGCTTCGCCGGGAACGTTAAGCATTTGGTGCCGGCTGCCGTCGAGAGATGGCAGTCGTTAAGCCAAGTCAGAGGCCTTAGGGCGGCTTGAAAACGTATGACAGTAAGACCAGCCACTAGTCTTACAAGCCTCCACCAATCCGGACTTAGGCAAGGTATGGGCCATACGGGGGCTATATGGGCTATACCTTCCTCAGGGAAGCGACCCGTGGTCCTCGGTGGGCACATAATGGGTTGATGATGATGCGATCTTCACAAAGCTCAACAGCCAAGTACGTACTGGACGGGGCTTGCTGGCCAGCCGCCGATGACGTCAGCGCCGCCCGTTGCCATGGCGACGAGCAGCGCCCCCGCCGCGGCCGCCCCCCCGCGCCGCCCCGCCGCGATTAGCGCCAGAGTAGCCGCCGCGTGCAGCTGCGTCTCCAAGGAAAGGTACCACGATATCTGCATGCACTGCGGGAGATCATAGTGGCTGGGTTTGGGTACTTCGATTGGGTAGTTGACAAAATTGTAAGCTATTAGTCCAGATCAACTTACGGGTGTTGTTTTATCGGACTGCTCTGCTCACCATGATTAGGCTCTGCGAATCGGAGCGAAACCTGGTCGGACTCGGCGATAAAACAACAACGGACTAAAAGTTTACAATGTGTTGTGCTTACGAAAGTTTTAGTTCAAAAAGTTGACAAAATGTCAAATAAGTTACTTTTAAAAAGGAATTTTCTATAAAAATACAGAATTATTACGTCATATTTCAGACCACTCTTTTTATGTTTCATCGATTTAAAAAATGTAATAACTAGTGATTGACTAAATGAGATACTTTTTCTGAAATATTTTGTAATTTTTGTTTTATTCGAGTATATCAAATAATTTATCGTCGTGTCAACTACCGAATTCATTTATTGCAGAACATGAGTCCATGTAATGTTGTGTTAGTGCCAATTTCTAAATTGAGAACTTTCTCTAAGTAATAACTTAACTGTCTCGTCAAATTTCTCAGAAAAGAGCGGGACAGAAAGTTACTTAAGTATTTACTTAGTGTACATTTTCAATTCAAAAATCGGCCCTTAATAATAGTCTTATAACTTTGTTAGTATAATACTAAAATTTAAAAATCATATTAAATTAATAGAAACAATAGAACAACATTTTACATTATTCGTTGGGCGACGGGTTGACAGGTTTCTGAAAACCAACCCATTTTCTCTGTTAGTGTACACGAGTGCTCTGATAGTGGTAATTTCAAATTATTTCGTGGTAATTTCAATTCTTCTAAAAAGAGCAAATAAAAATTCACTTTTAAAATAAGCCGCCAAAACGCCATTGACCAAGGGAACTATATTTTGTGTCATCAAAGTTTACATTTGTCATCAACTTGTATCATCAAATTAATAGATCTATCACCACGAAATATTTTCATTCTCAGAAAAATAAAAAGTGTCGCCAGGTACAAATAATCAGATTAATGTCAATATGTACGTAGAAAAAGAGATGGATTATCTATATTATCGTAGTTCATCCATTGAATAAAAAATTTGTTCTCAAAATAATAAGTTTATTCCAAAAATATCAGCTCCGTACTCAGAATAGTAGATCTGTCATCAAATAAATCGATTATCGTCCGCAGAGTGAGGTTTGTTTTTATTTGTTATTTTGTTATAAGTACAGTAGTTATGAATTATTTCGATCAATTCTCCAAATAATACTATTCGTTACCAATTTAATAGTTCAGTTCATTAATTTTATGAAAAAATGTTCAAAGGGGCGGAGCCAAATTGGCCCACTAAATAAACCTACATTTAGGTACAATTTAGATTTTATGATTGGTAGGTATAAAGCAATGGTATAAACTTTATACCATTGCTTTATACCTACCACAATAATTATTATTACTTTATACTATAAAGTAATAATAATTATTGTGATTTTAAATAATTCTGTGTTTCATTTATTATTCTAATACATTCATACTACTTACTTATATCTAAATAATAATTCAATATTAATAAATATTAACAGGGTGTAAATAAAACTACGGCAGATGTAGAAACAACAATAGGTACAACCAGTACACAAGTACCTAATCTTAGATAGTAGTTAAATACATAGGTACAAAAACATTATTTTTTTGGATCTTTATGATTTTTTTAAGTTTCATTTTTCATTTTCTTAACGACCGTTTTTCCTTCATTAGATTATACAGTTATCAGGACAAATCTATTAAAAGAAGGACAAACCTATTTATTTGATAATTGATAATATATCCCGATGATTATATGTGATTTATTATGAAATTGTTTTTATTTTGTTTGGCGACTACACTTTGATGACAGATCTATTATTTTGCGGACAAACCTTATTATTTAAAACATTCAAAACTTAATAAATTGATGATCGCTTAAATCATACCCATTGACCAATATGGCGTCATGACGTCCCAGGTCAGTAAACAAAACCAATGAACGTAAGAACGACATGATGATAGACGCCATTGTGACGTCATCATAGATTCGGAAAATCCAGGCCGTTTTTGATAAAATGGCTACAGATTTGAAAAGAATAAATGTGGAGTTTCTTTGTTAGTTTCTTCTCCATGTAATCTATTAATTGTGAAACTAACAAGTTTGACTTCCATAAAGTAAACACTTTGTACTATGAATAAAAAAAATATCAAATAAAAAACTGACTCTAGGTACGACATACCCTCTCGTCATCGGGGTAGAAGTTGGAGACGTAGAGCAGGTTCCGCCACCAGTAGCGGTCGCAGGTGACGTCACGTCCGGGCGGCGCCACGGGGGCGGTGGTGGCCACCACCCTCGCCGCCACGCCCGCTACGAACACCGCCAGCGCGTACGGGGGGACCAGTCTGGAGAGGGAACGTTGCTGTGACACCGATCTAAGTATCCACGGAATTTAGATTAACCTTCAAGAACTTTTCAGATTAAGGAAACCAACGGATAAGTTTATTATAACATAAACATTTATATACAGGCACATACATTGCTTCTGGCCCCACACTAGAATACCCTGTGTCGTGGGAACCACAAAAAAAATCATCAACCCATTATGTCCCCACCGAGAGGCATGGGTCTCTTCCCTTAGGAAGGGTATAGGCCATACTCCACCACGGGGGCCTAGTCCGGATTGGTGGAGGCTTGTAAGACTGGTGGCTGGTCTTACTGTCACAAGTTTTCAAGCCGCCCTAAGGCCTCTGACTTGGCTTAACGACTGCCATCTATCGACAGCAGCCGGCACCAACTGCTTAACGTGCCTTGCGAAGCACGGAACCGCTCGGAAAAATGTCACTAGCGTTAGTCATAGACGGTGACTCGTCCATGGACCGAACGCGCCGTATATTGCTTAACCTTAGTGATCCTTTAAGATCACTCAGGCAGCCCAGGCAATGAGCGATTACACTGTGTCGTGGGAACTAGAAACAGCGACAACACAAACAAGCAGGTGAGACGGGAGGCGGTGGCAAAGTGGCAGAACAGATACAGTGAGTCTGCCACAGTCACCTCACTGTTCTTCCCGGACGTGGCATTGGCCCACAAAGTCCTTGGCAAATTCACCATGTGCAATGCCAAGGCGCAGCTCCTGACGGGGCACGGCGGCTTTCGTGCGTACCTCCACAGGTTCAAGCTCGCGGGGAGTCCGTCCTGCATTTGTGATGACGAGACTCCCGAAACGCTGGAGCACCTGTTGGAGGAGTGCCCTCGTTTCGGAGCTGCAAGGGCCGATTGCGAGATACTCCTGGGAGTGGCGGTGAGGTGCGAGGCATTCGCCGCCTTTATGGCCAACTCCAAGAGTCGAGACGCCTTCCCGGCCTTCGCCCTGGGTGTGATGCGCGCGGCCTCTAAGGCGAACGGGAGCCGGGTTTAACCTGGGCGACCCAAATACCGTTCTATACAAATTGTACAAATTTAATTTGGCCGAGCGAGAGGGGCAGATTTTAAGCTGCCATTCATTATGGGACCCCGGCGCATTGCTTGTGACTACTCGATGGAGTAGACAGAGATAAGGCGCCGGGGAACACACCTAATTTTAACTAATGATAAAATGGCAATTTTAATTTAATTTAATTTAATTCAATATAATGTAATCGTATTAAAATCATGATTTTTTATTCTTCAATTTAATTACAATGTACTCCAATTTAATTAAATTTTAACCTTAATTGTAATTATATTCAAATTTATAGCTGGAATTATTTTATATTAATAAAATAAATTGTAATTTTAAGTTTTGCCATATGAATCGGTAGTTTCAGAAAGAACATTAGTCACAATCTGCTTACTTTTCAGTAGACATAAAAAACTGACCCCTCAGTGGGACTACTGTTATTTTTGCGTCTACTGAGACGTAGTACGTACACGTAGTTCAATTGATATTCATTGGGCTAATGTTCTTTATATAGGGATCTGTAGATCTACCCTCAAGGATACCATAGACAACAATAAGTCAATCACACAAAATTTGGACTAATGTTCTTTCTGAAACTACCGATTCATATAAGGTATACAGAAATGTTTGGTTATCTTATCTTTGAGTGTACGTTTTTATAACAAAATTCCTGAAAGTATTCTATCCCTGCCAGGAAATAAATTTAAATTTGTTATTAAAACTGCGCTGTGTAAAAAGGCATACTACAGAATAGATGACTTTATAGATGATAAAAACCCTTGGCAGTAAACCAATTCCACAACGAGCTAGTTATTGGTATTCTAATAATATATAGGGTTTAATAAATTTCATACATATGTACAGACGCTGTGATTGCATATCAAAACTATGCTATTATTATAGATAACTGACAAGAACTTTATCACACAAGTTTGCCAAAGGCCATGCGAATGGTGGCGCGGTGGCCGGGTCGCCTATCTCCCTCTAATATGGTTGAGACTGGTGATGGCTGACCTCTGCGTTACGCTCGTGAACGGGTGCCGTCCGTGTGTCTGGCCGCAGCATTGGTGTTTTATTACCTTTTAAGAATATTAAATGATGTTTGACTTTGCAAGTATTTATTGCACTCATGGATCTTGAGATTCTTGGTATACGAACACTCATACCTAATTTGTATTAGCTTTAAGTTGATTTGAGAAAAGATGGTCAGAGTGGAGTTTTTTTTTCGCTGCCTTTTTCTCCACTACAGACGGCCCTAAGGCAGCGGCTAACATTTTACATAACTGTATGTACATTGACATTCAACAAGCAGAATGTAATATCTTTACGTTGAAATAAAAAAAATTGTATTTTGTATTTTGTATTTTGATATATAATGTAAATGGGTTTAAAAAGAAAAAAAAACACACAGACAAAAAGACTTATACATGACAAAAAAAAAACCCATTAGAATAAGAGCAATATAACAGTACTATTATATTATAGTAAAATATGTAACATTATCTAATCAAAGATATTCGTAAATAAAGAATCAATGTTGCCACAAAAACAAAAGTGGCAGAAAAAAAAAGAAAAAAAAAACACAAACAAGTAAACATCCAGGATCAAGGGTTTTTTTGTCCCCAGCCGGGATTCGAACCCGAGACCTCTCGGATCATAAGTAGATGCGCTAACCGCTATCCCAAAGAGGTCGTCAATTATATCTGTACTGAAATGATTTCTGAAGTTATTTGAATACATTCAAACACATGTGTTTTTTATCTTAACCTGTAAAATTTTTGGTACCTAGGTCGATCGGCCCACCATAATAATAAAAAAAAAACAAAATTCAATATAATTATTGAACTAAAATATTTAAAAAATAATTTAAAATAAAAAAATAAAAAATATATTTATTTAATTATTTTTTTTAAACAATAGTTTTTATGGCACCGGTCTCTTCCCTGAGGTAGGTATAGGCCATACTCCAACACGGGGGCCTAGTCCGGATTGGTGGAGGCTTGTAAGACTAGTAAGTAAGTAATTATGTTTAATTCCAAACAGACAATTCCAATGAACATTGCTTATAAATAAACACATAAGGGTACTAGAAAAATAAAAATGTGTTGCGTTTACCGGCAGTCCCCAAACTAGGCTGGGCCTGTACCTTGGGGACTTTGTGTGCGCAGTTTCTGTTTTATTTAGTTGTTTACCAATTCCTAGTGGCTGCTGTTAGTGGTGGTGGTGGCTGACTTGGCTTAACGAGGTTATAACACAACTGATTAATTTAGAAACACGCCCAGCATCTCGCACGTGAAGTGGTGTGCCCACACACTGCAGTGTCGGTACCTGACAGCCCGGTTGGTAATGAAGCACACGGCCTGCAGCGCGTGCCCCCAGCCGCCGCCCACGCCCACCAGCTCGCGCAGGCTGTAGCGCCGCCGCAGGAAGAACAAGTGGTGCGAGCTCAGGACACCGCTGTAAATCCACACTAAGTTTGGAATCGTCAGCTGTCAGGATGGTATAGGCGCTGGACAAGCCTATTGCATACAAACAGTGTCCCAGGCACTCCAGCGTCCCTTCAACCATCTAGAGTGAGTGAAGGTGTTATACACCGTTAAGTCCTGACCTCGAAAATAACACTAGAAAACATTGTTATTTTCAAGGTCAGGACTTAAGGGGATAAGGTGTATAGGAAGCTGTATAAATGATCTCATTACGTAGATGCAAGAGCCAGTTTTTGGGAATCTTCACACGAATGGCAGTACAGTTTTAGTGACTTGTGTTTAGTGAATTAAGTGATTGTAGGTACCTGACAAAGATCAGCGTGTCGAAAGCCAGTGTTCCAGTCGACAGGATGTAATACGTCGAGTTATTCTTATTTATATCGCCGCCATCAGCTGGAAAAATACAAATCATGTAGAAGCCTTCTACGGACAATTATTATTCGAAGCATGAAAGTTGGTTTGATTTTTAATAAGAAAAATCTCGCTGTGAAAACTGTGAACCCGAAAACGACACCCAGTAAATTAATTCCATTTGTTTCATCAGTTACTTGTGTTATAACCGTGAAAAGAACAATTAAAAATTGTTATGTTATGTTCAAAATTGTACAGGTTAAAAGATTGAGTTCAACATCTCACCTGAAAGGTAATACACGACCATCGCGACATGGACGAAGACAATCCAGAAAGTGGAGAACACTTTCAACGCGTGCACAGCCGACAGGTCCCGGCTCGTCAGATTCCTGTTGCAGATCTTGTTCCAGCTGTATCGCAGGGAGAAGCACAGGAGAGCACTCTTCAAGAACAGCTTCTTCTTGCAGCTGCTCTTGTCCTCGGAACTGAAGCTGGCGAAGGAGTTGTAGCTCATTCTAGGGCAAGAGGCGCTGTCAATGTTTCGGGAGGTGACGCACTGCCGCCTGTATTTGCCGCACCGATGGCAGCTGTCGTGTTTCGTCTCGTCCACTGCGACTACGTCCAGAGTAATCGAGGGAGTCTTCGCATCGGGTTTCAGAGTCTTCTTCAACGTGGCCAAGTTGATTTGGTTCGAATTGTTCATGTTATTTCTTGGTAGCGTTTCCTTGTTGGCCATATTCATCTCCTTCTTGGGCAGCACAAGTTTTGGGACCTCGTAAGGTCTCTTTTTGTGGATCTCAATGGTGTTGTTGTTCGATTTCTCGTTCCTCAGTGAGGTGTTCACGTTAGCCTTTTGGATGTCGAAGCTCATGGTCTGGAAATTTCTCGTACTTATTCGTATTAGGTCAAAGTCCACCGCCGTGGCTATCAAAGTTAGACAGAACGCGGACAGGGTGAAGAATATTAGCACTAATGCCGTCGTGTCCTCTCTGAAGTCGTAACTCTCCTCGACTACGCGCACTTTGGTTATTAGCACAGATCTGGGAACAGTGCGGTTCGTACGCAAATGATCGTTGACCATGATGGAGAAGTCCAATATGGCGTGAGTGTCTTCTGGAGAGCAGGCGCGTGGCATGCATAGGCCTAGCGTTATGTCGTACGACTGTAAAAAAGAATAGGAAATTAGGTGAGGTTTTCTGTGGAACTCCAAGCACTCAATCACTTTCACAGAAGCAAATATGCCTCTACAGAGAAAACTCTATCTACCACCCTTGAGTCCTGTTGAGTAGAACTCTGCAAAAACATGAACTGTATAGAAAAATATGGCGTCGGACCCGTGTCTCCCCTGGTAGATCCCCTGGGGGAGACATCAGGATTTTCCAGTCCTGATTTCTCCCCTTGCTGGGGGAGACATCGGTAGTAGGTTTAAAATTATATTTATCCGGGCTGATGCGGGATTTGACCCCGCCACTCTACTGTCCAAGGGATCTTACCAACAAGTTGAAAAATTATTTAAAAACATCAAACTCTACACAACTCAACGGGCGTTATCGCAAAGGATATTTTATAATAACTTCTATACAATGCAATTACTTGTCCGGATCTAAAATAAGATACCCTGTGCTATGGTAACAAAATAAGGACCTCACAAACATAAGATTTCTCCCTGAGGCCATTCGTACAAATCAAGTTCGGCAGTGGGAATCAACACACACACGACTTGTATTTTAGAAATGAAAAATTGTTGCTAGGCCAACGAGACAGTTGACTTTAAATTACTTTTTTCGCAGAGACCGTACCATGAATAAAGATTTATTATTGGTCTATGGATTTATCTAGCTATCAGATGGACCTAGCACCGCATGTCAAGAAAATTATAAACTCTGTTTCGAAATAATACTTCACTGTTACCTGTAATATTAAATTTGCAATGTTTCTACTTACCTTAATAAATTAATATAAACATGGACAATAACCATTTTAAGGTTAAACTCTGATACTTTACCTATGTATCTATAATTTTAATGAAAGCTGTGTAAACTACAATTTTGGGTTTCAACCTACTTCAGGACTGATTTGTTTATAGATTTTTAATGCCTTTCGTTGTTTCCTTTAAGTTTACCGTTAATAAATAAAAGAAAATAAAAATTCCTTGTTCCACAAAAGACTACTTGAACCTAAGTATTTCGTCAAGCTTTAGTCCTCCAAGGGAACGGTCTCCTACCTTAGCCATGTCCGCCTTGGTGATGTTCATAGCGATAGATACACTAAGGTAGGCGAGCGGGAAGGGAGCGGTCTGGGGCGCCTCCTGTGACGGCTCCTGGTGCTGCGCCAAGCTGTGCCAGTCGCCTTCCGGGCCTGACGGTCAAGAGGAGGATAAAAAATATCCATTGCATGTGGCCCCGAGGCAGCGCTTAACATAAATATTTACATACAGGCACATACATTGCTTCTGGCCCCACACTAGGATGCCCTGTGGGAACCAGAAACGGCGACATCAAAATATGGGTTTTTTTTGTCCCCAGCCGAGGTTCGAACCCGGGACCTTTCGCGTGTTAGTCAGATGCGCTAACCGCTGCGCCAAATTGTAAGATTGACATTCAACAAACATTGTTATACTTAATGCTAAGGATATCTTTAAACCCTAACGAGATAGAGATATACAGAGAATACACCAAAAATTGTATTACTGTCAAACACATATTACGAAATAAACGATTTTTACTTTTTACTTTTACTTTATTACACAACTACATAACAAGAACCTAGATAGCTTCCACACAACACAATCACTTGACCTGATCCCAAACAAGGATACCCTGTGTTATGGTAACCAGACAAGGACATTACAAACATGCATATACACTCATACTGAGGGCCGTTTCCACATATGGTTACCCGTTACCCCAGTGGAAATTGGTCCCGTGACCTCTGTTGACCTCTGACGTAGACACAGCAAGAGGGAAATACTTAGTTGTGCAAATTCATTAGTGCTTTAATGAATATTAAAACGGGCTTGTATCTCAGGAGCCGGCGTTATCCCAAAACATAGTAAGTGCAAGGCATTTCTGTGGAAATTGACAGATATAAAATTATGTCTTGTACATTTTCGAAGATACAACGGAATAGGCACTTCTAAAGCAAGCCTAGGGTTCCGAGCTTACGTTAAGAAGCTAGGGTGCGTCCCAGTCCCGCTACTTTTATTTGATTTCAAAATTCTTTACTGCGCAAGAAATCAATCTGCACAAAGGCGTACTGCTTAATGATAGAAAGTACTTTCCACCAGCTAACCGGGTAACATGCATGGAGGAAGGAGTAGTACCTACCAGAGTTTTTTTAAGTAATAAATTAGTAACAAATTACCAGATATCAACATAGTAAACTTATAATACCTATACTAAACGCTATTATGATATTTTATGGGTTGGATAAATAAATACGTAGAAAGTTTCATACTTACTTCCGTCAAAAGATTTTTCCTTCCGAATACCAAACAGAAAGCCTCCAGTCTTGGCTTCCGCAGTGTCATTCTTATACTGCTCAAGTTTTGGCTTATTCTGTAAAAAAAGTCAACACCCAAGTAATATTACATTTTAGGGATTCATCAACATATACCTAGGTATTGATAAGGTATATGCCGGAATGAGTGAATGAAGGAGTGATCTTAAACAATCACAAGGTTCACGGTATACGGCGCATTCAGTAAATGGATCACCGTCTATGACTAACGCTAGTGGAATTTTTCCGAGCGGTTCCATGCTTCGCAAAGCACGCTAAGCAGTTGGTGCCGGCTGCCGTCGATAGATGGCAGTCGTTAAGTCAAGTCAGAGGCCTTAGGGCGGCTTGAAAACTTCTGACAGTAAGACCAGCCACTAGTCTAACAAGCCTCCACCAATCCGGACTTGGCCCCCGTGGTGGAGTATGGCCTATACCTTCCTCAGGGAAGAGACTCGTGCCCGGGGACATAATGGGTTGATGATGACGTCGGAATTTACAGACGGAGAACTCACCAAAGCGAGACATTCATGTTTGGAGCCAAGCCAGTGACGGTTGCCTTCAAATAGGCCTGGTTGGTAGCGACCCGACGCATCTACCACTGAAACACCATAACATAAACTCACGCATGTATCGTTAAAGGTTAGGCAGAGACAAGAATCTGCCAGTTGCCACGGTCCTTATAGATCTACTAGCTGTAGCCCGCGACTACGTCCGCGTGGGCCTTAGTTGAGAAAAGTGTTTGCAAATAAGATAGGGATACTTTTAGCGCATGCGAAAGAGCTTTCATACTAAATTCGCAACCCCCTCTTACCCCCTTAAGGAACGATTTTCGAAAGACTACTTTACACGTCTTTCATGACTTTCAATGAAAGACCTTCAAATTTCATTCAAATAACTTCAAAAATGGCAAAGTTTCATACTTACTTTGCACCCCCCTTTTATCCCCTTAAGAGATGATTTTCGAAAAACTATTTTACACGTGTTTCAAGACATTCAATGAAGGACTCTTCTGAATTTCATTCGAATAACTTCATAAACGGCATAATTTCATACTAACTTTGCACCCCCCTCTTACCCCCTTAAGGGATGATTTTCGAAAAACTATTTTACATGTGTTTCATAATTTTGAATGAAAAACTTTCGTACCAAATTTCATTCGAATAACTTCAAAAACGGCAAAGTTTCATACTAACTTTGAACCCCCATTTTACCCCCTTAGGGGATGAATTTTCCAAAATTCTTTCTTAGTGCTCCCGTACGCCCGTACGTTACAAAAGGAACCCCTGTACAAATTTTCAAGTTTCTCTCCCTTATAGTTTAGGCCCTGCGTTGATATGTCAGTCAGTCAGTCAGTCAGCTTCTCCTTTTATATATATAGATTAAATGCTGCCAATATTGTACCTCTTGTACTTGTTTTCAGCTCTTATATTACGTAACTTTCCACTCTATCGTGTTAAGCATTTAGACAACTGAGTGTCAAATTATGTAGGCATTTGACAGGTAGTTAGAAGTAGGGCAAATCCCAAATCAGACAACTTCATACAGTAGAGGACGTACATATACCTAACTATTTTAACTTTAATAATAATTAATAACAAATTCAACAGAACACAATGACTTAACCTGGTCCCAAACTAAGATACCCTGTGCTATGGCAACCAGGCAAGGATATTAGAAACATCGAGACACCCAGACTGAGGTTTTTTGTACAAATGTGGCGACCCCCAGTGAGATCGAACCCACGACGCTTCTCGAAAAGTAAGCGCTTTAACACCTACTAGACCAACCAGGCAGTCTTGTACTTGTTTTCTGGTATTGATTCAGCGATAATTATTATAATCTGAGGTAAGGGATCTATCAGACAGAGAGCGGTCACGCGGTTAAGCGTTCAAGCGCTCAGTTTCGCGTTATGTTACGTTACATACCTCTGGATACCTTTCAATTGACCGAGGCGGTTAGAAACAGAATGCCTCCTGTGTGAGTAGGTATATCTATCTAACGTGGTTAATATAACACAAAGAACGCATAACTGACCGCTTGAACGCTTAACGCGCGACCGCTCTCTGTCTGGTAGATCCCTAATATCGCAACGACATCGCGAGGCATCAAACGCCACATATACATATAAATGCTCGATGAAGCAAGTGCCTTAATTATTCTCTATCACTACCCCTCCGGGATACAGGCGTAAGTTTATGACTGTATGTAAACTACATAGGTAGTTTGGTAAGAATGGACAAGGAAGTACAGAACTTCCTCGTGACAAAAACATTTACCGACAGTTAACCAATCGATTATGCTAAACCACCTGATTATCGTAGCGTGCAAATTATTGCCTAATTTCAATATTTGTACTCTTTTGTTGAGTCTCGTTGTGCGGTTAGCATCACAAGGGATCGGGATTTTCTCTAGGCACAAGGTTCTCTGTTGTCGCGCGCGAAACACAAGGTCTCAAGCTACGTGCCCTATTTCAAGGAACGGAGTGACGACCTCTGGAGGGCGCAGCGATTAGCGCATCTGCCTACCATGCATGGTCCCGGGTTCTAACTAAACCCGGCTGGGGACAAAAAAACGTGATGTCACTGTTTCTGGTTCCCACGGCACAGGGTATCCTGGTGTGGGACTAGAAGCAATGTGTGTGCCTGTATGTAAATGTTTACTTAGAGGCAAATAACAATTGTCGTGCGTTTATCATTCTATTGAACCACCTCTTAATCAACGCAATCGAGGTCGAGCACTTCCGGGAGCACGTCTGAAGCGTTGGCGACTTGGCGCTGTCGCTATAGCGGTCAATGAAGAAGCTATTCAGCCTCACTAGTAGTACAATGACAGATGAATGTCCGAGTCTAGGTATTTCATTTCATTGCCGTTACAAATCTCGCGCATATTCGTAATTCTACGCTTCAATGGAATTAAAAAACATGTCACGTGACCTGACCATGCAAGTGTAATTGAACTATAATGCACTAATAGAATCGAGGCCCTGCGTCGCAGAACGCGAGGCGATCGGTCGTTAGCATGGAAAGTTGCGTAAGGCGCCCACTCACTCATTACTCGCACGACATATGACGACTGGGTGGCGTTTTTACCGCATCTGCCTATACTGAGATGATAATTAATAAATCTGTCGTAATTTTTTGTCTGTCTGTTCAAGAAACATGGTGACGGTGTAGAAAACTTTCACGAAGTTTTGATTTACTTTCCATGAGTTTCAACAACTACCTATTTTGAATATATTTAAAAAACTAAATAAACAAAATTAAATGCTCTAAGGCCTGGATGTGAATCAAACACTTATCCCTTATTATTTGCATTATATACAGACGACACGTCTCTAGCTCTCATGAGATTTATTAGTTATATAAAAAAACGTGCAATTCCCGAAACACCAATGAGAGTTCATTTACAACTTTTGTATCGCTACGACGCTACGAGGGTCACCCTGACGAGGCGATTCCCGTCGTGCTTAGCATTAGAAAAGTGTATCAAAAATAAAAGCCCTGTGAATAGTTTCTATGAAGTCTTAAGAGGCTCTAATTAATTTCTCTTTTATTCTCAGTTGTAAGCTGGATCAAATCTCGATGTGTCCTCTTAACGTATCGGTAAAGTAATAATGATCTTTTTTTTATGTGGCCTCTACTCGTATTTTTGTGTCCCACTGCTGGGCAAACGCCTACCCTAGTTCACCCGAGTTTTCGGTCCTGGACCACCTTAAACCACTCCGGCAGAATAAAATATAGGTAAAATGTTAGGTTTCTGAAAAAAATATCAAACAACAAAAGTATTAAACAACAATCTATCTAGTTGTTTCAGGAATTGCGCATTTTAGACATACTCCTGTACGCTCTGCTAGGTGATCACAATATCAGACAATTTTAGATCCTATGAACGTCTCGGAAAAAGTGTACTTACCCGTGTACGTCCAAGGAGCTCCCTCCAACAACAGCCTGTAGAACAAGCCCATATCATCCCAGCAGCTAGCCCGGACGCTCACGTGCACCCCGTTCCTCAGTTTGGGCCACACGTGGGCCAGGAACGTGGAATCGTACACGTTAAACAGGTCATCTACAACCTGGGTGCGCGGGAGACGCACTTTACTCCGCGCTTGAGACCTATCAATATCGGCGGACTTCGGTCGTGAAACTTTTTCACTAGCAACCAGAGTCAGTACGACGAATAAAATTGATGATTTCCACATTTTTATTGTTGTTTATTGATCAAACACATCGTATGTTGGATGCGTGCGCGTGCGGCGCGCTGACGAGCGGTATTGAAAGGTAACAATGTGAAGATTACATTAGATAGTAACATTGAAATGCAATTCGTACCATGTGTGCGGTTTCTAGCGTTCATTTAATTGGTGAACATGAGATTTTAAGGGGACATGGGTTGAATCTATTGCAACGCTTACGCGTTTATAGTAAGTACCCGCGAAGGGAAAGTTGGAATATTTTGCGATAGTTCAGAGCAATTTTGATAGTATTACAATAATTATTCCTACTTGTTAATGTTTACGATGACTTCTTTAAAGACTTTATACTGACTATATTGACGATAGAGATTTATCGATGGCAGATAGGTAAGTGGCAAAAAATATAGCGGTAATAGCATAACGGAAGTAGGTGGCAAAGCTATGCACGCATGGCAGTACTTATTTGAAATTCATAAGCCAATAGCGCATGAACTACTGTCGGAAGACAAAAAGTTTAATTGAAACAACAATTTGTTAGTAATCACGTTTATTACTATGTCAAAAAAGACAATAACTTACAATTAATTTTATTTCAATTAATTTTATGTACTTAGTAAATACAATTAACTATATTTAGGGGCCATTTCCAAGTCCCCAGATTGAGCCCTGCAAGGCTTACAGGGCATGGGTGCTCGGATAAAAGATAAAATACAATATGGATGTCCGGCAAGCCGGGCAGGGCGCTAGGGAGTGGAGAGGGCTATTTATACTGGTATCAACATGTCAATGTATGTATGTCTGTCCAGAGACGCGGGGCCGCGGCGAGGCCGTCGCCCTTCGTCTGTGGTGCTGGGAATTGGCTTACGCTGATCGATTTTACTTTCTTAAGGTGCGGTTATAAAGAAACAGGTAACCCGTACCGGCAAGTCGGTACATACAGGAATATTTTTTCACCAGTACAATAAATCAACATACGTAATACTAAGTCTAAAATACAAATACCAACATCTTTTGTTACTACGCCTTTGGTACAAAAAAACAATAATACCAATGTCTGAACTTATCCGCAAATCTTAAAGAAATGTGGACGCATTACGCATGTATCGATGAGCATAACTAAACGCACGAACTGGCAACTGTTTGTTTATGGCATCGCGCGCGGCTTGCGGGAAGGAAAAGAAGCTTCCTCGAAGAACGCGAATATCTGTTCCTCGATCTCCACGGCCAAGGGAGGTCTCCCTCCTCGGCCTTGAGCGTGCGCTGGTGCAATGAACTGTCCGTAGTCTAGCAAATGCTGCGTCACTCTCATGAATGTCCTGGTGTTGGGTATTTGAGGTTCAATAAAACCGGCACTTATCAGGCGGGGCAAACTTTCTTCAGCGTATACCCCCGCCGAGCTGCAGCTGTATTTTCCCCACTGAGAAAGTAACTACGAACCATTTCGTAATACTCGCGGTAATTTTCGACTGCAGGAAGTGCGGAAATGGCGCACGTGCACTCACCTATCAATTTTATTTGATAAATGTAATCTATTATCAATACCAATGATATGGTAAAATTTATTGTACCGATGAAAAAGTAGCCCTGTGTAGGTACAGATTACCTGCAATGATCACACCGGTTGAAATCTTTGCCTGAGTAGTACTGTACTAATATCAGTACTGACCTGTACCGGAAACCCGTACCAGAAAACCTGATTCTTTATAACCGTATCCTTAGTGATCATTCACACTTTACTGTGAAACTGGACTGTGTAACTCCCTCCACTACGAAAGGAATCTCGGGGAGCTGGGGTTTCATTAATTCATGTATTATCTTAAAACATCTATCAATAATGATGATGTTTAGGTTTAAAATTCAGCTCAAATCGTGAGATAAACCCGCCTCCGTTTATTCCTATCCATAGTCGATGGAGACGCAAATGTACTTCTAAGTTATTGCACTGGTTTTGACCAGCCCAGTCACTAGTAACGAGGGCCGAAACCAGGGACAGTCCCGCACGCTGCCAGCGTAGGACAATCTCCAGCCTAAATCTGTCGGAACGCGCGGCACACTCACAATTACACAAACGAACATAGGGACACGACTCACGAAATTCTGTTCTAATTGCTAAAAAAATAAAATTACATCTGCCTGAGTCGCTTGTTCGGCCGCTGACCGTCGTTCATGAACCCGCCCTGCTGTGGACAGAGACAACACATTAGTTACATCTGTGTGTATGAACAGTCAAACTCAACTAAAATTATACTTTGCGGAGAGACTTGCCACCCATTCTGAGGATTTCAAACATCAGTTTGTCTCATTCTGTTTTGAGAAATCCAAAGAAAGACACGAATGATCATAAGTCTATACTTAGTTTGAATTCCCAATTCAGAAATAATGGCTTGTTTTGTGAAAAAAAACATAAGTTGACAATAATTACAATGGCAACACTAAACAAGTGTTAAATTTTTATTAAAGTAAAAAAAAAATTAATTTGGGGAGCTATTATATTTTCACCTGTGTTTGACTGTGCAAACAGACTGTGTCTACAACTACTAAATCGCAAACAATAAGCAAAAATTGTTTACCTTTTAATTGCTCTCTTGACAATAAAAATGTTCAAGTTAACTTAGAAGTAAAACTGAAAAGAATGCAGAGAAATAATTATTGGATTACAAAGAAGTTGCAGTCCCCCACATTCCAGGGAAAGCATTCCAATCTGCATTTCGTTGCACTTTTTCTATGCATTCATTTCAAAATTGATAAAAACCGTAAAAAAACAAATGAAAAGAAAAATAACAGCAAAAAAATACAGATGGCACTAAAGCAAAATTCAAAATGTGTATGAAATAACAAACAATAAGCGCATTATATTGTATCAGTATCAATTCTAAAATAAGAGCAGGCTAACGAAACAATTTCCATCATTCGCATTAGTACAAAATGAGAGCAGAAAGCATGAAAATTAGAAAGCTCTTCACAGGTCTAATTATGCACATATAATCCAGGGCCTAGATTCTGCTAATGAATTGTAGTACCATGACAGTTGCATGAGTGCGTCGATTTAATTAACCATGTAACGGTAATTGAACTATAATGCATTAATAGAATCGAGGCCCTGAGCTTTTCCAATTATCTGTCAAATTCCATACTAATTTCACAGAAGATTGGATTCGTTCGGGATTTGGTGCGTCTAGGAGCAGCGCCCTTAGCATGATCTCTTCGAGAAGCAGAGAAAGAATCGCCCTATCTCGCACTCACGAAGCGGACGACAAGGGCACGGCGAGAGTCGTTGTCTAATCTCGCGCGCGCGATAAGAGATCATACTAAGGCCGCCGTTCACGCCGCGACAAACGCTTTTACCATCCTATACACTACTGAAAAGCAAAACCGCGCCGGCGCTACGCTATGGCATGATAAAAACGTCTGTCGCCGCGTCGTGTGGCGAGGGTGCTAGAAATAGAATTTTTCAATGTCAAATTGTTAAGACAGCTTCAGCAGTCTCATTTCTCGTGGGTAACAAAAAAAGAAGCTAGAACAAGCAATTAGCTTTTTATGTAGGTGGGACAGCTACTTCTGCGGGTGCTAAGCTAAGGTTAAACACACGGAAATATGGCCAATTAATGCAGCTTCATTTGTCCTGCGGAGTGAACCCTATGATGGGGTATCATAGTGAGTGAATGTCTATCATCTACGAAATCGGCGACGCCAATCGCGATTATAACTATCGTGATTCCTGGTGTACAAACAATAAAGAATATTCTGTCTATCTATCTATCGTTCTGGGGCATGGCTCATGCAAAGTACTTTAGTGGCGGTGCATCTAGGGAATGTCGCAGCGTCAAGGGATCAAACCAAAAGGATTAGGTGTGACGGACATCGGACACCTAGTTTTACTTGTAACATTCAATAAGTCACAGTTCCTGTGTTACTTCGAATATCATTTTTGGAATTGTAAATTTTGACTTGAGACAGCTCGGGTTTCGTTCTGTATTTTCCTTTTCAGGGTTCCGTAACTCAAAAGGGAAAATTACAACCCTTATAGGATCACTTTGTTGTCAGTCCGTCTGTCTTATTTACTCTCTCAAGACTTATTTTATTTTTACAAATAAATATTTTCATTTCAAACATTTTCATTTCATTTCATTTTCATTTCATTTCATTTTCATTTCATTTCATTTCAAGACCTTTTATTTTGTGAATGTGTGGAGGTATTGAGTTGAAATTATATAATATTGACTTGAAAATTAATACCAAATACTCAAAATCTCTTGAAGATGTTAAAAATCTAACTTTTGAGTTGAAACAGATACGTCCGAAAAATGTATACTTGGAGACTCAAGGTAATCAAACTTCATAGGATATCCCATCGGTCTAGAACTATTTAACTATACATTTTCAATTAAATGTTTAAAAAAATACATTGAAGTTCGGGAAAAGCTCGTAAAAAGTGCGAGCACCCTTGACCGCTTTTTTTTTTTTTTTTGCGAAGCTCAAGTGGATGTTGTAATGTGACAAGCAAGTAGTACAGCCAATATAGGTATTAGGCGGGCAACTCACCGGTCGCGGCATGTAGGGCGCCGGGGGCATGTAGTTGTTGATGCCGCCAGCGAAGCCGCCGCGTGGGAAGGCACCCCCGCGCGCCGGGAAGCCGCCGCGCCCGCGCCCGCCTGCCGGGGAAGTACCGTGTCATTCCACCTCATACAAACAGTGTGAAAGCGGTGGTGCCGTAGTGGGGTTGACCCTTGCTTCTCGATCATGAGGGTCTGGGTTCGAACCACGCATGTACCAATGACTTTTAGTTACGTACATTTGTTTGTACAGCAACACCATTCGCTGATAAATTGTGCCCGGATAACGGCGACAGGCTTGCCACTTGTCACGTTTGGGACCTAATAAACTCGGCAAAACGTGGGTCCAGTTCTAGAAACTGGTGCCTCTGCCTACCCCTTCGGGGATAACGGGCGTGAGTTTATTATTTATTTATTTTTTATTTTATTATTACAAACAGTGTCCACAGAGTCTCTCCAATCTCACAAATCTCCTTTCGAACTGTTATTTCCACTGCTTGCTATTGGTTGCAACAGGACTTCAAAGTACTTTCATTTCCACTGCCAAAGTTGGGTGGATATTTTGGCCATTGTTCAACTTAACACAGCTCATAAAAATCTTCTTTATAAAAATTTAAAAAATAAAAAATAAATCGGATATAGCAAAAACAAATGTCTATGTCTACGAGATATTATCGAAATAATAATATCGAAAAACTGAAAAACAGTTTTCATCACTTGAAAAAAAGACACAGTCCAGTTCAAAGCTAGAGAAAGTCTTAAGTGGTCATCTATTTCTTTATAAAATGCCAAGCCAGAGAAATTTATGATAATGTGTGTCTGGGCCGCAACAATTTTTTTTGCAGCAGTTTTGAGATTGCAAGTGTTGCTGCCCTCATGAGTCTTGAACTTCTAGATAGTGTTGATACAGATATAGATATTCACACCAAATTATCTATCAGATTTAAGGTGATTTGAGAAAAGATAGAGGGGAATTTTTTTCCACTGCTTTTTTCTCCACTAAGATCAGCCTCAAGGCAGCGGCTGACACTATAAGTACATTGAGATTTAACAACAGAATGCAAACACTTTACGTCGAAATAAATTTCTGATAACAAGTGACATCTTATACCTAAGTAATGGTGGTATGCAACGAGTGATACGTTACCGGCCATGCCGCGGAAGCTACCGCCGCGCGCGTTGAAGACGCCGCCGCCGCCGCCGCGGCCGCGGAAGTTGTTGTTCCGGACGGGCGGCGGGGCGCTCGCCGGCGGCATGTTGCTCTGATTGTTGCGGTTCTGCTGCTGCGGGTGCTGCCGCTGCTTCTGCGGAGTCGCCAGTTCCGTGTGAGACACGTTTCAATAATAATGCAACCTATGTTCGACACATAGAGACACCCGTACATAGGCAGACATAGGCGCAAAATAGACTGCTATGAAAATCTTTTTTGAGAGTTGTATGCGTCCTAATGAGGTCACACTGTGTAGGTCACAGTCCTTCTCTAAAAGAGAGGACGGACTTAAATACAACGCGTGTACACCGTGACCGTATGGAGCACTAAAGTTTGCTAAGAAAATTTACATTCACTGTGAGCCTTTGGTCATTAAGCACCATTTTTTTAATATGTACTATCAAATATCCGCGGTGGGCACTCATGGTGATTAAGCCCAGACAAATAGTGTTGGATACTTCTAAAGTTACATAAATTACTATGTACATAACCAATGACAAACACTTGTATTGATATGTTTCAATGGTTTGGTTACACAGACTAAATCAAACGAAATACAGATCTTGAAATTAACACCTAAGTTTAATTTCTAACAATTTATGAAAGTCACCATTTTTATGCTACTTTGAAATAATTGACTTTTGAGTTGAAGCAACTCCTGGACGTACCTTGGCGTTGGCGTTGTGCTGCTTCTGGTCGTCATCGTCGCGGTACTTGGAGACGGTGACGAGGAAGCCGTTGATGCGCAGCTCGCGGTCCAGCTTCAGCGCCTTCTCCACTGACTCACGCTCTTGGAATGTCACGCGCACTGCCGAAGGACGCTTTGTCAGTTCGCTCATTTGGCTATACTCGCTCACTTGAGACGTAAAGTGCTAAAAACTCGAAAAAAAAGCTTATGAAAAGTAAAGTATTGAAAGGCGAGTGCCCTTTTATCTTTCAGTAATATTTATTTAAGTCAAGACACAGCTCTAAGAAAAAACACAAAAAACAAATTTGTCACAGCCGAACCAGCAGCTGTCAACTCACGGATCTTGTACTTGGTCTTGCTGAACTCGTGTATCTGCGCGATGGGCCCACACTGGCCCAGCAGCGCCCGCACATACTCGGTGCTGGCTTCGTATGGGACGCCTACCAACACGGCGGTTTCGGCACGAGACTCTATGGCCACCGCGATACGGTTCCCGTCCAACACAGTCCCGTCCTCTGACAGCGCCTGCGCGGGAAACGGGTTAGCACTCGAGCGAACACGAGTTCATTTTCACGCACTGTTTCTTGCCGCAAATGCACGAAAATGACACTGAATGCAAGACTGAATCGCACAAAAATTGCGGCAAAAAATGTGCAAATTATTATGCGTATTGCGAGAAAGCCTTTAGGCCGGTCTGGCGCTCGGCGGGAAATTATACGAAGCTCCAGTGGAACGCTGTGTCTTAATTGCGCAAACTTCGCATTCGAGCACCAATTCGATGCGACGACTGGTTTTTGTTAAGACTGGTTTTTGTAAACACGGATTGAAGTTTTCGCAAATAAGATGACGAATATAAGCGCCCCTGTAGACCCATACTATACGAGAGGTAAGCCGACGCGGATGCAATTCGATATGGAAACAGGAAACCTCAGTGTACTTGGAGTTACGTAGAAAACACGTAGATGGCTTCTGCGGCGATATAGGCGGTACCCGCGTCATAGCAAGGGCCTTACAGATCACCATAGCGATGAGTAGACTTGGGTCTGATAGTCGTATTTATAATTTAATTAATTAATTTGAAGCAGCATTTGGTTCCATGTCTCGTCTGCCAATGCCCATGTGTCATGCGGTAGCATAATCCCTTATTTTCCCACTGCGCGCGAGAAGAGAATGGCGCAAGGTGTGCGTTTCGACTACACGACCATGGGGTATTTTCAAAAAAATAGTTATAATGTCAAAATTTTATAAATATCTTTTGCGAACAACTTTATCGAAAACAATTTTGATAAACTTGAAGAAAATCTTGGCATATAACTTTATTTTGAAGATATGCAGTGGCCGATCAGTCGAAACGCACCGCATGCGTCTTTTTCTATTCTCGCGCGCGTGATAAGAAATCATACTACTGGGGCTGCAGTACTGTCTAGAGTTTGCTTTACAAGTCATAGAAATACGGCATTTAGGACCCTAGTCACCGCGCTGTGGATATAGACAAAGCATTGATGCAACTAAGCATCGGGTTCCAACTTTTACAGCGAAAGATTCTCAAAACTTAACTAGCTGTTGGTGATGACATCTGCAGAATGCTTGTTTGGAGTTCGATCTTTATGGCTCAGAGGAAAACATTGTGAAGTGACCTGTCTTCAAGATCTTAGAGCTACAATTAGACAGAAAACTCAAGAGACTTAGATCATATGACACAGCTATTGCATTAAATGTAACTTGTAAACCTGTTCCTGTTATGCTGTGTCATATGATAATTATGTAAAAAAAAACACTTGTTACCCTGAGAACAATCTTGTCGTGGGATGTCTGAATAATCTTAACTTATTGAACAAAAAATATTATCCAGTGGCACAAACTCAGATATCCCACACAAAAAGGTGTCCGTTAAGAATACATAAAGAAAATTAAAATTCTGATTTTGGATTAGCTGATCTACTACATGGTGTACAGATAAAAAATGTAATTTTGATTCTAAGTTTTTTTCATCTCATTCAAACAGCCAATGGGTTTAAGAGTAGAAGACCAGCCTTAATCGAACATTCAAATAGTCACTCATTCTGCACATGACTTTAAAGGAGAGGGTTCATTCAAGTGCTAATTTAGAAAAGAAAACAAGTACAGTGTAACTATAGCCTTAAATATAATGCACCACTCAGGGGGTACTGATTGTGGGCATGTATGTAGGTTCTAAAATTTAATTTTCAAAAGAAAATAAAATTGAAAATTTTTGTTTACCTTTTCCAGAGAGTCTTTGTTTTTGAATTCAACTATAGCCGATAGTGTCGGAGTTGTGGTCAGTTCAGTAACAATGATTGGACCACGTCTAAAAACAAAGAAAAATTTCTATTGTTAATCTCCGTCACAGCCACTGTTGCTCCGAGTGCTCTTCGCAATCTCGAATCAATTCAACAAACAAAGTGACACAAAATTTACATTATTGCATTCAATTCATAAACAAGTTCCAAAAAGAGTTGTTAAGTTAAATAGGCATCTTATGATATTCAGTATCTATGGAAATCATGACTATCAGGGACTGATATTTGAATGTTAGTAAGCAGATTAATGTTGACATAACTTCACAATTTAATATTGTCAATAAAAACACCACAGTACTCACTTGACAGCATTGATTTCTCCATGCTTTGAGAAAATCTCTTTTAGCTTTTCCTGATAGTCAAAGAGAAAGCTTGCAGGCAGATTCTCGATCAGGATTTTACCAGGCTCTACTTTCTCTTCCTTGGGTTCGTCCGGCTTGGCCTCGCCGTCACCGGCGGCCTCCGCGCCCTGGTCAGCGCTTTCGGGCTGGCTGTCGGCCGCTGCCTCCTCCGCCGCCCCCTCCCCCGCCTCGGCCTCTCCTCCGTTGTTCTCCTCCATGGCTTCGACAGTGTCGTCGGCCGCGGCCTCCGCCACCGCCGCAGCCTGCTGCTCCTCCTGCGCCGCCGCCTTAGCCTTCGCAGCTTGGGCAGCTTTCCCGCCTCGACCACGCTTTTGAGCCACCATGTTTATTACGCTGTGAAACACGACAAAAACACTTTAGAACAACTTAACACGGACGCGCACATTTGATAACGAAATTAACTCGTTCTGCGCAGCGCAATGGTCGCCGGCGGCGTCAGTCCAAGCACGACTCAAGGACACCGATCAGGCGTAGGGCGCGAAACGTGGGAAACGCGTACAACCGGCCGCGAGGAAAGCTATGAGGAGCTAATTTCGACAAATTACATCGACACGATAACGGTGCTCATAAAAAAGCGGCAGAAGTACGCGTCATACAGTATGGCGTAGCTAGAGGAAAATCACGGCAACCTTCCAAGCCTAGCGAGTGACGCTTACCGTTATCCTCGGTTTTGAGCATCAGGAATAACTCGAAACAATATCAATATTACTTACCAGACTCAGAAGCAAATCCAAATGTATTTATTAACACGAATATCTAGGAGACGCCTCAAATAATCTAAATAACACGCACTCAATCAACGACCGGCATCACGCAAGCGCACCGCCATTAAAAAAGTGAGGTTAACAGTGTTGCCCGATGCCAAATGAAATTCTTCACAGAGTATAGTTTCCACGTGTGATAGATTCGTGTGTTTGATCGTGTAGTTACAACTTGTCAAAAAACACTAGAAGCCGGAAGTGAAAGTTTACTAGTGGTTTTAAACATTTACTATATCTATTGAGCTATTACCGAAAGAAAGGTATTGTGTATACCTTATTTTAGTTAATAGCTCAAGTTTTCAATTTAGATAATGCTTGTAAGTGCAAGCTATTAACAAACACATAGAAAAAGTCTGAGCAAAACTGTACTCTTTATTTCTACTCTTTCTGGACAAGCTATAGCTTGTCCAGAAAGAGCTTAACAGCTTTTAAGCTGTTTTGAATGAAATTCTACGTTAAGATCTTTTATTTTAAGTTTAGTTTTAATAATTAATTTTAAGACATTTTATTTGTAAAAAATATTCTGAGATTCTATCACAATGGGATTGGAATATGAGATCTGTTTTTAGTCTGTGCTGTGATTGTGTCAAAGCAAAGCAAGTGTCATGCGTGTGAAATTATAACCTCAAAAACTTTTCAAAGTTCTCTCCATCTCTTGCTATTAATCCATTAATCAAAAATTAATTCAGTAGTTCCTCTGAAAACTATCAGGAATAATGGAAAGTAAAAAGACTGTAAGAATATTTAAAAATTCGAAGTCAAAAACATTACAAACAAAACGATTGCCTGAAAACAACAGCTACAATAAATCCCTAGACTTTCTAAATCTCTACAAAAGTGAGTCTGAAACTTCTGCAATACTTGCGAAGAGCAAGAAGAATGTCAGCTTGACTCACGAGGACAGCAAGAGCGGTCCGCCGTCTGCGCGGCCTGGTAAAGTTCTAAAGAAAAAGAACGAAACACTGGATCTGTCCCAGATCAACACCGATGGAGTAAACTTGAACCCTGCAGGTATGACCTCCACACCCAAAGCCTTCAAGGAAAAGCCTAGTGTGAAGTCCATTATGAAAAATGCGTCAGCAATAATGGATGAAACCATGGAAGATGTGGTCCGCGATACTCCAACTGCTGGTCATCGCAAAAAACGAAATAAATCAGTCAGCTTCCGGCTTGAAGACGAACAACCAACTCTTGTCAAGAAATCAAAATCTGAAGAGACTGTTGATCTGCCAAAAGGAAAATCCAAACACAAAAAAAAGGATGCCACATCTCAAAATCAGCAGGCTGAAAATATCAAGAAGGAGAGAGAAGAGAGAATAAAACCCAGGAAAACCAAGAAGAGCAAAGATGAGGAGAAGGAAAACAATGTTGACAAAAATGTGATGGATCTCAGCCCTTCAGAAGCCCCAAAGGCAATTACTGACATTGCAGGAAGCAAAACAGCAGAGAGCACCGCCAACATTCCAGAAACAGACAAAACAGAGAAACCTCTTAAGGAAAAAAAGAAGTGGTCAAAGAAACCCAGAAAGAACTCTAAGTCAGAAAGTATTGAGAACAACAATGACAAGACTAGTGAAACTAAAGAAGGCAAATCCAAAAAGAAAAAGAGACACTTGAAACAAAATGAAAATCCTCAGGGGGTAGATAATGTAGACACAAATGAAGAGCCCAAGATAAAAAACCGTAAGAAAGAAGTTAAGCCTGAAATCATTGCTAATGACTTAGAAAACCTGAAGATAGGTGACAACCCTCATACCTTGACAAATCTTCTTGATGACATGAGCGTTGCTGAGAAAAACAAGAATAAAAACTCCAAAAATAAACCTAAGAAGGGCAAAGCTGGAAAGAATCCAACAGCAACAATACCCGAGAATGGGAACCTGGAAAATATAGAGGAAGGGAAAGAGAAAGTGGTGTGGAAGAAGCGCAAGTGGAACAAGGACAAAAAAAGTGATATTGTTGGAGAGGGCCTGCTCACTTCAGTTGTTGTAGAAAACTTGCCTGTCACTATAATGCCAGAATACAGAAAGGTGTTGACAGAACATTTCTCCAAGCTAGGCCTTATCAAAAATATTGGGTAAGTGTGGAAGGATTCTGGTTTCCAGTAATTGAATAAATAAAATAAAATAATAATAAACTCACGCCCGTTATCCCCGAAGGGGTAGGCAGAGGCACCAGTCTCTAGAACTGGACCCACGTTTTGCCGGTTTCCAGTAATTGTTTGGATAATAATATCTTTTAATAATAATGGATAACTTCTATTCTTCAACTACTTGCCTTTTTACAGACCAGCTGAGGTGATAACCAATGAGGATGAGGTGTTTACAACAACAGTCATGTTCTACAGCGAGGGTGCTGCCACAGAGGTAAACACGAAGGGGCTGACTCTAGCAAAATGTGCTGTGGAAAAGTCATTCCGACAATTCATAAATTTCTCTACTGTTTTTGTAGAAACTCGTCCAACAATTCATAATACCATTGAGAGTTCTTGGGACGTAGGCCACAAGAACTATAGAGGGCTGACATACTTAGTTTTCCCATTCAGGAAAATATTATGCGACATATGGTGCGATTGCTCTTTTCTATCCTGGGCTTGTATAACGGCGTTTTCTACAGAACCCATGGTTCTTTTATATTGAACGGTATTCTTCTATGAGATAAAGATAACTATTCCCTGCGTCAAATGCAGTCTGATCTCCTATTCGTTGGTACCTAATTGTTCACACAGTACATATCTTATCATGTTTTCCAGATGTCTACACGCATACAATGCTCTGTGAATGCCATAAATCACGATATCTTACATTTTCTAGGCCCTAAAACTATCCAAAACTGAGCTCGAAGGAGCCACTATCATCGTGAAGCGGCCCGTCTCGCCGACGGAGACCACGCTAGTGATCCGGTCGTACGGCGCGCTCACCGAGGAAGCCTTGGACGCCGCCTTCGCGCCCGCCGGCCGCATCCGGAGCGTCAAGCGTCTCATCAAGGGCAAGAAGTCTATGGGTAAGTTGTAGTTCTGAGTTATGAGACCTTATCTAAATTGAATAGTCTGTGGTTAGGCTCTACCGAGGCTCTACTTAAACAATACTATAAATGATTGAGATAAAATTGCGCGTTAATCCGAGCGTTTGATCCTCGTAACAGGAGAGGTAGATAAAGAGAATAAAAGACGTGGGCCTCCGCGAAGTACGCCACTTGACATAACACAATCAGCCGCTGGTATTGCCATTGAATTTTAAAACTTCCAGTACTAGTACATATAACTTTATAATCTGTGCTTGCAGTTTATAAAGCTGTTAGGTACTCGACCACACATTGGACTGATTTGAATAAAGCTGAGCAGATGTTTGCATCTAAATTTTAAGATAATTTCACCATCCGCTGTCCCACACACACCTAGAGTATTCTTCTCTCCTCCACGTCTTTAACAACCACACCTGTTCACAGCGACCGCCTTCGTGGAGTTCGACGGACCGGAGTCCGCGGCGAAGGCTCTAGAGTTAGCCGAAGAGGCGCGCGTCGGCGGCAAGAAGATCTACGTCTCGCGGTACGAGCTGCGCGCCAAGCCGAGCAAACATAGACAAGCTATAGACAAGCCAGCAGCTGAGGTAAAGACCTCTGCTGGGAAACCGCAGAATGCTGGCGACGCGACCTCGGCGGCGCAAGATGGCAGCTCCAGTGACAGCAGTGAGGATTAGACAACAGGAATACTTGGACCACCGTTATCGTAGATGGGGGAGCTGCTTGGTGTGAAGTTACGCGCACCTGGGCCTCGATCCTGTTAATGCATTCGTCCGAAGTCCTGACCTTGAAATAAATAATCGAAAACCATTCTTATTTTCAAGGCCAGGACTTAGGGTTTCGGCACGGTTTGTGCGGCAATGTTCACCACATGTGTGTTCAGTGTAACTATTTTGTTATGGTTGGAGAGCTCTACAATACTAAAAAGTTAAATTGTGGGATCAAACTTGAAGATTGATTAGGGGGGCCTTTTTTTTTAGCAGGTTCAGTAATAAACTCGTTTGTAAGAAGCAGTACAAATTGATAGGCTTTTCAGTAGATTTCGGTTTAGTCATCATGATCTTACATTACAAAGTCAGATCATGGTATTGAGCCACATATGACTCCAAAAAAGCGCAATTCCCGAGACATATATATTTTCACGTTCATTTTAGCCGAGCGAAGCCGGGTTTTTATCTAGTATGTAATTAAATCGTAAAAAAAATGTCTGAAGCCGGGTAAAAGCTCAGAAAAAAAATGCGGTATGGAAACCCCGATTCGCTCTTGTCCGGTTTAATATTATTTACGATTTTTTTGCTTTGTGCATCTTTCCATGGTTCAAATTGAGTTAGTCTGAAATTGAGAATTTATGTCAAATGAATTGCAGAAAAAAAACGAATTGACATATAGGTGTGGTTCACGTTCAATATCGGCCCTAAAATTTACCCACCCTTTATGTAGGAGAATGGTTTACCGGAGGGTGTAAATGTCGAAAAATATCTGAAAAAGTCAGTTGTGTATTAAAAACCTTAACTCTAATTTAGAATGTTTCGGGAATTGCGAATTTTTAAAGAATCCTGTATGTAATTCATTATAACTATTATGTGATGATGACGTCGTCGTACAAAATGCAGCGCATTTTAATTTCCAGGTGCCTTTGATTTATAGTGCTGATTTTGTTATTGTAAATAGATTTTAACCAATAATAATGTGCCAAATAAATGAGCATAAAATTATAAGTGTATATTATTTTAATCAACTCGAGACCCGCTCGATATAAAGTAGGTATGTTATCGCAAGTGTTATTGCTGCCAAGCATGCCACATGTGGTACCAAGTTTGATAAGGAACAATAACAGTTGTGGATTCACAATAACACCTGATGTTGATTAAAAGGCAGCAAAATTTAAACAATAATTTATTGTATCCTTAGAACTGATAGTTACGCGTTAAAATAATGAAACTGTATTTATACACAAGATCCTTAGTTGTCCAATAATTAAGCTACAACCATAATTACAACAATTATTTACATTAATTAATAAATTACATCCGAGTGACTGCTAGTCTAAACCTAGTTTTAAACTGAGTGTCCAACGACTAGGGTGACAGCGAAATTATAGTGTTGTGATCTAATAAAGAAGAAAAAAAACTTTCCTAAAAAAAAAAAGGTTGTGAGAAGTTTAACTGTCTATGATTCTTTCGATACTTGATGTGTCTCACTAGTCCCTGGCGACCCTGTATTACAAGTAAGGTAGGATAGGATCACCACACACTTGATAAAAGCATATCCTAAAATGAGACTTTCGCAGCCCAGACAAGAAGCCCATAACATTTAGCAAGAAGGAACTCAACAAACATTGCGTTTTCAAACTCCTGCCAGGTTTATTATGACAGACGGATATTCTTACTTAGTCTTGCATCTCTATCTAGCCTACATAGTTTATACATTAGACTCGTTCAGAAGCAAAGTTACGTTTACATCTGCCACAAGGATTGGTTAGTTGTAATTTCTACTGATATCACAGGTCATTGACCGTCCATGAGAAAATAAGTGTTGCGCCTTTAACGTTTAACCTAAGTAAATGTAAACAGGATAGTTTTGTTCAACCTGTACAATTTTTGGTGGGCCGATGGGCACACCATGACAATCGAAGTGGAAATCAACATTAGATTTATTTTTCCTACGTTTGCCGATCTTATCCTACCTCGCTTACACAAATAATACTTAGAACGCTTGCGTCTCATTATGCTGTTAACTTTAGAAAAATATTACTTTCATCAAATACCTAAATATTGGTTCATAGATTGGTGTATGGTGTGGCTTGCAACATCTACAAAACTCATGTACCATAGTATCATGGAATCAAAATGTTAAGACACTTTGTCACCATGAGACATGTTGGTTTCCAAGTGTGCTAATATAGAGCTTAGGTATATTGCGTCAGGTTTTCAGACACTGCTCTCTATTATGATCGCGCAAGGAAAGACTCGGCACAGGTAAAGCTATGGACATCGAACGCAATATTCATGTGTTTTGTAGACATTTAACGTTCAACATTATTGCTAGGCAAATAAGAACTATTTCTCTGTGGATAAAAATATTTAGTAATATTGCCGAAAAATTGATTGACTTACCATATGTAATTTTTAGTTTTAATTTCAGATAAGTCACGCACGAGGATTATGAGTCAAACGTTTTTACTAACTCAGCTGTCAGTCGACGCGTTGAGTCATATCAACCACGCAAATAATGCATCGCTTCATCAGCTGGAGCTTCGATCGTCGATACAATTTGAACTAAATTGAGCCTAAGGACGCGTATGCACAGTTGAGTTTCATCGTTCAGTCCATCTCTCTAGAGTTTATTTTCAAGCTCATCGCTCTATCTTCCTCACTGGCAAAGGTCTGCGCATACGCGTCGTAGAATACAGCGCCTAGAGCCGGCTCGGACCGGCCGGCTGAAGAACCGCGCGTTCGCCCTAACGATTGACAACAATATTCACAGACGCAAAGATTGCCGAATCTAAAACAGAGACTCGTTTACACTCGAGTGGTAGACGAGCAGCTTGCACGTCAAGTAGAGCAGCTTGGCGCAGGCGAGAGGGGTGTGTTGAGCGGGGGCCGGCGCGGGCGAGTCGGCAGGCGAGCGACTCGCCCGGCCGCGCGGCGAGGCTGGCTCGAAGGGCTAGTCGTAGCCCCTGAGCAGCTCTTATGGGTGCCGCTGGCTCGGCACCGGAATGCTGGAAAAGGATGGTGTATCTTCATTTCAGTCACTCAAGGTTTTAGGAACCTTACAAAGTGAATTGAAAAGGCCGTTCAAGTCGGTTGTGTGGATGAGAGTCCAACGTGATCCTTCATAGTCCGACACTCCATTCTACACGTCGAACCATTTCCAGCCGAAAAGTGAGTAAGTAATATACAGGGTGTCCCAAAACTCGACGTCAACCCGGAGCCGGGTGAAAAGGCAAGTCAAGCTGGTTGTCAGAAAAACATAAAAAAAATCTAAGTTGTATGATTTCAAAATTATAGGCAATTTTTAAAAATCGCAAAATTACACACCCTGTGACAGTCTTTTTACTCCTGTTGCCACAAATCTTTACTTTTTCCAATTATTTTTTTTGCTGTGTAACCCTGAATAATGCTTCTCTAAATTGTAATCAAAATTTTGAAACCAGCTGCTCTAGCTTGCATAAAAAATAGGACTTATTTCCTAGAAAAACTTTCAAAATAAAAAATTGCCTAGTTTTAACAGACTGTATTGAAAAAAAAATGTACTACGCGAGTTTGGCAAGTTATGTCAAAAGTTGGCGCATTTAGTAAAGATTCCAAAATGGTATAATACTTGGTAAATTGTAGCTGATAACATGGATAAAAAAAATTTTTTCCTGTAAAACCCAGTTTTTAACAAATTTTTCTTACTTGGTGAAAATGGCAAAACTTATTGCTTTTTACATTGGAGCCGATTCCAATGCACACACTGATTAAATTTAACTTAATTGTACCTGTGCTTGTCTATCATAAACCGATTGAAAAAACAGATTGTCCACTAAATTTAGTTTAGTTCTCTTTGTGTGTGGTATAAATAGGCACCATTTTTTTGTGAAAGTTTAAATTTTAATTGACACAAAATTTTTAATACTAAGGTTTATTTATTAAATTTACAATAATTTTTAAAATTTTTCATGAATGTACCAATACAACTATTTTTACTACAACAAATGTTCAAAATGTCTTCCTTCGGCGGCAATACAAGCCCGACATCTCTTTAAAAATGATCGAGCTATCTTTCGAGCGAATCGTCCATTATTTACGAATTCAGCTGCTTCTGCTATTCTTTGCCGTAGTTCAAATTCACTTTCAATTGGCTTTGAATACACTTTTTCTTTGACTGCTCCCCAGTAAAAAAAGTCTAATGGATTCAAGTCCGGTGAACGGGCCGGCCACGAGATTGGGCCAGACCGTCCGATCCATCTCCCGGGAAACTCTTCATCGAGATATTGTCGAACGGAGCGAGCATAGTGTGCTGGGCACCCATTTGCTGGAACCACATTTCTCTGTAAATGTTTAACGGCACGTCTTCTAGTAAACTTGGTAGATGGTTCTGTAGAAAGTCCAAGTAGACCTCGCCATTCAACGCATCAGGCAACTCAAAAGGACCAATTATTTGACCATTTAAAATTCCGGTCCACATGTTTACTTTGAATCGGTACTGGGACCGATCCTGCCTCGTTAGATGAGGGTTTTCTACATGCCATTCATGCAAGTTATGCATGTTCATGTAGCCGTCCTTTTTGAATGTCGATTCATCAGACCATAAAATTTTCGTTAAGAAAAGCGGGTCATCCCTGTACCTCTCCAATATTGTCCGGGAAAAATTTACTCGGTTTTGGTAGTCCCCGGGTAGTAACGTCTGTACTCGCTGTACGTGGTATGGGTGTAATTCATGTCTTTTTAAAATACGATGGGCTGTACTTTTGGGCACTCCGGTGGTTATTTCAATAGCCCTAACTGAAGTGCTTGGGTCTTCTTCGACAGCTTCTAGCACCTCGTCTTCCATCGGGTTGGCGGGTCTTCCTCCACCATGCTCTTGATTTGGGAGGTGGCCCTCTGAGAAGAGTAAACGATGCACATTCGTAAACACTCGATGATTAGGGTAACGAGCAGCGTTTGGGTACCTTTCACGGTAAAGTTTGGCGGCAGCACTGGCATTACACCTGCATTCACCATAAATAAGGTGCATATTAGAGTATTCGCGAGTGGTATACGCAGACATCTTGGCACTAGTCACACGATAGTCCAGGAGAAAGCAAAGGTCGTCGTTGAGGGAAAATAAACAGTTCGGATCCAAACCACAAGCAATCACAAGTCCATAAACGAAGCCAAAAGTAGTTAGTACGAAATCAACACAAACGAATACGAAAACAAGTGCAGTAAACGAAGGAGCGTAACGTACTGATTTGTGATTGTGATGTGTGAGTACAAAAGCGAATACCTGGCGTCACTCTCTGTCTCGTTCGCACTTAGTAAGATGACTCTCTCCGTTTCAGTCACTTTAGCGTCCATACCTATCTCGCTCGCACTTGATAAGGTGACTCTTTCCGTCTTAGTCACTTAAGCGTCAATACCTATCTCGCTTATACTTCTTAGAATGCTTGATTCATCTCAAGCTACAATTTAAGACTCTTTGGAAAATCTTGCGCCCATTAGAATAATTTTTAACCAAGTAAGAAAAATTTGTTAAAAACTGGGTTTTACAGGAAAAAAAATTTTTATCCATGTTATCAGCTACAATTTACCAAGTATTATACCATTTTGAAATCTTTACTAAATGCGCCAACTTTTGACATAACTTGCCAAACTCGCGTAGTACATTTTTTTTTCAATACAGTCAGTTAAAACTAGGCATTTCTTTATTTTGAAAGTTTTTCTAGGAAATAAGTCCTATTTTTTATGCAAGCTAGAGCAGCTGGTTTCAAAATTTTGATTACAGTTTAGAGAAGCATTATTCAGGGTTACACAGCAAAAAAAATAATTGGAAAAAGTAAAGATTTGTGGCAACAGGAGTAAAAAGACTGTCACAGGGTGTGTAATTTTGCGATTTTAAAAAAAATGCCTATTATTTTGAAACCATACAACTTAGATTTTTTTTTATATTTTTCTGACAACCAGCTTGACTTGCCTTTTCACCCGGCTTCGGGTTGACGTCGAGTTTTGGGACACCCTGTATAAGTATTTGTGTCGCCTTGTTTGTGTTCTAAAAACGACATTAGGTGAGGTCACAACATTAAGATCCATTCCGCTGCAGTCCATGTTAAGCTAAAGAGGACTGACGTCTTGGACTTAACTAATTTAGAAATTTGATAAAGGCAATGGTTATTTAATCTGGACAATCTTTTCACAAATCATATTAAAATACAATGTTTGTTATATTCACCTAATAATATTCCAAGAGTTCAATCAAAAACTAGCAATACTAAAATATTTGTCACTGTTCAGGTTTGAATACTCACCCGTAGAAAGCGGGGAAACTGGTGTCTGTGTTGAACTGGAAGTTGACGGGCGTCTTGGGCGAGGCGCAGTTGTACGCCAGGTAGTCGTCAGACGCGTGCAGTTGCCGGTTCACGTTGGGCTCCGACGCCGACCGCGTTATCTGATGAAGTAAACAAGACACTCTGATACAACAAACGTAGGCAGGAACAAACCAACAAACGGTGCACCTCGAAAAATTAAATCAAGAAAAAAAATCTCTTAAGAAGTAATACATACATACACGCAAACTCACGCCCGTATCCCGGAGAGGTAAGCAGAGATCAGAATCTGCCACTTGCTACGATCGTGACAGATCTCCTTCGCTTCATCCACATTTAAAATAACATTTTTATTTTATCTTGCCCTTTGCTATTACATCCAACAATACAATACAACAAAGGATGTCGTATGGAATCAGGCGTTACTTTGCGGAAGTCCATAATAGCATTTGCAAATTCCTTTGCTAAATTCCACCAAAACCCCACCACAATCCGAACAGAGGGCGCCTTTCACGGTAAAAATAGGCTATTTGACCGATTTCTGAATGCCATCTCATATTGTTTGTTTGTGTTCATGGAGTTCTCAGAAAGTGGTCATTTTAAATTCTTTCGTGTATTTCTTCTAAAAAAGGCATACGAAAATTGACTTTTTAATTTAAGCCGCCAAACCGCTATCTTGGGCAATATGGCGTCGCACTGGTATTATGACGTCACTTCCCAGTCAACCAACCAATGAACGTAAGAAAGAATGAATGACCGACGCCATTTTTATTGACTTGTGACGTCATCTTAGAATCGGTCAATCCAGACCGTTTTCGATACAATGGCGGCAGATACAAATTATCAAATTTTATGTTGCGTTTTTTTACAAATCATAATTTTTTTTTTTTAGTTAAAATGCCTTTAAGCGGTTCTTAGACATATAATTTATTCGAATACGTATACGTAATACTGTTTTTTTCACACTGTTAAATAGCCTATTGAGGCGTCCCCATCCATTCGTTCGTCATCACGATCGCTTCCCACTGTCTGCCAACACGCCACAATGTACATGGACAGTTACCTTCGGCATAGCTCGCAGCATGCTCTCCAGCGATGCCAATATCTGTCGGAACAGCGGACGCTGCTCGCGGTCGAACTTGAGGCAGTCGTCCAGAAGCCGCTTGAGCGCTTGGGGCGCGTCCTGGCGCACCAACCGGACGTCCGGCCGCAGTAAGCCGCGCCCCACCATCCATAGGATCTGGGGCGAGAAGGTGCGGGCAGAAAGTTGAGTCTGAAGAAACTTATTTCACTACCGCAAACAAAAACAAAAAAGACAGGCACTTCAGATTCACAATAGCCGCAATCGGACTTGACAAAGAGGTTAAAATGCTCTCGTGTTAGACAGAATGTGGAGCTCAGCTAAGGTGTTTATTTGCAACTGATTGAAGAACCCGAATTTCATTTTATAGAAAACTTACTTGAACATAGAAGTTAACACGAATTTGATGATTAATTTAATTAAGTCAATATTAATTCCTAGTTTTCTCAAAAGAGTCTAACTAGGTTGCAGTCCGATTCGCAGGGCAAAGTAAATAGAGACGCCCACGTCGCTGGTACATAACTCCCGAATTAAGTTAGTACATACGAATAGCCTCCACCAATCCGGACTTGGCCCCCGTGGTGGAGTATGGCCTATACCTTCCTCAGGGAAGAGACCCGTGCTCCTCGGTGGGGACATAATGGGTTGATGATGATACGAAAATGTACTAACCTGATCCTTATTGTTGAGATGCGAGTAGGGCAGCTCGTTGGCCGTGAGTTCGTACAGCACGATCCCGTACGCGTAGACGTCGGAGCGGAAGGTGTAAGGTGCGGGCTCCTCCATGCGGACGACCTCGGGTGCCATCCACAGGATGGAGCCGGTCGGCTGCTGCCACTGCACGCCGCCAGAGCTCGACGTCTCTGCAAGTTGCCGGGGGACTTTAAATCTGCTGATACCGTGTCAGAAGTTTTTCAAGTCGCCCTAAGGCCTCTGACTTGGCTTAACGACTGCCATCTATCGACGGCAGCCGGCACCAACTGCATAACGTGCCTTGCGAAGCACGTAACCGCTCGGAAAAAAAGCTCGGTCTTACAAGCCTCCAGCAATCCGGACTTGGCCCCCGTGGTGGAGTGTGGCCTATACCTTCCTCAGGGAAAAGTCCCGTGCCCCTCGGTGGAGACATAATGTTGATGATGATGATACCGTTTGCGTGCATGCAACGAATAATGAATGTCGATGAAACGAAAGTGATGAGTCAGGAGCTTGGCAAGTGACAGTCCCTGGCCATACAGATACAGGTCTAAGCTTATGTATGTATGATACGTTCCCGCCACTGCCCACCCAGCCACCAATACATGATGTAATCTGTACGGGCTAAGCTATGTGCATCGCTGCGTGTGCCGACTTAGGATTGTCCAGCAAATCGCTACCGCCCTCCAGATATACACATATAGTTAACTACTAAAACTGTGTAATTCCGTGTTGTGAAAAAACCACAACTATGAAGATATAAACAATACCAACAACGCCGTCCAACAAAAAAACATCTGCTGTGCGACAGAGCGAGAGCTGCACACGCTCTCCTCTGCTCGTATAATCAAATATTAATTTTGTTTTTAATTTAATGTAACAATTATTAATCCACATGCATTTAATATAATTCATTTGGCAATAAATATTATTTTCTTTTACTTATTTTATATTGGTGTCTCACCTGACCACCGCACTTTGGCCGTGGCTAGACCGAAATCGCCTATTTTCACCGACCAGTCGTCTCTCAGGAAAATGTTGTTTGACTTGAGGTCTCTGCAAACAACACAGGTACATGATATACTCATTATTGTCATCAGCCTCCTCCCCTGCCGCATTGTTCGTTTTAGAGGTAGGAGGCATCAAGAAACAGACCAGAAGTTATGGTCCACTTGATTCTAACTATCTAGGCCTATAAAAGACCCCGCTGTTCGGCATAGGCATCGATTATTTGACTTGTAAGTTTTTTTTTTCATTCAGAAATGCAAAAGTGTATCACAGCACAAGATATAACATTTTGGGGCTCACTGTCTGAATAAACCCACACCGAAAACAGAGTGATTCTCAACTCAAGCTATCAGTCAGTTTTTTTTCCAGTAAAACACGAAAGGCTTGAACAGAACAGGCAGAACTTGAAAAGATAGAGTGCCGTGCGTGTAATGTATCGTGTAAACGTACTTCATAAATTTGAAATTCATGGTGACGACTCAATTATTGTGTAGCTGAGTCATCACCTAGCATTTACATACAGGCGCATACATTGCTTCTGGCTCCACACTAGGATACCGTGTCGTGGGAACCAGAAACAGCGACATCACAAACATGTAAACATCCGATCAAGAACGAGGTTTTTTTGTCTCCAGCCGGGATTCGAAACCGGGACCTCTCGCATGGTAAACACATGGGCTAACCGCTGCGCCACAGAGGTCGTCTATTTTTGTAATTTCGTCTAAATCTATGTGATGATGATGATGATGATATCTTCCTCGTCGTAGTCCGACGACGGCGACCTCAAGTATTGATAGGACTTCTGCGACGGTGGGCTAGGATGTGACCTACAAAATCTATATAATTGTCATTCGAAACAATGCATTGTAGTTTCATGGAACGAGTCCCTTGATAAATTTAGCTGAGTGCTTATACTGAGTTTTTTCATTCACTTTCGATAGCGAGAGCGCGCCACCTAGTTGTCTCTTTGTCACTCCTATACAAATTGCAAACGCTCTCGCTATCGAAATGAAATGAAAAAACTCAGTATAAGCACCATTGAATTTAGAAGGAACTCAGAGTGCCACCAGGGCCTCGATTCTGTTACTGCATATATTACGAAGACAAATGCATGGTCGGGTCACGTGCTGTGTTTTTACATACCACTGACGCCTAGAATTATTATGTGCACGTGCTCGCGTTGACTATAATAATAGAATAAGGTTGATAAGGTTTTACTTATTGTAAAATAACAAAAAAATCGCCATGTTCATGCAGTTGTCATCGTACTACAAAGCATTAGCAGAATCTAGGCCCAGCTCATCCGTGTCTATCGCCCTAGTTGGTCTGGAATGCCACGTGTATGAGGTCGGGCATGGGGAAGGGACGAAGACGTCTCCAGATAATGTAGCTCACAAGATGTGCCGCGAACAGCTCACCTGTGGATGATATTCTTGGCGTGCAGATAGTCCATGCCCTGCGCGGTCTGCCGCGCGACGTCGATGAGGTAGAGCATGGGGAAGGGCGTCTCGAGCACGTGCAGGTGCTGGTAGAGCGAGGAGCCCTCGCACCACTGCGTCACGATGGCCAGCGACGGCTTCGACACGCACCCCATGAACAGCAGGATGTTGCAGTGCCGCGTCTTGCGGAGCACCGCCACCTGCCGAACGGAGGCGGGGGTTCGGTATTGTGTTGCCAGTCTAGTTTTAAGGTTAGCGACGCGCATAGGCTATTTGACACGAACAAAAGTTACAAAATATTTCGAAAAATGTATCTCTGTTAATCATTTACTAAACTCTGATTTTTTATTCCGTAGAATTCGGACATTTCATAAGTGTTGCTACTAAAAAAGTTCTCCACCGAAAAAGGGACAAATTTGACCCATTTGAGAGCAATAAAAAATAAAATGGTACGTATTTTTTATGGTTTATCTACAAAAAGGTTAATCTAAATATTTACTTACTCAAGTGACCTAATACAAAAATAAAAAATATTTCAATATCACGAACAATATATCAAATTAACTTTAATTACTTTATTTTATTCTTTAGCTGGCATCACTGCCTACGAATTGAAGGTTTCGTAAACCTTTTTAGTAAAGTGAAGTATGCCGTTGTTAGCTCTCTTAATAATTCATGATGATGATGATGAAAATAGTGATATTAGTATTAATGATGATTAGATATTTTAATAAAATATGTTTTCTTTACTTGTACTTTTTTACTGTTTGTGTGGTGAAAAGGGACACAATTGTCACTCGCCTTAAATTCTCTTTTAATTTGGAGCTCCACACTTTTTAAAATGGATACATTCACTAACAAATTAAATGTGTAGACTCAGATGTTCACACTCGTATTGAAATTGAAAAATGTGCCCGGCCAAAAAAGGTTTCTAATCTCTGAAATGTCAAAAAAAGATAACTGTCAGAATTCTACGAAATTAAAAATTAGACTTTAGTTATAACAATTTTTAAATAGATGAAACATAAAAAGAGTGCTCTGAAATGTGACGTCATAAGCAAGTATTTTCATACAAAATACCGTTTTAAAAGTAACTCATTTGACATTTTGTCAAATACGCAATTGGAAAAGCTCTTTGATAAAAACTGGGTGGGCAGTCAGGGCATTAAATTGAAAAAAATTAGAGTGAGAACTGAATAAAAAATACATACACATTCTTTGTACGTCGTATAGAAGGGAACAGTCCTCCCCCTCAAAGAGAGATTATGGGTTCAACCATATCGCGTAAATAGATAGATAGAATATTATTTATTGTACCCATAAATTACATTTACATATTTACCTCTGATAAACGCTGAAGTATGTGATCATTTCAGACTAACTGTTAGCGACCTATTGCTTGAAGACATTGATAGGCTACCATCGCATTTGAGGCTAGCATTCGATTAATTCACTACAACTCAAAACATGACCATATCACACAAAAAAAAAATTTGCAAATACAAATGTTTCTTTACGCCAGTACTCAGAAGAAGGAGTACCATAGAAGGAGCGTTAAAAAATGAAAACGTGCCACATAGTCTGTTTCGTCAATCTAAATAGCCGCAAGCTACGTGTTAGAAAGAGAAAAATATAGTCGTGTCTTTGTTGCTTTTTTCGAGCGTACAACCCTTAAACGTCAGTTGGTTACCTTTGGTTACCATTACGCGACCAAATTAGAACGGCTCAGAAAATGACGGCATGCAATGTGCCGCCCAATGACATTGATTTGGCAGAGGGTGTTCTGTGTTTGGCAGTGTGTTTGACAAGAGATTTGGGAGTGCGCCGTTTTCAAGAAGCTTGTGTATTTTATATTTACTAAAGCACCATTTGAAGTGAATTATAGTGGATTCTCATGGTATATAGTATAAGTAACCATCGGCATGGCGTGTGTTGTGTTAGAATGTATATCTCATTCTTCCCGAGAAGATAATGAAACAACATTCATCAGCTTCCACCGGTAAGTCTCAATTTTGTGTACCTAAAAGGGTATTTTCTCTAAGATTTCAACTATGGGCTACTAGAATTGCAAATTAGCTATTAGAGAATGGTGTTTTCATCATGATTATTGTGATATTTTCGATATAAATCATAATACAAGTTTGTTGTTTGTTGCAGGGGAATAGGGATGGGACTTTCCCACTTTCTCAGTGAAAAAAAGTATCGATAGTTCGTAGAGCATATTTAGTTATTTCTTGCGTTCGTATAGTTGTTTTAATTGTTAATTATCTATTGCAGGTTACCGGAAGACAGCACAAAATAACAAATGTCGATGACGCAGTATCACGTACAAAGTAGTCTTGGAAAAATTTACACTGCATTTGCAGCATGCGACTGTTTCATAAACAATAGCAAGTGGCGTAGGTTGGAAACAAGTGCCGTACCTACGTTACGCTTTTCCTTAGCCCGCAGATCATTGGTAAGGTTATAATTATACATTATAATGATACTTAAAACAAAATAAAGTCTACATACTGCACAATTATGTCGACTGAGGTGCACGTTTTGTTGTATGTATGTACATCAGGAATTTCACATGAGACCCGACTGTCTCGTTGGTCGAGTGGTTACTCCACTTGGATAATAAAACAGGTTGTCAGTTCCAACCTGCAAGGCGCCGTATATCACTTGTAGAATTTTTCCCTGATTATTGCCTGACTGGGTGTTTTTTTCTATCCTGGACAACGTTTAGCAGTTAAAGGTCATAACTAGTTTAATACTATCATAGTCTGATTCTGGTGCAAGTGATTTTTATTATTTTTTATGTGGAAGTTATCAACGTGAAGTACTTAAATAAAAACAATTTTCAGGTTGCGCCCTCCGCGGAAATGGACAACGTTCGTGAGCTGCAACCAAGCTGATTTCATTTGAATTTCATAAAATATTATATTATCTTTTACATTATGGCTGACACATTTTTGTGAAAAAAAAAACGTTAATAGGTACTTGTAAAACAGAAGTCAGGGATAAAAAACATATACATTATAGTAATACGTGTTGGTTTCTTCTCTATTGAGCTGCAGCCTGCCACTTTTTATGTGAAAAGCTTGAAACTACGTACTTTATTTGATGCCAAATAATCTTGTACCAATAAATCGTTTGGTTTTTAATTTTTATTTTATTCCATCGAACCTGGACTGATGATGTTATTACAACGGGTGCCTTGAGTAACTATGCTAGGTGGTAGGTATTTATTGGAAACAAATACGTAATCTATTAACACGACACAAGGTATCCTAGTGTGGGGCCAGAAGCAATCTATGTGCCTGTGTGTAAATGTTATGTTATGTTATGTAATTAAATAGTTTTTCCTATTTTGGTGTTGTTTTATTCATTATACTTTCTTACAGTGCCACCATCTCATCTGTTCAGTTGATAGCGGCGCTAGTGGAGAATTTAGTAGTAACATTTGAGAAATTTACCTAGAAAAATGAGAATATTTTAACCCATCTTTCAATTTTAATGAACATATATTTTAAATCTTAGTAAATGAATAAATAAAACAAAAAATGGGGAACAGGATTTACAATTAATTACTTAGTTACAATTTTACCCACCTGAACAGATAACTTGGTGGCGCTGTATATGGTGATTATTGATGATTTGCAAACATATTAAAAAAAAAAGGTTCTATATTCGCCGTACATATACATTTTGCCATGTTACCACATAACTCGGTAAAATCTTTCTTCGATTCGCTATAGCCCTATTAGTCCCATTTATATTATTGAAAACCTGATGTAGAATTACTTACTGTTACTTATGAATATTTATTGTAACTTATATGGTATGTACCACACTCAGCACATAATAACATAACCGTAAGGGGTTCCAGCTGGTTCACTAGCACCACCAAGGGAAAAATGATATTTTTTTAGAGATAAATACATTGATAATTAGATAGATAGATAATGGTGATAATAGTGATTATCATGGGCCCATGACTGTAATTTAAATTAATTGGAATTGGAATAATGAAATTTAGTCGTAGGTTTTTTGGTACACAGCCATGGGTCCGAAAAATCACTATTAAACATGGTGATGGGATTGAAAAGATACTTTTTGCAAATTGTGTAAAAGAGCTATGATTTTTTTATCATTTAATATTAATATTTAATTACCAACATTAATTTTAAAAAATACACAGATTATGTAGATCGGAATAAATAATATCGACATCTTTATGGTGTTTGTCCCAGCCCTATCGATTTTGGCTTTGTTCAGTAATCTGTGGCAACCGTGTACGATTGTAACATTTTTAGTGCATGAGTACACTACAGCTGTCTCTTTCTGGCGCAGAGATTTAACGTAAGAGTAACATGGACAGCTATACAACTGTTACTTTTTATTTTATTCCTCCTTCTATGGTACTCCTTCTTCTGAGCGCCAGTAACGTAGCATAGAGTAGATAGTATTACACCTTATTTTTCTTAAAACTTCATACGTTTATTAGCTGAAGCTGTGAACGTTGTTTGACAATACTCATTCATTACCCTTCGACCTAGACCCACCAAACATACACAAAAAAGTATAACAAAAATTGGTGATACCGTTTTGGAGGACTTTGATAACACTGTTAATGCCAATGCAGTAAAGGAAGAGCGGGGTTTCCTGGCACAGGAAGGAAGTCCCCACCACAAAGTATAATTATTATGAATAGTTGGAAGCAAAAGACAAATATTTCTATTTTTATTTATTATATTTACTGTGACACGAGATTGCTTTATCCTCGTAAGGCCCGACCTTGAAAATAACAATTGATTTTGTGATCACTTGAAGACATTGGGCCTCACGAGGATATAGTGAGATGAAGATGAAGCAGCCCACCTCGTTTTTGAACGCCTGCAGCTGCGCCGGCGTGGGGGTTTTGACGTTGAGCGTCTTCACGGCGACGGGCCCGTGCCAGTGCGCCTTGTACACGGTCCCGAAGCTGCCCGAGCCTGTGACGACAAACATTCACTGTAAGTGTGTATAGCCGTAATAATGGCATCCAACGTTAAAAATAGATTGTGTATTACAAGATTTTCAGTTCGATAGGGGTACGTCACCAATCTTTTCTAAAATAATTTTGCAGGACATAAGTGTCCCTCATTGTTTTCCAAAATTCCGACCTGGCAACCGCGGACCGGACGACGCAGCGGCAGCGTGGGTTGCGTCCCCCCACATGGTCTGACGAATTGGGGTTAGAGTCGTGAGTCGTGCACTGTATGGAGTTGAAGTTTCAAGAAAATTAGACAACATTCTTTATACATCCCATACAAATTTTGGCAACCCTTTTCGCCCCCTTAGGTGTTGAATTTCAAAAAATCCGATCTTATTCCTTGCCTACATCATATACAGACACTCTGTGCAAAATTTCAGCTTCCTAGGTCCAACGGCCTGGGCTGGGCGTTGATGAGTGAGTCAGTCAGGACTTTGAATTTTATTTATATCTGTAGATTTGGTGTAGGGCTCACCGATTCTGGGCCCGATGAGTATTTCGTCGGCGTGTATGACCCAGTCGTCGTAACTTTCGCGCGGGGACAGGGCGTTTTTGCACGACTCGTCGGCCGAGCGCGCGCGCTGCCGCCGCGGCCGTAGCGTGCCCGTCGGGGACGCCTGCGGATTATACAATTAAATTATACTTAACGATGACCTCTGTGACGTAGCGGCTAGCACATCAGCCTACCATGAGAGAGGTCCCGGGTTCGAATCCCGGCTGGTGACAACAACCCCAGGTCTTGGATGTTTACATCATCATCATCATCAACCTATTATGTCCCCACCGAGGGGCACGGGTCTCTTCCCTGGGGAAGGTACAGGCCATACTCCACCACGGGGGCCAAGTCCGGATTGGCGGAGGCTTGTAAGACTAGTGGCTGGTCTTACTGTCAGAAGTTTTCAAGCCGCTGTAAGGATGTTTACATGTTTAATTGTTTTTGAACTAAACTTTCGTAAGCATTAGATATCGTTATGAGATGAGCAACCGACGACGCGAGCTCCGTCTCTGCTCACCACGACTAAGCTCTGCGAATCAGAGCGAAACTGGTTGGACTCTTCCGACAAAAAGTCAAGTAAGTGAATCCGGAATAAAGTTATTCAATTGTTCCCTTAGTAATTAACAGAAGAGGTTTTCCTGCTCAATTTACAGCAGGCAAAGGAAGAGGAAAAAGGGTGACTCTCAGCGATGCACAGCCGTAGCTACGACCGAATCTCAGACCTACCATTTATAAAAAAATATATCAGAGAACCCATTCTGATGGAGTTCTACAAAAACTCTGTCACACAAGATTTTTATAAAATTATTATGACTTTTTGGAACGGCCATATTCTTCTTCTTCTGTCCTTTAACTCTTTGGGCAGCATAGGACCACAGATTTCCATCTCCTACCCTACTTGGGTACAAGGGCTGAGGAACCCCCTAGGATTTTTTAGGACTACGATTATAGGATTATAGGATCAAACTGAGTCAACTAGCACATGGATATGCCGAATTATAAGATTACTTACTTCGGCATATCTTGGTAACTTAGACACTTTCGTGGTAAAAATTGAGGCCAATATTATTAGTGATATTGATGGTGTATGGTGAATCCTCACCTGTGTGCTTTGACTATGTGCTTCCCCTTTATCCGCATCCTTGCTCTTGGAGGTCAGGTAATTCGAGGACTGCGGCGAGTTGTTGTTGCACTGCTGAAGTAAGAAAAGGAAATGAAAAAATTAATATCTATGAATCTTTCTCAACTTCTTCGGGGCCATGAAGTTCTTAAAATATTTATAACAATAGATAGTAACAAGAGAAGTTGGCGTCTGCTGGTACGCATTTATCTAAGAAGTTTAATTCTATTACGGCGTTAATTGAAAATCAGCGTTGCCGGGTTTTTTTGTACAAATGTAGCGACACAGCTAAGCGCGCTTCCTATTGCCAAAATAAAATGTTTTATAAAAGTAATATAAATTTATTTTATAATTTTTAGTTTTTAGTTTAGCTATTAGATTTAATTTCATGTTTTGCATGCAATTTTTGGCAATAAACCTTTTTATTCATATTCTTATTCTTAATTGTTGAATTCCAAAAAAACCCTATGAATCGCTTCACAATACAAAAAATCTGTCCAGAATTATCCCACAAATTTTACACGACCAATTTCTGTGCAACCGTGCGGATGACCCATAAATAATAATATCATGATGATGATGATGATGATGATGATGTACGAGTATTACAAGATACAACGACATCGCGAGGCATCAAAACGCCACATACCACTCGATAAAGCAAGTGCCAGATCTTACTGCGTGAGTTTATAATTGTTTGTAAGCTACATTGTAGTTTTTATGAAACGCGGCTCAGTAAGTTCGGCTTTTGTCTCAATGTAAACGAATAAGCGACTTGACCGACGGTATTGCGTCGGTATTTTCGCGATTTCTGTCATCTGTTGTTTTGCGTATGGACTGAAGCCGCATGAATTTAAATATACGTTGTTTATGTATACGAAATAATATGAGTACTATATCATCATCATCAACCCATTATGTCCCCACCGAGGGGCACGGGTCTCTTCCCTGAGGAAGGTATAGGCCATACTCCACCACGGGGGCCAAGTCCGGATTGGTGAAGGCTTGTAAGACTAGTGGCTGGTCTTACTGTCAGAAGTTTTCAAGCCGCCCCTAAAGGCCTGACTTGGCTTAACGACTGCCATCTATCGACGGCAGCCGGCACCAACTGCTTAACGTACCTTGCGAAGCACGGAATCGCTCGGAAAAAATGCCACTAGCGTTACTGTACTATATAAGTTACTAATATAATAACATAGAGATAGCTTCGCCAACAAACTCCTCTGCAGTTTGGCGAAATTGTGTAGTTATATTAAGGTTATTTATAATGAAAAAAAAACATAGGCAGACCTATGAGTGCGCAGACCCCACCTGGTTATACTTCCGCTGGTGGTCAGCGAGCGTCATGGGGCGCTGCTGGACCATGTTGATGCACACGTTGGGCGCGGAGTTGGAGCGGTCGTGCTGGTTCAGAGAGCGCGGGTGCTGCTGCCTGCACACGTGACGGAGCGGCCGGTTACATTCTAACTCTACGGTCTGGCCGGTACGGATTATTAATATCATGGGTGAAAAAAAAAATGGATTAAAAAAGATGACAGGACAGTCACGTCTGGCCAAACTGGCCAGACCGACGCCTTCCGGCTGCGGTGTCCCAGCGGCCGGAGGTCAGTGCGACAATGAGAGAAAACGTCGGACTATCCGCGCTGTTTTTTTTATTTTTATTGCAGTTTTATTTATAAATATCAAAGTTTATAGGCGAATTTATAAACTTAAATATAACAAATATAAACATTACCTACATTAAACATAATAATAGTACCTAAGCCTAAAATAAGTGACAAGGGGGGCAATGTATAGATTAAAATAATAACATACAAATAATTTCTACATAAGTACATAATAAGATAATAACTACAAATACGTACAGTACATTTATGAGACTGAGAACACATTTACAGATTGAGAGGCTAGCGCAAGCAGTCCGAACACAGCCGGAACGACGTGATTAGTAACGGCGACATTTGCTTAGCTACGAGTAAAATCTGCTTTTTAATTCGATGCAAAAGTGGGGCAGTGACAACATTATAAAATATAACGATTAAATACTCTGTAGATTTTTCTTTTACTGTAAAAAAGTATACTCGTGTGACCAAAAACCTTATTGCATCAGGCATTCATATTTTAGAACTTTATTCCGGATATATTTACATGATTTTTCGTCGGAAGTGTCCGACCAGATTTCGCTCAGATTCTCAGAGCTATGTATCCGAAATAAAGTTAATAATGTGTAGCGCTTACGAAAGTTTCATTCATAATTTTGTTACTCATAAAAAAAAGTATTTAAAAAAAACATGAGTGACTGCGTGAGTTTTTTTTTTAAATCATTAATGTAGCTCGCACAATTTTTATTTGGAAGTAGAATAGTATTATTAGTTTTTTACGTGTTGGACACACTTGGATAGCGATAACCTTGGGTATGAGGTTTGAGACATTTATGAAAACGTAATTTATTTTCCATCATTTCGGTTTTTTTCTTGGTTCTGCGAATATTGTTTCTCGTGTTCCTAGGGATTTAGACAATTTTTTAGACTAGGTTTTTCATGTCCACATGAGTCACTGCAACGTGTGAAGAAGATTTCTATTGCATAAAAAAAGATATTTTTACAGAGGTTTTTATTGGCATAGTATTCATTGGTACCTTAGATTTATGTTAGTCACAGTCGACGGCGTTAATATATGCGATTTTTTTTACACACAACATCTAACATGCATCACGCTTTCACAGCAAGACATCGTGCGATATATTATTATCGATATAGCTGTTGTCGGCCACGAACTTTAAAAAATTAACTTTTATTGATGCCCACATAGAGAACGTCAATGTAATGTAATGTAATGTAATGGGTTGTGATGGTCTACAACCCCAGCATATGTCAAAGTATGTTAGTTTTGCATCGCATTAAAAACCAGACTTTAGAGACCCGAAGTTGAAACCCGCTGTTGAATCCCTGCATAACATCTAATTGAAATAGAGATAACGATGGTTGGTACCCAGACTTATCGCGATCGAAGGAAATGTTGAAAACTAACTTTGTTAAAAAAAAACTTGACAGAAAAGAAAAACAAATCGAACTTTCCTCCGATTTTCGTTCACTATCAATCTGTTAATCTACTCTAAACAGCTGTCAACATGCCAAAATAATAATAATTCAATTCGTTTATTGACAACTCAAGGTCCAATTTTCTCACAGTATTACAATAAATTAATTTTGAAAATTAGTTTGCGCAAATCATCATCAACCCATTATGTCCCCACCGAGGGGCGCATACAATAAAACAATTTAGTGACATCTATTCACAGTAAATTAATCGATTGTGAGGTGCAAACTACACATTATAACAAACACACACGCCCAAACATTCAAAACGACGCGCTGAGCTACTGACGCGTAGATTTCGCACGCGTTTTTCCGTGACATTTCGTTACTCGAGATATGCTTACAAAGTAGTGTAATTAAATGACCACACAAGCAAAAAATGTCGGTGCGCGTGTTAGCGGGACTTCACTGCGACCATTCGAGCGTAAAATAATTAAATCGGTTGCAGCTACTGTTTCAAACTGTTTAAACGAGCCGCTGATCTACTGACGACTACGAAAGCATAAATACGAAATGAAATGAAAATTGTAACAAACAATATGAAAATGTGAATGTCTTAGCTTAAAAAACCGTTCACAAACGAGACACAGCAACACTATAGTAGAGTATTCACCAGGAGGTCACATCAAATTCCTTCATCTTCTTTGCTGGCGAGACAGACCTGTAGAGTTAATGCATCTTACAGAATTTATGCACCGAGATGATTGCAAAAACCGGACCAGAGTGAGACAGGCTTGCACACAGAGGGCTCCATATTCTCAGTGTTTTCCAAATGTTTCATGAACTTAAAGAAAATATTTTTTTACGATTTAATTACAAATAAAGTTTTCAGATTTTACTTGCCAAATTTCATAGTTCTAGGTTAACAGGGAGGTTTGAGTCCCATCAGTGTCAAGTGTTTTTTTATGCTGACTTAGACGTCAGAGCTTCTACCTCAACACGTTCCTGAGCTCAAGGGTATTGATAGACACACGCAGGTTCCATATGGTCATATAAGTGATTTTTTATATGACCATATTCTTTTTGTTTACGAAGTTGGGAACCCTATGTTTTAAAAGCTAGGCTTCTTTTGGAACAGTAATAAGAAACTTTTCAGTAAAGTTGCAATCCCCAGAACGTGCCATGTAGCAAGGAAATTAATGTATACAAAGTCGTTTGAGACTTGCAGCGCATGCTGCCTGGACTACTTACTGCTTTTGATCCCGGCCCATGATGTGATGGTAGCCAAAGTGTGGCGGGAAGTGTAGAATGCCCGCCTGTGTCTCCGGGTTCTGTGCCAGCAGGTACGCATAGTATGTGTCCGCCATTCGTACCTGCAACTCAGAAGTATGGTTGTTAATACTTTAAATGAATGGTTTAATTCTTAAAGTTTTTTTGGGATATCTATTAAAAAATTTACTTCTTTAAAATAATTTCAATGACGCAATATATCATGAAGGTAAAATACATGCATATATAAGCTCAAGCCAGAGTCAGAGAGTCGAAACTCGAGTGTCTGAGGTATTCATACTCAGCGCTTGAAATCTTCAATCCGCGGCGGCGCATCTCTCTATCTGCGAGAAGGCTTATGCCCTACATTGTACACGGGCTGCTTACAAACAGCTAATAATTGTCCATAGATAGATGGAGGTTTTATAAAGCATAACATTTGACTTGAATCAAATCTTCATTGCAAAGAAATCAGTCCACTCAAGGAGCTAAAACATATTTTCTACCAGTTCCCCAATAACTGTAGAGTATCACTTTACCTGATGGCAAGTGCTGGGCACTTTGTCAGCGCACCGCTGGTGGAACTTGTAGTTGCATTGGGAGCAGTAGAAGCCGTTGAACAACAGTCGCCTGCAGCACTCGCAGAAAGCCAGTGTGAAGAATGTTTTGCGTGTGTACTGATGCGAGATGTGCGACATGATGGGCATCCGGTCTAGTGTGCGCACCGTCACCTGAAGTTAGGATTAATAAATTATTATAATAGTAATATTTATCTTGACCTGGTCCCAAACTAGGATTCCCTGTGCTTATGGTAATCGGGTAAGGACATTTCAAACATGGAAAATTATCAGAGGTCTTTTGTACAAAAGGTATGGCGGCCCCCATTGGGAATAGAAATCCACAATCTCTGTCTTGGTACGTAGACGCCTTAATAGCTAGACCAACGAGGCAGACAAATTACATCTAAGGTACTAATACTACAACAATGTTGTAATAATTATATTATTTATAAATAATTATGGATGTTTCCCCAGATGGTAAACAAACGAGGATGAAAGCTGTTCAGCTTCAATAAATGTGGAGTTTATTTGTTAGTTTCTTCTCCATGTAATCTATTAATTGTGAAATTGGACTATGAATAAAAATATTTGAGTTTGAGTTTCAGACTTCTGAGAAATAATGTGGTTTAACTCTTCAGGTCTAGAACATTTTCACACAGTATTATTTGTAATTCATCAGTTTTAGAAAAATAAAAACACAAAAAATCTTGTACAACTGTAGTCTTAGAAAAATAAAAACACAAAAAATCTTGTACAACTGTAGTCTTTATCATCTTCTAAATATGATTCAGAGCAAGACCGACCTGCCGGCATGTCTAAAGGACCTGGCGGGCGGAATCCGCTGTAGTTTACATCGGACCTGCCAGCGGGTCCTCGGGGCTTGAGGGGTTCAAAATAATACTATATGTTGTTGAATACTGATCTATACAAATAAATTCACAACTGAGGTAGATAGATGCTACTTTCCACAATCTCATATCTCAAGTTTGATAGATTTGACTGATATCACACAGTTAAAATTTACATTTCAAAAGAAGTCACTTAAACCTCACTAGGTGATTGATTATATCAGGATAGCTATGTCTGTTGTAACATACTATTTGTAGTCTACTAACCAATCACATTGGCACTTGACTGCCTTGTATATAGTGGAATTACACTGAGCAGACTATTACTAAGTAGACACAGAGGTTGTGGGTGTCATTCCTGCTAAACGTCACCATACTTTGATTAATTCATATTGCAAGTCTGGGTGTTTTTCTATGTTTGCAATGTCGTTGTCCAGTTCCCATACTGCAGGAGTCCTAGTTTGAGGCACGGACAAGTGACTGTCTTATGTGACAGATATAACTGTTATCCGGTGTAGCGGTTCCGAACTTCGCAAGGCACGTTAAGCAGTTGGTGCCGGCTGCCGTCGATAGATGGCAGTTGTTAAGCCAAGTCAGAAGCCTTAGGGCGACTTGAAAACTTCTGATAGTAAGACCAGCCAACTAGTCTTACAAGCCTCCACTAATCCGTACTTGGCCCCCGTGGTGGAGTATGGCCTATACCTACCTCAGGGAAGCCCGTGCCCCTCGGTGGGGACATAATGGGTTCATAATGATAGTGTTATCTTACTATGTTCATTATCCTATTATCATTAACTCCCGGTTTCTTGTATGCTAACAAGCTGCTAATATACTGGTAACGGCTGTCAGGTTTATCTATTTCATACCTACTTATTTTGTCTTACACAATATAGATTGAGCAAAAGTTGAGCATTTCTGTTACTTTCACACTTCACCAACAACTCCAGAAATAAACACTTCACTGACCTCTTCAGCATCGATCTTAGTGATGTCGATGTCCCAGGGGATCACTTGATTATTGCCTGTCCGTACCACTTCACACATCTCGCACGTCAAGTTGCGGAAGTTAAGGGCCTTAGAGAGCGCGTCGCGCAACGTGACTCCCTCTTTCACCTGCACACTGGTGCGCTGCTGGTTAGGCAAGTGCGCCCGCAGGAACACCTTTGGCTGCCTGGTGAGCGTATCGTAGCTCTTCGAGTCATCGTAACAAGACTGGTCGTCACTTTTATCCGGCGACTCTGACTGCAGTAACTCCCGTAGTGTCCTCTCCCTTTGCTCCAAATTATGCAACTTCGAAGTCAACTCTTGATACTCAGATAAATAAAGAGAAGGAGGCCGCTGGAAACCTGCGAATTTCGCATTCAGCGCGTCAATGTTTTCGCGAGTTACGTTTATAATACTTTGGATGTTCCGGATTTCAGATGTTGGGTCCGCTACGTCGTCACTATCCGTGGAAGTTGACATATTATCACTGTTGAGAGACAACGCAGGGATATTTCCATTAATTTTTCTTGAACAATTTTCTTTCTCTCGAGTAACTGCCATTTTTAACTTTTTTTTTATTTTCTCCGGTCCGCTGTCGGATCTGTGGTCGGCGGATCATAGAATATCGTTGATTGAGTAAAACCATGGATCAAGCCACAGTGTAACCGGTTTTGCGTCGGTGAATATTATTTCTTTGTGTGCGTAATGTTGCCAGAGTAAAGTGAATTTGCCATAATGTGTGCCAAAATATTTCAGTCGTTCGTAGGACGTGAATAAAAATGCAATTGTTTTGAACATTATTATTCATACAATAAAACACGTCTAGCAGTAGAGTTGTCAATCAAACGTCCGCTAACATATTCGTATTATTAAATACACTTTTCTCACTGATTTACGGAAGTTTCATTTACATTTTACAGGTTTCATTTTAATAATATTAAGTGTACCACTCGTGAAAACTTCAGAAATTTCTAATCTGTTCATGTGGGTACAAGAAATGGAAAGGAAAGTATTTTTTTTCTTAAAATTTTAATTTTCCTGTTTAACACCTGAAAATACTATTGTTAAATAACTTCACGTTCTGGTGTCTAATTTGTTTGCCGTGCATTTACTCCCTAAATGCCGCCTGGCAAAACATAGAATAATTTGTTACTTGAAGAGTTGTAGCAACTTTAGTTGAAATGTACAGAGCATGTTCGAGCATTTGAAATGGGTGACCAGTTCTCTCTTCCACATGCTAGCACCCATTTATCCAGAACAGGAGTATTTTGAAGAAATCTGGAATGGAAACATTGTGAAATTTCCTAAATATTGTAATAGATCAAAATATTGTCGCGTTCATACGCGAAACGCCGCAGGACCCAAGGTAAAGTAACATGAAATTAATCTGTGATAGAACTGTCAGTTATTTTGCCTAGTGGTAACACTGCTTTGCTTTTGCTTGTTGGCATCCCTATAGAGCGGCGAGCGGAATGGCGACACTTCTGGGAGCATGGCGGGAACGGCAACACTGAGGTGGAGAACTTCGTGAGTGCTATGGAAAGTAACCAGCAGGGAGAGACCCTGGTGAGTGATTTTATGTTGTCGTAGTCATAAAACCAGCTAAGGAATGAATGTGTTTCCTAATGAGTCCAATGGTTCAGTACACATGTACAATGGCAATAGAATGGTAAATTGGACAGGCAGGGCACCGGCAAACTGCCCGCCAAGGAGTGTGTTCGGAAACACACTGGCAAATATTATAGCCCTTATGTAGTGAAAATGGTCGACTACGATGTTGGAGAAACCGTGGCACGGCTATGGGGAAGGTGGAGGCCCTCGTAGGAGCAAAGCTCTTACGCCCGACTGGTACCTCAATGAGAACGGGTAACTCTGGACAGACCAGGCCGTATATGAATAGCAGTACCAGGGCACAGCTCTAAGGCTAAAAGTCACAGACCTAGAATGCTGCGCTCAGATCGGGGACGTAGTCTATCATCGTCATTGGCACGAGAAACCCTGATAGATCAGGCCCGAATGGAAAAGCTAAGCCACATGGATCGTGAAGGCAATCACGATAGCAATTATAATTGCATTAAGTACACAGTTAACCAAATAAGTAATCTTTGTTGCCCTTGTGGATCTGTATTTGAACCTAAGGCCTAGGTAATTATGTGTGAACATGTCTTTAGGTACAAATGGCGCGACAAATATAATAATATTATTGTAATTGAAAAACTGCTGGCAGATGCTGGATGCGGCAAGCTGAAGACAGGGTGCTATGGCGCTCATTAGGGGAGGGCTATCTTCCGCAGTGGACTAATATAGACTGATGATGATGATGATGATTTTAACTTTTGATTAAAGGCGATTTAAGTATGTAAAAAAGTGAATAGTATATGAAAGTAGTAATCCAAGTAGGTCTCCAAGATGATATTCAGATTTGTTTAGTTAAATCTTACTCGAAAAAATATTGACCCATATGTTTTTTTCTAGAAAAAAGAGTTCTCAACTGGAATTCATCTATTGTAATGCTTTGCATAACAATTTACGTTCGTATGTATTTGACTGCCTACCAGCTTAACTAACTTCTAAAGTCACTAATAAATACATAGTTAAAGTAATGATCGGGATTTTCAACATGCACGAATGGCAACATTTTTTACTCTTCGGTTGCCCCTGAGGTTGCCCCCAAAAAATGTCAACAGTTGACGTTTCTTGTTGGCAGCCGAACAAAAAAAGCAGTTACACTTTTGCCTTTTATTCTGTCTCTTTTTCACCCATGATCGCTACGTAAGTTTGTTTCATATACATCTTGTATGTGTGCGTGGTGGCTTGCTCCATGGTTTTTTTCCCTCCCAAGGATGTTAATCCATGCTCCCTCCACGTAGAATATAGACTCGGAAGAATTCTTCTGAGAATATAGAAGTCAGTCATAGAGAACCTCAGTTGCTTTTTTTTTCAAATTCAGAGATTATGCTTTAACTAGTATACCTAAACGATCAATCTTTAAAATGTGATCAAATAAATTACATTTTTAGGGTTCCGTACCCCAAGGGCTAAGTCATCAAGGGGTATTAGGGGTCATCCATAAATTACGTCAATTTTATGATTTTTTGACCGATCCCCGTCCTTGTCACAGCTGCATAGGTACGATGACGAGAGTCACACATTTTGTGGCGCTAAAATGTCAGAATTTGACCGTTAATGTTCTGGAAAGTTGCGACTTTTTACCTGGATTCTGTCGTCGCTGTTCTTGGTTAGCACATGCGCTTCTGGAATTCGTATCGTTTTTAGCTTTTTTTCTGTACTTTTTGTTGGCTATTTTTGTTGTTCTGTCCTGTGTCGTATTGTGATTGTCATATACGTAAATAAAACCCCACTGGTAATTATAGACAAGTATTTATTTCGAAAATGGATGACAAAAGAGTTCCCCCTAAACCTCCAGACATTCAGCCATTCGATCTAACCCCGATATACACCATATCCCTTCCCCAAGACGCTTCACCGCCACAGCAGATGGACACTTCAATGCCAAATGCCAATGCCGATGTCCCAAACAGAAAACGCCCAGCGGTGACCAACCCGCCCCCAGAAATGCCTGTCAAGGTGTCTAAAACCTCAAGACCCATCGACGCTAGGAAAAAATACTCTGTCTTAGACAAGGCCCCTTTATAGTTCACGGATCTCGCATTGAGACTGAGGAGAGATCTGGAGCGACCCTGCATCATGTTAAACTTGGGCTGTTTTTACTGAAACAACATCCACAACATCCTCCCGGATCGCAACAGAACCTCAGTGGAATTCAAATCCCCAGAAGATGCTAATGCATTTTTATCAAATCCCATCCTCACTGAAAACAAATATACAGCTGTCATCCCACAGTTCAATGTTACACGCATGGGTTTGGTCAGGGGCATTCCCTCAGAATGGCCTGACGATGAGGCCATTAACCTCATTAAGGTCCCTCATGGCTGTGGCAAAATAATAAAGCTAAGGCGCATGCATATGAAAATCACTAACGAAAATGGCGTTACTGAATGGAAACCGCAACAAACTGTAGTGCTTACTTTTGATGGCCAGGTTTTACCTCAGAGGGTGTTTTGTTGCTACACGGCTCTGGAGGATGAATTGTACACATACCCAATAGTACAATGTTTCAATTGTTGTAGATTCGGACACACAAAGCCCACCTGTAGGTCTAAACCCAGGTGCTTCAAGTGTGGACTGGACCATCCAGGTGATGGCTGCTCACTCAATATACATGAAAGCTCTTGCATCAATGAGCCGTTTTCAGAAGCACTAAAAAAAAATATATTACGGCTGTCAACGTAATGCAATTTTGGACCTCAGTCCAATAGCCATGTGTGATACATCATAAAATAGGTCTCAGCGAGCTGAACAAAAGTTACTATGACGCCAACAGCCAAATGTTTGTCGTTACGGAGTTATATTTTATTGAAAATTTGGGCTATTGGGCTGAGGTCCAAAATTGCATTCTTTTGACAGCATTCTCTTGACAGTAATTGCATTTTTTTTTTGTGCTTCTGAAAACGGCTCATTGTGATGGTGACCACCCAGCCACCAGCAAAGACTGCCCAGAGTATGTGTAACGAGTATGCATACCACTCCTATAATATACTCTTTGGTTATGCAGCCTCATTGTCATAGACTAATTGTCAGTGAGTCAATGTCTATTGCGTTGCCTAGATACGTCTATGTTATTTTTTATTCTTCTTGACAAACGTCCGTCTTGTAAAAACTCTTGTCAAGTATTGTTTGTTGATTTTCTCCATAAATAAAACACTAGGTATTTTATCGTAATATTTCGTTTATTTTCACGGCAAACACACAACAATTCCACAAGAATTCACATGGTAGCAGAGCGATGAAGATATTTTAACGGCTCGCCAGGTAAAACTGGAAGAAAAATGTCAGTCGTTAAAATACAACCCTTGTCAAAAGAAAATTACGATACGTGGGTAATACATGCCAAAGCATACCTAGTAAAGAACAAACTATGGAAATACATCATCAAAGCACCGACAGCGTCAAAATCACAGGATGAAACCAGCACTCAAGATGGAATCGAGGAAGATGAAATCGCAAAATCAGAGCTGTTACTACTCATCTCGGCATCCGAATTAAAACAAGTTAAAAACTGCAAAACTGCAAAGGATGTTTGGGATACATTGCGATCAATCTACGCCAGTGCTGGACCAGCTCGCAAAGCAACATTGCTGAAACAAATTATCCTGACGAAACTAGGACCTAATGGTGACGTAAGAGAGCATTTAAACTCATTTATGGACTATGTAGACAAATTAAAAGATCTAGGCGTTGAAATTAACAGCGATCTTTTGTCCATAATCATGTTGTACAGTCTCTCAGATGAATACGAGAACTTTCGTATAGCCATCGAAACCCAAGACCAGTTGCTTAGTCCGGAGAAGCTAAAAATAAAGATTATTGAAGAGAGTGATGCCCGTAGACGCAACACAGACTTCAGTGAAGCCAGCACCTCCAATGATGAAGCATTTTACGCATGTTGCAAGATCTGCAAGCGAAAAGGTAACATTTTCAAGCGTAAATCTCACAAGATCTGCACAAATTGTTGGAAAAATAATGCATCCAATAAGGAAAGGCCCAAAACTAACAAAAACTCCAACGTATGTGACAAAAATAATTTCACCCAGCTATGTCTCCTATCCAAGCATGCTGCAAACAACGTTTGGGTCCTTGATAGTGGATGTACCTCCCACATGACTTACCAGAGACACCTCTTTAAGACCATGAAGAGTATATCAAGGAGATTAAGCTTTGCCACAGATGAAATAAAGGCTGAAATTAAAGGTACCGGAGTTGTACCTATCACTACAAAATGCGGATCATCTACAACACCTACAAACCTCATGGATACGCTGTATGTACCAAGTCTCTGTACGAATCTACTGTCAGTCGGTAAAATTACAAACGCCGGTTGTTCAGTTGTCTTCACTAAAGACAAAGCAGTCATTGACAGTCCACAACACGGTACAGTCATAGTAGCTAAAAAGGAATCAGATGGCTTATACTACGTAAGGCCTGAGAAATCGAAAGAAAGAAATAACTTAGCCAACGATGAAGTTCCAGAAACGAAGGTGAATACAAATTCAAGTACCTCCATGGAAGAATGGCACAAGAAGCTTGGCCATATGAACGCCAAAGATATGAAGTGCGCCCTTAAGAATGGCCACTTGATCGGATTGGACTTTGATGCTAATGAAACATTACCCGAGTGTGAAGTTTGCATTCAAGCTAAAATGCATCGAGTACCAGCCCCACCACAAAGAACAACTCCTAGAACAATAGAGCGCCTACAAATTATCCACAGCGACGTGTGCGGTCCCATTAAAACGCCCACACTAGGCCAGAGCCGGTACTTTGTGTCCTTTATCGACGATTTTAGCAGATACTGCCGAGTCTACCTAATGAAAAATAAGAGCGAAATACTCAACAAGTTCAAAGAGTTTAAGGAATTATCTGAAACCTTCACTGGGAATAAGATTAGATACTTACAATCGGACAATGGCACAGAATATGTAAATACCGACTTCTCCAACTACCTCAAGCAAAACGGGATACAACGCCGACTGTCAGCACCGTACACGAGCCACCAAAATGGTCTCGCAGAACGCAAAAATCGCACACTAACTGAAAAAGCGCGGGCGCTGCTACTCGAGGTAAAAGCTCCGTTACATTTATGGGGAGAAGCCATTCTTACTGCCAACTACTTGTCCAACAGAGCAGTCAATCAAAGCATAGAAGGCATAACACCATTTGAAAATTGGGTGGGCAGAAAACCCTGTGTCAATCACCTTTATGTCTTTGGTGCCAAGACTTTCATACTAATAAAAGATTCTAATAGGCACAAATTTGCATCAAAAGCAATCCCTGGTATGTTTGCGGGATATTCGGAAACCTCGAAAGCATTCAGAATATACGTACCTACCAAACGCAAGGTATTCGTTTCGAAAGATGTCAGAGTTTTAAAGAAGATGTTCTACGAGCATAATGAACAGAACACCGAAATCCTGAATGACAATACTGATGATGCAAGTGAAAACTGGACTGAAATATACGATCCCCCTAAACAACAAAATAATGCACCACCGCGGCCAAACACGCTGAACACTGATCAACCACAACTAAACTCAGACAGTAATGAAAACGCTGCTGAAAGTGATTACGAGTCTGCCCCTGAAGACGCAGATGAAAACGCAGATGGTACACATGATCGTGAGTCAACGTTGCCACCGCCACAGCATATACCACAGCCTGAAGTCAATGACGAGGATGATGAGCCTGATCCCCAACCTATACAAAATCCTGAATCTGACCACGACGAAGAAGAGTCTGAACCCGACCCCGTCCCAGATCTTCCCCGTCTAAGAGACAGAACACGTATAGTACCTCCCAAAAAGTTCGATGACTTCATCATGGCTGCTATTGAATCTGAACGACCTGTGGAACCACGTACTTACAAAGAAGCCATGACCAGTAACAGCAAAGCTGAATGGCTGAATGCCATGCACAGTGAACTGACCTCGCTTGCCGAAAACCAAACTTGGGAACTGGTAGACTTACCGAAAGGCAGAAATCCCCTGCCCTGCAAATGGGTCTACAAGATAAAATTGAATCCCGACGGCACAGTCGACCGGTACAAAGCTAGGCTGGTTGTCAAAGGTTTTTCACAAAAACCCGGCTTGGACTATGATAAGACATTCAGCCCAGTGGTCCGCTTGAGCACTATGCGAGCAGTACTAGGCTTAGCTGCTCAACAGAATATGGTTCTCCAGCAATTCGACGTGTCAACGGCCTTCCTTAACGGCTCTGTAAAAGAAGAGTTATATATGGCTCAACCAGAAGGCTACAGAGATGGCACAAAGAAAGTATGTCGATTGAAAAGAAGTCTTTACGGTCTCAAGCAGGCGCCCTTGTGCTGGAACGCTTGTATTTCAGAATACCTTATCGAATCTGGTTTCAAGCAAAGTACGCAAGACCCCTGCCTGTATATCAAAGATCAAGTGCTAATCGCACTCTATGTGGATGACGGGTTGATTGCATCTGTCAATGAAAAGGCTGGTAGAGATTTTATCAATCAACTGAAAACCCGTTTCAAGATAACCACTAAGCCTGCTTCCTACTTTCTTGGCATGGAAATACACAAAGCCATAGATGGCACTATTACTGTTGACCAGAAAGGCTATACCAAAAAGATATTGGAGAGATTCGGAATGTCAAACTGCAAACCTGTTCCAACTCCTGCCATAAAAGTTTCCCAAGCAGAACACGATAAAAATGACGCACCCGATGAAAGTAATTTCCCATACCGACAAGCTGTGGGTGCTTTAGCCTACTTAATGGTAGCTACACGGCCAGATATCAGTTATGCTGTAAGTGTCGTATCTCGGCATCTGGATAATCCAAGAAAGATTGATGTTTTGAACTTGAAGAGAATATTCAGATACTTGATGGGGACAACAGATATGGGACTTATATTTAAAAAGACAGGAGATGACAAAACACTCCTAGCATACAGTGATTCCGACCATGGTGGTGATACTTCCACTGGCCATTCCACAACCGGAATGATTTTCCTCTTCTCTGGCCCCGTAATGTGGAAGAGTCAAAAACAAAACTCTGTCGCAGTTTCTTCCACTGAAGCCGAATTGATTGCCCTGACTGAAACAGCGAAGGAATTAATTTGGTTAAAAGCATTGCTTGAAGAGATCAATCACCAAATTACAAAATGTACCGGTGATATATGTCGACAATGAATCTGCAATAAAACTCGCTGAGAATCCTCCCTATGAGTACCACCGGAGAACCAAACACATAAAGTTGAAACACTTTTTCATCCGTGAGTGTGTAGTTAATCAAGAACTCATAGTGAAACAAGTCCCAACAGAAATTCAGCTCGCCGACATGTTCCACCAAGCCTTTGTTCGGCCCAAGACTCCTGCAGCTGTCCAAGAGAATTGGTCTGGAGAAGAATTGTTCCTCTTCTTCTTTTCTTCGTAACAATTCTTAAAAGTCAGGAGGATGTAACGAGTATGCATACCACTCCTATAATATACTCTTTGGTTATGCAGCCTCATTGTCATAGACTAATTGTCAGTGAGTCAATGTCTATTGCGTTGCCTAGATACGTCTATGTTATTTTTTATTCTTCTTGACAAACGTCCGTCTTGTAAAAACTCTTGTCAAGTATTGTTTGTTGATATTCTCCATAAATAAAACACTAGGTATTTTATCGTAATATTTCGTTTATTTTCACGGCAAACACACAACAATTCCACAAGAATTCACAGTATGGAAGACAAACAGCTATCAAAAAACTAATGGCTGAATTCTCAATGTCGTATTTTGATGCCAACAAGAAAATTCCACCAATTTCCCGCAAATATGTTAAGGCCGTAAAATCAAAACCCTCCGTTTATCAATCTGCCCCCCAACCACTACCAGGCCCCTCTCAAAGAACATCTGTGTACTCACAGTTCCCCCCACAACAATCATACAGAAAAACTGTACTGTTAAAGCCCAGGACACATGGACCTCTTTCTCCGATATGACAAACGGGCCCACGAAGCCTTAATGCAGGATTACTCATACTCCCCGTCCCGAAATGGGTGTGGTTACAGCCAAACCCAGCAACCAATATCAGATATCAGTGAGTCAATCGAACAAGTAGTTTTCATTCTTTCTTCCCTCATTTGTTCTTACTCTTTACCGGACCACGTTGCCACTAAATTAAACTTAATTTTCAATACTCTCCACAATGGATACTCCCCTTTCACTACTTCAGTGGAACTCGCGGAGCATAATAAATAAAAAACATGAACTAATATACTTATTAAACAAATTTAATCTATTCTATCTATCTTCTATATATGTATATAAAACGAGAAGCTGACTGACTGACTGACTTAGAATCAACGCAGGACCCAAACTATAAGGGTTAGAAACTTGAAATTTTGCACAGGGGTTCTTTTTGTAACATAGGGGAGCACTAAGAAAGGATTTTTGAAAATTCATCCCCTAAGGGGGTAAAATGGGGGTTCAAAGTTAGTATGAAACTTTGCCGTTTTTGAAGTTATTCAAATGAAATTTGGTACTTATGTTCTTCATTTAAAATTATGAAACACGTGTAAAATAGTTTTTTAAAAACATCCCTTAAGGGGGAAAAAGGGGGGTGTAAAGTTAGTATGAAAGTTCTCTGATTTTCAAAGTTATTTCAATAAAAAGTGGTATTTGGGTTATAAGTTTTCAATAATGATTATTTCCGATATCCGTTTTTGTGAATTCACCCCCTAAGGGGGTAAAAGGGGTGTGCAAAGTTAGTATGAAACTTTGCCGTTTATGGAGTTATTTGAATGAAATTCAGCATGAAGGTTCTTCATTGAAAGTCATGAAAGACGTGTAAAGTAGTTTTTCGAAAATCATCCCTTAGGGGGTAAGAGGGGGTTGCAAAGTTAGTATGAAAGCTTTTTCGCATGCGCTAAAAGTATCTCTATCTTATTTGCAAACACTTTACTCAACTAAAGCCCACGCGGACGTAGTCGCGGGCAACAGCTATATATATATATATATACATATATATAAAAGGAGAAGCTGACTGACTGACATATCAACGCAGGGCCTAAACTATAAGGGTTAGAAACTTAAAATTTTGCAAGGCGGTTTCTTTTGTAACGTAGGGGAGCACTAAGAAAGGATTTTTGAAAATTCATCCCCTAAGGGGGTAAAATAGGGTTTTAAAGTTAGTATTAAACTTTGCCGTTTTTAAAGTTATTCGAATGAAATTTGGTACAAAGGTTTTCCATTTAAAATTATGAAACACGTGTAAAATAGTTTTTTAAAAATCATCCCTTAAGGGCGAAAAACGGGGGTGCAAACTTAGTATGAAACTTTGCCGTTTTTGAAGTTATTCGAATGAGATTCAATATGAAGGTCCTGCATTGAAAGTCATGAAACACATGTAAAATATTTTTTCGAAAATCATCCCTTTAAGGGCAAGAAGAGGGGGGGGAAGTTAGTATGAAACTTAGCCGTTTTTGAAGTTATTCGAAAAAAATTCAATACGAAGTTCCTTCGGGGTAAAAAGGGGGTGCAAAGTTAGTATGAAACTTAGCCATTTTTGAAAGTTATTCGAATGAAATTCAGTATGAAGGTCCTTCATTGAAAGTCATGAAAGACGTTTAAAGAAGTCTTTCGAAAATTGTCCCTTAAGTGGTTATGAGGGGGTTGCGAAGTTAGTATGAAAGCTCTTTCGCATGCGCTAAAAGTATCCCTTTCTTATTTGCAAACACTTTACTGAACTAAAGCCCACGCGGACGTAGTCGCGGGCAACAGCTAGTACAGCTATATGCTGTCTTAGCGAGACCGGGCTTAGACCATGTCTCAATTTTAATGTAAATAATTTTAACTGTGTACGTGACGATAGGTTTGACAACTATGGCGGATGTGCTATACTTGTCAACAATAGAATTCCTTTTTCCCCGATAAATCTTCCACCTATAAATAGTAGCTACAGAGACAATGTTAACATGTTGGCTATCAGAGCTTTAGGTATTACAATTGTTTCTGTTTACATCACAGATCCAGACATTGCACTGATTCCATTTCTGTGTGCCATATTTGCACAACTACATGGGCCAAGCATTATCATGGGAGACTTTAATTGCTTATTGCTATTAAAGTCTCCAATTAATTTAATTGCTATTGTTAATGATGGAAGAGCTACACGCAGAGGCCAAGTAGGGGAAAGGAAAAGCTGTGTGGACCTAACTATTTGCTCTCTCGACCTGGGCTCCCGTTGCATCTGGGACCGGCTGAACTCAACCCATGGAAGCGACCACTTCCCCATAATTGTAGATGTACCCCACAAATCGATACCAGATAAATACATTAAACCTCTTCTCAAATATCGACTAACCAAAAATGGTTGGGAGACATATTCAGACCTGGTGGAGCGGGAGATCCAGGCTATACCCGCATCCAATGAAGATGACTTGATCTCTAACTATAATGCTTTCACACAAGCTATTAAAAAGTCTGCGGAAATAGCCTTTCCGGCTAAGAAGCCTCGCCGCGGCAAGATACCGTCTCCTCCTTGGTGGGATGAAGAGTGCACTCAAGTGATTAGGGAGCGCAAGGAAGCCGAACAAAGGTGCAACCAATCCTCCACCATCGACAATCTTGTGGAATATCGTAGAGTCCTGGCTAAGTCCAAACGAGTTCTGCGCCGGAAGAAAATAGCAGGCTGGGTTTCTTTCTGTACCTCTCTTTCTCCTTCCACCCCTTCTACAACAGTTTGGAAACAAATAAATCGATTCCGGCATAGCTATTCCCCAAGGACATCAAGTGCCATCTCAGATATAGTTGAGGAATCTTTTTTCACTAAACTGGCCCCTCCATACGTGCCTGCTGAGGATGAGTTGAAGTTCCCGGACCTCCCCATAACCAGTTCTCATGATCCAATGGATGGGCCTTTTTCTATGGAAGAACTAAAAACAGTTATTTCGCAAGTGAGGGACTCTTCTCCTGGTGAGGATGGACCTATTGCCCTCTCATCTGCTATGTCTAAAGTCTTAGAACATCTCCTGAAGAATCGACTTGAATGGCTCATAGAAAATAAGAACCTTCTGCCCAAAACACAGTTCGGTTTCCACAAAGGATTGAGTACTATGGACAGTGTTTCGGTATTGGTTACAGACGCTAGAGTGGCTTTTAGCAAAAATGACTCTATGGTGGCAGTATTCCTAGATATATCTTCAGCTTATGACAGCGTTCTCCTTTCAGTCCTCAGGCAAAAATTGCTGCATCTGAGGGTTCCTGTTAAGTTGGTTCGATGCATAAGCTTGCTACTTATGTCGCGATCTGTCGCTCTTCGTCTCCCCGACTACGAATCTGACTATAGAATATTAAGTAGAGGCCTTCCCCAGAGCGCGGTGTTGAGCCCCATCCTGGCCTTGATCTTTCAGCCCATAAAAGCTCTCTAATTATCTTTACTAGGAAAAGGCAGAGTAATATCCCTCCGGTCGAGGTAAAAATTGGTGATGTAACAATTCCACGCAAGGAGAAGGTGAAATTCCTGGGCGTTTACTTGGACTCTAAACTCTCTGGTGCCCAACACGTCGAACACCTGATCAAAAAATGTGAAAGAGTTTATTCCATACTTAGGGTTCTTGCTGGTGTTTGGTGGGGAGCCCACCCATTTTGCTTGAAATTAGTTTATAACGCCCTCATTAGAAGCATAATGGACTACGGTTGTTTTGCCTTAGAACCAATAAACAAAACGTCTCTGATCAAACTGGACCACATCCAGTTCAAATGCTTACGGCTAATTTTAGGGTGTATGCGATCCACTCCCACTAACGCTCTCCAAGTGGAAGCGGTTGATCCTCCTCTTCATCTTCGCAGACAGTACCTAGCTGATCGTTTCGTGATCAGGGTTTGCTCCAGGTCGTCGCACATTCTCTTACAGAAGATACAGGAACTAGACTCACTGACCCGTACATGCTCCTACTGGAAAAATAAGGATACCAATTATCCTACAGAGCTTTCGACGGGTAAAACGTTTTGAAAGGTCTTTGATAGCGAGCGTGACGATACCTATGTTTGAATATAGCTTCAATGTAGTTCAGTATAAGCCTAATATATTAATGAACATAGGTATTGGTAAGGACAACCCTTCTGCCAACACGAATTTCAATTCGATAGTGAATGACCGTTGGCCCGACTGTCAAAGAATTTTCACAGACTCGTCAAAATTATCTCCATCTACCGCAGTGGGAGTTCGGTATTTTTGCAAAATTCAAAATTAGTTTTACAATTCAAGTGCCCTCCGGAATCTTTGGTCCGGAATCCGGAGTTTTGGAGGCCTGCAGGTTTGTGGAATCACATAATATAAATAAAGCCGTGATTTTCACAGACTCACTAAGTTGCTTACAGGCTCTTGACCGGAGCCAACTTAAGTGTAGGTTGAATAGCAGGGTTATTTTGGAAACTAAAAAGACCCTGCTCAACTGCTTCAACAAGAACCTTGAGGTGGCTCTGGTTTGGATCCCTGGGCACTCCGGTATAGTGGGAAATGAAAATGCCGACTCAGCTGTCAAGTACGCATGTGATCATGATGTGGATTCCAAACACTATCTCCATTACTCCTATGACCTACTATCTTTACCTAAAAAAATTCTGGAACAAAGCTGGCGGTCCGCCCCGGGTGCCAAGCACCAAGGGGTGACAACGTTGTGGTAACTCACTCCAGAAGAGTTGCAGAGAGCTATGTTAGAACGTCTAGATAGATTTTACGGAGAACTAGACTATCGCTACAGGGCGATGGATGACATTCTCAAGACATTTGACGTGGTTCAGCCTAAAACTCTGATAACGTCAACAGAAGAAGAGCTTCGGGATATTATACCTAGTTTACGAAAGTTTATGACGAATTTACAGCGGAAGAAATTATTTGGAGATTTTACGTCTGATGCGCCACTTGGAAGCCGCCAGTATTTCTTACCAAGAAGCGGTCCAGTGGACTACCTTGGAGCTTAAGGCTATAGCTCCAGCAGCTTGGAGATAAAAGGAGAAGCTGACTGACTGACTTACTGACATACAAACGCAGGGCCTAAGGCTTACAAACTTAACATTTTGCACAGGGGTTTCTTTTATTACGTAAGAGAGCACTAAGAAAGAAGTTTTGAAAATTCACCCCCTAAGGGGGTAAAATGGAGGTGCAAAGTTAGTATGAAACTCTGCCGTTTTTGAAGTCATTTGAATCAAATTCAGTACGAAGGTTCTTCTTTAAAAGTTGTGAAACACGAGTAAAAAATATTTTTTTAAAGCATCCCTTAAGGGGGTTAAAGGCAAAGTTAGTATGAAAGTTCTCTGATTTTCAAAGTTACCTATTTAAATAAAAAAATGTATTTGGGTTACAATACATTTCTAAAAATGAATTTTTCCGATATCCTTTCTTGTGAATTTACCCCCTAAAGGGGTAAAAAGGAGGTGCAAAGTTAGAATAAAACTTTGCCGTTTTTTGAAATTATTCGAATAAAACTCCTGAAAGTCGTGAAACACGTGTAAAATATACCTTTGAGATGGAGATAGAAGTAGGTATTTTTGAGAGTTGCCAGCATAACACATAATTCCCGAAGTATGTTTTGCATATTTACAACTCGCAAACAGAAAATCGGGAAATAAATAACTCAACAGTTGCAAACATTTTTATTAAATTATAAACTAACAAGATTATGCATACATAACACTTTATTGCAAATATCCGTTAAATCCCATTTTTATCAATGTACTTTAAACAAATTAAGTTTTGTATACAAGTTTCTTATCCTTTCTCCAACGTTGACTATTTTTTTGGAGCATGATGTATGTCGTATTTACATATTTTTTTACATACATTTAATCAAAAGTGGATAGTGGCTGTCAAGAAAGGATTGTTCGGCGAAGTGATCTGATATATCTGTAAACAAATTTAGAAAGACACATTTTTTCAAGCACTTTTGTAAAAGACTGATTCGCAAATAGTTATTACGACTTTAGTGGTATAATGAAGGCCCCCTTTATCTTTTTTCATCTGTAGGCTTTTGTATTTTTGAAATTTAATTTGTGATTCCATGTTCCATACAACATTCTGTCGGCAAAGTAGGATCAGCTCTTTAGCTTTAGACATGATCCAATTTCTTTATCAATTTGTTTTTGCGAGGAGAGACATCCACCTGTAAACAAATTGTACTTATGTTTAGCACAACTTGGTCCACCTGTTAATTATTTCACCATATCATGTGAATGAAGGTACATTTATTACTGTGCGTCTGTGACAGACATGTTATTCTAAATGAAACTTTCTACGCTTATAAGTAAGATATTATAACAGTAGACAGTTTTATTTGTAATGAAATGTCTGTCATAGACGCACAGCAATGTCGCCGTCCATCGCCAGATACAACGTGGAGGACATCAACATCACCGGATATGGTAGACCTACTAACCGGCGTATATTCTCGCGTACGCGTATTCGGCGACTCTAGGTATATTCTGTTTTTTCAGGATGTCCATCCTAGGAGTACCAGAAGCACTTTTACAAGTACTCGCAACCGCAAGCATTGGAAAATACGTTGATGTAGCCTCATGAAGAGTCTGGAAGGAACACAAAAAATGCGTTTAAAAAAAAAAACCATTTAAAGTATATTAAACTAACTTACTGCAATTACTAGAGATTGAATAAATAATAGACCCAGGACTAAGACGTAATTTTAAATGACGCCCTTAGTAATAATGCATTGAGCGGTCAACTCGCGAATAGATTTGTGAGGTAAACTATAACATAACAATGTACGAATATATTAATCACTGAAATATTCTACATACCTATAACTCATTTTATTTTAGGGAGTCCTCGCAGGCAAGTTGCGTAAAGGAAGCTTCCGTCAGAAAAGTCGAACTCTTTGTTTTTCAAAGACAATGGGGCTCGAAATGACGGGAACAAACACGGGTATACTTTGTCGGTTGCCAGTCTAAGTGACCCGTGGCTTCCATATAGCCTGATCAGATCGGTACCTGTAAAATAATTTTGTACAATGTAATCATTATTTGGTACGTTTGGGACTTCGTCAAAACGTGGGCCAAGTTCTAGTGGTTGATTTCTCTGCTTACCCACCAGGGGATATCAGGCGTGAGTTTTATTTCATATTTAGCCGTCTTTGCCAACGGGTTTTTTATTATATCATTAGTCTGGTAACCCTAAAATTAGTATAAGCCCTCTAAATTAAAATGGTCGCAGTTAGATTGCGAATCTATCGTACGAGCACCTACATAATTTAGACGGGTAACACCAAAACAATCAAATTTTCGATTTTGTTTTCACGACCAATTTAGGGGTAATGGTGGGCAGTAGATGCATTTTATGTGCGTTTGATTCCTTTGCATAGTTTTCCACATCATAAAAACAGCTCTAAGAGAAGAATTCGCCACGAAACGGTTGGAGCGCTAACGTCTGGTTGCGGACCTCTTCCTTTAAAAAAATCTTTTGACTGGTTCTAATTACAATTATAGTGCTAAATTTAATAAAAGTAGAAAGCTAAGATCACCAGCAAAGTAACAGTGACAAAAGTTTTGAGCTAAGTCGTGAATTGTGGACGTCACAAGTGACATAGTGACAAACAGACGAATTATTTAACTCACGGGTTCGTCGCATAACCGAGGGTGCCAAGGCCGCGCGCATCCATCGCTCGAGGACGGTCGTTGCCCCCGTGCTATCGCATCGCGTCATCACTACGTCAGTCGCTGCGTGATTCGAACGCGTTACTATGGATCCACAACCAATTAATTACCAAGTGCGATGCATGTCTAATGAAAATCGATGAAGACAACTTTTTTGAATGCGCCAAGTATCAAAGCTGCTTTCACCACAGCTGCCTGGGCCCAGTTAGGGCTGATAAACAAGTCTGCCCAATTTGCGTTAGAGCAGCAAGAACTCCTATTCGGCATGACACCAAATCAACCGACACCCCGAACGCCCCGAGAATAAGCCACGTAACTGCGCGTCTAAGCAACGCCAACTTGTGGGCAGAAGCCTAGAGCCCTCGCCCCCTGAACGCACCGAGACTGGCACCTTGGCCCAAGAAATAAGACTTTTTAGAGACGAAATGGTAGATATAAAACAACAAATCTTCGAACTGTCTCAGAAAGTCACCAAGTACCATGATAAACTTGAGGAACTAGTTGGCAACATAGCCAGTCATGAGTTACGTCTATCCCAGCTGGAGCGCAGAGACAGTCAAGTCTTAGAACTCCAATCTAAAGTGCAAGAGCTGGAGCTGGAGGCACAATTACGTGACCAAGCATCGCTTCGAAATGAGCTAGAAATATCCGGACTAACGGAACACGCCGGTGAAAACCTGTATCACACAGTTCTACTAACCGCGCGAAAGATCGGTGTAGAGCTAGAGGACCGGGACATTGACTGGATCACCCGAGCCGGCCCAAAACATGCTAAGACAATCGAGTCAGCTAAACAAACAGAGGTAAACTCAAAGACGCCAAGTGACCGCGTCAGGCCGGTGGTAGTCAGATTCGTCCGTCTAACAAAAAGAAATCAGTTCCTTTCCGCCACTAAACCGAGACGCCAGACACTTACCACCGCGGAAATCGAAGTCGCTGGTCCCGTTCGCCAAGTCTTTTTTAACAAAAGACTATCGCATCGCCAACGGCAGTTACTTCGTGAAACCAAGCAGCGGACGCGAGAAAATGGCTTCAAGTTCTGCTGGACAAAAAACGGACACATCTACGCTCGACAAAAGGAAGGCCGACAGAGCATTCACATTCAGTCACGTCTCGATTTCGACAAACTTCTTGGTAAAAGTCCTGCTAGTACTAACAACACTGGTAAACAAAGTAATTGATTTGTCCTATAAATTTACCTGCATCACACCAATATCAATAAAAATATAATCAGAACAATCGCACACACAATTCGCATACATACACACCACACAAATTCATACCACACACATAAACACAAACAAACAGGTCGCACATCTTACAATCAAAAACCATTAAGCACAAATAATGATGCAAGTCGTACGTGTGTCAAAACTAATTACCTCTCAATACCCCAAACTCATCACAAATGGCCCCCATAACCACAGATATTGAGGCAGAAATTGATGACACGCTTCCATTTCAATAACATGACAATTCCATGTCACGCAGCCGATACTGCAGAACAGTGCAAAAACAGTATTCCTGTCAACCACGGCTTAAAAATTATATCACTCAAGATTAAGCCACAGTCACAATTTCGACAGTTTTACGACACTATTGGATAGAATAGGCATCGAATTCGATATCATCATACTCACAGAATGTAGATTAGGTCATAACCCACTTATAAGGATAATGTCAGGTTATACTCACTTTCACAGCACTAAGTACTCAAACCAAAATGGAGGAGTAATTGTTTACATAAAAGACGCCTGGAACGTAGACGCCACCGAGCCTTCCTTCACTGACGCAAACTGTCTATCAATTAATATGCCAACAATCAAGTACACCATTATTGCACTCTACCGTAGCTAACATATCGGGCTTCTTAGACTCTTTGGACAATGAACTTAGCAAAGTGAACAGAAACGGCAACGTAATCGTGGTAGGCGACCTAAACATTAATATCCTAGCTGATTCGAGTGACAATAGGAAATCAGAGTACCTATGCACAATGGCGGAGCATGGTCTAATGCCTGCCAACCCGGCAAGGCTCATGTCTAGACCACATCTTTATAAAAACAAATAAACAGGCCATAGGCCTAGTATGTAAAGCCTCGGTAACAGATCACGATGCTGTAGTTGCTGCTATAAACATAGGCTTCAAAAACAAAGCACAAAAGAGGCAAATAGCCAAGACCAACTTCACTGCTGTGGCTCAAGAACTGCAAGACATTGACTGGACTAATATCACCTCCTCACATGATGTTCAGGATGCCACTGACAAACTCACACAGGCCCTCAATGAAGTCATTTAAAAACACACAAAAATCACAACTACTAGCCGCTCTAAACATAATATGAAGCCTTGGATCACTCCAGGGCTCATACGATGCATGAAACATAGAGACAAACTACACATGGACTGCAGAAAACGTCCTGAAGATCCAACCGCTAAGCTAATATATAAAAGATATAGAAATTACTGCATTGATATTTTACACAGAGTCAAAACGCAATATGAAAATAAACTGCTCATTGACAACAATAAAAACCCAAAAAAACTATGGCAAGCTATCAAGACGATATGCGAATCAACACCATCTAATACACAAACATCTACTGAACTTCTTACAACTAAACCCACCCCTCTTGAGTCTGTAAACTACTGCACTAATTATTTCACCTCCGTCGGGTCTACTCTGGCTAATGAGATACTGCAGAAAACTAATGAGTCTGAAATTAACCTAGCTTCTCTAGCCAAAGCCCCAGCGAAATCGACCCCACCAAATTCATTTTTCATAAATCCTACTGATCGGGAAGAAATTCTAGGCATTATACGTCAACTTAAAAATGACAGCGCTCCAAGGCTAGACGGTATCAAACCACTTTTAGTGAAATATATAATGGACAGCCTTGTTGGTCCACTGCTCCATATCTGCAACCTCAGTATTGAGACTGGCACTTTTCCAAATGTCTGGAAAGCTGCGTCAGTCACTCCTATTCACAAAGCAGGCAGTAGAAGTGACCCATGCAACTATAGGCCCATATCGCTGCTCTCGGTTTTGTCCAAAATCTTAGAAAAAATTGTAAACCGCCGACTTGTGACCTATCTAGAATCAAAACAGCTCCTCTCACCTAACCAATTCGGCTTCAGGCAAGGAAGATCAACCGAAGATGCTGTATCACTACTAATTAACACAATCGTGTCACACCTGGATAATGGTGACTGCTGTATTGGCGCTTTTCTGGACCTTGCGAAAGCATTTGATACTGTGTCAGTACCAATACTCCTCCAAAAACTTGAGAATATGGGTGTAAGAGGAATTGCCCTCACATGGTTCCACAGCTACCTCAACAATCGCACACTCCAAACCAAAATTGGAAATATAATCGGGGAACCGATGACAGTAAATTACGGCGTTCCACAGGGAAGCATACTGGGACCAACCCTTTTTCTCATTTACTTAAATGACATTAGTTCTACAATACTATCCACACAGGCAAAAATTATCTGTTACGCAGATGACACGGCAATAATCTTTAGCGGCGCCTCGTGGAACTCTGTACAAACACAGACTGCTAGTGGACTTTCTGAGATCGCTTTATGGTTATCTAAAAATCTACTGACACTGAACATATCTAAAACAAAATACCTATGTTTCCATAAAACAGCAGCATCTCGGCCCACAGATCCCTGTTCCACACTAAAAATTCATACCTGCAACACCCCACTCACAAATTGTTCCTGTGATTTTATTCAGAGAGCCGACACAATCAAGTACTTAGGATTAACATTAGACGAAAAACTAACATTTAAACAACATCTCACATCTCTATCAAGCAGAGCTAGAAAGTTTATTCATATAATGAAACTACTTCGAGATAGCGCGAGCAAGGACACCCTGAAATTAGTTTACACCGCATTATGTCAATCGGTCCTAAGCTATTGCATAGGCATCTGGGGCGGCGCCAGCAAAACTTTTTTGCTAAGTGGAAAGAGCACAGCGTTCCATTTTGAAGGTAATGCTAAGAAAGCCAAAACGCTTTCCAACTACTGCATTGTATGAAGAAAGTGGGATTCTCACGATACGCAAACTATTTATCCTGAAAATGGTTCTCACACAACATAAAAAAACGATAAGCTCCCCGGCCTATGCAGACTTGCTCAAACGTCGAGTCTTTAAAGCACCCCTACGCCCCACAAAAACGGCCTTCGCACAAAAATTCTCGGCTTTCCTACAACCATTCATCTACAATAAAGCCACCAAAGAATGTAATATAGAACTGTCCACCACAAACGAAGCAAAGAAAAAAGTTCTAGAGTGGTTAAGCGCCATAGACTATTCAGGAATAGAAGATCTACTCAAAATATGTGCATAAAAAGTATATACACAAATACACACATACATCCATTTACACACAAACATACACATGCATCCATCTACACACACCCACGCATATACACATACGTGCACACACACATACACACACACACACACACACACACACACACACACACACACACGCACACCCACACTCACACATACACAAACTCTCAATACGCAAATTAATAAACTTTATATGCCGCGCTACAAGGCAAACTAATTTAGTTAAATAAGTTTAGTTATATTAGATCAATTCAATCAAATTAATTGGATTCAATGAAATGTATTAAATCGAGCGAATTTTTTTATTTATTTTATTCATTAACTAAATGAATTATAAATACATTTACGCATGCAAACTCAATTATTGATTAAATTATGTAAATTATTATTATCTATATCTGTATGTAAATTTAAATTATTTCTATTCGAATTTCCGTTGATTTTACTAGTTTTAATCAAGCTGGTTTCTATTTAATTCATTTTATAATAAGTTCAATCATTCAATTTATTTCAAAATTTTTGTAATGTAAAATAAATCTTAATATACAATCTGAACACAGGCGTGGGCATGCAAAAGCAGTTGCTAAGATATATCTACTTCAAAAACAATCAATGGCTGTCCACGACACAGGCTCGGCCTAGTGTGGAAGCTCGAGAGTCCATAGTAGCACTATTTGTTTTTGCTCACGCTTGTGACTCGCTTGTCTCGTCAACCGGTGCTATTCTATTAAGTGCGTATTCTACCCGTCACCCACGACACAGGCTGCGCCTAGTGTGGGAGTCGCAATAGACCAAAACTTTTTGTAATTCATTTTTTATAAATAAACATTTTTATTTTTTATTTATTTATAATTAAGGGCACTTACGAATATAACCTCTAAGTTGGCGTCTTTTCGCTCATTGCGGCTTCCACGGCCTAAAATGCTGTAAATCTCGATTGTATCACTTTCGTTCAACTGCACCGAAACATAAAAACTACAATCCTATGGAGAAAAACACGAATATCTGCCGAAAATCAATGTGAAACAAGCTAAATCCCAGATTTGACGTAGGTTTGTCTGACTGCCACACATCGAGCTGTGGCAAACAAACAAAAACGCATACGCGAGTAAGGGACAGAAGATCATTACTGTTTCTTGCTTACACTTTACAAGACTCGTATTAGGCTATCTTTTTCTTAATTTTTTTTGTCTATGGTTATGTCTTGTCTATCTATTCTCTGTCTACTTCAGAAGAATCTGAGCTGTCTACGTACGGAACGGATATTGGTATTCTGTGACGGAACCCTTCATGCGTTATGCTTGCACTTGGCCGATTTTAATTTTTATTTATTCTGTGAAAAATGACAATGTCTTGTTTTGTTTGATTGATTGATTAATTTGTGAAGCGAAGTTACAAAACAAAATAAATGTTTTGAATTAAAAATATAATATTAATAGAAAATAATTTAAAAATTCATGAAAATTAGTCTTGTTTAACATGTAAGACATTGCCGAAGTTGTCCTGAACAATCAGTGCATTGAGTTGAGTTGAATTGAATTGAATTGCTGTGAATTTCTTGCACATATTTGTTTAAAAAATATAAACGTGCAACTATGGAAGATTTTGAAGTGATTGCAGCGTCAGCTCTTTGTGCTCTGAGTTTATTAAACTACACGAATGTTCTGAAAACTAGAAGAAATAACAATATGTCGATAGATCTCCCCAGCGCATCGCCAGAGCCCCAACCTGAACTTACGACCCTGCGCTTGATAAAAAATGTAAAGACTATTCGCCGGCCCCATCCTGTATGTATTGTATATTCGTTACTTATCTTCCACGCTTTACTTCTGATGATTTCTGATTTGTATTGAAGAGCTGCATCTTAAATTCTCAACTATTTGTAGTTTCAAGTACCTATTTTTGTGACATCCACAGGTTCGTAGGAGGTCTGACAAAAAACGCAGCATAAAAATGGCAGTGGTAAAAGAAGAACTGAGAACATCCTCTCATGTAAAATCAGATAGTGGAGATAAAAAAAGCCGTCGTCAGAGAAGATGTTGGATGAAAGCAATTCATAGTGATAGGACCATGTAAGACACAGACCATGAATCATGATTAATCATACCATATAACTAGTCTCAATTTTCTAAAATTAAAAAAAATTTACAGCACCAGTATGGACAAATTATTCAATGAATTAACCTGTGAAGATACTGGCAAATATATGAAGCTCTTCCCAATGTCCCGCAGTGACTTTGGTCTTTTGCTCTCGAAAATTGAGCCAGTGATCACTAAACAAGCCAGCAGAATGAGAATGCCAATACCAGCAAAGATGCGCTTGGCTATTACTTTGCGATATCTAGCTACCGGTGATAGTTACAGAAGTCTTCGTAATTTATTCAAAGTCTCTGGCTCTATCATCACTCTAATAATTCCTGAAGTGTGTGAGGCAATTAATAATGCTTTGAAAGATGAAATTCAGGTAAAAATAATTTCTGATAGTTGTTTCTGTTTGTGTACTGTCTGCTGCCAAAATAAAAGGTAAATCCATCTTCTTTACAGCTACCACAAATGCGAGAGGAATGGGCAGCCATTGCAGAGCAATTTAGAACAAAATTCCCTCACTGTGTTGGCATAGTCCATTGGAAACGTATTGTTAGTCCAACAAACACAGGTGATCGTAAGTGTCATAGCTCTTTCCTTTTGGTTGTAGTTGACAGCGACTATCGCTTCATTTTTGCAGACACTGATGGTCTAAACTCAGAACTCTGGGAAAAACTGGAAGCAAATTGCCTAAATTTGCCACCAGAAACACCTCTACCTGACAGAGAAATGAGTGTGCCGTATGTGTTTCTAGGAGATGAGACTTTTGCCTTACAAAAACATGTGATGGTACCTTTTGCAGAGAGTCATATAGGCACAATAGAGGGAACTTTCAATTACCACCTATCAAGCACCAGAGCTGCGGCTGACAATGCTTTTGGTGCAATGACATCTACCTTCCGCATTTTTAAGAAACCAATAGATATTGAAAAAGCAAAGGTTTCGCTGATAACCATGACTTGTGTTTTATTACATAACTTTTTGAGAAGGAGCGAAACTTCTAGAAATATCTACACTCCCCCAGGAACTTTTGATTCCTTTGATAATGGTGTTTTTGTCGAAGGCTCTTGGAGAGAAAACACAGAAGCAGGTGCAGTTAGGTCAGTGCAAGCAGATGACACAATAATGTCACCAGAGGCTTTTGAAATTAGATCTGAATATGCTGAATACTTGGATGCCAATTTTAACTCATAATTTAGCAATATGATAAAAACTAAATGCTCACACAGCAACAACTAATAAATGTTGATGAAGCATAAGTGATCTCTCAGGAATGTGGCAAATGGCCGTGGTCTTTGGCTGCCTACCTCTCAGGAATACCGGCGTGATATTATGTTTATATGATTGTAGAAGACAAGTCAGTGTTTGGAAAGTCTAAGTGGATTTGGATGTTTTTGATATCCTTGCCTGGCTAACATAGTACAGGGGTGCAATTACATAAGTACTCCACCGTACGGAGTTGTCTGATTTAGTCCCTTTGTTCCCGGTATGTCACACTCTTACTCCGAACTGTCAAATACATAGATACATATTTTGACTCTTTAAAAAAGTTGTCTAAATGCTTAACCCGATAGAGTGGAAAGTTACGTAATATAAAGGCAGGTATCCTAGCCTGTAACCAGGACAAGGAATTGATGATGTGTGGAGTAACATTACCTAAACATTATGTTCGGAAAATTCTTTACTGTGAAAAGATAAGCTTGAGAGAAAGTTAAAGGCTAATAAATGTTTGAATCACATCTTGTATTTCTTTAATTATCTTAACCTATATCTTAGCTTACACAGGAACAACATTCACACATTCACTCCAGTACATTTCCTAATTCTTCTTACAGCATGTCAAAGTCATCTCTCTGAAACAAGATAATATGAGGATTAGCTTATTTTCAAAGCACACTTGGGTCTGAGCAGCAACAGCATTTTCTTTGACAAAAAAATTGTTACGAAATCATTATAATCGTTAAATTGTTTTAAAATCTAAACAAACTGTTAATATATTTAGAGGCCTTCAATGATAGGTATACATAACTCACCATGTCATTATACTCGAGCACATGCTTGCGAATGGCAGAGCCATCCACCCAGGTGACAAAGTCCTCAAGGGCGCGCGTCACAAGGAATGCCGGATCCTTAACCACCTCCGAGCCCACTCTGACATGGCCCTGCTCAATGTACTTTGTCGCCTCCTTCAGGTTCTCTGACATTTTATCTAGAATATTTAGTTTTGTTATGCGTAAGCTCAAACTACTGGTCCTGATATACGCAAGTATCTACAGCAAACATAAAAAAAAAATATTTCAAGTGAAAAAAAATCTGTGTCAGCAGAAGATCAGGCACTTACTTCGGACCATTACTACTGGTAGTCTTCTTCTGCAGAAGGAGCTTGCCGATGCATTGGTGGCTAATGCGAGGTCCCACCTCGTTGGTATGATGCCCATTTGATATAGTTTCTCCAACAACTGGGCGCTACATTCAGTCCTGAATTCACTGTTGGGATCCAACTCTTTTATTTTATTTGCTAGGTCGCGGATCTCTCTGGATAGCTTGTTGTACCTTTAATAAATAAAGCATAAGGTAAAAATTCATTTAAACAGGCAAACATTACATACGACCTAATGAATAGACTGCTTACTTAGTGTAGTCTTCACGTTTTTGAATATAATACTTTTTCATAACCTTGACTTCATTTATGTTGTTATCTACCTTCCATGATATGAAATCAACTTTTTTAAGCAATTTCTGCTCATGAAACTTCAGTTTTCGTACCATTTTAGTAATCAATTGTAATAAATTGCAAACGATATCGCACGTACCAGTAATAAATTGCAAACGATATCGCACGTGTGTTCACCACACATTGTACATATAACTTTATAATCTGTGGTCTCTACCACACACCCACCACAGATAAAGTGACAAAAGTTGAATGAAACTACAAATCAAAGAGAAGAATTGAGCGTGTGAGGTAGACTACTAAAGTCAAGAGTGTTTCATGCATGCTGCCGAACGCCCGAGCCGGACAGTCAACCACTGTTGCCAACCTCAGGAGAGCAAAAAGCAGCAAATAGAACTTAAAAAAACAGTAGAATAGTAATTTCATAATATCAAATCGCAAATCAAATCTGACATATAACATTTATAGACTGGACAAATACCTACAACTACTCTTAGATCTAACACAAATTGCCTTTATTTAAGAAATTCAGAATTTTTTTGAAACTACGATTTTTTACCGCACTTGCGAAATAAAATGAGAAACGAATGAGAAAAACCTGTTGTACTCAATATGCTACACTACACTTATTAACTACAAAATTAAATGTAGCTTTTAGATTTAGAACTCTTTATTGTACACACCAGAAAGAAATAAATACATTTAGAAGCCTTATATATTATGTAAGTTTTGTCGTATACAATTGGCGGTCTTATCGCTAAAAACGATATCTTCCAGAACCTTGGGATGGATAGAAAGAAGGAGATTAGAGAAAAGGTAGGTAAATGTACATGAAATAGAGTGATGGGATATGTACATAAACTAACTGATTGTTCTGTTTTACTGTAGGTATGTGAAAAGATTTGTGTCAGCAAACGAGGAATCCTCTATGCCGCAAGAAGCCCGCTAGCACACTGACCGACGTATACAAAAACTATCTTTATTGTTTTTCCTAAACTGTTATTATTCCGTTTTGACATGTTGGATGTGGCTTTATTGCGATTTGGAATGAATGATTTTTTACGCAGTTTTAAATCGATACATCAACAAAAAACAGTAGAAATACGAGCTAAAACAGAAAACAGTGGTGTCATAGCGAAAACAGTAAATCTACTGTTAAAACAGTAGGGCTGGCAACACTGCAGTCAACCGCAGTATCCCCTTCTTAATCTGTGGCCAGTCGATAAATAGTGTGGTCAGATGAGGTGATTTATCGCCATTTAGGCGATCTTGGAAGGTGAATTGGCAACCTTAGGGGGTTTATTCATATTATAATGTTGGCAAGGATCCTGTAATTGTACCACTAAAATTGAATTTCAAATAGACCATAAAATTTTTTTTACTTAGGCTTGTGCAATACACAGAGACCCTGCGATGGTGGGTGTAATGGCAAATATGACGTTTTTTGGGGACTGTGGGGGGTTGATATTACCATACAGGGTGTCTCAAAACTCATCGATAAGCCAAAACGGGGTGATAGGATTAAATAGGCGGTATTCGTCATCAGAAAAATATTTTAAAAAATCCATACAATGATCCCTTGAAATTAGAGGCATTTAAAAAAAACCATTTTTTGGTTACTGCGGTTAATGAGTGTTGTTTTTGTCCATTCAAATGTTGTTACTTGTTACCATAACTGTAAATATCATATCCATAACCACAGTAAAAAATAGTATCATAATCAGAATCAGAATCAGAAATTTATTTCAACGTAAAGAATTTACATTCTGCTTGTTGAATGTCAGCTGAAAAGGCAGCTAAAAAAAAAACTCCACTCTGACCATCTTTTCTCAAATCAACTTAAAGTTAATACAAATAAAACTTACAAAACAATATCTTGGATGTGTTGAACACTAGACACATTTATCCTCTGATTAAATTTAATATTAAACTACTATTTAATGCCATACATCCTTGTCTTCTAAATAATCGTTGATTTTATAATAAGCTTTTTTGCAAAGAGTGTGCTTAACACAATTCTTAAATCGCGTTGGAGGTAACTCTAATATATCTTGGGGTATCTTGTTGTAGAACCTTATACAGTGCCCCATAAAGGAAGTATTAACTTTTGCAAGTCTAAATCGTGGAAATGACAATTTATGTTTATTCCTAGTATTAACGTTATGATGGCTACCAAGTGTTTCGAAGTCTTTTTTTTTCCTAACGTACATAATATTTTCATAAATGTACTGGCTTGCAACTGTTAGGATGTTGATTTCTTTGAAAAAATCTCTTAGTGTGTCCCTACTACCTAGCTTGTAAATAAATCGGATCGCTCTCTTCTGCAATATGAAGATAGTCTCAATGTCTGCTGCCCGGCCCCATAGTAGTATACCATAGGACATAATACTATGGAAGTAACTAAAATAAACAAGCCTAGCAGTTGCAACGTCAGTAAGTTCTCGAATTCTTTTCACGGCATATGCTGCGGAGCTAAGTCTTTGTGCTAATTTTACAATATGTGGGCCCCATTGTAGTTTGGCATCGATTGTGATGCCCAGAAATACAGTATCTTCAACAAATTCTAGTTTTTCATTTCCAATCACAATGTTATTTTCAAGTAATTTTACATGAGGTAGGGTAAACTTCATACATTTTGTATTTTTTTAATTTAACAACAGATTATTTGCTGTAAACCAATCTAGAACGTGCGAGAGAGCATTATTTGCTTCGTCAAGATTATTTTCCTGTCTCCTTATTTTAAAAATAAGTGACGTGTCATCAGCAAATTGCACTATCTCACACATTTTTTGTACCATAAACGGTAAATCATTTACATAGACCAGGAAAAGGAACGGCCCTAAGATAGATCCCTGGGGGACTCCCATTTTTACAAGTGAACCTGACGATTTAATACGGTTTATGTCTGCTTTTTGAACCCTTCTTTCTAAATATGATTTTAGAAGATATTTTTTTATACCATAGTGTTTTAGTTTTGAGAGCAGTAATTACCCCAACTTTCCTAAAAATAATACTTTTTTCCGAACAAAGAACTCGACATTTTTGAAATTTTTCTGCTTTGACAGGTGCTCATGAAAAAAATATATACTAGAGCACTTTCATAAGTAATATCAAAAGTTGTCACTTTTAATCAGAATTCCAAAATAGTACAAAACTTTGGTTTAATACTGGCGTAGTGGGGTTGACCCTTGCTTCTCGATCATGAGGGTCTGGGTTCGAACCACGCATGTACCAATGACTTTTAGTTACGTACATTTGTTTGTACAGCAACACCATTCGCTGATAAATTGTGCCCGGATAACGGCGACAGGATTGCCACTTGTCACGTTTGGGACCTAATAAACTCGGCAAAACGTGGGTCCAGTTCTAGAGACTGGTGCCTCTGCCTACCCCTTCGGGGATAACGGGCGTGAGTTTATTATTTATTTATTTAAAAAAAATAAAAACGTGAAGCAACCCGATTTTAAGCGAATTTAGTTTACTTAATTAAAATATTTTAATCCGCGGTAGCGATTTAGATATAATTTTGTGCTACAACACCGAAAATTCAGGCTATTTAGGTTGCAATAACTTAAAGCGCTTTTTGGGCAACTGTTTCTCAAAATTTTGGGGACATTGGTCGGTCAGCATCTGGCAGCACTGCCGACAAGTTAAAAAAAATCAATGGCTGACTTGACTTGTGGAATGCATGGATGGGTTGGATAGAAAAAACATTACCATCAGCAAACGTAGCTTTGGTGACTCGCGTTTAGTGTTGTAAATAGTTAAAAATACTGGAGTGATATTGTGACATAATATCGTGTGATTTGTTTTGTGTTCGTCCATGAGAAGCCATCGGATATTTTCGTGATTTCTCCCTGAAAAAAAAACTTGTTATTTGGTAAGTTGTACCTTTATAACTGTATGTCTGCGCGTTACCTCGATCCGCGAAGGCTTTAGAGCAGCTGAAGCCGATGGCCGTAGGCCATGTCCGCCAGCCGTTGGCATCTTATCTCGTTGCATAGCTAACTAACATGTAGCCAGCTGGGTCTTGTTTATTTGTTATGAAATTACTTGTGTTCTATGAAACCAGACGTCTATCTCAGGCAGCTTTAGTAACAAAATGTCATAATTTCTTCTACTATCATGAGTACACAAAGAAAATCAAATAAGAAAATGTTCTCGTTCCTAAGCCACCAAGTTTTGACATGCAGCAGTTATATCTTGTTAAGGGCTTTATATTCAAGAGTATTTATTACATCTGTTCATTAAGCCGTCCGGCGAGGCGCGTCTAGACTGCCTATAGTTTGCCCATGTGTACTGCCTGACTGGCCCTAACGCGCTGCCATATTTTTTTATATTTATTATGGGACTCCGTTCCGCATTTCACAAATTAGAGAAAGTACTACATAATTATTCAATAAGTGTTATATATATCTAGAATCTGCATAAAATTTCCTATCCAATTATTATATATTTTATTATAATAAAACTTACCTGTTTTCCAACGAGGTGAATTTCCACTATCCACACCATCTTTTACCACTTTGAACTTTTTTCATTTTTTTCACTTGCACTTTTCACTAGCACTGAACTAACACTTATAATATGATTTGCATATTATTTATAACTATTCTAATCTATTTTTAATATAAATCACCAAAATAAAGCTATAAATGACGAAGAGATAAATGCCATCACGGGCCGCGCAAACTTTGCAGAAAGTTCGAGGCTTGTTTTCACTTTATTTTCCATGAAATACAACAAAACTATTATTTGAAACATAATCTATACACTTTTCCCAGTAATTTGATATATAACACAAAACAAATACTATCTTCTTTCCTCTCGAAATAACTTATAAACCTCCAGTGGGCGGAGCCGAAACGCCTGACGCGGCACTAAAAGTTCGAGGCTTTTTTCATTTGATTTTCCATCAAATACAACAAAATTATTATTTGAAACATAATCTACACACTTTTCCCAGTAATTTGATATATAACACATAAACAAATACTATCCGCTTCCTTTCGAAATTATCTAAAAACCTCGAGCGGGCGGAGCAACTCGCGACGAAAACACAAAATGGCGTCTGTCATACGGGGTTCACTTGTTTTTCGATGAGAACTTTATTTTTTTCTTTGGAATGGCATTTAATTGGTTGACAAAAGTAATCCTTAGTAACCATTGGTCAAGAGAAAACCGGATATTGGCCATAGAGAATAAAAACACCATAGATAATAGAAGTTAAATCCATCGATCGCTTAGCGTACACCAGTGTGTACGCTAAGCAGTTGGGGCACAAAAAGTTAGCATACACACGGGTGTACGCTAAGCGCTCAAGGGGCACTATTGTTATTTTATGCGTACCTTCTGCCTGTTGCACCAATTAATTCTATGTGTTCAAGATAAATTCCTGATTATACTTTTGATTCAAGTAATTTACCAAATCTGACTGAAATTGACACTGTGTCAAATCTAAACCACTATCAATGCACCCGTCTACTTTCGCATCAATGGGTTAGCCTATAGCCTATGATCATCCTGAAGAGCAATGGCTCTTAGGCCGACTTGCACCACCGATTAAAATTCATTTAACTTTAAGTTAAACACAATTTTGACAGTTCTGCAATACACTGTCTGTCAAAATTCTATTTAGCGCTAAATGGATTTTAGTCGGTGGTGCAAGTCGGCCTTAGTATGCAACATACTGGTGAAAGAATTTTTAAATCTTGAAATTGGATGAGTAGTTTTGGAGATTACCCCCATACATACAATACAAACTTACATATTTACCATTTGTGTAGTTATCAATATAAAAAGAAATATTAAAAAGCTGGAAATGATGAGTATTTACAAAAACTGTATGCCATTAATTTGAAATCATTATAATCATTGTTTATTGAGACAGACGGAAAGCACACACACACACATTTCAAATTCACCCTGTAAAACATAAAATTATTGCTCTTTACGACTATAATTTATTTTATGTTCTGGCTTAATACATTTTTATACTAAAACTTTTGTAAGCACTACACACTGTAACATATGGTCCGGATCAAGTTTTTATTTTTATTGAAAGAGTATGACAATTTTTTCTTATAAAACATAAAATAAAAAAAATGTTGTAGGTGTTGCAATTTTTTAAACCTAGATACAATTCAGTAAGTAACAATTATCCATTGTGGACAGAGTTTGGACTAATGGTAGTCATTCTCAATTTTATTACTAAAATACCAAGAATTTAATTAATTTGGTAATTTTTTTTTTATCCTACAATAGGTAAATTCTTAACAGGCTTTTAAATTCTTGAGTTTCCAAGAATGTATTATATTTTTGCATAAATTGTGTGCTTACATTGTTACATTACATAATTATTACCACTCAGTTGCATTGACATTTCCAAAGTAAATGTTGGTGAAACTAATAGATTCCATCACATTGAATGTAACTTTAAAAATCATCACAAATTTCAAAAGCTCCAATGCTCCAAAACCTGGTGTTAGTGGCTAATTATTGCATGCCATTGATCAACAGAGTTATATTATTCAACTAAACATATTGGCATTGATTTTAAACAGGTTTAATTTATGCATTTGTTTTGTAAGCCATAACTTTATATTCTATATGATGAGTATTATATGGATCGATGCTAGTTGGACCACTGCTGCAAGTATTTTATGAAGTCATCAGGGATTTACTAACTCTTATCCCTTCGCTTGGCAAATGCCCGCAGCGGTCACGCAACCATTGTTTAACTAGTGTTATGCTAATTACTGCCAAATGCAGGGTTATATAAATCCCATTGTCAGAACTAATCTCAAAATTCGGGTGGTTTTCAATACCAGCAACATTTAATAAATCATGCATTGTATACTCATCAACATCATAGATAGAAAAGAACCTCTCTTAAATAGCTTTGCTCCTGCAAAAGCAGGTGGATGTAATTTTCCCAAGTACCTTCCCTTGTACCAGGCAGGATCGTTGTAATAACAAATGTAAATTCCTCATCAAGTATTCAGTTGCCGAGAGAACGCATGGTCGGGCGCCGCGGTGACGTCACTCGTCTCGCGACATCCGCCTCCTATCGCAGGTAATCCCTCGGAAAATATGTGGCGCTACACTCGTTAGTACGTACGACGTAAAATATATGCATAATTTACGTAAATGAGGTAGGTAGCGGCCGCCGCCATTTTTAGCTGCAGCTTAGCAAAAAAAAGAATAGCATTAAAGCAAAATGTTGTTAAGTCTTTTGTATGTCTGTTATTTTATTGTACTTACATGACCCTTAAAAAAATAAGTTGAAGCCTATTAGAATTTTATTTCAACGTAAAGAATTTACATTCTGTTGGCGAATCTTTTCCAGTTTCAATCATCTTTTTCAAATCATCTTAAATGTAATACATAAGTTGGTATGAATATTCTAAGAAACTCAAGACCTATGAGTGCACTCAACACTTGCAATGTCAAAACGTCGTTTACTATTCTTACAAAAGTAAGAAAACGCCAACGTCGGCTAAAGTCGCAAACCTCTTAACTCCATTTTTTTTTTAAATATATATTTTTTTCATTTTAGAAAGTAAATTTCTGACCGCATCTTATAGCAAATCTCTTAAATTTTGAAAAAAAAAATGGAGTTAAGAGGTTTGCTACTTTAGCCGACCCAATGCTGCAGCCAGACACACGGAAGGCACCCATTCACGAGCACAACACAGGAGTCAGCCATCGCTAGTTTCGAGCCTATTAGAGGGAGCTAGGTGACCTGACCTACTGAAATATTTTGTATTTGAATTTTCTCGTGGTTAGTTATGGTTCCTTGAAGTACATTATGTATCAGAATGGTAGGTAGAGACCAGGTTATGCCACTAGCCCCAATCCAGGCAAACCTTTTTACTTCATTGTTGAGTCGGCATAACTATCTTTTAAATAAATAATTATTATTTTAATAATTGCAACATTCTACAATTTTATGCTCTAAAAATGTATTATTAGTCTATGATAAATGTAACATTTTAGACAACAATTTCAACAACCTCCCACCCACTAGATCATTGTTTCCACATTCAATGATTTCATAATTTATTGTCACAAATTGGTATCCTTTAGCTACACCAAACACATACTATTTAAATGAACAATAATAATTCAAATTTATCTAGTATAGTGTTATGTTCTCTTTTATACTTCGTTTCTTGTCTAAAAGGTGTTTTGCTGTTATTCATTAAGTATCTGAGTATCTCTACATTTGACTCGAAAGCACCACTATTAGCTATTGAAATATTCTTATGCAGTACTCAGTTCTGGCAACAACCATCTAAAATAGCATTTAACGGAGTAGTTTTGGAACTAAAATAAAACTATAAATATCAATTAATCATGAACATGTCTGTAGATGTTATCATCCTGACAGACATTGCCATAAAAATAAAATAAAACACACATTTGGTTAGGCTTGCAAGATTATAAATTGTGTGATTACATTTTGATTCACAGCAACTACATGTGTTTCTTTTTTTTTATCTTGCAGCTACACTTGAGAGCAATGCTAATGCATTATAAATGGTAAAATCCTTGATATCTTAGATAATGAAACATAATAAAATGAAAAGTAAAGAACTTTTATTGTTTCATAATGATACTTTATTCTAAAAATCTGTAAATGTTATTTATGAGTACAATAAATAATATTCTATCTATCTATCTACTTTTGTTTATGCTAAATAATTTGTTTATTATGCTTTTATTTTACTCCAGCATTTCGTCAGTGACTCTTATAATAATTGCTCTCGAGTGTACTTCAGTATGCATTCAATCGTAACAAATATGAGTATTTGTTACGCCGGTTTTTTTGTATGCACTTTTGCTAGCTGTAAACAGTAGATGTACGGAATGTTAGTATACGAGAACCAGGGTATTAGCTAGGTGTGCACTGTGCAGTGTTTAAAGTCGATGCGCAGGCGCTGGGTACAGCGCGGTTGGATTTGATAAAAACACTCGACCTTGGGGTTGAGCGTTCATACAAGGTCACATTCTTCTTCATCATGTGCTAGGTACGAGGCGGCTGACTTATTGATCAGGCGGCTGTGTGATTCGGGTTCAAATGCCCAATGTTTGCTAACGAAACATGCGCCGTTGTAACCGCCGAGTCTGCTGCTTTGTTCTGAATTATGAGCAACAGATACTAGTTTGTTGGTCATAATTCAGAACATCGAACAAGAATCGAATAGAAAACGGACGTCTCGTTTCGTACTTTGGACAAAATGTTACATAGCTTAAAGTAGCTACTAACCAACTACAAAATTTATCGCTGGTAGGTAGAGTTGCTGTTGACGAAACTAGTACTTGCAGGGAACCTCCATTAGAGGCGTCTATACCTCCCGTGTTTCTACTGACGTTGTTTCTGTCTTCTAATCAAATGAAATATTTTTTTCATAAAAAATAGTGTGTTTAGGAACGTCGAAGTTGTTTGTTTAACTATTAATAGATTATGTGGAGAAGAAGCTAACAAAGGAACTTCACGTTAATTCTTCTTAAAAATACCTTTAATATTAATCTACTGTTTAACACCAACATCAATAACATTTGACAACAAACATCTTTGCCTTCTAAATAACGTTCATTTTATAATAAGCTTTTATGCACAGAATGCGCTTGGCACATTTCTTCATCCGCGTCGGAGGAAACTCTATTATATTTTTAGGAATTACGTTGTAGAACCTTATTCAGTATACAGACTGTACAGTCTATTTATTCCTCCTTTGCATCCTACAACGGGTACTTAACGACTATCAACACTGATGTCGATAGTTTACTCTTTGGAGAGAAAAAAAGTGCTATCCATAGCTAAATCAGATTTTTTTCTTTTTTAGGCTTCAATCTGACAATAATTTACTTGCAGCCAACATCACCAGATTTCTTTATAGCAGTTTATTGACCAATTTCCCGAGGAAATCCCTATGCCAGCAGGGATGATCCCTTGGAAATTGGTGTTTCGATTCTACTGTTATTCAGAGCGACACATTTCTGTGTTCAAGATGAAAATGGTCTTAGAGTAGATTCGTAGAGAGTTGAATTACGAACAGTAGCCGGGGTGACAAAAAAACTCATTATTTATTTTCCAAGTCGCTTTAGTAATTACCCGTCTACTGTGGTTGTTGCTAATGGGGCACGGTAATAGGAAACAATGAGGACGTCCACTTAGTAGATGGTGTGCTATTTGCTTTATCTAGCTCTATTATAAGCAATGCAAGCTAAAATACCTAAGCTTTTAAATCCGCGTGACTCCAATATCACGCTAATGTTGAAAAAGATCTCTACTGAAACATTTTCCGATGCTATCAATCCTTATTCTGTTTACTGAATAAGGAAGATTACACAGTCACATCTCACGTTTCAATGCCCGGTTTATTTGGCATCTGGGATCGCGGTGATAGACCATTCTCTACCTACCTTTTCAGTAAACACAGCTGGGAAATCTTGTAAGTGTTGACCAACTGAATTATTAATACTCAAAGATCGCCGTAGGAATCCAGATACCTAATCGTAAATTTAATCCTTTCAAAATGCTACCGTGTCTACGAATTACTTATCGCAAAACGAAACCAATTGAAAATGCTATTGAGAACGGGTGACCTCATTGGCAGTACCGGTGGGCTTTGTGATATAGTTTTCTATGAATGAATAACTCTGTATAATATGTAGCTGAGTATGCGTTTTGTTGTAGCAAACATTTCGTGATAATGCGGTTAGCTAGGCGGATGAGGCAAGCGGCTTAATTTATTCACGGAAAACGCATCGTTAGCCTCTATCGTTACGATTATGATAGGAAAATCTCAATATAAACTTATACTACATACTCACAGCCATTTGCAAAGAACTCCATCGATAATTGCCTAAAATAAATGTAGCGGTGGTAGTCCGAATTACACTTCGACGGTTTTTATAATTTTTCCTGTTATAGAGTATGCAATGCACAATCGCTACAATCACACGAAGTTCGACGTTTGTGCTATTTATCTGTAGAAAGGTTTCTTACTATTATGGTTATATTTGTTTGGTAATCTAATCCGCCATATAAACACAAGGTTAAAAAAACCTTTATAGTTGTAAACAGACTCTTCGGGTCATCAGAAATCAGAAACCAGAAATGTATTTCAACGTAAAGAATTTACATTCTGTTTTTTGAATGTCAACATACAACATACTTATAATGCTAATGTTAGCCGCTGCCTTGGGGCCGAGTGTAGTGGATCTACAAAAACTCCACTCTGACCATCTTTTCTCAAATCAACTTAAGTCTAATACAAATGTCCATCTACTTTTAAGAACGTCAAAATTAAAGACCTATGAGTGCAATCAATATTCGCAATGTCAAACATCGATTGATTTTCTTAAACAAATATGAAAACACCAATGCTGCGGCCAGACAAACGGACAGCACCCGCTCACGAGCATAACCCAGTGGTCAGCCATCGCCAGTCTCAACCATATTAGAGGGAGATAGGCGACCCGGCCACCGCGCCGTAGGGTACGTAGGTAACCCTAAAAACACAAAACAATCATTATGGGAAACGCATTATGTATTACTTTGTAGAATTCTAAATGGCCGATCGAACCACCATAACAATGGATTTTGATTGTTATTTTCTAGGTCATACGTAACTCACAGGTTGCAATAAAAGGGTCTCAGGTCCAGTATTTGCTGTGGTTTTAAGGCCACATCATTTGATTTTCAGAAAGGGTCTGGCTGGTGACTTCCGAAGCATTATGTTGAAAGCTGCCAGACTAAAAAAAGTATTTCTTAACAAGATGTTGAGTTGCGTCTGTTTCACTCATTATCTCCTCCACTTAATGCGTCGATAGTCGATGGGCATTGGGCTGTGAAGCTTGCACATTCGGTCCCACAATGGCCACTAATGAGGTGGCTCCGCTTGACCGCCGCCGGTGACTGTCAACAACAGACGTGACGTGATTTACATTCGGAAAATTGGCAAAATGATCAGCGAGTAAATAATGACCACGGTTACATCCAATTCTGGCATGTTGTATAATATTACCTAAAGGGGCCATAAAAATAAAAATCCATAAAATTACGTCACAGGAATTTCATTATTGTTTGACCCCGTCCTTGTCACAGCTGGCAACATTTGTGAGACTCCCCCCTCCCTAGTTTGACATCACATATTTTGCAATTTTACATCTAGAAATTATTGAAATAAAACAATATATTTAGGAACAGATAGAGTTGGAAATGTTGTTGAGTTTTTCGTTTATAGTTCAAATGTTCCCAGGAGATTATTATAGATTTTAAATTTTACGCCACGAAATTTAGGACCCCTCCCACTCTCTTGTCACACAATATCACACTTCGTCTACCACCTTAACGTGTGACATAATTTATAGATGGCCCCAAATGGTAGATCTCGAAAACAGTGCAGGGAAGAGTAAGAGGAGACATTAGGTCGCAGAAGAACAGAGATAGTATAATGTAATATAATATATCATTTATTTCAGACAATTTAGGTCCATATAAAAAAAAAAACAAACAAAAAAAAAGGGCGTTAGGTGGCGACTTTTGAACAAATCCCAACGCCCTATGCCGCCTCTACACATAGGCCAGCGCATTCGCCAACGCGCTGGCGGTGCGCTTGCCAACGCGTTTGTAGTTAATCCACACATTGGAAGGTCGTTCAGTATGGTTTGGTTGGGGCCAATGTGCGGACGGATTCAAAATGGATGTTGAGGCGCTAACAGCTGCAGCTGTATATTTATTCACAGCTTATAATTACTACTAATATTCTCGAAATAAAAATAAAAAAGTAGTTTAGGCGTGAAAACGTAACAAAGAAATAAACTCACTTTCACATTTATACTATTAAAATAATAATAAATAACATTTTTACATTTACATACAGGCACATACATATCTTCTGGCCCCACACTAGGATACCCTGTGTCGTGGAAACCAGAAACATCGACGTCACAAACATGTAAACATCCAAGACCTGGAGTTTTTTTTCTCCCCAGCTGGGATCGAACCCGGGACCTCTCGCATAGTAAGCAGATGCGCTAACCGCTACGCCACAGAGGCCGTCAAAGTAGGATGCTCTTTGTGAAGTAAAACATCGTGAGGAAAACGACATGTCCAAGAACCTTATTTATTTAGCACTTTTAATACTTACAACATTTTTATTTTTATGGTAGTTATTTTTTGGGTTCCACAGGCAGTTTTCACTCTGATAGAGCTCGATAAATTTAAATGTTTCCTCGTTAGTCATGTTCGCCATTTCGTCAAGTTAGGTGTTAATTCGCCGCAAGAAGCGATCGCGCGGCCTATGTGTGGATGATGCGCCAAGCTTGCGACAAGTGTCCTTTGAAGTTTCCGATACCGCGCGGCAAGCTCGCAAGCGCGCCAGCCAACGTTCAAATACCTACCGCGAATGCGCCAACGCCCGTTCTACACATTGGGCCAGTGGCTGTGCCAGCGCGCTTGCCAACGCGTTGGTCTATGTGTAGAGGCGGATTTATACAGCGAGTACAGAACGCATTTTGCAGATACTGTTTCGGCATCCCTCCGCGTAGTCACGTGACTCCATATCTGAATGAAGCATCCATGCTAAATATGGCCTCACGTAGGCTACTGTATCTTGCCTCGCTTAAGTTTGATGTTGTTCATTCCAAATGTCCCGATCATATTTTTGAAAAATAAAAATTTTCTCGGTTTGCCGGTGGCCGCTATGCACCCAGATCAGCACGGCGCAGCCACTCGAGGTCCATCGACACCGCACAGCTGCTTTCACTGGCAGTTTCCGCTACCACGCAACCAAATCCTGGAACAATATCCCTCCCCCGATAAGGCAAATGCCATCAAAACTCAGTTTTAAAAAACAATTTAAGTTCTACTTGCTTGGTCTGCAAAAGTTGACGTAGGTGGCGGTCTCATGACAGTGAAACTACTTCTAGTTTTATTATATTTTACAAAATTTCAATGGATAACGTTAATATCAGTATAATATGCATGAATTAAAATAACAGTCTTAAATATCACCTCACTATACATACAATGCTCAACACTATCCACTATAATACACTTACTGGCTAAATTAATTAATTGAATGGATAATAATATAATTATAATTAATTTTATGTACAGAGCGACTTTCCTACTTTGTTTTCCTACTATGGGTTAATTTGTATTTGTATATTGATAATTGTTAATTCCGTTCTCACCTTCCTTGACCGTAGCTGAAAATCAGGAAAATATTTGACTTTGTGAAAGCAGATATTAATAATGCTGAGATACGGCCCTTTTGGGCTGCTGTGGCACACGCACATATGGCCCAGCAGAGCCATATTATAATTTCAGAGCTAACATGTTAAGTAATTTGATGGAATTTTATTTATATCTAATTTTGTTGTTTTAAATTTAATGTAATTCAGGAATTATTATTATTATTTTAATTAATTATCATGATTGAATTTGTATGTAATTTGATAATTCTAGTTATTTCTATTTATAATTGTGATTTAATTCAATGTGATTTTTGTGACTTGATAATTCTATTTTATTAATTGTTATGATTATTATTTACATTCTGTGTTGTTATGATGATGATCATTGTGTTATGCTTTATGTGTGTGTGTGTGTGTCTCAAAGAGCAAATAAATGTCTTATCTATCTATCGTTAGTAACAATTATAAACTTAACTATGTTAGTACAGTATAGGCGTGCAATCAACCCTAATTCGTCTGTCTTGGGTAAGACACAGGGTAGGGGTTATTGCTTCTTCTTTTACGGTAGAGGACTATGATCGTATATAGCAAGTGTCAAACATGTGTATCTGGAGTGTGTTTGAAACCTCAGTCAAGAAAAGCCTAGCAACTGAATGGGAAACTACCTATTAACCCACTAAATCAGGTGGTTACAAACCGGTCACATTTTGATCGAATCCAGCTGCACCCGGCCACATCGTGCGTCTATCCGAGGCGAGGTCGCCCGTGTCGCCACGGACGAAGCGCCCATTCATCAGCCCGCTTTGCTCGTGCCATGCATAGCTCTCGACCACACACCGGCTTCATGGATTCACAGGAGCATACAGAAGCTCCCCTCGATTGAAGTTTACCTGTGCTCCACATCCAGTGTTTTTATTAATCCTGTTTGTGCTTCATTGCTAAGTGAAGGCCCCCACGACTCGAATCATATATTCCTTTCCGGTTCGCTTAGCATGCACGTTTTGACTCTGTTTCAACGTCGAGTAAGAGACTGAGAAGTACTTGCTATGTCTACAATGTGCGCATGGCGACCGAGACTCGAGATAGCCAATAGAATGCGGTCTTGTCTCGCCACTGTCGTGTTAACTTGGCTGCCTACCACCCGTTGACGTTTAATAACGTCTTCGCCAACACTCACTTGTCCCAAACTAGGATACTCTCCCATATTCTAACATCACAAACTCGGAAAACACATAGACATAGATTCGCACAAGTCATCGTCTTTTTCATCTCCAGTCAACTTTTGATACCTATCATTTGACTGTTTTGATTCTGATTTTACAAATTCTTTTTTTGGGCAGTAGCTCTCCGTATTATTCAGAAATGTCGCTATCTTGGCCTTCGCTTTGCTTGTCCTCAATAATAATTAATGAATTTTTCGTTCATTAAATTTAATTTTGCGATAAGACCGCTACTTGCATACCATTACTTAGAACTAAGGAAACTAAAGAATTCTGTATCCTGGTTGAGCAATAAAGTGTTATTATCTATCTACCTACCTATTTAAACACTCTGGGAGTTCGTTATAGCGCCTGTAGAACAGTCGGAGTCGGTCCTTTTGGTCATCGCTTGTGTGGCTGCCTGCAAACCCTTCCTTCCGTCAAGTAATGGCACTGGGCAGCGAGGTATAAGCGACTCCTTCCTTATTTAGTGATGCAGTCGGCACGCAGCAGAGCCACCATGTTTCCTCTTTAATATGGGGAATTGCGCCTTGGTGATATTATTTCTTCGAAATAAAGTCCATTATGTTATCTGGGATTTCCGCAAATAGTGACCTACACAAGCAGGATACAAGTTTAGGGCCAATTTCTGAATTGAGAATTTCGCTAAGTAGCTACCTAACTGTAGTGCTGTCTCGTCAAATTTCTCAGAAAAGAGCGTGACAGAACGTTACTTAAGTAATTTTTACTCTCAGTGAAATTTACAATTCGGAAATCGGCCCGTAGTCTCTCCTCTGAAATTCAGAAATTTTTATTTTTTCTACAAATTAGACATTGAACTTTGTTGAGATTTCAATGACAGTTTTAAATAACCAAATAGGAGATGTATTAGCAAAGGGCAAGATAAAAAGTACCCGAAACCGGCGTGCGTGCATGCAACGACTAATGAATGTCGATGAAGCGAAAGTGATTTGTCAGGATCGTGGCAGGTGGCAGTCTCTGTTCCCTGCCTACCCCTCTGGGATACAGGCTTATGGGAGCTTATGTATGTATGTGTGTTTTGCAAGCATCCTACTCAAATGTGCATCACTTTTCCACCTATACTACCCGTCACTATCTCAACAGAAAAGCCGACAACCGTGCGGAGGGTACCTACTGTGTTAGCACGTTGCATGATTCCGGTAATCGATACACAGGAGTCGATTGTCCCAAAATGCTGGCTTGTATCGCCCGACACTTGAATAAACTGCTCAAAACAACTCATTGTGACGTCAAGTACGCGCATCAACCGGCGATGAAGCGTCTGTATTGTCAGTACGTTTGCATAGACGCTTGACTCAAACTCAACTCAAATAATTTATTTGAGAATACATATTATTATACAGTCGAATACAATGTCATACAGTGCCATATATTTCAATTGCAACGAAGCAAATGTATTCTACCACTTAGCAGCAGTATGCAAATTTTGACTTGGATTCTCTTCTCTAACGGGATTTTGTCGTGATCTCAGGATAATAAATGTTATGGTCGAGATGGACAGTTGGTCGCTCTTCAGATTTATACTGTGAATCCGTACAGATAAGAGTTTTAAGTCTATTCAGTTCTTGTTTATCCGAAATCCACGTTTATCGTGTCTACTCTAAATCGTGAAATAAATCAATTGGAAACCTTATTTGGCTTCTTGATATTTTGTTCAGAAATCAGAAATCATTCTTATCGCTAGCTAATGATAAGAGACTGCAAGACATCGCTTACACAATTTGTCGCTTTTACTCTTCTTTCTATATACTTTCACACTTTCCATCTCTAAATAAAAGGGCTCCCTAAATATTGTTAAACTGGTTCCCTTTATTTATTTACTTATTAGACACAACCAACAGATGTTAGATAAATCACTTAAATAACATCTTCCATCCATCTTCCCTTCATCTGTAATAGTTATCTTGTACTAGTCTGTTTCGGTTTCCTTTCTTTTAAATTGCCCACCCATTACAGGTACCCGTGTCTTCGGCCGACGATGCCGATGCGAACAAAACCAGAGTATTTGACAATAAGCTTACCTATCCTGATCTCGGAACAATTCTTTATCAAATCAGTCAGGCAGTCCGTGCAACCTATGATTTAATTTTCGTCCATGAACACCGAACATGAACATCCTGGTTGACCAACCACGGGGATGCTCACCATACGGTATCACACCTTGCTACCCTTGCTCAACCAATAGTGAACGCCCCGGTCTTCCTGACGCAATCACTGGACTGGAATCGAATCACTGTTGATAGTACTAAAAAGAGTCTTGATGAACGGACGGGCAAACAACAATGTTGTGTAATGGTTCCATTTTTTTTTGTGTGGAACCCTAGACAGTTGGGCAGTGTTATTATATCTCAGAAAGTGAAGGTGTAGTGACAGAAGCGACCTCGCTGCAACGTGCGTACGCGCAGCAGGAGACGTGATGTCCGTCGCGGTCAAAGTCACTGCCGTTGGACGTCAGCGCTGCCTATAGCGATGTTTTGGCCAAAGTCTCTGTCTTTTCTCAACCTATCTATTACCAGTCTGTCTCTATTAGTAATTCTAGTTGAATTTGGTACGTAAAATTGTAAGTTTGTCAAGGCCTCTTTTTCTGAGCAACGCTCTGACTAATACTATTACTTTGTATTGGTGCTTATGAAAAACGCACTAAGTGCCATATTTTGCAAGAGTGCGTTATTCTTAAGCGCGGCAGTATGTTAATCTTTCCCAAAACCTGGATTTTACGTCCGTCATGTGCTCGCTTCAAAGCATCAGCTCTCCTTCTCGTCGTGTGTAGGAATGTTTCAACCAAAACGTCTATACATCACAAACTCGTTTAGGAATTCAATGATCTACTTATGTTAGATTTCCGACAGGATTTGATACGCGTAATAAATATTGGGTCTGATCTCAACTTCTCTCTGTATACTATTGACTGTGTTTGTAATTTTTTTTTATGGACATCAAACTGTAATATTATGAACATTTAAAATACACAAGCTCACACTCAGTATTCCAGAGGGGTAGGCAGAGATCACGGACTGCCACCTGCCACGATCCTGGCAAGTTACTTTCGCTTCATTGCATGCACGCATGTCGGTTTTGGCACGCACTTTTTAGCCATTTGCTAATACATCCCCTATTTGGTCGAAGTATGTCCGGCTGCGGCGTCCCTTACCAGCCTTTTCACTCACATACGCTCGATGTATTTGCTTCATCAGTCTTTCTTCCTTCATCCATTAAAATACTGGGGACTTCACCCGGTATTAAGATCTTTATTGCACACCGGAGGAAACATAAACCACAAAATATTTAAGGTACATAGTACCTACAATTGGCGGCCTTATTGCTTAAACATAACATAACTTTTACATACAGGCACATAGATTTCTTCTGGCCCCACACTGGGTCCCACGACATAGGATACCCTATGTCGTGGGACCCAGAAACAGCGACGTCACAAACATGTAAACATCCAAGACCTGGGTTTCTTTTTTTTTGTCCCCAGCCGTCATCAATCGGTCGTCAAAGCAATATTGTATTATAGGGCAGCTTTTATATCTTAAACAGTTTTGTGCGGCCAGTCTTTATCGAGGTAGTACATCCACGTTGTTTATCTCCTAGGCCTCTGCAATCGTAGATTGGTCTATTTACGGCGGCTTCGCGTGAGCTATTTCGATTCTCTTCCTTGATCAAAGAGGCAGATGTTCACCTGTCTCCTTTACGTCAGATGTTGTCGTCAGTTGCGACAGTCCTAGGCGTCTGCTCTCTCTGATTGCGGGTCAGGGTTGTTTCAGACGGACTCCGCTTATGCTCCTTGGAAACTAGGCTGACGTAACGGATGCTAGAAATCACTGGTAGAAGTCGTAATTATGTTAATTCTGTACTAATGTAAAATTGTCTTGATTGATCAAGTTTGTGTTTGACAGAAGACGCAATAGTTTGGTTAGAGAACGCTGTCGACTGAAAGAGGATGTAGTTGTAGTGACTAGATGGAATATTGCGTTGGTTCGGACATGTGGAGAGGATGAAGGAAGAAAGACTGACGAATCAACTATAACGAACGAACGTGAGTGGAAGGGCCGGTAAGGGACGCCTCAGGAGGACATACTTCGACCAGTACGGATAGAAAGGGCAAGATAAAAATTACCTGAAACCGGCGTGCGGTGCATGCGACGACTAATGAATATCGATGAAGCGAAAGTTATCTGTCAGGATCGTGGCAGGTGGCAGTCTCTGGTCTCTGCCTACCCCTCTGGGATACAGGCGTAAAGTTATGTGTGTTTATGTATTGGTCATCCGTCCTCATGTCGTCCGGTTCGCGGTCGCCAGGTCACTTTTCGCCCCAACGGCCATCAGTTCTCTGAACTATTAACAAATAGTAATAAAAATGTTCTAATGCCTCTACCACAAACTAAAGCTATGGACTAAGATCGTTGACATCCTATCCTACTAACAACCAACTAGATCGAAGCTTAATTTCATTAAGCCCTTACGAACGACTTCGTACCAGACTATTGATTATCCCCGGCAGCGATGCTATCACGGCAGTCGAGCGTGCAGACTACGCCGGGGGATAGATAAGCGGGGCAGAGGGGTCCCTTGTCGCGTGCCCACGTGTAGTTTGAATACGGAAAATATGCCTAAGTTAATATCCGACACTGATGATATTGACATTTGACTCAAATAGAAAACCGTTTGGTACATTACATTAACATGTGTAATTCCTGGTGTACATACATACATGTTCCCTCTGCGACGGAGGTTGTACATTCCGTTATTGCAGAGGTATGTACTGCGGATAGTCGGTTTGACTCGAGATTTTCTCGGGCCTCGTAGTTGGGCCGTTGCAAGGCTGTGATTTCGCCACCGCAAAGCTGTACTATATTAAATTTTACGTATAGCGCCTAGGTGCCACCCACAATAATAAAACATTGCTGATAGTCCACTAACTGCCTATAACCGGAGGATACCAGAGGCAATAAAAGTGCAGTGCTACGCGTGTTAACCGATCGAAACGAGTTTGGGAGGAAACTGCAGGTTTCTACGAGCACACATTATGTATGCGTAATTACAAACAATGCGAGCGTTTCATCGTATTGGCCTCAATACATTCGGCTCCAGTCCGTCGAGCAAGCGTTTCTCTGAGCGAGTGTACCGTGTGCCCTTCGGCGGGACGGTTCGGTGGTCAGCTGTGAAAGCCAAGGGGCGTCAATGAGACCGATTTCGCGATCTGAAGCAACGGCAACGCAATTACATACCTACTACTTACGAACTGAAAAACCTGACAAACCACAGAAGTATTTTGTAACAGGTGAAACAGATGTGTTATTCTTCCGGCAATTGAAGAAAAGGTCAAAACACATGCGTATTGGATAGGTGAAGCCAAAGTTGGTAACATTTGTGTCGCTGTGTTCGACGTCTGGATTCATTCACTTCGCGTTGAGTTTATCAAGCAAACCCAAACAAGCATCGCAGACATGTTGGAACGCAGCGTCATCGATAAAATATATTTTATGACGAAACGCTAACGCGTTTATCATATAAGTTACATTACCACGCTAACTAATGCCGCTAAACTGGTGTTAATATCGCGGCGGCGCCGCGGCACGTGCGAGTTTTTGCTCGCGCAAAAACGATGCGAAGGAAACGTTGTACGGTGTACTGTCGGCATTAGAATGCAAATGTTCATTTCCCGGCTATAGGTCATCCTTTCAGGAATGCTATTTCCACACACATAGCGCGGTGCGTAGTCGACGACCACCGCCGCGTGCCGATTATTCGCGGATACGGGATTACGAAGCGTGCAGTTTCGGTTCAAAACTAGGATACCCTGCGGTGATCAGGCAAGGACATCAACAATATGGAAATAATCTCAGATATGTTGTACAAATCAAGAATGGCGGCCTCACTCGGAAATGATTTCAGAGTCATGGTAACATAATACAAAATGATGCGATCAACTCCCTGTACAATTGATCGCCTAATGCGCGATTCCTACACCTCTAAGCTCTAGATAGTGGCTATGGGCATAAGGGTAGGAGGCAAAATAAGGCCGGATATAAGCGAATGGAATAAGCTTTTATAGAACTAAAACTTTCGTAAAGACTACGAATAAACTTGTCCAATATCAAAAGCCTCCTTTTGACTGACTTGACTTGACAGAATTCTACAAAGCTGGCTTTTATGTCAGTAACTAAGCAAGATGGTAATCGACCGAAATCGAATCTACCTTAGTAAGCACATAACAAATAAATATTGAGTTGTAGACCTAATGCCGATCGCACGAGTCTAGATCTAGAATGTAGACGAGTTCAACGCCCCTCACACGGACCGCCGCGAATAAGGTCGATAGCCTCGTGTCAAATAGAAATTAAATGAGAAATTCTGAACCGACCCTCAAGGGGAGCGTACCGATCGACTCTGGTGAAATATACATTGGTAGGTCTTGACTACGCGATTCCTGAACAACCAAGTTTCAATCTATCACCTAATTTTTCCAATACGGTCCACCATAATTTTACCTTGTCGTAGGTACCCTACTAATTTGTTACCGTAACTGTCGTCCAACTCGTACAGTCGACAGCACATCATGGTATACATCCATGCACTCTACTCCGTTGCGTTACGGGCGACTTTGCAACTAAAATGTGAAGATTGACGTGCTGTCGCTGCACGTGCACGTTGAAGCGGTGGACAGCGGTGCGTGGGACGCCCACCATGGCCTTGATACTTAGTACGATGACAGATACCCGGCCGGGTCACGTCACGTGTTTTTTTCATACCATTGACGCCTTTAATTATCGATATGTCGCAGTAAAGTAGTTAAATCAGAGAGTCAATTGAATCTCTAGACAATCAATCAAAGATCGATATTCAATCAAGTCGCTAAAGTTCCGTCAGACAAGTGAGCGAACGAAACGTTTAACGAGTTTCCTAAACGTTCATAGGTATTTCATGATGTAACGTCACGTCCAACTTAGGCGTTGTCGTGCCCATGGTTACTTGGTAAGAATTTAGCTTTTATAGGAGACCAAGATATTTCATTATTTAGGAAAATGATAAAACTAACGAAATAAACTCACAAACCTACCTAGATGTCGCTCATCATCTTACATAATCCTACATAATCTTTGCAACAAGAACTCACTACAAAAACAAGACTCTTCTTCTTAATTTTGCTGAGTAACTATTTACAATAAAACAAAACACGGAATTTCCAAGCTCTCAGTTCTTCACAATGACATCGAAATAACAATAACAAATGAAATAATCGTGGCGGAGCCGACAACATGTTTACAATTTCACAAAAGACCACAATATGAAACAAAAAACCACTCGCACAACAAACCAACGTTGCACCACGTTTGCCAAAAGAAAGACTCTAAAAGTAATCAGCTGTTCACGAGAACAGCCGACCGCCATCTTTTTTTACAATATTTATCAACATGTGCTGGCTTTCAGTCAGTCAGATAGTAAAACGTTTTCGACGCTGCTTTAATTAAATCAAAATACTAGCGATTTGATTGAATATCGATCTTTGATTGATTGTCTAGAGCAGCGGTTCTCAAACTCTTTTGGTGACGGAACCCTTGCGGAAAGCGAAATGCTCGACGGAACCCTACTATAAAACAATTGTTTTTAAAAATGTATTCTTTATTCTTTGGTCTGGGTTCGAACCACGCATGTACCAATGACTTTTAGTTACGTACATTTGTTTGTACAGCAACACCATTCGCTGATAAATTGTGCCCGGATAACGGCGACTTGTCACGTTTGGGACCTAATAAACTCGGCAAAACGTGGGTCCAGTTCTAGAGACTGGTGCCTCTGTCTACCCCTTCGGGGATAACGGGCGTGAGTTTATTATATATTTATTTTTATATTTATTCTTTATCAATAAGCGTTATAAAAGTACAATGTTACAGTTATGCTAATAATTGTTCTGTTTTGGGTGGCGGCGTAGTTCAGCTGCGCCTCGAGATTCGCCGCGTCGAAACGTTGGACCAGAGAGGTGTTTGGTCTTTTTTTCTAAATTCTTGCGGAACCCCTTACAGGGGTATCGCGGAACCCTAGGGTTCCGCGGAACATACTTAGAGAATGGCTGGTCTAGAGATTCAATTGACTCTCTGATTTAACTACTATACTGCGACAGATACACGTGCTCGCGTTGACTTCGTGCTAGCGACAGCAGGAGGATGGCAGAAGACAGTGAAAACCGACGCTGATTGTTTGAACTACTTATATTACATAATTAATATGCAACGTAATGCCACTACTACTCCTAGAAACCCGACATAATGGTAATGTTACCATTAGGGACTCCACACACGGCGGCAATAAGGTAAAGATGTATATTATAGCACGATATATCTCATTACATCTTTCCATAGAAATCGTCAGGAGACCACACACGACAGCTATAATATACATCTTTACATCTTCGTATCTTAAAGGTACTGAGCGGTCTCTAAGCTATACATCCTGAGATGTAATGTATATTATAGCCGCCGTGTGTGAAGTCCCTCGCAACAATGGTGACCCTCACAGCCAACTCCCCCGGACGGCCTGTTTGCGAAAGAGGATACATTTGGAACTGGTCCAACTTCGTTTGATGTTTGTCCTGCAGTCATCGACAAAAAGTTGTGCAGACAGGAGCTCATTGGGGCCAATCACTCAGGGTCATCTAACAACCATCAACTGTAAAACTAGTTCGGGCTAACTCACGACCGAGGACTTTGGTCTATACTGTTACCGAATAACACTCTTATGTCAACGGAATAACATTAATCGTGCATCCTCTGCATGTACATGAGTTGCGTGGTGGTGTACTACTGTATATTGTTATAACGGTTGCATGCCGATCCTCGCTACGTATTGGAGCCACTTGGTGATTTTGTCGCGACACTCGTAAGATGTACCGGAGTTAGCACTTTCTCTCTATTGTTTTACTGGCGGATATCGCGTTGTCGATGCACTCAACTGATAGGAGCTTAGAGTGCTTATGTATCACTTCAATACCCGCTGATCGGTAAAAGCATTGAGTGGTTCTCGACGCCCGCTCAGACGCTGAGTGCGAACACAGTGGAGCTATCTCGTAAGACTACATATTGCTACAAATGTCTGGCATCGACTTGATATTAAACCTAGCCCGGTTTACTTACATGTGAGGAATTGAAGTCTTTGTAATGTTCACGGGTATTTTAGTCTTATTCCTAGTTAAACGATAACGTTAACTTTGTCTTCTATCTGTGTAAAAATATATAGGACACACAACAGGCTGAAAAAAATCGCATCAAAGTCTAACCAGAGCTTGCTTAGTTCGACAACAAAGGTCTATAATGAAAATTAATAATGTATCTAGTAGATAAAGTTTGTCATGTGATGAATTTTTAAGCACAGTTTCCGCGCGGTAATTATAGCAAAAGCGAATTCGTGGGTGGGCAATGGGCATACGGTCAGTGTGAAGGTCGCTGGTGCTAAAATGGTCCACGTCAGCCACTTGACCCATCAATTTGTCCCCCAGACGTGCGACAAATTAGTAAGGCGACGCTTGACGCCTGGACGCGTGATGACGGGGCTCAGAGGGTTCGCTTTGTAGCACAAACGTGGTAGCCCAATGTCCATGTTACACATTTTGAACATGAACGGAAATTTCAAACCCATTTCGAGAATTATGCTTTCAGGACAATTTCTATTTATCAGATTTGTGAATAAGTCCGCCGATAGAATAGATAAATCTATTCTCAAACCTATCGAATATACATATAAAATTTCATAAAAATCGGTCATGCCATTTTGGAGGAGTATGCGCACGCTGCGCAGTTGGTACCGGCTGCCGTATCGAGATGGCAGTCGTTAAGCTAGACAGAGGCCTTAGGGCGGCTTGAAAACTTCTGACAGTAAGACCAGCCACTAGTCTTACAAGCCTCCACTAATCCGGACTTGGCCCCGTGATGGAGTATGGCCTATACCTTCCTCAGGGAAGAGACCCGTGCCGCTCGGTGGGGACATATTGGGTTGATGATGATGCGCACACTGTGACACGAGAACTTTACATATTAGGGAGATCATCATCATCATCTTCAGCCCGTCGATATCCACTGCTGGACAAGGGCCCCTCATGCAAGCGCCAGTCGTTTCTGTTATGCGCTGTTCTTCTCCAGGTCTTCCCTACTGCCTTGTCGATGTCGTCACGCCACCTGGCTGGGGGTCGGCCTACACTTCTACGTCCGGTCCTCGGTTGCCACTCCAGTAGTTCTATCTTTCGTCCTCCCTGCGACAAACATGACCTGCCCACCTCCATTTTAGTGTAGTGACCCTTCTTGCATTGTCGGTCACATTGGTTCGCCTCCTGATCTCGATGTTCTTCGATGTTCGATGTTCGCATTCGATCTTTGGGACATATGTCAGATAAATAAAGATTTTCGCCGTCGTCGTCGTACGGTCAGTAAGTGACAACCAGACTCCTGGCTATCTCTAGTACCTATGTCATGAGTGGCCGCCTAAATTCAGCGAAGCATAAGTGAACCTTCTCCGCCTTTATCGTCGTGCCCGATCGAATTAGGGTCGGCGCGACATCACCTGCGAATCGGTCGGTTTGTTATTCGGAAACTGGATGCCCGTCGAGCCCGTGATTGATCGAGCCAGCGCTCGACCCCGGCGGCTAATTAACTGAGATTCGTCTAGTGCGCTCTAGCGAAACGACTGGGAAATTCGACTAATATCTATTAGCCTAGCTTTGGAGACCTTATGCCGCCTCTACACATAGACCAACGCGTTGGCAAGCGCGCTGGCTCAGCCACTGGCCCAATGTGTAGAACGGGCGTTGGCGCATTCGCGGTAGGTATTTGAACGTTGGCTGGCGCGCTTGCGAGCTTGCCGCGCGGTGTCGGGAACATCAAAGGACGCTTGTCGCAAGCTTGGCGCACCATCCACACATAGGCCGCGCGATCAGTGGCGATCAGTTTGCCCGGAGCAGCGATCAAGAGTGCACGTTTCTTCTTGCGGCGAATTAACACCTAACTTGACGAGATGGCGAACATAAGTAACGAGGAAACATTTAAATTTATCGAGCTCTATCAGAGTGAAAACTACCTGTGGAACCCAAAAAATAAGTACCATAAAAATAAAAATGTTGTAAGTATTAAAAGTGCTATACACGGTGGCCGGGGGATTGACGTCAAAAAAAAAAAATTAGGTCCCTCTTGTCATGGGGTATCCGAATCACCCCCATGTATGTTCCGCGATTTTTCATAGTTTCGGAGTTATGATTTTTTTTCTGAATTTTCATGAATTTTCGCCTTATCAATTTTAAAAATTTCTAAAAAAAAAACTAGAAACTTTTTTCAATTACTTTTTTTTATAACTGAATCTTCACAAGTTGTTCTTCTATGCATAAAATAATCAGCTTCGTAACTTTGATAAAAGTTATTAAAGTGTTGGTCTAAAGTCAAAAATTTACGTTCGGTAAATTATGACTTGAATTTTCAAAAATAAATTAAAAATCCAAACAGATGTTTTAATGGTTTCTTAGTTAGCCTCAGAAATGCGCAAGACTCTCAGATTTCATAATCATTAAAAAAAAGTACTGCTTAACGAGCTACTTTGTGTACATTCGGCCTTCGAAGACAGCGAGGTGAAGAATTATTAAAATTAACATATATTTTTTTCTGCCATTTCGTCTTTTCTTAGTTTATTAATGAACGAGTCGTCGTCATCATGATGAATAAAAGTGGTTTTGTCAATAAAACACAGATTAAAATGTAAAAAAAATGTTTATTATAATAGGTTTTCAAAGTTACGTAGGAAATTATCTTTTAATCGTCTAAAAGCTGCTCTGTTTTCCTTTACAACACGTTCGGCTTCTGTTAATTTCTGCCTCAGCTCTTGTTCACTCCCAGTTTCTCTGGCGTATGCTATTTCCTTAAAATAGCCCCAAATAAAAAACGTGGGTCCAGTTCTAGAGACCGGTGCCTCTGCCTACCCCTTTGGGGATAACGGGCGTGAGTTTATTTATTTTATTTTTATTTAAAAAAATCCATGGGGTTGAGGTCAGGTGAGCGTGGAGGCCACGATATTGGTCCGCCGCGTCCGATCCATCTATTGGGGTACGCCTCATTTAAATAATTTCGGACTTGCGTTGCGTAGTGACATGGAGCGCCGTCATTTTGAAGAACCATGGTTTGTCTTAGTTCAATATTCACGTCTTCTAGCAACAATGGAAGTTCATGTTCCAGTAAGTGTCGGTATCTTTCTCCATTTAATCTGGACGGCAATTCAAATGGACCAATCAGTTCGCCATTGAGAATACCAGACCACAAGTTAACGCTGAAACGACGTTGAAACGTCAACGCTCTCATTTCGTGTGGATTTTCAACCGCCCACGTGTGGTAATTATGAATATTGAAAATTCCAGTGCGCTCAAAACGTGACTCATCTGACCATAAAACTTTATTGAAAAATCCAGGATCTTGTTGTTCTTTTTGTAGCATTGTTTGGCAGAAATCAATGCGCAATTGGTAGTCTGTAGGCAGTAAAGCTTGGACTCGTCGGATATGGAACGCATGATATCCTTCATCGTGAAGTATGTCTTGGATAGAAGTTCTTGGGATGTTCAGAGTACGAGCCATAGCTCTGGTACTCGTGGAAGGATTTCGTTGAACTTCTTCGAGCACAACTTCTCTGCGATCCGGGTCAACTCTAGGGATTCCTTCCCTATCGCCTCGTTGGCCAGGAATGCGGCCTGCCATTAAGGTATTGTGCGTGTTAATAAAAACGCGATGGTTGGGATAATGCTCAGGTTGCGGCCCACCACGATGTTGAAGTTGTTCGCGATACAGTCACGCTGCTTCAAGGCCGTTTCCTTGTGCAACTCCATAAAAATAGTGCATTTCTGCGTATTCACTTAACGTGTAACTCATCTTTTACACTTCCAAGTAAACAAAGTTCAAATCAGTATGCAAGACACAGTCCAATTAACGAGCAAAGTAGTCAAATAAGTAGGCAGCGGAATCCGCGGACAAAGCGAGACAGTGAGGTAAAACAAAATGAAGACACGTGTAGCAGTAAACACAAAGTGAGAACGACTGAGGTACAAACTTGTTTTGTGTTCGCTTCTGGGCGCTGCCCATCTCACTCTTACCGCTGAGAGTGAGAGAGATAGCAATAGTTCGGCGGCCTCCTATCCTCAAAGACTATTGTTATTACAGGTAAAAAGTTGCGTCTGCATTTACAACCCATGACCCACGAGAACGGACCGCGCAAAATTAATTACTGTAAAACGGAAAATGCCTCCAAATTTTTTAATCTGTGTTTTATTGACAAAACCACTTTTATTCATCATGATGATGACGACTCGTTCATTAATAACCTAAGAAAAGACGAAATGGCAGAAAAAAATATATGTTAATTTTAATAATTCTTCACCTCGCTGTCTTCGAAGGCCGAATGTACACAAAGTAGCTCGTTAAGCAGTACTTTTTTTTAATGATTATGAAATCTGAGGGTCTTGCGCATTTCTGAGGCTAACTAAGAAACCATTAAAACATCTGTTTGGATTTTTAATTTATTTTTGAAAATTCAAGTCATAATTTACCGAACGTAAATTTTTGACTTTAGACCAACACTTTAATAACTTTTATCAAAGTTACGAAGCTGATTATTTTATGCATAGAAGAACAACTTGTAAAGATTCAGTTACAAAAAAAAGTAATTGAAAAAAGTTTCTAGTTTTTTTTTTAGAAATTTTCAAAATTGATAAGGCGAAAATTCATAAAAATTCAGAAAAAAAATCATAACTCCGAAACTATGAAAAATCGCGGAACATACATGGGGGTGATTCGGATACCCCATGACACGAGGGACCTAATTTTTTTTTTTGACGTCAATCCCCCGGCCACCGTGTATAAATAAATGCAGCTGTTAGCGACTCAACATCCATTTTGAATCCGTCCGCACATTGGCCCGAACCAAACCATAATGAACGACCTTCCAATGTGTGGATTAACTACAAGCGCGTTGGCAAGCGCACCGGTAGGCCGAAAATCACGTTTCATAGACATTCAAACTGACATGTCATAAGTGACACTTTTTTTGGTTGGATGTGATTGAGAATACTTGCTATATGCCTTACATAATGAACTTTCAGGTTTATAATCGTAAACAACGCGCTCAGAATTTTTTTCGAAAAAATTTGTATGGACTCGGCATAAAAAATTATGATATCTCCGTAATCGCACAATTGCGCCTAATATCCTCTGAGGTTATTAATATATACATTATTTAGGATTTTTTGGCATACTTCATGTTGCGGTCAATCATGCGTTTTTTTTTTCTTCGACTTTTTAAAAATTTTTCAAAATTTTTTGTTTATTTTTTCATTTTTACCTAATAATTAGCTTAACATAGGCGTATATAGACTAGGCATTAATGCAAAATAATTATGGACAATAGTAGAAAGCGAAAATCGCTTTAAAATACTAATTAGTTGATATCTGACAATTATCTAATGATCCTCTAAATCTTCAATAAAATTAGGGAAATTATAGTTTGTAAATGATGTTTTAAATAACTGCCGACTTGTTGAATACCTTTATCTATAAAATAATTAGTTTCTCATAAGTTAGTACATAAGAGGGTAGTTAATAAATTACTTGTTCGGAAACAAAATAAGGTGATTAGTAAATTACTTGTTCGGGCACAGACACTAAAATCGATCGCAATAAATAGGAATACACTTAAAGAAAATAATTTAGTATTCTTCAATCATTGAAAGTACAAACATTATGGCAAGCATAGTAACTAATTTGGATTTGTTCGTTATTTTGAAAAACGCAGACAAACTCAGCGACTATAATTTTTTGTTCAAAACAGTGCTATCTCGTTTAAACAACAGTGTATCTGAAGAAGATTGTGTTACTTTAAAAGAATTTTGCCAGAGATTCACTAGAGCTGCACAGAAACGATATGAATCAACACATCGGAAATATGAGATATTCCGAACTCACTACGAAAGTTGGCTTGAAACTGATGTTGATTGGCCGAGTTGCTTGAAAGAAAATATACATTCGATTATTCTGGTTCATCTACTGAGCCATCTACATCATCAATTGGAACAATGACGAAAAGAAAAATCGCAAATCGTAAACCTTTTGAAGACTTGGGAACGAAACAGAAAAAGAGGCGAAGTGGAGACCTGACTGACAAAGATTCCAGTGAGCTCGTATTTGCTACGATTTCAAAGTTAAAAGATGAAGGCCAGAACAACATGGCTTCTGTGATTGAATACATGGTAAAACATCCAGAATCAATCAAAAATCTACATGATTTAACTGCCAAACCAACCACTAAAGAAACGTTTTCTCCTCAAAAAGCACTTGGTTTACTAATATCTCTGAAATTGTCAAAGTGGCAATACATAACTTTGCGAGAATCATCAATTCGAGAAGGCCTTAAACACTTGTACCCTTCGTATTATTGCGTGCAAAAAGAGAAGAGTGTGTGTTTTCCACCTGAACCAAAAAATGCAATTATGGTGACAGATTCCTCAGCGAAAATTTCACTGCAAGCTTTGCTAGATCTGACAGCAAAAAGAATAATTCAATCGTTGCCAGAAAGTATGCAAAATAAAGAACTCGTTTTAATATCAAAATACGGTTTTGACGGAGCATCCAGCCAAAGCCGATACAAACAGAAAATGGATTCTACAGAAGATGACTCAAGTATCTTCATGACTTCGTTGTCACCACTGAAGATGACTTGTGAAGACGTCACAGTTTGGGAGAACCCAAAGCCATGCTCCGCAGCGTACTGTCGTCCAGTGCAATTCATCTTTGTTAAAGAAAGTGAAACAGTGGTGAAGAAAGAAAATGAAAGAGTCAAAGCTGAGATATCAGCTCTCCAACCATCCGATTGTGATAGCAATATGGTGAGTCATAAGCTAATGCTCACCATGGTTGACGCCAAAATAAAAACTTACCTCTCTCCTAACGTAAGATCGAATGCAGCTTGCTATATTTGTTTGGCGAAACCTTCGGAGATGAACAACTTAGAAGAAGTTATAAATAAATCTACAGAAGATGACTTGATGGAGCTCGGACTTTCATCACTACATGCGCGGATGACCATGCTTGATGGATATAGAATGTCTTTTGCATATCGCATATAAATTAGATATTAAGAAGTGGTCTGCTAGAACAGAAAGTGAGAAAGCTGCAGTGGATGCAAGAAAAAAATCAATCCAAGCCAAGTTCAAAACGGAACTCAACCTATTAATTGATGTCGTAAAACAAGGTTATGGCACAACTAATGACGGCAACACTGCACGACGATTCTTTGAATTTCCTGAAAAGACTGCAAGTATCACTGGACTAGATGAAGATCTGATCCGAAGATTTGCTGCAATTTTGCAAGCTATAACTTCAGGTCAATCCATCAATGTTTCAAAATTTAAAGAATATGCCTACACAACTGTTGAAAAGTATGTAGAATTATACAACTGGTACTACATGTCATCAACAGTGCACACGATACTGCTTCATGGAGCTGAAATTATTGCTGCTAACGCAATAGTACCGATTGGGAGTTTATCTGAAGAAGCTTCAGAAGCGCGAAATAAGGACTTCAGAAAATTCAGGGAAAATCACTCACGTAAGAAGAGCAGACTCAGTTCAAACGAAGATATATTTAATTTTCTTCTTATCTCTTCCGATCCGTTTATTTCAGCAATAAGACCAACGATGGATGCAAAAAAAAGAAAACTTTGTTTGCGGAAACATTGGATCTGCTGAACATTCAAACGCCTGAATTCGAGTTTAAGGATATTGCTGATATAAACTCTGACTCGGAGTTTGACTCTGAAGATAGTGATTCAGATTAGGCAATATTTTAAAGTAATATATTTATTGTTTTATTTATATTTATCATATAATTTTATTGTAATAATATTTAAATCATTTTTTTAGCATTTTTAGAGAGTCAAAAAACAATTATTTTGTTAGTAAATCATCAGTACACTTAGTTGTTAAACTTAGTTTGATATGTGTAAATGTTCCTATGATGTAAATATAAATTATGTTGAAATAACTAAGATATTAAGCTTTTTTTAATGTATTTTACTTTCTAACATAGCACACAATTAATTTTTATGAATGCCCAGTCTATATGCATTCATGTAAAATTAATATTTGTAAAAATGGAAAAAAAACTTTAGTAAAATTTTAAAAATCGAAGAAAAAAAAAACGCATGGTTGACCGCAACATGAAGTATGCCAAAAAATCCTAAATAATGTATATATTAATAACCTCAGAGGATATTAGGCGCAATTGTGCGATTACGGAGATATCATAATTTTTTATGCCGAGTCCATACAATTTTTTTCGAAAAAAATTCTGAGCGCGTTGTTTACGATTATAAACCTGAAAGTTCATTATGTAAGGCATATAGCAAGTATTCTCAATCACATCCAACCAAAAAAAGTGTCACTTATGACATGTCAGTTTGAATGTCTATGAAACGTGATTTTCGGCCTACTGTGGCGCCCCATCGCCAGCGCGTTGGCGAATGCGCTGGCCTATGTGTAGAGGCGGCATTAGACGTAGTTATTAGTGGGTATAGACTACTGTATTGAGAATATTGTAGATGTAATTTGTCAGATGTATGTTATTTTTATTCTACTTTAAAAAGGGTGGTTTCTTGGGACTAATGTGTGAATAATATATATGCTTATACCAACAGATGTTACTTAAATTCTGTACACAAAATTATCAATTACTAACTATGCTAGGTTAAAAACCGCTGCTGCAGCTATCGGTGCCAATTCCACATCGAAGTGGCAATTTAGTTTACTTAAACTTGGTAATATTAATAAATTTTCGTAATATTCAATTGTATTTGACAATAGGGGTAAGATAAAAAGTACCCGAAACTGGCGTGCGTGCATGCAACGACTAATGAATGGCGATGAAGCGAAAGTTATTTGTCAGGATCGTGGCAGGTGGCAGTCCCTGTTCTTTGCCCACCCCTCTGTGATGCAGGCGTGAACTTATTTATGTATGTACCTATTTGACAATAATAATTTTATTTCCTTTAATTCTTGGTGAAGTTCCTTCTTCTTAGTAACCGGCTCAGTTGACGTGCGGTTTGATGTAACGAGCAACCGGTCAAGCGTGGCGCGGCGCCAATCAATCTGCAGCGTGCTGTACCGCGGAAATTCGCTAAACACATGCCAACCAAGCGAAGTTATGGAAGGCGCGCTTGAAGCTCTATAGTTGCCGAACCAAAACGAGGGGAACTCAAAAAAGGAGCTCCATCATCATTCATAAAATAATTTCCTGTAGTAGATTGAATACGAGACAAATCAAATCAGTTTAGAGATAATAGAAATAGATAGGCAGCGGCTACTATGTTACATGACATTCAGCAAACAAAGTGTAAACTCTGCTGTGAAATAAAATATTTTGATTTCATTTCATTTAATTTGAACCGGCCGTTTTATGTATATACCTACTCCATTTAAAACACCAGTAAAACTTTTTTCTCAAAGTGACATCACGGCAAAATGAAAAAGTGTCGGATCGTGCGCCAGCTCGATTGGGACAATTACCAGTCGGCCGTGAGTACACCATGACTGAGGGCCACTGCCATTCTCTGGGACGAACGTTGCGACGTAAATAAAGCAATTTAGTGTGACTCTGCCTGCCATTTTCTTCCTCATTTCACGTCAAGAGTGCAACTGTAATTTGCTTTATCGCACATCCCCGCGGTTTCTTGCTCATAACTGCACACTCGCAGCGCTGTCGTTCAAGTCACCTGCCAGTTATTCCGAGAAACATTTTAACATTCTTGGACGAAATCCGGATGTTTTGCGCTTCGGATCATCGTTTCTGTGCCAGCTTATATGAAAATAAAAAGATGTAATATATATATTTTTTGACACAATTTTTATCTTCCATCAGCTATTCAGCCATAATCAGACTTTCAGATACTCTCCTCACCCGTCGTTCAGAAAGTCCTCCCTTTTATGGTGCCTCTGGTCCAGCTGCAGTATTTGAATCAGAAAAACTATGTAATATGGAAAAGTAATTTTCTGAAATGTTTTTCAGGCGTTGGACTAGAACATGCACTGATAAAATGCGTGTGGGGTGACTAATTGGGGTCTATGTCGCACGTATCGACTGGCGCACTATCAGCCCCGGCGATGAGGCCGGATGGCCGCTGGCGCCGGCGCCGGAGCCCGCAGCCCCGATAATCATGCTAATGTCACCGGCTACGGCTGTGCCAAATTGCTTAGTGATGAGCTACGCCAAAGCCCAAGAAGATTGCGCTTAGGTCTCAACTGTAAAAAGATCAGCTGTAAATTAAGTAAATAATTGCTGGTTTTTGACGCTACACTTTATTGCATCGTTGGTCTAGTATCACGTCTGATTACAATGTAGTGGATATTATTCCGTCTGGGTCCGCCATACATTTCTACACTAGCCTCAGTCTGGGTGTAGTTCCATGTTTGTGATGTCCTTGTCTGGTTACCATAGCACAGGGCATCTTAGTTCAAGTGGTGTAACTTCTATACTTAGTCTGGCCATAAATACTGTTACAATTAAAAATAAACAAAATATTACATTTTAATTTGGAATCTGTTATTTTTATATGATTGTTCGTTGTGTTTTCTCATTTTGGCGCCAATACATTGTACAATATTTTGCGATATTAAAATGCAGTGGGGTGATAAAGAGAACCGAATTGCTGTTATTGCATTACACAAAGTAGGTATGGAGCCAAATGCAATTTTTAAAACTCTCCTTACTCTTGGTATTAGTAAAATGTTTGTGTACCGGGGTTTTAATAGGTGCAATGTGACCTCCTCTGTTTGTGACAGAAAAAGATTTGGCCGTCCATGTAGGGTTCGTACGAAAAAGGTGGTCAAAGCAGTAAGGGAAAGAATTCGAAGAAATCCTGTCCGAAAGCAAAAGATTTTATCTCGAGAGATGAACATAGCACCTAGAACCATGTCACGTAATTTAAAAGATGACTTAGGACTTGCAGCCTATAAAAAACGTACTGGTTATTTCTTAACTGATAATTTAAAAAAGAATAGGGTGGTAAAGTCGAAACAACTACTGAAGCGGTACGCAAGGGGAGGTCACAGAAAAATTTAGTTTACGGATGCGATTTTTTTTACTATTAGGCAATATTTTAACAAACTAAATGACCGCTTTTATACTCACAGCTCTAAGGAAGCTTCCCAATTAGTCGACAGAGTGCAACATGGGCATTATCCGACTTCAGTGATGGTTTGGTGGGGTATTAGCTATGAAGGAGTGACCGAGCTATACTTTAGTGAAAAAGGTATCAAAAAATCAGCACAAGTGTATCAAGATACCATTCTTGAGAAGCTAGTGAAGCCCCTTAACAACACCATGTTTAATAACCAAGAATGGTCCTTCCAGCAAGACTCGGCGCCTGGTCATAAAGGTCGGTCTACACTGTCTTGGTTAGAAACGAATGTTTCGGACTTCATCAGAGCTGAAGTCTGGCCGTCGTCTAGTCCCGATCTTAATCCGCTGGATTATGATTTATGGTCAGTTTTAGAGAGTACGACTTGCTCTAAGCGCCATGATAATTTGGATTCCCTAAAACAATCCATACGATTGGCAGTGAAGAATTTTCCCATGGAAAGAGTGCGTGCTTTTATTGATATCTGGTCTCAACGTTTAAAGGGCTATATTGCAGCCAATGGAGACCACTTCGAATGAGCTTTTTATATTTTAAATTGTTTTATATTTATGCATTGAACTAACACACTGTTAAAGTAATAAATGTTATTGGCAATAGAAAAAAAATGTTTTTCTTTGTTACAGTATTTATGGCAAGACTAGGTATACAAAATACAAATTATTGTGTTGTGTGGAAGTTATTGATGCTATTCGTCATAATTCATTTAACGCAACATTCAGTCTGAACTGTTTCACAGCTAAACAAACAGCGACAGATATAAGGCACTGTTGTAAAGCATATTCAATGAACTTCAAATCGATACCTACCGCCATCGGCGATATACAAATACGTACAAGAATCTGCCTCAAACTTGTCAAGTTCCTCTACCGTACGACCTCCGCCTCCGCCGGCATGTCCGTAAGCGGATCTGCGATGCAGCCTCGAGCGCCGCAGTCTCGTACTGCATATCGAAGATGCCTCGCCGGCATACACGATTCATACAATTTGTGTGCAATACAAACTCAAAACTATGCACGACATTCGTTCCAATACGATATGCGACCTTGCCGAGGTTGTTTGGCGATAGGATTAGGTTAGGTTTAAGTATTTGTTTCTCATAAGTACGAATTAACGTTTCATGAACTTAAAATGAGAAGAACAGGTCTATAATCTAAGTAACATATCAACATTAAACATGCAACATCTCATATCAATTTACATATTAGATTGTCAATTGCTTAAATTTTATATATTTCTTTAATTTGTCCTCTTAATCGGAACTCAAATTTTGTTAGTGAATCTGAATCTTTTATGTTTTTCGGTAGCTTTACTAGCTTTGACAGAAGATAATTTTTGCGTATTGGGTTCACGCACAAAATATCTATGGGTTCACGGGTACGGCAAAAAGTTGGAAGTGATTTTTAGTGCGAGTATATAATAGATTGGATCATTTTGTGTTTAATTTTATAAATAAGCAAACAAGTATGAGACCATCGGTTTCAGTCGTTCGACGAAGTTGCCGAGAGCAGTTAATCGTGATTTACAACGATAACAGGCCCTTCTACTCCCTAAACAAGCGCCGGAAAAAGACTCAAGGTGATGCGTTTGATCGCTTGGCAACGGCCCAGGCGGCTATAGGAGGAGGGCAGAGGCCCGGAACTCCTCTGGCGAGACTCTGGTCTTTACCGCATTAGACTTCTGGTTCAAGTAGAAGTCTAAAAAAATGTCTAATCTAAGTTTTGTACTATATCAGTTTAACCTGTAGAATTTTTGGTGGGCTGATCGGATCACCATAACAATGGTTTTTAAATGTTATTTTTAAGGTCATAACGCAACTGATTACGGAAGTATTACAAACTCATTAACTACCTAAGCCCGACTGTAAAACCCCTATAATAAATTACTTGGAAACCCACTATAAACATATTATAAAAAAAAGTATTATGAAATAAATAATACATGAATTTATTTAACATTCGTGTTAATATTATTAAATAAATAAAAGAAAACATAAATATAAGAAGAAAACTTGTAGATTGGGCCCAGGACTACTATTTTTACACCTTGATTTTATTGTTTTTAATAAACATGTTTAATATCCGATATAAAAAAAATCCTTAAAAATACTTCTAAAAACATAACCTCCCCAAAAAAAAACCCCATCCCACTTTTTTATCCCTTAGGGGGAAAACCACTAAGTTGATAACCCTGGTTTAAGTTGCCGGTAGACTAACGTAGTAGACCTATATAAATAATATTACTGGGAACTGCGGTAATTTCTACGATCTTATTATCCTTTTCCCTTCCTATTAACATCCTAAAGCGGGAGCTACACAAGGAGAGTTTCTTGAACGAGAGTGACGAATAATCGTAGGCGATTATCCACTGGCGAAACTTACCATTAGATTCTCGCCTGCGGTTGTGTACATTTTGACAAAAACTCGTTTTAATCAGGTGAATCTCGAATACGAGTATCACAGGCGATACAAACTTCTCTCACACTACAGGCCAGTAATCGTAGATCTGAAGACATACGTATCTCGACTTGTATAAATAATATAATGCTTAAGAATCGCACGTGTCGATGCAGACTCGCGCTGATCACTCTGTCTGTACTGATTTTGACACGAATGAGAATTAGGGCTGGTTTCTGAATTGTTAATTTCGCTAAGTAACTACTTAACAGTAACTTAACAGTCTTGTAAAATTTTTCAGAAAAGAGCATGACAGAACGTCGCATAAGTGTATTCACTTAGTAGTGAAATTCTCAATTCAGAAGAGTCTAAGTAGCAATAATCGTTTTCGAGTGGCGAAACTCGGGACATTTGTTTACTATATTATTGCCTAGAAGAAATGGCAACTCTCGTTCGAGAAACTCTCCTTGTGTAACAGCCCCTTAACTGCGCTTCATCTGTTATCCGCCTAGCTTAGCGTGCGTCAAACGTTCGCTTGATAAGCTGGGATATAGCGGCGGATCAAATATACTCAACTAGCTGTTGCCCGCGACTACGTCCGCGTGCGCTTTAGTTGAGTAAAGTGTGTGCAAATAAGATAGGGATACTTTTAGCGCATGCGAAAGAGCTTTCATACTAACTTCGCAACCCCCTCTTACCCCCTTAAGGGATGATTTTCGAAAAACTATGTTACACATCTTTCATAACTTTTAATGAAGGACCTTCATGCTGAATTTCATTCGATTTACTTCATAAACGGCAACGTTTCATACTAACTTTGCACCCCACTTTTACCCCCTTAAGGGATGATTTTCAAAAAACTAATTTACATGAATTTCATAAATATTAATAAAGGAACTTCATATTGAATTTCATTCGAAGAACTTTAAAAACGGCAAAGTTTCATACTAAGTTTGCACCCCCGTTTTTCCCCCTTAAGGAATGATTTTAAAAAAAAATGTTTTACACGTGTTTCATAATTTTAGATAAAGAACCTTCGCACCAAATTTCATTCCAATAACAAAAACGGCAAAGTTTCATACTAACTTTGAACCCCCATTTTACCCTCTTAGGGGATGAATTTTCAAAAATCCTTTCTTAGTGCTCCCCTCCGTTACAAAAGGAACCCTTGTGCAAAATTTCAAGTTTCTAACCCTTATAGTTTAGGCCCTGCGTTGATATGTCAGTCAGTCAGTCAGCTTCTCCTTTTATACATATACTAGCTGTTGCCCGCGACTACGTCCGCGTAGGCTATAGTTGTGTAAAATGTTTGCAAATAAGATAGGGATACTTTTAGCGCATGCGAAAGAGCTTTCATACTAACTTCGCAACCCCCTCTTAACCCCTTAAGGGATGATTTTCGAAAGGCTACTTTAAACGTCTTTCATGACTTTCAATGAAGGACCTTCATGCTGAATTTCATTCGTATAACTTCAAAAACGGCATAGTTTCATACTAACTTTGCACTCCCCTCTTATCCCTTTTTAACGATATGTTGACTACGGTAGGTTGAGGTTCGAGTTTGGTTATGAATAAAAAGGCCAGTTGTGCGTTGCATGGAAGACAGAATAGAACGAGTGTTGAAATTTATTTACAAGCGATATTTATACGAACTTAAAAACTAGACAACCAATCAAATACAATTAAAATAATATACACCAATAGGAAGATCAGAATAATAAGCCAATCACAGAAGAGAATAGTACGCCGGCGCGCGCGGGGGAAGATGCGGGACGCAGCGTGCAGGGGGCACATAAATATAAGCTGGTGCGCCGCGTGAGTTTGCTCCAGTCGCGAATTCATATCGCGAACGGCTGACGTACTGGTGCAGTACTTGGTAGCTACACCTTTAAGGGATGATTTTCGAAAAACTATTTTATATGTATTTCATTACCTTCAATGAAGAATCTTTATTCTGAATTTCGTTCGAATAACTTCAAAAACGGCAAAATTTCAGACTAACTTTGCACCCCCCCTTTTTATCCCCTTAAGGGATGATTTTCGAAAGACTGTTTTATACGTTTTTCATAACTTTTAATGAAGGACCTTCATATTGAATCTCATTCGAATAACTTCAAAAACAGCAAAGTTTCATACTAAGTTTGTACCCCTCTTTTTTCCTCTTAAGGGATGATTTTTAAAAAACTATTTTACACGTGTTTCATAATTTTAAATGAAGAACCTTCGTACTAAATTTCATTCGAATAACTTCAAAAACAGCCAAGTACTAACTTTGAACCCCCATTTTACCCCCTTAGGGGATGAATTTTCAAAAATCCTTTCTTAGTGCTCCCCTACGTTACAAAAAAAAACCCTTGTGCAAAATTTCACGTTTCTAACCCTTATAGTTTAGGCCCTGCGTTGATATGTCAGTCAGTCAGTCAGTCAGTCAGTCAGTCAGTCAGTCAGCTTCTCCTTTTATATATATACATATAGATATTGCTCAAATGTAGCGGAGAATAAATAGACTGTTTTTGTTGTTCCAGGTTCTGAGGTGTTGACCGGTCTTCCTGCGCCATGACGTTCGTGGTGTCCTCGCCAACGGTACTTCCAACATTTGTAAGGCTTTTTTTTACTTTTATTCATCCCATGTACCACAGCACGTTGTCGCTGGGATGAAATACTGGATAAGCGTCTAGCATTAAACTGAAACTAAAAAAAATATACTAAAAAACCAAATGTTTACTTAATGATTAGTGTTAATTGGTGAGTGCAAGCCGTAAACATAAACCCACAAACCGTATATTTATTACGATATGATAATTATGTGGTACTTGTCTATACTTATAAAACAGTAACGTGAATGACAGGATATGCAAAAGCTACTAATATCAAATAGTTTTTTTATTTTTTTATTTAAAATTATTATTTTAAACTATTGTTCTGAAAATACAACGTAGACTAATTTAATATGGCAAAATCAAGTTTGAGGGGTCAGCTAGTAACTCTACAATAATGTCCCTCATATTGTGTTGCATGCTCAAACCTTCATCAATGATCACCAAAATTACAAACCACTTTAATTTATCCTCATCCGGCCGGGCAGGTTATTTTTTTATTCCGACGTTTTGCACTTTCATGGGTTAATTTTAGTCTATGATAAATAACACACAGTCTATTACTTAAAAACACAACAGAAGGTTCGAAAAGTAGCTCAATTTTTGTGCTGACAACACAGGGACGTGGGTTGAGGACTGGAGGGACGCGGCGCTATTTACATTCACTTTCTTAGAAATGTACTGAAGCGATGAACCATACCTAACCCATACAGAAAAGTCAGGGCTAGATAGTGAACTTATAGGGAAGGTCACGTGTTTGCCCTGTCCCATATCCCATCTGTGTGGGCCGCGTCTATAATACAAAAAAAATCCTAAGCTCATACGTTCACGCGGTGAAACCATCAAACCGATTCTTTTATGCCTTCGTCTGGTGTAGTCCTATCTTTATGTTATGTATGGCAGTCAGCCTTCGATAAGGTCAGACGTTAATAGTTTGACCATTACACGATGAGCTGCACCTATCAGTCGGTTGTTGCCTACAACGTGTTCTTAGCACAAACAACGCAAATTTTTAAAATTGCATTTTTAGTATCGATTTAAATTCTCAGTATTTTTTTAAACTAAAATTTTAGTCAGCACTACACATTATTAATTTTATTCCGGATACACTTACTTGATTTTTTATCGGAAGAGTCCGACCAGGTTTGGCTCAGATTCGCTGAGCCTAATCATGGTGAGTAGAGAAAAAAGATTAACGTGGTCCTTTTATTTTTAAACCTTGTATGGAAGTCAGAAAATCGTTTCAAGAAGAATTTACATCCTGTCTGTTTTCGTACCGGAGGAAAAGGCAAAAATAATACTCCGCTACATACTCCACTTATACATTAGTTAATAATTGCACGCTAAGATTACACGAGTGAGTGCCACCAATGAAATCCTGCATTGGTTAGTATTCTTTCAAAAATAGCAACAGATACATAATGCTTCGCCCAGACACACGAACCGCACCCGTCATAAACAATTGAGAATTTTAAATTTGTTTATTGAAAGTGATTTAATTTTATCGATACTGAAGTATTAGAATGAATATGTTATTGATATTTGGCGTTATTTCAATAACCCAATGTTTGTGCCACCAATACCGGCATTGTTAAGTGTTGATAAACAAACAGTATTGCACACCATATCTCTTATCAATCGCAATATCAAGAGGCTTTATTCGAAACGGACAATCCGAGGAAACTATAATAAAGCTGTTATCAAAGGAATGAAAAGTGGAATAAAGACTCGTTAAGAAGCGATTAAAATGAGATTAGTAAATGGCACTTGCACGATACATCATGATGTCTGTTTTGTTGCACAACAAAGAGAACTGGTGTTCTATCAGTGATGGATCCCCGTCTGCCGCCTGTCACAAATTCACAATGAGCCGGGCAGGCTGCGAACTGCAGCGATAGGGACGATAAATTGGCCAGCTCGAAACCTGATAGTAAATAGGTATAAAGGAACCAGCAACTTGAAAAATAGCAGAAAATTTTATTCAGGGATAAGTACTGCGTTCGACAATCGACACTACGTAGAATGACCTAACTATGAGGCTAAGTGCGGAATTCTTAGGTCTAACTAACTAACAAAGTACTGCGTTCTACATTCTCAGTTATTCAAATATTTAGTAGTCGGAAGGAAAACAAAAATACTATCAGAAACAATTCTATCGTAACTGAGTACCTAGTCCATCTATACATGCCAAATTTTTATTAGATAATAGTGTTCGAATCATCATTATGAGTCCAACACTGGTCATTGGATGATTGCTTCATTTTTTTCTTAATTACACATAGCAACATCCCAATCTATTTTATTCATTAAGAAATTATTTTGCTAGAGTGGTCTGGCTCCTCAGACCACTCCGGAGGCCCAGGACCAAAAACTGCAGTGAGACATAATCAATGTTTGCGTCCATGTACGTAAATATATATGAGAACCCGCTTCCCGGTCCACCTATACTTGCGTCACCATGACTGGCACACATTCTGAAACAATGTTGACATTCACATTTCAACAGCCCTAAACGTATCTTCTAAGCTGCCAAAATTACCTGAGCAAAGAAAAGATATGTCATGGTGGATTGCATCAGCTAACTCTAGATAAGCTTTAGAACATTACCAAATTCCGAGCTCTCTTGTTCCAGCTCCACTAGCCAGCCGACCTCCGCCGCAGCCACAGCGATGAGACTGACGACCGCTTCCACGACCCACAGACTGCGCGACCTAAATGCCAAACTAGTTAAGCTTACCATTAGGAGGTAGAGATTAAGCCCAAAAAACAATACACCTATGTGAAGTGCGTGCGCAGTGAAACAGTGTGTGTGATGGTGGCGGCGCCATGGCATTCATGATGAAGAAGAAAAGGTACAAGTTCGGAGTGCAGTGTTGTTTGGAGGAGTTGACGGAGGTGCCCTTCGTGTCGGCCGTGCTGTTCGCCAAGGTGCGCCTTCTGGACGGCGGCAACTTCCAGGATCACTCCAGCAGGTAAGGGACACTTCCACCTTTGTTAGGAGCTGCAAGCGTTTTAGGTAACTTTTCCATGACTAACATGCTGTTTCTTTTTTCTATTGCCATCATCATCCATGGGGTCACACCCATTACAGTTCAAGTAGCTTACTTCTAACATGAAAACATGCACTTTTTAAAGATAAAATTTATGTGTCAAACATGAGTTTTTAAAAATATGTACATAGTCGTATATTTGTCCTGCATGCTTTGCCATTGTAGACGTAACATTTTGTTTTGAGAGAGCGCCTTAAAGTTACAGTAAAGTTGTCTTAGTTTTAACGAAATTAATTTTGTCAATAGATGATGATGCTTTAAAACAAAATATGTATTTAAATGTCATAAGTATTATACACAATTATATGAAAGTATAAAGGTCAAGAAAAATAAAATTAACGTCTGCTAAGCCGGGTCAAGAATTCCGTTACATTCCTTAACTTTCTTCGTTAGGTTTCTTTTATCATGATGCCTAATTGGGAAACCTCCTACCCTTATTGGTCTCGTAATGCCATACTGTTTAAGGTTCGAAATTTGGCACCAGAATAAAACGATCCACGATAGAAATGTCCGTTTAGTTCGGGTATCCCGGGGGAGCCGCCGGACGCCTCCACATTCCTGGGCTCCCCTCGCCCGGCTGGCACCGCTTTACCGACTGACTGACGTCCCATTTCGATGACCGTGTGGCTTTCGCTGCCACTTAGCTAGGGAGGAAATGTCACGTATGATTGAGCGTATGCAGTTTAGAGTTTGAAAAGGGTGCACTTAGGTCTGTAGCTTTGGACCAGCAGCACTTCCCAGATCACTTTGCTGACTTGCAGTCATAAATCTATCTTGGTTAGTCGGTACAATGGTGAGCATTGACCCTTTCGCTGTGTGTTTTTCTATTTCCTGGGTAGTCTTTGTAGCAAATTTCAGGCATAATAAAATTCTCAACGTCAGAAACATACTGTCGTAGGTACCTCCAATCTCAGCTCGTCGAGCTCTTTCTAACCATCTGCGAGACATATTTTTATCTTATGCTATTGCTGAGATAATTCAGGTGCATAATGTCGTATGTAAGCTTATAGTTACTTGTAGGCACGTCCTCCCTTGAAGCATAAAAAGGACAAATCCGACCAAACGCTAATTACGTCGAGAATTACGCTATCAATCTGCATTAAGAAGGGCAAGCAGTTGTTGTTTATATTGTTCTCATCAAACGTGAAGTAAATTCCATTGAGATGCTCCGTCTCCAGCGAGTGTACAGACAATATCCGTCCTCAGGCCGCCTCGTAATTATTTGTACGACCTTGACTTTGATGACTCACGCCGAACATCCACACGAAACGAAAACCAAGACTTGTCATAGAAACACATAGAATAACCGCTGTGGCTGTCGCGGCAGAAATGTTGGAAAACGCAATGCTTTTAATGAATTTTCAAGTCACATTAGATATCAAATTGATTTGTGTTACGCCTTCAGTCTTTGTCCATGAATGTACTTTCTCAATTGGCTATGCAAATTAAATTATTCAAATTATTGACCATTTTAAGAAACTAATACAGAAGTATTTTTGAGTTTTATTCATTATCCTCTGAGGATAAGTCTATTTTTAATATGTTTACTTTTGGTGTTTGGGACGTCATTAGAGCATGATGATATGACATAAAAAAAAACAAATGTCATTTGTAATTATTTTTTTACTAAGTAAGGAAAAGGATTCATACTCATACTGATGATATCACGGAAAAGTCATTTAAGCTCAAGGATTTTTATTGAATATCATTAAAAAATATAGACTTATTTACAAATCTGATAGAAATAGAAATTGTATTGTAGAGATTTCCGTTCATGACCGATTACCTGGAGATGGCTTTCTCAATTTATTTGATTCGTTCAAGCTTCCGGCCAAATAATACTTCTGTTGTCTAGAAGTGTTTGGAACAAAGCGTAAAGGCATAATAATTATACAAGCCCGTAGAATAGTGCTGCGAATTCGCGACGGCTTTTCGTATGCAAATCGGGTAATCCATTGACACTGGAATACATCATTGTCACCTTGATCTGATCTTGGCGTCTCGCCGTGTAAACCCGAGCCCGCAGCTTCGGGTAATCTGTTTATGACGACATCGCGGCACTAGCTGATCCGTGACGATGCCATTGTTCTGCTTCACAGTATTGTAAGTCAGTTCGGAAAAATCTGCTAGGAGACGCTTCGCTGGTTGAAATCAGTGCAGCCACTAACGCGTGGCAACTGCAAATATACGAGTTGGGATTTTGAAGGTTACAGAGTCGCGTCCGTCCTTGACGCTTTGTGTTAATCGCCTTTGAAGATTGTACAATTTACAGACAACTCAATAACGTTCAATGACACAATCGCTAAGACTATCGCAAACCCAAATAAGGACATTTATAAATTACTCGTGAAGAGTTGTGCACCAAATTTCAATGCTTTACCATTAGAAGAATAAAGACAGACCGAACATTGATATAAAGTTAACTCTATTTTATTAATTTGGATAAACTAACAATGTAAAATAAGTGGTTACAACGGCATTAAGTAACAATTAAGTATATTTTGATTACCACGAATTGGAAAAAAAATAAAATAAATTTTCCAGAGAAAGGTAACTTAAATAGCTTAAATAAAACTAATAAGATCAACTTTACAATAAGATGTCAATCTCAATCTTATCAACAATAAAACTAAACCAAAGAAATTCAACCTAAAGTTTCTATCGCACTATAGCAAGGAAATCTACAGTCCTAAAGCTCGGAATATTTAGATTGAATGAAATAAAAACAATCCTTGGTCTCGGCGTGTGGCGTTTGTTCGATTTATTACTATAATAAAAACATTATTGTAAAATGTGGATAACGAAGCTGGATGTACATAATTATTATATATTTTTTACGTTAAGTTGTCTGTTAAAGATACGTTAAACTTCTGTTTGTGTTGTTCCTAATTAAGAAAATAGAAAATAAATTGCTAGCGTAATTATCTAAAGATAGAAGCCAGCTTCACACACTAAGTTGTAATTAGCACGGAGTGACGTCACACGTAACTGTAATGGGCTATATCTTTGTCATTTTTGGTTTAATTTACAAATAAAAAAATACGTGTCCCTTATTTTTGAATAATCTAAAAGACGGACTAATTACATTTTTTAGGGCAACTAGCCTATTGAAAAACATGTCAAGTGACCCGACCATGTAACTAGGCATAATTAAACTATACGCACTAATAGGTCTGAGGCCTTGGCCAGCAGGCTACGTTGCCACCCTGGCTCCGCCATGGTGTCTGGCTGGCGAGGTGCCATGCGGCCAGCCTTGCTGCATTGCAGATCTCACCCCTACAGGTGAGCAGCCATAGCCAGAATAATAATAATAATAACTCCCACACAACACAATCACTTGACCTGGTCCCAAACTAGTATCGTAGTCTGGGATCCTGTGCTATGGTAACCAGGCTAAGACATTATAAACATCGAAAAACACCAAGCCTGAGGTCAGTTGTACAAATGCACGGCGTCCCCCACTGGGAATCGAACCCACGATCTCTTTCTTAGTAGCTAAGTGACTTAACGGCTCGACCAAAGAGGCAGTCAAGTCAGAAGGCCCTCTGACACAAATAGCTCAACCAACCAATATTACAACTTAGTGTGTGAAGCTAGCTTCTATCTTTAGATAATTACGCTAGCAATTTATTTTCTATTTTCTTAATTAGGGACAACACAAACAGAAGTTTAACGTATCTTTAACAGACAACTTAACGTTAAAAAAATATAATAATTATGTACATCCAGCTTCGTTATCCACATTTTACAATAATGTTTTTATTATAGTAATAAATCGAACAAACGCCACACGCCTAGACCAAGGATTGTTTTTATTTCATTCAATCTAAATATTCCGAGCTTTAGGACTGTAGATTTCCTTGCTATAGTGCGATAGAAACGTTATCTTCCGTCTTTTAGATTATTCAAAACTAAGGGACACGTATTTTTTTTATTTGTAAATTAGACCAAAAATTACAAAGATATAGCCCATTAAAGTTACGTGTGACGTCACGCCGTGCTGCATTTCTTAGCACGGAGTGACGTCACACGTAACTTTAATGGGCTATATCTTTGTTATTTTTTGTTTAATCGAAAAAAGAAAAAAATACGTGTCCAATTTTTTTTTATAATCTAAAATACGGACTAAATAGAATTTAACTATTTTGACCCTGGAAACTACCCTATTCCATTTACGCGTAGAATACTCCTGCCCGCGATGATTTGAAGTGGCAATGAAATGAAATCGTAAAAAAATAGTCGATCCTAGTCGACAACATACTGCTAAACGTGGTGCTACACTAGTGGGAATACGTTCCCTGTGGGTGTAGTGAAACCAAACCAAACCACAACAACAACAAACGAATGTTTTGAATTAGCAACGAACGGAATTCCCAAGCTACTAACCACATCTACATACTGGAAATACTAATTGCCGGAGTCAATCAATAATATACCCTGCGACTATGGGTGACTCAGGTTCGATGCCCAGTGATCTGGTTATGTAAGTACACTTTTGAAGATATTATAGTAGGAATATCACACGCTAACTGTGAAAGTACATGTTTTGTGCCTGTATGTCTGTATCTCAGAGAGAAGGCCTGTGCCTGTAGTGGAACGTATTTAGGCTGCTTACGAGAAATAGATAAATATTGCAATTGTATGTTGGTGACTTGGTGTGATCAGTTTCTATTAGTCCACGTCACTCCGGGTATCCATCACGCTTTCATCGGCACTCCGAATGTCGTAGAGATCTGCGCGAGTATGAGCACAGCCAGAGGTCAATATTTGAAACACTTGCCTCGACTGGTGACCTAGATTACTTCCTCAGACGGACCTGACACAAACAAGACAATCACTGTGGAACGTAACTCGATCGTATTGTACAACATGTCATGTGAAAAGTTTTCTGTCGCCGCCGTGGGCGATCGGTTGTTTCCGGACGACTTCGCGTCCATCCAGCCCAGTGGTTGCGCAGTCACTTCGAATATCTAATTATTTCGGCAGCGTTGCGCTTACTGAGTTTACCAACTGCAGGCTCTGCAACGTGTCGTAATATCGAGATTCTTGTCGTATCCTTTTTGTTACAGAACTGGTTCTTAGTTGTTGACAAGACGTTGGTCGAAGTAGCATGCATAAACTGTTGAACATTCTGGTTCAGATATACCTATTAGGGTTAAGGATAAGGGACCCTATTACTAAGACTCCACTGACTCTTCGTCTCCGTCCGTCCGTCTGACACGAGGCTGTATCTCATGAAATGAATCGTTGATATTTTTACAGAAGATGTATTTCTGTTGCCGCTACAACAAAAAAAAACTAACAACGGGTAGAGGGACGCTAGAAATGTTCAAATATTGTCTAGAAATGGTACGGAACCGTTCATGCGCTAATCCTAACACTCTTCGTTTATCTCGAAATGTTAATAGTGTCATGATTTTGATAAATTTGCGGCAGAGGTTCTATTTTATTTTAGGACGACCGGTAATTTATAAGATGTATTTAATATAATTTTTTACAACAGTTCATTATTTCAAAAGTGGCCATTTGAATAGAATTACATTTTTAACGGATTTGTCAAAAAATTGCGCCAAGACCAAAAGTTAACAGTTAAATTGCGAATGTTGGAAGTTATATAGGGATGTGAGATTTGGGAAGTGAATTGTGTTGTTCTTGATAATAGTTTGTGTTCCAAAGGGAATGAGCTCCCCATAAATTACCTAATTGTATCTATTTCATTCGCCTAACTGACATGCGTGGAACAATGGGCGCGGCAGAATGACAAAAACTTGTGTAATAACAACAAACAACGGACGTTCGGAGTAGTTCTCCTTAGTCTACGTATGAGCTCACAAGATTCACATAGATTTTCTGCTTCTTATCTTATCGGTTTATCAGCGGAGGCAATAAATAACCACGTGCTCTACCCTGTTCAACGTGGCTGGCGTGCGTTTGTCACACTTGTGCTGTCGGTAGCGCCGACATTTGACTACGGCCACGCTGACGGAGCGTTTGCAGACATTTAATTTTTCTCCGCAGCGGGGGTTTGAACCCGGGATCTCCCGCATAGTAGACGGTTGCGCTAGTCGCTGCGCAACTGAGGTCGTCGTTACTTTCATCTTGTAAATTTTGGAGCTATACAAAAAAGGCTTTTTGACATTAAAGCTGATTTGATCGTAGTTAATATTTTCCTCTTACAATACGACAACCATATAGCATTACAGCCGAAGGTCGTATCTCGTCATTAATAAATAATACAAACAAACGCCTACCTATGCATGACTAATGCAAAGCGATATTTGTACGTGTTAATTAACTATTCCCCTCAAGACAGATTTATGGGCACGCAACTACAACGGACATTTCTAATTACCGTTCAAACAGAAAGCCTGGCTTAAAAGCAAATGAAACGAAGATCAACAAATACGGAGCCGATTAATCAACGCGAGTGCGCCAGAAATACAGCCGAAATCAAACGCTAATCGTTCATCAATTTAACGCGTTCGCGAGAACGCATAAAAGCGCTCCAGCGAACAATGCCCCGGCTCTCCCGGAAGGGTCGGACAAAGCGGCCGGTGTTTTGGCACCGCGCCGTGTTTACCAAACAGTCGCAACTGACCGCGGCCGCCTGCTGATCGTCTGTCGACACGCCTGCTTAGCGCGTCAGCGACACGACTTTGAACTCGCCGTGATGACGCTCATTGCTCACCTCTGAGCGTCTACGACAATATTATTGTGGCGAGCACATGTTTAACTCTGCGCGCGCACTATAAACTCCCAACATTTCTACATCGCACAATCAAAGTGTTACAAATGACTTACGATTAATACAACGTCCAACGAACGACAGTTGGACCGACGGTCCTCAGGTATACGATCTGCCTGGCGGGAAATTTCCCATAGTGTATAAAGAGCGCGAGCACCCGCTCTTCCCGGTTCTAGTCAATAGGGACCACAAGAAATTATTACTTGCGTGTAACTAAACATTGTTCTGCCAAAAGTTGTAAACGCGTAACTACTGTTATGCGTTTATTAACTACCGCATATTAATTTATCTGGTCTCATTTGGCTTATACATATTATTAATTAAGTACCCATAATGTATGCTTCGGCTCAAATGTATTTTCTTACTTTTGCAACACCTACCCACAACATTGAAATTAAATAGTGAGACTCGTTGGGAGGCGTCGAAAGCCATGATACAGGTTCGCCTAGTATGGCTTTCGATGTGATAAGAGAATATTACAATGTTACATTCTATTCTATGTACTATTTAACATGCATATTTTTTGCTGTACAGACGTCCGTGACACAATAAAAATTTCTTATTTCTTATTTCCCTAAAATATTATGTACCTACGTTAATGATGGCTTTAACCTCAGAACACAAGTTCTGAGGCTTACTGTCTCAATAACGTTTGGTATCCATCTGAATCCTAGATCATTGCGTGAGCCATCGCCAATCCATTGTTTGTTGAAACTTTTAGTTACCCTGAAATTACCAACCCTTTTGTTCAATCTGGCAACTTTTCTACCATTAAGCCGTGTCATCTGCTTTCTTAAACTCAGCTGTGCTGTATCCGCCACTGAAGGAAAAACCTCTTCCTACGCCTTTGTTACTTCTCTATAGATTCAGTTACTGTTTTCAACACAGCAGAATCACATCACAATCGCACGTAGTCGTAAATACGCGTTTAATTAAACCGCCGTTTGTTTGTCGAGGCTTAACGGCTGTCGGCGCCTGTCCCGAGTGATCCCGCATCGATTCACATCTCGCGGCTAACGAGGGCACGCGGAAGGCGTGGTGCATGAAACGTCAGAAGGACAATATTACAATTAGGTACAATGAAATAAACATAAACATTTACATACAGGCACATACATATACATTGCTTCTGGCCCCACACTATGATACCCTGTGTCATGGGAACCAGAAACAGCGACATCTCAAACATCCACGACCTGGGTTTTTTTATGTCCCCAGCTGGGATTCGAACCAGGGACCTCTCGCATTATACCACACAGATCGTCATAGCATGAGTATAATATGAAAGCCTAAGTTTGCACCCCCCTCTTTCCCCCTTAAGGGATGATTTTAAAAAAACTATTTTACACGTATTTCATAATTTTAAATGAAGAACCTTCGTACCAAATTTCAATCGAATAACTTCAAAAACGGCAAAGTTTCATACTAACTTTGAACCCCCATTTTACCCCCTTAGGGGATGAAGTTTCAAAAATCCTTTCTTAATGCTCCCCTACGTTACAAAAGGAACCCCTGTGCAAAATTTCAAGTTTCTAACCCTTATAGTTTAGGCCCTGCGTTGATATGTCAGTCAGTCAGTCAGTCAGCTTCTCCTTTTATATATATAGACAACTCCATACAGTGGAGGACTTATGTAATTCCACCCCTGATACTTCTTGCCGATCCTTCATCGAGTGAAACTTCCCGTCTTACTGCCCAGTGCGCCCGCGGGTCGACGACCTATTCACTTCACTTCAGGACTGCTGAATGAATAACGGCACAAGATGCGGAGATAGTATTGTCAAGTTATAAATACGAAGATCGTGGCGCAGCATGGAGCGCGCGGCGAGGCCGGAAGACGCGTTCGTTCCATATTTGAATGCGGCCCGGAAATCAGACGTCCTGCTGCCTCGCGCCATCGCCCGTCGACGTTATGATGTGCCGACCGACATTTGAATTTAATTAACGCCCATAATAAACCGTTATGCAGGCCATGTAAGCGTGTATACACCGCTGTGCCGCTACATCATAATTTCGGGTGCGACGAGAAAGGCGGGGTGTAGTTGGCAGGACGCAGCGTGCAGTTCCACAACTTTCCACGGTTAGCGGAGAGTGATGGCCGGCACCCGCCTCAGCCTGCCGCTCGCTCGGAGCTGTCTCCTTTCACCGCTCGATGCGGCCTTGCGCGACCTTGCGTCCATGCCGGGATGTCGCCTCTTATGATGAACTGCTTCTCGACTAGAATTACTAGTTGTGCCCGGTCACGATTTGTTAGCCTAGAATTCGGACCAGTGTTTGCAGGGCATGGTTCACCGGTTAGATGTTTTGTTTTATACATATTTTATGTGTTCTGCAGTCTAATCATGATTGAGGGTGGGGCGCGACAGTTATACTAATGTATTTGTGGCTGTACTGTCTCGTCTCAAACTGCTTTCTATGCTACTGGTCGTTAATAAATGAGTGTATCCTGACTTGGATATAAATTGCGGAAATCTCACATCATACTTTGATAAAATTTCAGAATATTGTTAAATATATTTTGTTGGCTGGGGTCAGTTAACCAGAATTTATTAGAAACTAAATAACCTATAATACATACCCCTACCAAACTCGACTAGAGTGAAAGTTATAAAGACTTTTTTCGGTTTATAGTCATGAATTAAAATTTGGTTTATAATTTTTTTTAGCCAATAAATAAATTTATTTATTCAGAAGAAATAAAGCCCTCATCGTTTTCTTTTAAGATGCGATGCGAACAAATCAGCCAAATAATCAATACCTATAGTAGTCAACAGCAATGTTGGTCGCAAAGAAGTACGCAGTAACGACTTTGTGCACCCTTATAAAATCCCGGCCAACTGCGAGCTGGGCTAGCGCACCCTATATTTATTGTATACTACAGGGGAATGAATTCTAATCACAAGTTTGACAACTTCCCACTTAACTTCACACCTCACTTCTATTTTGGGTAATTGGTCGAAAAGTTCTTTTGAAGTGTCAACTGTGGCTATTTGCAGCCAAACTCCTTGCATAACAGCTCATATATCATGGAGCGGGACAATACGGCTCAAATATGACTTTACTTCCGAATAGCGTTCAGATCAAGTAGTGAAGTTAGCACTGGCCCGACCGCCGACATTTCCTAATAAACAATATAAAAAAGCGCGACTTCGCACACGATTACGAGTGCGGTGATGTCAGAACATTAGGAGCAACTCATGAAAACGACAGCACAATGCGGCGTGTTTTTGCTCTTCCCAGTAAGAAATTTGCGGGGTTATTCATTTTCATTTGGGGATTGGTGACGCCCCGTGTTACTAATCGCCGTTTTCAGATTCTGGATCAGTTTTGCAAAAAAATATATAGTGACGTCACCAAGCGATGCTGAAGCCCGCGCTCGCGACCCGAGCGAGTGGGTTTTCGATGACTTCACACTGAAATCATCCCGCTAAACATAATAACATCATGCAATGAGTGATGTGCGGCATTTCGACCAACACTAACATAATCAGCATCTGTTTGCGGCTCGCCGGTAGATTGAATCACGGCTATTTCTTGCAAACACAAAGTAGGGTTACAACGGCTGCGGCGTTTAACGTGAGCAGTTGAGCACTTATAATCTTTGCTAAGGTTGACTTCTCTTAACTGTAATTTCGTTTTCCGATGTTAATTCTATCTTTTAATTACTTTTAGAAGTATGATGACATCTACGTAAATGATGTCAATGTAGTTTTATTTCAACAAATCGTGGTTTGTAGCTAGCAAAAATTTTTATTCACAATACCATGTTTGATCATTACGCTGTTCACTTCATATTCGGAAGTTAACGAATATACTCAGTTCTTGGATGTTTACTCATGATTGTGATGTCGCTGTTTCTGGTTCCCACGACACAGGGTATCCTAGTGTGGAGCCTGAAGCAATGTGCATGCATGTATGTAAATGTTTATATTTATGCTTTAAATCTGCAATAAATCTGCATTTTCTCAATAAACCCCTTTAAAGCAATGATCCAATATCATCATATTTCAATCTCGATCAATTGAAATATATTTTATAAACATCAATACGTAGGTATAATATATATTTCATCAATTGCGATTAAACTAACATTACAAATTGTATAACAAGGGTTATTATTTCAAACAAAATCTGAATCGTATAGTGAAGATAGCTGAACACTAGCCATTTTTGTCATCTAAATAATCTTGTGTGATGGTAGGTTACGAATTTCTTTAACCGCGCCTCTGGTAAATGTCTATCAGCCTCGAAAATGATGTAGTAATCCTTGGCAGTCTAAATCTTAAGAATGTTTATATTTGTGGAAGTTACTGATCAACAAAAGATAAATATTTTTTTACATAGCCTCTTTTGTATCCCACTGCTGAGCAAAGGCCTCCCCTCCTGCTTTCCATCTCTCTCTGTCTCCAGCCACCTCACACCATCCCGGCAAGAATGCATTTAGGTCCTCCCGCCATCTTCGCCTTGGTCTGCCGCGACGTCGGTGTCCATTCTGCGGAACCCACACGGTCGCAATGTTGGCCCACCTATCTGCGCTCACACGGCAGACGTGGCCAGCCCAGTCCCACTTTAACCTGGCGGTTGCAACCCCAACATCTGCAATTTTAGATTTTGAGCGCAACGTCGTGTTTCTAATACGGTCTATTTTTTTTCACACCCAAAATACTGCGCTCCATTGCCCGCTGGCAAACTTTGAGTATGGACTTCTGGTTTGGACATCTATCATAACAAAATATCTAATTTCTTATATTTTAAATATATTGACTAGCAACTCACAACTCTCAACGAGCCAGATGGCACGCACTCGGGTATAACAACTATCGAGTTGAAAGAGTCTGTGAGAGATACAATTACAATTTGACGCGTCAGTTATAGATTTAGCGCTTTGAAGCAATTTGCATCTTGTCACTATGTGGTCGAGATCCACTTCATGTCTGGTGTAGTTAGCGACACAGCTGCCGGTCGCATCTGGCGGGACAGGCCTTGCCCCAGTTGATGCGAAGGCCGCCCGTGTGCGCCACGGACGAACTTACGACGGACGAATGCGTGCACACACACTACATTGACTGGTCTTCACTATAAAAAAAAAGAATCTTTCAGATATTTGTTGCAAATGCAGTGTGTTATTTAAATCACTGGACAACTTCATTATGTTATACTTATTAGTTAAGATAAGGTTGTAGTTAGTTATTTAAGCAGGTGAAAGCTGAAAACGCACATTCTGAACACACACCTTTTGTTGCCAACTTTAGGTACTGTAGTTTCTTGCTAGAAATCATAAATCAGAAATTTATTTTTGACTTTATTGCTGTTTGTTGAATGTCAATGTACAAAATGCTTATGTTAGCCGCTGCCTTGGGGCCGAATGTAGTGAAGAAAAAGGCAGCGAAAAAAAACTCTACTCTGACCTTCTTTTCTCAAATTAGTAAGTAACAGTTTCGATTTTCAGCTGTATCGTTGGTCGCAATAAACGCATTTTTACTTTGTTTTTAATTTTTCTTTTTGCCGCTAGAGCAACAAAGCAATCAAATTAATATCGAAAAGTAACCCGTTTTGGCTCTAAGGCGGTAGCTGTTAACGATTAAAGCAATCGATAACTACAGAATAGTTTGTTTCCTGTCAATAAAGTTAACACGCCTGTGCTGTTGTATGTACATGTCAATGAAATTAACTTGCTGCACGTGACTGATGAACTCGCGGTGAAATGTATGTGTGCTCGCGCTTTATTGGATCAGCGGTACACGCTCATTTATGTAATTCTTTCTAATTGACGTAATGACCGGCGGACGGCACGCTGTCCTTCGTTGTAAGCCTGTGGCCCCTAGGGTTAATACTTTTGTGATGACACGACTACCGCTTCATCTGCCCTTGGTTTAATATACATATATATTTTTTTATTTTAATACAAAACCCACCGCACAAGTTAACTTATAAAGTAGGTATGATTGTGTTAAAATATCCAAACATAAGCCACTTAAGGGCTTACATTATATTAACTTAGCTAGTAGACAGGAACAAAGGTAAACTTACATAATTTAAGTTATAAAAACAAATTTTATAACATAACATTTACATACATGCACAAACATTGCTGCTGGGCTTTTTTTTTTTTTTTTTTTTTTTTTTTTTTCACGCTGGTAAAATGCGTTACGCATCTCCTCCCGTCGGGGGACGGAAGGAGTATGTGGGACTCCCCGGGAAAGTGGTTCCCGGTATACTCACTAAACAACCCAGCGGCACTCCCTCTTCGCCTTGGTGGCGGGGTTCTGGGAATCTGGCACTTCTTCCAGTCCCCCGCCGGTGATTGCCCGCCTAGACACGGCGGGCCTCTCGCGCCCCTCCCTTCACGGGGAGGGGCCCGGGGACGACCGGGAGTGCTCGGTCGTCCCCATACGGCGCGGTGATGAGCATTGCAATGCGGACGAGGGCGCCCCCGCACCTGTCGCCCGCTGCTCATCACCATGGGGCGAGAGGGGGCGGTTGCGAATCCGCCCTCTCCTGCCCCTCCTTCGTTGGCGGAGCGGCGGCGCGAGAGGATCGTTCTCCCGCGCGCGCTCCGCCTCCTCCTTCTGTGCCATCACGTCCTCACAGAAGGAGGCGACCGCCGTCCACGCCTCCTCGCTCCCCAGCATGGCATTTACCACGCCGGGAAGCGAGAGGTCCGGCCCAACCACGGCGACAAGACTGCGGCGCCGCTCGCACAGCGACGGGCACACCTCAAGGGTGTGCTGCGCCGTGTCGTCAGCCGCGCCGCAGCCGTGGCACCCCGGGTTCTCCTCTCTCCCGATCCGGTGCAGGTACGATCCGAAGCATCTGTGCCCGGACAGCACCTGCACCAGTCTGAAAGAGAGGAAACCGTGCGAGCGCTCGAGCCAGTCTTGCAGGACCGGCCCGAGCGCGTCCAGGGTTCGGCGGCCGAAGGCTGCGGTGGCGAGGTCCGCCGTCCAGTGATGGACTATTGCCTCCCTCGCCTCCCGCCGAACGGCCGCCCGTACCTCAGGGGTGGGGCGCTCCCCGAGCGCCTTTCGCCCCGCCGTCCATTCGTACACTCTGGCGAGCACCCACGCCTCTAGCTCCCAAGGCGGGGTGCCCGCCAGAGCGCACGCGGCCGCGAACCCAACCGTCCGGTAGGTTCGCGCCACCCTCTGGGCGATGGCCCTTTGAGGCGTCCGAAGGGCGGTGGCATTCTCTCTCCTTTGGAGGGAGTCCGCCCAGATGGGCGCCCCGTACAGGGCCATGCTCTTCAGTATGCCGGCGTACAGCCGCCGGCATCACCCGCTCGGCCCTCCCAGATTCGGCATGAGCCATGAGAGGGCCCTCGCCGCCTTCAGCAGGCGCGACGACAGTCCGCTGAAGTGCGGACCGAAGCGCCACCTGCTGTCCAGCGTCAGGCCCAGATACTTCATCTGGGCCTTCACCTCAATCCTGACGCCCTCAACAAAGATATGGGCGTCAGGCGGGGGGCGCTGCCTAGGACCGTGAAAGAACACGGCCTCGGTCTTGTGCAGCGCCACCCTCAGCCCTAGGCGGCGGATCCTCCCGGCGGTTAAGGATCCGCCCGCCGAGGCCAGACTGGCCGCCTCCCTGAAGCTTCCTCCCCGGGGCGGTGAGGAGAGTGTCATCTGCGTAGCAGATGACACTCGTGCCCCGGAGGAGGGCTCCCCGCAACAGCCAGTCGAACCCGATGTTCCAGAGAAGGGGCCCTAAGACCGACCCCTGCGGAACACCGGATTCGACGCCGTATCGCCGGAGCCGGCCAGTCTTGTCTACGAGGAGGACCACTGTCCTCCAGGTAGTCCGCCAGAAGGCCCCGCAAATACCGAGGCACTCCGTGAAAACGGAGTGCCTCGAGGATGGTGGAGTGGGGAACGGAGTTGAAAGCGTTGGCTATGTCGAAGGACACAGCCAACACTCCGTCCCCAGCGTCCACGGCCTCCTTCACCTGACCCTTTAGCAGGGCCAGGGCGTCCACTGTCGAACGCCCAGTCCGGAAACCAAACTGAGCGTCCGACAGGTCCGGCCCGACCGCCCGCAGGTGGTCTTTAAGGCGGGCGGCGATGATCCCCTCGAACGTCTTACCGACCTCATCGAGCAGAACGATGGGCCGGTATGCCGAGGGGGAATCGGCCGGGCGCCCTTCCTTACGGAGGAGGCACAACTGCCCCTCCTTCCATGGTTTCGGGAATCTCCCGACGCAAGACACGCGTCGAAGAGATCCCGAAATCTGCCCACCATCCGGGTGGCGGCTATTGCTACCACCCTCGCGGGGACGCCATCTGGCCCGGGGGCCGTCTTCTTTGCGCGGAGGCGAAGCGCCACCGCGCGAAACTCGGCCTCCGTGAGAGGAGGCACCACCTCCTCCTCCTCCTCCTCCTCCTCCTCCTGAGCGGCGGCCCGAGGAGGACCCATCGCTGGTGGGGTGAAGTTGGCCCTGTTTGGAAACAGGGACCGGACCACCCCGTCCAGCAATGCCGGCTCGAGGGTCTCCGACAACGGGGGGCCAAAGGGGCGCAGTTTGTTCCGCGCCGCCTTATATGGCCTCCCGAAAGGGTCTTTGTCGAGACCCTCCAGCAGCTCGTCTCGCGACGAGTCCTGCGCGGCGAATATCGCAGACCTGAGGGCCACCTTCGCCGCCTCCACGTACAGCTCGTAGAGGCGGTCCTCGTTGGCCTGGTCGCGTATTCGCCGCCGCCGGCTTCTGGTGTACTCCCGTCGGGCCGCCACACAGTCAGCCCGGAGGCCCGCCAACTCCTCCGACCACCAATAGACGGCGCGCCGGGGGGGCCGTCGACGAGACCTAGGCATGCTTGAGTTGCACACCTCGGTCAACGACCCCCTCAGCTGGGCCGCAGCGGCGTCCACGTCCAGGACATTTAAGGCCGGCGAAAGCCAGTCCTGGACGAAGGCCGCCTCCTTGGCCGCCTCCCTGTCCAGGTGGACGAGAGCCCACCGAGGGAATGGGGATTGGCCCGGTGGGGCCACTCCCTGGGGGCTCTGGGTGGAGATCTCGAACCGCACGTAGCGGTGGTCTGAGAAAGTCTCCACCATGTCCACCCGCCAGTTGTCCACACGGGCAGCTAGTGCGGGCGAGGCAAAGGTGAGGTCCACGATTGACCCACCCTGCCGTCGCACGCACGTGTGGACACTCCCTCTGTTTAGGAGGGAGAGACCGGAGGAGGCAGCCCACAGCTCCAGCTCCCGCCCGCGCGCGTCTGTGGCCGGGTTGCCCCACGCCACCGACTTGGCGTTCAGGTCTCCCAGAACGCAGACCTGACGCGACCCAGCCCTGCCGACGAAAGAGGCGAGGACTCCGAGGAAATCCTCGAAGTCCGACAGTGAGCGGTTTGGGGAGAAATATACGCCCACAAAGGCTATCTCTCCCCACGCGGCGGCCACGTATCCCGGTCCCCTCTCTAAGAGCGAGAGGGGAGGGGAGTCCGTGGAAGACCGCGCCACAAGCGCCCCCAAGCCGTCCCTATCTCCTAGCCAGCGGCCAGGGACGGAGTACGGCTCGGCGACAACCGCCACGTCCACCAACCACTCGGCCATGACCTGCACCAGCAGGTCCTGGGCCACTCGGCAGTGGTTGATGTTCGCCTGTAAAATGCGATGGACCTCCCCCATTACTGGTCCATCGCATTTCCCTCGTCGGCCGGCGGTGTCGGACCCTCGGCGGGCTCGACAGCGGCGGCGGCGGCAGCAGGCCGGACTGGCACCTGCTTTCGGCCCTTCTTTGGTGGAGGATTGCACTTCCTCCCCGCCATCACGTGGTCGGCCGGGCGGCCGCTGGCGGAGCAGACAGCGCAGCGCGGCGAGGCCACGCTGCAGGCCTTCGCCTTGTGCCCCACCTCCCCGCAGCGGTAGCAGAGCTCTGACCTGTCTACACTGGATGGGCACAGAGCTCTAGTGTGTCCAAGTCCGAGGCACTTGAAGCAGCGGAAAGGCACGTCTTCAAGTGCCCGGACCACCGACGCTCCGAACCCTACGGGGAGCCGCCCCTTGGCCAGGACAGCCTTCGCCGCCGCGACTGGGCACTCCACACGTATAGCGCCCAGTCCGCCGCGGCCGGGTCTGATGACCCGGCCCAGCACCGCCGCCACCTCGCAGCCTCCTGCAGCTGCGACCGCCGCCACGACCTCCTCTTTGGTGACCGAGTCATCGAGGCCGGTCACCTCCAAGGACGCCGTCTTCGCCGGCCTGACCACCTTGGCCACGTCCGCTATGACCTCTTGCAACTATGTTGCAAAGAGGCCAGCGTTTTCGTCGCGGTTGGCCCCCGGGAACTCGAACAGTCGAGCCCAGTGGGTCAGGCGGCACGTCACCGGCCCAATTCCCAGCGCAGCTGGGTCGACGTTGGTACGAGCCCGTTTCAAAACGGACTCGTATGTCTCGCCCTTCTCCGCGGCCTCCGCAGTGAGCGTCACTACGACGGCCGCGGTTTTGGGAGGAACGAGTTTCCTCCCTGCTGGCTTGGGGGCCGATTTCTTGCCCCTGCCTTTCCCCTGTCCCTTGCCCGTCGATTTCGACGGGCCGGGAGGGGTTTTGGCAGAGGGGGTGACGGCCGACACCGCCTTTTTGGCGCCTCTCTTCTTCCTCCTGACCACCTCAGCCCACGACTCGTTGGACGGGGTGGTGGAGGGAAGGAGGGCGTCATCCCTCAGGTTCAGCCTCCCGTTCTGCCACTGGTGCCGGAGGGGTCGCCGACGACTTTTTCCCCTTGCCCTTGCCCTTTGAGGGCCTCGGGGTCGCGGGAGGAGCCATCGAAGCTTGGGCTGGGGCCGGGACAGGCGCAGACTTGTCCGCTGCAAGTGGCGGCCGGACACGCCTCTCAGGCAGGAGCCTGTCCTCGATGACCGCTATGCAGGCCCTGGTAAAAGCCCTCTCCTCCATCACCACCTTTCGGATGATGTCTTCGAAATTGGAGGAGGAGAGGTCCACCGCCGGTGCTGCCGGTGAGGCCCGAACGGGCTGCGCCGTGGCTTCAGCGAGCTTCTTGTGAAGCTCGCTGACCTCCTTCTGCAGGCGGTTGACCCTTGCCTGCAGTTGCCCGACCTCGTCAGTAGACGTGCGCTGCGCCAGTTCGCATACTATGTCGCGCATGCTGGCGGCGCGACATTTGAGGGCCTTTTGAAATGTCCCCTTCAGGTTGGAGGACTTTGAGGCGACCCTTACGATCTCCTCTTGGTCCTCTTGGGCCATCTTTGCCAGCTCCGCCAAGGAGTAGTCAGCGTATAAGACGACTGATGCGCCGTAGCCTGCCTTGGCCCTTCGGGCGCGCACCTGCTTCTCCTTGGCGGCGACCTGCTCTTCGAGCTCCATCTCGAGCTGTGCCCTGTTTGCCGCCTCGAGATGGCGCTGGGCCTCCTTCAGACCCACCTCGTGGCCTTTGCTAACCGCGGCGGGGGTGGACGACTTTTTAGTCTTCCCTTTTTTTCTGGGCCCACTTTTGGCCGAGTCGGAGGAGCCCTCCGAACTCTGCCTCAAGAAGGCCCTCTTGTTGGCCCGTCGGCCCGACGGCTCCGCCGCAGAGGCATTACCGTCGGTGTCCGACAGGTCCACGTCCACCAAGCTGGCCGCAGATGCTGCGCGGCTAGCCTCTGACACCTCGGCGTCGTCAGGGTTGGCCCTGAGAAGGGCCGTTTGAGATGCGAAACGCCCGGAGGTGTCTCGCAGCGGTTTATCCGTTTTCGTGCCATGGTCGTTGGAGTGCAGGGAACTCCTCGTAGCCCGCTTACCCTCCGTCGTCTTGTTCCTATCGCTTGCATCGGAGTCCGTGTTTTTGCGTTGGTCGTCAGTGTGAGGACGAGCGGTCTGCCCATCCTGAAAGCATTTGTTGCCTCTCCCGTATACAGCGAGGCAGCTCTCGGCCGAAGCGGAGAGATGGGCTTCCCCCTTTCGGGGACCCATCCGGGAAGTAGATTCTTTTTCTGTATTTGACATTTGCTTTTTTGCACTCCTTAGGGTGGAGTGCAAACCCGTCACGACACGCCCGCTCGATGGCGGACGGATAAGGACGCCCTCGCGACTGGTCATCCACCAGCCATGCATCCCTTCGCCGGGCGTCAAAACTTGGGATTGAGGATTTTTATAGAGGTTGTCTCCTCGCAGCCCGAAGGCCCCTCAGTCCCACTCAGTGTGGGATTCCGGGTTTGCCGACGGCCCGGTAGCTGCGCAAGGGCATATACCGAGCCCGCCGCCAAGTGCGGAGCCCAAATTGGACCCCGCCGGACATACAGCAGCAGACTGCCACTGGACATCCTCCTCCTTCCCTGGTTTTGGTCCGCGCCGGCCGAAGCCGGTACCCCCCATATCTGGGGGGCGTTCCCCTATCCGCCACCGGGGGACGCGTCCGATGGGAGACCAAAAACTCCACACGGAATTGCTGCTGGCCCTATACTAGGATACCCTAAGTCGTGGGAACCAGAGACAGCGACTTCACAAATATTGTAAACATCCAAGATCTGGGTTTTTTTTGTCCCCAACCGGGATTGGAACCCGGGACCTCTTGCATGGTAGTTAGATGTGCTAACCGCTGCGCCACAGAGGTCGTTATAGTATGACCATTGACCAGGATTCCAAGGGAAAGATATCGCTGACAACCGCGGGCACTCATTATATCATTCAACATCGTATCGCACGTAATGTGACGTCCTAACTCACTTTTGATCTGACGTAAGTGATACTGAGTGCGTATACTGAGTTTTGTCATTCACTTTCAATAGCGAGAGCGTTTGCGATTTGCATAGGAGTGACAGAGCGCGCCATCGAGTTATCTCTTTGTCACTCCTATGCAAATCGCAAACGCTCTCACTATCGAGAGCGAATGAAACAACTCAGTATACGCACTCTGAGTGCGTATACTGAGTTTTGTCGTTCACTTTCGATAGCGAGAGCGTTTGCGTTTTGCATAGGAGTGACAAAGCGCGCCATCTATTTGTCTCTTTGTTACTCCTATGCAAATCGCAAACGCTCTCACTATCGAGAGTGAATGAAAAAACTCAGTATAAGCACTCAGGTGTAGGACGGCGTCTGCTTAAGGTGGTGCTGAGAAAATATCCGCAGATGTTGTAGTGCTGTAGGTTCTGGAGGTCCTTGATGTAGATTAATAAAAGTGTGGTTTTCTTTCGACGATCAGTTATGAAAATTGTAGGAAAGTGATGATGAACAGAAAATAGATCAGATAATCCACAAGTAAATTTGTCAGAATTCAGAGGTGAAGTAGGAATGGATGTCAAAACAATCTAGATAATAATATGGGTGGTATGAGTGATTTAATAATGATAGACAGAATTTTAGAAGAATTTTTTACGTAATATAGGCATTCTCTTAGCCCAGTCCTACGAAAAATATAGACCGTACGTTGGTGGTAAAGAGTGTTATGTTATGTTATGAACGGGTGCCGTCCGTGTGTCTGGCCGCAGCATTGGTGTTTTATTACCTTTTAAGAATATTAAATAATGTTTGACTTTGCAAGTATTGATTGCACTCATGGGTCTTGAGGTTCTTGGTAGATGAACATTCATACCTAATTTGTATTAGCTTTAAGGTGATTTGAGAAAAGATGATCAGAGTGGAGTTTTTTTTTCGCTGCCTTTTTCTCCACTACACACGGCCCCAAGGCAGCGGCTAACATTATCCATAAGTGTATGTGAATTGACATTCAACAAACAGAATGTGAATTCTTCACGTTGAAATAAATTTGTGATTTGTATTATTTGTCGACAGAGAGGAGGTCCGCAACCACGCGGTGCAGTGGCACGCGCAGTTTTCGTTCGTGTGCAAAATGTACGCCAACGCCAACACCGGCGTGCTCGAGCAGGCGCTCATGCGGGTCTCCGTGCGCAAGGAATGCAAAGGTAATGGCCGACCGTCGCTTACGGCTCTAGGATTCATCATCAACCCATTATGTCCTCCAGAGGGGCACGGGTCTCTTCTCTGAAAAAGGTATAGGCCATACTCCACCACGGGGGCCTAGTTCGGATTGGTGGAGGCTTGTAAGACTAGTGGCCGGTCTTACTGTCAGAAGTTTTCAAGTCTAAGGCCTCTGACTTGGCTTAACGACTGCCATCTATCGACGGCTGCCGGCACTAAATGCTTAACGTGTCTCGCGAAGCACGGAACCGCTCGGAAAAATGCCACTGGCGTATCTAGAGTATAAAAAGGGTTTTCCAGAAATAATGATTTTGTTCATTGACATTCTTCAATCAGGATTCAATTGATTTACGTTAAAATACCTATATATCTATCTTCAGATGATATCTTCATTCAGTTTTAGTTTGGTTGTGAACAAATTAACTTATTTTGGGCATTTTTTTTATTTGTTTTGGGGTTCGGAGCCATTAAAAGGTTATCTGTCATAATTACAACTATCAATTATGTGTTTTACATGACACGTGTAGTTTTGTCAAAAAGACGGATCCTGTTAAATCAACGGGTGGTCAATGATAATCCTATCCTCTCTCTTTTGCTTAAAAGAGCCTGCAAGGGAACAGCCACTGCGCGCTAAATATTAACTCGGTCTGACATTCGCCGTTGGGTTGCAGGCGGACGCTCGTACCAGAAGCTGGGGTTCTGCAACGTGAACCTGGCGGAGCTGGCGGGCGCGGGCGAGACGTCGCGCCGCTGCCTGCTGGAGGGCTACGACCAGCGGCGGCGGCCCGACAACTCCGTGCTGCGGCTCACTGTGCGCATGAGCATGATCTCAGGGGATCCGCTCTTCAAAGTGTAGGGGTTTTTTTTATATACAAACAAGCATTTACATACAGGCACATTGCTTCTGGCCCCACACTAGAATCCTGCGTCGTGGGAACCAGAAATAGCGACTTCACAAATATGTAAACATCCAAGACCTGGGTTTCTTTTTTTTCTTTGTCCCCAGCCGGGATTCGAACCCGGGACCTCTCGCATGGTAGGCAGATGCGCAAAAAAAAAAAGAAAGAAAGGTCCCCAGGTCTTGGATGTTTACTGATGTCGCTGTTTCTGGTTCCCACGACACAAGGTATTCTAGTGTGGGGCCAGGAGCAATGCATGTAGGCCATAGGCCATAAGCTTTGATTGTATGTTGACGTCTTTGGAGAAACATTATTTCCATAACGCATTGACTCTGAGTGGTTCTGTAATCGCGACATAAGCCATTACAAGTTAAAAAAGTTTTAATTTTTCGTTATATATTTTTCATTCGCCCTCTACTTAACTTTCGGACCCTCATATTCAGAGTTTATACTCGGGACTCACTTATGTCAAGAATAAGCAAGAAACTCGTGCCTTTACCGCCACCGTCACTTGCTTAATTTCCAGGCCCGAACGCAAGCAGGACGTGGCGGAGGCGGCGGCTGCGACCGACGGCTCCGCGGACACCGGGGCGGGGGCGGGGGCGGCGGCGGCGACGGCGACGGCGGCGGGGGTGGGCGCGGGGCCGGGGCCGGCGGCTGCGCCCGACGACGACTGCGGCTCCTCCACCGCCTCGTCGGGCTTCGGCAGCCTTACCAAGAAGAAGTCCCCCTATGGTGAGTTAAAATTGTGATTTCCGCATTATACATTGTCTTACGGATACACTTACTTGAATTCTGTCCGAAAAATCCGACCGGGTTTCGCTCTAATTCGCAGAGTTTAATCATGGTGAGCAGAGACGGAACCTGAATGAATCTGTGACAGAATATAAGTAAGTGTATCCGTAAAAAAAATCTGTAATGTGTAGTGCTTACGAAAGTTGCACTTTCCAAAACATTCAATAATATTAATTGACCAGCGACCAGCGAGCTGGATGCAAGCCGCTTCCAACCGGTCTTTTTGGAAATCTATGGAGGAGGCCTATGTCCAGCAGTGGACTTCTTGTGGCTGAATGATGATGATGAATATTAATTACGAACTTAATACTCTGTGACACCTTTTTACGATGCAGAAGATTATTATTATACTATTTATATTCTGCTAAGCCTCCACTAGCTAGATCGCCTTTTCTCTTCAGTGTCCAGGCTACTGATAGAATGGTGGTAAATCTAGTTGCGTGTTTAGCAGATGCAGCGCTGGCGCAGCCGCTGTCGTCGCTGCCGCCGTGCGAGCCGCCGGCCGACGACGAGCCGTCCGCCGACGTCACCGACCATCCCGGTGAGCAACAAACCGATGAGTCTTACGACCACCCACTAAGGGCAACAAGCAACAACAACACTGCAAGACTGACTGTTTAGCAGTGCCCTTACAGGGTATCATGCACTTACCTACAAGATAGGTTTTTTTTTTATTATTATAAAATGAAACCTGACCATTCTGATAATAATTATTATACTTTATTGTACAATACCATTGATTATACGCCGATATTATAGGTCGCGCTACTTAGTTCACGGTGATTTCATAACGAAACTGTAAAGGTTGTCTGACTTTCGATTGTTGAAACTATCGGAATTCTTTATTTACTTTTAATTAGAATAATGTAGGCTCTATTGACTATGTAACGTGTAATTTACTTATTAGTGCTTAGACGTTACATCCTGTATTACTATCAGAAAGTAGCGGTAGAATGTTGAGTGTAATGATTGTAAACATGAATGTGGCAGGGTTCGGCGTGACGTCATGCGCGGCGTGCCAGCAGCCCACGCACTCGCGCAACTCCTCCAACACCTCCGGCGACATGAGCAGTAAGGTGAGCACACCACTCCCCGCTCCACTGCACTTGCCCGGCTACTGACCTCGTCAGTTCTCTTGGTCTTCCGGTGGGAAAAATGTGATTTAAGGTTTACTGGGCTAGAGTTCTCTGACCTCTGAGGAGCCTAATGCTTGCAGACCTACGTCCGCCGCTACAAACTTTACATTCTAAAGGTTACCAATTGCTATGCGGGGGTTATGGAGGCTATGCGGTGTCAAGGTGCAAGGAGATGCACTTGCACACCCTTTCTAGAATAACAAAAATGTTATTTTAAAAGTTAATGTTTGAATGTAAACTGAATGTGTTCAGCTTTCTCTACATCCTGTCAATAATTTTAACTCTATTCACTCTACCTTTACTCTGTTTTCCTGTGAACACTCAATAGTTGATTCTGTAGTTAATAATAATGTGTAGATGCAGATGCACCTCCCTGAAATTAACCTTGACGGAGCCCATGGAGAAATGGGAAATGGGCTGGCAACATTGGTAAATGACAATCAGTGTCGCGTCAATTGCGCACTCTTCCGCTAAAAAAATGCGTAGCTGTAACTATGTCTGGCAGCAAACTACCTTCAGCCCCAGTAATAAACAAATGTGTGTTTGTGAGATCTAAATGTAAGGAACCACTGACTGGAGTCTAGTCATTCAGAGCGTGAATGCTCACGAAATTCAGGCTTCACGCCTACAACCCAAAACATACATCTACACTAACCTACGTGTGTATCACCGGCGAGCGAGTAAAAATTGTGTTTTTTGTGTGTAATAATCCGTAACGAATGAGTAAACTGTGCGTTCCAGGCTTCGGGCTATGGCAGTAGCGCGTCGGCGCAGTCGCAACACTCGCGGCAGAGCTCCGACGGGGACTCCACCGACGCGCGCGCACACCACCACAGGTAGGTGTCACACTCATGTCTTCTTCGGAGCTCAAACTCCTAGGGAAGCATAGTGCCTCTAATACTGATTGCCAGAAACGCCCGTTAAATACATGATGTAACACCGGTTAATTAAATGCCATTTAGAGCTACGTAGCTTGCTGTAACTTGTATGTTTATAGGTACTAAATTCATTGGTAGAAAAGCGTTGGCAACATTGCAAAAATATGGACGTCGTCACTGTGTTCAATAATTGTATTCTGTGGCTCTTGATGCCGGCGACGGTATACCTCTGCACCACTATTAATGTAGCCATGGAATTTACACTTTGAAATGGACTTAAAAATATGTAATGATTTTACTCTTATCTCGGTTGCACTGTATGTTCGTCGTCGAGTGACGTTTCGGCATTTGCTATTCTTCGAAGTAATGATATAAACAATCAAGGGAGGCGAGGGAGCCAGCTGGAGGCGTCTACTTGTAGGTACAATGTCTTTGATAATGTTGATAAGAATGTTAATTTAGTTAAGACAATGATCAAATTGGCGAAAAAGTTAGAAACTATTTCGGTGATTTTTGTAATTAATTTTATTTCTATATTACTGTACTTAAGATTACCGACAATTTCTTCAATTATTATTTTTATTATTTTTGTTTTTTTTATTATGTTTTTTTTTCTATCCACTTTTGTTACATAAACTCCAAAAGAACCCCCAAGGTATGCGGTACTCGACGGCGCATGTCAGAGAGCCTGCCTCACACACTTCCGTATTAACCACCCGTGTTACGCTTCCGTAACTAACTCGCGCACTCGACGCTGGCGGCGGCCGCGTATAGCTTGTATTAATCCGTATCACTGTTTCTGCCGCCGTGCGCCCCAAGCGTGTGTAGCGCCACGCTGACGCGGCTGGACTCGAGCGGCGGCTCCGCCTCCGTGTACCTCACCCCCGACTGCACCCTCACCCCCGACGTGGTCCCGCGGCTGACGTCCCCACCCGCGCCCCCACCCGACCGTACGTTCGCCATGCCGACGTACTTCGACAAGAAGAAGAAGTCCGCGGCCGAGCGCCTGAGCGCCGCCGTGCAGCCGCTGACCAACTTCCACGTGTTCAAGCAGAAGTCGCTCAACACGATCCCCGCGCTGCTGGAGCGGCACCGCAAGAGCGAGGAGCTGTTCACCAACTTCCCCTTCCTCACGCCGCTGGCCAACAGGAAGAGCTCGCTGGTGTCCGCGGCGCGGCTCGCGGCCGAGGACGAGTTCTTGCCGGCCGACGCCGAGGCCGAGGCCGAGGCCGGGGGCGCGCTCCCGCGCACGTCCACGCCGAAAGAAACCACGTCGCTGCGGCACAGCTACTCGGCGCACGCCAGGTGAGGCCGCGCGCCCGTCCGCCTCGCTTCACGCTGACTACTAACTACCGGTTGTGGGGTTCTTTTCGTGCGCTATCCTCTCTGTTTGGACTGCTTTCCCGTTTCTGTTTTTCTTTTCGTCTTGGTTTTTTTTTTTTGTTTTCTGTTTATTGTTTTTTTTTTTTTTTTTTGTTTTGTTTGGTTTTTATTTTGTATTTAGTTTTATTTCGTATTTAAGAATAAGCATTCGCATTAAGATTAGTATGTACGTTAAGTTATATTTTATTTGCAGGCAATCAATGTTCTTAGCTTTAATTACTTTTCAGAATAATCTTGTAAATCAGTTTAGGTTATGGCTTGAGCTTCACAAACAAATTCATCTTTTTGTCGTCCACGGTTTCGAACTGATTCGACGTTAACAGAAGGAATGTTTCGTTTACCTTCTATCACATGAGTGAAATTTGTGTTACGAAAAAAATGTAACAGCTAGTGGCGATGGATCGTTTATAGAAAACGGTCGTTAATCTAACCACGACACGTACCTAGTAAAAGTAACTGACAAGCGGCGTGGCTCGCACAGAGGAGCGCCCACGAACGCCGGCCCCGCGGGCGCGGGCGCGGGCGCGGGCGCGGGCGCGGGCGCGGGCCTCACAGCGGGGCCGGGCGCGGGCGCGGGCGCGGGCCTCACAGCGGGGCCGGGCGCGGGCGCGGGCGCGGGCGGCGAGTGCTGCGCTTGCGGCGCGTGGCGCGAGGAGGCGCCGCGCCGGCCCAGCTCCGCGCTGTCGGTTACCCTCCTGATATCACCTGTTAGATGTTGTGCCTTAGTTACCGCCTTGCGTCCAACACCTACGACGCCTTGTTAACATTTCATTATACATCATTTTACAGCGACCCGGTATGTCGCGGATAAGACGCAATTATTTTATTTTATCGCATCGATAAATGTTGCCGTAAAATAACACAATGTTCTACAAACAAACTTGATTCCGTTTTGCCTCGTAGCAGAATGAGATTATCGACTTTGATGATGATTTCTTTGGTTGTCACTTGTAAGTTAACCTTTACTAAATAAATAAAAATAATGTTCATTGAGTATTCTCTAATCACATTGTCGGTTGGTGTTAAGACACATCGAAAACAAACTATACTAGTTTGTGATGCCTTTTTCTCCTCTACACGTACGGCCCGAAGGCAGCGGCTAACATAGTATATTCAGCAAACAGAATACAAATTCTTTACGTTGAAATAAAATTTTGATTTGATTGTCGTGGGATAGTGTGTGTAATGTAAAGACAAAAGTGGCATCCACCTTTTGACTTCTGCTGCTCGTGTTGGCAGGCAAAGCTGGGTTTGGACGCAAGGTTTGGTTATAATGTTGTCACGTGAACTGAATGGAATGCCGTCGCTGTTCTTAGATGTTGTCTTGTGTAAGTGTGCGGTCGATCACACGCTGTGTACTCTCGAAGTTAATTTGAAAATAATGCGCTTTAAAATTGAGTTTAGTTTTCCAATGCTTTCTAAGGTTGTCAAGTGCCCTTACAGTTACGAAGATCAAATTTGTGTTGTGAAATAAAATTACTTATTTATGAAAAGTCGATTCCACTAAAACGCTCTCAAGGAGTTAAAGCTGGTTTATGACAAAAGTTCCTGATGGAGCCGAATCGACTTCTTATAAATGAAACCGTACATATTCTTGAGATTGTTCACTTATTAAACTGACGTCCAGAGTAAAAAATCCAGATGTACATGTGATCCAGAACCAGAGGACATAATGTGTTGTATGTGTAATCGGCTACGCACAGCGAGAGTTCCCTGTAGTACGTTTGATTTGTCGCACACGGCTGTTGCAGAAAGATCTGTTACAGCTTAAGGAAGTTACTCTAATCAGCAAAACAATTTATTACACGAACTGTTTCATACTTACTCTAGCGAATGTATGACATGTAACCCAGTTCAACCAGAGCTTTCCTTAACAGCCTCACATCGTGTTGTGAAAAGTGAATCGTGTGGCGGAGGTATTCTCTTAACCGCGCTGAAAAATGTATGCTTAATGACTTAATCGCTCGTAGCCTGGGCTGCCTGAGTGATCTTAAACGATCACTAAGGTTAAGCAACATACGGCGCGTTCAGTCCATGGATGGGATGCCGGCTGCCGTCGATAGATGGCAGTCGTTAAGCCAAGTCAGAGGCCTTAGGGCGGCTTGAACACTTCTGACAGTAAGACCAGCCACTAGTCTTACAAACCTCCACCAATCCGGACTTGGCCCCCGTGGTGGAGTATGGCCTATACCTTCCTCAGGGAAGAGACCCGTGCCCCTTGGTGGGGACATAATGGGTTGATGATGAATGACTTAATATGTGGGTTGTCACTGTCATACATTTTTATTTGCTGTAAAAAAATCCGTGCGGATATTTAAACATTTGAAATCAACTGAAACTTACTCGTATTTGATATTAAATTTACGTATGTAAGTGTGGTTATGCCTTGAAAATGCAGTCGCTGCGGCTTTGATATTAAATCTTGAATTTGGCATGGGCTGAGTGAGCTTACATATTTTTCGTACTTGCATGCGTTCTCTCCTCTTTCTGAGCATGACTATTTAAATATTTATCTTTTATATTTCGTATTGTATTTTTCATAGTCTTACAATATTAATATTTTCTTTGGAAGCGACTTATCACGCTAGCTTTGTTCTTAACTGGGGTTCTTACTGTTTATAGGCTTCGGATTTCTAAGCTTCCTGAATCTGTTATATCTTAGAATATTAGACACTTATATTACGAGACAGATTTGTATGATCCATGATACTGTTAAATGGTTGACCGAAGGGAGAAGTCTAATAGGCTTTTTTGCACACATTATTTTGAATAATATAAAGCGCATATTATATGTCCATTTGTTTGTTTCAACTGAATAAATAGATTAAATAAGGAAAATTTCCCTGGAATCGCGCAAATACGTGGCTTAATAAAATATACTAAGTATTAATCCTTACCTCCTTGATCCTTAGGTCTTTTATTTTTTAATACAAATACTTTTGATCATCTTTAAACAGTAGTGTTAACATAATATTTTTTCAGTAGATATTGTATGTTTTTAAAATTGTTTTGGACTGAGAGTATCTGCTACCAGGTTTAGAAGTTTTTATTGCAAAGACTGCTGTTACAGAAGTAAATTACTAATATTTTAAATTATTGAAAACTTTGGGAAAAAGCATTTATCTATGACGATGCGTGATTTACATAGTTTTTGATAATGAAAATTGCAAAGAAAAATGTTATAAACTTTTTAGGACACGTTTTTTTTTTTTTCAAAATGTAGCCTGAAAAAAAAATCGTATGTTATTAAGGGTCAACTATACAATTTTTGTGCTATGCTGTATTAACGTAATACAGTTCTCCCGACTCCTATCGCAAAGCACCACAATTTATGGTTGACTATGGCTTTTGATAAACGCAACTTAGTCGATTAATTCACCGATAAACAGGTCGGAAGTCATTATTATCTTTATTCCGGATCCAGTTTAAACTATGTACCGGTAAAGTTAATAATGTCTAGTGCTTGCGAAAGTTTGAGTTAGAAAGTCACTAATTAGTAGTCCTATGGTAAAAAAAACTCTTATCAAATCAGAAAAATAATAAACTAAACCCAGACGTACAGTCCTCCATAAAGTACTATGAAGACCGGTCCCGGTGTGAGGAGATCCAGCGGTTAGTTGATAATGGGGATTAGTGGAATAACCCTTTGTATACAATGTGTAACAAGCGCCCCCCGGCCCGCAGGAACCCGTCGTCGGGCTCGCTGACTGCGTCGGCGTCGGAGAGCGGCTCGCTGGACCGCGCGCGCGCCGCGCTCGAGCGCCGCCTGCGCGCTCAGCCGCCGCCCGACGACCAGGTGGGACCCGCCTCTAGAGGGGGGCTTCGAAACTCCCTTTTTTCCCTTTTTTAGGCATGGGTAGTAAGAGTTTTTCATTGGTTTTGGACTTTATTTCAAAGTGGTAAGGTTCAATTTAAAGTGGGACCAATTAGACCATTGCCTGGAGAAGGGTTAATTCGAAGCAAAAAAAAATGCCCCGGTTTTACAGCTATAAAATATACACGTTTACTCGGTAGATTTTTCTTTACCTTAAATAGTAGACACATGTGACCAAAATTCTTATCACATCAAAGACGTGATGAATTGAATTACTTGCAAAGCAAAGCAATAGCAACGTCTAAAAAAATAATTTTCACTGGAAGTAAAATGGGGTTATTTGGTTTCTACATACTAGCAACACTCTTTTGGTTTTGATATTGATAATTATGTCTACGTGAGTATTTTTTTGCATTAAATTGAAAAACAGACTATAGACTAGTTTGGTAGATAATATACAACGGGGAATTATGCCTGGCCCGCCCCGCGCTACTCAACACCGCGATAACAGTGTGGCTCATTTGGAACGGTCGGTATGGAAAGTCTGAAACTGTAATACATACGAAGATCTTTTGTTAGGAAGCCAATTCAATCGGTTTTAGTAAGAAGGAAAACTGCTTTCATACGTTTACAAAAAAAAAAACATACTCAGCATGTGCCACCCTGTATTAGTTAGTATCGCTTACCTTCGTCTAGCTAGACAGAGAGATATTGAGAGAAAGTAAGAATACATTTATTTAGATTCCTACAAGACCACACTGTAAAAGTAACTTTTTCGGATTTTACTTGACGGGCATCTTGAAATTTAAAAATGGCGGCTGTTATTATTGAAATGCCGTGCTCGAGTAACAGCGTGAAAGTCGGATCGGACAATCTAGCGAGGCCAGAAATCGAACTCTGTTCATTTCGAACTCTGCTCGAGTAACAGAACTTGTTCTGTGTATGGTCGGCAGCACGTGGCGTCGTGTCGCGTGGAGAACACGCGCGTGAACCCCGACTCGCTGATCGACGAGCTGTTGGCCGCCACCGTGCTTCATCCCGCCGTCGACGACTCCGCCGAGAGTGAGCACCTCCTTTTACCTATCTATATCCACTTCTTTTTTTCCGTGTATTGTACTGAAATTGATGGAAATGGGAAATATTAAGTAAATATTTACAATTGCTTGATTTTATTAGCATTTGAAATATATTTGGAAACTGTTGGGTAGAAGCCCCTTCTGAGCATGTCGTTCTAACATTTTAAATGATTAATCGGTAGAAAATAATAAAACTTTCGTAAGCACAACACATGTAAACATTTGTTTATTAAATGTTTACAAGAAATTAGTAAATTGTTCACCAAGGGCGCAAACAAAATTTTTGCGTCGAGGTTGTGAAATTACCGACATTACAGAGACCAAAAATGATTTGCTATTGTGTAGAGTCTACACGAGCGCAAATCTCTGCTTTTCACTACCATCTGAGAGGAATGAAATAACGATAACACTTACATACCACTCAAATATAACTGTCGTTTTATATATTCTGGTGTTAAGAAGACACTATCATCATCGCTTGAGGACAAAAAGGAGCGCCATTTGAGTGTACGTGTTATCTTGTATTTCATTCCTCTCAGATGGTAGTGAAAAGCAGAGTGTTCAACACTGGCGCAAATCATTTTTGGTCTCGGTAGTGTTGAATCCCTTGCTCCTTCAGCTATTCTTAGTTAAAGCCCTCGCTTCGCTCGGGCTTTAATGCAAGAATCGCCTCAGTTCGCTCTGGATTCAGTGTCACAACCTCGACCCAAAACATTTTGTTTGCGCCCTTGGTGAACAATCTACTATTATCGAGCACCTCCCCGGGTGAGAAGCCGGCGTTGTACCGCTCGGTACGCAGACTGATGGCGTGTCCCCCGGCAGGCTCGGGGCTGCAGCTGTTCATCGCGCGCGACGGCACGGCGGAGCTGGGCTCGCGGCCGCGGCCGGCGCGGGGCGCGCGGCAAGTGCGCCTCACGCTGCAGCCGCGCGACCACAGGTAGCACGCGCCCCGCGCCCCACGCCCCAAGCCCCAAGCCCCAGCCGCGCCACGACACGACTATTTATTGATAAGAGATGCCCGATGATGTAATCAAATACAAGTATTTATTTATGGGATGTATTATAAATATTAATAAATAAATTACTTCAATATGATTGGTTAGTTTCGTTATTGCGATAGTTCCAAGCTGGTGTGCCTCTACCCCCCGGTTTCTCGTACGCTAACAAACTGTTAATCTACTGTTAACAGCTGTCAAACGTTTTTTTTCGTATGCACTGTGGCCAACTGACAGCCCTCAACAGTAGATTAACAGCTTGTTAGTGTACGAGAAACCGGGGGTACGTGACATAACCCCACGGGGCACTGCTTTTAGTATGCAGCTAGTTAAAATACAAAAAGGAGGCCGTCTATCTACTCTGTCACTTCCTTGTCACGTCACGCCCTTTTATGGACCATAGCGGACAGCGGTCAGTAATGTGATAGTTGGCAAGCATTACATCTTACTAATTATCTGTATTTAATTATAACTCTTTTAACAACTTACTGCCTTCGGGTCACGCTTGTAGTAGAGATAAAAAGGCAAAAACTAAACGTTGACCATTTAAAACTGCGAGAGCTTTCACTAACGGTCATCGGCCACAAGCTATCTAACTGATGCAAACTGTACAGTAAATCATCACTATGTTGTCGCTGTCCAATCAACATGATAGGCGATAAGTTTATTAGGAAAATAAGCAAGTTGTGGCTCAGATACTTTAGGTAACGTACATACCTACTACAAAAATATGATGATGATGATGTCCTCCTCGTCGTAGTCCGACGACGGCGACCTCAAGTATTGGTAGGACTTCTGCGACGCTGGGCTCGGATGTGGCTTGCGAAGCCCAGCTTATTTTTGAAAGTTCGGTTACATTGGCTGCAGTAAAGTTCACCGCGGTCATTGTACACATAAGAATAAGTGGGCTTCGGAAGGGTTTTTCGCTGCTGTCGGTTGGAGTTGAGAGTCTCGAGCCGCGCATCTTCGAAATCCCTCACTTTCTTGTGGATGGTGGAGCGCCATTCGCTGCGTCTACGGGCGGCCTTTTCCCAGCTATCGGGAGGAATGCTGGCAGCTGTTAGGTGCCTTTTAAGGACGTCCTTGTAGCGGAGGTGCTGTCCACCGACTTTACGTGCACCATTAGACAGCTGGGAATAGAAAACGGCCTTGGGCAGTCGGTGGTCTTCCAAGCGCGCCAGGTGGCCGCACCACCTTAGCTGGATTGTCATCAGCATAGCCTCCATGCCCCGCATTTGTGTCCGTCTTAAAACATCGGTGTTTGGCACTCGGTCTTCCCAGGTTATCCTCAATATGGTTCGAAGGCACTTCATGTGAAATACGTCTAGTTTCTTTATGTCTCTCTTATAAAGGCACCAAGTTTCGGAGGCGTACAGTAATCTGGGAAGGACAATCGCCTTATAGACAGCCAACTTCGTTTTTAGTTTAAGATCGTGCGATTTCCATACTCGTTGGTTCAACTTGCCAAAAACGGAAGCAGCTCTGGCGATGCGAACAGGGATTTCGGTATCTAGACGATTATCATTTCTGATCTCACTTCCAAGGTATCTAAAGTGAGACACCACGTCTAGCACACCTTCGCCTAAGACGATGTTGGGTGCTTCAGCTGGACTTCCTCGGGGACGTTGAACCAATATCTGGGTTTTGGTGGCACTGATCGTCAACCCAAACTTCTTGCAGGAGTCATCACGGTGGGACAGGTAAGATTGTAGTGCGGTGTGGCTGTCGGCCATGAAACAAGCGTCATCTGCATAAAGAGCATCAAGTATTCTGAGCTGACTACATTTACTCTTTGCCCGAAATCTCGACAGATCAAAGACCCCTTTGTCAGTGCGAAATGCGATGGATATAGGATTCACGCAGTGACTGACAGCATCGTTCATCACGGCTCCGAAAAATATGCCAAACAGCGTAGGGGCCATAACGCAGCCTTGTTTGACGCCGCATGTCACAGGAAATCCCGCAGAAAGACTGTCCTCAAATTGTACCCTTCCTAACATAGAGTCGTGAAACTGGCGAATGATATTCACGAATTTCGAAGGGCAGCCAGAGCGCCTTAGGACTTCCCAGAGAGCCTGCACACGGTCGAAGGCTTTTTCAAGGTCAATGAAACAGAGATATAAAGGTCGGTGTTGCTCTAGGCTCTTTTCCTGCATCTGCTTCACTACGAATATAGCGTCGATGGTTCCCCTGTTCGGTCGGAAACCACATTGGCTCTCAGGTAGAATTTTTTCGGCTAGAGCACTTAGGCGAGTGTTCATGACATGTGCAAGTATTTTTCCCGCGACAGCAAGTAAAGATATCCCTCTGTAAGATCCACATTCCGAGGCATCACCCTTGCCTTTGTATAAGGTGCAGATGGAAGCATCTTTCCATGCTTGTGGAATATTTTCCTCAGCCCAAATCTTGAGTATCAGTTGGAATAAACTGTTCTGAATTTCGGGCCCGCCATATCTGAAAACTTCTGGGGGAAGGCCATCAGCACCCGGAGCTTTTCCATTCTGGAGGCGCTGGATAGACTTGCGCATCTCAAACAGAGTAGGGGGATCGTCTAGCTCAGTGATCACAGGTCTTTGGGGTATGTCTTCAAGATAAGTCGGGTTAAAAGTTGAACGTACAGGGTTGAAGATGCTCTGGAAGTGCTCCTTCCATCTCTGCAGGATCTCTATTTTATCAGTCAGCCGCTTGGTGCCATCAAGAGGTCGCATGGGAACAACCTTTTTTGTTTTTGGTCCAAAAATCGTCTGCAAACTTTGGTAGAACTTTCCGATCTGCTTAGTGTCAGCCTACCGTTGGAGTTCTTGAGATCTTTCCAACCACCAGATGTCTTTCATCTTGCGCAGTTTCTGTTTCAAAGTTTTTTCAATAATGGTTTTCTGAAAAGAGGGGATGGTGGGGTTCTGAAGTAAACGTCTGTGTTCTGAAAGCAGAGTTTGTATTTCAGAGTCGTTTTCATCAAACCAGTCTTGGTGTTTCTTTGATGGAGGAGAAAGAGATTCTGAAACTGCTTGCGCAAGGTTGTTGGCCAGGGCTTTCCATGCCGAGTCAATGTCACCCACGTAGCTTGGTGGATTCTTGGTCGTGATTGCGTGAAATTGGGCATCGAGCCTGAAGGTGGCGTCACTATCGCGAATGAGACCTGAACATAGCGCTCTAATCGGCTTCCTATGGGGTGCACGTCGAGGTCGCTCCAGTATCAATCGCAGTTTAGATCTGAGTAGACGATGATCGGTCCAGCCAACAGCCCCTCTCATTGCGCGAGTTATAAGCACGTCCTTGAGATCTCTTTTGCGTACAATAATGTAATCGATAAGATGCCAGTTTTTCGATCTTGGGTGCATCCATGTGGTCTTGTACTTAGTTGGTAGACGAAAGAATGTATTCGTAATGGAGAGATCAAACTGCGAGCAGAGCGTCAAGAGGTCGATGCCATTACTATTGCAGTTACCTATACCCTGGGGCCCCAACACGTCAGTCCAGGCTAAATTGTCTGCGCCAACTCGAGCATTAAAGTCTCCAAGGAGTAAAATCTTATCTGTTAGTCTCCAAGATTTTTCGTAGGTCATCGTAAAACTTTCCTTTGTCTTCATCAGAGGCCAGAAGTGTTGGTGCGTATGCACTGATAAGGGTAGCATGTTTATTTCCCGTTAGCAGAAGGCGAAAGGTCATTAACCTGTCACTCACACCCTTCGGTAGCTCACTCAGTGATCTGGCTATACTGGTTTTCATAGCAAAACCGACGCCATTTCCTCTCTTCTCAGTTGCGGGTCTTCCCATCCAGTAGAATGTGTAGCCACTACCCTTTTCACAGAGTTCGCCTTCCTCCAGTAGATGGGTCTCGGAAATTGCCGCAATGTCAATTCCATATCTTGAGAGCTCTTTGGCTATAATGGCAGTCTTACGCTCTGGGCAAATGTTGTTGACATTATCGACTAGGGTACGTACATTCCAAGATCCTATGCATAGGTGGTTAATTTTATTAGTACTTGCTTTGGTATATTTGTTCGCACCGCGTTTAGGTGATGCTCATACAGCCGCATCGGCCCCTCCCTGGATTAGGGAAGGCAGTGCGTCTCTGAATAGAGCTGCCCTGTCACCAGGCGTGCTGCCGAGCTCGTACTCCACTCTCGCCTGATCGCCTGACCACCCTGAGTCCGAAGACCGACCACTCTCGCCTGATCGCCTGCGTGTAGCTTCCAGCTAGGGCCGCCATCCCATCAAGACACGACCCCACCACCGGTATACTATCGCCGCAGGACTTTGGTGTTAAGTCTATGTCCTGGAAAACAAAGCTTGAGGTCATCTGCGCGTGAAGAGATTTTAGTGAGTAAGCGGTTGCGCTGGTGCAGACTCACTCTCTCGTCCCAGCTTTCCGTGGGCCAATGGAGCAGTTGCCCGCCACGATTGGAGGAAAGAGAGATGCAGTTTCTGGCCGCCGATTTCCTTTACCTCTACCGGACGCCCTAGGTCTTCCACGATACCTTGCTGCCTCGCCGTGTCCGCCATGATCAGTCGCTTATCAGCTATCGATATGCCTTGTGCGCCGAGCCAGTCTTCATGCACTGCGCGGGAGGTGTCCGCGTGCTGACCTGTCCGCCGAAGCGTGCAGGTCCCCCTCGACCAGGTTTAGCCCACGAGCCGACGTGGTTTGCTGTGGTGTGGCCGCTGCGTGCACACAGCTACTTGGAGCCACTGGTGAGAGATTTGTAGGACGCCTGTGGACCAGTGTGATCTCTACACCTTTCCGTAGGAAGGCCGACTGTAGAAATCTGAAAGGTACTACCACTAGACGCCCTATTACACCACCTCCATTACATACAAAAATATAATAGTAGATTAGTAGCCAAGGGCTGTAAGGCATCAATTGCAGCCCGAGATATTTCGCTCGATTAGCGCTCGTGCGTCTATAGTTCGAGGGTGCAATTGATACTTACACCCGAGCTAACTACTCTGCTTTACATCTCGATTGTGAGGTAAGTAGAAAAAAACCGGCATTACAAGAACAAAACATTTACTCGTTTTTCATTTCGCCACTTCATGAACTCGTAAGTTTTCACAATCTCTCTTTAGAACTTTCAGGCAAAATATTGTTAATTGCTGCTTCAGCTTCCATTTTCATTGAATCGGGAGTGCAGCTTATATCTTCATCACTTGCAGAACTCATGTTTTTTTTCATAATTAGCACGTAATTATAAAAAAAATCCAAAAACAAACAATATTTAAAGTAAAAGTTTTCTATTCCCGCCTTTTTTAATCTTTTTTTTTAATTATTATTTTCAAGAACGAAATTGAGCTTCGCCGTTCGATATTTAAAATTGATGACTATTTATTTTACTCCCTCCACGCTATTTACTCATACGAAGACAAGGCTGAATAGCGAAGCGACCTCTTTTGTCATTGGGCTGAATGCATGTCTATTGCCAGTATGATGGATAGATTTTTTTTAAAATTACTTACCGCCCTAGGGCTTTTCTAGCTACATTATTACCCTAGAGCGCTAATTGGTCACCTACAAGCCCCATTTGGGAGTAATAAGGACCTACTTACCGAATATGAGAGATGTAATAGTAGATTAGTAGCCAAGGGCTGTAAGGCATCAATTGCAGCCCGAGATATTTAGGCAGCTCGTGCGCCTATAGTTCGAGGGTGCAATTGATGCGTACACCCGAGCTAACTACTCTGCTTTACATCTCGATTGTGAGGCAAGTAGAAAAAAACCGGCATTACAAGAACAAAACATTTACTCGTTTTTCTTTCCGCCACTTCATGAACTCGTCGTAAGTTTTCAAATATCTCTCTTTAGAACTTTCAGGCAAAATATTGTTAATTGCTGCTTCAGCTTCCATTTTCATTGAATCGGGAGTGCAGATTATATCTTCATCACTTACAGAACTCATGTTTTTTTCCTAATTAGCACGTAATTATAAAAAAAATCCCAAAAACAAGTAAAAGTTTTCTATTCCCGAATCCCGCCTTTTTCATCTTTTTTTTTTTAATTATTTTTTCAAGAACGAAATTGAGCTTCGCCGTTCGATATTTAAAATACTCATACGAAGACAAGGCTGAATAGCGAAGCGACCTCTTTTGTCATTGGGCTGAATGCATGATGTCTATTGCCAGTATGATGGTTAGATGTACGCGAACTTTTTGAAAGAGTGAAGTTTTTTTAAATTACTTACGGCCCTAGGGCTTTTCTAGCTACATAATTACCCTAGAGCGCTAATTGGTCACCTACAAGCCCCATTTGGGGGTAATAAGGACCTACTTACCGAATATGAGAGATGTAAAATAATATTGAAGCCTGTTTCGCTTGGCAAGAAATAAAAAAAATAAGTGCAAAGAGTGAGTGGAAAGCTGACGGCCAGCCCACCCCCATCAATGGAGATCTATAGGAAGAAGAAAGTTAACATCTTCAGCAGCTAACTGTAGAGGTAGCTAGTGAATTGCTTGAGTTTAGGATGGTACACAATAAAAACAACGTGATAATATTGGAATTTCTCTTTTTATTCACCACACGCGTGCTTAAAACCATAAAAATGTCAATCTCTTCCCATTCTGGACGGTAACATCACTTACTCTACATAATTTAAGTACATTTAAAGTGCCTGCCCGCACCGCGCGGCGACATAGCTACTCAGACTGTTAGCCTACTGTACTAAGTATTAGCCTAAGTATGTAAAGAGGAATAAATACATTCTCATAGTGCATCTCGTCAAAAATACTGTCGGTCTTCCGAAGCCACACGAGTATCTGCTTTCGAAATACAAGAAAGAGTTCAATCGCTTGAATTTTAGTCTTTCTTAGCTTGCCTTGCATTTATTTAAAAATCCGCACGGTATTTTTTATTCAACTTTTGCGTTTGTAGAGTCGGCCTGTTCATAATAATGTAACAGAACTTACGAATACTCTTGTGTTTCAGCTTAAGGCCTGATTTACATTTACTGTATTTTCATGCTTTTTAAGCATACTTTACGTGGAGATAGAATAGAATAGACACGCCAATTCCTCTTTTAAGTACATAATCAAATAATAAATCAGTAATTATTGGTTGTATACTATGTTTTAAAGATTCAAAGTACTTATATAATATACGGTGTGCAATATAAACTGAATAGGATATTATTATTATTATTTTATTATATTATTATATTATTTTCCCGTCTCTATTTTGACGATTAAAAGGCATGAAAATAAAGCCAATGTAAATCAGGCTTACTAAATTTCATGCTGTCGAGTAATCCTACCATCGTTACCTATAATTACATCTAAAACGATAAGTACTAGTTTGGGATCTAAATTCGATATATTTAGTGTAACGTCTAGTAAAAATACAGACTTTGTGTAAGGCACTGGCGCCCCGCCGCGGTCAATGCCCCGCCGCCTGCACCTGCCGGTGCAGTTTGCGAGAACACGTTCCTTCTGCGCCCGAGACGCCTTCGCTACCAAGTAATTTAGAATGTTTACGCTCCGTCATTGCAATTGCAATCTTAGTCTACTTACTCACTACTTATTCTAGCCTTATTAGCGGCCGTGCTCCGAGCTGCGCGTAAATATCGCCGCGACGGAAGGAAGGGTCTGCAGTATGGCACATCGAGTGCGGATGGAATGTCTATGTTAGTTGCCAGGAACTACGACAGCACTGAGCTCTCCCCCACGTCGCAAGGCATGCCTGCGATGTAGACTCAGATATTTTGGAATGTACCTTGTCAATACTTAACCTAATATTACATTTGATACAAAATTAATTACGATTTTATTATTATTATTTGACATTGAATATAAAACCTACTAAAAACCTAAAAAACCTACTAAAATTAAGTACAAAATTGTCAGCTATATACAGATATTTGTCTTAAGTACACATGCAGCGTTCCAATGTCAATACAGCAAGGCACACATTTCCCATCTTTCCAACAAATACAGCTCTGAACACAATTACTAATGTTAGTTTACATTTCTTTAAATTAGCTACTACTATATAATACTTGATATGTAAACATACTGCTAGCTGGAACAGGAGTCGGCTAATAAATTCATTGTTCACTTACACATTAGCACAATTAAAAATTCAATATAATTATTATCTTATTAGAGTGTACATATCTTATTGGATTGCACCTTTTCTTTATAAGTAGACTACAAGAGTAGACATTGAATTTAATTTACAGTACATGTTTAAAGGTATAATAATTGGTCTATAAAATATTGCTTTGAATACCTACTTGTTAAAAGTTCCGTCTGTTGTCAATATACAAATACAACAGTTTTAAAAATGACGGATGGGTCAAGTTACCAGAGGTCTGTCGCTTTTAGTTTGAGTTGCGACTGAGTGTTAACGTAGTCTATTTCCCATTAGTATAGTAGTGTAAAATTCTTCGCTATAAAAATATCACCTCGTGAGCTGCGGTCACGCATCGTTCGCTCAAGCTGCCAACACATTCATTCGCGCATTTTCATCACTACGCCGCGAGCATCTTCTTTCCTCGTATTTGTTCACGTCCTGTCCTCGTTCTTTAGTTCTGAAATAAATTTGGTGTCTTCAGGTTCATTGTGAAATTTTGATTCGAGAACGATGTGGTTTGATCCTTCGAAGAGTCATGTAAATTCTGGATTTGCGAAATTACTACTCGATGTGTACACGCCGTACATATTGAACTTTTTTTAGTTTTGGAACTTTTGATACGAATACGACGAGAGCGCCCCCTCGCGCCTGTCACTCGCTCAAAAGGACTCTGCAAAATGCTAATGTGAAAATTATTTTATTATTGATTATATCTTATTTTAACCCAAAAGGAATTCTTTTAATGTCAGCGTAGACACGATATTTTTGAACGTTTTTTTAAACATTGTTTTCAATCTCTGTTAAATCTATGTAACCTGTTGCGATCGGGACCCATGATGGTTTTCCATCGTAAATTTTCAAGGTCATAACGCAACAGATTCAGTTAACGAAGCTTACGACTGAAAAAAGACGAACAGATATTCTCTCGCTTTCTCGTTCACTACACTTGACAAATTAGATTATACCTATTTCTTCTGAGTATGGGGAGTATTTCATGAGAAGACCGCCAGCCCGATAGGCCGACGACATTGTAAAAGCGGCTGGGAAACATTGGACGAGACTAGCACTGGATCGGATGGGTTGGCTTGAAAGAGAAGAGGCCTACGCCCAACAGTAGGCTCTATTTACGGGCTGATTAGATGGGGAGTATAGATGGCAGTGGGTTATTTAAAAAAAGAACGTACTGGCATGCGAGGAGGCGAGGAGGCGAGGAGGCGTCGAGGCTAGATGAGGCGCTCCTCGGGCGGCGGCTGCAGCGCGCGCTGCGCGTTGGCGCGCGGGTTGCAGTACTCCTGGCCGCTGGGCGAGTAGGTGCCGCGCGTGGCGCGCGTGCGCCGCGCCCCCGCCGCCGCCGCCGCGCCGCCGCCCAGCGCCAGCAGCAGCAGCGCGCCGCCCGCGCCCAGCGCCCAGCGCCAGCCGCCCGCCCAGCCGCCGCCCGCGCCGCCCCACGCCGCCTGCTGCGAGCAGTTGCGGCCCGCCCAGCCGTGCGAGCACGCGCACACGTAGTCCGCCGCCGCCGTGCAGCGCTGCGAGCAGCGCGCGCCGTGCGCGCACGGGCCCAGCGCCGCCGCCCCCTCGCCCTCTGCCGTCCCCTGCGCCGCCTCCCCCTCGGGCGGCGGCGGCGCGGGCTGGAAGCACGGGTCTAGCAGCGCGCACTCGTTGCCACAGAACCCTTCCGCGCACTCACAGCTGTGGGCATGGAGACACGTCACTTTTACTGCACCTAAGTTATGCAGCTATGTAAACGTTCGATAGTGAATATCTTGAGCCAACAGAAATCAAGAACGAAAATACGAGTTGATGAAAGTGACTCTGTTTCGGAAAGAACGCAATATTTTTTTTTGTAGAGATCGACACCGTAATAAGAACTACGAACTTATGGTATGGGTCTTTATCAATCAATAGCGCTTAGGTGTAATCACAGAACAAAAAAAAAAGAGTAGAAATCGTAAGTGGGCGGTGCCCGCGTGCCTCAAATTAGCAATGTATTGCATAAGCGTAGTCTATGACAGTTTTTCTTACCTCAGTTGCCGTGCGCTTCTAGTAAAGAAAACAATTGTGAAAACTCTACTAAAATGCCTTATTGTGCTGTGTTAGAGTGCAAAAATAAAAGTTGGGGACCAAAATGTACCGATCATGCCGTAACATTCCATCGGTAAGTAGTATTTCCATTGTATTTAATTTAATAGAAATTAAATTTGTAATGACATGAACAAGGAAAGCAATCCGAAAGTGAGAAAGTAAAACCACCTTTATTTACTGGAACATAATGTTCAATTTTCGTCGAAGTCTGTGTACTTTTTCTAGAAATTTCTGTCAACATTTGAATGCTACTCAAATGAGTAGCAATTGCAGCTGGGACACAACATTATAAAAATCTATCGATAATATTTAAACGCAAATTATTTTAATTATTCTAAAAACTCTATATTTCCTTTATAATTGCTTGAAATAGTTTTTATAAAAAATAATAATAATATTTTGTCTATGACGTAGCAGTAATAAATAATTACCTGCGTCTAATTAGGTACTTTGGGAAAATAATCGTCGTTATTTTATTTTAATTGAAGACCGCTGTGGCGCAGTGGTTAGTGCATCTGACTACCATGCGAGAGATCCCGGGTTCGGATCCCGGCTGGGGACAAAAAAAATCCTAGGTCTTGTATGTTTACATGTTTGTGACGTCGTTGTTTCTGGTGCCCACGACACAGGGTATCCTAGGGTGGGGTCAGAGGCAATGTATGTGCCTGTAAGTGTTTATTATCATCTTTTATTATTATTATTATTATTATTTAACACATTTTTAGTTGCAATTATTTTTGATACTGCGCAAAATTTATTGTTCATGTTTCTTGACGCTGTTTAGTTCCTTTGCGAGAATGTGGTCCTGACTGCAGTATCATGTCATTTTTGTAAACTTTTAATCCGGATCAACTTACCCATCCCATTATGAGACAAGCAACCGAACGACGCAAGCTCCGTCTCTGCTCACCACCCACTCACTGCTCTGCGTATCGGAGCGAAACCTAGTCGGACTCGTCCGATAAAACAACACCCGTAAGTAGATACGGACTAAATATTTACAATGTGTTGTGCCGAAAGTTTTAGTTCAAAAAACATGTCATTTTTATTAGTATAGATTGGCGTATTGTCATCAAAAGTAAACCAGCATGCATAATTTCAAATGTGCTCGTGTAGTAAAATCATCTGGGGGGTCTAGATAATTTAATCAACGTTTACTCCTTATATGTATGGGGAAGTCTCGTGACTTTCGTTGGCAAATGTAATCTCCATAATATAAGTGAAGCGCAAGCGTTGATGGATAACGACATTTTAAATAAATAAATAAAAAAATTAAACAAACTATACATACGATAAGTTTGCTGGGCCTCGATTCAAAAGCGACTATGGTTAGTTTCATATGAGAATTCCATATACGTTGCGTAGCCGATCATCCAGAAGGTAGGTTAATATACTAACCGGCTGCGTAATTTACATCGAATTGTAATTGAATTAAATATCAACTGTCGCTTTACGAAACAATTCTATAATTTGTCGATAGGCCATCCATAGCTGAGAAGCACCATTGCACATACTTGTTTTTTAATTTTCGACTTTATGGTCTATCACATAAAACTTCTCGACGGTCAGACGCGGCGGGATTTCCAGCTAGTGTAGAGTAGCGGTACTACGAACAAAGATCTAATATCAAACTTAATTTCATCATTATCATTTGATTTTGATCGTTGTTTATATCACCAAAAGGTTCATATATTACGTGGAACTTTTATGATGTAGACCTTTTCGGCATTGCCTTTATTTACCAATGGCAGCTTGGCATTCATAGTGTGGGTTTTGGTTTATGTGTAAGTTTGGTCACACTGGTTTTCCTGCTAATATTTCATGTCACTCCTTCTACTCTTTTTTTCTGTTCTGTGGCAATCGAGGCTACGTAAAAAAAAAGAATATTCCTTATTGCACACAAGAAGCAAGAGACAAATAAAAGTTACAGTTAAAAAAAATATATACAATAGGCTTCCTTATTCTCTATAAATTGTACACGATAAGTTTGCTGGGCTTCGTTTCATAAAGCGACTATGGTTAGATTATGAGAATTCCATTATAGGTACATTGCGTAGCCAATCATCCAGAAGGACAGTTAATATGGTACCCGGCTGCGTAATTTACATCGAACTGTGGTACAGTTTGGCAGAAGGGAATACATTATGTTACTTTGTCAATGTAGGTACTAAAAAAAAAAAAAAGATTAATGAACATTGTCATAACAAATTCATTTTCAACTCTCGCTTAATGAAACAGTTCTATAATTTGTCGATATGGCAATATGTCCCATCCTTAGCCTGAGTAGCAACATAGCAGATAGTTATTTTTCAATATTCGACTTTATGGCATTGAACTTAAAGCTTCTCGACGATCACACGCGGCGGTAGTTCCATCTAATGTAGAGTAGCGTTACTACAAAGCAAAGATCGTATGTCAAACTTAATTTCATAGTTATCATTTGATTTTGATCATTGTTTATATGATTTAAAAGGTTCATATTTTACTTGGAACTTTTGTGATGTAGACCTTTTCAGAATTGCCTTTATTTGCCAATGGCAGCTTGGCATTCACAGTGTGCTTTTGATTTGTGTGTGTGAGTTTGGTCACACTGGTTTTCCTACTGATAGGTCATGTCACTATTTCTACTCTTTTTTTTTGTTCTGTGGGTGTAATGCTCGCTTGACCAAGAAAAGGTATTAGACGGGTTCAGAATTTCAAATCCGACATGGTTACTAACAACCTCTCTTCAACAGTGAAGGAAAACATAGTTTAGATTGATACCTTAGAAGGTATTCAGATAGCGTTTGTAATCGCCAATCCACACCGGACACCCACGGTGAATGACCCAAACTCTCTAAGCTAATACTTATACCATGTAGCGGTTAATGCAAAGTAATCTATTTATACGGACTATCCATGGCCGTAAATGTGTGGTGTACTGACATGTAGGAGCCCTCGAGGTTGCGGCACTCGCCGGGCCCGCAGCTGACCAGCCCCAGCGCGCACTCGTCCACGTCGAGCTCGCAGCGCGCGCCGTGCCAGCCTGCAACAGTCACGCTACTTATTATCCGCGTCAGTGCTATACAGTCCCGGTGACGGTCTGATCTAGTCAGACCTACACGACATAGGTAAAGTAAAAATGTATTTATATAAACACCACACAAGAGTTAAAAATATTGTGTGTGTAAGCATGGCGCAAAACTTATATATTTGGTCACATAATGATATTTAAACATGGTAAAAATCACAGCGGATTCCACACTAGAGAGTATAGCGTAGAATTCGCTGTAATTTTGTCTTATGGTAATTAAACATAAACATTTATATAAAAGCACATACATTGCTTCTGACCCCACACTAGGAAACCCTGTGTCGTGGGAACCAGTCAGAAATTAAGATTGAAAAACAACAATGGAATTAAACGTGCAATTTATTATTGAGAATTGAAATTTACATTTCAACAAAGTTTCAGTTAGGAAATAAACGGTACCTAAACGTAATAACAAACTTACAATACTTATTTTCTACTTTCAATAGTAGAGAATACATATCGTAAGCAGCAATTGTCTTATTAAAGAGCATCAAGACATCAACGTCAGCACTAAAGTAAAGCATACAAACGAACGTTATTACCCAAAAGGCACACCAAAACAAATAGGAACGTTCTGCCCATTACACTCATGTTTCGTTACGACTGTCACATTGTATCAGAACATTATTTTAGCCACTGATTGAGGTAATATCGCGTAGGAAAAAATCCACCTGAGTCGACCGACATAGCGCCGCGACTGGGCCGCCGCCAGCACTGATTCACAAACGTTGTCAACGCGGGACGTCATTTATTTAAATTTTAGACGAATAAACAAACAATTCCGCGGTGTTCGAACAATACTAAATGTTACAGCTGGAATCCAGTTGCATTAGCAAGACTATAAGGTTTCTTCACACGTCAGCACATCGCACATTTCAATGGAAACCTAACTGACTTCAATTTCATGGCTTGCATAGCACGCATCTGTGATAGTACCAGTTTTAGCCGAGTCTACATTGAACTGACTTTATGAATGATTTTTGACATCATTTTTGAACTAAAACTTCCGTAAGCACTAGACAATAGACCTAGACGACGCGAGCTCCGTCTCTGCTCACCATGATTAAGCTCTGCGTATCAGAGCGAAACCTGGTCGGACTATTCCGACGAAAAGTCTAATAAGTGTATTCGGAATAAAGTTAATAAATAACATTACTTTAGGAGAGTCTTAAAACTGGGCAAGTTTGAGAACCGGTGGCCTGTGTTATCATTATCAGCGATAGGCGCTAGATAATTCGCGCAATAACTCGCTCCCGATAAGATAGCGCGCTGACGTTGACTCAGACGGCTGTTTCGGCGACCGACATGGCTGGAATGTAGACTTCGACTTATTCCAGTGCCTTACATCAGGTTGGTTGGTCGTTCATTGTCTAGAAGATCTACATTACAAATGCGACCCATTTCATTGAATTGATATTCTTCAATGAAATCGGGTCAAGATTTTTATTCAAAGTAACACAGAAACTGTGAATCGTTGTACGTTACACGATTGGGTGTCCGTATCAAAATCTAGACCATTTTGGAGAAACGGACATAAAACACTAAACTTAGACGACCATGTATGTGCCCGTATGTAAATGTTTATGTTTCTGTTTAGTCTTTTCAAATATTGTTATGGAGCTGCCCTTATTTTTATTGTATGTGCTAGTTCATAAGATTTATCCAATATAGATTCAGTTCTACTGCAAACGTTGTTTGAGTGAGTCCTCCTTAGGATAGATCCCTTATATGGCGATCCTGTCAGGCGCCGCGCCTCGCGTCGCGTAGTTCGTGTGACGGAGTGAGAATAAATAAATTAAAAAAATCTGGATGAACTGTAATGAATGAAAAGTTTATTTCGGACCATGAAATCCATATAACTTAACCTAATCTTAAAAATATCGAATGAGACAATTGAAAGTTTAATTGAAAACTTAATTGATTGGTTGGTTAGTGGTAATGTGTTAATGAGAAAAAATGGGTTAATGGGAATTAATTAACTACGGGTTAGAGTTGAAAACGAGTGATATCCGATGTAGAACTGTAGGGGTAATAAATACATTGTCAATTTTAGCTATCGACGCGAGTCAACGCACGAAAAAACAGAGACCAGTTTCGAAGTACCAATAAATGTAGAGTACTGGGGTCGTAGTAGGGAGTTATAGTACTGCTACACTTGAGTTGAGTCTAGGTGACGTAGAAGTAGAAGAAACTCGCACCAACAGTAGTAGAAGAAATATATTGGTTAATTTACAAGTAGGCAGAATATTGACGGTTCCTCTCTCTAGTACAGTAAACGACAGACTATCTTAATATACGAGAATACCTAAAAATGTAAACATGCCTTTAGGTAAAACTAGGTTAAAGGAGTAAGCAAAATGTGCGACGCTATTTCGTACAAATTGTTTGACCAATGCCCTGTTATCGTGTTCGTCGTTATAACAATCAGGTATCGACTTAAGGCGAGCTGTTATTATATTTTTTATCTTGATAAATAGACTTATGTCCGATTTAAAAGCTGCGCAACATTGGACGCCAAAGTACATACGTACTCGTATATATAAAATAAACAAACTTTAATTGTTAATCAATAAGCCGGCTTTTCATTCGAGAAGTGGTGAGGTTGAATCCTTGCATGTAACTTTGTGAAGTTATAGTACCACTCCCTAACTGTAAAGGAAAACATTGTGAGGAAACTTGAATTTCCGAGGTGTCCACATAATACAGCGCTTGAAATAGCCCAAATTTTCTGAGAGGTTTGTACCCTACAGAGGAACGTATATAGGCTGTATTATAATAATGGTTGACTCGTGCAGCCAACAGCATACAAGACATCCCTGACCAGACAAGCTCTCAATTGCTTGTAAGGACTTATAGTCTGAAATAAAATTTTATTTAGGTACATTGAAACCGGCGTGCGTGCATGCAACGGCAAATGAATGTCGATGAAATGACAGTAATTTGTCAGGATCGTGGCAGGTGGTAGTCCTTAGTCTCTATCTACCCCTCTGGGATGCAGGCGTGTGCTCATATATGCTATTATTTATTTATTTGTTATAGTCCAAGAGTTCAAGTCGATCGGCACTAGCCGGTCTAAACTGGATGCTGCCGCGACCGACCAGCAGAAGTGGAAATGTGTGGTCCTACGCTCCCCTAGGAGTCATAGGGGCGAAGAGGAGTAAGGGCGTACCTGTGCCCTCGCAGTCGCAGGCGGGGCGCGGCCCGGGCCGGCAGCGCCCGCCGTGCAGGCAGCCGCCGCAGTCGGGCTCGGCCCCCGCCCCCGCCCCCGCGCCCGCCCCCGCGCCCGCGCCCGCGCCCGCCTCGCCCGCCGCCACCTCGCAATACAGCCCCGCGAAGCCCTCCTCGCACTCGCAGAACGGGCTCTGCAACCGAGGCTCGATTGTACACCAACGCCGTACCACTCGCGGTGCATTCTTACATTTACGAGTACCTACATCTCAACTTTACTATTCTAATCGTCAACACGAATTACTTTTACTGCGGGGCTCTTAGATTGAGAAATAACTGTGTCATTTCCTTTTTATGTGCAAAGCGTTGGATCCTGCGGTGGGGACATAATGGATTGATGATGATGATGAAAGTGTTACTAAAGTGAAGCTAATTTAATAGGCCACATTTAACATGTGTCAATCTTAGCTTCATAGTGAGGTGACCTGCTAAAAAACATCGATTAAATCGAATGAATCGATTCGGACTTCAAACATTTTTGTGAATCGATTGCAGTTATTGTAAAAAAGTACGTGTAGGTAGGTACTGTAATTTTAATTAAGTTGAAAATCAAATCAAATAAACAATTATTAATCAAAACCCTATACCTTCCTCAGGGAAGAGACCCGTGCCCCTCGGTGGGGACATGATGGGTTGATGATGATGATGATGATGAATCAAAACCCTGTCCCATTATTGTCTAAACGAAATTAAAAAAAAAAAATAAGGCACGTATATAACTTAACCAGGAAAAAATGCATTTATTTACTAGAACTAATAGAATTATAACGAGTGTTGTCATCGTCATCACTGCTGTGCGCTCTCAGAGATATAATTAATTCTTCTTTGATAATATTGTCTATTCACACATCTCGTTCAAAATGATCGAAAATTATTTTCTTTGTCTTCTCGACGACTTTGCCAAGAACATCATACGAGTTTTCTTTTGCTTAAAAGTGTAATAATATAATGAAACGGGCCCCGGCCTTAACAAGAAAAATACGTCTAAATTTTTTTTTACAAAGATTTGGCCTCGGCTAAGATATTTATAAAAAACAACAAAGATTTGGCTTTGGCCTTCTACAAAGGATTACCTGTATTAACAAGTTGTCTTCAGATACAGAAAAAGGAAAAACGTTAGACCTGGCAGCACGGATGAAAATCCTTTGCCTATTAGCAGAAAAACAAGATTTAAAAAAATATATATATAATGAAACGGATTTTGTTTCTACTCAGTTATTAATATAATAATGTTTTTCACTTCTCATGCTATAAAAGTTCGTCTTTATGTGATGCGTACTAGTTGTATAATATTTGTATCATCATCATCATGAACCCATTATGTCCCCACCAAGGGGCACGGGTCTCTTCCCTGAGGAAGGTATAGGCCATACTCCACCACGGGGGCCAAGTCCCTCGTATTATTATTATTCTCGTATTATTTGTATAATAGTAATATAATGTATAACTAATAAAATAGTAACAATGTGGAATCATGTATGGCTATACATTCCTTTACAGGTAATCATTGCACTCAATTCAACTTTTTGACTGATGATTCCTTTGATTTTTACGGTAACATGTACGGTAACATACTAGTTTTTAAAAACATAAAGGGTTGACCGACATAACCTTGTGATGAAGTTCAGTTTTTTAGGACAAACACTGTTTAATAAGTTTAGAATGGTTTATTAGTCAAAGTAAATTGTAATAATGCCTTCTTTTGACATCACTACAATAAATATATATTATTAACTGAAAAAAATTAAGCAATTGTGCAGTTCTAACTTTGAAAAAATAAATAATATTGTGTGCCCTGCGTTACAAGGTTACGTTGATGAATTTTGATGAAGTGTCAAATGTGACCTATTAAATTGGCTTCACTTTAATCGAGCTTAATCATGGCTTAATCGGACATAAATAAAATAATCGTATCCGGATAATATTTTAGATATTAATTGAATTTATAGATTGAATGAATCGCTCGTAGCCCCGGCCGCTTGAGTGATCTTAAACGATCACTAAGATTAAGCAACATAGGGCGTGATCAGTGCATGGATGGATGACCGTCTATGACTACCGCCAGTGGCATTTTTCCGAGCGGCTCCGTGCTTCGCAAGGCACGTTAAGCAGTCGGTGCCGGCTGCCGTCGATAGATGCCAAGTCAGAGGCCTTAGGGCGGCTCGATAACTTCTAACAGTAAGACCGGCCACTAGTATTACAAGCCTCCAACAATCCGGACCCGTGACCTGAGAGACCCGTGCCCCTCGGTGGGGACATAATGGGTCGATGATGAAAAAGTATCCTATCTACGTAATGAATCTTATGTTAACCCTTAACCAGGCTATGATGTACTATATCCACGTTAAATTTAACTTTATCAGTTTGAAATAAAGTCCAAAACCAATGAAATCTTTTCCTAGCCACGCCTGGTTAAAGGCTGGGGCCCGACCTCGGCGTCGGCGCGGCAGGCGCCGCGCAGGCAGGGCCGCAGCGCGCAGTAGGGCAGCGAGCAGTGCTCGCCAGCGTAGCCGCTCGCGCACTCGCACGTGTAGTTGTTGCCCGTCGGGGGGTCTGCGTTACAGTTATTTCACAGTTAAACATACCCAAATTATCACTATACTCTATATTTTCAGAATCATAGGACTATCATAGCGACCTGATGAGCATGTGCAAAGTTATGGCACACGGTAGTCCGACCCACATGTATGGAGAGCTTAAATCTAAAAACTCAAATATCTCAAAACTGTCGACGCACTTATTTTTTTTTATTTATTCATTTGGTTTTTCAACAGAAACACACTTTACACTTTGTCTGGGTTGGAACCTTTATGCTAAACTACGTTTAATTGTACAATGGCCCCTTGTGGTAATCGAATCCACTCAATCAATCAATCAATCAATATGTTTATTTGTGAACATAGGTGTGTTTACAATGGAGGTCTTACAATATATTTTAGAGCGCTATGTTCTACCCAAAACAAAATGTAGGTGTACAAATATATTTTAGCATGCACATGCATAATAAATTATTAAAGTATGAGTAAACAAAGATCGATGTCACAATTAGATAATAGGTACTTATGTCATAATACAGTAATGTCATGAAAGGAATGTCAAACAAAATTGAATAGTCTTTAAATTTAAATAGTAATGTCACTCAAAAATTCGTTCAAAGAATAATAACATTTGTCAATGAAAAACTTACACAGATATTTTTTAAATTTCTATACATTCATTACTTTAATCTCACTGGGTATTTTACTGTAAATTTTTGGTGCCATACAAAAGACGCTTTTTGACATCAAAGCTGTTTTTACTCTGGGAAGGCTGAGCTTATCAATATACTGTGATCTAATTGGTCCATGTCGGATTTGGGAGACCCGTACAAAGAGATCAGGATTTGTCTTAACGAAAACTGCCATTTCATATATGTAGAGAGAGGGAAATGTAAGAATGTTGAGCGACTTGAAACTTGGTTTAAAACTCTCCTTGGTCTTAAGCCCACAAATTGAACGAATGCACCTTTTCTGTGCTTTAAATACGGTTTCACGTTGTGAAGAGTTGCCCCAAAATATCACTCCGTATCTTAGCGTCGACGCTGCTAAACCATGATATGCGGTGACCACTGCTCTGCGATTTAATGTTTGTGCTAATTTAAATAAAAGATAGGCCGTACGGCTTAGTCGTCCGCAAACCATTTCGCATTGTGCTTTCCATGTAAGTTTATTGTCTATTTTTAAGCCGAGAAATTTAGTAACTTCGATTGATTCAACTTTTGTCCCTTTGTAGTTAATATTTAAATTGTCAACTTTATTAACACGTTGACAAAAAATCATACACTTAGTTTTGTCAATGTTTATGATTAAGTTGTTGTCATTAAGCCAAGTTGTAATATATTTTAAAGCGTCATTGATTGCATTTTCTTAATTGTCATAGTTTTGGCATTCTACTGTCACCGTGCCATCATCAGCATATAGGACCATAGGGTGTGGAGTATGTTTTGGGAGATCATTAACATAAATTAAAATAGGAGCGGTCGTAAAATACTTCTTGGGGTACTCCACAATTAATTAACCTACTTTTAGATTTGTAAGTTATTTCTTTTTTTGTTTTTGGACATACTTTTGATATTTCTGTTGATTGATGGCGATTTCCTAAGTATGATTCAAAGAGTTTAAGTATATTTCCTCTCACGCTGTAAAACTCTAATTTTTTAAGTAGTAATTTATGATTCACATAGTCAAATGCTTTAGACAAATCCATGTATATAGCGCATATAGGATTAGATAAGTCTACGTTTTTCATTACAATACTAATGAGGTCAAAGATAGCTACATTTATAGTTTTTTTCTTTCTAAATCCCTTTTGCTCGTTGGTCAAAATATGCTTTTTCTCAAAGTATGATTCAAGTGCATAGTAGATATTTTTTTCGAAAATTTTGGACATAATAGGTATTAAAGCCACTGGGCGATAGTTGGTCATATTTTGCCTATCATCTTTTTTGTAGAGTGGTTTGACGATGACCGGCTTAAGTCGGTCTGGATATATGCCTTGAATTATGCACAGATTAAAAATGTGGGATAGGATATTAGATATAACTGTCGATGTATATTTGACCACTTTAGTATGCACTCCATCGTACCCTACGCTATTTTTATTCTTTAATGACGTTATTATTTTAAGTACACAGTCAGGTGTCACTGGCTCCATAAACATTGATTTTGAATGGGAATTTCCCTTAAGTACATATTTTGTGGTTAAGTCTTCATTGGTGCTTTTAATTTGGTCGATGAAAAAATCATTGAATGCGTCGGCAATAGCTTTGGGATTAGTTAGTATTCGATTTTCAGTTTTAATGTTTGTTATTGCTTCTTTGGGGTAGTTGAATTTAGCATTATTTATTACGTTCCAGCTTGCCTTCGATTTATTTTCTGCAGTTTTGATGTAGTAATCATTCTGAGCTTTTTGTGTCATCTTAATAACTTTCTTGTATCTTTTAGTATAAGCCTGCAGTTTTTGTTTATTTTCTGCTGTTTGGGTTCTCCTATATAGCCTTATCTCCCACTTAGGTTTTTTATGCAAATAATGTTTAACTTTAACCCTTGGAAAGCATAGATTGTACATAAGATTAAATGTATTTGCAAAATTATTGAAGGCTTCATTACCATTGGTAGATTCAAATACTTCTGTAAAAGATAAACTCTCCAAATATCCTTTAAACATCTTAAGATTAGCCTTGCTTAAATTTCGTTGTTTCGAAGTCCATGAAGTAATATTTTAATAGGTATCTTTAGCAGTTGTGTTGTGTGGTCCGATAAGCCGTAGTTGACAACTGAACCCTTACATCCTCTCCCTACATTATGAGCGAAATTATCTAAGCACGTGAGACTTTGTAACCTAGTTGGCTCTTTCAATGTAAGAACTAAGTTAAAACTAAATAATAAATTAACAAACTCCTTGGTTATGTTATTATTTTTCAAGATATCTATGTTAAAGTCTCCACATAGAACAATTTTTTTATTTGTTTTGCTACATATATTTCTCAGGATAACCTCTATTTTTTCAAAAAATATTTCTAAATATTTAGCTGAATCTTTTGATTTTGGGACTCTATAGATACACGCTACAATTGTATTATAATCCAGGAGTTCATTTGCACAACATTCAAATACTCCCATAATAGAACAGTTAGCAATATCTTCTAGTTCTTTATATAAATAACCCTGTTTAACTAGAATGCAAGCACCTCTTCTTTTTGTTGTACCTCTATTATAGCATGCCGCCAATACATAATTTGGAATCGTTAATATTTTTTCATTTCCTAATTGCATGAAATGTTCAGTTATACACAAAATGTCGACATTTTTTTCTTTCTGATCTAGGTCTTGCAAGCTAACCGTTAAGGCATCTGCTTTACCTATCAGTTCAGCTATATTTTGATGCAAAATGATTAGGTATTTATTCGCGAAAAAGCTGACAAGCGCTTGAGTAGCTTAGTGGTATATTTTCGTGTTGTCCAATATGTATTTGTTCGTTTTGTTCTATATGACTATCTAATGGGCGAATGCAGTCCTTTTCTAAATTTTTTAATAGTGCTGTTAGCCCTAACGTATTAATTTTGCCCGTTTTATAGCTAAACATAGCATTATAATCCAAATAGAAATTGGAATGAAATACGACCTGTGTCTTAATAGTAAAGCGTATTGTGACAACTTAGACACACCACAGACTATATGTATGGTTTTATTGCAATTTATTAAATTTTCTGTCTGTTGCCCTACTCATATTATGTTACTGGTCTCTTTATTTCTGTGGTGTGTCTCGTCGGTATAATAAACGTTTTACGTAGCCAAATGGCAACAAACGGAACCCTTATGGATCCGTCATGTCTGTCTGTCCGTCCGTATGTGACGGGCACTTTAGTGAGGTGCGGTCAGACGTACCGGGCGGCGCGTCCCGGCAGGCTTGGGCGTGCGGGCCGCAGGGGCGCGCGCGGCACGAGGCGGGCGCGGCGCAGGTGGGCCCGGCGCGCGCGGGCCCGCACACGCAGCGGAAGCCGCCCGGCTCGTCGTGGCACGTCGCGCCCGCGCCGCACGGCGACGACTGGCACTCGTCGATGTCGTTCTCGCACCTGCCGTCGACAAATTATGTACATTAAAATAAAAATAAAAAAAATATTTATTTCAGGCATTACCCATATTAATGTTAATAACAATAGTGACTTAAGACTATATTAGTAACAATGATTACTAATTCTAATCTACTCTGTGCTCAATTATTTTTGGTACGTAACTGTACAGAGACTCCTATGTCTCTCGGCCCACATTTCGGTGTATCGACTATCTACCCTGTCCGCTATCATAGTCAGAATGCTATCGGGGCTGGCGCGGAGCCTGCAGAGCGCCGCGGCAGACCGGTTGCGGAGCACGGCATAAAAACCATTCACCTGTGCATCCGCAAACATGCCTGATGCGCTGCAATTAACTTCACAGTTTGTTTTCTATTCCACTGCTAGACGAAGGCCTCCCCTCCTGCTTTCCATCTCTCTCTGTCTCCGGCCACCCCATACCGTCCCGGTGAGAATACATTTAGGTCCTCCCGTTATCTTCGTCTCGGTCCGCCGCGACGTCGGTGTCCATTTTGCAGAACTCAGTCGATCGCAATTTTGGCCCACCTATCTGCGTTCATACGGCAGACATGTTGTAATCAAATAAACAACAATAGATTAACCACACGGCGGCGTATCGAGAAGGCTGTGTCCGAGCAAAACTTTACAATGTCTATCTAACTAATCAGGCCATATTCTTGAACTAAAACTTTCGTAAGCACTACACATTGATAACTTTACTCCAGATACACTTATAGATGGTTTCGCTCTGATTCGCAGTCTAATTTCCCTCCCTCATGGTGAGTAACCATGAGTAGGTTCTGCGAATCAGAGCGAAACATGGTAAGGCTGAAACTCATATAATAAGGGCTTTTCAAAACGTCATTAAAAATTGACATGACATCACTGTACCTACTCTGTGGTTCATGTCCCATTTTTTTTACAAAAATACACAATGCACGGGCTAGTTATGAGCAAATACACAATTCACGTATAATACGTATGTAATGAACAAAGTAAAATACTTCGATAACTTTCAAGTTTCAACAATTTCGAAACAAAGTCTAGTTTAAACCACAGACTACAAAGAAATATTAGACTATCACAGATTAATAACGATTAAAACCAGACTAAACGTGGGTCCAGTTCTAGAGACTGGTGCCTCTGCCTACCCCTTCGGGATGTTTTTTTTTTTTTTTTTTTTTAAAACCAGTCCTAAAGACATGATGAATTTTCTTGCAGCGCCATCTAGATTTTTTTTATGAACTCAACTGACAGCTGCAGAACTGTCATTGAAAAGCCCTCATTGTATCCGGAATAAAGTTAACAATCAGGCGATATCAGTCACTCACAGATAGTTACATTTTCCGCTGACAGCGCTTACACGCGCGACCTAACAAGTTTCGCCTAAACTATTCCCAACTCTGTAAATATTTTAATTAGTACATTATACCAATCAACTGTGTATTCACTGATAACTCCTCCTCCCTTGCATGACATGGTGACACTACAGGGTGTGAACATTCCATACAGCACGTACACAGGCCATAAATAGAATAATAATTACTGTTGATCATAGGCTTCTACTCTTTCGACCTGTTCTTGGCAAACATTCTATGCCTACTTTAATCCACCTCCTTCTGTCTATATTTATCGTATAGTAAACACCGCCTTCTATATTTAAACCAGTATAACGAAGTACAAGAAGCAGCCCGCAGCGTACTCACAGCTCGCCGTCGAACCCGTCAGGGCAGTCGCAGGTGTAGCCGGCGACCCCGTCGCGGCAGGTGGCGCCGTTCTTGCACTCGTTCTCCAGACACTCGTCCACGTCCACCTGAGAGGTACAATTTGTCCGGATGTTATTTTTCTAACTGTCAGGAAATAGGGCGATGGCTGTCTGACTATTCTTAGGGCGGATTTCTAAATTGGGAAATTCAGCGAAATTCTCAATTCGGATACTGGTCCATATGCTAGATACAGATGTAAGTTTGGGTAAGATATCTGTATTCCAAGATGCTCCTCAATACTCTTCCTCAACTAAGGAAAATAATATTATATAACGTCAAAGATTTCCTTCGATCGAACAAATTTCTCACTCCAGTCGAGTAATCAACTGTCAAACTTAATCTCAGGACGTCCCATGAAGCCTCCAGAGAAAGTCTTGGAATACTTTAAGACTTTGTTCTTCTGGATGGATTTTTTTTTTCTAAAGAAAAGGTTTCTCGAGTGGTATAACGCGCATAACAGACAGTGTAATGGATCATTGTACTGCGTAGTGTGGTCACTTACTTCACAATTACACATGTATTTTTATGCCTATGCACGATCATTAATTACTTAAAACCTGTAATTTACATTGTAATTTATTGCAGGAAATGAATTGACCTATCCTCGCTGAAACTATGGGCAGCACCGCACGTCCATACCTCGCAGTAGTCCCCGGCGTATCCCTTGGGGCACGCGCAGGTGTAGAGGCTGCGCACGTCCGCGCAGTGGCCGCCGTGCGCGCACTCGCGCTCCAGGCACAGCACGCAGCCCACGCCCGCCGCCGCGCCCCACGGCCGCCCCGACCTGCCCATACCACGTGTCTTACAAACATCGCGCTAATTCCGTTTTCTCATCTTTGACTTTAAGTTTAAGTACTTTATTTCTACGAGAATCTAGTGGCATAAAAAGTATTTCTTTTATTTAATTTCAATCAATCAAAACTTACATTTCACTGATAATTGAACAAATACGTTATTTACGTTTGCAATTTATCTTCGTGGCGTTATTAATCCGAAGAGGCATAGCAATTTTCATTTTTGGTCGGTCTAGGAAAGGTTCAAGGGGAGTTATATTGTTCATAGTTATATTGGCTACGAAACTAAATATATGTGTGTGTGTGTGCGTGTGTGTGTGTGTGTGTGCGTGTGTGTTTGTTTGACCCACAGCAGCGCGTAGTGCGGCTGCGCGGCGAGCAGCGCGGCGGCGGCGCCCACAAACAGCTCCTCCTCCGTGAAGAAGGGCAGCAGCAGCCCGCCGATGTGCACCGCGCCCATGCAGCCCTGGGACCAGTTGGAGGACCAATGAAAACGCATCTTTGTAAGGTCAACGTATAGTGCGAGAGCGGGCAGAGGATCCCTGCTGTAGTCAAGTTACAGTGCGAGAATAAGCAGAACATACACATATGCGAGCATGGGCAGAGAATTCTTAGTGTAGTCAAGACATAGTGTGAACATGGGCTGAAAATCCTTGTCATGGTCAAGGCATAGTGCTGAGAACAGGCAGAATATACTCGTTGTAGTCAATGCAGAGTGCGAGCATGAATAGTGCAAGAAAGGGCAGAATATTCTAGTTATCGCCAATTGTCATCAAGGTATAGCGGTCGATCAAATAATGTGGACAGAAAACCAGCGACCGCCCAAGAGCGACTAATTAGTAATAAAATATATTAATTTAAAGTATTACTACTTTGCTAAAGTCGATTTTTAATTTAATGCAAAAAAACAAAACTGTCACGTTGACATCATCTTGCAATAAGCCGACGATATTTTATAGCGGTAGCACCGCGTAATTTTTTTTTTTTTGCATCAAATTAAAAAACGGAAGTTAATTAAATCTCTTTCTTTTGTAAAAGAATAAAACACTACAGCGCCCTTTTACATTTAAACCAGCTTCGCCTGAACTGACCAACACGTACCTTGAAGTATTCCCCGACGGAGCTGTCGGCGGGCGGCTCCTCCCCCTCCCCGTACTCCCACACGGGCAGCTCGGGCGGGGCGTCGGTGGGGGCGGGCGGTCCGCTGGGGCTGGCGGGGGCGGGGGCGGGGGCGGGCGCGGGCCCCACCGACCGCACCCCCCCCAGCTGTATGACCCCCTCCGTGGCCAGCTGTACCCACGCCGCCGTGTCCAGCGAATCCGTCAGGCCCACGTGCTCCTAAACAGGAGGTGCACAGATGGTGAACGTGCCACAAAGGTATACATACGGTAAGTGTCATTACGCATATCGGGACGCAGTTTTTCAGTTATTTGATTTTTTCTCTGCTGCAATTTTACGTATTTGCTAACTATATATAGGATCTGATAATACGTATATCGATTGATGTGATTTCCATTGGTGTCCAAAGGGACAATGGACAGCAAACGCAGATCTAAGAGGATGGCGTGGAATAGATGTGTTCGTTTAGTGCTATTCGTACGCGTCAGTTCCATGTCAATGGAAGCGCACGGCTCGCCGGCCGCGGCCGCCACGTACCTTCCCGTCGGCGTCGACGAAGGCGCCGGTGATGGTGTCCCGCACGAAGGTGAAGCGCACGGTGAGCCAGCCGGCCGGCGCCGCGTGCGCCACGCGCATGCGCCGCACCTTGGGCAGCCCGCCGCCCAGCCGCCACTGCACTGCGATCTGCAAGCGCCGACACAGCCGCCTTCATTGCGCTGCGTACGGATAGCGCGTACGGATAGCGCGTACGGATAGCGCGTACGGATAGCGCGTACGTTGGTACGCGTTTCCTGCGACGCCACGTCCGTGCGTGCAGCTATGCGTACACTCTTGGAGGACGTGTGCCGGCTGTCGATCTTTGGCCGCGCGTCAAAGAGGAGACGCTCGATCTGGTACGCGTTATTTGGATGGCAAAATGGATAAACTCACATATTCGTTTATTTTCGATGGTGAAAATACAATTACTTCAACAATACAATTTTTGCCGTGATTTGTCGGCGGGGGTGCCGACCTGGCCGTGCAGCGCGGCGAGGCCGAGCCAGCCGGCGGGGGGGCTGGGGGGCTGGGGGGGCGGGGGCGGGGGCGGGGGTGCCGACCTGGCCGTGCAGCGCGGCGAGGCCGAGCCAGCCGGCGGGGGGGCTGGGGGGCGGGGGCGGGGGGCGGGGTGCCGACCTGGCCGTGCAGCGCGGCGAGGCCGAGCCAGCCGGCGGGGGGGGCTGGGGGGCGGGGGCGGGGGCGGGGTGCCGACCTGGCCGTGCAGCGCGGCGAGGCCGAGCCAGCCGGCGGGGGGGCTGGGGGGCTGGGGGGCGGGGGCGGGGGCGGGGTGCCGACCTGGCCGTGCAGCGCGGCGAGGCCGAGCCAGCCGGCGGGGGGGGCTGGGGGGCTGGGGGGCGGGGGCGGGGGCGGGGTGCCGACCTGGCCGTGCAGCGCGGCGAGGCCGAGCCAGCCGGCGGGGGGGGCTGGGGGGCTGGGGGGCGGGGGCGGGGGCGGGCGCCGACCTGGCCGTGCAGCGCGGCGAGGCCGAGCCAGCCGGCGGGGGGGGCTGGGGGGCTGGGGGGCGGGGGCGGGGGCGGGCGCCGACCTGGCCGTGCAGCGCGGCGAGGCCGAGCCAGCCGGCGGGGGGGGCTGGGGGGGCTGGGGGGGCGGGGGCGGGGGCGGGCGCCGACCTGGCCGTGCAGCGCGGCGAGGCCGAGCCAGCCGGCGGGGGGGCTGGGGGGCTGGGGGGCGGGGGCGGGGGCGGGCGCCGACCTGGCCGTGCAGCGCGGCGAGGCCGAGCCAGCCGGCGGGGGGGGCTGGGGGGCTGGGGGGCGGGGGCGGGGGCGGGCGCCGACCTGGCCGTGCAGCGCGGCGAGGCCGAGCCAGCCGGCGGGGGGGCTGGGGGGCTGGGGGGCGGGGGCGGGGGCGGGCGCCGACCTGGCCGTGCAGCGCGGCGAGGCCGAGCCAGCCGGCGGGGGGGCTGGGGGGCTGGGGGGCGGGGGCGGGGGCGGGCGCCGACCTGGCCGTGCAGCGCGGCGAGGCCGAGCCAGCCGGCGGGGGGGGCTGGGGGGCTGGGGGGCGGGGGCGGGGGCGGGCGCCGACCTGGCCGTGCAGCGCGGCGAGGCCGAGCCAGCCGGCGGGGGGGGCTGGGGGGCTGGGGGGCGGGGGCGGGGGCGGGCGCCGACCTGGCCGTGCAGCGCGGCGAGGCCGAGCCAGCCGGCGGGGGGGCTGGGGGGCTGGGGGGGCGGGGGCGGGGGCGGGCGCCGACCTGGCCGTGCAGCGCGGCGAGGCCGAGCCAGCCGGCGGGGGGGGCTGGGGGGCTGGGGGGCGGGGGCGGGGGCGGGCGCCGACCTGGCCGTGCAGCGCGGCGAGGCCGAGCCAGCCGGCGGGGGGGCTGGGGGGCTGGGGGGCGGGGGCGGGGGGCGGGCGCCGACCTGGCCGTGCAGCGCGGCGAGGCCGAGCCAGCCGGCGGGGGGGCTGGGGGGCTGGGGGGCGGGGGCGGGGGCGGGCGCCGACCTGGCCGTGCAGCGCGGCGAGGCCGAGCCAGCCGGCGGGGGGGCTGGGGGGCTGGGGGGCGGGGGGCGGGGGCGGGCGCCGACCTGGCCGTGCAGCGCGGCGAGGCCGAGCCAGCCGGCGGGGGGGGGCTGGGGGGGCTGGGGGGCGGGGGCGGGGGCGGGCGCCGACCTGGCCGTGCAGCGCGGCGAGGCCGAGCCAGCCGGCGGGGGGGCTGGGGGGCTGGGGGGCGGGGGCGGGGGCGGGCGCCGACCTGGCCGTGCAGCGCGGCGAGGCCGAGCCAGCCGGCGGGGGGGGCTGGGGGGCTGGGGGGGCGGGGGCGGGGGCGGGCGCCGACCTGGCCGTGCAGCGCGGCGAGGCCGAGCCAGCCGGCGGGGGGGCTGGGGGGCTGGGGGGGCGGGGGCGGGGGCGGGCGCCGACCTGGCCGTGCAGCGCGGCGAGGCCGAGCCAGCCGGCGGGGGGGCTGGGGGGCTGGGGGGCGGGGGCGGGGGCGGGCGCCGACCTGGCCGTGCAGCGCGGCGAGGCCGAGCCAGCCGGCGGGGGGGCTGGGGGGCTGGGGGGGCGGGGGCGGGGGCGGGCGCCGACCTGGCCGTGCAGCGCGGCGAGGCCGAGCCAGCCGGCGGGCGCGGCGGCGTGCAGCAGCGTGCCGCCGGCGCGCGCGCGGTATGCCAGCTGCAGCGTGGCGGGCGGGGCGGGCGCGGCGGCGGCGGCGCCGGGCAGCCGGCCGGCGCGCAGCTGGTACGCCAGCGTCGTGTTCACGCCGTCGAACGTCGCGTTCGACACGCACTCGTACCTGCCGGGTAGGTTAGCGGCTCCATGTACACGGTGGGTTTTTGGCCTTATAACGTACTCTAAAAATCAGACTATACGGTGCCAATTTTTGAAACGGGATAATAGAGGCAGATACCTTAACCGTTATAGTTACAGGAAAACGATTTCAGGAGTCTATCCATAATTTTAAAGACATTCTGAACTGAATTCACAGATTTTGGAAAAGATATACAGTCAGAAAGAGAATGGCCAATTTACACAAAGGAGAATGATCAATTTACTATAGGAGTTCGTCTATTTTTGCGTCTTCTTGCACATTGATGATACCAACGGTAAACTATAAGAAATTAGCTCTGGATTATGCAGGAAAAATATTATGAAAATACTAGATGGGAGTTTCGAGAAATCTTAATTTTGAGCCCATGTTTTGAGGTTATGACAACTTTTGTGGTTTGGTGTTATTTTGGATTGGCATTGACACGTTTTAGTTTTAATTATAAGCACAGGTCATTATCAATTCGTTCCTCCCTTATTCTGAGGTTCGTTCCTACGGAAGAAGTATGTGCTTCATGCCACAGATTATTTATGCTTTTAGCCAAATATGCAGGCGTTTACATACTGCAACTTTTAGCAGATAGCGTGTGTGTGTAACGATGGACGATTTGCGAGTGTATCCATGCACTAGCAATTCGTCTAAATCGCGACTATATCGCTGCAAAAAGTCGCAATGTTTAAGGAGCCTAATGGGGGACGAAAAGATAATTTCTGATAAGCATAAACAGTCTTAGGTCCTGCGCACAATTGAGACAAGACTATCCTAAGCCCACAATGGCGGTTTATTTTAGTTATTTATTCCACATATTGTTCATACATCATCATCATCATCATGTCAGCCATTGGACGTCCACTGCTGGACATTAGAATCTCCCAACGATTTCCAAAAGGGCCGGTTGGATTGTTCATACACATTACATATGGTCATTTTAATAATAAACTACATTAACTAAACAATATCAAATCCACTAGGATCAATTTGCAAAAATAAAAGCGTGGTGGTGGTGGCGTAGTGGGGTTGACCCTTGCTTCTCGATCATGAGGGTCTGGGTTCGAACCACGCATGTACCAATGACTTTTAGTTACGTACATTTGTTTGTACAGCAACACCATTCGCTGATAAATTGTGCCCGGATAACGGCGACAGGCTTGCCACTTGTCACGTTTGGGACCTAATAAACTCGGCAAAACGTGGGTCCAGTTCTAGAGACTGGTGCCTCTGCCTACCCCTTCGGGGATAACAGGCGTGAGTTTATTTATTTATTTTTAAAAGCGTAATAAAACCGCTCGTTTGAATTCCCGTCAAAAATTCCCCGTTTGCAGTTTGCACTTTCGCAATGTGACTACATTGCGAAAGTACACCTTTTGCGATTTTTGCAATAATTTAATCTAATCTGTGTTTGTAATCTGTATTGAGTGACTGAAGTGGGTTACTATTGCACGGACCGAGAATGTACGGCATGAGAATGTACAGCCCGGGAATTCGTGCCCAAATGACACCAATTATCGGGATGTGCATTCCTGCCTGTACATTCCCGTCCGTGCATTCCCGGTCCGTACCGGGAATGCACGAACGCGGAACGTACAGCCCTGGAATCGGTGACCGTTCGGTGCCTCGTTCACATCACAGAGAATACAATCAACTACGTTGTTCACATCATAGGTTTTGCGCGTTTTACTGGAGTGTGTGAGGTATTTCTTTTGGGATTCGTTTAGAAACGCTGATAACGAACGACCCGAGAACGTGCGGACGGGAATCCATGTACATGTACACGGATTCAATGGCTGTACATTACCAGGGCGTACGTTCTCAGGATGTGCATTCGCGGTACGTGCATTATCATCTCCCACTGAAGTTATACAATCAATACAGATACTTTTTAATTTTTACTTTTAAACCCCTGATTCTGTTATTTTATCAAATAGAACTATGAAATCATTTTTCAAAAGAAACATTTTGAGGTATAAATGATTAAAGCGCAACGCAAAAGCAACATAGACTGTTTTTGGTAATTCTCCTTTGACGCAACAAACATACAAAATAAACAAACATACAGACTTCAATTGTACGGGCACAGCAACGTCCATCGCTGTGTGTGCTGACTACATTTTCCAACACACTGATACCGCTCGCCGGTCGGCTCGAGCCGCTCGCCAAATACACACATACAACTTCAACTAAAACTATGTAATTTTCTACCAATAACTATGAAGTAAATAAACAACTACGTAAACTAATCTACGTGTTCTTCCATCGACAAACAACATATTATTTATGAACGAAGGTCAGAGCGAGGGCTACACACGCTCTTTCAAAAGTCATCATACTAACCCCTGGTCCAGATTCCGGCAATGTGAGTTGAGCGGACAGCCTTGCAGTTGGCAAAATTCTACTTCAGCGCACTGTTTGCCTTTGTACCTGTTGATCAAATAATAATACTATTTTTTTACAAAAATGACAAAGAAAGTATCGACGTAAACCCTTTTATCTTCCACCTAATTGTAGTACACGGTAAAATGTGCAGAATAAGCAGATTCCGAAACAATTCCGTATTGTGTAATTCATATTATGCAGGACAATTCTTGCACAATATGAAAAATAATGTAAAATGAAGTATGTTTCATAGTCATTTCATGTGATAGTGTACACAGGGATCATTGTTACAAGCGTTATTATACACCACATTGTATAGTACAACTAGGAATGATGTCGCTCGGACGTGTCCGACCCACCAGACAGTTTCCTCACGCAATACTTATACCTTCATTTTTAATTAGGTGGACTATACTGACAGTTGGTGGGTTGCCACGTAAGGGAAAATAAAAAATAGTGCTATGCTCAGAGTGATCGACTAATAAATATTTTCATTCAATCGCTCGTTTATTCAATAGGCTCTTTGACAGTGTGAAAAAAACAGTATTATTTATACGTATTCGTATAAATGATGTGTCTAAGAACCGCTTTAAGGCATTTTAACTAAAAAAACTATTATGATTTGTAAAAAAACACAAGGTAAAATTTGATAATTTGTATCTGCCGCCATTGTATCGAAAACGGCCTGGATTGGCCGATTCTATGATGACGTCACAATTCAATAAAAATGGCGTCGGTCATTCATTCTTTCTTACGTTCATTGGTTGGTTTATTGGGAAGTGACGGCATAATACCAGTGCGGCACCATATTGCCCAAGATAGCGTTTTGGCGGCTTATCTAGAAAGTAAATTTTCGTTTGCATTTTTTAGAAGAAATACACAAAATAATCTAAAATGACCACTTTCTGAGGACTCCATGAACACCAACAAACAAAATGAGATGGCTTTCAGAAATCGGTCAAATAGCCTATTGCAGACCGGCGAAAGTAATGTAACTCGCTCAAACTATAAAATAAAATAATACTTAAGTTGGGGCATTTCGTGATAAAATTACATTTAATTTTAGAACTTAACAACATGAGAGACATACCATGTTCATTCCTTTCTGTTTTGGAATAGGAAAAAATAAAATAAAAAACAAATTTAAAATTTTAATCACTATTTATTCCTATCATGTTTTTAATCAGAACCGGTTACATTTATTACGAACCTTTCGGTTACGTTGTCGATAAGGTGGTCGAGTTGCATCATCTTGTTTTCTTCTTTTATGACATGAACGATACAACTCGATCACCGTTGCGGTGTAACTAAATTTTTTCCTTCACTGAACAATTTATGAACGTTGTTCCTTTTATAAGTTTTGTTATTACGCGTGACGTGCTCCTTTACCTGTGCCCAAATTAACTCTATAGGGTTTAATTCGCAGTGGTAAGGGGACACTCCCAGTATAGTGATACCATACCTACTCTGCAGCGAGCTCTTCCACTGCATACTTTTGAAAGCAGCTTTTTCTTTATTCACTAACTCAAGTAACAAAAAAACAACAAACAGTAAAACTTTACACTCAAATAAAACAACGTGAGAAGTAACAACGAAAGATAACAAAAATAAAATCTGGCGGAAAAAGTGCAAGAGATATTCCTGCAACCGATCGACAACAAAAATGGCAGACGAATGAAGCGCTTTGACATTACATGTATGCGTCATCAGTGCTACGAACTATGCGATAATTTAGAGGTGCATATTTTTTAAAGTATACTCCTAGAAAGGTTGGATTTTTCTACAATATTAGAGTATATTTCCTAAAGTTTGTGGATTTTTCAGATGTAGTAGGTTTAGTAGGTTTGTTTAATTGGTAGGTATTTAATGATTACGATTAAGTTAAATAATATTCTCCAAGTAAAGGAAATAAAATTGAAGAGTGAATGATTTAATGAAATCGAACATTCAATCAACACATCAAATCACATCACTACGATCTTGGTCTGACAACATTTTAAAAAAATAAGAGCATTTTCAGCTGTCAGTTTAGTCCACCTAATTAAAAATCAAGGTATAGACCTAAAACTTACATAAAAGTTATTTTTTTAGAAAGAGTTAGATTTATTTACAAATCTGATAAATAGCAATTGTACTGAAATCATAAAATTCTCAAAATTATTTTGATATTTCCGTTCGTGTTTAAAAATGTAGCGTGGCCAATCGACATCGCATCCCGTAAGGCTACCTACACATGGCGCCGTAGCGGCAGCGGTTCCGCTGCGCTAGTCCCCTTGGATTTGCATGGAGGCTTACATACTACGCCAAATCTGTAAGCAAGTTCGGCGGTGCCGCCGCCGCTGCGGCGTAATGTGTAAACAGTGTAAGGCTACTTACACATGGCGTCGCCGCGGCGGCGGCGATTCTTGATGCCGCGACGGCGAAAAAGTAGTGTGTAAGCACAGTAACGCCCCCCACCCGCCACACCACGGCGTCCCCCGACTCACCCGCGCGGGCAGGCGCACTCGTAGTCGTTCCATGTGGTGGCGCAGGCGGCGTCGTGCAGGCAGGGCCGCGCCGCGCACGCGTCGTCCGACAGCACGCCGCGCCGCACGCCGCCGCCCGCCGGCAGCGCCACCTCGCCGAAGGCGGCCGGCAGCGCCGCCAGCCCCGGCAGCCCCGCCCCCAGCGGGAACAGCTCCACCACCGACACGTTCACGCCGTTCGAGATCTGCGCGCGCACCACCTCATCAGCAACCCATTGCGTGCCCACCGGCCATACTCCACCGCGGGGGCACACACAAACACTTCGCTAAATGGTTACACTTTTGCATAGGCAGCCTGGGCTAGCCTGCTGCTAGGAATATGCCTTCTGAAAGAGAGGGTACGGGCTGGAGCCCGTACCCTCTCTTTCAGCCTGGAGGCTCCAAAAGATTCTAACGGCAATGCAAATTTCGTTAGTAAATAGCTAAATAAACCAAATCTTTTGTAAATATGCACCTTTTTGAAAATTAACAATAAAAAGATAGATGAAGAAATGAGAGCGAACCAACCACGTTCGAACCATTTTTTCATTTCATTATCGTCGCCCAAACACCCAAGCAGTCATATTATTTTCGTTTGTTAAAACGTTCCGATATTTTTTCTTTTATTCAACACCGCGACTCCAAAACTTCATCCTAGTGCATTTTTATTTTTACAAAATTTATTTTTCCAGCCAACCAGATCAGAAATATACTTTATACTACACCTGCTTGGAAAGTACCTAGATACTTTATCAAATTTACGGTAGAAAGTACGTCATTGCATATCGAACAAATATGCGGGGAGAAAACGCATCTGAGCGGGAGAGAAAAGTGTATGAAAATCCATTTCTTACGTGGTTTTTCTTTTTTAATTTTGGGTAAGACTATGCGCCGGTAACCTAAATATCAAAAGCCAAAAAGTTTTTACAGTGAGTTTTTATCTCCAAGTTCGCAAAATGACACTGGCCACTAGCAACAATTTCAATATAAATTTCAATTAGTAAAGATTTCGTTTTTTATTTTCCTTGTAGGTGTAGTATAAAGCACTATGTATCACTCGAGAGAAACTGCGATTCCCGATCTCAGGTGTTTTAAAGCCCTCGCCTACGGCTCGGGCTTCAAACGACACCCTCGACGGTAATCGGTCACTTTCTCCTCTTGGTGAACAATGTACTATTGAGCAGCCATCTCCATTGAACAATCGATGCATAACGCAAGTGCTGTGAAGCAATATATCAGTGAAGTGTCAATGTGAGTTCAGACCTGCACGTCCTGTATGACGCCCTTGAAGAAGTCGGCGTCGTCGGGCGGCGGCGGCGGCGCGGCGCTCGGCGCCGGCCCCCCCGCCCCCGCCCCCGCCCCCGCCCCCGCCCCCGCCCCCGCCCCCGCCGCGTCGGCCGGAGGCGCGGCCGGCGGCGGCGGCCCGCCCAGGTACAGCACCTAGCATATACACACAAAAATATAAGGAGATAACTCTCTAGAAAGTAATATCAAAACATACGACGTATTTATTCTTGCGTTAGTAGTCCGCTAATATGCATCGATAACGCGCAGAGGACCCACTCATAAGAATGTCGAGTCGTCAACGCATGCAAAGAATGTGAAGAGGGTGAATGCATAGATTATGGGCGGGTCTCTACCATTTGTAATCGTTTCTTCTAGTTGTGGAATAAAGTGTTCTCCAGCTGAAACTATGATTAAACTGGTACCCACGAGAGGGAGTCTCCTATTGTGGGTGCCGCTGGAAAATGTATCAACTTTTGAATCAATGTACTCACCTGCGCGTCGAGCTGCTTGGCGGCCGACACGGACTTGCGGAAGTACTCCGTGCCGTTCAGCTTCACTTGCACCAGCGTAGAGTTGCGCACCACCTGCACGCACATAAACATTAACATTTAAATACAGCCACCTGGCACATACATTGCTTCTGACCCCACACTAGGACACCCTGTCCGTGGGAACCAGAAACAGCGGCATCACAAACATGTAAACATCCAAGTCCTAGGGTTTTTTTTCTGTCCCCAGGCGGGGTTCGAACCCGGGACCTCTCATCACAAACATGTAAACATCCAAGTCCTAAGGTTTTTTTTCTGTCCCCAGGCGGGGTTCGAACCCGGGACCTCTCGCATGGTAGACAGATGCACTAACCGCTGCGCCTCAGAGGTCGTCGAACAAACACACACACATACACACGTTGCATACACTGCCGAGCCAAGCCGAACGGGAGGGAAGGCATATCAACATTAAAAGCACGTGGATATGCGAGAAGCTGAAACTGAAAAACTGAGAGTTAATAAATCAGAAATCAAGCGCCACCGAGGAAAAAAAATGATTTTACAGATCGAATTTGCATGAAATGTTTGTACAATCTCTGAATCATGTAGACAGTAAAGTTTGGGACCCATGACAAAGAAATTAGGTTGCTGTTGTTACAATTTATTGCACAATTATAAAAAAAGCATGTATGCGAACCAGGGATTAACTTTAAGCCAAAAACGGGCGACTCTGGCGATAATCTAATAGAGATTGTACACACTTTTTTGCAAATATGTTATTTCGCAGGTTTCTGAAATCCTCCTCAGATTTTTTGTTGGTGTTCATTGAGAGCTCAGAAAGTGGCAAGTTTAATTCTTTCGTGTATTTCTTCTTGACAAGCAAAAAACATTCACTTTTAAAATAATGCGCCAAAACGCTATCTTGGGCAATATGGCGACGCATAGGAATCATGGCGTCATAGATAAACAAAAATTAAATCAATGAACGTAAGAACTACATGAATGACCGACGTCATGTTTACTGACCTGTGACATCATCATAGAATCGGCCAATCCAGGCCGTTTTGAATGAATTAATGAATGAATAACCATTTATTGCCAAGAACAGATATGTTTCATACTTAAAGTAATAACTTATTATAAACTAAAATTAATAAATATACAATTAAACAAAATCTAAAGTGAGACAGCTTGGCAAAAGGACTGTCGCTCAGCCTGTGCTGATAGATGCTGGGCATCTTATAGCGCCGATTTTCAGCTAAATCCTCTACTCATAATCGCTTGGTATACTATGTTAAAGGTAGAAGAAAGGTAGAACACCACCACAATTTAAAAGAAAATTTAAAACTACATAATAGAGATTAAAAAAAAAAGTACTTAACTGCTAACCAAACTAGTGTTAGTGCCATAGTTTAGGTGACGTTACTTAACACTCAGATGGACTTGATTTAACTGAAGACATCTAAACATCTACAATGTGCTTATCTTATCGGCTAACATTATACATAACTTTTAGACATTGACATTCAACAAGCAGAATGTACGTTGAATGAATTCTTTACGTTGAAATAAATTTTTGATTTCTGATTAATATCTTATCTCAACCGGACAACAAAACTAAAACCACATAGGTACTAAAATTCTCCTTTTTCGTCATAAAAATAAAGTTTTCGATACAATGGCTGCAGATGCAGCTGCATTTTATCAATTGTTATCCTGTTTTTTTTTAATATAAATGTTTAATCTTTTTAGTTAAAATGTCGTAAGACTCATAATTTGAAATGAAACGAAATGAAAAAAAAAAAAATTGTAAAACGGATACAAAAAATAGTTACTGGCTCCCAAACTAGGATTCCCTGTGGTATGGGTAGCTAGGCTACTTTCAAAATACATAAGATTTATACAAATACGTATAAATAATACTGTATTTACTTCCACACTGTGTAATAGCCGATTCGATCTGTAACAAAGTATCCCTTCTAATGGCGGTAATTAGCATAACAATGGCCGCCTGCCCGCAGCGGGCGAACGCCACGCCAAGGGCTAAGCGAAGTGTTTCCCTAGAAGGCGCCGGTTAGAGTGAGCATAATTCAATGGAGTGGGTAACCTCGATGAGGTGCACGTATCCGTTGTCGAGGCGGGTGCCGCCGACGGCGTACTCCTCGGGCGTCTGGTTGAACCGCAGCTGCACGAGCAGCTCGCCGCCGCGCAGCGACGCGCCCACCAGCGTCTCGTCCGCGGACCCGTACCTGCGGCCGCAGCCAGCTGTTAGAATGTACCTCGGCCTCTACAGCATGGCTTCGGTTGTCGCCGAAAGCACACGATTGTAATACTCCTGCTCTGTATAAAACTTTTCGTCACTATTTTCAAAAGTTATGTAAAGTTATAAATAACAATACAAAATAAACTTCACCTTTAGAATATATCCGATAGTAGCCGAGGCATATTCTAAACGCTAACAGACTGTACTTGGAAACGAATACCGAGTGTGTGCAGCAACACACATCCACCAGTAAGGTGGGACACATACATAACACTATGGTTCTAAGCTATATTATCCGGATACGCTTACTTGACTTTTTGTCGGAAGAGCTTTTGATTTTTTGCCGACCGATTATCTCAAATCACACACAAAATATAGTATTTATGTATAAAATGTATAAAATATGTATTTCTTACGTTTGTAAGAAATCCTAAACACAATGGGGTCGTGTCGTTTAATAGCAGAAATTCTATAGCCATATTCCAACTTAATTTCATCACAATATTGCATTGTCACGTGATTTATAAATGTAATACAAAATTTCAGCTCAATCGGACACTAGGAAGTGGGTAATTTTTTTCTCGCAAGATTTAATCACAGACATTTTTATTTTGTATCGTGAAAGACATAAAACTACCGTAAATTCACAACAATTATCGCGAATCAGGATCCAAGACGCGCGCCCTCCTGTGACGGCGGCGCTTGGTGTAATCCGTTGCATACAAATTATACAATTTTTAGGGTCGCTTTAAACGCAGCGTTCCGAGCGAATGATATGGCGACTCTTTTAGACTATCCTGTAATCTGTTTCATAAGATATTTTATGTAGGTCCAATTCAATAAAATATTTTGATGGTGGGATGGTGGTGTGTAGTGGGGTAGAGTACCCAAAACTGGCGTACGTAAGTAACAATTAATTGGCATTGTTCTAAAAACTTAGAATTCATACTTCTGGTTAAAACCATAGGGTCAATTAATCTAAAGCTGTAATTATAAATCAATAATGTTGAACATTGTATGTATTTTTCTCGATATCAGTGTGTGACTAGTTCAAGTTCCTAAAGTTTGTTTCATATGTAAAAAAAAGGACCTTTAATATTTTTGAAACAGTAACGATCGTTATATTCTTTGTAGTTTATAAAATATATCAATATAATAAAATTTATCTTTTACGTTGCCACAAATTGAGAGCCTTTTAGTTTTGTTCATTTAGATAGTTGCTGTATCCAGCCATGATATTAGTAATTGATATTTCAATTATCTTGCGAAGTTTTTTTTGTGCATGACGCACTTCTACTGTTGTTTTTTAGCCGAGGCTCACAAAATTACCTATTCGATTTGTTTTATTCCTATTTTATTTGCTATCATGTTGTGTCAGGACTTATGAAAGTTTTAGTTAAAAAAAAAAAACCTATTTTGTTGAACCCAAAAAACTATATTTTTTTAGGACATTCATTGGCCATGAATGTTAACGAAGCGCAAAGGGTATGCGTGAGCGCACGCGACGGTTAGTGAATGAGGCTCTCGCACTGACTTGGGCCCGGAGCCGAGGTAGAAGATGACGCCGGTGGGCTGGCGCGTGCGCACGAACATGGAGATGTGCAGCGCCTGCAGCGCGCGCACGGCCGCGCGCGCCGCCGCACCCGCGCGCACCACGGCCGCGCCGCGCCGCCGCGCCGACTCGTGCGCGAACGTCGCCGCCGTGTAGTCTGCGCACAACCACGGTCCAGGTCAAATTTATTCATACTACCAAACAAATGTCTACTTTATGAACCTCAAATTTGCTAGTTTCACAATAATATTTAACCGATTTCTGCAAATCATCCCATATTGTTTGTCGGTGTTCATGGGGTTTTCAGAAAGCGGTAATTTTAAATTTATTCGTGTGTTTCTTCTAAAAAAGACAAACGAAAGTTTACCGCCTAAACGCTATCTTACGCAATATGGCGTCGCACAGGAATTATGACATCACTTCCCGGTAAACCAACCAATGAACGTAAGAAAGAATGAACGACAGACGTCATTTTTACTGTTGACGTCATCATAAAATCGGCCAATCCAAGTTCGATATAACGGAGGCAGATACAAATCATCAAATTTTATGTTGTGTTTTTTTACAAATCACAATGGTTTTTTTAGTCAAAATGTCTTAAAACACATAATTTATACGAATACGACCGGAATGCAGCACCAAATATAGTACAAGTACGTTCAGCAAACGAAATGTTGCTGTACATTTTTTTATTTGAAATGAAAAAAAGCATGAAGCATTCGGGCGCGTGGGGCATGGGGGTGCCGTGTAGCGTGCAGCACTCACTGTACTGGCAGGTGTCGCCGAGGAAGGGGCGCGGGCACGTGCACGTGTAGCTGGTCCAGGCGTCCTCGCAGGCGCCGCCCGAGCGGCACGGGTTGGGCTCGCACTGCGCGCGCCGCGGGCAGCGCGCCGCCACGCCGCGCAGCGCCGCCGCCGCCAGCCCCGCGCCCGCCCCCGCCCCCGCCCCCGCCCCCGCCCCCGCCTCCGCCCCCGCCTCCGCCTCCGCCTCCGCCTCCGGCTCCGTCGAGCTGGCCTCCGTCTCCGACTCTGGAGCCGGGTCGTCCGGGAGAACCTGAACGACAAAACTAAAATGACCACCGCGGAATGGCAAAGTGTGCGAGTAGCTCAGACGCTACGCTTGTGTCAGGTCAGGTTAGAGTGTCGACCAAAATTGTTCCTATAGTCCTGTCTTTGAATGGGTTAGTTCCGGCCAGTCTCGCTAACCATCTGAGGCGGGTGGAACTCCGTGTGGGTTTGCTTCCGGCTGCCATGTGGAAGGTGATGCTGCTTGAAACAGCCCTGACAGTTCGACGTTTTCTCTGGCTGTCGCCCTGACCACTTGGACTCTTTAGACGGAGGGCGTCCGTCTGGCCACTTTGGTCAGACGAGACTATTTTTTTTTTATCGCCATAATAATAATAATAATAATCTTTACTAATTAAAAAAAAATACAAATATTGGTTGTAAAAATACAAAAATGTAGACATTTTAAGAGGCATTACATTCTATGTTTGACCCAACGCTGCATATAATCAATTATCTTTTCAGCACCTGAACTAGTTTTTTTTCCTTTAGAACTACGGAACCCTTAGACCACCACAAATCCAACTGCAGACGTTTGTGAAGTCGATCAAAAGGCACTAGCACGTACCCAGAGGCCGTTGACGAGCACGTCCTGCAGGCAGCCCACGAAGAAGTTGGGCCCGTGCGTGAGCGTGGCGTAGGAGGAGCCGGCCGTGCCGAGCCGCGTGAACGGGAACGACGTGCTGCCGTTCACCGCCTCGTTCTGCGAGATCGGGTAGATCGTCTGCTCCTCGTTGGCCGCCAGCACCACGTGCGACGAGTTTATCGTCACGAATACCTAAAGGGGGCACACCGCACATTTATTTTAAACATTAAAAGGTTTTCAACGTTTAACCATTTACATACAGGCAAATACATTGCTTCTAGCCCTACACTATATAGGATCATCGACCATCGCAAACATCCAAGACCTGGGTTTTTCTTCCCCGGCCAGGATTCTAAACAGAGACTTCTCGCATGGTAGACATTATGTCATTATATTATCAAAGTAAGAAACTTAGAGAAAACATAACATAAACATTTACATACAGGCACATACTTTGCTTCTGGGCCCACGCTAGGATACCCTGTGTCATGCAGCGACGCCACAAATATGCCTCAGATCTTGGATGTTTACATGTTTGTGATGTCGCTGTTTGTGGTTCCTATGACATAGGGTACCCTAGTGTAGGGCCAGAAGCAATGTAAGTGTCTGTATACAAAATGTTTATGTTGTTTATTCTGAATACACTTACTTGACCTGGCTGGACCCCTCCGATAAAAAGTTAAGTAAGTGTATCCAAAAATAAAGTTAGCGACAACTATTTTTTTGTGGTCAATGTAAATTCAAAAATGTAAAATAATGTTAACGTAAATTCGAATAATCAAATGTAACGTAACGTAAATAAAAATTCAAATATAAAAAAAAACCAAATTAACGATGAACGACGTTCATTCGGCTCTCTAGATAAGGAAAGACAAAGAGTGGTACCTTCTGCCAATTGCTGTCGTTGAGATTGGAGCCGATGAAGACTCCCTCCCACTTGTTGAGCAGGCTGGAGTGCAGGTTGAGCCGGCCGCTGCTGAGCTCCAGGAAGAAGTAGGTGACGCCGCGCCCCATGGCCAGCAGCCCGTCGCCCAGCGTGGTGCGGAAGCGGAGCGAGATGTCGTAGCCCTCCTCGCGCGACGTGTTCACCTCCACGAAGCTGCTCTTCTCCAGGGACATCGTGGTCACCTGGTGACAGTTGCAGTGGAATGGCTAGTGGCAAGTGTTCTGCGTATGGGCAGATTGTTGGTTATGCGACTTTTGGAGTATCTTATTATGTATCTAGTGGGTTATTAATTGAAAAGTACAGTGAAATTAATTATGTACATAGTTAATTATGCCTCTTCAGTACTGACTTTGTTATTTTTAAAGTTAGGACTGAGGAGGTTAAAATCTATTGCACACCAGTAGTAACCACACAAAAAGAAAATTTCTTGTACCTGTTAAATTGTCATCTTTTTCTTTCGTGGTTTGGTCTGAAAGCCAGCTGAGCGAATGTGGAGACTGGTCCATTTTTGACAACTTTATACACGTAAGGTTCGGGGAGGAAGGTAAATACCTATTACTGAGCATATTTTGGCAAAACAGTCAATTTAATGTTTTGATAAAACGTGTTCCGGTGGGTTACTTACTTAATCATTTGAGCTTTTGTACGTTGAATACGAACCTACAAATTTAATTCTTATTTTTTCTTATCTTTTTGTACTGTTATTGTGTACGACCGATAAAATAATAAGATGAGACTTGTTGCAATTATGTGGGTAAAGAGTCCGTTCATCCGGCGGCAGGTGGGGCCTCGGTGGCCGGGGCAGCAGGAGCAGTGGCTGGCCAGGGCCGTACTCACCCGGCGGCAGGTGGGCCCCTGGTGGCCGGGGCGGCAGGAGCAGTTGTAGCGGTGCTCGGTCTCGCCGCGCAGCCAGGGCCGGCACAGGCCGCCGTGCCGGCAGGGCGCGGCGCGGCAGCCCTGCAGCTCCACGGTGCAGTTGCGGCCGCCCCAGCCCGCCGCGCACGCGCAGTGGTACGACGCGCGCCGGTCGAAGCAGCGCCCGTGCGCGCACGGCTGGTACCTGCCGCACACACAAACACGTGTTATCTCGGCTTGAGGCCCCGGCCTGGACGGAGCTCGGCCTCCCGCCTCGCCGCAGCAGAGTTCCTCGTGCTCGGACTCCCTCTTCAGCCTCGCTTTGTTACATCTAGATGTTGACAGAACGACTTATATAAACATGATAAGATGTACATAAATACGTCATTTTTAATTAATGGATATCTCGGCAAGCTGCCATTTCGAAATTCCAAGATGTCGGTTTTATGACCTAGGTTTTTTGGCACGACGATCCCGTATACAATACAGCATATCTCCAAGACATTCCCGGTAGGCCGCCGACTTTTTGGCGCGGAAGTCGTAAAATCGCACTCGGCAGGTGCGCCGCGCACTGACCTCTCGCACTCGTCGATCTCGCGCTCGCAGTGCGCGCCCTCGTAGCCGGCGGCGCACAGGCAGGAGTAGCCGCCCACGGCGTCGGCGCACGTGCCGTGGCCGCACGGCGCCGACGCGCACTCGTCCACGTTCACCTCGCAGCGTTCGCCGCGCGTACCGTCCACGCACACGCACTCGTAGCTACGCCCAAATAATAGTAGTTTATCTACTCTGATACTATAATACAAAGATTATAAAACTGAAAACAAAACTCTTGTGACAAACATTATGCATATGCCAAAAAAAAAGTTTTATTACGATACAGGTCTTGCATGGGCACCTGTATCGTAATATAACTTTTTAATCATAACGATACACCTATACAACCTCAATCTGGACCAAGAAGGTTGAGCCTCTACTTAAAAAAAAAGGTTTCAAGGAACGAGTCCGCGGCGACGCAACACGCATACGCAATCGATGTTTGCGCCTTGGCGCCAACATTTTACATTAAAAAAAAACTTTTCAATATAAACAAAGTTTGGTTCTGTTTGTAAAATAAATTAGTTTTTGTGTAAAAACATGTCTGAAAACGAGGATAGTGGTAATTGTACACCACCAGACATTCGGAAACTACGTCAAACATGACTATGAACCTGTTACCGGCGAAATCTAGGAGCAACTATAATAAATATTACCACGAGTTCATGGTTGTAAAAGTAAATTTGTTGATATTCAGCGTTTTATTTGCAATATTATTTTATGTATTATAGTATGAGAGTAGATAAAGTAGTGTATGACACTGTACATAACTTGGTCTTATAACACTTGTGTGATACTATAAAAAAACTCGCCTACGGCTCGTTTTTTTAAAACACACTCGTGTTATAAGAAACCTTATTATGCAACAGTATCATAAACTACTATTATGATACTGTTGCATATAATATTGCAAATAAATTCTGATTATCAACAAATTTACTTTTCCATTCCATGAACTCGTGGTAACATTTATTATAGTTGCGCCTTCGCCGGTAACAGGCTCAGTCATGTTTGACGCAGCTTCCAGAATGTCTGGTTTTGTACAATTACCACTAGATATCCTCGCTTTCAGACATGTTTTTACACAAAAACTAATTTATTTTACAAACAGAACTAAACTTTGTTTATATTGAAAAGTTTTTTAAAATGTAAAATGTTGGCGCCAAGGCGCAAACATCGATTGCGCATGCGTGTTGCGTCGCCGCGGACTCGTTCCTCGAAACCTTTTTTTTTTTTTAAGTAGAGTTTCAACCTTCTTGGTCCAGCTGGAGGTTGTATAGGTGTATCGTTTTGATTAAAAAGTTATATTATGATACAGGTGTCCATACAAGACCTGTATCGTAATGAAACTTTTTATTTTATTTTTGGCCTACTTATGCGTAAGAGCTTTGTTTTCAGTTTTATAATCTCTGAATTATAATATCAGAGTAGATAAAGTCAATTAATAACCTCGTCAAAGTCAGGAAATAAGTTACGTTACGTAAGTTTTCTTTATCGAATATACAGTGATATTTCGAGACAGGATAGCAAGTGGAACTACGTGAGCATTCGTAGCCACTAGAAACCATTCTTATACGACACTATTATATACATAGCTATTATATACTATTATATTGCGCTATGGCGCTCATTAGGGGAAGGCTATGTCCATCAGTGGACTAATATAGCCTGATGATGATGATGATGATATACATACATAGACATAGAGATTGTTATTTTAACTTATCTGGAAATTTATCCAAGTTCAAACGTTGGCGATTTAAGTTGGTCGCACATTTATCCGCACCGTACGCGCTGCACGCGCCGAACGCGCCGCATTTTAGAATTCGTTGTATGCAATGATATGAAATCTCGCATATTTATCCGCACCGTACGCGCCGCATTTCGTAAAATACGGTAGGCATCCGAACTCCGACGGAAGAATTCTGATGACGTCATATAATGCGTGCTGCCACTCAGTGTTGCCTCATTCGGATCCGAAGAGCTGAATTTGCTCCATATAAGTTCCTTTTTGAATTAATGTTGTGGTTGGGGGTCCAACCCAATTGGACGCAAAAAAGAAAAAAAAAATCCTTATAAAAAAAATTTTTTGGACTTCATTTTTTATTTTTATTTATTTTTTATTCTTGCATTGTGTAGGGGCAATCTATGGGAGGAAAAAAGGTCCCAAAACTTGGTACCGTAAAACGCACCGTTTTCGAGTTATGATTGAAGAACGAAAATCCACGTCTCGAAAATTTTACAAGTGTCGGACAGCAGTAGCTGTAGGTATAGCCTTGGGGGCGATTTTTTTTTCTTTTTTTTTTGGCTGGGCATGGATAAGGGAGGTCTTGAGGAGCAAAATAGGTCCCGTAACTTGGTACCGTAAAACGCACCGTTTTTGAGTTATGATTGAAAAACGAAAATCTTTTTTTTTTTTTTTTTCTTTTTGGTTGGGCATGGGTAAGGAGGGTCTTGGGGAGCAAAAAAGGTCCCGTAACTTGGTACCGTAAAATGCACCGTTTTCGACGACATTGCCGACGCAGTAGTCTGTTATCTGTGTCCCCAATGGTAGTAAATGGTACATGGCTACTGCTTAAAATTTTCGAGACGTGGATTTTCGTTTTTCAATCATAACTCGAAAACGGTGCATTTTACGGTACCAAGTTACGGGACCTTTTTTGCTCCCATAGATCGTCCCTACACAATGGCAGAATAAAAAAAAATTTTTGCAAAAATTTTCGAAGTCATAACTCGACAAAAAAACAATCTTACTAAAAAAGTCAATGAAAAAAAACTATTATTTTAGCGTTTTAAACCGATTGCAAAAAGAAAGAAAAACTAAGGAAAAAAAAATTTTGCATAATTTTTCTATGTCCTCGGCCCATAGCGCCCCCAAGGCTACACCCCAATTTCTTCCATAGCACAATGTCACCGCACCGTTTCACACCAGAGGCAAGAAAAAACTGCAAAAATTGTTGGCAACACACAGAAATGCGGCGCGTTCGGCGCGTACGTTGCTGACAAATGTGCGACCCAATTTTAAAATGCGGCGCGTGCGGTGCTGACAAATGTGCGATCAACTTTAAAGACATTTTTCTGTTAGGAGGTACATAAATTCCCATAAACAATTTAGAATTTTCTCAGCTCAAACATAAGAATTCGAATGGAATTCGAAGTTTAAAATTTAAAACTTTTTGTTGCCTATTTTTTTTAGCCAGTCTTCTTTATTGGACATCTACCCATAACAAGAAGTTTTGCTAATTTAGAAGTTTGACTCTTTCATTAAAGTGTTTTGTTTTACATGGCCTCTCTTATGTTCCTAGAAAATTAAGAAAAATATTTTTTCGATTTCTGGCGTTTCTAGTATTCAAACCTGAATCGGTGACCATCTTTTTGCTGACTGTAAATTTCTTCCAAAATCTGCGAGTACAGTTCAGAATATTTTAAATATCTATGCATAGTCTACTAAAAGCGATTTCCTGCGATTATAACAGTTAAGGTACTCGTCCTCGTTGTCTCGTTTCAAAAAGTGACTGTGTACAGATGAGAAGCCTCTGTAAGAGCAAGTAAGTAAACGTGAGGTGCGCTCACCCGCTGGCGTTCTCGTAGGCGAAGGGGCGGTAGAAGGAGCGCGGCAGCAGCATGTGCGGCTGCGGGCCCACGCGCTGGGGCGGCTCGGGCGGCGCGGCGGCGGCGCGGTACAGCGCGGCCTCGCTGCGCTGCAGGCACACGCCGCCGTGCTGGCACGGGCCCGACGCGCACTCGTTCACGTCCGTCTCGCACTCCTTGCCTGCACACGACGAGCGCACGTCGCGTTAGCACCGATGCTAAACGAAACCGGAAGGCCCTAGCTGGAACTCATTTGTAACGATCGTTAACTAACGTTGTAGTTGTATCGATCTATGAACATTCAGATCTCACAGATGACATGATTTTCGCACCACGAGACGAATTTGCAGACAACCTTGGACTTCTTCACCCTGTATTTTCAGAAGTTCAAGCTCGACTTTGGAGAGCGCATCAAATTAACTCTTCGTCCTATAACAAACACCATCAACATTTCGAATTCAACGAAAATGATGTCGTTTGGAAACATAATTACTCAATCAGTAACGCAGATAAATATTATTCGGCCAAACTAGCACCCAAATTTGTAAAATGCATAATTACCAAAAAGATTTCACCCCTCGTTTACGTTCTCGCGGATATGTCCGGAAAACCACTCGGACGTCGGCACATAAGACTTAAAACCTATTCCCAAAATTCAAAATTAGAACAACCACTTGTTCAACCCCCATTTTGACACAAATTATTTGGCATCTAAACTCTTTACTTTCTTCGACCTTGCTTTAACCTATTGTACATTACAATTTCTTTTTCCCACCATCTCATTACCCTTTTTGGCCTACCATAATTTTATATCACACATTTCATGGTTTCATACCTCTCTTTAATTCTTTCTCTCTCTTTCTTTCTCTCTCTCTCCCTTCTCTCTCTTTCTTTCTCTCTCTCTCTCTCCCTATCTCTCTCTCTCTCTTCCTTCCTTCCTTTCTTCCTTCCTTCCTTCCTTTCTTTCTTTCATCCTCTCTCATTTACTCTTGTCGAGAGTTTATTCTTGAACATATTTATGTGTTATGTAGTATTTCTACAACACAGTTCAATACTCTAATACGTATATACATGACTTACGTAATGTATATTTATATCATCTTGTATATATGTATATTGTATAAAATATCAGCGGATGGTAACTGTAACAAGCCTAAATACCAAATCATCTTGTATATATTGTATAAAACATCAGCGGGTGGCTACTGAAATAAGCCTTAATGCCAAATAAATAAATAAATTTGAGAGCGATTTTATGAGTATGAGATTTTATGGTTATTTACATGGTACTCTAATGCAAGGTATATTTTTGGAAGATTGATATATGAGTGTGAGATGAATGTTAGTTTAAGTCGTCTCTCTTGTAATATACTCATTATAAATAGCATAATTCATTTCTAAATTACTATTCTGCTGCTTATCGTTTCAATAAATCTAACCCTAATAACATGCTGAATAGTGCCCACCTCGGACTTAACGATGCCCCAGCAAGTCGCGTCTATCTAAAAGAACATCTCTCGCCGGAAACTAAACAAATCGACGCCGCTGCCCGCGATTTCAACAAAGTCAAGAATTACAAATACGTTTGGGTGCGACATGGACAGGTTTATCTGCGCAAGGCTGAAGACATAGGTCACATTCATGTGAAGAATTTGGATGTGCTGAAGAAACTGGAATAGTGCTATTGGGCTGTCATTAACTAATTAGTTTAAGCTTTTCTCAAATCACTGTATTTTTTACTCAGTATTACTATCATAATTCCTCTGCATCTCCATTCATCAAAAAAAAAATCCTGAGGGACCTAAGGTCCAGATGGGAAAAATCCTGAGGGACCTGAGGGACCTAAGGGCAGACCGGGTATTGTAACGAGGTGCATTTGCCTCGTTGCCTTTTTATTATTTCCGGCCACCTACTACTCCAAATTTAATTAGTTTTTGACATTCGCCACACTGTTCGGACGTATCTGGTTCATTCAATCCTCAGCTTCCATCCAAGGTGGACTAAACCGTCATTATTTTCTGTTTTTTCAAGACCCGGATTCCTATTCTCCATATTATTACGATCAATCATTTCATAAATATACGAAAGTCACAATTATTATGTAAGTGTTATTTTTATATTCTTAATGTATTTTTATATCTACTTTTTAGACCTTATTTAAGATTTTCTATTTGCATTGTCCCCAGGTGCCTTTCCTTCACATTATAAATAAAACTTAATTTTGCCGTGCCCCTGGATACCCTCTTTTACATTACGGATCGCACCCCTACTTAACCCAAGTGCGACACAGTGCTGTGGGTGCCAACTCTTTTTCATCCCAACTATTCGAAGAGAACGACTTGATTGCACCCAAAGGTGATGTTTTCTATAAGAAACTTTTAGCGGGCAGTAATGAGTTTTTAATCCTCTTTATAGGTGCGCCCCAATTATCTTTTCCGCGCACTTTTTAAAATTGGAACATCTTAGTGTTCAGCGCCAAAGAAATCGAATCAAGTAGTTTTTAAAGCCCGTTTTTAATTCGATGCAAAGATTAAGATTACTGAGGCGGCCGAGGCTACGAGTGATTCACATTCATGACGCACATGATTAGTTCCTAACTATATAAATAAAATTCAAAGTCCTGACTAACTGAGTCATCAACGCCCAGCCCAAGCCGTTGGACCTAGGAAGCTGAAATTTTGCACATAGGGTCTATGTATAATGTAAGGCAAGGAACAAGACCGGATTTTTTTAAATTCAACCCCTAAGGGAGCGAAAAGGCTGTTTAAAAAGGAAAATAGAGAACTAATGAAATTCTATAGACCAGTAGCTCTAGTACCGATACTCTCAAAAGTTTTTGAAAAGTATTTGTATAATGCAATTGTATCATACATAGAAAAGTTTTCTATATTAACTGAAGAACAAAAAGGATTTCGCAAAGGCAAAACTATAAATATGGCTGTGTATGATCTTTTAAAATACGTGACTACTAATATGGATAAAAGAAAGCGTATCATTGCCCTTTACATGGATATGACTAAAGCTTTTGATTACGTGGATCACAAAATATTAATTCAGAAACTCCAAGCTTATGGTATTAGAGGCAATATACTAGATCTGATTCATTCATACCTAAGCGATAGGAGCCAATCAACTGAAATATGTAGAATTGATGCAAAATCTAAAATTGAATCAAATTATCTATCAAAAGCGAGGCTGGTAAAATATGGAGTCCCACAAGGAAGCGTCTTAGGGCCGCTACTTTTCATTATCTATATTAATGATCTCCCCAAACATATATCTAGTCTAATGACCTTATTTGCGGACGACAGTACAGTAATTATAGAATGCAATGAATTTGACAATAATGAAAATAAAATAAATAACATACTTGAAGATATAATTAACTGGATGCATAATAATAATCTAGTAGTAAATTTAGAAAAGACATATTTAATGAATTTCTATCAGCGTAGATGTAAACTTAACGATATGAATATTCAATACAAAGGGACGTCTATCGTAAATACTGAGTCGACTAAGTTTCTAGGACTCATCATAGATTACAAATTATCATGAAAGTCACAAGTCAAAGCAATGAGCGAAAAGCAACAAATCTGCGTTTTTGTTACATAAGCTTTCCAAAATCCTAAGCTCAGAAAATTGTCTCACAGCCTACCATGGATTTGTAGCATCTACTTTGCGCTATGGTATAATTTTTTGGGGCAACTCTACAAATAATAACATTATTTTTAAAGCACAGAAACGATGCGTCAGGGCGATGTGTGGTCTTAAAAGAACGGATAGTTGCAAACCTTATTTTATAAAATACAAGCTGCTGACACTTCCTTCTCTATATATTTACGAGATAGCTGTCTTTGTAAGAATGAATCCACAGTATTTTGTTAAGGCCTCCATAGTTCGTTCTAGAGATATACGTATGCAGCACAGACATAGACTTTGTTTACAAAAATTCAGTACTGCTCTTATGAGAAAAAGTGTTTTCTGTATGGCACCATTGATATTCAACAAAATTCATAATAGTATTAAAGACCTAGAGCTAAGACAATTTAAAAGTAATTTAATATTAGTATTAACTGAAAAATGTTATTATAGTATTGACGACTTTCTTTGTGATAAAACATTTTAGTACTAAATTTAGTAATCGCAATAGTAATTTATTTTAGTAATTATAATATTTTTTTGCTTTCTCAACTGAAACATTAAACTCATTGCATGTATGCATGAATATTCATACGCCCACAATGGGTAGAACATGGAATGAACTATAATATTTTTTTAAGACCTTTTATATTTGTACCTATGTTCATGAATAAATGATTCTGATTCTGATTCTGAAAGGGTTGCCAAAATTTGTATGGGAGGTATAAAGAATATTGTCAAATTTTCTTGAAACCTAAAATAAATACTCTTCAATACAATTGATTGAACACATGTTTCGCCGTTTTTCTAAATTTAACCCCTAAGGGAGTGAACAGGGTTGCAAAATTTTGAACTTAAGTCCACGCGGACGGAGTCGCGGGCGAAAGCTAATTAATTACAAATTTGCCAAGTCAGAGGCCTTAGGGCGGTTCGAAAACTTCTGACAGTAAGACCAGCCATTAGTCTTAAAAGCCTCCACCAATCCGGACTCGGTCCCCGTGGTGGAGAATGGCCTATACCTTCCTTAGGGAAGAGACCCGTGCCCCTCGGTGGGGGACATAATGGGTTGATGTTGATGATGATGATGAATCATGTGCGTACTTTGCCCGTACAATTTCCGTGGCATGTTTTTAGATGAGCCGCGATATGAGGCTTCGAGGCTCCGTAAAATCGCGCGTATCTGTGCCTGCACATAATTTAATTTTTGTCCCTCTGCACGCACAGAAAACAAAAATGAACACATCGAAGTATTATAAGAGAAGGGGGGATGTGCGGGGGCGGGGTCGGGGGCGGGGGCGGGGGCGGGGGCGGGGGCGGGGGCGGGGGCGGGGGCAGGGGCGGGGCACCGACCGGTGTATCCGGGGTGGCACAGGCACTGGTAGTCGTTGAGCAGGTCCCGGCAGGCGGCGCCGTGGCGGCAGGGGCGCGAGGCGCACTCGTCCACGTTGAGCTCGCAGTCGGCGCCGGCGTGGCCCGTGCCCGCGCACTCGCAGCGGTACCCGGCCAGCGCGTCCACGCAGCGCCCGCCGTGCTGGCACGGCGCCGACTGCGCCCACCACGGGAACACACGTCAATCATTCATATTCTTTGTATAGGGCACTGCGACTGCTTGCTACACATAAGGCTGCTCCAGGGCCGTGCAATGTGCATTGAATTGGCATCCACAAATAAAGAAATTTGTATTGAAGGTGAAGATGTGCATTGAATTGGCATCCACAAATAAATAAATTTGTATTGAGGGTGAAGCTAATACTGAAATCCGATATAATAAAAATAATGTCTTATACTGTCCGTGGTATTTCATCGCCCGGCGAGATAGAGTTGAGGGTGATTATTAGTATAGCTTAACATTTTTAACGGCACTGCGCAGACAAGTCTGTAATCGGAGCGGTGTTATCCGACAATGTCGCTTTAGACGATTTCAGATATGAGATGAGATGTGGATAGAACCACCACTAATTTTTTCTAATAATATTCGACCAAGTGACTAATCTCGCACACAAGTCAGTGTAACACCTTCGTTTCAACTTCAAATTAAATAACATACTGTTAAATAACCTCTTCAGTCCTGAAATGGAAGTAACAATTTCAATTCAAGTCAACTTCCAACTTTCCAATTTTCACGTTTGTAATGTTACCTGGTTACCCTAGCACAGAGTATCCTAGTTTGGGACCAGGTGAAGTGATTGTCTCGTATGGAAGTAATTATTTATGAAACAATAGTAATTTTCCAGGTGAGGTGGGTGTCCGGGCGCACCTCGCAGTCGTCGATGTCGAGCTCGCAGTGGCGGCCGCTGAGGCCGGGCGGGCACTCGCAGCGGTAGCCCGCCACGCCGTCCACGCACGTGGCGCCCGCCGCGCACGGCTCCGGCAGGCACTCGTTGATGTCCATCGAGCAGTCCTTGCCTGCCGCACACCCAAATATACTAATATTATAATTATAATAAACCCACCGATCACTAGAACTGGGACCACGTTTTGCCGAGTTTATTAGGTCCCAACGTGACAAGTGGCAAGCCTGTCGCCGTTATCCGGGCACGATAATAATTTATCAGCGAATGGTGTTGCTGTACAAACAAATGTACGTAACTAAAAGTCATTAGTAGATGCGGGATTTTTATGTTCGTTATAAGTCTCGCTGCACGGCACAGGCCCGCAGTCAGGGAGATAGTTTGGGCTCAATTATCACGCGTGCCTAGCCTGAGGTATGTGAACAACTTACAGGCTTAGGGCCGGTTTCCGAAATGAAAGTAAATACTTAACTGTAGTGCTGTCTCGTCAAAATTCTCAGAAAATAGCGTGACAGAAGGTTACTTTTTTTTATCTCTGAGTTAATCGGCTATGTAAGCTATAAATTGCACTTCTATGAAATAGGGCCCTCATGAAGAATATAAAGCATGTGACCTCCGAATCCCTCCGGGCAGTCGCACTCGAAGTTGTTCTCCAAGTTCTGGCAGGAGCCGCCGTTCTTGCAAGGCGCGGACAGGCACTCGTCGATGTCTTGCTCGCAGCTGTCGCCCGTGTAGCCTGGGTGTGGAAAATTATTTATTTAAGCTCCTGAATACTTCCGACACCATACGGTATTTGACACTATCAAAAATAAATTTTTGAGATGCTCGATTAAAACAAAAATTACAGAATATTTCGGAAAATGTATTATTTTAATCTTTTACTAGTTATTACAATTTTTAAATAGATGAAACATGAAAAGAGTGCTCTGAAATGTGACGTCACAAACAAGTATTTTCATACAAAATTCCGTTTTAAAAGTAACTCATTTGACATTTTGTCAAATACTCAATTAAGCAAACATTTGCACGAATATCAACCAGAAAATTCGTTTCTTGAAAGCTGTAATATAAATAAATGCATTTAAACTTCCAGAAACAATGTGGATCTAAAGAATAAAAAAAATTATTAAAAAAATTCAAACAACACTAACAAAACAAAAAACAACCAAGAAAATATTACTACATAAAATGTATTACATGTATGAAATGTATTAACAAAAGGAAAGCAAAAGGTTACGACGTGTCACTCTTGTTATGACAACTGACTCAGCAGTATTCTGCGAAGCTTTTAACTGATTTTCAGTCAGAGCACTCCGAATATTAAATGAACATAAATGTGTCACTTCATCCGACTTTTACCCAATCCCAGATTAGCCGCCGCATGTTCCGCAGTGAACAGTGGGCATACCTGGTCGGCAGTAGCACTGGTAGGAGCCGGGCACGTTGACGCACACACCAAAGTTGCAGATCTTGGGCATCAGCGAGCACTCGTCCACGTCAGTCTCGCAGTAGCGCCCTGCGGACGGTCACACCTCATTAGTCAAACGCTGTGAGGAAGGCCAGTCGGTCATTGGCCAGACCAGCAACTCGATGGTCGGACGATACCATTGCGATGGTGGAAGGTCCGTCATGCAAATTGCAAGGGGAAAAGTCTATACCCAGCAGTGAGCAGCGGTGGAATGATGATGATGGTAAAAAAAAAAAATTTAACGTAAATAAATCATAAAAAAAGGAATGAATAAACAAATAACTTCCACACAAGACCTTCACTTGACCTGGTCCCAAACTAGAATACCCTGTGCTATGGTAACCAGTCAAGGACATCATAAATATGGAAATATGCCCCAACTGAGGCCATTTGCACTAATCAAGTACTACAGCCTCCAATGGAAATCGAACCCAATCGAATTATTATAATATAATTATTAAATTTAATGGATTTTTCAGCGTTTTTCTTTTTTTGTCTTTATTTAGTTTATCTCTCTAATTATTATTATATTATATGCCCTACTTACATTTAATTTTAGTGAATAGAAGCAAAAAGAATAGGTTTATTTTCTTCATGGTTAACATCAAGTCATATAACAGTTAACTAAGACCGTTTACTAATAATTTTGTTAGTGCTACTGCAACGCGCGTGGTTGATTGGACAAGTGTCTAACAAGTGTTTGCAAGGGCGTTGGAATAATTTCAGTCATTCAGCTTAATTATTTTATTTGAGTGTATGTAACCCCGAAGTGGTGTGATATTCGTGATATCTGCTTACCCCGACGGGATATAGGCGTGAGCATATAATATCTTATACTTGAGATAAGTGAACAAGTTAAAGCCTTGGAAGTTCTCTCGGCACATCACTATCTTGCAACAGAGTAGATTTTGAAACGCAGCCTGTTAAAAAAAAACAACTGTCAGTTGTCGTAAATTCCCAAAACAGAGGTGAATTTTTGTTACGTTGAAATAATTAGATAGTGTTAAAAAGATAGCTAGAAATGAGTGTCTTATTAAACTACGAGTAATTGACGTTGTTGTATTTCTAACCACTTTTTAGAAACATGTTAAACTCCACCCGATACTTTTTGAGGTTATTTCGGAGGCAGAGTGTTTTACAAAACAAACGTTTTGAGCACGCTCAGATCACCAAAAATACACCGAATGACGATGCGCAGAAAGACTTTGAATCGCTTTACGAGAAATATAAGGACAAGATTAAATTCAACTCTCATATCGAACAAGAGAAAGTTAAATTTGGTTACTTCAAATATCACTTGAAAGTTCAGCGGCAGGCCAAGCAAACTCAACAAAAAGACTACCTAAGCAAGTGTTCGCCGCCACTCCCTATTGCCTTGCAATACCTCGTGGACGAGGACAGACTTCTAGTTGAGGAACCAAAAGAAGCCCCACGTGAAGACGAAAAAGTGTTCCAACTGCCGTTAGCCAACACAACTAGTTACGACGTCTTGGAAAATGAAGAAAATGAGACAATAACCACCAAAGAAGAATTGAATAAAACAAACATAGACAATTGGATGACCAACTATGAGTATTTCAATGCTAGATCACACGAACTGGAGAATGAAGATGAAGAATTGGAGTATTCCTGGTCCCGGCAGTACGGCACGGCCGACCCCAGCGCGCGCATCAGCCGCGTGCCGTGCGGCGGCTGCGGCGCGCTGCTGCACTGCAACGACCCCGCCATCCCCGGCTACCTGCCCTCTGAGATCTTTAAAAATACCACCGAGGATGAGCAAAGGACCATAGACTGCCAGCGATGCCATTTTCTAAAGGAGTACAATATTGCCTTGGATATTAATGTACAGCCTGAGGAATATGAGAAACTGTTGCAGTTTATTAGGTAGGTATATCCTCTTGCGGCCCGACCTTGAACACAACAATTGATTTTGTACATCTTAATTGACATTGGGCCGCACGAGGATATTTCAAGCTTAAAAATTAAATGTGTACTTTGTTCCACAAGTTGAACTCTTAGGGAGCGAGACAGTGTAGGACAGTGGCCATTGAAGGTCACATACATTAACTGATGGCAATGAGCAGCACAGGGATGATATCCTTTCTGAAAATACAACCAATATGTAACAAAAGTTGTATTTGTCTTGTATTTATAGAGGTGAAGATTGTAGCAGAGTGTGGGACACACCATGGATATATGGACAGGACAGTAGTTCCAGTGCCGCATTTCTTGTAACACGTTTGTCACGTTCTTAATGACATGTATTCAGTTGTCGTGAAATTCCTTCTTTCATTTCCTGCAAGGGACTACTCTCTTGCCCTTTTCTTTAAATGCCCTTTTATTCAATGTATTTCCATTTCAGACATGTGAAATCGCTTGTGGTGCTGATGGTAGATCTGCTGGACTACCCATGCTCTATCTGGCCTGGAATAGTGGATGTAATCGGCAAGGAGCGGCCCATCATTGTTGTTGGAAATAAGGTAAAAATTCTTAATATTTATACATAGAAAATAGTGCCATACAAATATACCTCAAAGCACTGTAAAATGTGTGTTCATTTCTCAGGTGGACTTGCTTCCAGGCGACAGTGTTGGCTACCTAGCTCGAATCCGCGACTCATTTATCTCAGAGATCAAAAAGACCCAACTTGGTGAAGCAAACATCAAGAAAATCTCGCTCATATCTGCCAAAACTGGCTATGGAGTGGAAGAGTTGATATCTAGCATGTTTAAAGTGTGGCTGGCGAAAGGAGACGTGTTTCTCGTTGGATGTACTAATGTGGGCAAAAGTTCACTGTTCAATGCTTTACTGCAATCAGACTACTGCAAAGTACATGCTGTGGACATAGTGAAGCGAGCGACCGTCAGCCGCTGGCCCGGCACCACGCTCAACTTGCTTAAGTTCCCAATAAACAGGCCTTCTGGCTGGAAGATATACCAGAGAACACAGAGACTGAAAGCCGACACACGGCTCATGAAGATGGAGAAACAAATCCGGAAGAATCAAATAGAAGGCGCGGCCGCGTCCGAAATACCCACCTTGATTGGCCATATTGGAAGAACCTTCTCCGACCCTCAGGACTTCAACGACGCTTTTATTGATAAGCTGAAAAAGAAACAAATGATAGGACTGAATGAAAAGGATAAAGAATTCGCGAACAGCAAATGGTTTTATGACACACCCGGCGTCATACATCCAGATCAAGTACTCTCGTTACTAACTACTGAAGAACTTCTAATAACTGTACCTAAAGAACTAATCAGACCACAGACGTATTATTTGCGGCCCGGCTCTACTATCTTCATTGCAGGACTCGCAAGGATAGACTTCCTAGAGTGTCCAGAACCATGCCGCTTCACAATTTTTTGCTCCGATGGCTTACCAATTACGGTGACACGAACTGAAGACGCCGACTGTATTTACGAAGAGTTTCTAGGCACAGATCTGTTTGTAGCTCCTACTGGAGGCACAGAGAGACTGAAGAAATGGCCCGGGCTGCAGAAGTGCCCTGATGATCTGGAGTTCATAGGACAGGGACCTAAGTTGTGTGTTGGGGACATTGTGTTGTCATCTGTGGCGTGGGTGGCGGTGACGGCGAAGCCGGGGTCGCGGTGTCGTGTGGCGGCCTGGACGCCGGGCGCTCGCGGCGTGTACCGACGGGAACCATCCGTGTTGCCTTATGCAATTAATCTAAAGGGGAAGAGGGTGAGGGACACCCCAGCGTACATGATTGGCAAGGTGTTCATTGATGATGACTATCGGTATGGTCTTGAATCCTAATTATACGCAATAATAATTAGAATATTGAATAAACATGCATAATTAAGTTTCTAATTTGTCCTTTTTTTTTCTTTGACTAACAAATTGACTTACCATATTATTTGGTTTGCTGTAACATATTCATTCACTAATAAAGTAACATGTGGTATTGAACAAGCTGAGTAAAGTTTTTCTTATCTTACACAAAATACAATGCGTTTGAGACTGCCCAAGTGCCAAGTGATAATACAGTTAGTATTTTACCTAATAAATAATCTCGCTTAGACCCATTTAATATAAAACTATGTGTGAGCATCGTAAGTCATTAGAAAAATATTAAAAATAAGCTTAAGTATCTACTACATGGAGCTACTATCGTCAGTGCACGAAGATCCTATAGTCAATAGAACGCCAGACGCAGGATACACAGAGTCGCGGCGTAACTACATACTATGCAATGTTATAAGTTTATAACATAACATGCAGCACTTTACTATGGAGGCTGCTTTATTTGATTCTTAGTACTGCCTTCAGAGCGAGTTTTTTTCCAATGATTTTCTCTTTTCCTGGTTACCACAGCACGCCGTATCCTAGTTTAGGACTAGGAAAAGTAATTGTTTTGTGTGAAACTTTTATAGTCTTGGAACCGAGCAACGAAAACTTACATACATAAGATAAGGAGATGATTAGGAATTCCTTTGCAATTCAGGAAACGAAGCTGGAAGGTATTACTAAAATTCAAAAAGACATTCGAGCATCTAACTCTAACACCGAGAATAGTATCGCACTACTCGTTGCTCAGAACGAAGAACTAAAGAAGAAAATGGAGACGTTGGAAAACCGCTCAAAGGAGGATCGTCTACGCATTGCTTCCCTTGAGAGCAAAATAGAAGATCTACAAAGAAGCAGCCGCAAAACGAACTTTGAAATAAAAAATGTCCCTAAACGCGAAGGTGAACGGAAGGAGGATCTCGTGGAAATGGTAACATGTCTTACAAACAGCGTGGGACTCAACTTCAACAAAGCTGATATTAAAGATATCTACCGAGTTCGCGGAAAAAAGGACAAGTCCCCAAATACACCAGTCGTCGTTGAAATTTCGTCGGCCCTCCAGAGAAGTGAACTGCTAAAAAAATGCAAAGAATTTAACTACAAGAACAAAAGCAAGCTGTGCGCCAAACACCTAGGCTTTCAGACCTCAGAAGACACTCCGATTTTTGTATCAGAACAGCTGACCACTAAGGGTTCCCGGCTATTTTTTCTCGCCCGAGACCTGGCAAAAACGAAACAATATAAATATTGTTGGACCTCATTTGGCAAGATTTACCTCAGGAAAGACGATCACTCACCGTACGTGGAAATCACTAGTGAGTCGCAGGCTCATCAGCTTAGCCAATAAGGTATTTGATCTTCAAGGTTACTATTTTGTTACTAAGGTGCTATACTTTTTTTGTATTCTTAAAGCCACTTTGTACACTCATACAACACAAACAATTTGCATACTCCAAGATTCGCAAATCACAACATTAACGCAAATGAACCCTCACTCACTTAAATACACACACACAAACCCTTACAATTTAAAGTCCACCTACACTCACTTATTTTTTGAAAAGAAGGTTATTCTACTCTCAATACTAAAAAGGATAAACTTAGTAAACTTATTATTCTCTGACAAACTTAGTATAAATACTTATCAGCAACAAATTGAAAAGTATGTCTGTTTTTTCCCTGTACTTTTTAATGGATAGGTCTCTCGAAATCTTAAATGATATAGACACCTCCGAGGTAGCCCAAGCTTTTCAATGTAACATTGAAAACCTGACCAAACATATAGCTAGTAAAGACAAGGGATTGACAGTAATAACACAAAACATAAGAAGTATATATGGAAATATTAATGATTTAGAAGTGACTCTTTCAAGCTTAAAATGCTGTGCTGATGTACTGATTTTAACGGAATGTCGTATTAACCCAAATAAGCCAATCCCTAGTCTCAAAAACTATACCTCGTTTGCAACAACATATCATTTGAACCAAAATGATGGAGTTGTGGCATATGTCAAGAGTTCTCTAACTGCCAACGTCAAAGAAATTAAGTTAGTCCATGCTTCGTGTCTACAAATCAAGATTAGTAATAATATCATCTTAGGAATATATCGCTCTCCATCTAATTCAAATGCAGATAATTTTATAAACTCTTTGAACGTACATCTAACTACATTAAATAGGAATAAAAATGTTGTACTTACGGGCGACTTAAATATAAATATTATTTCGACAGTAAATCAAAGTTATGACTACAATAATCGGTCCAACTACCTTAATATGCTTGCTTTACACGGATTATTTTCAGGTCATTACTACCCCACTAGAAAAGAAAACTGCCTCGATCACTTCTTTCTTAAAATTAACAAAGAAACATGTCAGGCAAAAATTGCAGTATTAAACACTAGTATTACAGATCATCTTATGGTACTTCTATATCTCACTTATTCAAAACATAAATACGTCTGCGAAAAAACAAAAACCGTAACCAACTACCAAAAAGCTGTCGAGTCTTTGAGCAGAAAGGACTTACGCTACTTACTTACCAGTGATGACCCTAACTTAATAGCTAGTGAACTAATAAGTAACATCTCGGAGACTATTGAACAAAATACAAGAATTGTAACAATTCCTAAAAACAAAAGAATTTTAAAACCCTGGATAACTCCTGGAATCTTAAGATGCATTAAAAACAGGAATAAAATGCAAAAAGAACTAAAAAGTGATCCAAACAATGAAATACTTGCGCTTACATTTAAAAGATATAGGAACTATTGTAATAAACTAGTTAAAAAATTGAAAAGAACTTATGACAGGCAAAAACTTTTAGATTCCACAAAAAACTCTAGGCGTCTTTGGAGGACTATTAAAGATATCACCAACCTAACTAGTAATAAATCCGATAACACTATTTTACTGAGTACTTGTGCGACATCGGCAGAATCAATAAATAAAACTAATAAATACTTCAGTAACATCGGAAAAACGCTAGCAGAAAATATAAAAAAGGGTTTCAATAGAGATGTCACAGTGGTAGGGGATATTTCTGTAGATGATAGGCAGAGCTCGTCATTTCTTTTACTGGAAACTTTCCCTGAAGAGGTTCATAGCATCCTAATGAGCCTTAAATCAGACAGTGCTCCGGGGTGGGATAATGTCACAACCAAGTTTCTGAAGCTTGCGAAACAAACATTAGTACCTTTAATTAGTCATCTAACAAATTTATGTTTTGCAAGAGGCGTTTTTCCTGCAGTCTTAAAAAAGTCAATTATTACGCCTGTTTTTAAAGGTGGAGACGATAGGCTAGACATAAATAATTACAGGCCAATTTCAGTGTTACCAGCGATTTCTAAAATTATAGAAAAAATACTAAATAATAGATTAGTAAAGTATTTAGAAGAATTTGATATCCTTCCTAGCTCACAGTTTGGGTTTAGACCAGGCATATCCACGGAGGACGCTGTTGCAGCACTAAGCTCTGTAATAATTAAGAATTTGGATGGAGGAAAAAAGTGCCTTACTGTATTTTTAGACCTCAAAAAGGCCTTCGATACCGTAGCTGTTCCTATTATGATCAGGAAGCTTGAATTTATTGGAATCAGAGGTATCCCACTAAAACTTCTCCAGGATTACATGTGCGAACGGCAACAGAGTGTCAAAATAGGAAGTGTCCTCAGTGAATACGATGACATAACTTTTGGCGTTCCTCAGGGAAGTGTCCTTGGTCCGAGTCTCTTTCTGATCTATCTCTATGATTTGGGTAGACTCAATATCTGTAATGGTCATATCTTCTCATACGCAGATGACACAGCGGTAGTATTTACAGCTTCAAATTGGCGAGACGCCTACAATCATGCTGAAATAGGACTGGCCGAGGTTGCAAGATGGCTTGAAACTAACCTATTAACCCTAAATACCACCAAGACCAATTACATTTGCTTCTCGATCAACAGCCGTGGACAGCCGCATAGTAATCTCGGATTAAAAATTCATAGTTGCGAAGACCCTATTTGCAATAACTGCGAATGTCCCACAATAACTCGGGTACATGCTGTCAAATATTTAGGTGTCATGATTGACCAAAGATTGTCGTGGCACGCACATATAGACCTTTTGGCAGCTAGGATAAGGAAATTTATTAGGGTTTTTAAGGTCTTGCGCCATGTAGCCAATAAAGAACTAACATGTAAAATATATACAGCACTAGCACAATCAATATTGACCTATTGCATTCCGGTTTGGGGTGGGGCTTCCAAGACGAAATTTTTAGAACTAGAAAGATCACAACGTGCTTTACTAAAAACTATGTTATTTAAGCCATATCTATTCCCCACGACATCTCTATATACCTCTTGTGACGTTCTTTCTGTAAGACGGTTGTATATTCTACATATCATTCTTAGACTTCACAAGTTGCTACCATTTGATATAAATACCTACAAAAATAAGAGAAATGGCAACGTAGCACAGATGGTTTTTACAAAGACTACTTTTGCTAGTAACCAAATGGTAAAACAATCTGCACATTTATATAATAAAATTAATAAAAAATTAGACATATACCCTAAAACATACTTCGAGTGTAAAAAAGTTTTGACCGAATGGATTAAGAGTTTAAGTTATGATGAGGTAGAACATTTATTAAATTATCTTGTATAGAGTACAAATGTAAAAATTTTCCAATACGCACGCGCACACACAAACACACCACACACTCACGCTCTCACACACACACACACACACACACACCCTCACACACACACACACACACACACACACACACACACACACACCCTCACACGCGCACACACACACACACACACACACACACAACACACACACATAGACATGCATGTAATAACTTTAATACTAGGTTACGTTTTAATATAATTTATGAATTGTATATTTGTGGAAGAGCGGGCCCTCCTGCCACAGGTATTTCTATACTTACTAGGAGGGTCCAGCCCCTGTATCTTCTTTGTAAAAATTTATAATGAAAATAAACAATTTGAATTTGAATTTGAATACATACATAAGCTCACGCCTATATCTCAGAGGGGCAGAGACCAGGGATTGCCACCTGCCACGATCCGAAAATGGGGCGTGCGTGCTTGCAACGACTAATGAATTTTGATGAAGCGAAAGTGATCTGTTAGGTGGCAGTCCCTGGTCTCTACCTTCAGCTTCTGGAAAACTTACTTATTGGACTAATATATGAGCGTTTCAAAAACAAACTATCAATTTACCAAACTTCAAATATGTTGCGCGATTGTTGAAGACACTAACATGGTCTCGTTAACTGCAAACTCTGAAAGGGCACAATCGTAAATGTATAGACATAGTACTGACCGGTGACGCCGGCGGGGCAGACGCAGCGGAAGCCGGCGCCGGCGTCGGCCGGCACGCACGAGCCGTTGTGGCACGGCGCGTCGGCGCAGCCGTCCGCCGCCGCGCACGCCCACACGCCCCTGTCCTCCACACACTCCTATGGGGGAGGGGCAACCAACATCTAAACAAATCCAAAACTACAGTGATATAATAACTCTATCGCTGCACAGCTCCTGTTGAATTCCGTGCTGCATCATCAAGTCAGAAACCAATGAAATTTAAATGACTAACTCATTCTGAAATGCTTCTCTCCTCAAATGAATAACTGATTCATCCAAACTTATAGAGTAACAGTATGCAATAAAGGCAATAACTTCTGAAACTTTTCCATCGACAGCCAGCGTAACTAGTTAATTAAGTGATTGTTTCAGTTGAGGGTGCGACTCGTAGGGATTAAACGAAAAGTGTTTGCGATGAACGGTAACAGCGGGCAATACCTGTAGCGGCGGGCAGGGCTGTGCGCGGCAGTCGGGCGGCGCGTCGCAGCACACGCAGGCCGGCTCGGCGTCGGGGCACACGCCGCCCGCGCAGCGCACGCAGCCCTCGTCCCCCGCCGCCCCCGCCGCCGCCCCCGCGCCCGCCGGCACGTCGCACCGCGCGCCCGCCCAGCCCGGCTGGCACTCGCAGTAGAACCCGTTAGGCTGCGGGCCGAACCAACGGTTTACACTCGCGAGTCACCGTACTACGCACGGTCTGCACGCGGCATGTAATTTGATAACTAGCAAGGTGAGTTTTAAGTGCTTTGTATTAAGAAAGGAAATAGATATTCGTTTATGAAATGTAAATAGTTCATCCGAATGGGAAGTTCAAAAATTGCAAGTGTAATATGCGTGAACATAAATTCTGAGAGCAGTGTAGTGAGTCTGTTTGAATTTTGGTGTATATAAACTGTGATTTAAATTATATTGTGTGTATTTTAACACATTATGTGTTAAAATACACACAATTATACGTATTTAACATGTAAAAACGAAACATTACAAGTAAATGAATACATACAAAGCGACACTACAAATAAAGCACTGTAAAAATTGTAAAACATGCACAATTCGTAAAGGAAGCTCTGTCACCTGAAAGTAACCCTGGGTGGCACCTCTTTTCGGGATAGTGTTGCGGCTAGAGACTGACCTGGTCCTGGCAGTCGGTGGCGTGCACGCAGGGCGCGGCGGCGCAGCGCTCCGCCGGCCGCGGCTCCAGCGCCTTGCCGGCCGCCGCCCCCGCCCCCGCCGCCGCCCCCGTCCCCGCCCCCGCCCCCGCCGGCTGCTCGCAGTACGCGCCTGCACCACACACACCGGCGACGTCACGACACAGCGCGGCACACAACTAGACAACTACTGACGCGACCGATTGCGCTTTGCGGTTGCACCTAGGCATGTTTGTAAAGAAACGAGATTCTTCACAGGATTTATTTGTTAATATTGTTATATATTCGTTAACTACGTGAAAATGGCGCGGCTTGGTCGACTTTGCTCGTAATGAGTTATTCTTTAGAAACTAAGACAAATAGTTTATTTGCAATACGAAAACGCACACAAATAAAAAAAATCTTTCTCCTGTAGATTAAGGCCAAAATGTTATTGTAATATTTTACGTGCTCCCAATAGCTCGGCACTGTTGGAAACATATAGATAAGAATCTCGTTTAAATACACTTATATCAGCGTTACCTTGACACGCACACGAGATACAATCTAGCAGTCGTCTAGTTATGCTAGTTGGCCAGGAGCACATGCGCCTGCTTACTTTATTTAGATCAATCTCTGCTCTGCAGCCGCTTACAACACTGTAACTTCCCGTCCTTAGAACATTGTCGCGCTAGCGGTAAGAACAGCTTTACATTTTCGGAAAATAACGGTCTTATTTATAACAAATATTCCACTAAAACGGCACTTAGTGAGACTTAGGTCGGTTTTAGGACAGATCGTTAGAGCCCTCCGCTCGGAAAAAACCTCGCAAAACTTCATCAATTCTGTCTTAGGAACTTGCAACAAACCGTTTCTAACACTAACCTAATCACGGAGTACAGAAGAATGAATTAACTGCATAATATGACATTTAAAAAAACACAGCGTTTAGCTTAAACTTTTTATAAATCAAGGAAATTTAAAACACCTAAGGTTAAATATCGTTTTACTTAAAGAGACTCTTAAGAGAGGCATTACTTCACTTTTTTATAAATAAGACCGAATATGAAGTTATTTAATAAAAAATATATATTTGTTGCCATTACCGCGAGCGTAACAGTGAAAACGGCGGAGGCCAATCCCTTGATTTACATCTTCAGAACTTATACGAGCAGATATTACACATTGCAGTACAAAGAACAATCGAAATAAAATAAGCGAGGCAAAAACAAACACATGCGTTAAAATGTAAGAAAGAAAATCAAAACAGATTAGAATTATTTCAATGATTTTGAAAAAGCGCACTCACAATATTAAAGTTTCACAAGGTCTGTTTTCAAATTCCAGTGACTGTGAAACCTTAAACACTTGCAAACATTACAACAGTACATTCGAGAACAATGATGAAGGAACAATCATTACACGATGGATACAGAAGTAAATATGGCGAAGACACAAACAGAACGCGCTATATCAGTCCGCTAATGTTGACAAAGCCTGACTATAACAGTTTACTAATGTATTGCCAAAAATCCTTTCCCAAAGTATTACTTCCCAAACTATTTTCCGCAAATTATCACTTGGCAAAAAAACATTTCTCAAAACAACTTAAAGCAAATAAACAGTTAGCAAAAGTTATTATGGCAAGTTATTGTTTACCAAATAAATACTTGGTCAAAATTCATTTTACCAAAGAGGCAACAAGAGGCAAGGTAAGAACGCATCAAAGTCGAGTCTGTTTTCGATCTTACATAGAGAACCTAACGCTCCGACGCGCTCCGCTTCGCTACGCGCGTCGTCGCACCTATATTTCTGTTGTCACGTATTCTTTACATCGCCGACCCCCCGTTCCATTATTTGAAAATAACACTTGCCAAAATAAAAAGTTAGCATAATAAACGTTTGTCTTAATAAAACTTGACGCAGTAAAATTATGCGAAATGATAATTTGACCAAATGAATAAAATGCGAAATGAAAACTTGCTAAAGTTTCATTTGGGAAATGAAACTGATGCCATAAGTTTATTGGGAAGTAAAATTTGGCGAAAAATACTTTGGCTAAACGGCGGTATCCCGACTATAACACTCGCGTAATTTGCAATAACATCGCAAATAAAAAGCAAAACAGGGTGTTTGTAGTGTTTGATCGGGCGAGTATATTATGAAGTGCGCCGTCGAGTCCAGCTTAAACGTAATATGATTGGATAGCGGTAATGATAATGTGTATTTCTTTAAATTATTTATACATATCGTATAAGTCATGATCATGAGTCTTAAGACCTATTCAAGGCAGTTTAACTAAAAAAAAAAGGATCATTTATAAAAAAACAGGATTACATGTGTGTAGCCATTTTATCAAAACATATTTATGTTAAGCACACTCTGTATAAAATAGCTTATTATAAAATCAACGATTTTTTTAAAAGACAAAGATGTCTACTATTGAACAGTAGATTAATCCAGGAGTAATAATTTTTAACTTTGAAAGTTTATTAATTAAGCTAAGACCGTTTTGAAAAGAATAAATGTGTAGTTTTTTTGTTAGTTTCTTCTCCACGTAATATATTAATGGTGAAACTAACAACTGTGACGTTCTTAAAGTAAACTTTTTTCTATTGTGAATACAAATATTTGAATTTGACTATCCCTGGTCTAGCATGTCAGAATTTGACAGTCAATGTACAGGAAAGTCACGATTATTGACGTTATAACGCGCGACTCTCGTCGCCTAGGCAGGTCAAGTGTAGCGCCGAAGCATGGACAGCGCAAGTACAGCCTATCAGCTTTTAGAATATACCTCGTGCTCTAGAGTAGGCTTGGGTTTTCGCCGAAAGCACACGAGTGTAATACTACTTCCTGCTCTGTATAAAACTTTTCTTCACTATTTTGAAAAGTATGTAAAGTTATAAATAACAATACAAAATAAACCTTACCTTATTGCAATATATCGGATAGTAGCAGAGGTATATTCTAAAAGCTAACAACAGAGTGTAAGTTGTGCAAAGGGCGAGGGCGGTGCAACTGACCGCGGAAGCCGGGCGCGCAGAGGCAGTCGAGGCGGTCGGCGCGCGCGCTGCACTCGGCGCCGTTGAGGCACGCGCCCGCCGCGCACGCGCCCTCCGCCGCCGAGCAGTTGGGCGCCGCGCCCGGCAGCCCTGCGCACAGGCTCACTCACTGCCCTACCCTATACTGCCGCCATTATACACAAAGGCCACATCTACTATGAATTTCATTTCGGGAAAATTCAAGTTTAGTGAAAAAGTAAATTTCAAGCACGTATGCTAACTTGTCGTCGGTGATTCCTATTTAAAAAAATCACAAAAAAAATGTACATATTTCATTATTACTTAAGCTATTTTTCTCAATTTAAATGTTATTTATTTCAATACAGTTTACTCTTTTCACTAGTGAAAATTGAAGTTATGGCCTTTCTTCTTATGACGGCAGTATACGTCAGAGTCATTACATATTTTATTTGCAAACAAAGGGACAGACGTCATCGAATAATAACTAAGAAGTTGATTATATTTACTTGGAAAGAGATTGAAAGTAAAACAAACCGACTTCACGGAAAAATAACTATTCAAAAACAAATTAATATGCACTGAAAAGTCTTATGGATTCCATTGTCAGAACTGGACCGAATCGGAATGAAAACACACGAGAATCACCAGCTTTCAAATAAAAAAGGATCATCAACATCCGTGCACCCAGTGGAAGGTTCTGAAGGGGTATCATTTAAGCTATCACCAATTTAATTAGTTTTGTGTTTCTTAAATAATAGGGTTTGTCCTCAAAATAGTAGATCTGTCACCAAAATGTAGTCACCAAACAATGCAAAATCAGTTCCACAATAAATCACCTAAAATCCTGAGATATAAGGTCTAGTACCAAATAATGTTTTTGTATGTATTATAATAGGTGTGTCTTAATAAGTATTTAAGCAAAATAATTTAAAGAGATCACCAATAAATCATATTATGTTAAAGAGGCAACAAGAGGCAAGGTAAGAACGCATCAAAGTCGAGTCTGTTTTCGATCTTACATAGAGAACCTAACGCTCCGACGCGCTCCGCTTCGCTACGCGCGTCGTCGCACCTATATTTCTGTTGTCACGTATTCTTTACACGATTTATTTGGTGACAGATCTACCATTCTGAGCACAGAGCTATTATTTAAGTAACAAAACTGTTATTATAAGAACGAAGTTTATATTCATGTAATGCAATATAATTTTATTGGTTATCGATCTCTTATTTTACACATATATTAACATTAATTTGATTATTCATACCTGGGAACAATTTTTGTTTATCTGAGAACGAAAATATTTCGTGGCGATAGATCTATTTATTAGGTGATACAACTTGATGACAAATATAAATTTTGGTGATAGAAAATATAGATGCCGTTCTGAAGTAATAAACATAAACAAAAAAAAAAAAACAGTCGAATTGAAAACCTCATCATTTTTTGAAGTTGATTAAAATATATACAAAAATACATATTAGCAACCAAGTGTAACCAGAGGGGAGTAGCGCTGTTTGCCAAAACATATACACAGTTAGTTCAGCAACATAGATCTAAGCGAAACGTCATAATGTAATGTCTAGTACATTCATTAGATATCATTTTGTCATAAGCAGTTACAAGTCAAATAAATAGTTTCCCCTTGAGCGCTTAGCGTACACCCGTGTGTACGTTTGTCACGTGTACGTGTAAGTTCAATTCGTTTCGGGAACATGTCGTCTTCACAGGATGCCAGCAACGGCAGTAGCGCAAAAATCACTTATGTTTGCAGCCAAACTAGTCTCGACCAACCGATCCGCGGTACTCGATTTTCGGTTTGTCCAACGTGCCCTGGCCCTGTTTTTACATTAACTTCTCACAACCACTGTAGATGTTTGTTAGAATGTTTTATTTACCGTAGAATCCCGGGTCGCAGACGCACACCACCTGCTTGGTCAGCATAACGCCGGCCAGCGCTCCGCCCCCCGCGCCCGCCCCCGCCCCCGCCCCCGCCCCCGCCCCCGCGGGGCCGGCCGCGCGCGCCTCGCGGCAATGAGACCTGGATTTAAAAAAAAATGTTTTATTTTCCTTACAAAAATAGGTTCTGATTGTTTTTTTTTTCGACAATTGTGAAAGCATGAGCCGAATTTCGCTTTGGGTTGCTCGAGTTCATTTTGAAAGCGAAAAAAAAAGTTTACAATAGGGGAAACGTGATTAAAAATGGGTCCTTCGACGAGCGTGTGTCCTTAAAGAAGCAACCGATCTTCCAATCGTTTTGTAAGTCAGCTGTGCAGCTCCACAGACCTGGGCGGGCAGACGACGTCCCGGCAGGCGGGCGCGGCGGCGGGCGGCGCGGGGGGCGGCGCGGGCGGGGCGGCGCACAGCGGCGGCGCGAACCCCTTGGCGCAGACGCAGCGCCAGGAGGCGCCCTCCTCGACGCAGGCGCCGCCCACACCGCAGGGGCCGGAGGCGCAGGCGCTGGCCACGTCGCAGCGCGCGCCCGTGTAGCCCGCGCGGCACGCGCACACGTGCCCGCCGTGCGTGTCGTAGCACGCGCCGTGCCCGCACACGCCCGGCGTCAGGCACTCGTTCACGTTCTCGCCGCAGCGCGGGCCCGTGTAGCCTGCGGGGGCGTTTCAGCCTCGGGTCATTGGTGACACTACCCACTTGTAAACGTTTTGCTAAATAAACATTTGACAGTGTGTCTTTGTAACAATAATAATTGTGAGTCTTCAAACCGCTTCAAACCCTCAAACAGGATAAAATTTAATAATTTTGTATTTGTAGCCATTTTAAAAAATCCGGCCCGGATTGGCCGAATCTATGATGACGTCACAGATCAGAAATATGGCCTCAGTCATTCATGTCGTTCTAACGTTCATTGACTTTATTTACTGACCAGCAAGGAGAATCTCCTTGATAATAATAATAAAAATTCTATAATTAAAAATCCAATTACAGTTATGAACAATTGCAATACAGCTCCCACACAGCCTGTGTCGTTTAAAAACTTAATTTTTATTAGCTTATTTAGAAAAAATACACGAAAGAATGGGTTGATGATGACACGAAAGAATTAAAAATTACTACTTTTTGAGCACTCAATGAACAGTAAAAAAAAATCTGGTATGGTTTCAGAGTCCTATCAAATAGCTTATTAGAGCTTGCATTCAATACAAAATACGCAAATAAATGCAAGTTTTTTTTTCTGTTTTTATATTTTTGGGACTTCTGTTCTTGGGTCAATGATCAAATCTGGGAGCCATAAGTGAGGACGGGCAGGATGCACATGTCAACGAGTCTCCGTTTCAAGGAAAGCGGAAGGCTTCCTTTCAACAAATCCTTCATGGACCAGTAGCACTTCCAGGCGTTTTCGATACGGCGATTGATTTCCTTGCCTTGCCTGTTTTCGAAGCTTACTATCTGGCCCAAGTAGATGTACTCGTCGACATAGTGTATCTCCTGCTCATCGACCTCAACTTTGCTTTTTCGACCGTTGGTCATGACTTTGGTTTTAGACCTGTTCATAGAAAGTCCAACCTCAAGGCTTGCAGCACTAAGCTCTTGCAACATGATTTCAAGCTCGGATGCATTCGAAGCGAACAGGACAATATCGTCGGCGAAGCGAAGATTTGATAATTTTCTGCCGCCGACTTCAATGCCTCAAGGTTTGCCAGCGAGCTATGGAGCGTAGCATGTTGAACGTCAGAAGGATTGACCATATTCGCAACACTACGCTACGCTCAAAAACACGCATAGCTGATGTGGGTGCCCAGACTGCAAAGTTGAAGTGGAGCTGGGCAGGGCATATCTGCAGAATGCACCCGGATAGATGGGCGAGAATTGCCACCGAGTGGGTGCCACAAGGTGGTCGTCGTAGGAGAGGTAGGCCAAGAAGACGTTGGCGAGACGATCTCGACCGACACATGCCGGAGTGGTCTGAGGTGGCACAAGACAGAGACATCTGGTCTAAGTTGGGGGAGGCCTTTGCCCAGCAGTGGGACACACTCGAGGCTACGTAAAAAAAAAAAAAAAAAATTTTTGGTGGCTTGTATCGTTGCACCCCAAGTCTCCGGGCCGCTGCAATGCGAAGCCGCCAAGCCGCCAAGCCAGCGCCGCGCGCGACTTACCGGTGCCGCTGCAGTCGCAGGAGTAGTTCCCGCGGCCGTCGACGCAGCGGCCGCCGTGCAGGCAGGCGCCGGCGCCGGCGCCGCCCGCCGCGCACTCGTCGATGTCCGACTCGCAGTCGCGCCCCGTGAACCCTGCCGGAGCGAACCTTGCTATTGCCGACCCAAGCTTTTTTCATTCAAGACAACATACAGAGTAGGGACATCGAACTCACCATCGTCAAGGTAAGGCAAATTCGAGAAAGCGGAGAGAGGATCCCAAATGCCGCAGTTTTGTACTGTATGTACAACAGGCCAATTAAAAAAGGGTTAACACTAACAATATATTAATCTGTTCAGTTCAGTTGTATTTTTTTGTATACACTACTGTCAACTGACCGCTATTAACAGTGAAGTTTATTAGTGTACGGAAAACAAGTTGCAAACACATCAAACAAAATTGATTTTGAAACAGACACCTAGTTTTACTTGTAACGTTAAATAAGTCACAATTTCTATGTCTCTTATATAATTGTATATTTCAAATGTGCATGTATCTTGACGCGGCGTGCTCGCTTAGTTATTTTGATCCTTTTGAGATTGCAGAATAATGATCCAGCAACGTCCTGTTGTGAATTTTATGAATTGCTTGAATAAGTGGTATTTTATTTAAAAATACATCAATGTTATGATTGATATGGCCAAAAGTGGACCTAATATTAATAAAATACTGCAGAACCCAATATTAGTGTACGGGCTAATCACGTGCATCGCTGCATGTGCTGACTTTGCATTTCGCACGTCAGTCGGCTCGAATCACTCGCCAAATACTCACATATCTATAACTACAACAACTATGTAATTCCGTGTCGTGAATAAACAACCATAAATAGGTAATCTACATTTTCTTCCACCGCCGTCCAACAAACATCTGCTTTGCGACAGACACCACAGACTACATCTATGTTTTGTTTTAATTTAGTTGTTTTTTTTTGTGTTGCGTTACATATAATATGTTACTTTTCTGTTTATTTTGTGTTTGCCATGTGTCTTGGTAGTTTAACGTTTTCAGTCGTGACCTTGAAAGTAACTATGGATTTTGATTATTATTTTCAAGGTCAGGACTATGTTTTCTTCTTCTTCGACAGGCAAGAACTGCACACGCCGCTCTGGTCGTTCAATAAAGCCGCGTTTTCACGGTCTTAGTGCGCTCGGACTGAAAACTCATGCTTTTGATTGGCCATTTTAGTGTCGTGACGCAAACCGTCCAATAAGAAGTATTAGTTTACTCGGATGGCGCACTCGGTCGTGAAAACTCGGCATAAGTAAAGCGTTGTCTCACCGGGCGGGCAGTCGCAGACGTAGGCGTCGGCGCCGGGCGGCACGGCGCAGCTGCCGTTGTTGCGGCACGGCGCCGCCACGCACTGCGGGTCCAGCGACACCTCCAGCTCGCAGTGCTCGCCTGTTAAAACGCGACCAGTTCAAACGGGATACGGGGAATTGAGACCACGCCGAAAATTCGGACACGGAAAATAGACGAAGTGACGGGCAGATGAACAAATTGATTTCGACAAATTCTTGCCGGAATGGTCGGAGGCGGCATATGACCGAAAATCTTGGACTAAAAGGGAGGAGGATTTTGTCCTGCGGTGGAACGCCCACATTATGGAGGCTAAAATAAAAACAACAAGCAGATGATCCAGTTAAAGCAGGTCACGGAAAAAAAAATTACGGGCAGATGATGAAAATATCTAACCATTTGCCTTACAAAAAGGAAAAACGTTTCGAAAACCGCTAGTTTGATGATTAAGGACTAAACTATGACGCATGTCTGTGACCACACGTCTTACGTAAACTTCAGAATACACTGGCCCAGAATTCTAATCTTTATTGATTCATGATCATCCGTTATTCCTTAACTGAGCGAACGCGACTCGTTTTCTCTCGGTCGAGACCGAGACATGCAGTTAGCCGTAGGCAGTACCTCTGTAGTTGGGCGGACAGTCGCAGCGGTAGTCGCCCTGCGGCAGCTCGTGGCAGCGGCCGCCGTGGCGGCACGGCGCCGCCAGGCAAGGCGAGCCCGCGTCCACCTCGCAGTTGTTGCCCGTGTAGCGCGCCGTGCAGTGACACTCGTATCTGCCGACGCAATTCATCTTTACATATTTTACAAATGCACGAGGTCGCGTGATTGAACGCAATTTTACTTTTACTCATTTTACATCAGACGATTTAACTGAATAAATACATTACCGATCGTGTCTGGATATGCAGCTACCGTGTCGCATGCAGGGCTCGTTCAAGCAGTGGTCCTTCGGTGGTATTCTCAAAACGTCTTTTCTGTCTGTGCCTGCAAATTGAACAATAGAAACATGGATTATGTTGGGGTTAGCCACGTAGTTGTGAGTTTAGGGACTGGATTAGCCCAGGAGAAAGGAATAAAATGTATTTATAGAAGCCTAGTTTTTTTGCTTTAATTTCCGACCAGCTAGATATAACTAGTAACTCTCTCGTTTCCTAGACGCCCAGTCGCCGGGTCAATGTAATGCTTAGAATCGCGCCGTCCAAAGTTCAGTTATAGAACAAGGTTATTTATTTATTATAACACATATCGGCAAGCGCAGCGTAGGACGACCAGCCATTAGATGGACAGAAGATCTCATCCAAGTGGTGGGAAGACGCTGGATGCAAGCCGCTTCCGACCGATCTTTTTGGAAATCCATGGAGGAGGCCTATATCCAGCAGTGGACTTCTTGTGGCTGAATGATGACGATGATGATGATAACAACGTTATTAAGTAAAGGGACGCACCCTTTTCCTTAGTGACAGAAATGAACATTAAAGAATTTACACCCTTTTGAACGGAAACTTCCGTAAGCACTAGACATTATTAACGTTATTCCGGATACACTTACTTGACTTTTTGTCAAGTGTCATTTACACCATATTTGCCGAATTACAGCCGCCGTCCTAGGTCGAGTTGGTAGCGGCATGTATAAACTAGATTGCGAAGAGTGTGCACCCGGAAGTGTTGTCTCACATTCGTCGGTGGTGAGGGGGCAGGGGCCGAAGACGACGTGCCGCTCGGTGGTGCGCGCGGCGTGGAACTCGAGCTGCGGGCCCTCGCGCAGGCAGCCGCTGAACACGTTGCCCACCAGCAGCGTGGCGCCGCCCGCCTCCAGCGCGCCGCCCGACAGCAGCTCCGGGTTCCACGTCACGTTCGAGATCACCTGCGAACGGTGTCCATGGGATATTTTATTCTATCTTTACATAGCCTCCTTTGTGGTCCCGTTTGCAGTGGGACGTAGATAGGCGGGCCAAAATTGCGACCGACTTGGTTCCGCAAAATGTAAACCGACGTCGCGGTAGACCAAGGCAAAGATGGCGGGACGACCTAAATGCATTCCTACCGGGATGGTTCGAGGTGGCTGGAGACAGAGAGAGTTGGAAGAGAGGGTTATTTTATTTTTATTTACATACATAACATAAAGATCACACCTCTGTCCCAGATGGGTAGGCAGAGACCAGGGACTGCCACCCCCACGATTCTGACAAATCACTTTCGCTTCGACATTCATTCTGCCCTCGTAAGGAAGAACGCAGTAATCGTAAAAACGCAGTTTTGAGTAAATAGCTATTTATTTCTTAGGATTAGAAGGATTTTATACATTACTGCATATTTTCTTACTGAAATTTCAGAATTTTTTTATTAGACCTACAGCCACCATTATTTTTTCACCTATAGATGTACCACCAGGGAGCTCAATTTTGCATCCAAAGTAAAAACGCAGTAATGGCTATTACTGCGTTCTTCCTTACGAGGGCAGCATTACTCGTTGCATGTACGCAGGCCGGTTTCGGGTAACTTCCACACAACACACAATTTTTTTTTGTCTAGGCAAAGAACAATCTTTAATCATGCTCTGATGACGTCACATATACCAAATATACCAACATTTTAGAAAAATATTAAAAATAGAACTAATGAATGAAAGTCAAAAAAACAGAAATTAGTTTCTTAAAATGGTTAATATTTTCAAAATAAATTATAAAAAACATATATGAAAAAGAAGTAGCATGGGGAATTCATACAAACTTTAGAGTCGTCAAAATGGTAGCCCGATAGGGTGGACACTGGACAGTAACGTGCTCGAAGGGCGCGGGGGCGTGATTACCTGCGTCTCCTTGTCGAGCGTGAGGTGTATGGAGGGCGGGTCGGGCCGGTAGCGCAGCGCCACCCAGTGCCAGCGGTTGTCGAGCGTGCGCGCCGGCAGCGCCACCTCGCGCTGCAGCTCGGGCCGCGCCCACGACACCACCAGCTGCCCCAGCAGCGCCGTCACGTGCAGCGAGAAGCCCTCGAAGCGCTGCGAGAACAGCTCGCCGCCTGCGCCCGGGCACACATCGTTACACTACACGTAGCCACTGCTTCGCAAGAGATAATGTAGGAGACATTTTACGTGGTCTAATTGCAATAATTCGGAACAAAGATGTTCACTTTTTCGGGACAGGGCCGGATTTAGGGGAGGGCAACCGGGCGAAAGCCCCGGGGCCTCCACCAACGGGGGCCCCCACAATAGACAAGTCGGAAAAAAAATGTGTTTGTTAATTATGTTTGTTAAATGAATCTACTTGTTTTCACAATAAATTATTTATTAAAAAACTCGACTGAAAAAAATTGTTCATTTTATTTAGAAAATAATTTGGGGCGAGGGGGCCGCCGCTCCTTTGTTGCCCCAAGGCCTCTGGACCTCTAAGTCCGGCCCTGTTTCGGGAAGTCTGTTTACTAAAGCGGTCGGAAGATTTTGCAATGATCGAATGCTACATTTTAGCGGAGTAGGTACTGTATTAATCAGATTAAAACTATTCTTACGTGAAGCATAATGTCTCGCTCGCACAATTTAACATTTTTAATTGTTGCAATAAGATGAATAAACTTTTCATTAAAGTCAGAGAATTTGATGTCTTTAATAAAGAAAAGTTGTTTCCAAAATTATTATTTTGGAATTAAATTTTAACACTTCGAAAAACAGGCCTTGAAGCTTGAATATCAGCAATTTAATATCCATCAAACAATCAGACCGCATTCATCAAAGTAAACTAATTTTATCACAATCGCCAAAAATTTTAAATAGTTCGAACGAGACAGCATGCTCTACGTACGAGCAGTCTTAATGATAACAAACTTTGGCAGGGGCATCCACTCTCATAGCATTTCTAGTAAAAACAATTAATCAAGCCGACTCTACAATGAATGAGAAACGATTACCACAAACTGAAGAATAACCTGCGGTTTGGTTGGCGATGAAACAAATGAAACGACATAACATTGCAACATAGATCGCACCAACGAGCGTGTGTACACCTTCGTGATTGCAAAATAAATAAAAGATGGAAGAAGCAGCTATCGTTGGATGAAGTTTTTGTAGTGCTAGATTAATCTCGGGCCGCCCACGGATCGGTTGACAGCACAATCGAGTGTGGCGTCAGATTATGGCATAGCTGGCCAGCGACGTGTGACGTAATGCCCGAGCGGGTTAGTCCGGCCCGGGTGTGGGCGTGCATCGTCGCTTGTCAAAACAGAGCGAAAGGTCGATGATTTGATAGCGTTGCTACATCATTTGCGAACATGACCGGCACATGAGTGGACCAGAAATGCCGTCTAAATGAACGCGCTGTTGCAATATCCAATTCAAGGTACATTATTTCAGCTTCAGATAAAATACGTTTATTATGACTCTATGTCGAAAGTGTATCTGACAATAAAAGACACATTACAGACGGGCTGTTGGACAGTGTGGTTCAACACAGACCAGATTCAGAAGCTTTTGTTCCAAAATGGATACCATTTTATTGTAATTTACACAATATATTATTATTATATCTGACTACATAATTAATAATGGTTAAATTATCGCTCAGAACTATCTATTCCAATAAATCTTTCGATGGCGAGGTACTGAAATGAAGCATAGCTCTGCAAAGAACCTTCCTGTAATACTTACAGGTGGTGATAAGGCCCTGATCGAAGGGCGAACTTTACCGCACTTTTATGGCTCGTCGGTAAGTTTGGCCATGTATCATTACAAAATCGCGGTTTTATAATGAATGATACACGGGCGGGCGAACTTTATCGATGAGCCATAAAACTGCTGTAAAGCTCGCCCTTCGATCAGGGCCTTATCACCACCTGTAAGTATTACAGGAAGGTCCTTTGCAGAGCTTGGAGCAGAGCGTCGATCAGGGCCTGGGAGGTCGTTAGCAGCGTGATGGCACTGTGACTCAATCATACTGACCGACGCAGGTGCGGAAGCTGAGGCCGACGAGCTGCTTGAGCGAGAGCGGCTCGCCGATGCGGATGTAGGAGCTGCCGTTGAAGTAGGCCTCCGGGCGCTCCGAGGGGCCGAGCGGCCCGTCCGCGCGCGCCGCCGCCGCGCCGCCCGCGCCGCTCGCCGCCAGCAGCACCGCGCAGCCTGCGGGCCGGGGGCGGGGGACACGGGTTACATTGCGCTCGCGGACACACGGGAATAGGGTAGTTTCCAGGGTCAAAATAATTTAATTCTATTTAGTCCGTATTTTAAGTACTGTGCTACAAAATGCAGCACTGAGTGACGTCACACGTAACTTCAATGGGCTATATCTTTGTTATTTTTTGTTTAATCGAAAAAAGAAAAAATACGTATCCAATATTTTTTTATAATCTAAAAGACGGACTAATTACATTTTTTTAGGAAACTAGCCTATTGATGGGACAGTATTGGATTTATTTCAGGCCCTTGATTCTGGGAGGTGGAAGATAAACTCAAATAATATGTATAATATTGTGTCGTATCGAATATGTAATCGAGTGTGTGTGTTTTGTGTAGCGATGTCATTCATTCATCTGATCACTTATTTTACAATACTGTATTGTTTTATTTATTTGGCTACGTTTTAATTTTACTTTTAAGGTACTGTTTTTTTTAAAATTTTTTCCATTTATTTATTTTATACGCCTACCAACTCTTTCCTTTACCTCCTGCAGTTGACTGGTAGAAAATACTATTGGCATCAATGGGCTAGTTGCCACAAAAAATGTAATTAGTCCGTCTTTTAGATTATTCAAAAATAAGGGACACGTATTTTTTTATTTGTAAATTAGACCAAAAATTACAGCCCATTAAAGTTACGCGTGACGTCACGCCGTGCTGCATTTTTTAGCACGCAGTGACGGGCTATATCTTTGTTATTTTTTGTTTCATCGAAAAAAGAAAAAATACAAGTCCAATATTTTTTTATAATCTAAAATACAGACTAAATAGAATTTAATTATTTTGACCCTGGAATTTACCCTATTCCGCTACATGGTTTTTTTTTAAATATAAGTGCAATAAAAGTATCAATATATAAAAAGTATCAATATAAAATAAACTCTTGGCGAAAAAGAATTGCTTTGAACTTCGTCGTTGGTATATCGATAAAGGAGATTCGTGTAATGAATAATGATTAGACAGCCGGAAGGCCAATAACACTACCGGACAGACCCTGCCACTGCCAATACCTACAGTTCCAGACATACAATGTCATCAGAGTGACCAGCAGTGGAATGTCAAACAACTACCACGATAATTTGTGGCGCATAGCGGGCTACTGAGTCAGACAGATCGGCAACATTATTATTAACGCGTGAGTGATCCACCTAAGGGACTTCACACACGACGGTTATAATATACATTACACCCCGGGATATATAGCTTTACATTATATTAAAGTATCACACACGGAACAGGTAACGTAATGTATATTTCGCTACATTTCGTTGGCATACGTCTCGATGAACGCACTTCCCGGCTGCTAAGATGTTATACAGGGTGTTGTTATAGATCTGTCGAGTTACCTACTTATTATACTAGATTTGAAATGAAATGAAAATAATTTATTACCAGATAGTACCATGTTAGTAGATAACATGCTGTATTAATATTACAAGTACAGCCTATCTAATAATGGGTCGCACCCTCAGCCGATGCTGCAGGATAGTTATGGCTATCCTGCCACCGTTGTTTTTAGCGTAAACCGTAATTAAACTTGAATTAAATTAAAGAATATAAAAAAGTTTTTGAATCACCAAGAAACTTTTTGAACACCCTGTTCAAAAAGAGATGTATCGTAATATACGAAAAGGTATTGAGATATATTAAGATGTATAGACAGGTAAATATACATCTTCGTATCGCTCAGTACCTTTAAGGTACGAAGATGTAAAGATGTATATTATAGCTGTCGTGTGTCTCTTGAAGATTTCTATGGAAAGATGTAATGAGATATATCGTGCTATAATATACATCTTCACCGTATAGCCGTCGTGTGTGGAGTCCCTAAGACAACACCAACATGTCTTATAGCGTAACTGAATCCAATATTAACTTTGGTAATATGACGTTTTTGATGATAAAAGTATTTCCGCCACTCAGGACATTTTATATTGCCAGGAATTCAGAATGCCACCTAATTCCGAATTACTTCAAGCCATTAAAAGGCAAACGTTAACGTTACTTGTTATACTCGTTAATGTGTGTGTGTGTAAGAAGTTCAAATAAATTGTTATCTATCTATCTATATTTGAAATTAAATCAGTTTATTCTTTCACGTGGTACAACAGTTCTTGAACAATTTTATAACAATTTACTTAAAGAATATTAACGTAAAAACTAATGAAATACATCATTATAAATATTACAGCATTAGTGTCTTCTTCCATAATCTCATATCAATTTATAACTCAATTTATATCGTAATAACATTTGTGTGTAAGATATTTCAAACCTATCTCTATTTAAAATTATTTTATATTCACTAATAAAAGCCGTTTCTATTCTGTCTAATTAAGCAGAAACAAACATTTATATTGAGGCACATACATTGCCTTTGGCCCCACACTAGGATACCCCATGTTGTGGGAACTAGAAACAGCGACATCATAAACATGTAAACATCCAAGACCTGGGGTTTTTTCTTTTCCCCAGCCGGGGCTCGAACCCGGGGCCTTTCGCATGGTAGGCGATGCGCTAACCGCTGAGCCACAGAGGTCGCCTGTACATATATCGTGTAGGTCGTATGTATAATCTAAACAATATAACATTTGGTTTATATTATACACTAGTTGACCCGGCAAACGTTATTTTGACTCTACCGAATATTCACAAAAAAAACACATAAAATCGGTGAAGCCTTTTCGGAGGCGTTCAGTAACAAACACTGTGACATGAGGTTTTTATATTTTAGACAAAGATAAATCCTATTTGAATCAAGACAAAGAAGACAAGACTGTAAATTTATCGATTTTCTAATTACAAGAATTCTATTACCGGAGGAGGCATTTATTTGGTATGCACATACATAAATATTATGTAAGTACATATTACAACCAATTAAGGTTTCTCTTTTAATCAGTCTTGCATTTTTCTCATAAGTGTCATTTATGGCCTCGTTGAGAGTGAAACTACTACAAATACAATGTTCCGAACACGTTTTTTACAAAATACACAATGAAACTGAGACAGAAGTTTTAACTGCGTAATATAAGTTCAACAGACACAAAAGCCACGCACGCACTTACGCACGCACACGTATCTACACTCCAATGACAAAATTCATCATGGAAGAAAATGTCAATGAGCCTATTGCATCTAGGTTATCAATAAAACGTTATTATGTAATCTAAGCTGTTGGTTTTCCATGTACTACTAAATAAATAAATAAAAGTAACTGGAATACTCTGGATGAATCTTCTGTGCTTTTCGTATTAGTTCCCAGCTATCGAGTTCCTCAAGTGGTCGCACATTTGCCAGAGACTAGCTTCGTATACAAAAAGTGAATCAGTCAAATGCATAATAGCCACTTGAAACGCTCGTATTAGAAACACTTTCCCATGACGACAGCGACCGCGTGAAGATCGGCTAATGTATTGGCTATGCTCTACAATAACAGTTCCGTCTAAGTATCTAAAATGCATTGACAATGCAATGCAGTTAGGTATTCCGTTTTCATTGCTTTCGATTGAGTTTTTTTCAGAGGCTAGACTAATGCGAGTTTCTAATTACTTTAGAGGCAGTGGACAAAGCGTGATTCAGCAGTGAGCTATTGTTCGACGTCAACGCGGGAGCGGAGCGGGGGCGGGGGTCGACATGACCTGGCGTCATTACGCGGCCGGGTAAACTAAACTTTCGCATATAGTGCACCATGTAGTCACAGTCTGTCACAGCCTAGGCGACCACCTGCCAGCCTGCCCGGCCGGCCGCCGCCGCCGCAGTTTGTAGATACGCCAGGCTGTGCGCTAAACTTACTAGGACATACATACGTCATACGGAACCGGGTCAATACGCCGCGTCGGACTGCACAGCACAGCCGCCGCCCGTCGATACAGTGTGCAACTAGACTGCCAATATGGCCCGGGCTAATCGATTAATGAATGGGCTGAACCGAAAAAAGGTTTCCTTCTACGAATAGGGAGGATGAAAAATAGATTTGCCTTAAAAAGTTTAACATACCTACCACAACATCTAAAGTTGGAGAAACTGTTCCAGAAGTTTTCTTTTAGTTGGTATCTCGCCTAACACAAGACTCTGTAAACATTGCATTGCATTGCAAAGTTCATCCGGACCAAAAATTTACAACATTGTATTGCATTGTAAATTCCGAATCCAACATACATAATATATTTTCGGAGGCGCAAGCAGAGACTCTTTCGCTTCATCAACATTCATTAGTTTCAACTTTTTAAACATGGCCTGAGAACTGACTTTTTTGCCCACAACCAATACGAACAACAGGAGTCGGAAAAAAGGAAAGTTCTATGTAGGTATTGAATGTCGTGTGTGGTAATGATGCAGACTGCAACAAAGGAATGCTTAGGTAGAAAGGCTCGTGGGCCTAATCCTTCATCCAATTACAGGGTGAGAGGCGCGGCGAGCGATACTGCGATACCGACGTCAACAATATGCTTCGCTAGCGATTAGAGAGTCCAATGCGATCAATCGAGATCGATTCGACGCACTCGGGGAGTCGGGGCACAACACAATACTTGCCTTCACGCCTATCGTGTTGGGGAGAGATCAGCAGTGTAAAGTGGACACACTGGACGAAAAAGCAGTCAATCAGATACCTTAACAGAGTTGCTTAAAGCGTAGTAAAGTTCTCCGACCGTACCCCTAGAAAGAAGCGTTTGAAAAGGCATTTTACTCTGAAATCATGAAATATAATGTACTTCACTGTCTTATAGAGTTTTTAAACTTTATTCCATTATTTTATATCTTTTGGAATATTTTTTTTACTAAAACCTCCTTGCTAAAACTATCCTGTTTGCCCGGTCCCAAAAACCAAAACACAGCCTTAAAAAAAATCTACACGTCCACCAACAATTAGCTTGGAGTTTGGAACAACCGATATATTCGCTGTAAGCTGTACGCAGACTATACATAATGCCATTCCACTATAAGGCACAGGACTTCTCTCATAGAGAGTATCAATGGCTTAATCACCACGCGTGCCTACTGCGGATTGGCGATTTCAATCGCTGAGGTATGTGAATACCTCTGAAACTCAGGTTTCCTCACGATGATTTCCTTTACCTTTAGCGAGTGGTATTGCTACTATAACTTGACAAATGTACATAACTTACAAAGTCATAGGTAGATGCCTGCGCCGGAATAGAACGTGGGTCTCCCGTTTCCGAGTCCACTGTTCTACTTACTGGGCCACCACCGCGGTGGAAGCGGTACAACGAACGTTTTTTAAATAAGTGCAACATGTGACTTTGATACCGACCGCGCATTTACTGGACAATCTCATCATTCTCCACGCTTAGGCAACACTTCCCTCTACAAGCGTGAAATGAATATGGCACTACACATCACGGCTGGGTTGCAAGTGTAATAGCACGATTGGCAACGCCCTGCTCCCGGCAGTGCCTACTGCCTTTAATGACAATGAGCTCAGGGAACTCGCTTCGCCGCCAGCGCCAGGGCCGTCAGCCGAGCGAACGGACTAACCGTCTATTGTTGTTTGACTATTTTAATGTCTTCATGACAGACAAAAGAAGTGCAAAGTGGAAGGAGCCATTTCTTGCATAAGTGACACATGAAGACGTCACAAAATATACAGTAGTTTCTGAGGAAAACAAAAAGGTACTCCTGACTCACACAAACAGGGATCTGTTGTATTGCGGCAACATTAGAAAGATTTCACGTGCGTCACTCGGGCCCTGAAGGAATTCTCGCTTGAATGAAGGGGTCGCGGCTCGGTTACTGCCTGCCTACGTCATCGCGTGGGGGTCGCGGATCGGTTTCACACATAAGCAGCTTCTACATAAATTAACTTAACTATTTAACACAAGGTAACAAACACGAATTCGTTTAGCTACGGACAAAAGCCCAGATTTGAGAATGTCTCCCCCGTAATGTGAGAAAATATAGCATCGATCGACACAATACGGAATGATACGACATGTTTAAAAATTAACATTTACATACAGGCATAAGATTGCTCCTGGCCCTACACTAGGATACCCTGTGTCGTGGGGACCAGAAACAGCGACATCACAAACGTGTAAACATCCACCACCTGGGTTTTTTTTTGTCCCCAGCCGGGATTTGAACTGGGACCTCTCGCGTGATAGGCAGACGCCCTAACCGCTGCGCCACAGAGGTCGTCATTGGTCGTGGTGTCAGACGAATCAGCCATGCCAAAACTGAGACAAGAGAAGCATTGATCTAGATTAATTTACGTTTCCTATCGTGGGTAAGCCTCGTCTATACGATCTATGTCTGAATGCATAGTATTGTGGGTACGTTCGCATAGCGGGTAGATGACGGCACACAGTCTGAGTCACTGCCTCGGAGTTCCCGGAACCCGTTTAAGTTATTATAATACTATAGCCGCCAGAGGTAGAGAATACGTTTGTAACTTATTGTCTGTATATTTCAAAAGATAACAGCTTGGACATTTTACGTTACCCACGTTATTCCCCAAAGTAAATGACTCACCTTCACACATTAATTCATTAGCAACAAATGGACAGAGCATTCTATAACAGTTCAATGGTGCCAAAACTTTCGAGACTGAAAGACATATAGTGAACGCGAGAAGTGAAAAGGTAACGGTGGCACGGAGAGGCCGTTACCGATAGACAATCTGTATGTGGAGTCGTAGTGTGAGGCAATTTCAGTTCTACATACTTTGCTGTATTGTCAAACTGAAGCAGAAAGCCTCGGCTGTACTCAGCCTTAAGGAGTAGAGAAGGTACATGTTTCCCTCACTGTGTAAAACGCTGCTAGCTGCACAGCTAATGAATTGCTTATTAGTAAGAATAACGTTTCCCGGAGAAAAATTGACATTAATAACCAAAATAGATTCACACTTTCATGCTAGGTATTTCAGGCATATTTTGATAGTTTATTATCTACAGATTAAAAAGCCAGTTTTTTTCTCAAATAACAGATTGTACTAGTTGTTTCCATCAATCGTTGTTTTGCCCTTCTAAGACCTCCAAATATACAAAAAAAATATCATAAAATTCTTGTAATTGAAGGCGTTTCCGATGATTTTTAATTTTATTTTTTTGTATTAGGAAAAACAAACACTCTTCTGACTTGTACTGCGCTGTCTGAAAGATAACGCTAAACACCAGTATTGGACACACTTCTATGGAGAACAATGTAGAACCCACGTAGAACCCCTCAACCAGAGGCTGCGACACTATTACTGAACGAATTTAATGTAATGCGAATTTAATAAAATTATATACCTAAACCAAGAACTCAGCCACCAAAAAATTATTGACATGTTTCTTTCAAAAACTTCAGATATAAGACAATCCTGTAAAGTAGTTTGCTTATTAGTGATTTAATAGACGTGCATTACTGTCTATGTTTAGCTTGGCAATGAATCAGCCAGGCAGCGTTCGGATAACGACCCGCGTTGCCTAGATCTCAAGTCCTCAATCGGAGGAATGATAACTTCCGAGTCGTACGGTACTTTGCGGCAAATTCAGATCTCCCATTGCGAGGCGCCCCACAACAACCGGCGTGACTTATACTTTTGTACTGGGAAGATGACGATTCGACACTTTTTAAATTTTCCTTGAGACACCTGTTAGTCATAAACTCATAACTGTGCTAATAAAATAACTGAAGAGTTCATTAAAAAAATATAGAAAGGAAGTAACACTTGTAAAGAGACTTTCGTGTAGCTGATGAGACCAATTTGTTTCGAGTGTTATTTTCTACTGAAACTAATCCAACCCGAATGATGTCTAGGCACGATTTCTTTAGAGCAGATTTCGATTTGTATATTTTTAACAACACAATGGATTCCATGCAATCTCAGCTGTAGAGTGATGAAACAAACGCATGCTCTGCTGAGCAGCTCTAAGGTAGATAAGTGAGCCGTGCAAATGGATGTACCTACATTTTCGCGATTGAAAACAGCGGCCAAGCGGAGGCTACTTGCAGCTGGTTGAGGAATAGACTACGTCCAAGTAAAAGTCACGTATTGCCAAACTCTGAAGCCAAACGAGTTAAAACAATCCAGTTAACAAAGCGGACCAAACACGCTTTATCGCAGTACCGCCTGCCGCCAACGCTCCATTAACTCTTAGTCTTCTGTGCTGTATTGAATTGGTAATATTTTCATTAAATAACGAGCCAACGAGGCGTCACACATGTGTTTCCATTTTACAATCTACTACGATGTTGTGAAATTGTTAATCTCCAGCTGGCATTGGCAAGCAGAATTATCGTACCAGAACATCGGTGCCATTGTGAATGCTCTTCCGAACATAAGGCAACACTTAGCAAACCACATACAAACTACATGTTTTAGACATCGAAGCTCTATGCAATAAATGTAAAAAAAATATTAAGTTTCAGCAAACTACACATTTACTGTTTTCAATACAGAGATAAACTTGGATTCCGCCACGTCAACCCTCTAACCTGATCAGATAATCTGATGACAAAGGTGCTAGTAATCAAGTAAGCCACTTTAATGCTTTACGCATCTTCCTTACATTATGAGAATGGTGCGATCACTCAATATAGCACTTCATATAGAACCATTGCAATCCTAGAACCAAAGTCATTGCTCTTGTTTCCAGTTATCGTTTCATAGATCTTTGAGAGGCAAGGAACCGCGACAGACTCCCATGTCATAAATATTTTTATTTATTTTCTAGCACCACTTGAGTGCGACCATATCGTGAGACCTTGAGTGCGGCTGTAATTATATCCAAATGTTCAGCTTTGTTCGCCTTAAAAAACCTTTGTCGCAGAAGTAAAGAACAGAAGGTTCACCTTGCCATCCCTTATATTCATCATCTTAACATACCAGAAACTAAAAATTATACCAACCATTACTCTCCGGGACTTGCATGGAATTCTTGGTTTGCAATGGGTCAGCTCCATTTATAATACAGTGAGTGACACGCCGCACAGTGGTTCGTCAGCATACAAGAGGTTGGACATAGGATCCTTAAAAATCAAAATGGAAAAACAAAACTACCAACGCATTCCATAATCAAAGAGAAATAACAAATACAGATTGACTTTTTTTGATATGAGCCATAATTTATGAGTAAATAATTAAAACCCATTTCGTTAGTATGGAGAGCAGCATAAAAATATTGATATCTCATGATTCCCTCCTGTTTTCGGATTACGGTTTTCAAAAATAGTATTAACATATTATTTACTACATTTCATCCTTTGACATATGTATCGTGGTGTTTCCGTAAGTAGTTGGAGTGAGTCGAGTAATATCTGCTTCAAACGCGGACATTTTGTTCTTCACATTGGATTATGTATCTCGTATGAACTTGAAAGACCAAGGTCGGGAGTATGCAGTGGATGATGGCCCCTCATTCTCCCAAACGGTCCCTGGTCTCTGCCTACCCTTCTGGGATACAGGCGTGAACTTATGTATGTACCTACCTACATGTACCGCTCACGTGGTATTATTTTTCCTTTATCATGCATATCTCTTAAGGGGCACGTTAGTGGCACCATGTGTCAAAGGATGAAATGTAGTAAATAATATGTTAATACTATTTTTGAAAACCGTAATCCGAAAACAGGAGGGAATCGTGAGATATCAATATTTTTATGCTACTCTCCATACTAAAGAAATGGTTTTTAATTATTTACTCATAAATTATGGCTCATATCAAAAAAAGTCAATCTGTATTTGTTATTTCTCTTTGATTATGGAATGCGTTGGTAGTTTTGTTTTTCCAAAATAACGCATTTTGTTTTTTAAGGATCCTATGTCCAACCTCTTGTATGGAGACGAACCACTGTGCGCCGTGACCTTTATTTTCCTTCTGTTTTGTTCTGTTTTTTTTTGTATGCTTTTTATGTTGTTATTTTTGGTTTTGTTTTGTTTTTATCATAAATGTTTCTTCTTCTTCTTCAACGACGTGATAGCTTCTACGACGAACTTCTACGCCTTGGTTTATGTTGGTCTTCTCAAGTCATCGCAGTCACAAACTGTATGTTGGCTGGCAAGCATCAAGCGTCGTTAGTCTCGCTTAGTTCGGCTCGGGTGCGGTACCGTTAGCGTAATGGACGTGACATTCCGAGAATAAAGACATTTCGACGACACTCGCCCTAAAACAGGTGAGTGTTCTTACTTAAAGTCAACGACTTCCGGAGTCATTACACTGGGTGAACTACTAGGATCCGGTACCTATGCCCAGTAACAGATCAGTTTTTCGACAATCGCTTAATATATCCTACCTATGGAGATAAATGATAGGCTCTGTAAGAACGGCTCACTTTACCCAAACAGGAATTAGCAAGAAAGAGAGTACTCAGTCCTCTCACAATGTGATGCATTATGCTTGGATAGTCTTAAAAGAACTTAATTCGAAGAGGATTTACTCGTCAGGGTGGAATAGTTAGGCAGATAGGTTGACTGTGGGGCCGTGTTCCAAGTTCAACAGAGGACCAAGTATTTTACACAGAAAGTTTCAGACAACTTGTCTGAAGATAAACTGAGTAAGAAGTCATACGTGGCAGAGTAAATAGGCAGAGGCGCCGGTTCGCCACAGCTTCTGTACAAAACTTACCGCGGCATTGTCCCGCGCGGCGCATTGTATTGTAATTACTTAATTAGCACTTTCATCTTTACTAATTAAAACGGTTGAATTGCAACGGCGCTCTCGTTCGTTAGATCGATTGGGAAAGTTTTGTTATGTTTTTCATCGTCAAGTGTTTAGGCGTTTCATGTAAGTATGATACAGACAGACTTAGCAAGTTCAACAAGGCGAATTTTAACTGGTTGGGTAGATTGTTAAGGCAAGAAAGCGACTCTACAAGTACTGATACAGATACTGTTTGGTGCAGTGATTGTACTTTACGCGTTGTTTCAGCTTTATCTATGTCCCAATCTGTTGCGGCTAAGGCAGGGTAGCTATTAGCAGGAAGCCTCCGGCGGCGGCTCCGACATTCCCAGGCGCGGAGCATGTCAGGCGCAGGGTTCGCGGCACCGCATCACGCGTGGGAGTTGCCACAAGACAGGCTAACATGACTTGAGTACGGCTTTGTCGTGCAAGTTAAAGATCTACCAGCCAGGTACCCAAAGTCATTGTGATAAACTTAGCTGATAAAGTCAGCCAGCCTACAAAACTACGCCTACTCTAATGGCCCAATTTTTAGAAAAGTCCACCCAACTAAATGTAGTAGAACATCTAGTTTTTGAGCATTCGAGGACTCATACAAGCTTTTCGAAAATCATCCTCATAGGCCTTTGCATCTGTTAAAGAAGATGTAAGTATTACATAGGTCGAGCAATCAAACCATTTTATTGACTAGTTAGGTTTTACTTAGTAGGCACTGCGCTAACTAGGATAAATAATAAATCAAATGGTTATGACAATATGTAGTCCTAACCTAATAATGAACAATGAGAATGAGATAAAGCAGCATTATGATATCGCGGCACGACACGCGAGCCGCGCGGCGCGCGGCGACCGGCCACCGGTGCGTCACGCAACTCACGCGCCGCCGGGCCACCTGCACCTGCCGCTCATTACAGCCCGAATATTATGGCCTCAGTCTGCGTGTATTTCCATGTCTATGATGTCCTAGCTTGGTTACCATAGCACAAGGTATCCTATTAAGGACCAGGACAAATGATTGTGCTATGTGGAAGATATTTTTAGTTAGTTACTGTTATTTAAATCCCATATATTTCCAGGTAACTTTTGTTCACATTCTCTTTTCTTGACCCACTGATGAGTAAGAGCCTCCCCCATTTAACCAAGTTTTAAGGTCCTTAGCCACCTCCAAAACTTGTTAATTTCATTTTAAAGAAGATAATTTTTGTCAGGCTTAGAGATAGAGAACACTTTGTTGACATAAAAACAATCACTAAAACACTTAACTGCACATTCGAGCCTAACCCGAGTCTGAGCCTTTCAAAAATAATTAGAAGTAAATCTGGATTAATTAGTTTGGACAATCAATTTTATTCACTTGCTGAGAGAATGCTAAATCCGATTGTTGAGGACTCCTCCTTGGAACCATATTCACTCATCTTTGTAATATTCTGATTGTCACCTCATCTTCACCCATTTTTGTTCTCTTATTATTCCATTCTGTTATTATATTTTATTTTCTCAATTTCACCACTTTTCTTTACAAATACAGTCCATTCCCCAACACTGAAAAAAACCCAAGTAAGTTCATCCGGACAAAATTTACAGAACGCTAAATCTCTAAATCATAAAATAATCTTGCTGTTTTTCCATTGCAAAATATTTTGGGTGCTTAGGAAAGAATACTTCAGACTTTTTCTTGTAATTAGAGCATCCTATGGCCTGGTTTTCACAGGTCCAGTAAGTGGCAGACAGTGAAGGACAGTTACTGTATATCATCTGATATTAATCTGCCGTTCGCGATATGCGAGGTGTAACTTTGATGATGATGATGATTGTTCCGACCGATTTCGGCCATGGAGACCACTTGGTGTAACTTTATGCAATGTATGTCTAAGTGAATGTATATCTAAGCATAAACTGTCATTGGATCACTGACAGGGACCGATACCACAGACTAACCGAACGGAAACGATATCTGACAGCTTTGGAAGGAAAGTGTGGCCAGCAAACTAAAATTATTACCAAATTAGTAGAAATGGAACAACAAATGGAACTCCTTCTGGAAAAAATTAACGAGATGATGGACACCAAGATAAGAGGAATAAAAGAAGAATTAGAAAAACAAACCACATCTATAACAACAAACATGATAACAATTATAGAAGGAAAGCTGAAACCAATTGTTGAAGAAAATTTAAATCTTACGAATGAGGTGACCTCACTGAAAAAGAAAGTTAGCCACCTGGAAAGAGAAGCAAGAAAGAATAACATAATACTGCACGGCTTAGAAGAATCGGAAAATAACAATATAGAGCTCATGACAATAGTCGTGGAATTTCTAAACAACTTGGGAAGGAAATGTGGGATACGGGAATTTGACGTATGGGAAATCAGCGGAGTCCAAAGATTAGGAAAAAAGAGTAACAAGCGGAGACCAATATTAGTGACACTTACCTTAGGTTGGAGAAAATTAGAAATATTGAGGAACAACAAAAACTTCCCTTTGTCTACGTACGCAACAGAAGATTTTCCCAAGGAAGTCCTACAAATCAGAAAAGACTTGAAGAGCAAGCAAGAAGAGGAGAAAAAGAAAGGGAACTTGGCCATAATACGTTATGACAAACTGATCATAACCGGTAAGACAAACCAGGACAAGGGAAACGAAAAAAGGAAGAGGTCTCCGTCAAAGACCCCCACCCAAGCCGACAATGAAGACGGATACAGAACAAAGGCTCCAACCAAGTTGAAAAGAACAGAAATTTTTGAAGAAATGAACAGTTCGATAAGAAATTCAGAACCAGGCAGCAGCAATCAATAGCAACTAGAGAAGCACCCCCGGAAGCTAGAAAAAAGAAAACCGATTAAAAAACACGCAACAACATCAAATAACTACACATTCCCCAAGCCGGCTAGTCCCCGTGGGGAGAACGACTGTTACCCTCCAGAGAAGAAAAATAAACCCCAAGCGCAACAACAAAAAAAGGAAAACAAAACCAAAATGTATATAGCCACGTCTGACCAGCACCCTCCAACTAAAGAAAATCATCATCATCATCACCAGCTAGACCTGGCTCTATCAAGCACGGTTGAAAAAACAACCCTGAAAGTTTGCACTTATAATGTGAGATCGCTTGCATCAACAGAACGATACCTTGAGCTAAGTAATGCTCTAAAATACATTAATTGGGACATCCTAGGTCTAGCAGAGGTCCGAAGAATGGGATGCAGAATTGAAGAGTATCACGACTATATTTTTTGCTACATTAGTGAAACTAAAGGGCTGCATGGAGTGGGATTCCTAATAAAGAAAAAATATAAAAACAACATTATCAACTTTATAGGAATCTTTGAAAGAGTAGCACTTTTACAATTGAAATTCGAATGCTTCACCTTAGCAATAATTCAAGTGTATGCACCACACCAACTGAAAGATCAACAGAAGAAGAGATTGCTCAATTTTATAAAGACATTGAATCTGCTCATGCGATGGCTGAAGGGAAGGTTATAGTGATGGGCGATTTCAACGCCAAAATAGGTTGCCCAAAAACAGACTCCTACCCAGTCATGGGTAAATATGGTTACGGAGAGCGCAATGAAAGAGGTGATCGTCTTTTAAGTTATGCTTTCCAACACAGATTGTCAATAATGAACTCATTTTTCAAAAAGAGAGAGAGCCGTAGATGGACATGGGTATCACCAGACCAAAAAACCAGAAATGAAATAGATTTTGTAATGATAAATAACCACAAACTTATAACTAACATTGAAATAATAAACAAATTTAAATTCCCTTCCGATCACAGACTAGTGAGAGCAACACTTCTTTTAAGTCAACCTAAAAAGAGCAGAAAAAACTTTACAACACCACCCAATACCCCAAAGACAGAAGCGGAAATCAAAAGATACATTGAAAATCTACGAGCACTTACAGAAAATATTGAAACAGACGATGTTGACATTCAAACTTACTACAACACCCTGGAACAAAGTATAAAAGAGAGCTTAAAACCCGAAAATAATACTCAATCAGAACAACATAAAATTTTCTCTGAAAACACAACCCAACTTATAAAAAGACGCACAGAACTATTACATACAAAGAATAAAACCAAGGCTATGAAAAAAGAACTGAGCAGACTATACAAAGAGACCAACAAGTCAATCAGGAAGGACTACAGCGAGTACAGATACAAGATTATTTCAAGAAACATCAAAAATTTTAGAAGCGCCAAAAAAGCCTATAAAGAATTAACTACACACAAAACATGGATACAAAAACTCGAGCAAAATTCAAAAGAAACAAAATCTAGAAAAGATGTAATACACCATGCAACAACTTTTTATAAAGACTTATACAAGAGGCGAAACAACACTGAAATTGAAGTGCAAACAACTCACACAAACAGGACTAATTGCATCAGACCAATTGAAGATTCCGAAGTATATGACCACATAAAGAAGCTAAAGGCTGAGAAGAGTCCCGGACCAGATGGGCTGTGCAATGAAGTCCTCAAAATGGGAGCACCCATTCTAATCCACCATCTGACGCAACTGTTTAATATGATACTAGACGCAGAAGCTGTACCAAAACAATGGTGTACATCGGACATCATTTTGCTTTTCAAGAAAGGAAACCCCTTAGACATAGGGAACTATAGACCCATAAGCCTGTTAGCAAGTACATATAAACTGTTTTCATCCATACTTTTAAGCAGAATAACTAAAGACATTGATAATCTGCAACCAAAAGAACAAGCAGGATTCAGATGAGGTTATAGTACAGTGGACCACATACAGACCTTAGAACAGGTAATAGAAAAATACAGAGAGTTTAATAGGCCTCTGTATGTGGCCTTCATTGACTACAGTAAAGCTTTTGACAGCATCAGCCATTATTCAATTTGGAACGCACTGCAGCAATCAAACATCAACCAAAAATACATTAATATCCTAAAATATATTTACACAAACAGTACAAGTAGAGTAAAACTGGAAACTAGAGGAGACGAAATAAACATAGAACGAGGAGTCAGACAGGGAGATCCTCTATCTCCGAAACTTTTCATCGCAGTACTCGAAAATATTTTTCAAAAAATAGATTGGAAAAACAGGGGAGTGTACATAAATGGACAATATTTAAACCACCTGAGGTTCGCGGACGACATAGTTGTAATGGCCGAAACTGTCAAAGACCTAGAAGAAATGATGAGATCACTTGACTATGAAAGCTCCAAAGTTGGCCTAGAAATGAATGCAAACAAAACCAAAATACTAACGAACTATCACGAAAGGCCAATAGTGATAAAAGAAAATAACATAGAATATGTCAGTGACTACATATATTTGGGAAAGCAAATATCATTTAATAAGTCAAGTAACGAAGAGGAAGTAACAAGAAGAATCAACACAACATGGAAAAAATACTGGTCGCTGAAAGAGATTTTTAAAGGAAACTATAGCTTGCACATGAAAAAGACAATATTCGATACATGTCTATTACCCTGCTTATTGTATGGCTGCCAAACTTGGGTATATACAAACAAAATAAAACAAAAGATCAAATGCAGCCAAACAGCAATGGAAAGGAGCATGCTGAAAATTAGGAAAATTCACAAAGTAAAGAACATAAACATTAGACAAAAAACCAAACTCACCGATGCTCTCAGGCACGCACTCTCACTGAAGTGGAGATGGGCCGGACATATTTCACGATACACAGATAGAAGATGGACCATAGAAGCCACACGATGGAAGGGACCAAGTGGAAAAAGAAATGTAGGTCGACCAATGAGACGATGGGCAGATGACATCATACATACGATAGGACACGACTGGATTAAGTTAGGCAAAGACAGAGAGTCATGGAAGGAATGGGAGGAGGCCTTTACCCAAACAGGGGTCCATATTACAATAGAATAAGACTAACACTAATTTAAGGTAACTTTTTTTATTAGTTTTTTTAAGGTATAACTTACTAACAACAACTGAAATGTAGAAACAAACTTGTAATATGGAATAAATGGCTTTATAAAAAAAAAAAAAAAAAAAAAAATGTCTAAGTGAGAAGGACTTATCCAGTGTATCCTTCCATTTAACTTATTACACAGCATGTGCATAAGCGGGCAATATCTTAGAATATATTGTATGGGCTTAGGCTTAACCTACTTTTGAACCAGAAAATATTATGATACCTATCTTCCAATGCTCAGGCTCATGCGAAAATGCCAATAAGGTGGGGTGGGGTAAGAGGGTCACCGGGGTAAGAGGGTCTAGGGACCATAACTCATAAACCAAAGCGTTTATCACTATGAGTTTTCCGTCGATAAAACAGACAAGGCAAATTAGTTTCAACGGTTTTCATTAGATGTCGCTACGTCACTCAAAGGCCGCAAAAAATGAAGAAACGCCTGTCAGTTGTGAATTCGACTAGCACAAAGTTGGCGCGTTATTTTGCAAATCAATAATTGCTTGAAAAAAGACTGCTGGAAATAATTTGACTGTATAAATACACGGAGAAAACTGTAAGTATTTCGTTTTATTCGACATTTTAGATTAAAAACAAATAATAATACGAGTTTCTTTTGCTTGTAAATCCTAACCTCCAAAAATATTAGCTGGTATAAGAGGGACACTATAGACGGGGAAAGAGGAACATAATGTCAGGGGATATAAACATTTTTAATAGGTAATTTATAACTAGTAAAAATGAAAAGGTGTAAGAAATAAAATGAAACATAAAACATTCTATTAACATTTTGTAAAAGTAAAAGTGTTGTGTTTTGTAATACGTCCCTTTGTAGTCGAGAGCTACTTTCAAATTTTAGTATGATGATAAATGTGATGTGAAAAAAAATGAAGAAAAAGAGAATTATAAAATAAATGACAACGTCTTGATTCGTTACTATAATAGGAAAAGGTGGGTTTATTATGTCGGTTACATAGAAAATATACTTTCTGGACGCGATACTAGTTATGACATAAACTTTTACAAAACTTACAAAAAGCCATTGAAATTTAAACTCCCTAAACAAGTAGATCGTGATACTGTTTTAGAGTACTGTATACTCAAGAAAGTTCACCTATCTCAAAACCCTAGTAATTCCAAAGAGTTTCTTTTGAATGAAGAAGATCATTTATATTTTTCTTAAATACTTAAATATGAGGAGCGCCGTACGGCAATTTAATTGATTTTTTAAGGTTTTAATTTTTAGAAGAATTTAGAGACTGATTCGCAATATTGATCTCGGTACATAGTGCCATTGTTTTTTTTTTTGTAACTACTATAATTCTGTTTAATTTTATTATTACTATTTGTATGGAGAGTAAATAACTAAAAAAAAATAACTGGTCCATTTCTTTTTAGTTTGTTACCCCTGATCGAACCTGTATGTTCCTCTTACCCCGAATTGGTTTACTCTTTATTTTCATTCCAAATTATACCTTATTTCAATGACAGTGAGATTCAATATTGACTGAAATAGTTCTACCCAGAACTTCACGACAATTTAGCATCGAACATTTAAATTCAAACTTCATTTTTATGAAATACAATGACTGTCCCTCTTACCCCATTTGAGGGGGAAGAGGAACGTTTATACAATCTGGACATTTATGCAAATATCATCGTAAGAACTATTAGCAGCGCAATGAAACTTAGTCCACGGGAAGCTAACACATAAAGGTAAGTTTTGTGTGTTTCAAAGATCTTGTAAGTCTTTAACTGTTCTTCCAAACCCACAAAATATTTTACTGAAAATAAAGTATGTTCCTCTTACCCCACCTCACCTTAATTTCTGCGTGTCACTTGATGAAATACCAAGACCACAGGCTCTCCTTGATTACTGTACTAAGAACAACCCTAACACCGTGAGATATGAGACCAAAGGTCTCGCAACTTACGTTGATATTAGAGGGATTCAATATGAAGGAATAAAGGAGTTGACGAACCGATCAAGTATGCAGGTCCGCGGCGCCTCCAAGCCTCCGTGTACGCCTTCATCGTGTCGAAACAATCCACAAACCAAACACTACATCAAAACACTCACTAAAAGTTAAAACATTTTACTTGTAAAGAAATCACTGTTTCCTAATTTAATTATAAGAAATCATACGAAAAAACACAAATCGTAACGTCACAAAATAAATAAAAATAAAAACAATTTCATCAACCGTACGCTGTCATGGCTGTTTTCAACTGAATGAATGAATGAATATGAATGCATGTGAATGAACCAGAGAGATCTATGCCTTTTTTTTTATTATTTCATAGCGATCTACCCTGTCTACATGTTCAATCTCACATTTTACGACATCTTTTCTTTTCTTTCTTGATCTTTCGTGTAAATCAAAACTCGTTTTCACCGTTTACACCTCAGAAGAATCTTCTGAGGTTTACACCAAAACGAGCTAGAATGAGAACCAAGAACTAGAATTCGTGCACAATGATGTTGAAGGTCGATTTACATCAAACGAACAAAGAGTTAGAGCTAGAACACAAGAACACTTTGATAAGACCGCTCGGGGGAGCGAGCACGTCCGAACATACAAGAACGCTTAGCAACTGTTCTGCAGGGCAGGGCAGGGCAGGGCAAGGCAGGGCAAGGCATGCAGGGCAGGGCAGGGCAGGGCAGGGCAGAGCAGTAATTGCTTGCGAGCATTCTTAGAATATTCCATAGAATCTTTGCGAACGCAGACAGAACAACGAAAGAATGCTCTACATCTTTTTACACTAAAAGAAGTGAGATAGAATGAGCATTCGCTCGTCTGATGTAAATCAACCTTACCGTTCTCACATCGAGCGAATATTCTGTATCAGTTCGCCGTCTTCGGCCTGGCCACGGGGGAAATCGCGCGGCGCGAACGGCGGGGCGTCAACCGCGTGGCTTGCTACGTACATTTCTAGGAATTTGTTTCAGTCGCTCGCTAGTCGCCCGCGACTGAAACAAACTCTACATGCCTCTCCTTTTTTGAGTCCGTGGCACTCCGTGCCACCAATGTACGCCACAAAAGCACATGTAAGGCACTAGTGGATCAGCAACAAAATGTTGAACCAACAAATACCAATAAAACTCTGATTCTGAAGCGATCCTCCGTTACGAAGTAGGGTGAAATAACGTTCCGTACCACGAAATAATAAAAAGAAACTTACAATTATTTCTACAAAATATGACCGTAAACAATTTTTTGTGATTAAATACGAAAATCCATAATATTTTGATTAATTTAAGTAAAAAAAGTAAATATGGAAAGGAACGTACTTTTTTTTTAATTTTGTAATATTTCTGTTTTTTTCTTCAGAAAAATGGCAGCTTACATGTCGTAACGTAAAAGCTTTTTCCTTTTCTTGTGAAAAGTTTCTTCTGTTATTTGTAGGTATTTCCTACTCGAAACTGATCGTCGTCATCGTATTATTCAATTATAAAATAACAAATGTTGTGAAAAGCTATGACACATTTTGTGAGTACTACGTGGTTGGTTAATTCGTTACTAAGGTTCTCGCTTATGCTATATTTCGATCCTTAAAATCGTCAATATGTGTATCCCTAGGTTATCTATAGTTTCTTGTTCTTGTTTTAGGTGGTGTAGTTAACGATCAGCCTATGTTGAAGTCGAGTGTCGAGGACACAAGTTGTGCGTCATCGCTACGGAATACAGGGCGAGCAGAGCATGAGTAGTGACGGCGGTGGCGGCGGCGGCGGCGGAGGGTCGGCGCTGGAGCGCGAGCTGGAGCGCACGCGGCTGCTCCTGTGGGGCGCGCACGTGAAGGAGGAGGTGTTCCGGCGCTGGGCGCAGGGCTTTGGCTTCAGCGCGGACGAGCCGAGTGCACTCGTGCAGCAGGAAGGCGGGCCCTGCGCGGCCATCGCACCCGTGCAGGCTTTTCTGCTCAAGATCCTGCTCTCTGAAACCCCAGGACATAGCTTCCAGGACCTAACTTCCGAAAAGTGCAATTCCCTGCTTGTTAGGGCTGTGTGTATGATTATAAGCCAGTGTCTAGCTCCTAAATACAATGTGGCTGTGTATCGAAAGGAAGACCAAGATGCAGAAAGTAGCACGGCCGAAGTCAGTACTGAAGAACAGTGTGATGCTATAGATCAGTTTCACAGGAGACTGGAGGTGCACTCGTTCCAGACTTTATCACAAGTAGAAGCATTCTACACTAGGAACATTCGCATATTGAAGGATAGTTATGGTGTTCTCCTACTTCTCTATAGTGTTATCCTCAGCAAGGGAGTTGATGTAGTGGAGGAAGAGCTCTCCGAGCTGTCGGATCCCCTTATACACTCCATCTATGGCTATGGGTCACAGGGCCTCATTAATCTCATGCTAACAGGGCGTGCCGTTGCACATGTATGGGACCACGACCAGGTGGTGGGAGGATTAAGGCTGCGTGGCATAGAGCGACAAAATGACATAGGGTTCCTCACCATTATGGAGCATATGCAGTATTGCACGGTGGGTTCCTTCTACAAGAACCCTAAACACCCAGTGTGGGTGCTGGCATCAGAGACACATCTCACTGTGTTGTTCTCACTGGAGCGACGCCTGGCGGCGCCTGAAACGGCGGGCGAGTCGGCCGAGCGCATCTTCCGCTCATTCGATCCTGAGGGCAATAACTTCATCCCCTCAGCTGCACTGCAGGACGTGCTGTGTGCCGCCGACCTGGTGAGCGAGCCCGAGTACGTGGAGCTGATGCGGCGCAAGCTGGACGCAGAGAACCTCGGCATCATACTCCTGAGTGCCTTCATGGAAGAGTTCTTCCCCGGCAGCGAGAGGGGCGCCCCAGACACGTTCACGCTGCAGCACTACAATGGGCTGCCGCGCAGCAACGCGGGCGGGCGTGTGCTGTTCCGCCGAGGTCGCGCCGCGCTGCTCGAGTGCCCGCTACGAGCCGCCAGCTCGGACGCCATGCTCACCTGCCTTCAGACCAAGTGGCCCAGCATTGATGTGGTGTGGGACGATGGAGTCTCACCCTCGCTCAACTAGCGCAACCAACCCAACCTTCATTCCCTATTGTGTATTAACTTATGTTAAAAGTAAATTGGGGTGGACAGTGATGTGACATGCATGCTATTGTGTGCACCAATTTGGACTGATATTTTCAGCTAAGACTGAATCTAAGGAGTGGCTGACCTCATCTAGATGAACTGACTTGCTGCTCAGCTGTAGGTCACTCCTAAGTGTGTAATATAGTTGTTCAATTACTTGTGTTGTGAAGCGAATATGCCTCGTTGGTGAAAATTCTTTATGTGATTACATTCATAGACATAAAAAAGCGCTTCACTGAAAGAAGTATTTCATCTTGGTAGGTCATTGTTTACCATCTTATCGCCTCCTAATTAATTTAACTCTCATATCTAGCATTACTGCATACATTACTTCGCGAATGACAAAATTGCATTGTTGAATGAATTACAATCAAATATAGCCCTAATATGATGGACAGCTGGAATGTTATTGATTTAAATTTCTTAAATGAAAATCTCAATACACTCTTTGTTGACTACAAGCGAAATTGATGATGAATGTAAAAAGCACATGCACATGGTATGGACTTTTACATTGTCATTAAAGAAAAAACTAAGAAATGAAGATAATATTCTAAACAATATTCTTATATCATTTGTGGTGCGAGCTGCAATAATGACAATCAGGAACTCTTGTGAACTATCAAGGTGAAAAAGGCACAATAATATAGGTAGTAAATGAAATTTCTTATTTAAGGCTGGGTTCTTTGAGCGCACAGATTTGCATGGTTGGGAGGAAAAGTAGGCAGTTTTTAAATTAAGGAAATATCCTATTAAATAAACACATTAACACATTCAGCGAAAGTCATTTTGGTATATTATAATATCCAAAACTCAGTACAACTCAATTACAACCATAAACCATGTTCGTGTATTTTTTTATGTTAAAAAGCTTTTAAAATCGTACAAATAATGACCAATAGTCCTAGATAGGATATTGAAAAGTTTTTTTTTTTCAGATTTTCGAAACCAACCATTAGGGAGTAAAATATAAAATTGCTGATCTATATATTATAAAATTCAAAGTCCTGACTGACTGATTCATTCACTCATCAACGCCCAGCCCAAGCCGTTGGACCTAGGAAGCTGAAATTTTGCACAGAGGGTCTATATATAATGTAGGCAAGGAATAAGACGGGATTTTTTGAAATTCAACCCCGAAGGGGGCGAAAAGGGTTGCCGGAATTTGTATGGGAGGTATAAAACGTGTAGTCTAATTTTCTTGAAACTTAAAATAAATACTCTTCAACGTAATTGATTGAACACGTGTTTCGCCGTTTTTTCTAAATTTAACCCTTAAGAGAGTGAACGGGGTTGCAAAATTTTGAACTGAAGTCCACGCGGACGGAGTCGCGGGCGAAAGCTAGTTTAGGGATAATGATGGAGAACCCAGCCTTAATAAAGTGAAGTTCTTCATGTCAAGCATTCATTTATGAACTATAATGTCTCATCCAGTACACATATGATCTGCATTGCACAGTAGCCTGCAACACTGACTAACTTGTGCCTAGATGTCGCTAGGATTGACTTGCATTGACTGTCGTCAATGTTGGCAAGAAATATTGCGAGTGCCGCTGTACAGGGCATTGCAGATGAATCTGTTGCCCTGAGCTGATTATGATTTCTACAATAAGCATCAAGGTTCAGTTGTACTCTTTTTGCCCACATAAGCACTCAATTAAGCTGTAGGGAATCTTTCCTAATTATCAGTCATTATAATATTTAGTATGTCAGACCTTCAGGGGCTTGATTGAACCCTTGTTTTGTGCCTTCAGTCTTAAAAGACTTGGCTAAGGATGTATCCCCTTAAATTACATGTGTTCACAAATGGAGTTGTGTTTTGTGATGATGGACATGTGATAAATTTTAAGAATACTTACTAAAAATTTATGTGATGCTTGCTTGTATTCTTAATGTAATTTGTACATTACAGTGGGTACAGCTAGCCCAACATAAACCAAACTGCAAGATTTTGCATAACTTGTAACTTCACATTGTGGCTATACCAACCAGGGCGCATTTCACACAACTACAAACAATTAATAACAGATTTTAATTTTTTATGCTGTTTCGTACTTGCTTGTGTGGGTATGCAATGTATATCAGATAATCATACGACAATCATATTGTAGATCTGTGGAATAGGGCCCAGTAAAAAATATATTTGATGCTGTGTCCACTTATACTATTGTACAGTTATACACAATTTGTTAGTGCCAAGAGGTGTATGAATGAGGTGGCAATAAATAAATTAGTTCTTCTCTAATATTATTTAAGCTGTTGTACATATTACTGTTAATATGCTACACCTCTTGAAGTATGTACGAGTTTCAATAGCTACTTTTTATTTATACTTTTTTTTCTTTGTTGTTGATGCTTCAAGGGCATTGAAAATTATTATTATTTTATTTATTTGCGCATTTTGTCCTATGTTTAAAATAGCTGCACTTAAGTAGTGTTACATACTACGTCAATGAAGATTTTATTCAGTTATTTTCAGTAAGGCATATACATACATAGCATAGTGTAACATGCTTTTTAATAAGGAAATTTGTTTTATTTTATCTACCAGTAAGAAAATTAAGGCTGCATCCCATTACCCAAGATCTTAGTAGTACTAGGTCCCTGGGAATCGAACCTGGGTCTACCGCTTCAGAGTTCATAGTACTACTCACTAGGCTGCACAGAGCCTGCGCCACAGAACACCTCTGCCCTACTCATGACTCAGACCCACACCTACCTACGCAGACCGAGTGGACTTGTAGAGAGCGTATACCTACCTACCTACAGTTGCCATTATCCTCATGCTAATGGCAATAGCAACAACAATTATATTATACAATGCAAACAAAACCAAAATACTAACGAACTATCACGAAAGGCCAATAGTGATAAAAGAAAATAACATAGAATATGTCAGTGACTACATATATTTGGGAAAGCAAATATCATTTAATAAGTCAAGTAACGAAGAGGAAGTAACAAGAAGAATCAACACAACATGGAAAAAATACTGGTCGCTGAAAGAGATTTTTAAAGGAAACTATAGCTTGCACATGAAAAAGACAATATTCGATACATGTCTATTACCCTGCTTATTGTATGGCTGCCAAACTTGGGTATATACAAACAAAATAAAACAAAAGATCAAATGCAGCCAAACAGCAATGGAAAGGAGCATGCTGAAAATTAGGAAAATTCACAAAGTAAAGAACATAAACATTAGACAAAAAACCAAACTCACCGATGCTCTCAGGCACGCACTCTCACTGAAGTGGAGATGGGCCGGACATATTTCACGATACACAGATAGAAGATGGACCATAGAAGCCACGCGATGGAAGGGACCAAGTGGAAAAAGAAATGTAGGTCGACCAATGAGACGATGGGCAGATGACATCATACATACGATAGGACACGACTGGATTAAGTCAGGCAAAGACAGAGAGTCATGGAAGGAATGGGAGGAGGCCTTTACCCAAACAGGGGTCCATATTACAATAGAATAAGACTAACACTAATTTAAGGTAACTTTTTTTATTAGTTTTTTTAAGGTAAATAAATAAATTAATATTAACAATTCCAAAATAAATCGCAAGTGGTCTCTCTTCTCCCAATAATTATTCTACTCTTTGTTCTAACCCTTTCAAACCTGAATGATCAGTAAAGAACAAATGAATTTGAACTCTACGTGTTTCATTCCGATCCTACTCGAGCTACGCGGATTTCTAGGTCCGCATGGTCACCTGAGGGGTGACTCTCTAAGTATGTAGGTACTGTGGGAACTACCGTTCGGCCTACAGTATTGTTGACGAGGATGTTGCGCGCCGCGTTGATGTCTCTGTCAAACTCGCTGTGGCATTTCTGGCAAAACCCCCAGCGAAGACGAGCGTTCAACGCTATCTTGACAAACTTGCGCTCTCTGCGGTTGCACTCGGAGCAGGCCTGGCTCGTGTACGCCTCGTCGACGATCTCCACGCTCGTATTTCTCTGGGCGCGCAGACGTCTCAGAAGCGCGTCGTGCTTAAACTTTCGGCCGCTAAAGTTGGCCGTGTTCATGAACTCGCAGCCCGCTCCATACATTACTAGCACGTGATGGTCCCTCTCTTTCGCACCGAACACATCTCGGACGATCATCTCGTTCAGCTTCATTTGTCGGATGTACTTGTCGAGCTTGAGTCGCGTCAGCTTGGGGCGCTCGTCGTAGACCCTTTGCCTCACAGCGAACCACTTGAGGCGAAACGTCGTGTATTCTATCACGTGGTGATTCTTCACCGAGAGTGGAAACTCGAGAGTTGCTTGTAATCTTTCTCTATCGACGCGTTCCGCCGTCTCCGCCGAAGCCGTAGTCCTCGTGCGGAATGCCTCTCTCTTCCACTCGACACTGTTGCGGTAGACGTATTTACGCGAAATGCGCCTGCAGGCGAAGGTGTCGTCACACGTCACGATAGGATAGCGCGAGCCCGGGTCCACTGCGATTATCCGGTCAAATTTTCTGCTCAGCGGCGTCGTGTTGTACGCCCACTTAGGTGTAGTTTTTATTTTTTCATATTTGGATTTTTTCGCTTTACTCGTCCTAGTTTTGGGTACGTAGCGATTCATCGAGAGACTCACGCTACAGCCGTCCGTTTGAATGCAACAGCCGAAATTGCTCTTGAGATTATCGAACCAGGGCGTCCACAGCTCGGCGCGATGATCTTGGATTTTGTGCCAATCGCTCGAGACGCCGCCGCCTTTGTCCACTCGAAGCAGCAGCTCGTGCCAACCCCGGGAAGTGTACGTCAGACTCTTGTGCCCGTGCGACGGCTGAGGAAAGATGTTGAACGATTTGAGCTCTCTGCTGGCCAATTCGTGCTGAATGTCTATCCACTTGGGTAGGGCGCTCCACCAGGAGCTCTTGCAGTTGATGAGCCGACACGTGTCTCGTATTACGGGGTCGCGTATCGAATCGAAATCCAGTTTGTAGAAGCCGAGGTATGTCTGCTCGTGTACTAGATTGGTGTCCTGGATTTGATGATAGTCGCGAAAGTATCGCTTGAGGCGCGAGAATGCGTGCGTTTCGACGTTGGTCTGGAGACACGTCTCGTACTGACGAGCCTGTTCTTGAATAACAAAGCTTCGTAATGTGGCGTCGTAAAGGGAGAGAGCGCCCGCCGCACGTCTCAGTTGAAGGTATTCCCGCACAATTGGTGATTCGGAGAGGAGAGTTTTCTTGCTTTTATTTTTGAGTGCGTATGTAAAGTGCAAAATGTTGGGCTTCTCGGGCCATGTGTGATCGGTTTCACGCACTCGTTTGTGATAATAGTTGATGAATATGCCGAGTTCGACATAGAGCCCGGACAGGTCACGTACGTCGCGTCGTATCTCGGCGACGAGCCTGAGTCTCTTTTCGGGATCCATCAGAGGACACAGAGCGGAGACGAGTCCGCGCTTGACCACGTACACTTGCACGTCGAGACCGTCTTGAGAGGCGGAGAGCTTGCGCTTTCGTATCGGTGGCAAATAATTGAGACATTTTTGTGAAGTTCTACGCGTATGGTCTGTTTTGTTACAAGATTTACAGTGCTGAGCGTTCATTTTCTTCTTATTGTGTTTAGTGTTTTCTCTCGAGTGATACATAGTGCTTTATACTACACCTACAAGGAAAATAAAAGACGAAATCTTTACTAATTCAAATTTATATTGAAATTGTTGCTAGTGGCCAGTGTCATTTTGCGAACTTGGAGATAAAAACTCACTGTAAAAACTTTTCTAAAATTTGCGTTTGTCAAACATGGCTGCTTCTCAGCAAAATTTATCAAAAATGGTTTCGACACAGTTACGCAATAAAGCTAACGAGTTCTTAAACTCCAGAAAACATGCTAACAACCTGGCCGATATATTACAAACATTTGAGGTAAGCTCCGATTCCTAATTTCTTTTCTCGTCTTTGCCGCAAACTGTTTGGAGGTTACGAATTATTTTATTTATATTTCAGACGGAAACAGACAATTTCACGCCACTTCTGCTCACAATTGAGGTGATTTTTACAGAACTCCTTAAAAGAGGTGACTTGCTAGAGAGAATTGTCCCTCTAAAGCCAACAGGTACAAAGTTGTTAACAAGTTATTGTTTATGTAAGCTAGCCACAATCGCTGTTGAATTATTATTGTACAATGCTTCTTTATCCCATTCAGCAAGAGCAGTCTTCTTCAGCTAACGATAAATAAGCAGATTTTAAGTAAAAAATCTGCACTGGTACTACCCAAAGCTGTTTTTAATCCCATTTTGGAGTTGACCTTGACACCAAGGACTTAACAATAAAAAGGCGTGGTCAATGCATAATGTTTATAAACAAGTTGTTTCCTCAATAATTTAATTTCATCTGTCCAGACTCTAGCCCAGAGGCCCAGTATAGGACATGGCTGCGCGAATGCTATGAGACTGCACTCAAACATACACTGAGCTGCATAAAATGTGGGCGCACCAGCTCCCGTCTCCAAGCCTTGGCAACACCTTGCAAGTTGCTGCAGGCTGAGGGATGCCACCCACTCGAGGACTCACCTGGGTACCAGTTCCCTGCTGCCAGGCTCAAGGTACCATTATGAATTTGTTTACTGCCTCTAGCCGTTAAGGCCTTACTTACCAAGTTAGAGGTTGTGAGATTCCCACTGGCGGCTGCCATAGATTTGTACAAATTGCCTCAGTCTGGGTGTTTTTCCATGTTTGTAATGTCCTTGCCTCGTTACTATAGCACAGGGTATCCTAGTTTGTGACCTGGTCAAATAATTGTGTTGTGTCGAAGTTATTATTATGTCTGTATGATGTAGTTCAATAAAATTATCTGCTATGCCAGATATTCCTCAAAGAGGAAACTGTGAGGCAAAGTGGTCAGCAAGGACAACACACTGCTGACTTTTAGGAAATAGATAGGCTTGGAATAAAGACACACAATAAACATTGCTTATGTTTAACGGTTATTCGCAACCAGGGTTGCTAGGTGAGGCGATATATCCCCATTTAGACTAACTTTCAGTGACTTGGGCTACTTTTTATCTTTGTTTACAGTTTTTTTTTTCGTTTTTATGGCTTTATTAATGAGTCGTTTTCAGAAGAACTAAAAAAAAAATCTAATGGCTGTCAAAGGAATGCAATTTTGGACCTAAGCCCAATAGCCATGTGATGTGTGTGGTGTGAATTGTGATACATCATCGAATTGGTCTCAGCGAGCTGAATAAAAGTTACTATGACGCCAACAGCCAAATGTTTGTCCTTAATTGTATTGAAAATGTTAGTCTTTTTTTCTTTTTTCTTTATAAGTTCTTCTGAAAACGGCTCATTGAGATAATTTTTAACAGTAGTAACCAAAAAAATTGCAAGGGCCACAATTTTTAAAATATCATTTTCTTGAGAAGATTTTGGGCGACCTTGGAGATTTATTAGGCGACTGTTTTTTCTCAATTTTGGCGACATTGGCCTCTGAGCATCTGGCAACAATGCACATACATGAACTCCTTCTGAGGATTCCGTTTTCAGCCATCATGGCGTAAAGTTCAATTTTTTGCAACAAATGTTTTCCGAACATCCGTTAGGGCTAAAGTTTCGTACAGGCCCTGTAAAAATAAATATATAATAATAAAATGAACTTCTTAAGGATTCTTGGCGGGAACTTCAACCTGGCGTGCAAAAACAAGAAAGTGAAAATTAAATAAAGACATGGCCCAAAGGACCAGTATCCAGGCCAAAACCTTCTTAAAAAAAAACTCCTTCATTAATCTGTGTACATGAATGAAATGAACGAAACTATCGCTGCCGGCCTAGCCACGGGGAACGGCGGCGCGAACGGTTGGCTCAGTGTTGCCAACCCTACTGTTTTAACAGTAGATTTACTGTTTTTGCTATGACACCACTGTTTTCTGTTTTAGCTCGTATTTCTACTGTTTTTTGTTGATGTTTAAAACTGCGTAAAAAATTATTCATTCCAAATCCCAATAAGGCCACAACCAACGTGTCAAAACGGAATAATAACAGTCAGAAATCAGCAATAAAGATAGTTTTTGTATATGTCGGTCAGGGTGCTAGCGGGCCTCTTGCGGTATAGAGGATTCCCCGTTTACTGAAGCAAATCTTTTCAAATACAGTAAAACAGTAAAAATAAAATAAAAAAATAAATAAACTCACGCCCGTTATCCCCGAAGGGGTAGGCAGAGGCACCAGTCTATAGAACTGGACCCACGTTTTGCCGAGTTTATTAGGTCCCAAACGTGACATGTGGCAAGCCTGTCGCCGTTATCCGGGCACAATTTATCAGCGAATGGTGTTGCTGTACAAACAAATGTAAACAAATAACTAACAGTCATTGGTACATGCGTGGTTCGAACCCAGACCCTCATGATCGAGAAGCAAGGGTCAACCCCACTACGCCACCACCGCTTGACAGTCTGAAACAGTAAAAACAGACTCTGACAGTAAAACAGTCTGTCTATCTAAAACATCTAAAACAATAGTCAGTTAGTTTATGTACATATCCCATCACTCTATTTCATGTACATATACCTACCTTTTCTCTAATCTCCTTCTTTCTATGCATCCCGAGGTTGTCTGGAAGAGGTCGCTTTTAGCGATAAGGCTGCCAATTGTATACGACAAAACTTACATATATAAGGCATCTAATGTGTTTATTTCTTTCTCGTGTGTACAATAAAGAGTTCTAATCCAATAGCTACATTTGTAGTTAAATAAGTGTAGCATATTGAGTACAACAGGTTTTTCGCATTCATTTCTCATTTCGTTTTGCAAGTGCGGTCAAAGATCGTAGTTTCAAAAAATTCTCAGAATTTTTTAAATAAAGGCAATTTGTGTTAGAGTAGTTGTATTTGTCCAGTCTATAAATGTTGTGTAGATTTGATTTGCGATTTGTAATTATGAAATTACTATTTTACTGTTTTCTACTGTTTTTTTAAGTTCTATTTGCTGTTTTTAGGGTTCCGTACCTCAAAAGGAAAAAACGGAACCCTTATAGGATCACTTTGTTGTCCGTCTGTCCGTCCGTCCGTCCGTCTGTCAAGACCCTTTTTCTCAGGAACGCGTGGAGGTATGAAGCTGAAATTTATATCAATTACTCAGGTCTACTGTCCCTTGAAGCTGTGAAAAAATCAAACTTCTAAGCCAACGCAATAAAAAGATACAGCCGTTTATGCCGCAAATTTTCGACACTTGCAAGGGAATCAAAACCTACAGGGTGCTTCCCGTGAACTCAGAATCTTGAAATTTGGTACGAAGCAACGTCTTATAGCATAGATAAAGGAAAAATTACGAAAACCATAAATTTTTAGTTACATCACATAATATATTTTTTTTTAATAATTTTAAACTTACTACCCATTTCCTCATAAACGCGTAGAGGTATTAAATTGAAATTCATACCAAATACTCAGGTCTATAATACCTTTAAGCTGTAACAAAATCTAACTTCTATGTCAACGCAATCAAAAGAAACAGCAATTTAAGCTGCATATTTTGAAACTCGCAAGTACTCGCAAGGGAATCAAAACCTAAACGGTACTTCCAGTCGACCTAGAATCTTGAAATTTGGCATGAAGCAACGTTTTATAGCACACATAAAGGAAAAATTCCGAAAACCTTAAATTTTTAGTTACATTACAAAATATATATTTTTTAATAAATATAAACTTATTACTTTTTTCCTCATGAACGCGTAGAGCTATCAAGTTGAAATTCATATCAAACTTTGTAAACCTTGCAGGTTTGTACGGAACCCTCGGTGCGCGAGTCCGACTCGCACTTGGCCGGTTTTTTTTGCTCTCCTGAGGCTGGCAACAGTGGGCAGGCTGTCATGTCATGTCAGGGGCACCAGTTTTTAAAAGTAGGTACAAATGGTATTATTATTTGGGGGTGCCATGCCATTCTATTCTAAAGAATTGAATTGAATTATTATTATTTGTAGGTATTAATTTGTGGAAACATCTCTAATTTGTGCCCACAGAAGATACTAATACCAAGTTGAAATACCAATCTTTGTAACCCACAAAAATAAAGTAAAAAACGACTCGCTCAATGGCTCAAGAACACAGGAAAGTTTGGCGAAAATATGCTGAAAAAGAATATAACCCTATTAAAGTAGGATCTATTGATGGTAAGCTCTTTTATTCCACCTTCTGACCTGAAGCTGATGGTATCTTTATGTGCATCGTTTGGTCGGATCCAGGCACGGACACGGAGCCGCACGACCGGGCCGTGATTCGCGCGCTGCGCTCGCCGTACGCGCCCAGCAAGGCGGCGCGCGGCGACCCTGCGCGGACGCTGTTCGTGGGCCGCCTCAACCCGCGGACCACCCAGGCAAGTAAGCGAGTATCACAGCAATTTGTCCTCTTGTAAATAATTAGGATGTGGTCTTTCCCCTTCTCAAAATTTGTTTGGTCGTCCCTTTTAGTTTTACAAACAGGTACATTAATTCGTTTTATTACCTTAATTTATGTACCTAAGTTTATGTCTTGCATTTATTACAATATTTATGATTACATTTTAGGAATTCTCTAATAAATCATATTTTCGTAAATAATCATAAGAGAATTTAACAGACAAAGCACAGCAGTAGTTTTTGCAAAGTATAGCTTTATATGATTTGGACGTAGTTTAGCAAAAAGTTTCCAAGCCACAACATGGTAATTTTTAGTTAAATACCTCAGAAGAAGAAATACCATAGAAGGAGGGTTAAAATAAAAAGTAACATCTGTATACTGTCCTTGTTACTCCTACGATAAATCTCTGTGCCAGAAATAGACAGCTGTAGTGTACTCATGCACTCAAAATCTTACAATCGTACACGGTTGCCACAGATTACAGAACAAAGCCAAAATCGATAGGGCTGGGACAAACACCATAAAGATGTCGATATTATTTATTCCGATCTACATAATCTGTGTATTTTTTTAAATTAATGATGGTAATTAAGTATTAATATTAAATGATTAAAAAATCATACCTCTTTTTCACAATTTGCAAAAAGTATCTTTTCAATCCCATCACTATGCTTAATAGTGATTTTTCGGACCCATGACTGAGTACCAAAAACCTACGACTAAATTCCATTATTCCAATTCCAATTAATTCAAATTACAGTCATGGGCCCTTAAAATCACTATTATCACCGTTATCTATACAGTGTGGCCCTGGATAAAGTGCAATCCCGAAAGGGGATGAAACTAGACCATGAATCATTGACTAGAAAAATATTAAAAAAAATTATAAAAAATTATTGTAGGATTTATTGGTATTTTAAGATTTTCATGTTTCATTAAGGACTCTATGTACAAAAGTATTGATTTCTTCCAAAATAATGGGTCTATTTCTTTGAAATAAAAAAAAACAGTATGCCTAATACCTGGCGATGACCATGAAATAATAAATAGTCTGCAAAAAAGTAACTATCTTGGGTAAAAAAATGTATTTTTATGAAAAAAATGATTTTTTTAGACGTTTATTTTAAAAAACTTCAAATTACTAAAAAAATGTGCCCTATAACTATGTAATTTTATAGCTTACTTTTATTCTTTACCATTTTAGCTTCCAAATAAAAAAAAAAACAATGTTCTAACTAAAAAAATGGCTAGGAGTTATTTACATTTTAGTAGGTAATAAAAGTCAGACTTTAATCACAATAACTTTATTAATAAAATTATCCGTAATTTACAATTTTGCATTTTTATTTAATGCATTAAATGTTCAAAATGGCCTCCTCGATTTTGCAAGCACATTACTGCACGAATATTAATTTGCTTAGTGGCTCTGCGAATCATTCCTGGATAATTTTTAATGTCATTTGCGCACTGAATTATTCGGTCGTGCAACTGTGCCTCGGTATTTATTGGCGTGCTGTATACTCTTTGCTTCATGACACCTCATAAAAAATAATCTAGGGGTGTCAGATCAGGTGAACGCGCTGGCCAGCCTACTGGCCCTCCTCGGCCAATCCACCGGTTCGGGTAATTTTCGTTCAAAAATCGCCGCACCTCCCGCCCATAATGTGCAGGACATCCATCCATTTGGAGATACATACGCCCACGCCGTCTCGTAGCCAGGGGAACATCTTCCATCAACATGGGTAAATTTTGTAGTAATTCTAAAAAACGTTCAGCATTTAGGGTTCTGGGTAAAATGACTGGACCAATTAAAATGTCGTCGATTAAGACTGCCCATACGTTTATTGAAAATTTTACTTGAAAAGTAGATGCCCGCTTCAATCGTGGATTTTCGTGAGACCACTGGTGCAAATTTCTGCAGTTTGTAATGCCGTCTCGGGTAAATGTCGCTTCGTCCATCCAAAAAATGCGTTTGGGAAAATTTGGGTCAGCTCTAATTTTTCTTAGAATCCACGTCGACATTACGCATCTTGGACGATTATCTACATTTTCGTGTAAATGTTGTACTCGTTGGTAATGGAAAGGATGCAATCCCTCCTTTTTCAAAATTCGCCAGACAGACGTCTTCGATATGCCATGACGCAACGCTAATCGTCTTATGCTTGTTGTAGGGTCAGCAAACAGATCGTTTAAAATGGCCTCTTCTATCGCATTGTCAATAACGACAGCTGGATGCTCACGGCGATCTCGTGCCAAACCAAGTCCAATGTTGGAGAGCCTCCTATGAATCTCTTGAAAATTTAGAGCTGAGGGTATGAGTCTGCCCGGGAAAGCATTTATGTATGCAGTCCGAGCGACTGTTGTGCGACCATGTGACATGCCATAATAATAATGCATGTCGGCTATTTCTCGAGGTGAGAACTCTGTCAATCGCGGCATTTCGTCAACACTTAACAGCAGAACAGGAACAGTCCAAACGTAACGAACAGTAGAAAACGTAACAGTCAACAATGTAACAAAAACTTAATAACAAATCAACGAGAACACAATGCGAGAACGAGAACAGTAGTAGCAGCGGCGAGAATATCGGAGCGACTGTGTAAGTCCTGTTTCGAACCCCCTGCCTCCCCTCCCCTCGCCTTCCCTCTACCTGAGTGTAGAACAAAAGGACTGCGACTGCCGAAGGGCACAGAGTAGGACGGAAACAATGGAAAAAACGGTCTCTACCTGCACGGTAACACGATTAGGCTCCACTTTAAAAGTTCGTAGATAGCGTGTTTTTTTAGTTAGAACATTGCTTTTTTTTTTATTTGGAAGCTAAAATGGTAAAGAATAAAAGTAAGCTATAAAATTACATAGTTATAGGGCACATTTTTTTAGTAATTTGAAGTTTTTTAAAATAAACGTCTAAAAAAATCATTTTTTTCATAAAAATACATTTTTTTACCCAAGATAGTTACTTTTTTGCAGACTATTTATTATTTCATGGTCATCGCCAGGTATTAGGCATACTGTTTTTTTTTTATTTCAAAGAAATAGACCCATTATTTTGGAAGAAATCAATACTTTTGTACATAGAGTCCTTAATGAAACATGAAAATCTTAAAATACCAATAAATCCTACAATATTTTTTTATATTTTTTTTAAATATTTTTCTAGTCAATGATTCATGGTCTAGTTTCATCCCCTTTCGGGATTGCACTTTATCCAGGGCCACACTGTATATCTTATTATCAATGTATTTATCTCTAAAAAAGCATCATTTTTCCCTTGGTGGTGCTAGTCAACCAGCTGGAACCCCTTACGGTTATGTTATTATGTGCTAAGTGTGGTACATACCGTATAAGTTACAATAAATATTCATAAGTAACAGTAAGTAATTCTACATCAGGTTTTCAATAATATAAATGGGACTAATAGGGCTATAGCGAATCGAAGAAAGATTTTACCGAGTTATGTGGTAAAGTATATGTACGGCTAATATAACTAGAACCTTTTTTTTAATATGTTTGCAATTCATCAATAATCACCATATACAGCGCCACCAAGTTCTGTTCAGGTGGGTAAAATTGTAACTAAGTAATTAATTAATAACATAACATAACATTTACACACAGGCACATACATTGCTTCTGGCCCCACACTAGGATACCCTGTGTCGTGTTAATAGATTACGTATTTGTTTCCAATAAATACCTACCACCTAGCATAGTTACTCAAGGCACCCGTTGTAATAACATCATCAGTCCAGGTTCGATGGAATAAAATAAAAATTAAAAACAAATCAATTTATTGGTACAAGATTATTTGGCATCAAATAAAGTACGTAGTTTCAAGCTTTTCACATAAAAAGTGGCAGGTTGCAGCTCAATGGAGAAGAAACCAACACGTATTACTATAATGTATATGTTTTTTATCCCTGACTTCTGTTTTACAAGTACCTATTAACGTTTTTTTTTCACAAGAATGTGTCAGCCATAATGTAAAAGATAATATTTTATGAAATTAAAATGAAATCAGCTTGGTTGCAGCTCACGAACGTTGTCCATTTCCGCGGAGGTCGCAACCTGAAAATTGTTTTTATTTAAGTACTTCACGTTGATAGCTTCCACATAAAAAAATATTAAAATCACTTGCACCAGAATCAGACTATGATAGTATTAAACTAGTTATGACCTTTAACTGCTAAACGTTGTCCAGGATAGAAAAACACATCCAGTCAGGCAATAATCAGGGAAAAATTCTACAAGTGATATACGGTGCCTTGCAGGTTGGAACTGACAACCTGTTTTATTATCCAAGTGGAGTAACCATTAGACCAACGAGACAGTCGGGTCTTATGTGAAATTCCTGATATACATACATACAGCAAAACGTGCACCTCAGTCGACATAATTGTGCAGTATGTAGACTTTATTTTGTTTTTAGTATCATTATAATGTATAATTATAACCTTACCAATGATCTGCAGGCTAAGGAAAAGCGTAAAGTAGGTATGGCACTTGTTTCCAACCTACGCCACTTGCTATTGTTTATGAAACAGTCGCTTGCTGCAAATGCGGTGTAATTTTGTCCAAGACTACTTTGTACGTGATACTGCATCATCGACATTTGTTATTTTGTGCTGTCTTCGGGTAACCTGCAATAGATAATTAACAATTAAACAACTATACGAACGCAAGAAATAATTAAATAGGCTCTACGAACTATCGATACTTTTTTTCACTGAGAAAGTGGGAAACTCCCATCCCTATTCCCCTACAACAAACAACAAACTTGTATTATGATTTATATCGAAAATATCACAATAATCATGATGAAAACACCATTCTCTAATAGCTAATTTGCAATTCTAGTAGCCCATAGTTAAAATCTTAGAGAAAATACCCTTTTAGGTACACAAAATTGAGACTTACCGGTGGAAGCTGATGAATGTTGTTTCATTATCTTCTCGGGAAGAATGAGATATACATTCTAACACAACACACGCCACGCCGATGGTTACTTATACTATATACCATGAGAATCCACTAAAAATCACTTCAAATGGTGCTTTAGTAAATATAAATACACAAGCTTCTTGAAAACGGCGCACTCCCAAACCTCTTGTCAAACACACTGCCAAACACAGAACACCCTCTGCCAAATCAATGTCATTGGGCGGCACATTGCATGCCGTCATTTTCTGAGCCGTTCTAATTTGGTAGCGTAATGGTAACCAAAGGTAACCAACTGACGTTTAAGGGTTGTACGCTCGAAAAAAGCAACAAAGACACGACTATATTTTTCTCTTTCTAACACGTAGCTTGCGGCTATTTAAATTGTTGAAACAGACTATGTGGCACGTGTTCATTTTTAACGCTCCTTCTATGCTTCTTCTGAGTTAAATACAGTAGAGCGTCGATTAACCGAACGTCGGTTATCCGAACTACCGCTTATCCGAACATTCGCCCGACCCGCGCATGCCTCTCGCGCCTCCCCCGCTGCAGTGCTCAGTGTTCATTTGTTAATTGTCCTTGTATGTCACTTCCAAGTAAGCGCTACTCGATAAACTATTATATGGGTCAATATACGCTATTTGAATTTCTATGGTCCATGGACAAAGATTATGTTAAACTTATTATATTATTGCGTCCGTATGCTTAAGCATTTAAGAATATGGTCTTTTATTTGGCCCACATAGTCTATTCACGATAATTGTTTAATTTAAGACATAATCGCTAAAAATAGTTGTAAATGTATACTCCTCTGGCCTCCCCATTTCTAGATTATAATGATTTTATGGTGAGATATTTTTAAATACGTATGCCATTATGTTTATTTAAATATGATCATACGCTTTTATAAACATCGAAACATATTTGATCAAAATATACAGTAAAAAGTTTTATTAATATATAAAAAATATAACTTACTTTCATGTCACGTTACAATAATGTCACTTCATCTGGCGAAACTCAAAGAAGTAAAATTTGACTTAAAACCGCAAAGGTATGTTTTTGTCCATGAACTACGCGCATACAATAGTGTTAAGTTAGAAACAAGCTAATGACGTTGAGCAAAATTCCTATAATATAGCGTCAATTTGCGATTCACTGTAGGAAAGCGTGTTTCTGCCAGTCGTTGGAGTATTTCCTCTGGCAAGTCTATGTTTTTGTATTTTATAGTTACGAAATTGTATATTTGCACAATGCAATGTTTATTGTGTGTAGATGTCATGTATTACGTTAAACGGTGATCAGAAAAGCGAGTGATAAGTTTTTGTAGGTTTTGTGCGATTTTGTCACTCCTGTGGCGTCACTCCTCTGGCATATTTCATGTTTTATTTAATACGTGTCCCCTTTCTTAGCTATAATCAATGGCCTGTCACTTCCCTGCTTTCATTTGTGACTACTCTGCCAATAGTGTCAGTCCTCTGGTAACACATTTTCCTCTGGTGCTTATAAAATTCAAAAAATCTTCTGGCCCTCATCATTAAACATTTAAAAATTGTGTCAAATAGAGAAATTATCAATATTGAATGGAACAGATTATATTTCCTTCTGGGACACAAAAAAATCAAATACCGTATATTCACCCATATTCCTATTTTTCATTAAATATATAATTTTAACCTCCTCAGTCCCGTGTCGACAAAATAACAATAGAAAACTATTGTTATTTTCAAGGTCAGGACTGAGGAGGTTAAGTAAGGTTTTCATTTACCTGTACGTAAATACGAGGGGCGGCTGGAAAGTTATCTACCTAACATAGAAAGAAAAGACATAGGAAGCTAATATTTTTTTATTTTTCAATGTAGTCCCCTGCAACTGTAATACACTTATTACATTTGTCAATAAAAGACATTAAACGGTCAAAAAAATATTTCTTGGATTGGTCGTCAAAATGATCATCCACAGCAGCCTTCATTTCCTCATCAGTCAAAAATCTCCTTCCCCTTAGGCTTTTCTTCAAATTTCTAAAAAGGAAATAGTCACAGGGGGCCAAATCTGGACTATAGGGTGGATGGTTTAGTTCTGTGAAGCCGTTTTTGTCCAAGACCGACCTTGCATGGAAAGCTGTGTGGACCGGAGCATTGTCGTGCAAAATTAAAATTCCTTTAGTGAGTTTGCCTCTTCGTTTTTCTTTGATGGCTTCTCGCAGTTGGTCAAGTAAACTAGCGTAGTAAGCGGCGTTCATCGTAGTATTTTTTGGTAGGTAATCTATCAAAATAATCCCTTCTACATCCCAAAAAAATGTTGCCTTATGCTTGCCTGCTGATGGCCGAACCTTAAACTTGCGCGGTGGCTTCTCCCCTTTAAATTTCCACTGCAATGACTCTTGTTTGCTTTCGGGGTCCCATTGGCGAATCCAGGTTTCGTCGCAGGTTACTATTCTGGAGATAGTTTCTTCTTCTCTGTCTTTTACCAGGTCCAAAAATGCCTCACAACTTTCGACGCGTCGTTGTTTATCGAAGGGCGTCAGCATTCTGGGCACCCACCGGGTGCTCACCTTCGACATCCCCAAATGTTCGTGAATAATTACGTGAACACGTTCCTTACTACTCCCGACATCCCTAGCGATCTCCCACTGCTTGACTCTCCGATCTGCGAGTATTATTTTTTTCACTAGATCCACTGTGTCTTCTGTGACTGCAGAAACCGGCCGTCCGCTACGGGGATCGTCTTCCAAGCTCACACGGCCATGTTTAAATTGTTTAGACCAAAACTTTATTACAAAATCGGAAGGACACGAATCACCAAACACATTGGACATCCGTTGTTTGATTTGCGACGGAGTATTTCCCTCTTTTGTTAGGAATTTAATCACCGCACGCTGCTGAAGTTTAAGCATTTTATTATTTTCTTCCGACATGTTCACTATGTTAGTGTACTATTCGTAATGAAAACAATTAAAACAAATGAATGCTGTTATTTTCTAATAAGGAATGTATAAGTATTAAAACTTCATAGTGGCTAGTATCATTTTTGTAACTTTATTTAACAAAGTAGATTATATATCAGCCACCCCTCGTATGTATGTCTGAAAGAGGCTAATAGAAGAATACAGCTGGGCTGGGCAGCATATGGGAAACTACGTCGAGTCTTCACATCGCCAATCCCACAGTGTCTAATGACGAAAGTCTTCAACCAGTGCGTCCTACCCGTCATGACATACGGTGCCGAAACGTGGACACTCACGGTGGGGCTGATCCACAAATTTAAAGTCGCTCAGCGTGCTATGGAAAGGGCTATGCTCGGGGTTTCTCTGAAAGATCGAATTCGAAACGAAGTCATCCGACAGAGAACCAAAGTCACCGACATAGCCCACCGAATTAGCATGCTGAAGTGGCAGTGGGCCGGCCATATCATCCGAAGAACTGATAACCGATGGGGTAGAAGAGTTCTTGAGTGGAGACCGCGGATCGGTAAACGTAGTGTAGGACGTCCTCAGACTCGGTGGAGCGATGATCTTCGCAGGGCGGCTGGCAAGAGCTGGATGAGAGTAGCCGAGGACCGTGCTCAGTGGCGTGTAATGGGAGAGGCCTATGTCCAGCAGTGGACAACCGTAGGCCGATGATGATGATGATGATGAAATATGTATGTCTGCATCAATATACATAGGTTGTCATAAAGCTCGACGTCAAGCCAAAACCGGGTGAAAAGCCAAGTCATACTGGTTATCAGAAAAATATAAAAAATAAAAATTTTTGTACAGTAATTATTTATTCAAGAATTTAAAACCAAAACTAAAATTAAAACTGGGCAATTTTTTACGTTCAAATTTTAAGTCCTCTTTTCTTCCAAGCTGGGGTGCAGCTGGTTTTGAAATTTTGTTAACAGTTTAGAGAAGCATTACCTATTCAGAGTTACAAAACAAAAAAAAATGGGAAAAATTAAGAGATTGAAAAGGCGACAGAATTTATCAACTTTTTTTTAATGCCTATAATTTTGTATACATGCAATTTGTTTTTTTTTTATATTTTCTGGTAGCCAGTATGACTTTTCGCCCTATTCCGGCTTGACGTCTAGTTTTGGGAGACCCTGTATAGGTAGTTCGATTTTCCGAAATTACCGGTTTTCCGAACACCCATTTCCCCGAATTAGTTCGGATAATCAACGCTCTACTGTGTACGAAAATGATCACTATGCTGTATATTTTAAGAATCAAAGACTTTCATAGCGATCCGATGAGTATGTGCAAAGTTATGGCACATGGGAGTCCAACCCACATGACGTGTATGGAGAGCGCAAATCAGCTTAATCTCTTCAGTCCCGACCTTGAAAATAACAATAGTTTTCTATTGTTATTTTGTCGACACGGGACTGAGGAGGTTAAACCTAAAAGCTCAAATATCTCAGAAGTCATTTTGTATGGGTTGGAACCTTTTCGTTAAACTACGTCCATTTAAATTTTTCATTTTCGGAATTATGTTAATAAATAATAAGCCCTTTTATTACGAATTTTCTACAAGTTTCATATTTCAAGGTAATATACAGGTTGTCCCAAAACTCAACGTCAAGTCAGTTCCGGGTGAAAAGGCAAGTCATACTGGTTATCAAATAAATACAGGATTATTTTTTCACCAGTACAATAAATCAACATACGTAATAGTAGTCCTAAATACAAATAACAACATTTTTTGTTACTAACTACCCCTTTGGTACAAAAAAAATACCAATGTCCGAACTTATCCGCAAATCTTAAAGAAACGTGGACGCATTACGCATCTATCGATGAGCACGCACGAACTGGCAACTGTTTGTTCATGTCATCGCGCGCGGCTTGCGGGTAAAGATCGTTTCACCAAACGAGTCCCACGGTAATATCCTTAAGACTATGACAATAAAAGCCAAAATTCATTAACTCATGGGACTTCTTTCATGAAACGAACTCTAGGAAAAGAAGCGGCGGCGGCGGCGGCGCAGCCAGTATGACTTATGTTATGACGTAGCAAAAAAATCTTACTTGATCCCAATTCTTCCTTCATACGTATATCGTGTAGCGCGCGTAATTTTCGACTGCAGGGAGTACGGAAACGGCGCACGTGTACTCACCTGTCATTGCGCGCGGGGTGGGGTGACCAGGTCACCGAGAACGAGAAGGGATGCTATGTTGCCAAATCGTGCGCCGGCCAGCCTGCCGCTCACCCCACCCCGCCGCCCTCTACCTCGCACCGCTGACGCCTTGTAATTAGTGCGCCCATGCGTTACAAATTGGATGAAGGATAAATTAATAAAAATGAAAAAAAATACACTGGTAATTTTATTTGATAAATGTCATCCATTATCGATATCAATTATATGGTAAAATTTATTGTACCGGTGAAAAAGTAACCCTTATATAAAAAAAACGATTTTTTCATTTTAAGTACCATAATTTTTTTTATTAGTATTTATTCAAGAAATTTCACAAACATAATGAAAATTAAAATTAAAAATGTTTAATTTTTTAACTTATATTTTTTTTTTAAAAGTCTCCTTTTGTTCCAATCTGGAGCAGCTGGTTTTGACATTTTGTTAACAGTTTAAAGTTGTACACTGGTGTGTACAATAAAGAGTTCTAATCTAATCTAATCTAAAGAAGTGTTATTCAGAGATACAAAACAAAAAAAAATTGGAAAAGTAAAGATTTGTGGCAACAGGAGTTTTTTTTTTAAATGGCTATAAATTTTTTTTCACGCAATTTTTTTTTCTGATAACCAGTATGACTTGCCTTTTCACCCGGTTCCGGCTTGACGTTGAGTTTTCGGACACACTGTATATTTAAAATTATTTATGGTATGTTTCGCAAATTAGCATGCATGGCATAGTCCTCCTCCAGCTCTCTCCACTGAGCTCTATCCTCAGCTACTCTGGTCCAGTATGGTCACAAGGTTAGGCAGATATCATATTTCCATTTTATTTTCGGACGTCCCTTCCTTCTAGTATTTTGTATTTTCTCCAAATAAATAAATTAAATTAAATTAGTGTCTTCTCTTGGATGCCATAAGGCCCCTTGTTTACTCCATTTCTATTACTGAATAGCATCTCACTTTCGCAGGACACAGTAAAAAAAGAATTTGCCAAGTTTGGTAAAATTGTACACTGCAGATTGGTCAAGGACATAGTGACCGGCAAATCCAAGCAGTATGCCTTCGTTGAGTTTGAGTCGACTAGCAACCTGGAGAAGGCTTGCAAGGCCATGGACAAGGAATTCATCGACAATTCTGAGGTGGTGGTGGAGCGCGAGGCAAGCCGCCGCCTGGCCGGCTGGAAGCCGCGCCGCCTCGGCGGGGGCTTCGGCGGCCGTAAGGAGGCTGGACAACTCAGATTTGGCTGTGCCGCCAGACCATGGAAAAAGCCTATTGTTATCAATACACCTAAATCCCATGACAAAGATAAAAGTCATTGGTGAAGTTCTTTTCATGTCCAGGGTTTGTGTGTTTTCAATACAAAGATGTGATACTGATGTTGCAAACTGTACTGAATTAGTTGTCTAGTGAGCCATGTATGTCACTCAACTGTGATGTGTCGAAAAAAATAATGTGTAATGCGTGCTGTAGGGAATTCCAAGGGTGGTGCAAGGCATTCACACGAACAGAAAGATTTTTGACTATTTTAGAAGCTATACTTATTATTATCCTCATCGCTTTACTGCTTTTCATTTCAATACATCTCGCTGTGTGTCCCGAACCTGAGTGCAATGGAAGTTGCGGTTCTCAGGAATCCGAAACCACAGTGCACACAACAGTCCCACCACACATTAAGTGTACATGGGTTCCGTCCAAGAAAACTACCCCCTACTCGCGTTATTTCGACCATGACGGGATACTCGCCGTCACCACGGCCGCATCTACCGCCGGCACCGTCGATGCCACGACGACCGTATCTATCCGAGACATCGCGCAGTACTCCGAGGAGTCTGACGGGGAAGAGGCGGAGGAGGACACGAAGCGGTCCGTGCTGGCGCTGGTGAAGATCCGTCCGGGCCGCGACATCACGTTCGGCTGCATCTGCACGAGCGTGGCCGCGCGCTGGGCGTTGACGGCCGCCAGCTGCCTCGAGGCTGTGGAGGAGGTGGACTCGCTGGACGCCTTCGTGCTGCTGGAGCGGTACGGCGAGCCGCGGGCGGGCCGCTCGCACGCGCTCGCCGACGTGCGCGTGCATCCGCGGTACCGCGCGCCAGCCCCCGCCCCCGCCCCCGCCCCCGCGGCGTACGACGTGGCGGCGCTGCGCGCGCGCGACGCGCTGCTGCAGCCGGTGCCGCGCGCCGACGCGCTGCTGGCCGCGCTCGTCACCGTCGGCGAGGAGTACATCGTCCTGGGCTACGGGAGGTTCAGGTGCGTCCAATGTTTTCCAACGCGGAGATATCATCTGCGTCCACACATATAGGGTAAACTATACATTGATTGGCACCTTAAGCAGAACCTTGACTTAATTTGCTTCCTAAGCATTCAATTTCATATTCAATCACTATTAACCATTTTTATTTGTTAGAATATGAGTATAGGTTGGAAATAAAAAATAATTCTTGCTTGTCATGGTTTTATTTAAGAAAAATAATAATAATTTGAAAATGTCTCCAAAACTACAGTCATTGGCATTACAGGTATAAACATTGTCACTAATAATATCAGTCATTGGCATTTATAATTTGTATGTATGTTTTGTACTTAACAATGCTAATTATAAAAAAACTACCAAAATGCCCTTTAAGAAATTTTAATTCTTAATATTTGTGTTTAAAACTCACTGTGCCAATGACTAGGTGGGTGCCAGCAATACTATAGTTTACCCTACTTTGCTCTACTTCCCTTTTGCGTCTCTCTCGTTTATACCTAACTATTTTGTGATTGTAAAAAAATGTTTAACTTTTCACGGTCTGTCTGACGCAGGCTTACTAAAGCTTTAGAGTGCATTTTAAAGTAGCGTCAATTTTGACTGCTTTATTAAATGAGTGCGTCGAGAGTAGAAGAGTTGATTTATCAGAAGTACAATACTCTTTCTTTTCTTGTCTTTTGCAATAATAAAAAATTAAACTCGACATTTGATCGTGTTTAGAATTTTCTAAATGAAAAAAGAAATGTAAGCTACTTAAGTGAAAAGTTTGTATGAAACGACTTGTCAAGTTATTGTTTCTCCGCGTTCGATGTTTGTGAAGAAGCTCTCAAAGTGTGTGTCGCTAAAGAGGAGCGTATCCGCAGGACGGTGGACAACGGTCCGGGCGGGCGGCGGCTGCGGCGCGCGCGCGTGTGGCGGCTGCCGGCCGGCCAGTGCGCCGGCGCCGGCGCCGGCGGCGGGGGCGAGGGGGAGCCGGGGGCGCTGCGGCATCTGGCGCGCCCCCGCCCGGCGGAGGAGCGGCCGCCGGGAGAGAGCGGGGGCGGGGGCGGGGGCGGGGCTGTACTGTGCGTCGGCGTACTGTTCGCGCGCGGCGCGGCGTGCCACTACTGCGCGGGCGCGCCGCTACTGCGCGGCGGGCGGCTGCACGGGCTCATGGCCGACAGCGCGCAGTGCGGCGCCGACTGCGAGCCCGCCGCCTACGTCAGCCTGCCCGCCATAGCCGACTGGCTGGACTCTGTCGTTGGCGAACAATAAAAGCTACTATGTATCGTCATCTTGTGGGTTTCTTTTATCACCTCAATCCCGTCAGAAAAGGAAGGTACAGAGAAAAAGATTAGGAAGCACACGGAGCGGCATGAAGGAAGAGCGATGTAAAGGGACTAATTTTTCCTTTAGTGCGTCATGTTCTCCGAGTCACTTGTATACAATATCATTTGGTTACTTCGATAACGGTTACCTATTTCGTTTTGGTAAGTCGATATCGGCTGAAATTTTTCTTTAACTTTTGTCGGTCTTATTTTAAAAACAGTCATAAAACGCATATTAAAATAGTCAAGCGGTGGTGGCGTAGTGGGGTTGACCCTTGCTTCTCGATCATGAGGGTCTGGGTTCGAACCACGCATGTACCAATGACTTAGTTACGTACATTTGTTTGTACAGCAACACCATTCGCTGATAAATTGTGCCCGGATAACGGCGACAGGCTTGCCACTTGTCACGTTTGGGACCTAATAAACTCGGCAAAACGTGGGTCCAGTTCTAGAGACTGGTGCCTCTGCCTACCCCTTCGGGGATAACGGGCGTGAGTTTTTTTTTTTTTTTTTTTTTTTTTTTTATTTAATAGGGCTATAGCGAATTGAAGAAAGATTTTACCGAGTTATGTGGTAACATGGCAAAAAGTATATGTACGGCGAATATAACTAGAACCTTTTTTTTAATATGTTTGCAATTCGTCAATAATCACCATATACAGCGCCACCAAGTTCTGTTTAGGTGGGTAAAATTGTAACTAAGTAATTAATTAATAACATAACATAACATTTACACACAGGCACATACATTGCTTCTGGCCCCACACTAGGATACCCTGTGTCGTGTTAATAGATTACGTATTTGTTTCCAATAAATACCTACCACCTAGCATAGTTACTCAAGGCACCCGTTGTAATAACATCATCAGTCCAGGTTCGATGGAATAAAATAAAAATTAAAAACAAATCAATTTATTGGTACAAGATTATTTGGCATCAAATAAAGTACGTAGTTTCAAGATTTTCACATAAAAAGTGGCAGGTTGCAGCTCAATGGAGAAGAAACCAACACGTATTACTATAATGTATATGTTTTTTATCCCTGACTTCTGTTTTACAAGTACCTATTAACGTTTTTTTTTCACAAGAATGTGTCAGCCATAATGTAAAAGATAATATTTTATGAAATTAAAATGAAATCAGCTTGGTTGCAGCTCACGAACGTTGTCCATTTCCGCGGAGGTCGCAACCTGAAAATTGTTTTTATTTAAGTACTTCACGTTGATAGCTTCCACATAAAAAAATATTAAAATCACTTGCACCAGAATCAGACTATGATAGTATTAAACTAGTTATGACCTTTAACTGCTAAACGTTGTCCAGGATAGAAAAACACACCCAGTCAGGCAATAATCAGGGAAAAATTCTACAAGTGATATACGGTGCCTTGCAGGTTGGAACTGACAACCTGTTTTATTATCCAAGTGGAGTAACCATTAGACCAACGAGACAGTCGGGTCTCATGTGAAATTCCTGATATACATACATACAGCAAAACATGCACCTCAGTCGACATAATTGTGCAGTATGTAGACTTTATTTTGTTTTTAGTATCATTATAATGTATAATTATAACCTTACCAATGATCTGCAGGCTAAGGAAAAGCGTAAAGTAGGTACGGCACTTGTTTCCAACCTACGCCACTTGCTATTGTTTATGAAACAGTCGCTTGCTGCAAATGCGGTGTAATTTTGTCCAAGACTACTTTGTATGTGATACTGCATCATCGACATTTGTTATTTTGTGCTGTCTTCGGGTAACCTGCAATAGATAATTAACAATTAAAACAACTATACGAACGCAAGAAATAACTAAATAGGCTCTACGAACTATCGATACTTTTTTTCACTGAGAAAGTGGGAAACTCCCATCCCTATTCCCCTACAACAAACAACAAACTTGTATTATGATTTATATCGAAAATATCACAATAATCATGATGAAAACACCATTCTCTAATAGCTAATTTGCAATTCTAGTAGCCCATAGTTAAAATCTTAGAGAAAATACCCTTTTAGGTACACAAAATTGAGACTTACCGGTGGAAGCTGATGAATGTTGTTTCATTATCTTCTCGGGAAGAATGAGATATACATTATAACACAACACACACCATGCCGATGGTTACTTATACTATATACCATGAGAATCCACTAAAATTCACTTCAAATGGTGCTTTAGTAAATATAAAATACACAAGCTTCTTGAAAACGGCGCACTCCCAAACCTCTTGTCAAACACACTGCCAAACACAGAACACCCTCTGCCAAATCAATGTCATTGGGCGGCACATTGCATTCCGTCATTTTCTGAGCCGTTCTAATTTGGTAGCGTAATGGTAACCAAAGGTAACCAACTGACGTTTAAGGGTTGTACGCTCGAAAAAAGCAACAAAGACACGACTATATTTTTCTCTTTCTAACACGTAGCTTGCGGCTATTTAAATTGTTGAAACAGACTATGTGGCACGTGTTCATTTTTAACGCTCCTTCTATGCTTCTTCTGAGTTAAATACAGTAGAGCGTCGATTAACCGAACGTCGGTTATCCGAACTACCGCTTATCCGAACATTCGCCCGACCCGCGCATGCCTCTCGCGCCTCCCGCGCTGCAGTGCTCAGTGTTCATTTGTTAATTGTCCTTGTATGTCACTTCCAAGTAAGCGCTACTCGATAAACTATTATATGGGTCAATATACGCTATTTGAATTTCTATGGTCCATGGACAAATATTATGTTAAACTTATTATATTATTGCGTCCGTATGCTTAAGCATTTAAGAATATGGTCTTTTATTTGGCCCACATAGTCTATTCACGATAATTGTTTAATTTAAGACATAATCGCTAAAAATAGTTGTAAATGTATACTCCTCTGGCCTCCCCATTTCTAGATTATAATGATTTTATGGTGAGATATTTTTAAATACGTATGCCATTATGTTTTTTTAAATATGATCATACGCTTTTATAAACATCGAAACATATTTGATCAAAATATACAGTAAAAAGTTTTATTAATATAAAAAAAAAATAACTTACTTTCATGTCACGTTACAATAATGTCACTTCATCTGGCGAAACTCAAAGAAGTAAAATTTGACTTAAAACCGCAAAGGTATGTTTTTGTCCATGAACTACGCGCATACAATAGTGTTAAGTTAGAAACAAGCTAATGACGTTGAGCAAAATTCCTATAATATAGCGTCAATTTGCGATTCACTGTAGGAAAGCGTGTTTCTGCCAGTCGTTGGAGTATTTCCTCTGGCAAGTCTATGTTTTTGTATTTTATAGTTACGAAATTGTATATTTGCACAATGCAATGTTTATTGTGTGTAGATGTCATGTATTACGTTAAACGGTGATCAGAAAAGCGAGTGATAAGTTTTTGTAGGTTTTGTGCGATTTTGTCACTCCTGTGGCGTCACTCCTCTGGCATATTTCATGTTTTTTTTAATACGTGTCCCCTTTCTTAGCTATAATCAATGGCCTGTCACTTCCCTGCTTTCATTTGTGACTACTCTGCCAATAGTGTCAGTCCTCTGGTAACACATTTTCCTCTGGTGCTTATAAAATTCAAAAAATCTTCTGGCCCTCATCATTAAACATTTAAAAATTGTGTCAAATAGAGAAATTATCAATATTGAATGGAACAGATTATATTTCCTTCTGGGACACAAAAAAATCAAATACCGTATATTCACCCATATTCCTATTTTTCATTAAATATATCATTTTAACCTCCTCAGTCCCGTGTCGACAAAATAACAATAGAAAACTATTGTTATTTTCAAGGTCAGGACTGAGGAGGTTAAGTAAGGTTTTCATTTACCTGTACGTAAATATGTATGTCTGAAAGAGGCTAATAGAAGAATACAGCTGGGCTGGGCAGCATATGGGAAACTACGTCGAGTCTTCACATCGCCAATCCCACAGTGTCTAATGACGAAAGTCTTCAACCAGTGCGTCCTACCCGTCATGACATACGGTGCCGAAACGTGGACACTCACGGTGGGGCTGATCCACAAATTTAAAGTCGCTCAGCGTGCTATGGAAAGGGCTATGCTCGGGGTTTCTCTGAAAGATCGAATTCGAAACGAAGTCATCCGACAGAGAACCAAAGTCACCGGCATAGCCCACCGAATTAGCATGCTGAAGTGGCAGTGGGCCGGCCATATCATCCGAAGAACTGATAACCGATGGGGTAGAAGAGTTCTTGAGTGGAGACCGCGGATCGGTAAACGTAGTGTAGGACGTCCTCAGACTCGGTGGAGCGATGATCTTCGCAGGGCGGCTGGCAAGAGCTGGATGAGAGTAGCCGAGGACCGTGCTCAGTGGCGTGTAATGGGAGAGGCCTATGTCCAGCAGTGGACAACCGTAGGCCGATGATGATGATGATGATGAAATATGTATGTCTGCATCAATATACATAGGTTGTCATAAAGCTCGACGTCAAGCCAAAACCGGGTGAAAAGCCAAGTCATACTGGTTATCAGAAAAATATAAAAAATAAAATTTTTAGTACAGTAATTATTTATTCAAGAATTTAAAACCAAAACTAAAATTAAAACTGGGCAATTTTTTACGTTCAAATTTTAAGTCCTCTTTTCTTCCAAGCTGGGGTGCAGCTGGTTTTGAAATTTTGTTAACAGTTTAGAGAAGCATTACCTATTCAGAGTTACAAAACAAAAAAAAATGGGAAAAATTAAGAGATTTGTGGCGACAGAATTTATCAACTTTTTTTTAATGCCTATAATTTTGTATACATGCAATTTGTTTTTTTTTTTATATTTTCTGGTAGCCAGTATGACTTTTCGCCCTATTCCGGCTTGACGTCTAGTTTTGGGAGACCCTGTATAGGTAGTTCGATTTTCCGAAATTACCGGTTTTCCGAACACCCATTTCCCCGAATTAGTTCGGATAATCAACGCTCTACTGTGTACGAAAATGATCACTATGCTGTATATTTTAAGAATCAAAGACTTTCATAGCGATCCGATGAGTATGTGCAAAGTTATGGCACATGGGAGTCCAACCCACATGACGTGTATGGAGAGCGTAAATCAGCTTAACCTCTTCAGTCCCGACCTTGAAAATAACAATAGTTTTCTATTGTTATTTTGTCGACACGGGACTGAGGAGGTTAAACCTAAAAGCTCAAATATCTCAGAAGTCATTTTGTATGGGTTGGAACCTTTTCGTTAAACTACGTCCATTTAAATTTTTCATTTTCGGAATAATATTAATAAATAATAAGCCCTTTTATTACGAATTTTCTACAAGTTTCATATTTCAAGGTAATATACAGGTTGTCCCAAAACTCAACGTCAAGTCAGTTCCGGGTGAAAAGGCAAGTCATACTGGTTATCAAATAAATACAGGATTATTTTTTCACCAGTACAATAAATCAACATACGTAATAGTAGTCCTAAATACAAATAACAACATTTTTTGTTACTAACTACCCCTTTGGTACAAAAAAAATACCAATGTCCGAACTTATCCGCAAATCTTAAAGAAACGTGGACGCATTACGCATCTATCGATGAGCACGCACGAACTGGCAACTGTTTGTTCATGTCATCGCGCGCGGCTTGCGGGTAAAGATCGTTTCACCAAACGAGTCCCACGGTAATATCCTTAAGACTATGACAATAAAAGCCAAAATTCATTAACTCATGGGACTTCTTTCATGAAACGAACTCTAGGAAAAGAAGCGGCGGCGGCGGCGGCGCAGCCAGTATGACTTATGACGTAGCAAAAAAATCTTACTTGATCCCAATTCTTCCTTCATACGTATATCGTGTAGCGCGCGTAATTTTCGACTGCAGGGAGTACGGAAACGGCGCACGTGTACTCACCTGTCATTGCGCGCGGGGTGGGGTGACCAGGTCACCGAGAACGAGAAGGGATGCTATGTTGCCAAATCGTGCGCCGGCCAGCCTGCCGCTCACCCCACCCCGCCGCCCTCTACCTCGCACCGCTAACGCCTTGTAATTAGTGCGCCCATGCGTTACAAATTGGATGAAGGATAAATTAATAAAAATGAAAAAAAAAAATACACTGGTAATTTTATTTGATAAATGTCATCCATTATCGATATCAATTATATGGTAAAATTTATTGTACCGGTGAAAAAGTAACCCTTATATAAAAAAAACGATTTTTTCATTTTAAGTACCATAATTTTTTTTATTAGTATTTATTCAAGAAATTTCACAAACATAATGAAAATTTAAATTAAAAATGTTTAATTTTTTAACTTATATATTTTTTTAAAAGTCTCCTTTTGTTCCAAGCTGGAGCAGCTGGTTTTGACATTTTGTTAACAGTTTAAAGTTGTATACTGGTGTGTACAATAGAGTTCTAATCTAATCTAATCTAAAGAAGCGTTATTCAGAGATACAAAACAAAAAAAATTTGGAAAAGTAAAGATTTGTGGCAACAGGAGTTTTTTTTTTTAAATGGCTATAAATTTTTTTTCACGCAATTTTTTTTTCTGATAACCAGTATGACTTGCCTTTTCACCCGGTTCCGGCTTGACGTTGAGTTTTCGGACACACTGTATATTTAAAATTATTTATGGTATGTTTCGCAAATTAGCATGCATGGCATAGTCCTCCTCCAGCTCTCTCCACTGAGCTCTATCCTCAGCTACTCTGGTCCAGTATGGTCACAAGGTTAGGCAGATATCATATTTCCATTTTATTTTCGGACGTCCCTTCCTTCTAGTATTTTGTATTTTCTCCAAATAAATAAATTAAATTAAATTAGTGTCTTCTCTTGGATGCCATAAGGCCCCTTGTTTACTCCATTTCTATTACTGAATAGCATCTCACTTTCGCAGGACACAGTAAAAAAAGAATTTGCCAAGTTTGGTAAAATTGTACACTGCAGATTGGTCAAGGACATAGTGACCGGCAAATCCAAGCAGTATGCCTTCGTTGAGTTTGAGTCGACTAGCAACCTGGAGAAGGCTTGCAAGGCCATGGACAAGGAGTTCATCGACAATTCTGAGGTGGTGGTGGAGCGCGAGGCAAGCCGCCGCCTGGCCGGCTGGAAGCCGCGCCGCCTCGGCGGGGGCTTCGGCGGCCGTAAGGAGGCTGGACAACTCAGATTTGGCTGTGCCGCCAGACCATGGAAAAAGCCTATTGTTATCAATACACCTAAATCCCATGACAAAGATAAAAGTCATTGGTGAAGTTCTTTTCATGTCCAGGGTTTGTGTGTTTTCAATACAAAGATGTGATACTGATGTTGCAAACTGTACTGAATTAGTTGTCTAGTGAGCCATGTATGTCACTCAACTGTGATGTGTCGAAAAAAATAATGTGTAATGCGTGCTGTAGGGAATTCCAAGGGTGGTGCAAGGCATTCACACGAACAGAAAGATTTTTGACTATTTTAGAAGCTATACTTATTATTATCCTCATCGCTTTACTGCTTTTCATTTCAATACATCTCGCTGTGTGTCCCGAACCTGAGTGCAATGGAAGTTGCGGTTCTCAGGAATCCGAAACCACAGTGCACACAACAGTCCCACTTAAGTGTACATGGGTTCCGTCCAAGAAAACTACCCCCTACTCGCGTTATTTCGACCATGACGGGACACTCGCCGTCACCACGGCCGCATCTACCGCCGGCACCGTCGATGCCACGACGACCGTATCTATCCGAGACATCGCGCAGTACTCCGAGGAGTCTGACGGGGAAGAGGCGGAGGAGGACACGAAGCGGTCCGTGCTGGCGCTGGTGAAGATCCGTCCGGGCCGCGACATCACGTTCGGCTGCATCTGCACGAGCGTGGCCGCGCGCTGGGCGCTGACGGCCGCCAGCTGCCTCGAGGCTGTGGAGGAGGTGGACTCGCTGGACGCCTTCGTGCTGCTGGAGCGGTACGGCGAGCCGCGGGCGGGCCGCTCGCACGCGCTCGCCGACGTGCGCGTGCATCCGCGGTACCGCGCGCCAGCCCCCGCCCCCGCCCCCGCCCCCGCCCCCGCCGAGGCGGCGTACGACGTGGCGGCGCTGCGCGCGCGCGACGCGCTGCTGCAGCCGGTGCCGCGCGCCGACGCGCTGCTGGCCGCGCTCGTCACCGTCGGCGAGGAGTACATCGTCCTGGGCTACGGGAGGTTCAGGTGCGTCCAATGTTTTCCAACGCGGAGATATCATCTGCGTCCACACACATAGGGTAAACTATACATTGATTGGCACCTTAAGCAAAACCTTGACTTAATTTGCTTCCTAAGCATTCAATTTCATATTCAATCACTATTAACCATTTTTATTTGTTAGAATATGAGTATAGGTTGGAAATAAAAAATAATTCTTGCTTGTCATAGTTTTATTTAAGAAAAATAATAATAATTTGAAAATGTCTCCAAAACTACAGTCATTGGCATTACAGGTATAAACATTGTCACTTATAATATCGTCATTGGCATTTATAATTTGTATGTATGTTTTGTACTTAACAATGCTAATTATAAAAAAAACTACCAAAATGCCCTTTAAGAAATTTTAATTCTTAATATTTGTGTTTAAAACTCACTGTGCCAATGACTAGGTGGGTGCCAGCAATACTATAGTTTACCCTACTTTGCTCTACTTCCCTTTTGCGTCTCTCTTGTTTATACCTAACTATTTTGTGATTGTAAAAAATTTTACGGTCTGTCTGACGCAGGCTTACTAAAGCTTTAGAGTGCATTTTAAAGTAGCGTCAATTTTGACTGCTTTATTAAATGAGTGCGTCGAGAGTAGAAGAGTTGATTTATCAGAAGTACAATACTCTTTCTTTTTTTGTCTTTTGCAATAATAAAAAATTAAACTCAACATTTGATCGTGTTTAGAATTTTCTAAATGAAAAAAGAAATGTAAGCTACTTAAGTGAAAAGTTTGTATGAAACGACTTGTCAAGTTATTGTTTCTCCGCGTTCGCTGTTTGTGAAGAAGCTCTCAAAGTGTGTGTCGCTAAAGAGGAGCGTATCCGCAGGACGGTGGACAACGGTCCGGGCGGGCGGCGGCTGCGGCGCGCGCGCGTGTGGCGGCTGCCGGCCGGCCAGTGCGCCGGCGCCGGCGGCGGGGGCGACGGGGAGCCGGGGGCGCTGCGGCATCTGGCGCGCCCCCGCCCGGCGGAGGAGCGGCCGCCGGGAGAGAGCGGGGGCGGGGGCGGGGGCGGGGCTGTACTGTGCGTCGGCGTACTGTTCGCGCGCGGCGCGGCGTGCCACTACTGCGCGGGCGCGCCGCTACTGCGCGGCGGGCGGCTGCACGGGCTCATGGCCGACAGCGCGCAGTGCGGCGCCGACTGCGAGCCCGCCGCCTACGTCAGCCTGCCCGCCATAGCCGACTGGCTGGACTCTGTCGTTGACGAACAATAAAAGCTACTATGTATCGTCATCTTGTGGGTTTCTTTTATCACCTCAATCCCGTCAGAAAAGGAAGGTACAGAGAAAAAGATTAGGAAGCACACGGAGCGGCATGAAGGAAGAGCGATGTAAAGGGACTAATTTTTCCTTTAGTGCGTCATGTTCTCCGAGTCACTTGTATACAATATCATTTGGTTACTTCGATAACGGTTACCTATTTCTTTTTGGTAAGTCGATATCGGCTGAAATTTTTCTTTAACTTTTGTCGGTCTTATTTTAAAAACAGTCATAAAAAGCATATTAAAATAGTCTGTGATGGAAATTATAGAAGATCTCAGAATGAAAAGATGTAGCCACAGACTAAAAAAACAGCTTTAGATTTGGTTCTAGACTCTAGAACCAAATCTAGAGGAATAACATGATTCCTCTAGAATCTAGAGGAATCTAGAGGAATCATGTTTTTATAATTAACACCAATGAGGAAGGAAATAGGTCTGTGATTAACACAGAAAGAAGTGTTTACTCGAAACTGCACGAAAATCTACTAGAAATCGAAATTCGACCGCGTCGACTTAAGGCACCTCCATGGAGCCTTCTACCATGCCATGGAGGTCGGTGCCTTTATTTATTTGAAAGGCTACATTTCCCCAATCACAATTTTGTGTCATAAACACCACTCCGGAAAGTGGAGTGCATCCGCAATGAACAAGGCGCTGATGGTGTGCTCGCTGCTGATGTTAGTGTTCGGCGTGGGCTGCCTGTGCGCGGCCTCGCTGCAGCTCCGCGCCGCCGCCGCCGCCGCCGCCGCCGCGCAGCGCGAGCCGGCATCGGCGCCGCCCGGCAAGCTGCGGCTCGTGCGCTGGTAGCGGCGGGCTGCTGCCGCACGCCGGGGGCCGTAGGCGGGCACGCCTGACGCACACGTGCTTAATACTACAGTGGCGGCCGCGGCAGATTTGTGCTAATGGGTTAAGATCTATATCGTGTTTCTAGTCTGACAATGAGGACAATACAGCGCTGCGTAGTCTGTGCAAAGGACAGAACTTAGTTTTTTTAGCCGTGACTATGTCCCACTGCTGGGCAAAAGGACTTGCTCATTAATTACACCTTATTAATGTTATAGGATAAGTAGGTAATCCTTGTTTTCGCTATAGTACTTTTTATAAAATTGGCCGTGCTGAAAGTTATTTTGGATTTGCGCTTTACTATTTCGAGAAGTAGGTATGTGGAGTTAAATTAAGAAAGCAGTTTTAAGCATAACATAAACAATTTATTTAAATATCTTCATTAATAAGTATGAATCATTATTATACAACATTTCAGAATACATTGGGAAACCGTTACATAGCCTTATAACAATACGTCCCACAGCTGTCCAAATATACAGATACCATCGGTCGAGACACCAGCACGCCTGACTCGCGCAACGTGCGCGCGGCGCATGGTGTTGACATTTCAAAAACTTCCTATTAGTTCCTATCCTCTTCCTAAAACCAACCTAACGCGCATTTTATACAAATATAATCCAACTATCTTTTTAACATATAAATCCATAAATGATTGTCTGCTGTACATAAACTCCTATTTTTACAACGTGGGTACAATAAACTGAAAATTATTTAACTATGTATAGTGATTTCTGTTATTGTCTATTATCTAAGCGAGTGTAGATACGAAACGTCGCTATTGCACCGGCACAATATCCAAAACAACCAAATTCTTTAAATGACTACATCCTTACACGCAAGAAACAAAAATTTAAAGTGAAATCAAAATAATACCAATTTAAATTAACAATCCCAGAATTTAAACTAGACTAAAAGATAATGTAAAACACGAAGATAAATATGAGCAAAGATATGAAAAGAAATGTTTAAAAACAGAACAATGAGAAAAATAAGTAGAGAAACCTCTTGATTCGTTAGGTACCTACTAAAGTCGATCGGAGATAATTAAAATTAGCTACTCGTCTTCGTCACTAGTTGACAACTAAAGGTTACTTAGTTGCTAAGCATTGCAATCGACAGATGTCGTCTGGAGCGCTGTCAAAAGTTCAGGGCTTGTTTCACAATCTCTGATCAATCCGGTTCACTTATCTGATAAACCGCTTATCTGAAGTAACTCAGAACTCCGAATCCCGGAGAGCTATGCAAAGATCAGAATTTGTCACGATCCTGACAAATCTCTTTTGAAGTAAAAAAAAATATATATTTTAAATATTTTTTATCTACATTCATTCTGCATGCCTTCGCCGGTTTCGGGTACTTATAATCTTGACAAGTTGATACTAGGTGTAAAAAGGAATTTTCTCGCAAACAGCACAGATTCATAGATATTGTGAAACAAGTACTTAGTATACTTGGTCCGCCGATAGAAAGACTCTTGCTGCCCTCATAGAAAATAAAGTCTTCCCCGAAATCTTTCTCAAGTATACCCCGAAGCACGAATACTCAGTCAGTTTCAGTGCATTACATAAACAGAACTGGGCATAGATTCTGCTAATGCATTGTACTGCAATAGCAGTTGCATGACTGCGTCGATTTCATTTGATTGAAATAGAACTTGCAAAATGGAGGGGCATCGTCGCGTGCATCCTTGTGAGATGCATAGACTGATTCTATTCTATTCTTGTTTATGAAAGGTCGATTACATCGCTCGTGGGTTGACCTCGTCAAGTGATACTATTCTGTTGGTGCGATGAGACGCGATGTCACTGCGTCCAGACTGGCTCGTCGTTGCCAGCGCCACTCTGATAGAGACAATATTAATTTCGCTGTTAGTTCTATACTATAAAATCTGTGCGCTTATACACAGCGGAGTAAACAAAAAATCAAAATAAAAAACGGGAGGTGAACTCTAGTGTAGTAATCAGAATGCCACTTATACTATGCCACAACACGCAAATGCTCGTATAAAAAGCTATCTTCACCTTCTAATGTCCATTTACAGTAGCGGCGTCCTGTATGCATGTAAATTAAGAAAAATATTCTTTTAATAATTTGCACTCAAAGGAAAGTATTTCATAACTGGTGATTTCAGGGGGTTAGGGAGTCACTCGTATAATTATCTCTAATTCGTCAATTTCACTAATTGGTCACTTTCCCGATTCGTCAATTTCTTAAAAATCTTTAACTCGTCAATATCCCTAACTCGTCATTTTCGCTAATTCGTCATTTTCCCTAACCGGTCAAATGTTGTACTGTAAACGTGCAGCGGGCAAAGCGCAACGCGCGTACCATACAAAGTACGAAAAAACATCGTTGTTTTATACAAACAAACTTGTTGTGAGAGAGATTAATGCCTTTAATTTGAGACCTAATCCATCGAAATCGGTCCAGCCGTTTAGGAGGAGTAGTGTGACAAACGCTCGTACAGAAGATATTATAAGAATCAGTAGCGCGATGCCGACTATCGCCCTGTGCCGACTTTTATAGATGACTGTACGGAGACTGACAGTTGACGAGTTGTAGATTTGACCAGTTAGGGAAAATGACGAATCGGGAAAGTGACCCATTAGTGAAATTGACGAATTAGGGAAAATGACGAGTGATTCCCTAACCCAATTCAGGGATCTAATCTTAATCAACGACTCCTATACTAAGGCAAGCTCTCAATGTTAGCCGTTGCTTTTGGGCCGAATGTAGTCGAGAAAAAGGCAGCAAAAAAAAAGCTCCACTCTGGGCAACTTTTCTTAAATCACCTTAATTCTAGTTAGTACAAAGTTGGTATGAATGTCCATCTACCTAAGAAGCCCAAGCAAGACCCATGAGTGCAGTCAATATCGGGATAAAATCGCCAGTACAGGTCGCTGCGTGCAGTGTCTTTAAGAGGTAAAATGCGAGTACATACCGCATCGCGCGGGGCGGGGGCGGGGGCGGGGGCGGGGGCGGGCACGAAGTAGTGCGGGGGGGGCGGGCAGCGGGGCGGCGGGCGGCGCGGGCGCGGGGGCGGCGGGGGTGGAGGCCGCGCGCCCCGACGGGTTGAACACGTCCACGTAGGAGTTCTTTACTGTGGGCACAGTTTAAATGAGAATCAGTACCAAGCTTCCTCTAACGTCCGAAATGTGCCTATCATAATATACGATAACTAAGAAACGCGAGATCTCGGTGAGCGTCGGGTCACACGCAGTTCACCGCGCGTGAGTGCAGACGGGCGACGCGTCGGATCGGACCCCTTAAACGCTTAGCGTACACCCGTGTGTACGTTAACTTTTTGTGCCCCAACTGTTTAGCGTACACACGGGTGTACGCTAAGCGAGAGACTGGATTTGACTTCGATTTCTGCCGTGTTTTTATAGTCTAGGGCCAATATCCGGTTTTATCTTGACCAATGGTTACTAAGGATTACTTTTGTCAACCAACTTCATGCCATTCCAAAGAAAAAAATAAAGTTCTCATCGAAAAACAAGTGAACCGCGTCTGACAGACGCCATTTTGTGTTTTCGTCGCGAGTTGCTCCGCCCGCTCGAGGTTTTTAGATAATTTCGAAAGGAAGCGGATAGTATTTGTTTATGTGTTATATATAAAATTACTGGGAAAAGTGTGTAGATTATGTTTCAAATAATAGTTTTGTTGTATTTGATGGAAAATCAAATGAAAAAAGCCTCGAACTTTTAGTGCCGCGTCAGGCGTTTCGGCTCCACCCGCTGGAGGTTTATTAAGGTACAAACTCGTATAGCCCAATCGCTGCTGAAAATGGTCGCAGCGAGTTTTTTGTAGCCAGTGCTTAGAAAACACGCAGACTGTTAGCAGCAGATGTGTTTTGGTAACCAAGCAAGGAGATCACAGTCTTGTACAAATCACTTAAACGTCCGTTGTTTAATAGAGTTTGTGGTCTCTGTTTTCAGAGCCAGCGACATACCTATGTGCACTAAATCAATGTATGATCGTATGTGATGAAAATTCACAGATGGTTACAAAGACAGATGTCTATTGTAGGAGTTATAATAGGGCAATGCAATACTCACGCCTGCCTTTCTGCATCCGCAGCAGGTTGCCGGACGGGGGCGCGGCGGGCGGGGGGGAAGTCCCGTCCCCTGCGGGGGGCACCGCCGCGCTGGGGGAGAAGACTCTAGGTTACACAGGACACAAGGCTAGAATGGATCATTAGGTCCGTACAGATTACAAGAGATGGCAGCAGTGGAATTACTCTGATGACGTCACGAACACCAATATTTTTCAAAAATATTGGTGTTCGTGACGTCATCAGATCATGATTAAAGAGATAGTATTTGCCAATATACAAAATAAAATGTTTACATGTGATGTCACCACTTTCTGGTTCCCACGACACAGGGTATTTTAGTGCGGGGCCAGAAGCAATGTACGTAAATGCCTGTATGTAAATGTTTATTTTTTGGGCGGTGGTGTATTAGTAGTAGTGGCAACTCACGGCGCGGGCGCGGGCGCGCTGCGCGGCGGCGGCGGCGGCGGGCGCTCCTCCTCCTCCGCGCCGTCCAGGTTCTTCCAGCGCTTGGTCGCGGCGTCCCACACGATCTGCAAGCACGGCTAGCGTCACTCGCTGCGGCCGCGCCCCGGCCCCCGCCCCGGCCCCCGGCCCCGGCTCCGGCTCCGGCCCCCGGCCCGCCCCGGCGCCCTACGGTACCTACCGGCCTGTAGACGACTGGCGTGCTCGTTGCAAAGTGCTAGTTCCGGTTAGTACAGTAATACCCCGCTTTACGCGACCCCGTTATGCGCGGTTTCACTATAATGCGAATTTTAAATTAAAAAAAAAAAACAGGTTTGGACATATTGCAGAGTGTAGACCATTATGATGTCTGTCTGATGAGTGTCTTGACCTAGTGTCAAACAATTAAAAAATTATTAAATTATGAACGTATTTTACAAGAAAATAAAGAATACTCTACCCAAAAGACTTATAAGTACTGAATTTCAGTCAACGCGATTTTTTCCGGAACGCATCCCTCGCGTAAAGCGAGGTATTTACTGTATGCATATTAGTGCAATAAAAGACTAAGAGGGAAACTGAACGTTTATTTCAATAAAGGACCAACAAAATAAATGGATAAATATAATACAATACACAAATAAACAAAGCACCGTTTATAAAAACACAGTAAGATACATAGATACAATATTAATAATAATCAAACAAAATACCAACCTAACCCAACACTAACACGCAACTTTTCTAACTAGGCAAAAACTGAGCGCATAAAATAGTAAAACCATACTCTGTATTACAACTTAAAGTTTATGCAGCTTCAAATACAGAATTCCAAAAATCGACTTCCACTCAATGGACTTAAAAGTCTGTCTCCTCAGTAACTAACAAGCTAGCTATAAGATTTTGAAAGAGTTGCGGTTTCGGACCCCAGGGTTCCGCGTCTACTTCTCTGTAAATTCGTGAAGAAGGCCTATCGCGTAGTATAATAATAACCGAACTGAGAAAAGTTTTACACATTTATTATAATAAGCCCACGTTCACAGGAATACACTCAGATTGTACAGTCGACAGCATATCTTCCTACACACCCATGCACTCTATTCCGTTGCGTTACGGGCGACTTTGCAACTAAAATGTCAAGGCTGACGTGCTGTGGATTGTACAACACACTCTAAATAAAATCAAATATTTGATAGGCAAGTCTAAAGCAGATATATAAAGTAGATAGATAGAGTAGATAAGCCGATCGGCCCACCAAAAATTGTACAGGTTAAAAGAATAAATATATTTTATCCAAATAGTTTGTGTATCTACAACTCAAATGCCGAATAACAATCTTGCGAATGGTGTCCACAGTGGTGGTGGACAGTAAGGGAATAAACTCAATTAGTGCAACCGTATAGTGCGACAGCGTCGGGCAGCGTCCGAGTGGTCTGCACGCTGTATAAATCATCTCATTAGGTAGATGCAAGGGCCGATAGGCTATTTGACAGTGTAATAATTCTTCAAAACGTTTTAAGGCATTTTAACTTAAAAAAATTGATCATTTGTCTCAGTATCAGTAGCTATTTTAACGAGAACGGCCTGGATTGGCCGAATCCATGATGACGTCACAGGTCAGTCAATATGGCGTCTGTCATTCTTGTCGTTCGTTCCTACGTTCATTGGTTTTGTTTACTGACCAGTGACGCCATGATTCCTGTGCGACGCCATATTGACCAAGATGGCGTTTTGGCGGCTTATTTAAAAAGTGAAAATTTATTTGCTCATTTTAGAAGAAATTACCACTTTCTGAGTACTAACAAGGAGAATTAAAGACAGGAGTTATCATCGCCATACCTTGGTACTAATATGAAATCTGAGGTGGTGTTCAGAAACCTATCAAATAGCCAATTTTTCGAATGGTGCGAATAAGCCTCAAGTATTAGAGCTACGTCTACATGAGCGTAAAGGCGTCGCGGAAGGGCGCGCGCGCGGGTTGCGAGGGCGCGGCACTCACGGTGGGGTTCTTGTCGTCGGGCAGAATCATCTGGTTGGGCGCGCGCAGCGACAGCTTGGTGAGGATGCCGCCCAGCCAGCCACCCTTGCCCTCGCCCCCCGCGCCGCCCCGCGCGCCGCCCGCCCCCGCCCCCGCCTTGCCCTGCGCGCCGCCTCCGCCGCCGCTAGACTCGTCGGAGTGGTCCGCCTGCTGTGGTGTACAGAGTGTTGGTTACTATTTCCGTGTGAGGTAGTGGCTTCCTTTTCTGTATTGAGTGTCTGATTTTTTACTTTTGCCTTTCTAGATAAAAGGTTAGCAAACATTTGTAGATAGTATAATCTAGCTTCATACAACCCTAACTGGAAAACAGTTTAATACGCTGGTAATTATTTTATAAAAATATGTTTCAATGAGGGGTGTAGATAGCTCAAATGTTTTGAAAAAGGCCAACTCTACGAGGGCTGCTACTTATGTATGCGGAATAGAAAAAATAAACAAATGTATATGGCTAAATATGCTTTTATTGTTTTTCAAAGTATTCTCCACTATGATCGATGCACTTTTGCATTCGATGAAACCAATTTGTAAAACACTTTTTCCACTCTGATTGAGGTATCTCCAAAACGTGCTGTTTGAACGCATCTACGGCATCTTCACGGGTCGAAAATCGTTGACCACGTAATTTATTCTTCACATTTGGGAATAAATATAAATCATTGGGAGCCAAATCAGGGCTGTACGGTGGATGACCCATCAATTCTATTTCTTGACCATCCAAAAATGTAGTTGTTTCCTGAGATGTATGACAGCTGGCATTGTCATGGTGAAGTATGATTCTGCGTCGCTGGTTGTTTTGGCGTATTTCTTCAAATACTTCCGGCAAACAAATGGTCGTGTACCACTCCGAATTAACCGTTCTGCGATTCTCCAGTGGTATTGTAGCCACATGGCCATTAATACCAAAAAAGCAGGCCACCATTTGCTTTACAGTGCTTTTTGCACGAGCCACTTTCGTAGGGTTCGGCTCATTTTGAAACACCCAAACTGTTGATTGTTGTTTAGTTTCGGGATCGTACGCGTAGATCCAGGATTCGTCACCTGTGTAGATATTATAAACAGATTTTGAGTCGCCTCCGTTGAATTTTTTTAAGGTTTTCTTGCACCATTCGACGCGAGCATCTTTTTGATCCTGAGTTAAGTTGTGCGGGATCCAATGCGAACAAATTTTTTTTACAGACAAATGTTCATGTAATATCCTATGAATGCTCGTCATACATATGCCCAGAATAGCCTCTATCTCGCGATACGTAACATGGCGGTCTTGCATTATTAGTTTTCGCACAGCTTCAATATTTTGTGGCACGACCACCGATTTCGGGCGACCTTCTTTAACTTCGTCCGTGAGCTTACTGCGCCCGCGATTAAACTCACTAAACCAGTGATACACAGTCGTTTTTGATGGAGCTTCACTACCAAAAGTCGAAGTTAATTGATCTACGCACTGTTGTTGTGTTAAACCACGTCGAAAATCGTAATAAATCATAGCACGAATATTTTCACGAGTGAGTTCCATTTTTTCAGCGATATGACATTTTAAACCCAACAAAAACAAAACACTAACGTATATAAGAGAAAAATATTAGCGGCCAGTATTTAAAAAAAGAACGAATTTGACCATGGAGGTCAGACATTGCGTTTAAAATTATTGGAATCCCAGATTCCGCATATATAAGTAGCAGCCTATGTACTAATGCCTCATCAATAATCATCACCATCTTAAAACATACATAAATCGGCGTCGATGACGGTTGGCGGCGATTAAAATTAGCTCACGCACTAGATAAAACCTGTCTCGAAAGTCTACCTTATTCTTGTTTCTAGCCTATGGAAGGATCCAAGATAAGATAAGATATTTATTGAGCTTTCTTGTTGTCAGTCAGTAAGTTAGTCAGTACGAAGTACGCGAATTGTGATGTGTGTGTGGTGACTCACATCGCGGCCGTGGAGCGTGTCGCGGTCGTGCTGCGGCTCGTCGAGGTCGCGGAAGAGCGCGGGCCGCGCCCCCTTCGCCCCCGCCCCCGCCCCCGCCCCCGCCCCCGCCGTCGCCCCTGGCATGCTGATCACACGCGGCGGCTCCTGCTGCGCAGGGTGCCAGGTATACAACATGTATTTTTTCAATACTTGTTTGAGTAAGTCTCTATATAAATCCTGCCAACACATGCGCTAGCTAGTGCGCGACAAGCCGTCACCCAAGCGCAATGGCAGACTATCAGGGTTGGCCACCCAAGGCCGCGTAGTTGGGGCAACTTATACTGAGCTAATTCAGAAATTTTACGAATTATCTGCTTGTTGTGTATCCCTTTATCCGAGGCGCCTTATTGTTTTTCGGTTATAATGTTTGAACGGGTCGGAAACGAGGAGCTTAACATATAATTATGTCGTTTCTCCCAAATTCGCAACGGGCATTTACAGCCCTATGACACTAACGATTTGAAAGCGAAGCGATTGCGCAGCGAGCTCGCCGCGATGACGCTGCGCCGCCGCAGCGGACGATCCGCGTTTTGGACGCTAAGTAGCAAAATGGATTGATCTGACGAGGAAACATTAATACTGGCTTTGTTACTTCGAAGACGCAGGATATGAAAGCAGATACAAGTCAACGACGATTCTGGGCGGATTATCAAGTAAACGACTGACAAACAGCAACTAATAATGTATCCCATAGAAGGGCAATTGTAATTTTTGTTATAAGTAACCTTGTATCGATTGTATCAACGACGATTGAACCTCCCAGCGATGCTGTGTGCTGACATGCGTACTTATCTTTGATATGACTAGTGGGGCGGGAGGACTGTCGACCGCGATTGTACAAAATGGCGTCGACGGTGATAATCGCGTCGAGCTCGCTGTGCAATCGCATCGCTTTCAAATCGCCAGTGTGATCGGTCTCTTAAAATCATCACGACAAAAAATGCTAGGAGTAATTTTAAAGCAGATTTTGCGTGACTTCAACTCAGTTAACTGCTCAGATTTGACAAAGGGTCGATGTTTAAAAATGTAGCGATGTAAATTCATGCATTTAGCCAAAAAACAGATTAGTATATGAAAATAATTTAGTAACACGCACCATTGAATATGCACGCACTCACACATATTACAAACACGTAATTAAGAAAAGTATGAACTAAAACCACAGGATATTCCACTAAAACACGTTTATTACATCAGAACACTTTGTATTGCTTAGTGGGTAAATATTTAAGGCTTTATATGCAGTTACAATGTTGAATAATATTAAAATATAACGTTTACCACAAAGGTTTCTAAATTATTTTAACAAATTAAATATTTAGTAGGTACATGCTACAGCAACAATAAAGCGGGGCAGATCATTCATATCACAGATACAATACAAAATAAAGCTAACATATAGATTCAAACATTAAATACACTGTGTAATAAATGCTTTCCAGTGTCGCCTTCACTAACACAGTGACGTTACCTATTTTACAATTTGTGCTAAGCTGTGCTAAGTAATCTACTTCACATTAAACCACTTTGTACTATCAATAAAGCTTCAAATGGAAACTATTTTTAACGGGTAGTTTGATAACACTTATGGCACTTGAGTGAGAGTGTGAGTGCAAAATATCGCAAGTTTTAGTTCGTATATTTTGCTCTTTGGGGTTTCCGTAAATACCCAAAGGGTAAGGGACTATAAACATTACTAAGACTTTACTGTCCGTCTGTATGTGACCGGCCTGTATCTGACCGGCATGAACCGTTGAAATAGACAGTTGAAATTTTCACACTTGATTTATTATTGTTGCCGCTATAACAACAAACACTAAAAACAGAACGAACAACAAACGTGATTTTTTGCTCAATATTAGTAACGGCAACAGGTAGACTTTTGGAATATTTCAATTTTGTATAGATATTGGTACGAAATTTTTCATGCGCGAGTCCGACTCGCATTTCCCCGGTTTTTATTTTGTTTAGCGGTAAGAAAATCTTAACTTTTAAAGTTTATCGCCGGTATCGCCATTACTGGCAGCGCCAGTAATTTAGAACCAAACGGGCTCGTCGATATCGAACGTCTTAGGGCTGGCCACGCTGTAGGCGTGGTGCGGGGGGGCGGCGGCGGGCGCGGGGGGCGCGGCGGCCGGGGCGTCCACAGGGTAGGTGCGCGCGGGGGGAGGGCGGCGGGCCAGTGCGCGCTCGAACCGGTCCAGGCTGCGCTCGATGGTGCGCCGGAGCAGCAGCCGGTGCGCCTCGCTGCCGCCCGCCGGGACCGGCACCGGCGCCGGTGCCGGGGGGGCGGGGGGCGAGGTGGGCACCTCGATGGGGAAGGTCCCGCCGAACACTAGAGGCTTGTAGGCGGCGGCGGGCGCGCGGGCGGCGGGCTGGCGCGCCCACGAGTCCACCGTGTCGGCGATGAGGCGGTTGGTGCGCGCGCGCGGCGGGACGGGGCGCGGCCGGGGGGCGGGGTCGCCGCGGGGGGCGGGGGCCAGCGCCAGCTGGATGTCCAGGTCCGAGAGCGGCGCGCGGGGGGGCGGCGGGGCGCGGGGCGAGGCGCTGCGCGGGGCGGGCGCCGGCGGGGGCGCGGGCGCGGGCGCGGGCGCGGGCGCGGGCGCGGGCGCGGGGGCGGGCGGGCCGCGGCGGCGCAGCCCCTGCCGCCCGCGGGACACACGTTAGCGACGCACTCACACAGCGGCGGGGCCGCGTGACACAGCCGAGCGCCCGCGCGCTGTACGTTCGTACGAGCGAACGGAAACGTTCGAGGCGAGCGGAGGCTAATATTGTGAAAAATATCTCGACTGTGTCAGGCTAGCCCTTCCATGCACTCGCGGATTAAGGATGGTCGCAATGTCGCAGGCCGTTCCGTGAGGTCATTAGCATAAAATGCGAATGGATGAATGACGTATAAATAGGTGAAAAATAAAATACTAAAAAAGGTGATTAAGGTCACCTAAAGAATAATCGCGATTATACTCGTCAACTATACAAATATTCTCAAATACACAAATAAATGTATGACTATGCCGTAAAGAAATCGTGTCTGCGTGATGTTAATGTGATCCAAACAAAATAAGAAAAACTCACAAATGCGTCGGAGTCATTCATGTTTACTCAACTGAAGACCGTGTTTCCCAAATTTATAAGAACGCATTCTACCACGACGAGAAACTAGCTGTCGTTTGCCCTACTTCTGAGACATCGCGACGAAAATAGTTTTCAAGGCGAAAGCCGCGAACATCATCGCATCTCAAACCAAGATGCTATTCATGCATTTGTACGCCATACTTGACATATCTACATGCTTGACTCTTCTCAAACAATTTGTAAGTCACCTACAATCTATTTACTGAAGCGAACGACTAAAGGTAAACAAAGACACAGCATCTCTCAAACTTACATGTCACTCAAAATAGCTCATGCACCCAGCTTTGCTTGCATAGTATACCCACATAGGTTTAGGTAGGTACTGTTTATGGAAAACAGACAGACAACCAAACAATATAAGACAAACACTAAAGAAAAGAAAATAGTTTAGAGAAGTTGCACTCGCATCAACTACGTCAATCGTGAGTAAATATGGCGTCGGGGTGGCTATCTCACTTTTTTTTGCCTTTAATGAAAAAAGAGGTTAGTAATCAGCTCTCCATACTTCTTCTCACACTTCGCGTAGCGCATTAGCATAAAATAATCGATCATAATCGGCCTTTAAACAAAAGTCCTACATCTTTGCTAGTTGCGAACATAATATATAGCAGCAGTAGGATCGCTTTTATTTGAGGACCACTGAAATTTTAGATATTTTTTGGGGCATAGATCGCTTAAGCAAACGGTATTTTCATGATAAAATAAAATATTTAGTTAAATAAACTGCGAGTGAGGGATAAATCAGGTAGTAACAGTGTTAATGTGTTTATTGCTTATTGGCATTTATTAGCCATATCGTTTTGTATAACTTAGCTTAATATTATGCAGTGTTATAAATGTGGCATATTGAAAAACCAAATTTTTGACATGTTGACACTTACTCGTTCGCTTCAGTAAATAGGGTGTAGGGAGTGTAAACCATATTTTTTTATTTTTAAAAGTAATGTTATTCTTAATAAATAAATGTTTAAAATATTCTACAGAAAAAAATACCGGCATTTGTATTAATGGAATATTTTATTTTTATGGAACTAATTAATAGAATCGAATGATTTTAATTGACTGTCAACATGCGTCAAATGTTAGACCCGGCCTGTCCGACAGTTGGACGATTCGTCGGTCCGAAGATGAGAAAAGCATGAAGAGAATCGGACAGCGCTTTACTGTGGGGTTGCGAAATTCCATTCAGTTTGTATGAAACAGAGCCACTGCACTCACCTCTCCGTAGCCGTAGGAAGAGTCCCCGTGCCAGCTGTACCCCGCGCCGACTGCGGGGGGCTCCGCGGGGGGGGGCGCGCCCCCCGCCGGCTGCGGGGGGCCGGGGGGCATTTCCCCCCCTGCACCCGCGCTCGACTGGAACATGACACACTCGCTGTTTATTTGTTGTGTAACATACGTTTCTTGTAATGTAAAGGAACCTTTTTATTTTACAATATTGGGTATATTTTTATATTTAGTGGCCAATCCAATAAAAAGAGATTATTTATTAGTGAAACGCAAGTAAAATGTTTACCACATACTTATTGTATACATGTACTTATTATGTAAGCTGTAGAAGGCGCCGTAGGTTGTACATCAAATTACCCGTTAGTACTATTAATACCATCAATACTAATGATAAGTTACCCCAATGTTCGCAGTATAACTGTTTTCTCGAATGAAATAAAATAAATTCAATGGAAATTTCAACTGACTATTAGAGTTCAAAAGAGAGCAATAGCTTCTTATTAGGGCGGTATATCAATGTAGTCACCTGTTGCTGGTCTCGATGCCAGTCGTAAGACTGCTGGTGCGTCTCGTACGACGTCGGCTGCGAGTCGTACGACGCCGGTTGCGAGCCGTACACCGACGGCTGCGACTCGAACGACGTCGATTGCGGATCGTACAACGTCGGTTGCGGGTCGTACAACTTCGGTTGCGGCTCGTACAGAGACTGCTGCGGGTCATATAGGGTCGGCTGCGGCTCATATAGGGTCGGCTGCGTGTCGTAGAGGGTCGGCTGCGCGTCGTAGAGGGTCGGCTGCGCGTCGTAGAGGGTCGGCTGCGCATCGTATAGGGTTTGCTGTGGGTCGTACAGCGTTTGTTGCGAGTCGTCGGGCGCGTAGGCGGCGTGCTGCGGCGTGCTGTGCGCGCTCAGCGAAGCCGGCGTCTGCGGGCAGCGGCGGGGTTTGTTACCACGGCGGAGGGGAAAGGATGAGATCAAGTACTAGCATACCGGGAGAGACGATCGGAAATCGTTGCGCGTGAATGGTGAAAGAGAAACATGTATGTGTGCAGGAGAGCGCGACGCTTTTTTTGACAAGTTATGTAAAGTTGGAATTTTGGTAATGGAAAGAAGTGACTCGAGTAGACGAGTTGGTCCTCAGTCTCGACCTTCAAAATAATAATGAAATTAAATTTCGGCTCGCAAACTAGAATGGTTGGTTAATGGTCTTTAATTGTTGTTTTCTAGGTCAGGATTAGGGAGATGATGCCCATATGTGTTAGTGTAGTTTGTACACAAATAAACAGCGGCAGGAGTATTCACCCGCTTCGTAGTGGCCCTCGCTTGGTAAAGAATTCAAAAGTGGCTCTCTAAAATGTGTAAGTTTTCAATAGAGTCATAATGGTACAACAACATTGTACAGCTATCATAGAGGCAAATAACATTGCATAAGCATCGTCGTGGTCATAAGATTGTATTTAAAAAGCATGTGTGTATTAATATTGGACTGGGAAATTCCATTCGGAAGGGATGGCAGTCAGTGCGAGTGTTTACACTAGAGCGCACGGAGCGCCGCGAAGTGGGGCAGCGTGTGAACAGCGCACTCACCGCGTCGCCCGGCAGCGCGGCGGCGTGCAGGTCGCGCAGCCAGCCCCCGCCCTCCGCGCCCGCGCCCGCGCCCGCCTCCGCGCCCGCGCCCGCGCCCGCCTCCGCGCTCGCCGGGTCGTAGAACTGCAGCCTGCGGACAAGCCACCTCTGTCTTATACACTATCCCAAAGTACACTGCAGTACTACCAGCTCGCTGGACCGACTGAGGCAGATTTTCCCGCGTTGTCTTTGCTGCCAGTGCGAGTCACTGCCCGCCGATTACGAAGTCAGTAATTTTGATTCCTCTTTTATTTTTTGTCAAACAATGTCATCGTAACAAAAATGTACTCAAATTTTTAACTTTGTATTTGTAAGGTGCCTATACACGACCCATTTTAGGGCATAAGTTTTCTTTCAGAGAGAGAGAGAGAGAGAGAGAGAGAGAGAGAGATTTTTTTTCTTCCTATTTATTTGCATATGTCAACAATAACCAACTTCAAACAGTTTGAGTGCAGTTGTATCGCTCCAGCGATGCTCGCTCTCTCACAGCAGCACAGCGTCGGTTACCTGTGCGCGAGGCGCGCGGCGGCGGCGAGCAGCGCGCGCTGCGGGGGCGGCGCGGGGGCGGCGGGGGCGGCGGGGGCGGCGGGGGCGGCGGGGGCGGCGGGGGCGGCGGGGGCGGCCAGCACGCGCACGAGCTGCCGCGCGCAGGCCAGCGCGCGCGCCTGCAGCCCGGCGTCGGCCAGCCGCGCGGCCAGCACCAGCTTGTACACCTGCGCACGGACTGGCTCACTGCGCGCCCCGCCGGCGCCGCATCCTTGCCGAGGCTAGCTACAGATAGCTTTACTGTCTCCAGCTAGCCTCGGTAATGAGTGCGATACTTTAGGGCGCTCGGAGCTTGAAAGAAACGGTGATAATAAACAAAGAGATGTTGTGTTGGGGAACTCCATGTGTTACTTGAATATACATCCTGAATGGAAGATAAAAACTGATATCTTTTGTATAATAATCAATAAGGTGAACTTCATTTTCATAGACGGTAATAAAAAATAGGGTCCACCTCGGGAACAACACTATTTCAAGCTGAAGTGGTATACTGTGCGCTCACGATTCTACTTAAAAATCCCTTAGGATTCTACTCTAAAATGTTTCGCTCCACTCTGAATTCCAAGAAACACTCCTACTTTAAAAATTTAGTTTCCTCCATTAAAAACTATGCAAACTCTTTTAACGGACAATTTTTGTAACTTCTGCTAATAAGATGGAAAATCATAAAGTAAAATAGTGAAATCCTAGTAAACTAACAACGCTAAGACTGTTACCGCAATGACACGTATTGCGAAGATACAGTTTTAATTTAAAATGAGACCAAATTCCGTAAGTGTGAGCAGAGTGAGGTCGCAATTTCATATCGGCACATGCAACACTCGCCTGCAGGCCGGGCAGCGGCGCGGCGCCGGCCAGCGCGAGCGCGTACTCGTATATCTCGGTGGCGCACACGGCCTCGCAGCTGCAGCCGGCCAGCGCAGCCGGCGCCGCCGCCGCCGCCGCCCGCGCGTCCGCCAGCAGCAGCGCCAGCCGCGGGGCGCCCACCTGCCGGGGGACGGGGTGCCGTACTGAGCTGAGGCTGCGAGCGGGTCGAGGCAGGGAGCAGGCGGGCTGTCTCCCATAAAGACAAAAAAACTGAACAAGAGCGAGTTCGGCCCGCCCGCAAGACTAATTTTATTATGATTTTGTTATAATTACAAATTTATAGTGTTCAGTTTTTTTTAATTTGCAGTATAAGTGGTTATTACTTACCAAATTTCATGAGCCAATTTCAGAAGTACATTACAAATTTTAATTCCCCTTGAGTGTCGAAAAGCAAAAGTTATTTTGCGACATAAGCGAACGTCGAAGTGAACATCATCATTCAGCTAAAAGAAGTTCACTGCTGGACATAAGCCTCCTCCATGGGTTTCTGAACAGAACGGTTGGACGCGGCTTGCATCCAGCGTCTTCTTGCCACTTGGATTAGATCATCTGTCCATCTTGTGACTAGTCATCCTATGCTGCGCTTGCCTATGTGTGGCCTCCATTCAAGAATTTTTCAGCCCCATCGGCCACTTAGGTCGAAGCGAACCTTGCGGTAGAAATATATTGAGATGAATTGGAAAAATCAAAATCGTCAACGTCAATTAATTCTCTAATTGACTAGAATTAACTCTAATTGAAAAAGTTGATTACTCTGTTCGTCGCTACAACGATATTCAGTTCCCGCAATACAAGCAATATAGACTATAAATACGCAATACGAGCAATACAACGAAGACTTGCTTCAGTTTTGCATAAACCCGCCCAAAATCGTCCTTAACCTTAAATTTGTGATTGTACTATGTGAGCCAATATAGTCCCCGTGAACTAATGCTATAAACAGGTTTGTTAGGTTACCTCGGCGGACGCGTCGGCGGGCGGTAAGGGCGCGGGGCGCAGGCCGGCGCACAGGTAGCAGAACTGCGCGCTGTACGGGTCGCCGCGCGACGCCAGGCTGTCGCCTGTGGGGGGGGGGGGGGGGGGGACAGTACAGTGCCTGCCATCGACACACAGGAGCTTTGGACTTATATTACGCCTGTGTTAAGCCGAATTTACATTACGAAATTAGTGGCATGCATGTTGACTACTGTGCCGAAGGCGACTGACCATACAAAACAAAGTTCGGATGTTCCAGCCACCTTAGAGCACATGCCAGGAAGCAGTGACGGTCGCTGTCGTCGGATACGACGAGTTAGCCATCATCATCGCCGTAACCATGGCCCCATCAATATCTAGGAGCTACAGTTACTCTTGCAAACAAAATACTAGCAAACTCGAATAAATCAGAACAGCAATTGGCCTCTCTAGCTAAGGTCCCACTAAATTCGACCCCACCTAATTAATTTTTTATGCATCCAACCGATAGGGAAGAAATACAAAACGTAATTCGTCTGCTTAAAAATGATAGTGCCCCCGGTCTTGATGGCATTAAACCACTGTTAGTCAAACAAATAATTAACTATCTTGTCGACCCACTACTTCACATCTGCAACCTTAGCATTGAAAGTGGTATTTTCTCTAATATTTGGAAGTCAGCCTCGATAAACCCTATTCACAAAGCAGGTAGCAAGAGAGATCCAAGTAATTATAGGCCTATCTCACTACTGTCAGTTCTATCCAAAGTGCTTGAAAAAATCGTCAACCGCAGATTGGTATCCTTTCTGGAATCAAAACAGCTTCTCTCGTCTAGCCAATTCGGTTTCAGACAGGGCAAATCAACTGAAGACGCAGTACTCCTATTGACTGACACTGTGGTGGCGAGCTTGGATAAGGGTCAATGCTGTATCGGCGCTTTCCTTGATCTAGCGAAAGCGTTCGATACAGTATCAATACCGATACTCCTTCAGAAGCTAGAAAGCATGGGTATCCGAGGAGTTGCCCTTAGATGGTTCCTAAGTTACCTAAGCGAGCGTACACTTCAAACTAAAATAGGCCACTTTACCGGAGAACCAATGGCGGTCAAATACGGAGTTCCCCAAGGTAGCATACTGGGCCCAACTCTTTTTCTTATTTACCTAAACGATATAAGCTCCGCAATACCAGAGACAGAAGCTAAAATTATCTGTTATGCAGATGACACGGCCATAATATTCAACGACACTACATGGCATTCAGTCCTAGTAAAAACTGAAAAGAGCCTCTGTGAAATCGCCAAATGGTTAGCAAAACACCTGCTCACATTAAACACAGGCAAAACAAAATATATGTGTTTTCTATATTATTTTCTACTAACTATTAAAAATATGGAAGTAAATATACATACAAAACATAACAACACTTCCACAGTCATGCAAAAGGTTACGAACAAACACTAAAACACACACACACACACGCACACACGCACACGCACAGGCACACACACACACTCACACATACACACCCTCACACACACACACACACACGCACACGCACACGCACACACACACACACACACACACACACACACACACACACACACACACACACATACACAAAACTTATTATAAAACCCCATTCAAACAAAAATTTAGAGAGCTAATTATATACTATTTTTACTTTTAATTTAATTTTTATTATTAAACGAATGAAATTAATTATAACAGTAAATATTAAAACAAGTATGCATGGTTTTGTACTAACAGAAATCTATTGTTTAAACGTGCAATTTTTGCGATTTTATTCTTATTTTTATTTCAAATTGTCACTAAAATCTATCTATTTTCCTATTTGTTTAAAGCAAATTAGTCAGTAAATCTGTAATATTAAGTTTGTTCACCGAGAGGAGAAAGTGACCGATTACCGTCGAGGGTGTCGTTTGAAGCCCGAGCCGTAGGCGAGGGAGTAGGCAGACACCTGAGATCGGGAATCGCAGTTTCTCTCGAGTGATACATAGTGCTTTATACTACACCTACAAGGAAAATAAAAAACGAAATCTTTACTAATTGAAATTTATATTGAAATTGTTGCTAGTGGCCAGTGTCATTTTGCGAACTTGGAGATAAAAACTCACTGTAAAAACTTTTTGGCTTTTGATATTTAGGTTACCGGCGCATAGTCTTACCCAAAATTAAAAAAGAAAAACCACGTAAGAAATGGATTTTCATACACTTTTCTCTCCCGCTCAGATGCGTTTTCTCCCCGCATATTTGTTCCATATGCAATGACGTACTTTCTACCGTAAATTTGATAAAGTATCAAGGTACTTTCCAAGCAGGTGTAGTATAAAATATGATGTAAGCTACCTGCCACCCGCGACACAGGCTGCGCCCAGTGTGGGAGGCGCTACGATACTAATGCCAATAATCCTCACCGAACTGCAGCAGCGCGCGGCGCTCGGTGTCGGGGCGCGCGGGGTTGGCCAGCAGCATGGCGGCGTGCGGCCGCCAGTCCCCCCAGCGCGGGTCCGCCACGCACTGCGGGGGCAGGCAGGATATTCAGTGATTCGCAATGCTACTTATTGTAATTTACTTATTTTGAAAATATTTATCATTTTAAGAAATTAATTTCGATGCACATGAGTTAAACCTACTGATTATGTTGATTTGTAATATTTTTCTAAAATATTGGTGTTTGCGACGTCATGAGAGCATGGCCAATTGTGTAATCGGCAACCTTTACCCCAAATGGATCGGTAGTTTCAGAAAAAACATTAGTCCAAATTTTGTGTGATAGACTTATTGTTGTCTATGGTATCCTAGGTAGATCTACAGATTCCTATAGAAAGAACATTTAGTCCAATTAATATTAATTGAACTACGTGACACTGAAAATCTCAGTAGATGCAGAAACGTGAGCGACGTGTCTAAATACACCTTAAATAAATAAACTGAATATTTTAAGTAAGTACCTATGTTATAAAACTGTTACAAGTGTGTACTTTGAAGTTCGTTGTGAAATAAATTTCTTTATTCTTTAAAACAACATTAGTCCCACTATGAAATCAGTTTTTTATGTATACTGAAAGTAGGTAAGCAGATTACGACTACTGTTCTTTCTGAAACTACCGATTCGAATTGGGTGAGAATAACTGAAAGGTTTTTTTTTTATAACTGTGGCACTGCACGGTTTGTGCTTTTGCCAGTGTCGAGTAAGGTAGGGAAACATTTACAAATAATATTTACAAAAATTGGATGCGCGACATTTTGAAAGAAATTAAAATCAGTTCAAGAATTATTTATTTTAGATAACTAAGTAAATACTTGAATGGTACTTATTATACAAAAATGGAAATAATATCTTACACGAATAAATAAATAGAAATAGGTACTAAATTTTAACACTGTTTATACATAAGAAATCCACTACACATTTATAAATTTTTACATTAAAATCAAATAAAAGGCATGACACAGATGATGGGAAAGGAACACGGAGGGAAACAAGGGCGGTGAAAAAAGAGGAATGATTATGATATTTGGACAGGAAAAAAGGAGATGATTTACGTCCCCCAGTTCAGCGCCACAGGCACAACCAGGATCTGGCACGATGCCAAGCCTAGCCAGATGGGCTGGAGCGCATGTGTGACCCAATCGCAAACGTATTAAGATAGAGGTGAATTTCTTGCAAAACTTGACACTCCAAAACCAAGGTCTCGCTGGTATGCGGGGCTGGATGTTACGGTAAAATTTGCCTTTGGAGGCATTTTCCTCCCAGAGCCTATTCCAGGAATCCTGTAAATAAGTCCTAGGGAGGGAACCCAGGTTGTGAGAATAATTAATATAGGGAAACAAGTCACCACATCCAACAGCATCATTGGCCAGTCTGTCAGCTGTCTCATTCCCCACTATTCCAGAGTGAGATGGAATCCAAGCAAAAATGACACAAAAATTTCTCAATGTACAATTGATCAACAAACTGCGAAGTTAAAAAATAATTGGATGTATTAATGAATAAAAAGGGAATTTTGATAAAGCCTGAAGGGAACTCAGCAAGTCGGAAAAAATGATAGATTTCTGAAGTCCCGTTAATAGCAGATTAGTAAGGCCAGTTGCAGCCCGGATATTTAGGCGCACGAGCGCAGCGAGGGCGCCTATAGTTCGAGGGTGCAATTGATGCTTACACCCGAGCTAACTACTCTGCTTTACATCTCGACTGTGAGGTAAGTAGAAAAAAATTACTCGTTTTTTTTTCGCCACTTCATGAACTCGTCGTGTCAAATATCTCTCTTTAGAACTTTTAGGCAAAATAATTATTGTTAATTGCTGCTACAGCTTCCATTTTCATTGAATCGGGAGTGCAGCTTATATCTTCATCACTTGCAGAACTTATGTTTTTTTCCTAATTAGCACGTAATTTTAAAAATATCCCAAAAACAAACAATATTTAAAGTAAAAGTTTTCTATTCCCGCCTTTTTTCATCTTTTTTTAGATTATTTTTTTTCAAAAACGAAATTAAAATTGACGACTATTATACTCGTACGAAGACAAGGCTGAATAGCGTAGCGACCTCTTTTGTCATCGGGCTGAATGCATGATGTCTATTGCCAGTATGATGGGACGTGCGTGAACTTTTTGAAAGAGTGAAGAGTTTTTTTAATTACTTACCGCCCTAGGGCTTTTCTAGCTACATTATTACCCTAGAGCGCTAATCGGTCACCTACAAGCTCCATTCGGGGGTAACAAGGACCTATTTACCGAATACGAGAGGTGTAAAATAATTTTAGAATTAAGTTGTAAAAAAATAAAGAGTTGACATTTCGCAGCCTCTATCGATGAGACCGACGGGTGTAGTGCGTGTGGCTTGCGGGTACGTACGGCGGCGGCGGGCGGCAGTCGCGCGGCGCGCGCGGCGTGCAGCGTGTGAAGCGGGTCGCGCGGCGGCAGCGCGCACAGGAAGCGGGCCGCCACGGCGCCGCGCGCGCGCGCCCCCCCCCCCCAGCGCGCCCGCCAGCGCCAGCGCGTGCCCCCACAGCCCGCACGACATCGCGCACTCTGCGGGCACACGCACCACGACGTTACACGAGCTCCGACCTACGAACGACTCGAGAGACCCATCTACCGATAGAGCGTAACGCACACTCGCAAGAACGACGTGTTATTTCGAAACCCTTAACCTTACGTTACATGAGAGCATTTTTTTTGAGATTTCAAAGTAATGGCCGAAAAAGATAGCGCTACGACGTGATGCAGTGTCTCTTTTCCTCATTATTCCGGCTATTTCGGAGTAAATAAACTCGAGTTAAAAAGAAAAAAAATCTATGAATAAAAAATGGTATGATTCGAAATATCACGTTGTTCTTGCAAGGGTGCGAAATGTGGAACTTCTTTGTTTGTTTCTTCTCCATGTACCTAATCTATAAATTGTAAAACTGAAAACTTTCACGTTCATAAGGTAAACTTTTTGCTTTTATTGAGAACAAATTCAGATCCCCTTCGGTCGTTTAGTGCCTTTCAATTTAAATATTTATGTTACATACTTTAAAATTTCTAACTGTATTCAATATTTCTACTTGCAAAAGTTTCCGTAAATATTTTATCAATGACACGGAAAGAGACTCAAAATCGATCGCAGAAGTGGCATATATTTGAAAAGGAATGATAATCAGCTACTTTCAAAATGGCGTCTTTCAATAAATTATTATTGATATCAGCTTAAGTGGTATAACGTTTCTAGATTTTTCAAAGTGTATTCAGCATGAATGAGGGATGCCGGGCGAGGAGCAACTGGGGCAGCAACTGACCGAGCGCCTGGTGCTGGTCGCCGCCCAGCAGGCACTCGCGCAGCCGCCGCAGCGCCTCGCGCTCGCACACTGCCGGGGCTGGGGCCGGATCTGCAAGGGGACAGGAAACTGGCTTTGCATAGACATATTGTTATTTCGGGTCTCATATCAGCGAAGTCAAATTAATAAGTCAAGTAAGTAAGCGACCTATCTACGTCGCATTGCAGGGCATAAACATTCTCTTAGAGAGAATATAGTCGACCGCGAATTAGCGATTCCAAGCGCTGAGGTATGTGAACACTTACGAGGTTTCCTTCATAGTTAGTAAATTATAAAAATGGTGTTACGTTAAATCTACATCGATGTAACATTGATTGTATTGTTGGCAACACTCACGTGCGTCAGGCGGCGGCGGGGACGCCTCGGGCGACGGGTCGCGCGAGCGCCCCGACACGGACGACGAGCCCCGCCGGCTGTCTGCGGGAACGACGGGATTACATTATACCTGCTGTGTCATTTCAATCATAACCAGCGTATGATTGCAGAAAAAGTATGTCAAAAAAATAAGTCACCTAAGAATAAGCCAACACGAATATTTTAAGACACAGAACTATTTAATTATATAGTTTTGTAATGTATAATTATGTAATAAATACAACTGACAGTAGTACCTACAATTGGTTATTGATAAAAAGGGTCATACATTGCATCCCTCCGCTAGGCGCAAACAAGTCTATTACGAATGGACAATAATTCGGGATTTTTTTCCTTTGCTGTATATGAAAAGGAAGCTAAACTGGATATCCCTACGTTCTTAGTTTTTACCTCAGATAAGATTTTAATTCATGATTTTGGTTTTGAAAACCTTCTCATTCTAAAAGGGCGTATAGGCAAAACAGAATGGAATAATAGTCTTATATCAACGCCATCCAACGTTGAAGCATTTTAAAAAAACTGCCACGGCTCTGTCAGTGATTTCTGCTTTGACGTGTTTATGTAGGTACAGTGCCACCATCTTATCTGTTCAGTTGATAGCGGCGCTAGTGGAGAATTTAGTAGTAACATTTAAGAAAATTACCTAGAAAAATGAGAATATTTTAATCCGTCTTTAGATTTCAATGAACATATTTCTTTAAATCTTATTTAGTGAATAAATAAAACAAGAAGTGGGGAACAGAATTTACAATTAATTAGTTAGTTATAATTTTGCCCACTTGAACATATAATTTGGTGGCGCTGTACCTACTTCAGTATTTATTTTTTAAAGGCAACAGACTAATTACTTTTGACAGATTCGAATGAATGATACTTTCTCACTTTGTATTAATCTGTGATGGCGTAATGATCTGTATCACTGAGCGAAATTAAATAAAGAAATTATTTTCTCGAAAACTACAGCACCTACAAATAAACAAAAAATAGATTCTTATTTAGTGACCGCTCACATCCATATCCTAGAAAAAACTTTCTTGATTCGTGACCCTAGAAATATTGTCCATTGTGCACTCTCTGCGCGCAAATGCGCGGACCCACAAATGTAAGACGCACTCATATGAATGAACATAACAAGTCGCTTATTCCGGGCTCTGCAAATTACGTATTCACCCATAAGTATGTTCATACAAATGTACGAATGCAAATGCACTTGAGAGTGACTAGATGCAGTGCGGGTCAAATTAAGCAAGTTACCAGGTCGCGCGGAGGCGGCGCGCGCGGGGGCGGGCGGGCGGTACTCGAACTCGCGCTGGTTTTTCATCAGCAGCTCCGCCAGCTCGGGGCCCGACACCGACTGCAACGGCACACCATTCTCACTTCAAAGTCTGACTGAATCGAGCAAATGGTATGCACAACTCGAATAATGTTCAATTATGTACAGGAAAGCTCGAAAAATAGCACAATACCCATGTGCTGCTGTGACCAAAGCCGAGTCTCATAAAACTCTTAGTACAAATCGTAGTTTATTATGACAATTCAAGATTCGATCCGATAAAACGCATTGTGGCGTAGCTGAGTCTAGCTGTTAATCTGTGGGTTATTCGACTTCGCAGTGTACCTAAAATTGTCAAATTAAACCATGAATTGTATTTTTACGATATTTTTCTAATGTACTTAATTTTTCGTTTACATTTCTTACATAATAATTATGGTCCTGTAACCAGGATTTTTTCCAACACTATTTAATTTTTTATTTACATTGGCCAACTTTCTTAAAAATTACTGACATCCTCGTACCTGAAATGCGTTAAATCCCTAAAATGTAATAAGTGTTAATGGAAATTTTATAAGTATTGGAAAAATATCCTGGTCACAGCAGGGAAAAATAGCCTGGGCAGCATATGTAAGGAATGTAAACGTAAAATTAAATGTTTAGAATACTCGATAAACTGAAGTAGTACGGTCGGGGTCTATACCTTGATTTTTAATTAGGTGGACTAAACTGACAGTTCAAGAAGCTCTTATGTTTTTTAAATGTTGCCAGAGCAAGATCGCAGTGATGTGACTTGATGTGTTCATTGAATGTTCGATTTCATTCAATCATTCACTCTTTTATTTTTATTTCCTTTATTTGGGAATGTATTTAACCTACCAATTAAACAAACATACCTACATCTGAAAAACCCACAAACTTTAGGAAATATTTCGTTTAAGTAACGAGATGACAAACCGACTAGACATATAATATCCACTTTTTTTTCATAAGGTTTAGATGCTAACTCTGTAGTTAACAGTGTTCAACAAATAATATTTTGGCTAGTGATAGATTCGTATACCATATTGTGTCGTGTCTACTATGTACAGTATCTTCCTTATATAGTAGGTATTTATTGGTCACATTGTAACACCTCAGCCTTTAACGCTTGAATAATAAAGTTTTGCCTTCAAAACGTACTTTATTTTACATTATATCTTGAAGGATCAATACAATAGTATCATGGCTGGGTTCCTCATCACAAATTAAAAACTATAACCTCGTGAGGCCCGACCTTGAAAATAACAATTGATTTTGTGATCACTTGAAGACATTGGGCCTCACGAGGATAAATAAATTTATAAGCCCAATAGCCAGTGAATCTAACGACATAATTTATGCGACTTAGACAATAATCCACATGTGCCATCTAGGAAAAAAGAGAAAGCTGTTTTCTCAATGTAGAATTATAGCTTTCATTATTGTATCGACCACATGTTTTTGTTCAGTATTTAATTTTTTGTTTTCTTTTTTTCATATTATCTGTTTGATTTTCCATTTCAATAAATTTATTAGCTAAGCAAAACGAAGCTTGCACCAAAATCTTTAAACGTGTTTAGTTGCTAATTTTATTTTAATGTGAAGTCTTTGTATAGTTTGACAATACAAAGCGCTAACGCATTTTAAAATCGAGGTCCAATTCGTCCTAAGACTTTAAAAGTGATTAAAATTTTAAATCTAGTTTTTATTTTACTTTTTCCTATTCCAAAACAGAAAGGAATGAATATGGTATGTCTGTCATGTTGTTAAGTTATAAATGTATAATTTTATCACGAAATCCTCTAACTTAAGTATCTTTTAATTTTACAATTTATTCTATCTAATCAGCCCGTAAATAGAGCCCACTGTTGGGAATAGGACTCTTCTCTTTCACGCCAACCCATCCGGTCCAGTGTCTCCCAGCCGCTTTCACAATGTCGTCGGCCCATCGGGCTGGTGGTCTGCCCACCGACCGTCGACCCGTTCTTGGCCACCACTCAGTGGCTTCCTTAGTCCACCGGCCGTCTTCCCGCCTAACCAAATGTCCCGCCCGTCTCCATTTCAGCTTAGTAATTCGTGTGCGTACATAGAGTTTATAATGTAATTTAATTTGTTTATTGGAGTGTAAAACAGGTAACAAACAATCAATATGACATACAGAGAAAAATAAGATAAGATATTAGAATATTAAGAGAGCTTAATAGAGTAGATCTAGAATGTCACCCAAAGCATACACACACGTGAGATCAGGAAAATGTAAACAGGCTTACATAACCAGACGACGGTTCAAAACTTATCTAGCCTCAGATTCAACAAAATTTTTTGAACATTTTTAACAAATTTGAACAAATTTTTAACGGTTTAGGAATATGTTTAAAGAATTACCAAAACTAAATCTTAAATCACTCAGGGCCGGGCGAGCGAGTTACATTACATACACTAGTCTGCAATTGAATGAACGAATGATTGAATGAAAATATTTATTATTCGATCACTCTGAGCACAACACTATTTTTTATTTTCCCTTACGTGGCTAACCACCAACTGTCAGTTTAGTCCACCTAATTAAAAATCAGAGTATAAAAATGTTTACAGGTCAGTTAAGTAAAGCTGGCACGTTCAACACATTTACACGTTGCGCTTGTGTAGTGTCTGTGAATAGCGCGCGGCGTGACGTGTACTGCATGCGCATCATGAAAAGTCTGCCCGTCTCTCTTACGCGCGGTCTAGCTTATGAGTGTGAAGGGGACAGTTGTAGTTTTACTTTTGCTACTGTTTATAAATACAGCGTGATCTTTTTGGTATTCAACCGTATGTGCGTTTCAATGAGGGATTTTTCTGACAGCTAAGAAAAGTAGTTCCAAATGAGCCGTTTTCAGAAGCACTAAAAAAAAACGAATGACTGTCAAAGGAATGCAATTTTTGACTTCCGCCCAATAGCCATGTGTGATACATCATCGAATAGGTCTCAGCGAGCTGAATAAAAGTTACTATGACGTCAACAGCCAAATGTTTGTCCTTTCGGAGTTAGGTATATTGTATTGAAAGAAAACTAACATTTTAAATTCAATTTTGGACCTCACCCCAATAGCCATGTGCCATCATAAATTAGTTTTAGCCATTAGTTTTTTTTTTTTTAGTTCATCTGAAAACGGCTCATTCATCCAGTAACTGACCACTGAGCGTCCGTGACCATTTGTTACATAATTAAATTATAATTAAATTGTTGAATATTTCTGGGATAATTATTTTCTGTTTTGGTAAAGATTTTTTTAGGTGAAATTATTTTTGTTCATGTGAAAATTTATTGAATTTGCTAAAAATATATTATTACAAGTAACACATGTGTATATTTGTATTTATTTATCTACAACGCACCCATCTTACTAAAACCTAACTCTAGTCTACACTTAAACTAGAGTCGCACTTTGAATCAAAATCATTTATTTTTAAACATACTGTATAGTGAAATTGCATAAGTGTGAGTACTGTGAACGTGCCAGCTTTAGATAACTGACCTGTACCAGTTTTCAAACTTGATTCTTTGTCGCAAGATGTGCCTTATAGTCTATAATGCTTTAACAATGTACTTATTACCTTTCAAAGTTCCGAAGCCTCGATTCTAACAAGTATCTAATTCATTTCTTATTTTAAAATTATTGCAGTATGAAAATGACACATATCAAAACTCTGTCAAAATATAATGTTTCAAAATATATTGAATACTATTTTTACAAAATAAAGAAAAAAAAACCTCCTTGAGGGAGCGAAGAAGGTTCTAAACTTTGACAGGTTGGAACTCTACTGTTTATTCTGAGCTTTATGCTCTAACTAATCAAATCAATACAAATATCGACCTTGTGTCGCATAATTGTCTGTACAATTATTATGAACCTTAAGGTGGTAAACATTTTCAGACCCCGACTGTACGAGCCACTAAACTGAATTTTTTTTATCGTTGCTATTGTGTCAGAAAAACTGGACTCACCCCATTCAATGTGAGCATGAGCGCCAGCAAGTCCCATATGAGCGCGCGGCCAGCCGCGTCCCGCGCCCCCCGCGCCTCCCCCGCCTCCCCCGCTTCCCCCGCGGCGCGCGCGCGCTCCTTGCAGTACTCGATCACAGTCTTCTTGTGCGTCACGCCTGTACGTAACGTCACACATTAGCTGCATCAGTTTGGACTGCATCTCGAGACGACCGTTTTCTATCTTAGCAGTTGTATCTACTAACGAAAAGCCATCGACTGCTAAAGCCAATAAATCGCCACTGGCAGTGCCAGCGGAACAATTTAATGAATGAACTACTGAGTGAGTATTGAGTGAGCGACTGACCGGTGACGAAGGGGCCGGGGTAGCGGCGCAGGCGCGCGGCGCGGGGGTCGCGCGCGGCGGCGTCCAGCAGCAGCACGCGCGCCGGCCGCCCGTCCACCGGGTACGCCGCCGCCACCACCACCAGCCCGCGCACCGACAGGCTGCCCTGCGCACACGCAACCGAGCGCCGGCGTTACGTACCGCCAGCTTTCGAGGTTATAACGCTGAGCGATTAACGACAGCTATTATTCATCGCCGAAACTGAGTTCCGGGCCAACAAAAACTGGGTAGCTTTGTTACCGACACGATAAGGATAAATCAGAGACGTGACTGAAGAGACCGAAGTGATCTCGGCCGAGGAGAATATCCTCGGGAATCATTCACCACTAGTGGTGATATTTAATACAGTAAATTTTGATAGCCATTATGGAGACTTTTTCGTTGCCAGTCATCGACTAGTCCAAACAATATAGTCGCAGATAATGCGAGAAATTTTAAAAGGGACTTGTAATAATAATGTTTTATACATATATGTATACCAGTGTTTATTAAGTGCCGCATAGCAGCATACATATTTTTTGCAAATGAATGATCTATCAGTCCGATCTACAAGCAATTCCCCAGAGAAGGGTCGACACAAATCTGACAAGATGGCGACTGACCTTGACGTGCGCCGTGGAGAACTTGAAGGGCGTCATGCGCTCCGAGCGCACCGACTCGTCCAGCGGCAGCGTCACCGACGCGTCCGTGTGCAGCTCCCTACACACACACACACGCATTGTCAGTTACGCCCTTTTTATGTTGATGCTACAAAACCAACTCAAATAACATTCGCAAGCTGCAGTTAACCATGATGACGACTCCTGTTTCTCCCTTCCCAGATAGCCTCATATTTTTATAAGGTAAAAATAAACCAGTTCAGACCACAAAGAATTGAACGACGCATGACGTTCCATTCCATCGCAAAAGGTTCGTACAGACTCTCAGCCTTTATTTAATTTTATTTATATATTGAATATTGCGATAAGAGCTTACATAGCGCTCCTATTGCTACGATTACATAATAAACCATATTAAATACTTACATAAGTTTAATCTGAATTCAAGCGCTATTTCGTTAATAGAGTCAACAAAATTGTCGATATGTTGGACCTCTGTAAGAAAGGCGATTTACGATTTACATACGATAGCACTCTTTGGACCATTATCTAGACGCGCGCTTCTCTATGGTCGGCCCGGGCGACGCGGCGGGGTGGCGGGGTGGCGGGGGCGACGGGGGCGGCAGGGGCGGCGGCGCCAAGCGGCGGACCTGTCAGACAGGTCGGCCGCGTTTTTTTTTTGCTTAAAGGTATTATCTATTTATCTAATCTCTTTAAACGAGCAATTCTTGTATACATTATATTTATATATAATCAGAATCTCGGAAACGGCTCCAACGATTTTCACGAAATTTTGTAGGCAGATGCTTTCGTGTCCGTATAGTTGGCTTTCACATGGTCGATTTCAGTAATTTCTAGTATGTCACAGAACTGTGTATTAATAGTGCCTAATAGTGCTACATGGCACAATTAGCTAGGAAAAATATTTCCCGAGATATTAAGGCGACTCACTGAGGCAGCCAACTAGACGTCTAGTTAGCATACACATCACGAACGGCTGTATATAGAGTTATGATTTGTATGCCAGATAATTGTGCGCTAATAGTGCTCCCTACATGCCAAGTTTCCAGAATAGTGCTTCAATACAAGCTGAGAAAACATACCCTATTGTTGAGGCAGCCAACTAGACGCTTTTTCTTACCATGATTTCTTCGTAACGGCGCAGAGTTTTAAAACAAAAACTATACCAAATAACTGTGCGTTAATAGTGCCTCTTAATGAAATACAAATGCCCCCGAATCACCTATGCGTTTAGCCAAGAAATTAATGCAAACTTTTACATACATTACGGTTCTGGTACATGTAAGGACAAAAGTGAAAAAATAGTATCAATGTATCAATGAGCAAATATGGCAAGAACTAAAGTATCCGGAGTTGGTTCAAGGCTTTTAAAAAAGTTAGCAAGAGGGTGGCCTCGGTAATTTGCCTGTTGCGTATTGGGACACTGCACACCCGGTTTTTTGAGATTTCCGTTCATTTTCAAAAATAAGTTATAATGTTATACTAGTTAGTTCTTGAAGTTAGAACTTGTAAATAATAAGTACTAACTATACTTTCAGACTGATTAAAATAAACACTTGTATGATTGTGATTATTACTATTCTGTGACGATTTGCTTTCTGTGCGATTTGTGTATAATCCACATAAAAATAAGATTAATTTCTGTTCGTACGGTAACTACTCCACTTAGTTAATTTTTCCAGTATCTGGCAATATAGTGTTAGTGCGCGTCCACAGTGCGGGCCTAGCGCGGTTGCGACGACGGGCGCGAAATATTAAACATATGAAACCGCCGTTTGCGTCCATAGTGTAGTGGCTAAGGCGGGCGCCTAGCGCGACGGGCATAAGCGAGATAGCGCGCGTACTTTTCAAACGTTCCTATCCGTGCGTTATGGACACACTACGGGCCTAGTAGGCAAGCGTCTCAATGCGCGGGTGGCGGGGATATCAAACCAGTTTGGTCTTGTCGCTTGGCGTATGCGCGTCTTAATTTATTTTGTTTTAAAATGGCGATAAATACCGAGTTGTTTATAAGTGCGATTCAATCTAGACCAGCTATATGGCAAAGTAAACATCCACATCACTGTAATCGCACAATAACAAGAAAATTATGGAATGAAATAAAATAACAATTTCCTGGAAGCGAAGGTAAGTTTTAATTATTATTATATTAATACACTCAAATTACAATCTTTGATACTGTTCCCAGAAATAGTTAGTGAATTTCATACGAACATTTATTGCTCTTCGTGTTGGATTATTATTTACTCCGATGTTTCTGTGGCGATGTTCATATACTGGCGGGTTAGATAGCACACGATGGACATCGAGATCGAGATCGCCGTTTAAATCCATTATGACATTATGCAGTATACAAGCAGCTTTTATTATAAACAAGGCATTCTTTCTGTTTGTTTCGATAGGTTTCAGTAGTATTCTCCATTTAGCTGTTAAAATACCAAATGCGCATTCGATTGTTTGTCTAGCTGAAGATAATCTGATGTTAAAGCATTTTCTCTCATTATTGAGTACTCGCTCAGGATAAGGACGCATTAAATAATGTTTTAATGGATATGCTTCATCGCCTACTAGGACGAAGGGTGCAAGGACTTCAGAATTTGGAAGTCTCTTAGGCATAGGAATTTTGTATTTTTTTTTTTCTATACGCTTATACAGCGTTGATGCAATAAAAGTACCACCATCACTTTGCTTGCCTCGACCGCCTACTTCGACTGTCACAAATTTCCTTTTTGCATCAGCTACACCTTGCATCACTATACTATTTCTTTTTTTTGTAGCACCAATGTGCCGAACCCGATTTAGGTGGTTTTTTTATTTCGCAATGTTTCCCATCAATTGCTCCTACACAGTTTGGGAAATCCCAGAGAGCTTCAAAATCTTCTGCAATAGTTTTCAGACGTTGTTCCGTTGGTATCGGCATGTGTATAGAAACTAACTCAGTCCATAAAGCACGGCATGTTTCGTGAACGACAGACGCTATAGTGCTTTTCCCCAAACGAAAACTGTAAGCCAGTGCTCTAAATGCAGTTCCTGTTGACAAAAACCTGAAACAAAACAGATAATTTTTTTTTTGTTACAGAAAAACAATTGCGTAAAAAGTGGAAGAACCTGCGCGATCAGTTTCGAAAAGAAAAAAAGAAAATCCCTACGCCACGCTCTGGTGACGGTGGCGACGAAATAGAGAGTACGTGGCCACACTTTCAACTTATGCAATTTATAAACGATGATATTACACCAGAAGTGATGTCAGGAAATCTTCAGGACAGTGACTCAGAATCCCTCAACGAGTCGAGTCATGCCGATCAACAAGACGTAATGAGTCCAGGAGTTTCAACCTGCAGCAGTCGTACACACGCATCAAAACGCAGCAAAACAGCCTCGGATTATAGAGATGAGCTAATAGAATGTGAAAGAAAAAAAATTTCGCTAATTGAACAAAAAATGGCGTCAAATAGTGACCAATCAGAGAAATGTGCAGATTATCATTTCTTTATGAGTCTCCTGCCACAAATGAAACAATTTAACGAATTACAAAAGTTACGCATTAGAAATAAAATTACTAACGTCATAATAGAAGAGGCAGAGAGGATGCAGTTTTCTCATCGTTCGAATGACGAGAACTATAACTATGGAGGATATTCTACTGGCAACTACGACTATTAACAGTAATTAATTTTATTAAAATAACTTTTTACTTACATAGTTTGATTACTTACAGAAATACAACGTATAAATAAAATATTGTTTTATTCTTACCTCAGACTTATAAATAATTTCTCCTCAGGCGTAATACTTTTGCGAAAGTTTGAATCCTGTTTGGTGATTTTAGGTGATATTTTACTTAAGATATAATCAAATGTTGACACGGACATTCGAGTGTACTCAAAGAATTTTCTAGGGTACAATCGCAATTCTTCATACAAAGTAAAAAATTCACCCTTTATTGCTCTATTTTTATTTATTTCGTGCACACTGTCTCTTATGTTCATCACCTCCCATCTCAGGATAGGACTGTCTAGTAAACATACTAAATCTTCGTCCATGATTAATGATTCACAACATCTGAAATACGTCTAAGCACGACAACAGCTCGCGCGTCACTGTGGCCACCCGCACGCCCCCGCGCCTAGTCCCCGCGCATGCAGTGTGGACGCGCACTTAGGCGCATATATTTTTTCCTCAGAAAGGATTTGTTCTTTTATCACTTAAGTAATTTTGGCTTATTTGCTGTTTTTCCTACGTGGCGTTTAGTTAAAGTGGATATGAGCTACATTTTAATTTAATTGTTACTGAGCATCGTGTTGTGACTGAAATGATACTAGTTTTCTAAACATATTCACATTTTGTATTGATTATGATAATAAATTATTAATATTATATTATTATAATAATGAATAGGACTAAATACTTAAATTTGTGATCTCAATGTTCTTAAAACACATAGTATATACTATATTGTGATATACGAGTAGATTTATAATACCTAACTTATCCTAATACTGTGTACCTTTTGCTTTGTTAAAATTAATAAAACTCAAGACAGTTTAAGAGCATTTTATTTACATTTTTTAATAAAATATTAATCCAATTTTCAATCAAAATTTAATTTAGGTCAAAGTTACAGAAAAAAATTTAATTATGATTTAGTTGGTTTTGCCTCAACTTCCACATGTTTTTTATTTTGTTAAGGCAACTTTTATTCTAATATAAATTCTAAAAAAAGATATGTATTATATTTTTACGATACCTTCCTTAATCAGAGCTTGTCGGTTAGTCAATTTTTCCCATCTCTACTTTTACGGAAAATCTTTAAAACTAAGCATTTAAGAGTGTAGGACGCTGTGGGTAGACTCTTCGAAATTAGAGTTAAATTACAGAAAAACGAACGAACGAAGCCTTCGACACTAACTAGTACAACATTACGCCGAAGAGCTCGCGCCATCGCACGCCTAGTTAAAAAAGTATTATATCTCAAAAACTACAAGATATACCTAAAAGAACTTAATCTTCAAATAAAACGATTTTTTTAAATTTTTTTAGGTAATCAGCCATAACATAACATACCTATTCTGTGAAAATTTCGACTGGTTTCTGCTAAGTTACAGCCCTTCAAAGGTTGGATAGGGAAAGAAAGACAGTGAAGGCAGAGTAGGTAAAAGACTCTCGATAGGCACCCTGGGAACAACACCGTAAAACCAGGAACATCGCACTAAAGCGGGTCATCTGGACATACGGTACAACATTTGAAATACTAATCTCCTTTTGAGCTTCGCCACCGCAGTCGTACACAATTTGTGAGGGAGAACGTTAACGAATACCGTGTCTTGTTAATCATTAGCCCACTATTGACCACCAATGCCCAAGACATGCAGTGTACGCAGCGCAGCCTGCTTTGGAGCAACTAGCCACTAAGTGGATGGCAGTGAGTGTAATAATAACTTTTCTGCTTGACGGTATCATATAATTGTTGCAAACAATTTTCACCCTAATTGCGTTTTCATAAGACTTCATTTTAATTGATTCCAAAATTATTGTTTAGTACGTAGCAGTTCGCATTAATTTCTTGGCGAAACGCCGAAACGAAACGTGTTTCGGGGACATTTATTTGTGTTTCACTAAGAGGCACTATTAACGCACAGTTATTTGGTATAGTTTTTGTTTTAAAACTCTAATTCCGTTACGAAGAAATCATGGTAAGAAAAAGCGTCTAGTTGGCTGCCTCAACAATAGGGTATGTTTTCTCAGCTTGTATTGAAGCACTATTCTGGAAACTTGGCATGTAGGGAGCACTATTAGCGCACAATTATCTGGCATACAAACCATAACTCTATATACAGCCGTTCGTGATGTGTCTGCTAAGTAGACGTCTAGTTGGCTGCCTCAGTGAGTCGCCTGAATATCTCCGGAAATACTTGTCCTAGCTAATTGTGCCTTGTAGCACTATTAGGCACTATTAATACACAGTTCGGTGGCATACTTGAAATTACTAAATTCGACCACGTGAAAGCCAACTATACGGACACGATGCTTTCGGGGGCGTTTAATTGATCTAACTAGGTTACATTTTTAGAAAACGTTGTTTTATCCGTGTTTTAAGGCAATTGAAATTTGCTATAATAACATACAGAGGTAAATTTCGCGTCTATCTGCAAGGTTGGGATAGTTCTGACGGGAAAACGGGCGACCCGGGCGGTTCGAGTCATGATGTTTTTTTTCCAAGTTCTTTTTTTGTTGAAAAAGGATTATTTTAATTTTATATTACAAAAAAAGTACCGAGCAAAGCTCGGTCACCCAGGTACTTACACTTTAAATGACTACCCCTTAAAATATGGCATTAAATAGTAGTTTAATATTAAATTTAATCAGAGGATAAATGTGTCTAGTGTTCAACACATCCAAGATATTTTTTTGTAAGTTTGATTTGTATTAGCTTTAAGGTGATTTGAGAAAAGATGGTCAGAGTGGAGTTTTTTTTTCGCTGCATTTTTCTCCACTACAGACGGCCCCAAGGCAGCGGCTAACATTATACATAACTGTATGTACATTGACATTCAACAAGCAGAATGTAAATTCTTTACGTTGAAATAAATTGTTGATTTCTGAATATTTGCGCTTGATTTGTTAGGACATTATATTTATATCCAATGCAATTGGCCATGCTACATTTTTGAACAAGAATGGAAGTTTCAAAAACATTTCGAGAATTATGCTTTCAGTACCCAATTTCTATCTATTTATCAGATTTATAAATAAGTCTATATTTTTTAAGATTTTCAATAAAAAGCCTTGCCCTTAAATAACTTTTCTATGACGTCATCAAACACGGTAAAAGTATGAATCCTTTGCCTCACTTACGAAAAAAATTACATTTGTTTCATTTATGTAGGCAAAACTAACTCTTTAATCGTGCTCTGATGACGTCATAAACATCTAAATAATAGAAAAATATTAAAAATAAACATAATGAATAAAACTCAAAAATACCGAAATTAGTTTCATAAAATGGTCAATATTTTCGAAATAAACATATCAAAAATAAGTACCAAGGCCAATTGAAAACCATGAAGAACCAGATAAAAGCTGAGAGAGGGACTGCGAAGGCGCTACTATCGTAGAATCTCAAAACAGGCAGCATAGTTAGTTACCGCAACACAGCGTGGTGGTGGCTTAATTTTTTAGGCTATTTTAAGGATTTGGGCCAGAGCCGGATTAACCCTGTATGGGCCTATAGGCAATACAATTTTCGGGCCCCTTTTCTTTACCTAATCTGACTGACTAAATCACGTGATGTATTTTTTGCCTTCTACCCACATTGCTGAATACAATTTCTATGTATACATGAAAAATTAAACGCGACTCAGTTATTTTTAATTTAAAATTGATCGTCCGTAATCGTAAGTCTTCAAACACGGAGCAGACTAAAACTTTTTTAAATTTAGGAACCTTACAATCGCTAAACTCACATATTGTAATTAACGTACGTTATTTCGAAAGTTTCGGAATGATTACGCTACAAATTATTATCACGCTACGGAAGCTTACAGAACGCACCCAACGAATCGGGGATTCCCCCAACGTGAATGAAGTCCAGTTGCGTTCCGAAGGATTGTATTAGTTCTAATATTAGATACTAGATGGTTCTGTATGTATAAAGTGTTACATGCGTTGAAAAAAAAAAATATTATTGTTGATTTATCATTTTCGATCCATAAAACTTTTTTTTTTGCGGACTGCAGTCGATCCTGGTCCCCTAGGCAGTTGCCTACTCTGCCTTAAGGTTAATCCGGCTCTGATTTGGGCAAGCAACGCAATCCAGTTTGGCATACTATCGAAGATGCAAGATGCATTATTGCAAGTCATTGGGGGCTGCCGTGATGATCTAATCAATGGCATGAATTCTACAAAAAAATATTTTCTTTATTCATTGTTTTGCAGCTCAGTTTTTGCATGACAAAAGGAAATTCTCATCATTCGTTTAAGTGAGGTGTTAATATTCATGAGATTGTGGAATGTATGTGACTAATGACAAATGTGACCTCGTGAAAGTGAAGCGTGTTAATCGGAAGATCCACTCCAATAGTGTAGTGAGCCATTTTGGGTGATACATAAAGCAACAGACATGTTGGCATTTCCCAACTTTGCCAGATGATATGTTATGTGGGTTTGGGTAAGTTCAAATAGCCTAGTATTAGTAAACCAACTCAAATATACAGCAGGATGGAGTACCAAATATTGATCTAAAAATCTGCTTGAAGAAATGAATAAATAAATGAATCGTTAAGTGTGACTACCATTAATACACTCAATCATTAAAGGATGTCATGAGATGGCTTGTCAGCCCCGCTTTTAGTTGTTTTTTAACTGACAGTTTTACAGGGCTTTACAATATTTACTGTACGAGACAATATTCTTATTACACATCTTTGGGGATCACGAGAAAGGGGATTTGTGGTAGAGTTGTCTTTGATCGGTCTAATTCTCGCTTCGTTCAGTTTTATCGCGAGCGACAAATCTATAAAGACGAAGAACACTATAGGTGGTGCTGACGGTATTCCTTATGGCGGTACGGTTATTTCTTGTCAATGTCGATGACTTCATAAGTTTGATTATTTCCTCGTGCATCCTGTTATCTTTTGAATTGATAAAGACGAGGTCACCTCTGAGGTACCCATTTTCTAACAAAAAAAATACCGAAGTCGAACAATCTGGTAAGCAATTGCGGTAATTGCGAAAATACTTTAAGACGAACTGAGAATCGCCTCCTTTTTTTCAAAGGTTAGACGACAGCCCGTTGGTCGGTGTTGCGATGTGAGCAAGTCATCAAAGGGTCCGCGGGTCGCGGTCTCTAGCCAATGACAGCGAAAGATGGCGTAATGTGAAAAAGGCCTATACCCAGCAGCGGGCTGACGAGTTCTCACGTGTTGTTGCCGGTGAGCATGTTGGCGCTGGAGTGCGCGGAGTGCAGGCTGGCGCGGTCGTCGTGTGCCGCGTGCGCCGCGTGGGCCGCGTGCGCCGCCACCAGCTGCTCGTACAGGCGCAGGTAGCGCGCCGGGTCGCTGCGCCGCAGCTGCTCGTAGTACTGGTAGCGCCGCCGCTGCTCCGCGTACGGGTCGCCCTCCGCGCCGTACTCTGCGCGCACACGGCGACACGCCGTTTGTTGGAGATCACGTGTATATAACAAGCGTCCGGAAAATCAGAATTTCGTAGAAAAATTGCTGTAACTCGGCGACGTAAGAGAGTACATCATAGAAGAGATTCGGGTAGCCCAATAGATCACTACTTTTTTGGGATGCATGTAAACACTGCACCGCATAGACGTGGAAGTAATACGAATGCAAGCTACATCGTACAAATTGCTCACCGTCGTAGTAGGGGTCGTGGCGAGTGTGACGCGGACGGCGATCGCCGCGGGCGCGGTCGCGGTCACGGTCGCGGTCGCGGTGGCGCGGGCCCTCGTCGTCCGTGCGGTCGCGCGTCGGCGACGCCGAGCCTGCGGGACAACGGGACGCGTCACTCGAGGCCTAAGAAATACTCACAAAGCTAGAACCTGAATCTCGCCCCTACGTAATCACGTTCTGATTCAGAATAACGTGTATTTAACGTTGAAAAGATATAATTTTGCTTGTTACGCCGCGTCAATAGCTTGCAGACAAATTCGCCAGATTCTGCTATCCCACAGCAGATGGTGTAAAATGTGTTTCGTAAAAACGAAACCACATTCCGCATTATCAAACAATTTTTATGATTTCTTAATTATATAACACTCACACTTCAAGGCATTATTCACAATCCACAAAATTATCCGTAAACCATCAGAAAATTTTCAAACCAAAATTACAAAGATCGTCATTTATGCTGTAAAATGTACATCTAGGTAGGAATTCCTACCCACACTGGATGGAGTAAGGTTCAAACCAATGGAAGCACGATTATTTAGGAAAGCAACAAACAGATATTTAGAATGAGATGTTGGCGGCATGCAGCATGGTATAGTATGGTACAGTGCGGGTGCTGTACATGCTTCACTCGCGCGGGCGGTACCTTCGCGCTCTGTGCCGGGTACTCGGCCGGGCTCACCCGCGAATGTTACGACTGGAAATAATAATGCTTTATTCATTCTCCATCTGCTTCGGGACTGCACTACAACACAACACATTTCACACATTGCAATGCAATCGGTTTACGTGATTGCTGTTATGAAAAGTCACACTACACTTATTAAACTGACTCTGAAAATAATATTAATGCGAGAGGTCCAACAAATGTCATAAAAGCGCAAAGTTTTCGCCTCACCATGTGCAAGATAATTCACTCTGATAACTCTTCATTTTTTTCTTTCATACCGGTCCAATTGACGTAAAACCAAAATTTATTTTGTGTGTTTTACTCTTCTTCAATTTCGTGAAATTTTAACATGCGAAATGACCAAATGTAGGAAGCAAATAAACGAAAGTGGACCAGATCTGATTTCGCCTTTACGAACAGTATTTTCAGAAACTTAAAGAAAATGGAAGCTTCTAGTGCATTTCAACCACAGTATGCGTCTAGCTTATTACCTCTTCTCCTTAAGTCGTCGTCGTGGTCGCGGGCGCGCGAGCCTTGCCACCGGGACGGGTCGATGTCCCGGTAGCGACGCTCGTGGCGGTCGGAGCGCCGCGGCTCGTCCCGGTCCCGGTCGCGGCGTGGATCGTCCCGGTCGCGGCGCGGATCGTCCCGGTCGCGGCGGCGTTCCAGCGTGCCCCCGCGCCGTGGCTCCCCGCCCTCGCGCCGTCGTTCCCTGTCGCCCCGCGGTGGTTTGGACGCGTACGAGCCCTCGCGGTAGCGTCTGCGGGAAAGAGATGTGTCGAGAGAATTTGTGGTACAGGATCAATTGAGGCGTGGAATTTACAAATGGGTTAAGTGCCAAATCACAATTATTTTCAAATGAAATAAAAATGGATTAGTTTCTGAATCACCATTTATTAGGATATTTTGTCACAAGCTTACAAGCTTAGTAATTAGTTTTTAGGCACTTTGCACTTTAGAAATGAAATGGGTACCGAAATTAGCACCCTTGAAAGGCAAAAAGTAGATTTGGATGTTTTTGGCTTTTGTAAATTCCACGCATCAATTATCATCATCAACCATTATGCCCCCACTGAGGGGCAGGGGTCTCTTCCCTGAGGAAGGTAATAATTAGTCAATAAAGGACACACAAGTTTGTTAAGTCTAGGAATAATGGGCAAACTGGAAATTTTCAACGAAACTATGTGTTGCACAGTTGCACTAGCATGACTACAAGATGTATCTAAAACTAAAATTTGGAATGCTTGGGAATAGGCAAGGACAAATATTATGAAAGCTCGCCTTTGTAAATGTTGTTTTTATGTAATGTTCTATTCAATGACTCGTGTGCAATAAAGCATATAATATATACATATACATACATATTTATTGGGTTTAGGAACAAATCGGGCCTGAGGTTCTGAGGGCTGTCACAAAAATTAAATATGATGCGTATTTCCGCAATACCTGGACTCCCGTTCGCGGTCGCTGTAGTAGTCAGTGTCTTCCGTATCGTACCGACGCGAGCGGCCGCCGCGCCCGCGCCGCTCGTCGCGCCGCTTGTCGTCTCGCGAGTAGCGCCCGTCTCTGTCCTTGTCTTTCGATGACTTGCGTTTGTCTCTCCTCGGAGACGTGTCGTAAGTCCTGTTTCTCTCAGACTCATCGGAAGTATGGTTGCGCGATTGCCTTCTCGAACTGGTCGCGGGCATTTCTAAAGAGTCAGAAATATCTGTCTTCCTGTCGTTGTTGGTTTCAGGGGCGTCCACGTCGGCGCCTTCGAGCGTCGGATCCCGCGAGTACGATAGCTCAGCGGACGATATGACGCTCAAGTCCTGCAGGTTCTCGCCCTCCATGGTGAGCTCGCGCTGCCGCTCGGTCGCCGGCACGTCGGCCACCGCGTCCCGTGCGTTCAACACGTTTCGTGTACTTCTCGGTGTGTGTTCCGTGTAGTCCGAGCCATCCATATTCTGTTCGCGAACGTCGGCCGGGCCCGCGCTGAAGCGGTCGAGTCCCGTCACGACCCTCTGCTCGTTTGCATCGAAGTTAGAGTTCGGGTATTGCGGGTACTCGTCGTTGCTGGGCTCGCCGGGCCCGGGCACGAGACGCGGGCGCGGGAGCGCGGCGCGGGGCGGCGGCGTCTGCCGGCCTTCCGCCTGGCGGTACGGCCGCGCGCGCTCCGGCTGCCCCACCACCAGCCGTTCCATGTAGCCGTCGCCCGGCGGCGGGAACGCATCGTCAGACTCAGTTTGCTGTCCTGGCACCATACGTGACAGACCCGGGGGTGGCTCGTCGCCTTGCATTTGGCCGTATTCAGGCTCTTGTTGTCCGACGACCATTCTCCTCAAGCCGGGTGGAGGAATATTGCGACTGAAGTCAGTATTTTCGCCGTAGTCGCTGCTCGATAGGTGAGCAGTTTGTAGGTATTCATTCCGCTCGTTTCTAGGTGCGATCTCCAGATTGTCGGGCGGAGGCTGCGGGGCGGGCGACGGGCGCAACACAGCCGACGCTTGCGGGTGGTCGGGCCTTTCCGAGTTATCCGGCGTAGTTTCTAGGTTAGCGCCGAATCCTAGTGTAGGTCTGCCGTGCTGTATCTTGTTAACGGCTCCAGGTGAAGTCAAATTTGTACTAGAGGGCGGCATGTCCACAGACATAGGAGGACACTGACTAGTGGTCGGCGCACCCGATGAAGGCACTTTCATTGTACTCTTGTGTGATAAAGGCCCCGCGTTTTTTAATGGATTCTGGGTTCCAGGGGGAAATGACGGCGGGAGACTGACGTTAGGTGCAGAGGAGGGCGGTGGGGGCAGATTGCCAGATATTAGTTGCAGTGAAGAATGAGGAACAGGGGCCTGAGACATTGGTGGTGGTACTGAGTTCTCATGGGAAACCCCAGCTATATCTCGACGTGACTGATATCCCATAGAGTCTACATCTAGACTGGCTCTGCTAGACAAATTCATTTCTTGAAGAGAATTAGTTAGTTCTACATGATCTTCCGGCATTTCATTCTTTTGCGTATTGTCCGTCAGGGTCAGGTCATCGGTGGACTGTTTGGACCATTCAATATTTTGAGGAGACTCTTCCAAAGAGTGTGAGTTGTAGTGCTCTACATTTAGACCAGGACTTGAGTTGGAATTCCTTGACTGATTTTCACTCATATAGGTGCTTTCAGAGTGTGTCTGCACTCCGTCACTTGACTCCTGGGACATCTGTGATTCAATAGACCATTGGGGTGTTAAGTTGTCTAAATGGAACCTCTTTCCTACAGCCAAGTTGGGTAAACGCTCCTTTATTATTTCCTTATCATTCAAAGTAGTAACTTCTTCAGCAGCACTATGGGTAGACATGTTGCTAGTGCTGCGTACAGTCTCATGAGCAGGTTCTTGCTGTGGGGCTTCCACCGGTAATGAAACTGGAGCTTGGTGCTGTGGCAAGGGAAGGTCTGCTGAAGGTGGGTTAGGAGCGGTTTGGTCTTCTGTGGCCCAGTTCCAGGAATTGGTAGCTACAAAGCTCTCTTCTATTACATTAGCATTGTTGAACTGCTGTGGAGCTTGGTGTTGATGTTGAGGTAGCGGCTGCCTGACTGAGACCGGCTGTTGTTGCTGGCCACCCTGGCCTTGCTTGGAGTCATCCCAGCCTCGGTCCCAGTCCCAGTCCCCCCAGTCATCTTTATTCTGAGTTGGCTGAGTGCGTGCCGGCTGCGAGTAATTCTGTGTTGGTTGGTTACCATAATAGTTCTGAGGATAGCTCTGGGCATTGGCACTGTAAGCCTGGTTGGTATAGTTTTGGTTGTACTGCTGGTACTGGGCATTGTTGGTGCCATAATCAGCTGGCTGGTACACCTGTGCATACTGCTGTGAGTACTGTGTGGGCTGTGGTTGGGACTGCGGTTGCCAGTACTGTTGCTGTGCTGGGCTAGTGGTATTCGCTGTATAATTCGGATACATACTCTGTTGATTCCCATAAGGCTGAAACAAAATGAAACTAATTTAGCTACTGATAGTATTGTAAGTCAAATAAATTTGCCAGGTAAGAGATGTTACTTTATTAAACAATATTTAGCAACAGATGGATGCAATATCAAGAACAAGACAGCAGTCCACGTCATTGTTTACGTTGCTGTTTCGGCGCATAACCTGGGCTCACCTGCGGCGCGGCGTAGGGCGCCGGGTCGGGGGCCGGCGCCGGCGCCGCCCCGCGCTTGCTCCACGACATCCTCTACCGTCGCTTACGTAACAATCGCGTGCAAACGCTGCACATATGCTATTCTAGCCCAAACAGCTTCGTCACTACCATGGAACTACGAACACAGCCGATACACTTTCACTACCACTACTTTCACCCAAGTTATACCCTACCAACAACAACTCTAACGCTGTACGCTGTAAAACTACGTAAATTAGGAGATAACAAAAATATCAAGTGGTTTTCGTTTCGTTTTTTCTAAATATTTTAGAAAGCACACTTTTTGACAGCAGCCCATCGATCGAAGGTGCCCTGTTGGCAGTGTGTTGCCATATATTCGAAAGTCACTCTTGAACGACAAAAGGATTGATCGTGTCGTGTGACACTAACCCCGTTTCAAAATCGACCTACCTATTAACTTTATCATCTGTCTCGCTCGGCCGTCCTCAGAATGAGTGGCAACAAAGTGGCAATGAGGAAGGATGAGTGGCAGTCAGTTTCACAGAGTACTTCTGTTCTGTGTGTCACTGGCAGTTTTTCATCACAGAGTATTGTATTCTCTTTTTTTAAGCGAACGACTAAAGGTAAACAAAGACACAGCATCTCTCAAACTTACATGTCACTCAAGATAGCTCATGCACGCAGCTTTGCTTGCATCGTATACCCACATAGGTTAAGGTAGGTACCTACCTACTGTTTAAGGAAAACAGACAGACAACCAAACAAGACAAAACAAATACAAAAGAAAATAAAATAGTTTAGAGATGTTGCACTCGCATCAATGAGCGTTTTTCCTTTCTTTTTTTTTCTTAGTTCCTTGAGATAATCTAGATGGCGTTATTCGTTTCTACGTACAAAATTGTGATTCGTAGCAATCAATGTCAAAGTTGGTCTACAGATTACTAAATAAGAGAAGGAACCAGGGTTGCTATTCGGACGAGGTTTCTCGTAATAAAAATAAAAATTCAAACCCACAATCCACAGCAAAGACTCCGAAATATCCAAAATCGCACTTATCACCAAACGACAACAGCATTTTTGTTTTTCCGTAATCAACCATCACAAATTCCACAGAACCATAGTATTATTTTTTGCTTTGACGTTTATTATTACGGCAGCGCCACCTAGGGATTATTTTAGAACTAAATTTGACATAAGGAAAAACGCTCATTCGACAACGTCAATCGTGAGTAAATATGGCGTCGGGGTGGCTATCTTACTTTTTTTGCCTTTAATTAAAAAAGAGGTTTGTAGTCAGCTCTCCATACTTCTTCCTACACTTCGCGTAGGTAGCGCATTCGCATAAAATAATCAATCATAATCGGCTTATAAACATTTTACATTATGGTGCAATAAATATTTTGATTGATTGATTGATAAACAAAAGTCCTACATTTGTTTATAAGCTTTGCTAGTTGCGAACATATTTGGCAGCAGTAGGATCGCTTTTATTTGAGGACCACTGAAATTTTAGGTATTTTATGGGGCATAAATCTCATAAGCAAATGGTATTTTCATGACAAAATAAAATATTTAGTTAAATAAACTGCGAGTGAGGGATAAATCAGGTAATAACAGTGTTATTGTGTTTATTGCTTATTGGCATTTAATAGCCATATCGTTTTGTATAACTTTGCTAAATATTATGCAGTGTTATAAATGTGGCATATTGAAAAACCAAATTTTTGACATGTGTCAACACTTACTCGTTCGCTTCAGTAAATGGCATAGGTGTTCTGTGGTAAATGGGGTGTAGTTAGCCAGACAGTAGGTAGAGGCAGATCTCGTTTCATGAAAGAAGTCCCATGTGTTAATGAATTTTGGATTTTATTATCATGTACTTAAGGATCTTACCGTGGGACTTGTTTGGTGAAACGATCTCTATTGAATTAATTTTCGTGATTGGGTTTTGAAGTGGGTAGGTATTTAAAATTCCAAGTTAAAAAATAAGATGATTCAATAATGGCGAAACGAGCAAATCCCTTTCTTGATGACTTCATTCCGCAAAGTAAAGTCCATGTCGGAGATAAACAAGCGTTAATAAACAAGGAGCAGCTTAAAAAGGTTTACGGTATGTCTAGTTACTATACTCTATGGGTATGTCCCACCGTGGTCCCACCTACGACCCACTTCATTACACGTAGCAACCGAATTCCGTAAAGTAATCCCCACTGACTGATTCCAGAAAAAACATTAGGCTTGCTGTTCAAGGGCGCCAAAAAGCTACCACCAGTATTATGTCTGAACAACAACAATAATGACATTCTAAGCCACATTAAGAAGGACAATATGAAGCAGCTTATTATTGGTAAAAACGGAACCCTTCAACAATCTGGAGATGTGGTAAGAAAGATCAATGAATGACTCACACTGGAAAATGGTTGAAGAAAATTAATGTCATCAGAGCAACATTTCCAATTAATTCCAGGTTATGGAGAGCAGAATCGGACTACAGCCGTGCTGCGGGGCGGCGAGCGCGGACGTGTGTTGCGCCTACTGTGAGGTGCCGCTCTGTGCGAGCTGCCAGCGGGTGTGCGGTGGCTGCCAGCGCCCACACTGTGCCCGCTGTTGTCTTGATGAGTATGGTATACTCTGTGCTTATTTCTAAAATGCGCAAATTCTTAAACTTGCCACTTAGTTTTTCATTTAGATTTATCCCTTTTAAGAATTTTGCTTTATATTTCAATTTAAGAATAATATTTCATAAATTTTCGAACAGCAGTGTTTCAGGAATTTTAGAAATTACCATGTATATGCCTCGACACTTTGAACTAGACAGTATTTTCCCCAGATGTTTGGCAAACTGAGATAACCCACTGAACCCTCTGAAAGTAAATTTATAAGCATGGTAGCTGTCTGTAAATCTTGGTTCAAAATTAACTGTACTTTTGTATACAGGGTGGCCAATCGGGTGACGTAATATTTTTTTTTAGGTAGCCCGTACCGAGACCTATCCAAAACACCCCCGTGTATGTTTAGCTATTATTGATAGTTTTCGAGTTATGTTTTTTTTTTTTAATTTAGAGATTTTCCAAGAAATCGTCAAAATAAAACCAAAAATGCTTTTTAGCTTTTATTTTTTCTGTAAAATAATCAGTAAACCTATTTACAAATCCAATAAAGACAAAATGTACATCCGAACAATAATTAAGTAGATTTTGGGCACAAAGTTTGAAAACACTCTTAAATTTGTCATCATCATCAACCCGTCATTAGTCTTACAGCCGACCAGCCACTAGTCTTACAAGCCTCCACCAAATTTGTTATAGTAAAATAATAGTTTTATAAAATAATTTTGGAAATTCGTGAATTGTCTATCACCTTTTTACCTTTAACAGTCACATAAGTCCGGGACTTCACACACGACTGCTATAATATACATTACATCCCGGGAGGTATAGCTTTACATTATATTAAAGTATCACACAAGGAACAGGTAACGTAATGTATATTTCGCTTCATTTCGTTGACATACGTCTCGACCGACACACGTTCCGGCTGCTAAGGCGTTATACAGGGTGTTATGGATCTGTCGACTTACTACTAGATTTAATAGATAGGTAGTTCATCAGAAGATGATTGAGATTTTGATGCGCGTATGCGTTGGCACATGTGCCAAAAATAGAACGATGTGCATTGAACATCATATAAAGTAAGGAAAATTCCGAAGAGTTTAAATTATATGCGGAATTATCAGACATCGCCAGCAAGTGGACAGGCATGATATTATTACAAAATTGATGACCACTGTGTTGCTACACTTTTTTTTCTTTTCTTGAGGTAGATTGATTTTTGTTACTATCCTTCATGTTAAAGGCAACTTTAATGTTATATTCCATCACTATACAGTGTGTCCCTGGATAAAGTGCAATCCCGAAAGGGGATGAAACTAGACCATGAATCATTGACTACAAAAATATAAAAAAAAAATTATAAAAAAATATTGTAGGATTTATTGGTATTTTAAGATTTTCATGTTTCATTAAGGACTCTATGTACAAAAGTATTGATTTCTTCCAAAATAATGGGTCTATTTCTTTGAAATAAAAAAAAACAGTATGCCTAATACCTGGCGATGACCATGAAATAATAAATAGTCCGCAAAAAAGTAACTATCTTGGGTAAAAAAATGTATTTTTATGAAAAAAATGATTTTTTTAGACGTTTATTTATAAAACTTCAAATTACTAAAAAAATGTGCCCTATAACTATGTAATTTTATAGCTTACTTTTATTCTTTACCATTTTAGCTTCCAAATAAAAAAAAACAATGTTCTAACTAAAAATTGGCTAGGTAGGAGTTATTTACATTTTAGTAGGTAATAAAAGTCAGACTTTAATCACAATAACTTTATTAATAAAATTATCCGTAATTTACAATTTTGCATTTTTATTTAATGCATTAAATGTTCAAAATGGCCTCCTCGATTTTGCAAGCACATTACTGCACGAATATTAATTTGGTTAGTGGCTCTGCGAATCATTCCTGGATCATTTTTAATGTCATTTGCGCACTCAATTATTCGGTCGTGCAACTGTGCCATGACGCAACGCTAATCGTCTTATGCTTGTTGTAGGGTCAGCAAACAGATCGTTTAAAATGGCCTCTTCTATCGCATTGTCAATAACGACAGCTGGTTGCTCACGGCGATCTCGTGCCAAACCAAGTCCAATGTTGGAGAGCCTCCTATGAATCTCTTGAAAATTTCGAGCTGAGGGTATGAGTCTGCCCGGGAAAGCATTTATGTATGCAGTCCGAGCGACTGTTGTGCGACCATGTGACATGCCATAATAATAATGCATGTCGTCTATTTCTCGAGGTGAGAACTCTGTCAATCGCGGCATTTCGTCAACACTTAACAGCAGAACAGGAACAGTCCAAACGTAACGAACAGTAGAAAACGTAACAGTCAACAATGTAACAAAAACTTAATAACAAATCAACGAGAACACAATGCGAGAACGAGAACAGTAGTAGCAGCGGCGAGAATATCGGAGCGACTGTTTAAGTCCTGTTTCGAACCCCCTGCCTCCCCTCCCCTCGCCTTCCCTCTACCTGAGTGTAGAACAAAAGGACTGCGACTGCCGAAGGGCACAGAGTAGGACGGAAACAATGGAAAAAACGGTCTCTACCTGCACGGTAACACGATTAGGCTCCACTTTAAAAGTTCGTAGATAGCGTGTTTTTTTAGTTAGAACATTGTTTTTTTTTTATTTGGAAGCTAAAATGGTAAAGAATAAAAGTAAGCTATAAAATTACATAGTTATAGGGCATATTTTTTTAGTAATTTGAAGTTTTTTAAAATAAACGTCTAAAAAAATAATTTTTTTCATAAAAATACATTTTTTTACCCAAGATAGTTACTTTTTTGCGGACTATTTATTATTTCATGGTCATCGCCAGGTATTAGGCATACTGTTTTTTTTTATTTCAAAGAAATAGACCCATTATTTTGGAAGAAATCAATACTTTTGTACATAGAGTCCTTAATGAAACATGAAAATCTTAAAATATCAATAAATCCTACAATAATTTTTTTTTATATTGTTCTAGTCAATGATTCATGGTCTAGTTTCATCCCCTTTCGGGATTGCACTTTATCCAGGGACACACTGTATACAAGTTGTAACTTCCTATGTTATATCTATAAAATCATAGGTCATCAATTATTATTATTATTAATACGTTTATTGCACATAAGTAAAAATTACAATGGCAACGCGGCGGACTTAATGCTACAAGCATTTTCTACCAGTCAACCGCAGGAGGTGTATCAATCGACTGAATCAAAGAATTGCTCGCAGCCCTGGCCGCCTGAGTGATCTTAAACGATCACGAATGTTAAGCAACATAGGGCGCGTTCAGTGCGCGGATTGGTGACCGTTTATGATTAGCGCTAATGGCATTTTTCCGAGCGGTTCCATGCTTCGCAAGGCATGTTAAGCAGTTGGTGCTGGCTGCCGTCGATAGATGGCAGTCGTTAAGCCAAGTGAGAGGCCATAGAGCAAGACCAGCCACTAGTCTTACAAGCCTCCATCAATCCGGACTTGGGTCCCCGTGGCGGAGTATGGCCTATACCTTCCTCAGGCTTACGAAAAGTAGCTTACGGCCGATTTCTGAATTGAGAATTTCGCTAAGTAACTACTTAACTCTAGTGCTGTCTCGTCAAGTTTCTCAGAAAAGAGCGTGACAGAACGTTATTTAAATATTTAAGTGAAATTCTCAATTCGGAAACCGTCCTTTAGCGAGACTATTTATATGGAGCAAATTTATGTGGAGCAAATGATTTTTTTGAGATAGGACTCTGAATACCTATGTCGTTTAGCGACATAAGACTCCTAGTGGAGTTTTTTGAATCACCAAGAAACTTTTTGAACACCCTTTACGAAGGAAGATATATCGTAATATACGGAAAGGTATTGGGAGGTATTGAAAGGTATCGAAAGGTAAATATACATCTTCGTATCGCTCAGTACCTTTAAGGTACGAAGATGTAAGGATGTATATTATAGCTGTTGTGTGTGGTCTCCTGACGATTTCTATGGAAAGATGTAATGACATATATCGTGCTATAATACATATACATCCTTACCTTATAGCCGTCGTGTGTGGAGTCCCTAAAGTCTAACTAAAGTCTTGCAAAGTTTTTTAGATTAGTTTGGAGCTCCAGAACCATAAGCATTTTTAATTTTACTTTGAAATTTTGGGTCTCCCGACAGTGACTTCAAACTTTGGGCCCAAAATGTTACTTAATTGTGCCTGTTTGTAAATGTTTGTGTTTTATGTTTATTATTGTTCGGATGTATAGGTTTTCCTTATTGGATATAAAAATAGGCTTAATACTGATTATAATTACAGAAAAAATAAAAGCCTGGGCTGTCTAACAAAAAACGTCAACCGATTGGCCACCCTGTATTTCAATCAGCTTTTGTCTTTACGAATTTAATGAATAATAATGAAAAAACAAAATTTTTATCATTTTTACGAATTGTAAGGTGAATAAAATTAAATCTATTGGTCTTATATATTTTAGTAATAGTGTCCCAAATAGAGTGATAAAATAAAAATTACAATTATTTTTCAGGTTTGATGGACGTGACATGTGTGTCTCTTGCTACCCATGAACATAACAAACTAGTGGATGATGCTTTTATTGATGTCAGTGTTATGTCTCACTAGTGATTGTTGTTGTTGTGTTGGAGTCACCACCTAAAAAAGTGATTATGAACTTGCAATCTAGTAATGGTAAAATAAGACTGGTTTAAGTAAGTTATTCTAAAATAAGTGAAAATGTCAGACAGTGATCAAATAAACGGAAATAAAATGTTAAGTGTTATATAATCGAATAATCCTAGAACTTATTATCTAAGTGTTATTAAATGACCTAACATTAGGCTGACTTGCACCACTTTCTGAAATACTATAAACATAAACATTTACATACAATCACATACATTGCTTCTGGTCCCAAACTAGGATACCCTGTGTCGTGGGAACCAGAAACGGCCACATCAAACAACATCCAAGACCTAAAATAAATATTAGTGTGATTCTGCTAAAGCAGCATCAAAACTAAAATTCCACAATATTTTAGTTCAATTAATGAATTGACATTTTAAAAGTGGTGCAATTCAGCATCTAGAGATAAGCTCGCGGTACATGTTGTGTTTTATGTAATGTTCTGTTCAATGTCTTGTGTGCAATAAAGTATATTATAATAAAACCATGGTTGATTGTAAATATTTAATATTTGTAATACAGCATAGCCTGTAAATATTTCACTTTAAACTAAATAATTGAATGATCCATCACAATCATAATCCAATCCAATCAATACCAAAAAAATATAGCTATGGGTGGTCTGGAACTTGGCTTACAATCTGAATTACATTAATCACTACACAGGCTGTCTGAAATCACAGGATTTATTTAATTTGATACAAAATGTTAAAAAAAGCTTGAATAAAAATCAAGACACATTTATTTTGGACCTTATGAATACCATCTTAAAACTAATCCCCCATGGAGTACTTTACCACCTCATAATGTATACATGTAGGTATTGTAAATACACACTCTTATCAACCAGTTAATACATAATGGCATACAAAAACAAGTGGGCAGAAGGAAATCAACAAAATACAGCATCGCCAGTACCTAAGTTTAGCACTGTTCCTATTTTACTAGCTTGTGCCATCATTCAGTGTTGGCGGGTATAGTCGAGCGGTGAGCGGTATGACGTTGCGGGCTTGCTACTCTCACAAAACCAAACTTAAAACGATTTATTGGTATACTAGAACACTAGAATATTGTCTTTCGCACACCCGGCTGCAGCTGTAAGAGGCAAAGCTGTGCGGTCAACAAGAAATGCCCCTAATAGAGTTACTAACTGTTTACTCCGAAATGCCATGCATGTTTTGGAAATGCTTTAAATGTTCAACATCTGTTAACTGCCACGAAACGAAAATTCAGAACATAGATCAGATAATGTCTGAGCATACCGGATCAAGTATGATCATAAATCTATGGGCTTTGCCTGAAATAAATAAATAATAATAAAAAATAAATACATATTGTCATGCAAGTAACGGACTGAGGTAGTATCGTGCACGTCACGAAGTGAAAAGCGAACGTGTATATTATGTATTTTCATGTCAAGTGCTTCAGTATATTACGTCAAGGACACAACTCATTTTACGTATGATTACAGTAAGTTTTATCTTAGCATTTAAATAACTGTAAAATTGTTATAAACTTTAACAAAGAGGGAATAAGAACTATAATAACACTAGCAGAAGCGGCGCTAACGCATTTATCGCCCGCGCGGCAACGCACCTTGACCCGCGGCCGAGGTGGTTTGTTTTGTGACTCGTGCGACACAGCCCGCCTGCTGCGACGACCAAGCCACTAAGGCTGATTCGTATCTGTACACGAGAGTTGCCTACATCCGGCCCTACTATGCTAATCTTACCACCTTATGTAATAAACATTATTTGACGGTGACGTCGGCGGTCGCGGGCGGGGCTGCGGGCGGGGCGGCGCGGGGCTCGGGCGCGCGGGCTACGCGAACAGGGCCCGGTAGAGCAGCGTGCCGGCGAGCCCCAGCGCCAGCGGCACCAGCCAGGTGCTCCATGCGCTGCAACACAACACGCACCCGCTGCACTCACTCCAACGCTCGACGCTCCCGCGGCTGGGCCGCGGCCGCAGGGGGATTGCAGTGCGGGAATTTTACTTTTAGGCGGTCCATGCGAGCCATCTAAAAATATGTCCCTCACACTGCAGCCCCTGACCGGTCACTTTAGCGATGCATTCTATTTTTGTCATTTACATAATAACATGATATTATCATGTTTTAGACAGTCAGAAGTAGTGTTTTTTTCTTAATTTTAGATCTTGTAAAGCCTACTAAGCCATGATAGTTTTCTTTTTAAGGTCTTTTAAGTTCTTATCTAAAATCAACAGGTCGAGCGGGAGGCAGGCATCCCGGTTCCCGTCGACGTGACTGCTCCTATACCTACTTTTTATTGACGTCCGCGGACGTCATCACCTGATAGTATCACTGTCAGGTGCCCGCTGATCACGTGGATGCAACCTGGGGATGACGTCCGCGAATGTGAATAGTACACGCTATAGTATCAAGCTGATACACATGGATATCCTAAGCTACATCACACGTGACTAAATAAGATTTCCGCTACTATGTTGAAAGTAGCACTTTTTGCAAATCTCTTTTTAGAGAATGAATTTTAAATTTCAAGGGGCTTTGTATTCAATATAATACTTTACTTTGAATACACTGCGCGGTGTTTAAATTTCGTCATCCATCCAAGAAAATTATCGGCTGCTACTAGCTCGGTAGAAACACGAGTAAACTTATGTATTTGCGAAAACGGCGGTCATTTTGAGCAGTTCATTTCGTAGATCACCTATTTTTAAGTTTGTGTTTAAAAATACATGATTTTGAAAATATTTTATCCCACCCGGAAGAACAAGTATTTTTAAGTGAATTAACAATCGAAACTACTTCTGTGAGATCAGTTTCTAGAAGAACGAAATAATTCCGGCAATATGTATCAGCTTGATAAGCGATCGACCGCGGTAGATTGCGTTATTGGGAATAGTCCCACAAGCATCAGTGGCAGAGGTGGGATGGCGTTGACGATGACTAGCTTGCGGATCGGCCGCTTGTATTTTAACACCGTGCAGTGCGGATAATGCTATAGGCGGGTTTGAATTTTTAACTTTTCCTGTTCTTTGTAAAACAGCTCTGTATGCCTCCCAGACAGTCGTAAACATATCTAGCCAGCACCGGGGGGCACGACCACCACTGTGTCAAGTGCGACGATGCGATAAAATGTCGCGCCACACCGCGCTAACTTGTTACGCTAGAGTCCGATGACGACTTGATAGAGCGGCCGCCGGCCGTGCCGTGCAGTTTCGGACTAAGTATAAAAAAGATTTCAGTGTAAAAAAAAACTATATCTACTAAAGCACATGATTTCGTGTGAGTAAACAAAAACCAAAGCAACAAAAGTAAAGTATTACGCGCTAACTCTACAGGTAGGTAAGGTGTTATTGCTAAGTAAGAATACTCATTAATTTTACAATAATTTATTTGCAAGTTTTACAATACAAACGTATTACTATTTGTGCAAATGGAATATAAATTAAACAGCACCAAAATTACTTGTGTCTACAAACAGACAATAATAAGTAAGTACTATTTTATCATAAACCAAGTGAAGATCAATAACAGCACGCGTGTAAACAACAAAGAGCAACATTTACACACAAAAGTTGCAACCTACATAATTTCTAAATTGGACGCAAAAAATCTTAACAAATTGAAAGTGTCCAGATATTTTAAATAACTCTATATTATTATTTTTTGGTATAGTTATTAATAGGAACTAACTAACAATACTAACAAATATACGAGGCCGAATATAGCTACGTGTATAAGAATATAATTTTGATTTCTTTTATTTTATAGACACATAATTAAAATAGTATGTACCTATCTATTTTACTATAAGATCTATCACAATCACAGTGTGTTGGAAATGTTTGTTTAAGTACCTACCGTGCCCAAAGTCTTAGTTTTACTGAACACGGGGTCATGTGCCTAGTGGATATAATTTTGCACGATCTAATACTCAGTCTTATTTATAACAATTAACTCTCTTCACACAAACTTTCTTGAAGCCCCAAACAACCTTTCAGGTTGTTGTGTGATGTATCGAAATTTTATTTTATGTCATGCTTTAGTAAAATTCTGTTTCGAAGAATGTTTCAAAGCCATATTAAAAGTCTTTTTGGAGTCGATTTTTATAAATAAGATTGTTACTCTCTAAAGCAGTAATATATAAAGAAGCAAGCGATAAATACGTAAAATACTGAGCAGCTGTCTGCGGACCGAACAACAGTTTGATGCCCTCCGCAAAATATTCCCAATTCATATTTATGACACACCAGGCGAATCTAAATGTCCACACTAGATTAGCACTTAGTAAATATGTTGTATGAGTTTAAGCTATGGATGAGATCGGCCGTACGCAGAAAAAACGTCGTGAATTTTTGTCCAGGTATGAATGAGTGTGGGCGGAGCGGAGGGAATGTGTAGTGGCTGGCTTGCGGGCGATGCGGTGGTACGGGCGGGCGCCGGGCGCCAGCTAGTGGCCGTTCCTAAGACAGGGAGGCGAGGGGCGTGTGGCCGACTACCCGATTACGCACTTGCCCTGGTCCGTCGCCTGGTCGTTGTTCCACTGCGCCGCGAAGGCCGCCTTGCTGCCCCACCGGTCCTCCTCCACCACCTCGCCGATCTTGTACTGCTTCATGAGAGATCTGGCGACAAATATACGAGCTGATATTCTCTCGAAACTTTGATAGTAAAGGCTATCACATAAAACATACAATGTCAGACCTCTTGTGACACCTGAAATATGGGACAGCCGAAAAGATGTTACGAAAAAAGGCTACTAAGCGATATTTTTCCTTCTATTTGAAGTTTGTTAGTCATATTATCTTGTACAATCGACAGCACGTCAATCTTCACATTTTAGTTGCAAAGTCGCCCGTAACGCAACGGAGTAGAGTGCATGGGTGTATACCATGATGTGCTGTCGACTGTACCGGAGTAGATCATAAAGAATCTGGTCAATAATTCAGAGTCAGCAGCAGATAAGCCTTGGCTTGCGCATGAATGCGGAGACTGGGTTACCTGGCGTCGGAGCTGTGGCTGACGTCCTCGAAGGGCTCGGTGGCGTCCTGGCCGGCCAGCTCCAGGAGCACCTCCTCGCCGCCCGGGTGCTGCAACAACACCGGGATTACACAAACTGCCCCGACTCTTCTATAAAAGGTATTATGTATACAGGGCGTCCCAAAGTTATGGGATATGAAGGGAAAGTACTTTAAATATCGTAGATAGGGTATTTTGCTGAAAGAAGACTTTATGTTATTTTTAAAAGTTAGTAATTCTGCATTCAAAGATTTCCTAAAAATTACTTGCCTCGTCTGGGAATCGAACAGACTTAAATGTAAAAAAAAAAACACCCCTACTTTTATGATGCCAATCGAAAGAACAGCCAAAAAATAATAATTCTTCTTAAGTAACATAGTATTTTAAAAGAAAGGAACAGCGTGAAATTAATCATTTTAATCAAATTAAAAACATACATGAAACTGCCATAGCCTTTTCAGACCTGACCTTGAAAATAACAATAGAAAACCATTGTTATTTTCAAGATCAGGTCTGAAAGGGTTATTCTGTATACTAACAATCGTGATGTTGCTGTAGTCACCACGTGAACGAGAAGGGTGCACGCGTACACGTGTCTGACGAGCTATCGACAGTCTCTCTTGTTGCTTCATGCTATACATGATTCACTATTTTATTACCATTATGATACGCTCTGTACTAAGAGCGAGTGCAAAGAAGTTATATATCCTATCTTCCCTCATTTCGGCCTAGACGTAGGGCAGATCCAACCTAGTGTTTGTGAGTTAATATGTATGTAAAGCTAACGGTATAGATAGATAGAGAACACTTTATTGTACATAAAAAGGAAATATAGGTATATTTTGCGCGGTACGTTTGAAGTAAGCCATTTTTGTTGCAGTAGCCAGCAACGTAACTCAGTAGAGTGGTTAAGACGTACCTATTCCCCTATAAAAGTCTAAAAGAATTTAGTGGCTTTATCACATACATCAATCTATGAGCTCTATATGATCACAAATCACAAATTAGATAATTTTATAAGTAGCAATTTTTTCTGCAGGGTTCCGTACCCAAAGGGTAAAAAACGAGACACTATTACTAAGACTCCATGTCTGTCTGTCTCTCTGTCACCAGGCTCTATCCCATGAACCGTTATAGCTAGACAGTTGAAATTGACTGTTGATGTATTTCTGTCGCCGCTATAACAACAAACACTAGAAACAGAATAAAATAAATATTTAAGTGGGGGCATCAACAAACATCATTTTTGCCATTCTTTGCTCGATATCAATATAATATAGTGTGTAATGTTAATTTTGTTTAGATAATGGTACGAAACCCTTCGTACGCAAGTCCGACACGCACTTGGCAGGGTTTTTTATATCACAAATTCGCACATTTCCAACAGAAAACTGTCAATGAGTCAAAAGCAATGTGCCTTTAAAAAAAAAGATGAAATTTCCATAAGACAGAAGAGACCGCATTCGCATGTCTCTATCTGCGCACATTACACGAGCGTGATAAATAAATGATTATGACAGTAATCTTTGGACAAGTAACTCAGTATAGGTACATCAATGTATTAATCGCGTGAACTGTATTGTATCGGAGGATGTCAGAAACATACATTGTTTACTAATCCAGCCCTTGTTTGATGTTTCGCACATGGCATTCGTGTATTGCAGCAATATAAAGGATCAAGATGACACCTACGAAACATACTCGCTGTCAGCGATGATTTTTCAGTGCGTGGGAGGATCATAATGATGCGATAGGAGTATTTTGTGATCTGTCAAAGGCATTCGATTGTGTAGACCACAAAACATTACTCTCAAAGTTAAAACACTATGGAATAAAAAAATTAAGTCTAGATCTTTTAAAATCATATTTAGAAGGAAGGGTTCAAAAAGCAGAAATAAATCGTATTAAATCGTCAGGCTCACTTGTAAAAATGGGAGTCCCGCAGGGATCTATCTTAGGGCCGTTCCTTTTCCTAGTCTATGTAAATGATTTACCGTTTTTGGTACAAAAAATGTGTGAGATAGTGCTATATGCTGATGACACGTCACTTGTTTTTAAAATAAAGAGACAGGAAAGTAATCTTGCCGAAGCAAATAATGCTCTCTCGCACGTTCTAGATTGGTTTACAGTAAATAATCTATTGTTAAATTCAAAAAAGACAAAATGTGTGTAATTTGCCCTACCTAACGTAAAATTAGTTGAAAAGAACATTGTAATTGAAAATAATAAGCTAGAATTTGTTGAAGATACTGTATTTTTGGGCATCACAATCGATGCCAAACTACAATGGGGTCCACATATTATAAAATTGGCACATAGACTAAGCTCCGCAGCATATGCCGTGAAAAGAATCCGAGAACTTACTGACGTTGCAACTGCTAGGCTTGTTTATTTTAGTTACTTCCATAGTATTATGTCCTATGGTATAATACTATGGGGCCGGGCAGCAGACATTGAGACTATCTTCATCTTGCAGAAGAGAGCGATCCGATTTATTTACAAGCTAGGTAGTAGGGACTCGCTAAGAGATTTTTTCAAAGAAACTAACATCTTAACAGTTGCAAGCCAATACATTTATGAAAATATTATGTACGTTCGGAAAAATATTAAGGACTTCGAAACTCTTGGTAGCCATCATAACGTTAATACTAGGAATAAACATAAATTGTCATTTCCACGATTTAGACTTGCAAAAGTTAATACTTCCTTTATGGGGCACTGTATAAGGTTCTACAACAAGATACCCCAAGATATATTAGAGTTACCCCCAACGCGATTTAAGAATTGTGTTAAGCACACTCTTTGCAAAAAAGCTTATTATAAAATCAACGATTATTTAGAAGACAAGGACATATGGCATTAAATAGTAGTTTAATATTAAATTAAATCAGAGGATAAATGTGTCTAGTGTTCAACACATAATACAAGATATTATTTTGTATGTTTTATTTGTATTAGCTTTAAGGTGATTTGAGAAAAGATGGTCAGAGTGGAGTTTTTTTTTTCGCTGCCTTTTTCTCCACTACAGACGGCCCCAAGGCAGTGGCTAACGTTATACATAACTGTATGTACATTGACATTCAACAAGCAGAATGTAAATTCTTTACGTTGAAATAAATTCTTGATTCTGATTCTGATTCTGTAAACGTATTTAACCAAGGGAATATTGTCGAATTGAAAGCTACGCATGTCTAACACCGCTATTACTTGTCTACATATAGAATAGGTAGCGCTGAGTGGAGCAGGTCGGGTCGGCAGGGTCGCGCACACAATACGCCCGGATTCCCGGGCGCGCGAGAGATAATGAAAAATACCAAAGGAGCGGTGTGCGGAATATTTAATGGAAATTCTCGGAAAATGGTACAGCCAAAGACGTTCATAAGCCTAGGTTTCATCCACATACTAGCTACGTTAATAAAACCTAAGTCATACCTTTTTTATCGTGCGCAAAAAATCGTGAGAATTAACTGTCTGAAATTAATTAATAGAAGAGACATCATTACGCGCAAGAGTTTTGGGACCCATTATACCTACTGATTCGCACTATGTGAATTGGCAGTTTGAAAATAATAGAAGGCATTTAGTGCAACTCTGACATAGTAAAAAATAATAATAATAATAAAATAATAATAATAAACTCACGCCCGTTATCCCCGAAGGGGTAGGCAGAGGCACCAGTCTCTAGAACTGGACCCACGTTTTGCCGAGTGTATTAGGTCCCAAACGTAACAAGTGGCAAGCCTGTCGCCGTTATCCGGGCACAATTTATCAGCGAATGGTGTTGCTGTACAAACAAAGTAATCACAGAGAATATAACCACTGCGTTTTAATAGTAATGCCAGTTATCTCAATAGGACTGTTTTTTTTAAAGTATCGTCTATTGTATCCCATCACGCTTTGTTTGACAACAGTAGTTGTAGTAGTTTATTAGTATTTTGTTGCTTTTGTTATTATTGCAGTATTTAAAAAATACAGAATATAACTTAAATAACATGTTCTAAGAAGCAAATTTAAATATTAGTATTTATCTCAATAGTACAAGTACTAATTACCTCCAACTCTGGAGGTGATTAGTCTATGTTTTTCATGAATTTGAATACTTTGAACAAAAAACTTGTGTAGTCAAGTCAAAAGTCAAAATATAAATACTTAGCTGGTAGATAGGAAAGGTCAAATCTCAGTCTCTCAATAAGTAGTTATTATAATAAAATAACCTTGTAAGTTAACTGCCTATTCATGCTATGGTATTATAGGTCTCCTGCAGCTAAACATTATGTCTACACGAAAAACAGCACTATTGTGGATGGGATGACTTGCCTTAATTTTTTATAAGAGTATAATAGTATAGAAATATGTACAGCGTAACTTGCACTGTTTTCAGGATATGGCCAATTTAAACTTACTCTAAATTTTCACTTTTTTTAACAACTTTAGTGCTATGCTAGCGCTTCCGTTAAGTTAGTAAGTTCGTGACAGAGTACAAATAAAAAAACCAAACACGAGGGCTAACTTATTTAATGCTAGCACTAAACTTGTTAAAAAAAGATAAGATAAGAATATCCTTTATTGTACCAGGAAAAATAAATACAGAATATTAACAATAAGATGCAGTACAAGAGGCGGCCTTATTGCTTAAAGCAATTTCTTCCAGGCAACCGACGATGAAAAGTTGCTGACGGAAAAGAGAGAGACGGGTAGTCAGTGCAAATAAGAACGTAGAATAAATACTTATACTTAATACTAATATACATACATAAACCTTTACATTCTATACGTATAATAATTTCATTATAAACATACATAAAGTTACATAATATAACCTAAAGTTCTACCATAGGATAAAAGAAAAGACATACCTACCTAAATTCAGGAAAACCATAATAATTATTTAATAAATTACAAAGATAAATAAAAATCATAAACCTTGCTTTTAAAGATAGCTGGGGAAGGAGAGCGCCTTAGCGAAACCGGCAGATCGTACCACAGTCGGGCGGCCCTAACAGCAAATGAGTTGCCAAAGAACCTCGTCGAATGACTTGGAATCTTCAGCATCAGATTCCTGTCAGACCGAAGTCATTAGGAAGGAGTCACTGAGGTAGACAAAGCACTCTTTAAGATATAAAAAAAAATGCTGCCATCCCCACAACAAACCTGACATTGGCAGAATCCATAGGGGTGCCATTCTAAAGAATTGAATTGAATTGAAGGGGTGGCTGGATTGAACAGCACTGAGTAGAGAAGAGATGTTATGTGAGCATTCCTGCGAAGTCGGATAGGAGCCACTTGAGCTTAGTGCGATAATCGGAGACATGGTCATATTTGCGTAATCCAAATATGAACCTGATTGCGAAATTTAGTAGGCGCTCAAGTTTATTTAGTTGCTCTTCAGTGAGGTCAAGATAGCTGGCATCAGCGTAGTCAAGGATAGGGAGCGACAGAGATTGCGCAAGCGCAGTTTTGGTTACAATCGGAAGGAAATTCCTTAACCTTCTCAGAGAGGCCGCTGAAGCGATACCTATCAATAATAACCCCCAGGTTCTTAACCTTCTCACTGAACGGAATTAATATACCGTCAAACACTACGCGTGACAGCTGTTCCCAATTGACCCTCGATATCATCCTAGAACTACCGATAATAATCACCTGTGTCTTGGAGGGATTGACCCTCAAGCCATGAGACATACTCCACTCTGAAATACTATTTAGATCAGTGTTGGTGTTAGCAATTGCCAAGGGCAGACTATCTACAGGGGTATGCGTGTAAATCTGGAGATCATCTGCATAAAGGTGGTAGGAAGAAGAAAGGTTTTGAGAGATACTATTGATGAAGATGGCAAACAGAAGAGGAGACAACACGCCACTTGCGGGACACCGGCAGTCGTATCAGACCAAGCGGAAAAGGATTCATCCACTGTTCTGTGGATTCATCAATACGTATGTGGCGCCGGCGCCCATGCAAGTAACTACAAAACCAGTCAATCACCTTAGGAGATATGTTAAGCGAGCATAGTATACCCAGCAAGATATCAAAGTCCACTGTGTTGAATGCATTGCTGAAATCTAACAGCGTGAGGACAGTGACTTAACCACTCCATGGCCAGCCTGATGTCATCTGTAATTTTAACGAGTGCCGTGACCGTGCTGTGGCCTGGTCGGAAGCCAGATTGGAGGGGATTTAGGAGATGGTTTTTGTTTAGGAAGTTACTCAGTTGATGATAGATCAGGCGCTCAAGTACTTTTGAGAGGAAAGGGAGAATCGAAATAGGGCGGAAGTCGGAGAATAACGCGACGACGAGCTCCGCACACTTGGCGTCAGAGTCGCGGAGTCGCGACCAATATTTCGAACAAGGAGCAAATTTCTTTATAGTAAATCATCATCATCAACCCATCATGTCCCCACCGAGGGGCACGGGTCTCTTCCCTGAGGAAGGTATAGGCCATACTCCACCACGGGGGCCAAGTCCGGATCGGTGGAGGCTTGTAAGACTAGTGGCTGGTCTTACTGTCAGAAGTTTTCAAGCCGCCCTAAGGCCTCTGACTTGGCTTAACGACTGCCATCTATCGACGGCAGCCGGCACCAACTGCTTAACGTGCCTTGCGAAGCACGGAACCGCTCGGAAAAATGCCACTAGCGTTAGTCATAGACGGTGACCCATCCATGGACTGAACGCGCCGTATGTTGCTTAACCTTAGTGATCGTTTAAGATCACTCAGGCAGCCCAGGCTACGAGCGATTCGAGTAAATAAATTTTGTTATTCTTATTAACAGTATTAATTACAGAGAAAAATCTGTCAACTATTATTAATCTTTGCCCTTTCAAAAGAGACCAAAAATATCGATTTGTTCCATTTGGTTTAGCTGCAGCAATGTTCATTCAACTAAATAAAGACTTCCTAAGTGCCAATTAGGATCGCCAGAGTAAATAAACTGGTGTAACATTTTACTGTCTAATGAAATATTTATGAATGGTCTGCGTAACCTATTTATGTGAAATAGCTGTTGGTCATAACACACTTACATACTAATTTACATGACCAATGATTTACCTTTACCTGATTACCCTTATTAGCACAAAAGTAATTATGTTTTAGAGATTTCAAGACTATTGCTTACTAAAATGATGATGATTCGGAGCGAAACCTGGTCAAACTCGTCCGATACAAAGCTAAATAAGTTGATCCGGACCATGTGTCCCGATTACGAAAGTATTAGTTCATAAAATGATAAGGCCCATAAGTTATTGTCGACCAATGTCACCAGCACACGTCAATTAATCAATTGAACACATAATATTATGTCAGTAATCTGGGAGTACATAGATAAGACCACTTTGGTTGATTTTAGTAGGTTCAGTTATGCTTTACAGTGTTATATAATAGTCTCTTTCCATATTGCTGATAAAAATTGTATGCATATGTTAACACTATTGTTTTAGAACACAATAATTAACAATGAACAATTTTCTTCTCGGACTTAAGAAGTATTTCCTTGACAATTCATATACAGGGTGTCCCAAAAAATAGTGTCAAGCGGAAGTCCAGAGATAGAGCACCCATGGGGGAACCCAAATCACCCCCATGTATGTTCCGAGATTTTATGTAGTTTTCGAGTACTCAAACATTTTAAACATTTATTTAAGTAACTTTGCGATTCTTGATTTGTTTATGGGGCTATTGTATCAGATTAAACCACAATAGGGTAGTTTCCAGGGTCAAAATAATTTAATTCTATTTAGTCCGTATTTTAACAACTACAAAATGCAGCACTGAGTGACGTCACACATAACTTCAATGGGCTATATCTTTGTTATTTTTTGTTTAATCGAAAAAAGAAAAAATACGTACCCAATATTTTTTTATAATCTAAAAGACGGACTAATTACATTTTTTTAGGAAACTAGCCTATTGAGTTTATGTCTGCAAGGCAGTGTGGCAGTCACCTATTTTGGAAAAAATAAAGCATGTATATTAATAATTCATGGCTCTGTGGCCAATAAGGTCTTGTAAGTCAAGTTCAGACAAACAATACGAAAAAAAATTGTAACTCATAAATTACAAAAAATCGGGGAACATATTAAGCAACATAGGGCGCGTTCAGTGCATGGATGGGTAACCGTTCTATGACTAACGCTAGTGGCATTATTCCAAGCTGTTCCGTGCTTCGCAAGGCACACTAAGCAGTTGGTGCCTGCTGCTGTCGATATGTGGTAGTCGTTAAGCCTTGAGCCTTAAGCGTTAAGGCTTGAAAACTCCTGACAGTAAGACCAGCCACTAGTCTTACATGCCTCACCAATCCGGTCTTGGACTCCCTCGTGGTGGAGTATGGCCCATACCTTCCTCAGGGAAGAGACCCGTGCCCCTCGGTGAGGACATAATGGGTTGATAATCAGGGGCTCTATCCTGGACTTCCGCTTGACACTATTTTTTGGGACACCCAGTATACGGGGTGTTCCAAAAATGACATGTCACAGTGACACCGGAGGTAAACCTGCTCAAAAGGCATCGACCCAACCTAACATGACCTCAGTAAAAGTTGGACGGCTTTCGAGATATGACCAATTTAAACATTATACATAATTAATGTATGTACATTGACATTCAACAAGCAGAATGTAAATTCTTTACGTTGAAATAAATTTTTGATTTCTGATTTCTAAATTTGTTCTAAATTTTCACTTTTTTTAACAAATTTTGTGCTAGCATTAAGTTAGATAGCCCCTGTATTTGGTTTTTTGATTTGTACTTGATACTACTAATTGAAATTTTGAGAATGTTTTTGATAACATTAGCATTAGTATAAGTACATTGACATTCAAGAAACAGAATGTAAACTCTTTACATTGAAATATCTCATTTCTGATAGAAAATTTCAACTTGCCTATTTAATTTCTTCTGTGAATTAATGAGTTCAGATAACTAAACGAAACTGAATACCCACTTGCTACAAAAATGCTAAACTATAAAATAAATAGGTATTATAAAAACACAATTCCTCTAAAACTCTGCTAGGTAAATGCGGTGTCGATATTCTGTGGTTACATCTTTCCACTTTACCACATACTATTTAAACTGCATCTGAGGCTAGTTTTATGGATTCATGTTCTTATAAGTATACATAGTAACTGTACAATTTAATTTAATTTAAAGTTATATGAGGTAAAAAGATATGAACAAGCTTAAATATAATAACTTCCGGTTATTTGAACCAATTGATGTACTATGTTGCCGCTCGTGTGGCACGCAACTACCTATGCCGCGGGCCGCGGGCTTCGGCGACGTACTCACCTCGTTCAAGAACTTGGTCACGTCATACACGCCGTTGTGGATGACGAGGATAGCGTCCTCCCGCGAATTGCGCGCCTTCAGCTCCTCACGCTTGAATAGTTTCACTTCCTCACCCATTTTCAGGATCTGGTAAGAAAAAAGTACAAATATGAATATTTTTATGTTTATAAAATGTTTGAATATCGCAATGCTCTTTAGAGGCAAAGTTTTGACTGAAATAAGGGACACTTTGGCTTGTGTTTGAACCACCTTATAAAGCAACAAATAGAGGTCGAGTGAGAATACAGAGGACGCACCACAAAACACTTATCTATGAGTGATAAAACTAAAATGATTCGCAAAACCCGACGAAGCACTTTCTTTCACTGACTTTTTAGTTGACGTTTGACGTGCGTGACGTGTTGAATTCAGGGTGCGTTTAAATATCATTTGAGCATTTAATCTGTGATCAGTCAAATGCGTACAATATGTAGAGTGAGTAGACTATCAATCAAATTAAATAGTTCGTCACAACAAATCGCGGCGATTCTTCATCCGCTTATATAGCCCAATAGTTACTATACTCTATGTATAGCCCTTTAGATAGCCGGAGGCAATGGATGAGATTGGAAGAGGAGAGGATATTGGTGATAAGGGAATGTATGCAATAAATGATTGATTGATTGATGTTTGCCAGACTATCATACAGGACTTGTGGGTTGGCTGAACAGAACTGATAGATGAGGAGACAAGCGTAAAGGGAGTAAAACTACTCCATCTACGGGAGACAAGGCTCTACAAAAACACATTAAACAGTAGTCGATACTAGGTATACTATTAGAACAAATTAAACTTAACAATTAAAATCGTTGTTTCTAGATACACATCATAAAATATTAAATAAGTCTGCTAAACTTTGATAGTGGTAGCCTCTTGTATCTCCTTTTGTTTGTGTGTGCCATCACAAAATGGACGGTTCTTCGTTTGTTTACAATTGCAGAGCCAGTACTCTTTGGTTTTCTCAACTTGGAATCTTATAGGCCTGAAAAAATAATTCAATATTAAGTTAATGTTGGGGACCAATTGGAAAAACCGGCTAAGTGCGAGTCGAACTCGCGCACAAAGGGTTCTGTACAAATTATCTACACAAAATTAAACACTATATTATAACAGTGCAAAAAAATGCAAAAAAACATATTTATTGTATGGGAGGCCAGACAGATGCATGGAAAAATGAAAAGTTATTTTACCCTCACCATTAAAATGAGGCTTAATATGTATGCCACTCAGTGTAGATATTATAATTTCACCAAAAATAGTGTGCATTGACACATAACTGAAGCGGTAAGCATTTAAATAAATTTTAAACCATAGGATATAGAACATGCTCTTCCCAGTGATAACATCAAATAATGAACCTTTGAGTAAGCTTGAGGAAAACGTCGCGGTGCGTGCCGTCGCAGAGCGGCTGCGACTTGGAGCGGCCGCACAGGCACCAGTGGTACGTCTTGCCTTCCTCCAGCCGCAGTTTGAATGGCTTGCGGTCGTACACTACGCCATTGTCGCTCTGCTCGGCGCCCGAGTACACGCCGCGCAGCACGTTCTGCGGGATCTCGGGCTTCGGGGGCTTCGTCACGTAGCTGGCCTGAACACAAATGGGAACATTTCTAGGTTATGCTCCGGCTTTGCAAAACACAGGCTGTGATTGACTCCACTGAGTTGGAGAGCATAGTCGCGAAGGTTATTTCGTAACAAGAACTATTGCTCAACGAATTAACTTACAGATAGCACAGAGACTCTGCAACTATTTAAGATGGAACAACTTCTTGCAAACATTTTGGGCTATGTTTACAGTGGAATAGTCACGCAATAAAAATGTGTAAAATCTTTTTACGACACTATTGCCGCACCCTGAAAAGATTGTCGCATATAACTTTATAGTAGCCCAGAAGCCAAGTGTTTATTTCAATAAAATTCACTGAATTAAACTGCTTTGGACTTGGACTTAGATTAGGTACGTACGATCAAAATAAAATATTCTACACAGATTAAGAGTAAAACGTCACTTTGACATTTGAGCATCAGCTGTTGGCTGTTGCACTGCCAACGTTCAAACCTGCGTGTCTCCAACGTTGATTGAACTCCCTCCACGGGGCACAGTGGTCCCATCTTGAAAATCCGTGGACTTAGGGTCGAAAGTCAGAATTCCGGTCTGATTTTTTTATATGTGTTGGACAGTTATACGCCTAGCAATAGTTGTAGGGAAAACTTTTTTGATAAATTGATACTTTACCAGAAAAAAAATAATCAAGTTTTTTTTGTATGGACAAATTAACCTTATATTTTTTTTCTTTTTTTGTTTCAACTTGTTTAGCCTATGAATTTATAATTACAATAGTATAAGTCATTGCCAATCCAGAAAAAATATAATCTACAGCCGTCACTTGCCGCCGTGCGAGATTTCGATCGCGAAACATAGCTAATTTTTTTCATACATTTTGCTAAGAATGTACCATCATGCTCGACATTTCAGTTATTTGTATGTTGCTACCTCAAGTAAAAACCAAATGACAATATTATTTCCTCAAAAAAGTTAAAGGTAAACATTTAGCATTTTTTTATTATTTAAAGGTGATTTGTTTTTTGTCCAGCTGTAACAATAAGATTACGAAAATGTTTAATAACTTTTAGGTCAGCACCCCAAAAAGTACTAATTACTACTTATCTAACACTTTAGGTATCTACCTGAAGTTTCTGGGTAACGCTAATGCTGTTAGTGCGCGAATAAATGAGTCATCTACGATAATAAGCTTCCGTTGATCACTGTCCTCAGATCGGTCGTCATAACTGCTGTCGCACACTGCTGACGACCAATTCTTATTCTTATTCAATCAGAGCCCAGTATCGTGGATAGTACTTATGTGATTCTGGGCTCTGATTGGTTTACAAATGACAACTAATTAGGGTTTTATTTTTAAATCATGTCGAAATTTGTTTCATTCTGCTCGCGACGCTTGACTGCAAAAGGATTAGATATTTTTATTTTGAAGTAAAGTTAGTGTGTCAAGGAAGTGCTATGGCTGGATTTTACACATAAATCTCGACCTGTATCAAAAACTTCGCGATAGTGGTGGCAATTTGAACAATTTTCAGTATTTATACAAAGTTATAGTTTCTGAAATACCAGTCGAGATATCCCAATAAGACCAAGATAAAATCCTAGAATTCTCCCGACTTTTCACGACATGTCTATTAAAAAAGTGGAATGAAGCAAACAGATGTCAGAAAACATTTCTGTACCGTGAAGTGAACCGCGCGTGGTTAGAGACAAGCATCACGTGGCCAACTCGCGACTCTGTAGATTTGAAGATGATGATGGAAACTTTAGCAGAGCCATTGGAACTTCCAGATCTAACCCCGACAAAAAGTCTAATTCCATCCATCTGCACTGCGGAAGCAGAAGCATCTACAAAACCACAAAATATGGATGGGTTTTAAAGTATTGAGTGAGAAAAAGAAAAAAAGACTCTCTGACCCTCTTATGACGGCAGAAGAGTTGCAATATTATGTTCACATCAAAGTTTAAAAAAGGCAAACTTGCATTAGCTAAGATTGTTACCATCTAAGCAAGAATCCTGATTCTGTAGATGCAGTGACCCAGGTTCTATTCGATAAAGAGAACACTGCAATAGTCAAGGATTCAGAAGAAATCTATGTTTCTTTTCGACCATGTTTCTTTAAAACCAGAGAGCTCATTAATAGACCAGTGACTCACTGTCATAATAGCTAAGAGGGTTAATTTCGTTCAGCAATGTACGGCTTATTGCATAAAAATTCTCTCATTGCCGACTTACCTCCACAATGGCTTTGTTTCTATATAAGAAGACGATCATCGATTCATGAATGAAAGTCTTGATTTCGCCATACTGTGTCTTATCTGAGCACCAAGGTTGCAGGTTCAATAACAGCAATGCTACTGCAATACTTTGTATAATATAAATACAATAGCAGAGAACACACAACATAATTTGTGCAAGCAAGTAGTCAACGGAAGCATAGTAATAGAGATGTCATCCAAATTAATTTCAATCCTATGTCATATTCAGTACCAGCAAAATAAGAGAAGAGCTATTGTCCTCGATACTAGACTCTGATTGGTCGTCAGCAGTCTGCGACAGCAGTTATGACTACCGATCAGAGGACAGTGATCAACGGAAGATTACGGAGATTAGATGACTCATTTATTCGCGCACTAACAGCATTAGCGTTACCCAGAAACTTCAGGTAGATACTTAAAGTGGTAGATAAGTAGTAATTGGTACTTGTTGGGGTGCTGACCTAAAAGTTATTAAACATTTTCGTAATCTTATTGTTAAAGCTGGACAAAAAAACAAATTACCTTTAAATAATAAAAAAATGCTAAATGTTTACCTTTAACTTTTTTGAGGAAATAATATTGTCATTTGGTTTTTAATTGAGGTAGCGACATACAGACAACTGAAAGTCGAGCATGATGGTACTCTTAGTAAAATGTTCTTAGTAAAATGTATGAAAAAAAATAGCTATGTTTCGCGGTCGATATCTCGCGCGGCGGCAGGTGACGGCTGTAGATTATATTTTTTCTGGATTGGCAATGACTTATACTATTGTAATTATAAAGTCATAGGCTAAACAAGTTAAAACAAAAAAAGAAAAAAATATAAGTTTAATTTTTCCATACAAAAAAAACTTGATTATTTTTTTTCTGGTAAAGTATCAATTTCTCAAAAAAGTTTTCCCTACAACTATTGCTAGGCGTATAACTGTCCAACACATATAAAAAAATCAGACCGGAATTCTGACTTTCGACCCTAAGTCCACGGATTTTCAAGATGGGACCACTGTGCTCCACGGTCTCCAAGTTATGTACTCTTTTTGTATGCATGTTTGCGTGATTTGCGTCTGTGATTTTGTATATTATGTTTTCCACAGATTACAGTAAACTTTTTCTCTTACTTACTCTGTGTTTTTTTCGTTCACTTGTTTTCGAGTTTTTGAGTTGCTTCTTCACGCTTGGTTTTTCTCATTTAGTTGCCTGTTTTTATTTTATTTTGAAAGTTTGCAGATACCGATACCGCGCTAGAAAATTGAATTATATCCGTTCTTTTGTTTGCAATGTGTGTATCATTTATAAGTAATGTCTAGAATAAGGGGAATCGAAGCTAAAGGTCAAAAAGATGTTCCGGCGGGTCCCACACGGCGGAACGGAGCTATTAACATCGCAGATAACAAGAAGAAAGCCGATGATCTCTCCAAGGAAGAAGCAGAAAGTGAGTAAAAGTTGGCACCTACAATAAATGTGTTTTCTTCTTCTTCAATACTTTGCCTAACGTTTACGTACTGAGCTTGTCGAGCGTAGTTGCATATGGTCGATACGGTGTCACAGAGCAGCAGATGCGGTCGCTGGCGCAGAAGCTGCCGCAGCTGGACGCGCTGCTGCAGCTGGAGCGCAAGATCGGCGAGGGCACGTTCAGCTCGGTGTACGTGGGCTGGGCGCGCGCGCACGCCGGCCTGCCGCCCGAGCAGCGCCGCCGCTTCGCCGTCAAGCACCTCGTGCCCACTGCGCACCCCGCGCGCGTCGAGCACGAGCTGCGCTGTCTGCAGGACATCGGGTCAGAACACCCTTGCTACATCTCCCTCCTCTATGATATCTGCTTCAGCGACAGCTTCAACTTTGGTGCACAAAATTGGCTTCATCAATGGCGCACAAGCATAACAACCACCTGTGTTTTTCCTAGGAATATGTGTAATGTTGACTTCCTAGTTAGGTAACATAGTATCAATAACATTACCTACGATTGCACTTTTTCTTGCCTGTGAATTTGTGTCCAACAATTAAACAGTGGACAGCCTCCCTGGGCCATCTTATACTGATTTGTTGAGTCCACCATACCCCTTACATTTTGTCCAATTTATCAGATAAGTAACTGATATTAATTGAAGATTTGATTTCAATTTTCAGTGGGAAAGACCATGTGATAGGAGTGGATTTGTGCCTTAGAAACTTGGACACAATTGTCTTTGTAATGCCCTACCTACCTCATAGAAAATTTTCAGTAAGTACTTTAGTTATTTATCTACCAATTACTACATATTTTTGATCTGAGGCTCTTGATTGAAACTGAACGGTTATAATAAAATTCACAACGGTAATAAAAGAAGAGGTGAATATACATGATATGTTGTGTATCAAACCAGTGGTTAGCCCTCCACTGCCCAGTGCCCACTGCTGGGTATAGATCTTTGGGTAGTGATGCATATATGTAATATATTCCGTTTGAGTCTTATAGATAGGTATGGGGACATAAGATGTTTTTTAATGTTAGTTGGACCAATTATTCCAATTAGGACTGCCCTAATCTCAGGACCTTACCTGAAGTTCATGTTAAAAAAATTGATTTGTTAAAATTATTCTCTATTGGTGTAATTGTTTTGCAATTGCTCTTAAACAAGCTTGCTATTCAGCTTTACAATCTGTATAGCACTAAAGTTTAGATAGGATGAGAAGATAAGAATATTTTTTATTGTATCATTTGCCAAATTGTTAAACAGCATTGATGCACACTATAGCCAAATGAATGGGAAAAGAGCTGGGTGTGATATGCAGTGGTGTTGGCAGGAATACATGGGGTGTATGAGCGCGGGCGAGCTGCGCGGCTACATGCGCGCGCTGCTGCGGGCGCTGCGCCGCGTGCACTCGTTCGGCGTCATCCACCGCGACGTCAAGCCCAGCAACTTCCTCTACGACCGGGAGAACAAGAGGCAAGTCTCTTCGCAGACCGCTGGTCTAACATCTAATCGGCACGGCGGCGCTTTTGGCGCGTTTTGTGGTCCTAAAATGCCAGGATTGGGTAATAAACGCACCTGAAACTCGCGACAGACTCACGTCGTTTGGGTACTCTATCTCGCGTCATCAGGAAAAAATGTGACATTCCTAGGGCAGTTTTAGAAACAATGACTCCAATTTTAGGTGTAGATTACTGCTATTCTAGATACACAATATACATACATATTTCAATATTGCTTTAGGGCTTTTTCACACGTACGTACCACAAACACACCACAACCACAATCACACGTCAACCACAGCATGTGGCCGGGCGTATATTTTGTATGGAAAATGAATAGGACTATTCACACAAACCACATTTTGCAGTCGTTATCGACCGTGTGTGTCATACCGGCCACATCGCGACCACATCGCAAACAACATCGCAACCACAACGCAACCTATGAATGCCGGAGTCGTACTGTGTCTGCACATGACGTAATCGCATCGCAACTACTGGCGCCAACGCAACCACATCGACATTTTGTCGGTACCACAACGCAACTACAAAAAGCTGCAGCGACACTATTCACACGTAACCACTGCTTGACCGCATTTTGTCTTTGCGACGTGGTGTGGTTGTGGTAGAAGCCCTTAAAGTCTATAGATGTCACTTTCTATGAATATGATTTGACTATATTATTCTGGGATATATTCATTCATTCGCTTCATTTCTTTCATTCCCACAAATAACCGAAGTTTTGATACCACTTAGCTTTTCAAGCCACTTCATCTGGACTTGTTTATTGCCGCAGGTACATGCTGGTGGACTTCGGCTTGGCGCAGCGCATCGGCGGCGCGGCGGCCGGCGACACGCGCGTGTCCGTGCAGCGCCCCCCCGCGCTGCCCGCCCCCGCCCCCGCCGCCGCCCCCGCCGCCGCCCTCGCCGCCGCCCTCGCCCCGCCGCCCGCTCACCTCACGTCGCTCAAACGTTCGCGTGAACAGGTGACCATTACTTATTCAGCTTAACTCTGGGAGAGATAATAAAGGGCCGATTTCTCAATTGAGAATTTGCACAAAATTTTGCTGTCACGCTCTTTTCTAAAGAAATTTGAAGACAGCACTACAGTTAAGTAATTACTTAGCGAAATTCTCAATTCAGAAATCGACCCAAAGTCTTGAACACTGTTACAGACTGCTTTAGGAATACACTTACTTGAATTTTGTCGGAAAAGTCCGACCAGCATAGGTAGTACGATGACGCGTTTTGTGGCGCTAAAATGTCATAATTTGACAGGTCAAGAAAGTCGCGACTTTTGACGTTATGGCGCGCGACTCGCGTCTTCGTACTACCTATGCAGGTTACGCTCTGATTCGCAGGGCGATAATCATAGTGAGCAGAGACGGAGATCGCGTCGTCGGTGGCGTATCTGTGACTAAAAAAAATCACCGCCTCTGTATTGCGATTACAGTTTAAACTGACTTTTTTTTATCAGAGTTATTCATCCGGAATGTTGGATCTCTTGTAACCAAGCTGAGAAACAGTCGGTATACAACGTGTGTGGTTGCAGCCGGAGACGTCGTCGCCGCCGGCCAAGCGAGCCGCGCTCGACCTGACGCTGCGCGCGCGGGCCCCCGCCCCCGCCCCCTCGGCCCCCGCCCCCTCGGCCCCCGCCCCCGCCCCCGCCCCCGCCCCCTCGGCCCCCGCCCCCGCCCCCGCCCCCTCGGCCCCCGCCCCCGCCCCCGCCCCCGCAGCCCCCGCAGCCCCCGCCGCCCCCGACCCCCGCGCCGCCCGCGCCGCGTGTGAGCCGACTCCTGAAGTTATCGCTGTGGAGGAACAATCGGATATACCACAAGTAGGTGTATTGTAGTAAAGATACTATGCGTAATTCCTGGTGTACATACAATAAAGAATATTTTATCTATCTATCTATGAATTCCTGTATTGCCATATAGACAGTCAAGATACATTCCGTCATCATTATTATTATTTTATTAAAATTCTTTACATCTCTCATTTTGGTAAGTAGGTCCTTATTACCCCCAAATGGGGCTTGTAGGTGACCAATTAGCGCTCTAGGGTAATAATGTAGCTAGAAAAGCCCTAGGGCGGTAAGTAATTAAAAAAAACTTTACTCTTTCAAAAAGTTCGCGTACATCTAACCATCATACTGGCAATATACAGTGTGAGTCTTCATAAAGTGCACATATCAAAATCAGGGAAACTACACCCCATTTCATCGACGGAAAAAAAAAAATAAAAAAAAAAATTGTAAAAAAGGTGATAAACAATGGTGTGTAGCAAAACGATGCGCATGGGCTTTTTTCAAACGGTCATAAAAACTGTTGTTTTTGAGTAATAAACGTGCAGTTTTTACTTTTAGAAAGCTAATGCCATGTAAAATAAGCTAGAATGAAAAAAAAGTAGGGTCAATAGCATGATTTTAGGAGAAATTGTAAAACAAATGCAAAAATGATGAAAAAAAATACAGATTTTCTTCAAGTTTCACTTAATTGTAAATTTATAGGGTTAGTTTTCTTGGATATTTTTACTTTATGGGTACGCCTTATTATTAGACATTATCACAAAATTTATTTCACTGCGATAACGCACTTAGTTTAAAAATTATGACGATTTATCTAAATGGGTCAACAGGTGCAACTCATAATTTTTTTTAAATCATAATAAATACAAATAATTTCTTTATTGAATTTTTAATTTTTTCCGTCGATGAAATGGGGTGTAGTTTCCCTGATTTTGATATGTGCACTTTATGAACACTCACATTGTATATCATGCATTCAGCCCAATGACAAAAGAGGTCGTTTCGCTATTCAGCCTTGTCTTCGTATGAGTATTAGTCATCAATTTTAAATATCGAACGGAGAAGCTCAATAATTTTTTTTTGTTGAAAAAAATAATTAAAAAAAAAAGATGAAAAAAGGCGGGAATCTAGACTCGCGATAGCGAGTGCAGCCTAGAAAACTTTTACTTTAAATATTGTTTGTTTTTGGGATTTTTTTTTATATTTACGTGCTAATTAGGAAAAAAAAAATAGTTCTGCAAGTGATGAAGATATAAGCTGCACTTCCGATTCAATGAAAATGGAAGCTGAAGTAGCAATTAAGAATATTTTGCCTGAAAGTTCTATTTGAAAATTTACGACGATTCATGAAGTGGCGAAAAGAAAAACGAGTAATGTTGCAATGCCGGTTTTTTCTACTTACCTCACAATCGAGATGTTAAGCAGAGTAGTTAGCTCGGGTGTAAGGATCAATTGCACCCTCGAACTATAGGCGCCCTCGCTGCGCTGGTGCGCCTAAATATCTCGGGCTGCAATTGATGCCTTACAGCCCTTGGCTACTAATCTACTATTATTGCACCTACATGTGTACAGGGGCGTGCAGGAAGTAATTTTTGTTCATCTGAAAACTTTAAGATTTTTTTAATACAATCTCACATCGCTTTTGTACTGGTCGATGTGAGGTTGTATCATAAGTACCTAACTTACATTCCGCGGTGTGTGTGTGTGCAGCCGGCGGGGGCGGGGGCGGGGGCGGGGGGGGGCTATGTGCGCGTGCTGGGGCGCGGGCGCGGTGTGCGGGGGCTGCGCGTCGCGGGGGGCGGCGCGCGCTTGCCGCGCCGGCACGGGCGGCTTCCGCCCGCCCGAGGTGCTGCTCAAGTGCCCGCGCCAGGGGACCGGTAAGCGGCCATACCGCCCACATCGTCACCACATCGCAACCTATTAATGCCGGGATCGTACTGTGTCTGCACACGACTTAACCGCATCGCGACTACTGGCGACGACGCGACCACATCTACATATTGTCGGTACCACAACGCAAATTCTGGCGACAACCGGAGATACACTGACTGGTCGCGAACGAGCTCTAGGTGCTTCACGTATTACTTAGTGTTCGGGTCACATCACACCGAACACCGTCGTTTCCGTTCGAAACGCTATACGTACAGGTCAGTTAAGTAAAGCTGGCACGTTCAACACATTTACACGTTGCGCTTGTGTAGTGTCTGTGAATAGCGCGCGGCGTGACGTGTACTGCATGCGCATCATGAAAAGTCTGCCCGTCTCTCTTGCGCGCGGTCTAGCTTATGAGTGTGAAGGGGACAGTTTTAGTTTTACTTTTGCTACTGTTTATAAATACAGCGTGCTCTTTTTGGTATTCAACCGTATGTGCGTTTCAATGAGGGATGTTTCTGACAGCTAAGAAAAGTAGTTTCAAATGAGCCGTTTTCAGAAGAACTAAAAAAAAAGAAGGAATGGCTGTCAAAGGAATGCAATTTTTGACCTCAGCCCAATAGCCATGTGTGATACATCATTGAATAGGTCTCAGCGAGCTGAATAAAAGTTACTATGAAGTAAGTCAACAGCCAAATGTTTGTCCTTTCGGAGTTAGGTATATTGTATTGAAAAAAAACTAACATTTTCAATACAATATAACTCCGAAAGGATAAACATTTGGCTATTGGCGTCATAGTAACTTTTGAAATTATTTTTGTTCATGTGAAAAATTATTGAAAATTATAACTATTTGTGACCATTGGATTCCACCTTATTTTTAATACTTTTCGCTTGAATTTGCTAAAAATATATTATAGCAAGTAACACATGTATATTTGTATTTATTTATCTACAACGCACCCATCTTACTAAAACCTAACTCTAGTCTACACTTAAACTAGAGTCGCACTTTGAATCAAAATCATTTATTTTTAAACATACCGTATAGTGAAATCGCATAAGTGCGAGTACCGCGAACGCGTCAGCTTTAGATAACTGACCTGTAATTAGGTGAATGGCTCATGCGTGTGACGGTCCGTCCGCAGCGGTGGACATGTGGGCGGCCGGCGTGATCCTGGCGAGCGTGCTGTGCGCGCGCTATCCGCTGCTGCGCGGCGGGGACGACGCCGCCGCGCTGGCCGAGCTGGCGCACCTGCTGGGCGGGCGCGCGCTGCGCCGCGCCGCCGCCGCCTGCGGTAACTAGCCCAAGCCCAAGCCCAAGCCCGGCGCCCGGCGACCGTGTCGCCGTTCACGTAATCTACTCCTAGTTTTCTCGGCTCGGATTCCTTTTTGGACGGCCTCGGGGCTAAAAATCACTGTCTACGTGATTGAGAGATTATGCACACTCTTAGCTAAATCAATGTATAGCGCTAGTTTTACTCCGTGTGTCCCCTAAGGGATACCGCCGTTTAGCCAAAGTACTTTTCGCCAAATTTTACTTCCCAATAAACTTATGGCATCAGTTTCATTTCAAAATGAAACTTTAGCGAGTTTTCATTTCGCATTTTATTCATTTGGTCAAATTATCATTCCGCATAATTTCACTGCGTCAAGTTTTATTAAGACAAACGTTTATTATGCTAACGTTTTATTTTGGCAAGTGTTATTTTCAAATAATGGAACGGGGGGTCGGCGATGTAAAGAATACGTGACGACAGAAATATAGGTGCGACGACGCGTAAGAGATCTATGTAAGATCGAAAACAGACTCGACTTTGATGCGTTCTTACCTTGCCTCTTGTTGCCTCTTTGGTAAAATGAATTTTGACCAAGTATTTATTTGGTAAACAATAACTTGCCATAGTAACTTTTGCTAACTGTTTATTTGCTTTAAGTTGTTTTGAGAAATGTTTTTTTGCCAAGTGATAATTTGCGGAAAACAGTTTGGGAAACGATTTTTGGCAATACATTAGTAAACCGTCCCCTAAAGTAGTCGACGTTCTCGAAGAGCTATCCCCGCGGCAGGGCGGCGCCTGCTGCTGTCGCGCGAGCGCCGCGGCCTGTGCCTGCGCAAGCTGAGCCGCCGCCTGCGCGCGCCCGCCGCGCCCGCCGCCCCCGCCGCCCCCGCCGCCCCCGCCGCCCCCGCCGCCCCCGCCGCCCCCGCCGCCCCCGCCGCCCCCGCCCCCCCGGCCGCCCCCTGCGCGCACTGCCGCGTGCCGCTCGACGAGTGCCTCTGCCTCGACCCCAGCACACCGGTAAGTCCCACATGTGTATTTACCAACATTTATTTACAACATTAAATCAATTAGAAGTCTTTTCAACTTACAATCTAAATTTATTTTATTTTATTTTATAAGGAAAACTAACAGCTTATCACTAACACATTAAAATTTACACACATAGAAACAGAGAGCCAACAAAAAATTTTCACAGATAGCCATAATTTGAACAAATAGTACAGGTGGAAGAAAAACGGCACAAGACACCGGAGTCTGCTAATCTAAGAATAAACGAGGCAAACCGTCAATAAGCTGCATCGGTAATAAAGCCTACCTACACCGAGTCACAAAATCTCGAAGCTATTGCCTTGCGAACAACGGAAATGCTGTCCGTGAACAAATCTATGTCTACATTTTCAATACATAAGTCGTTAAAGGATTGGGGAAAGGAATATTGGCGCATATTATGTCGAAGCAGGTTAGTCGCAGCGCAAAAATCCACCCAAATCACTCTTATGTATTAGCCGATATGAGCGATCGCTCACTGCCGAAGCGCAACGAGCAGCTTATTCCGCCGCGGATCCTAGTGACGAGCGACCCCCCGCCCCCCTCCCCGCTGCCCCCCACAGAGTGTGCATGCGGATTAAAGTGTACGGGCGCACGTGTTCATTCGTTCAATCCTTGATCCGAACTATCCATAGCTGTGCTAAGTAAGCATTGCTGCGCTGCAGCCCACTCCGCCTTCTGCGATCCGACATTATATGCGCCGACATTAATTTACTATCGCGCTCTCTAAGTAATATTTCCAGATTTTGTGACTCTGTAAGGATTTATTACCGATGCAACTTATTGACGGTGTGCCAACTTTCTTCGTTTATTCTTAGATTAGCTGACTCTGGTGTTTTATGTCGTTTTTCTTCCACCTGCACTATTTGCTTAAATTCTGTTTCCATGTGTGTAAATTTAATGTGTTAGTAATAAGCTGTTAGTTTTCCTTATAAACTAAAATATAAATAACCCCCGTTTTCTCATACAGTAACAGTTTGTTAATCGACTGTAACCAGCCGTTTATGTCTGCTATAATAATTAGCAAGTATTATTGCTAATATAATATCTATATAATATAATAGTCACATAAAATATTTTTCATCCAAACTTCAATTGGCAGGCTACAATTCTTAGTTTAATATGACAATTCGTCGATTCTACTTTAATGAGGTTAATTAATCAATTGTATTTTTACGTAATAGTCCTCTGCTATCTACAGTGGAGTAAGAAATAATAATGGGCAGCAGTTTCTTCTGGGCAATAATATGGTCGCCTAAACAAATGTTCCGAGCTCCACCTCGCGAATACGGTACTTTAACTCTTCTCGTTTGTGATACTCGCATTCGAGAATCGCTTGATTGATACGAGTTTTTGTCAAGATGTAAACCACCGCCGCACATACGGCAAAATAGCCACTTTAGGAGGCCAGAAATAGCTTTACTTAGATATTATTTTCAAAACGTATTTTATGGTTAATCCAGGCAAATGTTTGTTAATTTACACACAAAATGAAGTTTCCTTTATGTTACTAGCTGGGTATTTCGACACACAGGTAGTTATCGTTACTCTTAAAAGTTAGTAGAATACTTTTAGACATTATACAAGGATTTATTCAACGTTAATTACACATTAACAGAGAATAATTTATATTATGTACAGATGATTTATGGACGTAACTTAAATTTATTCGCTATCTTTCCGTGTCTCATTTTCATCAAGGGGATGTTCCAAGGACGCAGAAATTAGCATATCAGTAACCACTTTTGTGTATGGATTTCTTTTTTTTTTTATTGTCCGTCTGTGAGATACAATAACTGGATCTGAAGCCACCAGCATCCAGTGTACTATGTCGGTGTTAGTATCAATTCGAGACGTTTTTCTTGCATGGCCTAGTCGCAAACTCTTATAATCTTTTTGGTTTGCTTCCAAAACGTCCTCGGAAAATTGACCTACTGGTAAAGGTAAAGACTCAATGATATCAGCCCCATGTATCAATAGCTTATGGACTGAGGCACTCATCTTATACCAGTCATATAAGCGAACACACAATTGTGCTGTCTCAAAGCAATATTCCTTAAATTTTGGTATATTGACGTAGTGACCACAAGAAATCACACTCAAAATACTTGAAAATTTTTCAATGACAGCTTTATCTATTCCAGTGATTTCAGATGATTTAGCTGGATCACCAAAAAATTTCCGGGCAGTATTGCCATCATTAGAGTTTCCTCCGCCTTGTTTGGGTTGATCTACGACCAGGCCCATCTCTTGGTAAAAAGATGTGGTAATTATTTCTTTTCTTCTCTTCACATTTTCCTTGGCATCCTCACCTCTCGCCTGCCATTGTTTTATGTCCATTTTGTAAGCAATGTGCAATAAATATTCAAAACATCTGAGATAGGAGTGCAGTATTGAAATTCCGAATTTGTAGGTGGCTACGGAACATGGTTTCTTTATCACAATATCTAATTGGTTCATCTCTTTTGGTGTGGCATGACAGACATTGCATGCCTGTGAAGAGGCAGTATCAGTCAAAACATTACAGGTTTTTCCGTCCATCATGGTACAAACAGCAGTATGCATGAAAGTGTATTGTTGGTCACCTAGTGTAACTATGGTCGGTTGTAAATTCGAAATTTCTTCTTCGATTGCCTGGTATAGAGATTTTACTGAGTCTTTTGTTTCTCTTGCTATGAGAAGTCTGATAAGTCTGCTATACTTAGGCGAGGAAGGACTGGGGTTTCTCCAATATATTTTTATTCCATCACAATTTTTGTTCGACATCTCAAGCGGAACAATAGTGGACAATAATATATTGGAGTCCGCATATTGGGAGTTGTTGGCGAAGTTTTGTTTATAAATGCTATGTCCTCCACTGCCATCAATGCCCCATTTGTATGTGACTTCAATTGTTTGCTCCATGTTATGGTACAGTAATACCTCCTGTTGGACATGAGCTAACTTTGTGATTGTCAGATCCAAAATATCCTGAAGAGGCACCCGAACTTCGGTCTCCGTAATAGCCATGTTTGGAGGGTAGCAAAGTTTTTTAGCATCAGCAATTACGTTGTATGGAGGATAAATATTGGCTCCTTTTGCCTTTGCCCCTGTTTGTATTTGTATGTAGTCATCTTTGCCCGTGTCTACAATAAGAGCCAGCGCTTCTTCAGGAGAATAGGATTTGATCATTGAGGAAGTTGGTGAATCGTGAATACGTTTTATTCTCTTAAATCTTCGTGGTGTCGTTGTTAGCGCAAGCTTGACCATTTGTGCGGCTGTTCTCTTTCCAGTTTTTACCAAGCTTGTTCTTGTGGCAGAACATAATTCCTCGGGACTTATTTTCGTCACAGTCGATCGTACATTTCTTCGTTTCGTTCTTTGGGCACATTCTGAGAAAGGCTTTTTTGGTCTACCTTTCGGTTTTTGAGTTTCGAGACTGGTGCTAGGTGCAGCAGCAGGTTCAGCATCCGGGAAGGGTCCGGGTAAATTTAACTCACTTTCCAGCCAAGCAGAGTTCTTCTTACAAAACCTCTGTTCGTTTTGTTTCGCATTCTTCCACTTGTTCAACAGTTTTGATACAAACACTTTTATCACATCTTTAATTTTCATTTCAATGTCTTTTGAATAACTAAACGTATCTAATATATAACTAATTAATCGTTCATTGCACTTTGACGATGTCAGTTTATAAAAGTTATCACTACGTAACACTAAAAACAGTTCTTTCTTCGTAACGGTAAGTCCCGTCGTTGTTGGCTCCTTAGCACTACCTGTGAATAAAGGGGTCTCAATTAGAAATGGATTAACTTGGGGTGCTAGATTTGGCAATGTTAATAGTAATTGAACGAATAAATATTTTACATATGAAATTATCGAGGTACTCGGTGGAACTTTTTTTGTACGTCTCGTAAAAGGAAAAAAGTTATAGAAAAATAGACGTTTTTACAAACATGCATATATATCTCTTAAATACTTATGATAAAAAAAAATGTAAACTAAATATTCAAGTACGTACTTGTCTCTCCACAATCCATAGTTTTGTTTGCAACAGTTGTTTATCATCACCACAAAAACACGCGTTGAAATGCTTCCAATTTCTTGGGACAACTAACGGTCGCTCGGACCTTTTTACCTGCGCTTGCTCGGATTCTTTTGTTATCGCCAATACAATAAAAACGTATTCAGTGGGGGGTACATCGGTTAATGTACTGCCAATATCCAAATGATTTTGAACTTTAAGGCACTATGAATAAAGTGCTTTTTGGCCTCCTAAAGTTGCTATTTTGCCGTATGTGCGCCGGCGAGAATCGGATGGCGACTTTTGCCGTGGGATAATGAACTATTATGTACGACAAATCGGGGTTAGTTACGCACACAAATTCTAAGACCTAGACAGCTGAAGCTCCCCATTTAATGGTCGGTGATGTGTGTCTGTGTTGGTGGGCAGGCGGAGGCGATCGCGGAGGGCGCGCAGGTGGCGGGCTTCCCCGACGCGGCCTTCGCGCTGGCGGCGCGCCTGCTGGAGCCCGACCCGCGCGCGCGCATCACCGCCGCGCAGGCGCTCGCACACCCCTTCCTCGCCGCGGGGGACTAGCCGCGCGTTGCCCGCGCACGACACGCGCCCTCGCCCGCGCCGGGGGGGAGCGCTGCCACTTGACCCAGGGGACTGCCTCACACGCCTTAGGTACCTCTGGGACGCGCCCCCCCGTTTGGGTTGGAAGAAACTGAAACTTGTAGCCCTCATAGACAGACTTTTTTCTCAGTAGTTTTTAATATATTTGGGCTAAGTTTATATTCTGTTTACAGGGTTACCTCTAAAATGTGCGATTCCTGTAACACTGCCGCTTCACGACTATTAATTATTTTCATTGTTCCATATTTATTTCCAAATTTTCATTTATATGGTGTTACAGTACACTGGTTCTAGCGTCTCGCTGATTCGCCACTCGTTGTAATCAGTTGCGTTATGACCTTGAGTGTCACTAGATTATAAACCAGTATATTATGGTTAGCCGATCCTACAACCAAAAATTCTACAGATTAATATCGAACTAATGTGTGATTACCCGGTGTATTTCGCATCATTGACATGGTCGATCAACATCGCCGATGCGTGCGGTCAGTCATAATCGAAACGCTGGGTGGCGGTCAGCGCCGACCGCTGAGCGGGGTTGACTAAATAGATTCTGTAGCGACATTTAATGTTTCTAATTAGGTATGTAAATAATTTACAGTAGTTTGCAATATTGGTAAATTTAATGCGCGAATTTTATCAAAGTTCCAAAAAATATGAACCATATAAGGCAAGATCTAAATGACGGACGTGTCGTAATTAATTGCGCATTTTTAAGGTAACCCTGCATATTTCTAACGGGTGAGGGGCAGCCGCTCTACTCTCGATGGTATTCGAGTCTTAAAATATCGACTTAGTAAACGTTCTAATTATTGCAAGAAATAGCATTAAACTTATTGAAACTTAAGAGCGTATCGGAAACTGAAAATATTATTTTGTTTGACTGAGTTAATAAATAAATGCATACAATTGTAATGCAAGATGGATAGCGTCGAGAGTAGAGGGGCAGCACTAATATTGCCTTTACTTTTTTCTAAGTGCAGTCGTATGGCTGTGCCACAAACGTAATTCTCTCGCCACGTTTAATTGTTCTTTTCTCTATGTGAGAGGAAGCTGTAGGACCTTGCAGTGAGTCTGTGTGACTGAACTTACTGCACAACTTCGCTTAAAAAATGCTCATCAGATAATGCGTGTGCCTTGTTATAAATTCTTATGACTCCTTTAGGAGTTAGTGCGAATATATTGTACTTTGTTATTGTTCCTATATTGTGCGCAGAGCACACTGTTACCTCAAGCAAATAGAGTGGACCGAGTGCCAAAAGTATTTTAGTTATAAGTGGATTAAGCTCTCGCCATGGGCTTCTAATATATTTCGTTTGTTTATAAGACAATGTTGTTGATTATTGTGTAATTAGATCTCAAAGAAGCGTTGACCAAATGTTATTCACGATTGTATTTCCTTAAAATTGTTTAGTACTATTGAACCATATCTAGTATGAGAAAATGACACTATTATTGATCTGGAGGAATATAGGGATGTATGGCGTTAATAATTATTTGTTGGAAAATTTAAAAAACGCTGAAAGCGTTACTTTTTTTTTAAATACATTTATAATAGTGTTTTTTTCTACGTAGATTTGGAATTGTTATGTATGACAAATGCGGCCAGTGGAGCCCTTACAGTTTAGCAAACTATCCGCCGAACATCCTGTATAACTGGAGATTTGGGGGATTTTTTCATTTGTCTTAATACTTTTGTAGACAGACATGCTTCATAATGTGATTATGATAAAACACAAGTGCCTTTGATACCTAGAAGAGGTGGGTTCTGTTATTTTGTTACATGTGGTACTTATCAATAAAGGCTATTTGATACAGCTCAATACACTGGTTTTAATTGTCAGTAAGTGATCCACACAAGCTTCGCAGCCTCGGGAGACTACCGCGCGAAGCAGCTCGCGCTAGGACCGGCGAACATTATGGCGAAGAGCATTCTTCACTGTCAAATTATTATCGACATTGCCCTCATTGAAAAAATCATATCCAAAATTAATTAGCACAACACTTAATTCCTATGCGCATGAAAGCGACTTCATGTGAAAGGTAGCGCGCGGGAATAAAAGTTTTCACAGCTTCAAGGGACTACAGTGTAAGGTTTTTATTTGAATTAAGGGTGGAGCGTTTTTCCTAGTACAGTAAGGAATTCTAACAAAGCCTCTTTTTCCAGGAAACCCTGAAAATAGAGTACGCTTGGCGCTACGCACCAAGGTGCGTAGCGCCAAGCGTACGCCAGCGCTTAGTGCGTAGTGCGTAGTGGACCAGCCTAATGAAAGCAAAAATATTCTTAAAATAATTTAATTATAATATTTTACAAAATATTTCTAAACAGTCCATCACTACGTGACATCCTGTTTCCATAGGAAACAAAGTATCTTACAGAAGCTTACGATGTCTCTTATTATTAAACATAATTCACTAGTGTTTTCTTTTCAGTAAGCAAGTGGCGTTGATTGAATGCATTAAAGCCAATATTATGCCTGCAGTGTTGATAAAAATCATACACACAAATCTAAAGGCTTCAGATCCAAACTGAAAACAACCATTAGCATGTTATTTGGTCTGATTACATGTCTAATAGGCTATTTGACAGTGTGTAAAAAACAGTATTCGTATTCGTATAATACTGCATAAATCTGCTTTAAGGAATTTTAACGAAAAAAACTATTATGATTTGTAAAAAATAAGAAGATAAAATTTGATAATTATAATTATGTATCTGCAGCCATTGTATCGAAAACGGCCTGGATTGGCCGATTCTATGATGACGTCACATGCCAGTAAAAATGGCGTCTAGATAGACGCCGCCGCGGTGGAGTATTTGAAGACAAAAGCTGGCCATAAACCATTTTTGTAAAATGCTACATACCTTGACAAAAGCTTGTTCTAAGAATAGATAATGAGCCGCGTAACAAAGGGTAGCAAATGTTTCTACCTGGACCCAACCCTGCGCTACTCCCATCAGTCCATCAATCGGAAGTTAGTGTTCGTGTAGTTTGTCGATGCGAGTAAAATCTGATCTCAGAAAAACACTTCTGATTTTGTGTCTTGGACTATTTAGTGAAGTGGCAACTATGGATTCTTTGGAACCAGGTATGTTTCTTTATTTAATTTATATTTTATGTGTATAAAGTAAGAAGTTTGGTAAATAAAGCATTGAGAGTATGGAAGGATTTTAGGTATTAATTTTCTCGATTTATTCCAAACACTTAAACTTTTAAAGTACTTCCCAGCCTTTCCCAGCATTCTATTATGCAGCATAATAAAGCTTAGTAATCGTGAAAAAGTATTTTAAAAGAATTAGCCGTGGAACTGCGCGGATGAATTTTTGCAGATTTTTTTTCAACGCTAGTTGTAAATGTCTTGAAATTGAAAATTTGTTTATATGTAACTATTAAAATAATTTCAGGACCTCCTGGCGCAAAGTTTCTGACACGGAAAGACATTTACGAAATAAACAGAAGCTCTAACGAGCAGACTTCTAAAAAAAAAATTGAGTAAATGTAAGAAAATATCTTGAATAAGTTTGCTGACGATCGTGAACAGCAGAAAGCTGCTAAGCAAAAACTATCGCGGATCAAGCATCAATTCAAGGCCAAATGGACAGCGGCCCACAAGAAGAAAGACGATTTCGAGAGAATTAACAAAGATTGGCTCAATAACAAGACGACCTTATCTCTACCGACTTTTTTTTTATAAGTAGGCTGTAAAATGTTCCCTTTGTTTTAGATGTGACCAATAATATTAGTTACCACAGCTGGCGGAAGTGAGCCGGAAAATATTCGCTTCGGCGGCCTCTCTGAGAAGGTTAAGGAATTTCCTTCCGACTGTAACCAAAACTGCACTTGCGCAATCTCTGTTGCTCCCTATCCTTGACTACGCTGATGCCAGCTATCTTAACTTGACCGAAGACCAACTAAATAAACTTGAGCGCCTACAAAATTTTGCAATCGGGTTAATATTTGGCTTACGCAAATATGACCACGTCTCCGATTATCGCACTAAGCTCAAGTGGCTCCCTATCCGTCTTCGCAGGAATGGTCACATAATTTCTCTTCTCTACTCAGTGCTGTTCAATCCAGCCACCCCTTTATATCTTAAAGAGTGCTTTGTCTACCTCAGTGACTCCCACAGCCGGGCACTTCGGTCTGACAAGAATCTGATGCTGAAGATTCCAAGTCATTCGACGAACTTCTTTGGCAACTCATTTGCTATTAGGGCCGCTCGACTGTGGAATGATCTGCCAGTTTCGATAAGGCGCTCTTCTTCCCCAGCTATCTTCAAAAGCAAGATTTTCGATTTTTATTTATCTCTCTAATTTATCAAATAATTTTATTTACTATTATGGTTTTGGTGAATGTAGGTATGTCTTTCCTTTTATCCCATGGTAGAACTTTATGTTATATGGTGTAACTTTATATACATAAAGTTACATAATATAACATAAAGTTCTAATTATTATATGCATAGTATGTAAAGGTTTATAATTAAGTATAAGTATTTATATCAATGTTCTTATTTGTACCGACTACCCGTCTCACTTTTCCTTCAGCAACTCTCCATCATCGGTTGTCTGGAAGAAATTGCTTTAAGTAATAAGGCCGCCAATTGTACTGTATCTTTGTAAATGTTTTGTAATTGTTCTTCCTGGTACAGTAAAGAATATTCTTATCTTATCTTTACAGGTGGAAGTCATGGGCGGCCTAAGAATAAATTTGCAGAACTAAGCTAAAGGAGCAAGAGACGCCAAACAGAACAACTTCGTTCAAATGAAGTAGTTATGCTGAATTACGCTACTCAGATGAAACTACGTGCTTCGGGTAAAGCTGACGCGTCAAATGTACTAAAAGATCTTACCAATTCTCCAACTCGAGCAAAGAAATATAGATCGGCTTATAGGAAAAGCAACGAAGAACCATTATAGACTAAGATGTCACCTTTGGATGCCTTGTCGATGTATATTGAAGCTGGGCTTTCGAGGTCCCAATATGAAATATTGCGGAGCAAAATTCCAGACGTGTTGCCGTGTTACAGTATTCTTCAAAAGTCAAAAAAAGAATGCTATCCGCCTACAGAATCCTTTAGGGTTACGTCCACCTGTGCTGAAGTTGATTTGCAGAGTTTGGTTGACCACACTGTTTCGAGACTAATACTCTCTTTGCAGTATAGGACGCCCTCTAACCAGGTGGGATGACGATCTGCGAAGGACTGCAGGCAGATGCTGGATGCGGCAAGCTGAAGACAGGGCGCTATGGCGCTCATTAGGGGAGGGCTATGTCCAGCAGTGGACTAATATAGCCTGATGATGATGATGATGATGATGACTCTCTTTGTCGGATGTGGTAAATAGCTTGACCGAAGACGATAAACAATTGAATTGATTTCTTGAATTGATCTGCAAATGGGGATGTGATGGATCTACACAAACGCAATACAAAATCAAATTTGAAAGCGATTCCGATGCGAATATTTTTCAGAGCTCCATGATGCCATTACAATTGATTTGTGGCAAAAATAAGAGAGTGATTTGGCAGAATCCCACCCCGTCATCGCCACGGTACTGCAGACCAATCAGAATAAGGTTTCTACATGAAACTGTTGCCAGTACTAAAGAAGAAATTAAATATGTAAAGTCAAAGGCGAATAACCTTAAGCCGACTGAGTTTGCCGGCACAAAAACAAAACATACATTACTATTTACCATGGTGGACGGCAAGGTATGTAACGCTGCGACAGATACCACTTCAACTATGCGTTGTTACATTTGTGGTGCCACATCGACTGAGTTCAATGATTTATCGAAGAAAAGGGACGTTAAAGAAGGTTCGTTGGAATTTGGTCTATCAACCTTACATGCGAGAATCAGGTTTTTTGAAAGCCTTCTTCATATCGCTTATAAGATTCCAATAAAAAAGTGGAGAAAAACGAAATCTGAGAAAGACATAGTAGAAAAAAAAAAAAATATATTCAAGACAGATTCAAATCGGAGATGGGCCTTCTTGTGGACGTATACCAGCATAAATATATGACGGTGGGCAGTAGTGCAAAAATATCAGATTCGCCATTGAGATCGTAAGAATATGATGACACTTTGCCGGTAAAAATATGTGATGCTTTGTGGGCGGTATAAATATCGTATTTCACTAATTTGCATAAATATCGGACCAGGTCGCTTAAAAATATTTGATCACTGCTAAAATCAAAATAATGTGACTGCTCTTGCTGGAATATATATCTATTCACTGTGAAGGAATAAATATCGAATGATGGCAGGCATAATAAATATGTATAACTTAAACACAAGCAAAAATATGTGACTTTGTCACAAAAACGAGCTACCCCGCTGGTTTCTGTGTTGTCTTGGAAAATATACCTATCAGAATTCTTGCTCATCCCAAATCACGTCTCTATTTAAAACCTTGACTCCCAATAATACCTATTTTTCTTCTGGATAAGAAAATATGACTAACTAAAAAGTTGGTCAGTTTCTCTCCTGTACTGAGTGGTCCTACGTGCTGCAATATATTACAATTGTATTGTAATTAAACTGTGCAGATACTGAGTAATTATATTTTTTATAAAATATTACACAAAAAATACAAAATATTGAATGGGGGCTACCATACAACAAACGTGATTTTTTTCCTATTGTATAATATGAATGGTACGGAACCCTCCGTGCGCGAGTCCGACTCGCACTTGGTCGGTATGAGACCAAGGCATGGGTTCAAAACATGACAGTTCTAATTATCATTTTACTGACTCGAATTATGAAATGGTGTAGGTATAAAATATTATGTTCATTTTATTGTGACAGACTTGACGGATAAAATGTTTTTTTACGATGTCAGTAAAGTTTTGCGTGCAAGGAGGTTAACAGAAATATCATCTCAGTAATTAACCCCGATTAAAAAAAAAGATATCGGTACCTACACGGACACTGAACTACACGCACCGACACGCACTTATAAGGGAATACAGACTCAACCATGCCAGAAAATTTTCACGGGAAGCATGCAATCGAGATGTGCTCAATCGCCTCCTGCTCACATCGGATCCGCTTATGACAGGCATGAGGAAGAAGTCAATAAAGAAATCCATATGTTTTTCCAAGGAAGCATTAGCGTTATTACTCCCAGGAGAACCCAGCAACACTATAGAACTCGAAAACGATGATGATAATGATGCGCAAGAAATTCTCTGAATAAATGTTTTTTTTTCCTACTTATATAGCAGTTTCAATGTTTTTAACTTTCTTTTTAATGAATTCGCAACAAAAGACACACACATAACACAAACAAACGGTAAATAAGCATAATCAAATAAAAAAATGTGATGGCCAGCTTTTTGCATCAAATACCCCACCGTGCCGTCTAGAAAGATTTACGGTCATTGGTTGGTTTACTGGAAAGTGACGTCATAATTCCTGTGCGACGCCATATTGCGTAAGATAGCGTTTTGGCGGCTTATTTGATGAGTAAATTTTTGTTTGCCTTTTAGAACCATTACACGAAAGAATTTAAAATGACCACTTTGTAAGGACTCCATGAACACCAACAAACAATTTGAGATGGCTTTCAAAAATCTGTCAAATAGCCTACTAAGCTTACTGGCCTAGTCAACTAACAACACATGTAGGGTGTGAATGAACAGGCAGAGGCACGACGTAATTGGCAGTGACAGCATGTTATGCGGCCAGCGCTAGTTTCTCCAGAAGTTGGGGTTCTGCTGCAGGCGGCGCTCGAAGTTCTGGTACCAGGTCTGCAGCGTGCTGAGCGGGATGTAGGACACGCCGGGCGTCGGCTGCATCTGCTCCTGCGTCACCGCGAACGAGCCCACGAAGTTCACCAGGCTCTCCAGCATCTTCTCCGCAAATGTCACATATTTATTCACGTCGTTATCCTGAATAAGAGAAAGAAAAATCATTGAATGCCATGCATGGTTTAAAAAAGCAGTAAACGGCGACATATACAGAAGAACTTGAAGTTTTTACTACTGTACAATTAATTTATAGTTCTTAATTGTAAAGCTCTGAACAGGTCGCTAGAAAATAATATGTCAATAGATTTATATAATTGTGTTCCATCTGTAAATATTCCTCTTCCAATTAATTTCACATGTTTATTAACATATTTATCATCATCCATGGACCTTCTTGTATTATTTATCAAGTTCATTAGGGAAAATGATATGAAGTTATAACTAGAGTTTGGTTTTAGTTTTAGTTTTGTTTTTTGAGTAGTAGTAGTATTAAGTGAGTAATTTCTAAATTTTTTTCAGTTAATGTTCTGTAATGTTGTTTGTATATTGTTTCAGAATTGCTGTAGATAGAACCATCATTTAGTTAAGTCTTTTCAAAATTTAATTAGCTACAAAATAAAAAAATTGCCCATTTCGTGTCAAGACTTGATTTTGGTAGAATTTGTCTACATCGGCTGGTTGCCATCAAAACAAGAAATAATAATAGTATTGATATAGGTCAGTTAAGTAAAGCTGGCACGTTCAACACATTTACACTTTGCGCTTGTGTAGTGTCTGTGAATAGCGCGCGGCGTGACGTGTACTGCATGCGCATCATGAAAAGTCTGCCCGTCTCTCTTGCGCGCGGTCTAGCTTATGAGTGTGAAGGGGACAGTTATAGTTTTACTTTTACTACTGTTTATATATACAGCGTGATCTTTTTGGTATTCAAACGTATGTGCGTTTCAATGAGGGATTTTTCTGACAGCTAAGAAAAGTAGTTCCAAATGAGCCGCTTTCAGAAGAACTAAAAAAAAACGAATGGCTGTCAGAGGAATGCAATTTTGGACCTCAGTCCAATAGCCATGTGTGATACATCATCGAATAGGTCTCAGCGAGCTGAATAAAAGTTACTAGAGTCTGACAAGCGAGTCCTGGGACGCGATTTATTTCGAATTCTTCATATGGCCACACTCTGACTGTCAAACTTAGGTATTTCAGCTGCAAGTAAGTAGTACAGCCCAAACAGTTTGATACTCGTCCTAGATTTAAACAAGAATTTTTGTTTCTATTCAACATAATTTTACCTATGTTTTAGTATATACATACGAGTAATAATGTTTTAAAACAAACATGAATTATTTCTTGTTGTAAGGTCTGCCGGATGACGAAAATTTTAAACGTCAGATCGAAGACTTAGTCAAAGAACTCAAAGATGTTGGAGAAAAAAGATATGAATCAGATTTTGATTATGGTTCAGCATTAATAAATGTTTATAAGTTTATGTGGTGCATCTTTATTATCCCTGTTTTTGGTGGAGTGGAAATGTTGGTTTTGATGTAGTTAATGTTTTCGTTTTGCTTATATTTATTTATGTTTGGACAAAATTTATTGGAGACTCCAAACTAATTAAACAAATAATAAACTTAAGCAAAAGTATCAAGATGGTTTATGGCATATAGATGCAGGGTTATCAACTAAAAGATTTTTAAATTTCCCGTCAAAGGCTTGTGCCAGGACTACAATGGGATCAACACATAGAAAAGTTAGCGGGTAGGTTGAGTTCAGCTGCATTTGCAGTTAGAAAAATTAGACAACTAACAGATGTAGAAACTGCGAGGCTAGTTTATTTCAGTCATTTCCACAGCATTATGTCATATGGTCTGCTACTATGGGGGCGGGCGGCAAATATAGAAACAATTTTTATTCTCCAAAAAAGGGCTATTAGAGGTATTTACAATTTACCTGCCAGACACTCACTACGTGAGTTTTTTAAGGAAATAGGAATTCTTACGCTAGCTTGCCAATATATAGATAGATAGATAGAATATTCTTTATTGTACTCATAAATAACATTTACAAATTTTTATAAATCTAAGTACAATTGGCGGCCTTATTACTATAAGCAATTTCTTCCAGGCAACCACACACGGAGACAAGAAAGAAATTAGAGACGGGTAGTCGTGCAACTGAGAAATTAAGAAATATTTTTATAATTATAATTATATATATTCGATAACATAATGTATGATAATGTATGTACGTAAAAACATAACTAATTTAAGCTAAACAGGGATATACATAACGTTAACACCAGAAATCGAAACAAAATTGCCTCATCTAGATTCAGATTAGCCAAGGTAGGTAAATACATCATTTGTAGGATATAGTGTACGTTTTTAAAGGGTGTTTTTTTTAGAGGTTAGGTTTTCAAGATGATATAAAACGCATATAATTTAATGGTATGGCCAAGAATTTAGCTTTATTATAAAGATAAGGGTTTGCCATTATGTTTTAAAAATGATTTCGGGCAAGTGGCCGCCGCGGCTGGTTCGAATAAATTTTCGTTCGATTAAATAAAGTTTTGGTGAGCGTATTATCTCGCGTCGTGGACCTGTGGAGTGGCCTCCAAGATCGTGCGATATAACACCGCTGGATTATTTCTTGTGGGGCTATGTGAAGTCGCTTGTCTACGCAGATAAGCCCGAGACGCTTGACGTCTTGGAAGAGAATATTCGGCGCGTTATTGCTGACATACGGCCCCAATTGCTGCAAAAAGTGGTCGAAAATTGGGCCTCTCGCCTGGAATTTATTCGAACCAGCCGCGGCGGCCACTTGCCCGAAATAATTTTTAAAACATAATGGCAAACCCTTATTTTTATAATAAAGCTAAATTCTTGGCCATACCATTAAATTATATGCGTTTTATTTCATCTTGAAAACCTAACCTCTAAAAAAAACACCCTTTATAACAAAATTCCTGAAAGTATTCTATCCCTGCCAGGAAATAAATTTAAATTTGTTATTAAAACTGCGCTGTGTAAAAAGGCATACTACAGAATAGATGACTTTATAGATGATAAAAACCCTTGGCAGTAAACCAATTCCACAACGAGCTAGTTATTGGTATTCTAATAATATATAGGGTTTAATAAATTTCATACATATGTACAGACGCTGTGATTGCATATCAAAACTATGCTATTATTATAGATAACTGACAAGAACTTTATCACACAAGTTTGCCAAAGGCCATGCTAATGGTGGCGCGGTGGCCGGGTCGTCTATCTCCCTCTAATATGGTTGAGACTGGTGATGGCTGACCTCTGCGTTACGCTCGTGAACGGGTGCCGTCCGTGTGTCTGGCCGCAGCATTGGTGTTTTATTACCTTTTAAGCATATTAATGATGTTTGACTTTGCAAGTATTGATTGCACTCATGGATCTTGGTATAAAAACACTCATACTTACCTAATTTGTATTAGCTTTAAGTTGATTTGAGAAAAGATGGTCAGAGTGGAGTTTTTTTGCTGCCTTTTTCTCCACTACAGACGGCCCTAAGGCAGCGGCTAACATTATACATAACTGTATGTACATTGACATTCAACAAGCAGAATGTAAATTCTTTACGTTGAAATAAAAAATAAAAAAATTTGAATTTTTTGACTCACTTGTCGCACTCTATGACGTCAACAGCCAAATGTTTGTCCTTTCGGAGTTATATTGTATTGAAAAAAAAAACTAACATTTTCAATTTAAAAAAAAATAACATGTATACATCACACATGGCTATTGGGCTGAGGTCCAAAACTGCATTCCTTTGACAGCCATTCGTTTTTTTTTCTTCTTAAAACGGCTCATTAGTCAGTAGATGGCATTTTTAAGAAAGGGTTTTGTTTTTCTAATGGGAACTGCCAGTTTATTCTGTGGTCTTTCCTCTTTTCTTTTGGTTCTTGCATTTGATTGTGATTGGACTTCGAACAACAGCTACTGGTGCTAAAATCATGGAAAAAACGTTGAAGAAAAAGAAGAAGAATAGGAGAACAGAACATTCGCGTAACCACAATAGAAACCGAATGATGTTGCTCAGTTGATCACAGATTCCTTCCAGTTGATGAAATTACAGAACAGTAATAAAGTTTTTATCTGTGGCAAGCAATTAGAAAAAAAGGTAGGGTAATTCATCCAGTAACTGACCACTGAGCGTCCGTTACCCTTTGTTACATAATTAAATTATAATTAAATTGTTGAGGATTTCTGGGATAATTATTTTCTGTTTTGGTAAAGATTTTCTTAGGTGAAATTTATTTTTGTTCATGTGAAAATTTATTGAAATTTAAAACTATTTTGTGACCATTGATTCCACCTTGTTTTTAATACTTTTCGCTCGAATTTGCTAAAAATATTGTTACGGGCTAGGGTTCTGGATTTGGATGTAAAACGCCAATGACAACTTCTTAGGATTTATTCACGCAGGGTCTGGTCTGCAGGTCTTCACGACACGAAGTCCACACGTAGAATCCAATCGCAGGTCCAATCGAAGTCCAGTAGTATCGCTGAGGTCGTAGGTTATCGCTCGTATCGCAGGTATGTTCGCTCGAAGTTCACTCTTCGCTATTCCAAACGGAACTGACTGCGCGTCGCGGCGGCCGCTATTTATATCCGGCCGCAAGGGCTCTAGAACATTCCCGTACCTACGTGCCTACTCGAGGCAACGTCGCTCGAACAGTAACCCATTCAAATGTTTTGAACCTTACGCTAGTGGACATACGACTCATTATTGCTTGCAGCGTTTATTGTTTACTAAAACGCAGCATGCGGCGACTATTCGATAGGCTTCTAGAAGGCTCCATTCTAGATGGTTCGGGATAGGACCGCGACACTGCTCCCCTCTTAGAGATGCTCGTCCCGAGCATCTTCATTACTGCCGTGATAAGAAGCTAAGCGGTCGATGTGAACCACTTTTTGTGCACCTCTTGGCTGCCGTTGAATTCGGTACGTCACGTCATTTAACCGAGTTACCACTTTGTACGGTCCCTCCCATCTTGTCTGCAATTTCGGAGATTTTCCTTTTCGTCGAGTTACATTGTGAAGCCAGACTAGTGCTCCTTCTTCGAAGCCGCTTGTATTTGCTCGGCGGTCATACCTAGTCTTCATCTTTTCACTCGACTCCAATCCGTTTTCCCGTACTATGGCATGAATCTCTCGCATTTTCTCACGTAACTCGGAAATGTAGTCGTGTAGAGAACGTGAGTCGTCAGGAGGGCCTCCAGTCAGCAGATCTACTGGTATTCTCAGTTCTCGGCCAAAATTTACACGCGCCGGGGTTACCTTCGTGCTTTCATGTTCTGCCGTTCTGTAGGCCAGAAGAAATGGCGGTATGTATTTGTCCCAGTCTCTCTGGTGCCTGTCAACGATTTTTGCTAAATGTCTCTCAAGTGTTTGGTTAAATCTTTCTACCATACCGTCAGATTGAGGATGATATGGGGTGGTCCTAGTCTTATGCATTCCCAATATTTTGCAGAGTTCTTGAAATACTTGAGACTCAAAGTTCCTGCCTTGGTCGGAGTGTATTTCTAAGGGCACACCAAACCGGCAAACTACTTCCTCAAACAACTTGGAGGCAACAGTCGTGGCTTCTTGATTGGGTATGGCGAATACCTCTGGCCATTTAGTGAAGTAATCCATAACTACCATGAAATACTTATTTCCCGATTCCGTTACTGGAAACGGTCCAGCCACGTCAACTGCAATGCGTTCCCATGGCGCACCAACGTTATAAAGTTGCAGATTTCCATGGCTTCTAGTTGATGGGCCCTTCACCGCGGCGCAAGTAGCACACTTGCGGCACCAATCTTGCACATCTTCTCGACAATGGAGCCAGTAAAACCTTTCTCGAATCTTTGTTAAAGTCCTCTTTACGCCCAAATGTCCACCTGACACGCCGTCATGTACTTCACGAAGGACATCTTGTACCTTATCTATTGGGACAACTATCTGTAGATGGAACTCTCTGCCGTTAGGTTTCTCCCATTTACGGTAAAGTATTCCGTTCTGAAGAATAAAACTGTCCCATTGAGCCCAGTATGCCTTGGTAACAACACTAGTAGGAGCGACTTCGCACCATCTTGGCTTATCCTCGCCTCGTTTCTTCCATGCGACAATGAGCCGTACATCTTCGTCATCTTCCTGTGCTTCTTTCATCGCCTCATCTTCCCAAGATCTCGATGGACTCATTCTTGTCAATCTCAATGGCAGTTCCTTTGTCTCTTGTTTGGCACAGTGCTTGCAGTCTTCCGGACACGGCCTTCTTGACAGTGCGTCAGCATTTCCATGCGCCTTTCCGCTGCGGTGTTCAATCATAAAGTCGTACTCCTGCAGTTGTTCGATCCATCGAGCAACTTGCCCCTCTGGATTTTTAAATTGTAACAGCCACTTCTGGGCGGCGTGGTCAGTGCGAAGCGTAAACCGCATGCCGAGGAGATATTTGCTGAAGTGCTGTAATGTCTTTACCACAGCCAAGAGCTCCCTTCTTGTCACACAGTAGTTCCTTTCAGGTTTCGATAGCGATTTACTAAAATAGGCCATCACAACCTCTCTGTCGCCCTGTTTCTGCGATAAAAAATTATTGTAGGATTTATTGGTATTTTAAGATTTTCATGTTTCATTAAGGACTCTATGTACAAAAGTATTGATTTCTTCCAAAATAATGGGTCTATTTCTTTGAAATAAAAAAAAAACAGTATGCCTAATACCTGGCGATGACCATGAAATAATAAATAGTCCGCAAAAAAGTAACTATCTTGGGTAAAAAAATGTATTTTTATGAAAAAAATGATTTTTTTAGACGTTTATTTTAAAAAACTTCAAATTACTAAAAAAATGTGCCCTATAACTATGTAATTTTATAGCTTACTTTTATTCTTTACCATTTTAGCTTCCAAATAAAAAAAAAACAATGTTCTAACTAAAAAAACACGCTATCTACGAACTTTTAAAGTGGAGCCTAATCGTGTTACCGTGCAGGTAGAGACCGTTTTTTCCATTGTTTCCGTCCTACTCTGTGCCCTTCGGCAGTCGCAGTCCTTTTGTTCTACACTCAGGTAGAGGGAAGGCGAGGGGAGGGGAGGCAGGGGGTTCGAAACAGGACTTACACAGTCGCTCCGATATTCTCGCCGCTGCTACTACTGTTCTCGTTCTCGCATTGTGTTCTCGTTGATTTGTTATTAAGTTTTTGTTACATTGTTGACTGTTACGTTTTCTACTGTTCGTTACGTTTGGACTGTTCCTGTTCTGCTGTTAAGTGTTGACGAAATGCCGCGATTGACAGAGTTCTCACCTCGAGAAATAGCCGACATGCATTATTATTATGGCATGTCACATGGTCGCACAACAGTCGCTCGGACTGCATACATAAATGCTTTCCCGGGCAGACTCATACCCTCAGCTCGAAATTTTCAAGAGATTCATAGGAGGCTCTCCAACATTGGACTTGGTTTGGCACGAGATCGCCGTGAGCAACCAGCTGTCGTTATTGACAATGCGATAGAAGAGGCCATTTTAAACGATCTGTTTGCTGACCCTACAACAAGCATAAGACGATTAGCGTTGCGTCATGGCATATCGAAGACGTCTGTCTGGCGAATTTTAAAAAAGGAGGGATTGCATCCTTTCCATTACCAACGAGTACAACATTTACACGAAAATGTAGATAATCGTCCAAGATGCGTAATGTCGACGTGGATTCTAAGAAAAATTAGAGCTGACCCAAATTTTCCCAAACGCATTTTTTGGATGGACGAAGCGACATTTACCCGAGACGGCATTACAAACTGCAGAAATTTGCACCAGTGGTCTCACGAAAATCCACGATTGAAGCGGGCATCTACTTTTCAAGTAAAATTTTCAATAAACGTATGGGCAGTCTTAATCGACGACATTTTAATTGGTCCAGTCATTTTACCCAGAACCCTAAATGCTGAACGTTTTTTAGAATTACTACAAAATTTACCCATGTTGATGGAAGATGTTCCCCTGGCTACGAGACGGCGTGGGCGTATGTATCTCCAAATGGATGGATGACCTGCACATTATGGGCGGGAGGTGCGGCGATTTTTGAACGAAAATTACCCGAACCGGTGGATTGGCCGAGGAGGGCCAGTAGGCTGGCCAGCGCGTTCACCTGATCTGACACCCCTAGATTATTTTTTATGGGGTGTCATGAAGCAAAGAGTATACAGCACGCCAATAAATACCGAGGCACAGTTGCACGACCGAATAATTCAGTGCGCAAATGACATTAAAAATGATCCAGGAATGATTCGCAGAGCCACTAACCAAATTAATATTCGTGCAGTAATGTGCTTGCAAAATCGAGGAGGCCATTTTGAACATTTAATGCATTAAATAAAAATGCAAAATTGTAAATTACGGATAATTTTATTAATAAAGTTATTGTGATTAAAGTCTGACTTTTATTACCTACTAAAATGTAAATAACTCCTACCTAGCCAATTTTTTAGTTAGAACATTGTTTTTTTTTTTATTTGGAAGCTAAAATGGTAAAGAATAAAAGTAAGCTATAAAATTACATAGTTATAGGGCACATTTTTTTAGTACTTTGAAGTTTTTTAAAACAAACGTCTAAAAAAATCATTTTTTTCATAAAAATACATTTTTTTACCCAAGATAGTTACTTTTTTGCGGACTATTTATTATTTCATGGTCATCGCCAGGTATTAGGCATACTGTTTTTTTTTTATTTCAAAGAAATAGACCCATTATTTTGGAAGAAATCAATACTTTTGTACATAGAGTCCTTAATGAAACATGAAAATCTTAAAATACCAATAAATCCTACAATAATTTTTTATATTTTTTTTTTATATTTTTCTAGTCAATGATTCATGGTCTAGTTTCATCCCCTTTCGGGATTGCACTTTATCCAGGGCCACACTGTATATGACGCCTCCCCAACACATATCGAAACCGATCCTTCACCCAGGACGGGTATCTGCTGGCCAGAAGCGGAGAGAAGTCTGCATAAACTGGTGCCTTTGCGTCTCCCTACAGCTTTCACCAGGTCTGGTCTCACTATTGTTCTAGAGGCTCCTGTATCTAGGGTGATTTTGCACTCTGTTTTGTTCACTGCACCGCGTATTAGAAGACTGTTCCCATTCCATGCTTGTGCGATTCTGGTTACTGGGGCTACCTCCGCTCCAGCCAGTACCCGCCCCGCAGTCCTGTTTCCCTGATTCACGGTGGAGGGCGCAGCGTCATGCTTCTTTACGAATTCTTTAAAACGCTGCTCCATATTTTTGAGACGCGCATCCAGTCTGTCATCTGTTTTGGTTGCTTGCCTCTCCTTCTTAGGACACGTGAACTGCAGATGCCCTCTTTCCCCACACTTGTAACACATGGGCGCGGAGTTCTTCTTGGGCGGTGTCTTGATCTCTTTAACCTCCTCCGTAACTTCTCGAAGTTTATAACCTTGCCGGATATCTTGACGCACAGCTTCTACTTCTAGGGCGTGTGCCAGAGCTTCTTTTAATGAAGAATGGTGGCGAAGCTTTACTGCGGCCCTAATTTCAAGATCCTTGATTCCGTCGACGAAGGCTTGCAAAATATTCGTGTCCACCATCTTACTATCAGTAGAAGGGTACGCCTTTCGAACCAGCTTCTCAATTTCCAACGCCCATTGTTGAAGTCCTTCACCCAGGCGCTGAGTTCGGTCGCGTAGCTGAGCACGAAAAACGTGTTCCAGGTGTCGTTCCCCGTATCTGGCCTCAAGTGCCTCCAGCAGATCTTTGAACTCGCTGCCTGAGGTGGGCAATGCCTCCAGGACAGATAAGGCCGAACCTCTAAGCGCGACGGTGAGGGCTGTCAAGCTCTGTTCGTCCGTCCATCCGTTTGAAGCAGCGACAGTCTGGAACTGCTGTCGGTAGGCGACCCCAGACGTAGTACCGTCGTACGGAGGCACTTTCACTTTAGGCCCCTGGTTTATGCCGACAATTCCACTCGACGTGACTCCAGCAGATTTCATACGCCGAAATTCCTGCTCTAGTCCAGTGAGGCCGGTTTCACATTTTTTAGGTCCTCCTCTAATTCGGTTACCCGTTCGTTCACTACTTCTACATCTTCATGTAGCTTAGCGACCGTATCACTGAACTTTGTAACGGCAGAAAGGATCGTCTGTTGGTCTGCCTTCTGTTCTTCTCGTAGGCCTCTTTGTTCTTCTCGCAGGCCTCTCTGTTCTTCTTGCAGGCACTGCATCTGCTTGCTCTGTTCTTCTCGCAGGCCTCTCTGTTCTTCTTGCAGGCACTGCATCTGCTTGCTCTGTTCTTCTTGCATGCCCTTAAACATTGCCATCAGGCATGACATATCCAAAACCTCCATTGGACGTGACGGAGGTTTAATGTCTTCGGTGGGCGTGACCAGGTGGGCGTGGCTAGGAGGCGGAGCCTGTTGGTCGGTTGGTGGAACCTGGTGGTCAAGGCCGGTGGGCGGAGCCTGGTGCACGGGGGCGGTAGGCGTGGCCTGGTGGGCGTGGCCAGAGGGCGGAGCCGTTGGGCAGGTACGCTGTGTCTCCTCGATGGGCGTGGCCTGGTGGGCGGGGCCAGGGGGCGTGGCTTGGTCGGTGGGCGTGGCCTGGTGGGCGGGGCCAGTGGGCGTGTCCCTATGGCCGATGGGCGTGGCCTGAGGGGCAGTGGGCGTGGCCTCCGCAGCACCTCTGGACCTGGTCCTCACTCCAGAAGTATCCTCTCTCGGAGTCAGTGGCATCTCCAAATCCCACTTCTGACACCAAATGTTACGGGCTAGGGTTCTGGATTTGGATGTAAAACGCCAATGACAACTTCTTAGGATTTATTCACGCCGAGTCTGGTCTGCAGGTCTTCACGACACGAAGTCCACACGTAGAATCCAATCGCAGGTCCAATCGAAGTCCAGTAGTATCGCTGAGGTCGTAGGTTATCGCTCGTATCGCAGGTATGTTCGCTCGAAGTTCACTCTTCGCTATTCCAAACGGAACTGACTACGCGTCGCGGCGGCCGCTATTTATATCCGGCCGCAAGGGCTCTAGAACATTCCCGTACCTACGTGCCTACTCGAGGCAACGTCGCTCGAACAGTAACCCATTCAAATGTTTTGAACCTTACGCTAGTGGACATACGAGTCATTATTGCTTGCAGCGTTTATTGTTTACTAAAACGCAGCATGCGGCGACTATTCGATAGGCTTCTAGAAGGCTCCATTCTAGATGGTTCGGGATAGGACCGCGACAATATGTTATAACAAGTAACCCATATATTTGTATTTATTTATCTACAACGCACCTATCTTACTAAAACCTAACTCTAGTCTACACTTAAACTAGAGTCGCATTTTGAATCAAAATCATATATTTTTAAACATCCTGTATAGTGAAATTGCATAAGTGTGAGTACTGTGAACGTGCCAGCTTTAGATAACAGACCTATAGTAACATTATGCTGAAACATAGTTCAGATAGACAGAATATTCTTTATTGTACTCATAAATTACATTTACAATAGAAAACTATTGTTATTTTCAAGGTCAGGACTGAAGAGGATATAGTAAATTGTTTTACTGCCCTCTCGAATTTTAATATTCTGGTGTATAGTATTCTTAATTTTCTCCACTTTCATGTCAAATGGTCCTTCCTCACTTGCATAGACTTGCAGAAAAATGTAATGTACAAAAAAATTAAAAGTAAACTTGACAAGTATTATGTATTGATTGAAAATGGTTGAGGGTAGTGTTGATTCTCTATGACAAATAAATTAGTTTGTTTCGTGACCCCTGTAAGGTATTCCAAGGGTTTACTAATGTATTGCCAAAAATCGTTTCCCAAAGTATTACTTCCCAAACTATTTTCCGCAAATTATCACTTGGCAAAAAAACATTTCTCAAAACAACTTAAAGCAAATAAACAGTTAGCAAAAGTTATTATGGCAAGTTATTGTTTACCAAATAAATACTTGGTCAAAATTCATTTTACCAAGCATTATTCAGTCAAAACTTTAATTAAATTAAAGGATATTGCATCTGCTCCGGCGCTGCGGGAAGTGCAGTCCCTTCGCCCTTGCGTAACATAACACTTACACCTATGCTCACCTCCGCAGCTTCGGCTTGCTGGTCGCCTGCGGCGACCAGCCTCAGCCGCTTTGGTTCGCACGGGTGCGAACCTTACAGCGTTACAGCGGGCGGGGCCTGCCCTCCCTCCGCGCCTCCGGCTTTTCATATACACTCTAGGGAGGTAACCACAGACACTGCATGGAAGTTGGGTGCACTAAGTTGGGTTGTTACCCATTGAACCTAAATTAGAACAATACTGTTTTGTAACCTATTTATTTTAGTAAATGAATAGTTTACGTACCTCTATTATATTTTCGTTTTCCAAATTTCGACTCGTCTATCTGCACCACTTTTGAGAATTATTTGCTATATAACACTTGCCAAAATAAAACGTTAGCATAATAAACGTTTGTCTTAATAAAACTTGACGCAGTAAAATTATGCGAAATGATAATTTGACCAAATGAATAAAATGCGAAATGAAAACTTGCTAAAGTTTCATTTGGGAAATGAAACTGATGCCATAAGTTTATTGGGAAGTAAAATTTGGCGAAAAATACTTTGGCTAAACGGCGGTATCCCATTCCAAGTGGGCCACACCACTGAGAATTGTGAAAAGAGAAGACGGATCGCTACGTGTGTGCGGCGATTACCGATCGACGGTAAACACAGCGATCGATGTGGATACCTATCCACTTCCTGCGGCAGCACAAGCCTTCGCAGAGCTCAGCGGAGCAAGAGTCTTCAGCAAGTTGGACCTCAAGCTCGCGTACATGCAGCTGGATGTTGATGAGGATACGGCCATGCTTTTAACACTAAATACGCCATTGGGCTTGATGAGAATGAACCAATTAACCTTTCATGTGAATGCGGCGCCTGGAATATTCCAGAGAGTGATGTCGTCGGCACTCGCAGGGATAGATGACGGGTCAGAGAGACCTGTGATGATGGCATCAAGAATAGCAGCAGAAACAAAAAAAGATCCAATACTGCAGAAAGTACAGTTTCATGTTCTTCACAGCTGGCCAGCTGACCCCGCTATACAGCCATTTTGGACTTGCAGAGAGGCTCTTTCACACGATAAAGAATGTTATTGTGGAGCAACAGAGTCATCAGCCGTGGTGGAGATGATGAAAGGACCTAGCTAGTATAATTATGGTGAGGACGGAAGATGGCGAGTTACATAATCGGCGTCACGCTGACTAGCCGTTGGCACCAACTTTGAGCGCACCACGCAATGACGCACTGCTACCAGTCAGAACATATGAGCGTACTCCCAGGTCTGACTCCTCGTCTGAACTACTTATTGTGATACCACCCCCTGATATGTGGCCTGATATTATTGGCATCCCAAAGACTGTCTAACCTACTTGTGAAAAGACTTATAATGTTGTCTGTAATAATGTTATATTGTATGGATTCGTGATTTTCAATTATGATCTCTTTTGTAACTATTCTATGAGATATGATTTAATTTGATTTGTTCCTAATGATTGTGATGGAAAGGTATATTATTATGTATTGATTGAAAATGGTTGAGGGTAGTGTTGATTCTCTATGACAAATAAATTAGTTTGTTTCGATCCCACAACTGTGTTGTATCTTTTAACAAGCATGATAAGCAAGTGGAACTTACATTGTTGGGCAGTATCTGAGCATTTGCTTCTGGCTCTATGGCTACACCAATCTGTGCATTGTGGCAAATTTTCTGCAACCCAAATGCACTGCTGTATAGGTTCTCATCTGAAAAATGCAATTTTATGAATTAGAAAATCATAAATGTCAGTATCCTGGAGGAGTAGGTAGGGATAACACCATTTGCCATGTCCGTCAGTCTGTCTGTCCATGGTAAATGATTAATTTGACTACAGCTCGAAAATGCATTATGTAGCTCCCCTCCGACCTGAATAGGTGTTCGATGGGAACTTTCCCAGATTAACTAATATACACCTACCTATCAACTATATTAGAATATCCAAAAAAATATTGGAATATAGTTAACTTCCTAATTATTTGGGATGGTTGGAATGATAACTGTCTAGGACCTACTTAGATTAGATGATCAGAATGGTGTATAAAGACTGGAAATTATAGGGAAAATAAAGAATATTGTTGAAATTTACCATAAAGTAAAAAACTCACTGAGTTCATGTAACTTCTTGAGGTTGGATATCTTGAAGATAGCAGAGGGCTTGGCGTTGGATATGTGTCCGAGTGGTTGCCAGTTGGGCGGGGCAGCAGGGTCGGGCCAGCTCCAGTACACGGCAGCAAGTGAGCCGGCGGGCAGCGGCGCCGCCCCCGTAAGAAAGACCACCAGGTGGTTAATGCTGTCAGCCTCGGGGATTGTCGTCAGGAACTGCGTTTCTGACACTGGTGTAAAGTCTGTCTGAACCTGCATTCCAATCACACACATTTCAACTTACCTACATTCTCAGCATTTCTGGCCTACACTGAGCAGACCATGAGGATCATAATATCCTCGTGAGGCCCAATGTCTTCAAGTGATCACAAAATCAATTGTTCTTTTCAAGGTCGGGCCTTACGAGGATATCATAGTTGTTAAAGGTTCTTATTTGGAGGTTTTAAAATGATTTGATTTAGATGTCAAATTAGTAATGTGCCATGATTGCACTGATCACACTATTGACCACTGAATACGTCCATGTAGCCGCCGAAGGGTCGGCATGTTTTTGTGATGTATGAACAGTAACACAAGCTGTAACTGCAATCAGACCCAGGTAGGCTTTTATCTCGATTGAAAGATGCCCGGGCAACCCTTTGGCTTATTCTTGGGAAATGTGCAAGTAACGTTTAAAATTCCATGTGCCCGTTAACATCGGCCCGTCCATCGCAACTCAAACATTCCTCAGTGTAGTATGCTACAAAGCAAAATATACACATAACCTAAATCACTGACTTACCAGCCGCCCGGAAACGATAAGGCCGAATACGTTCGACATTTTGTACTTGCTGACAAGGTAAAACGTTGTTCCTAGACTTCCTAGTACAAGTTAAAGTATTGTAATTAGAAAGTTTCTGTGCATTTCTAGAAGAAAATACACGAACCGTCTCTCGAACAATCAAACAAAACAAATGTCACACACAAATCGCCACAGACTACATCGGCCCACATCGGGAAACTAAAAATCGTTTTTTAAATTGTGATCCATCCATCCATCCAGTATATTTTTACCCGGGAAACTATTTAGGCATATACAAAGGAAAAAAATCTATAAACTGAAAATTATTGATATTAATATCAACAAACTGAAAATTATCATTAGTTACTCTACTCAACCATAGATGGCGCTGTTTGTGTTCTACATTGCGGTATGGTCTTGTCCACAGAACAAAAAAAAGAGTAGAAATCGTAAGTGGGCGGTGCCCGCGTGCCTCAAATTAGCAATGTATTGCATAAGCGTAGTCTATGACAGTTTTTCTTACCTCAGTTGCCGTGCGCTTCTAGTAAAGAAAACAATTGTGAAAACTCTACTAAAATGCCTTATTGTGCTGTGTTAGAGTGCAAAAATAAAAGTTGGGGACCAAAATGTACCGATCATGCCGTAACATTTCATCGGTAAGTAGTATTTCCATTGTATTTAATTTAATAGAAATTAAATTTGTAATGACATGAACAAGGAAAGCAATCCGAAAGTGAGAAAGTAAAACCACCTTTATTTACTGGAACATAATGTTCAATTTTCGTCGAAGTCTGTGTACTTTTTCTAGAAATTTCTGTCAACATTTGAATGCTACTCAAATGAGTAGCAATTGCAGCTGGGACACAACATTATAAAAATCTATCGATAATATTTAAACGCAAATTATTTTAATTATTCTAAAAACTCTATATTTCCTTTATAATTGCTTGAAATAGTTTTTATAAAAAATAATAATAATATTTTGTTTATGACGTAGCAGTAATAAATAATTACCTGCGTCTAATTAGGTACTTTGGGAAAATAATTGTCGTTATTTTATTTTAATTGAAGACCGCTGTGGCGCAGTGGTTAGTGCATCTGACTACCATGCGAGAGATCCCGGGTTCGGATCCCGGCTGGGGACAAAAAAAAATCCTAGGTCTTGTATGTTTACATGTTTGTGACGTCGTTGTTTCTGGTGCCCACGACACAGGGTATCCCAGGGTGGGGCCAGAGGCAATGTATGTGCCTGTAAGTGTTTATTATCATCTTTTATTATTATTATTACTATTATTTAACACATTTTTAGTTGCAATTATTTTTGATACTGCGCAAAATTTATTGTTCATGTTTCTTGACGCTGTTTAGTTCCTTTGCGAGAATGTGGTCCTGACTGCAGTATCATGTCATTTTTGTAAACTTTTAATCCGGATCAACTTACCCATCCCATTATGAGACAAGCAACCGAACGACGCAAGCTCCGTCTCTGCTCACCACCCACTCACTGCTCTGCGTATCGGAGCGAAACCTAGTCGGACTCGTCCGATAAAACAACACCCGTAAGTAGATACGGACTAAATATTTAAGTAAGTAAGTAAGTAATAAAAGTATTTATTGCCTCATCAAAATAACATTTTAACAAATTAAGTAGGTACTAAACTATTTACAATGTGTTGTGCCGAAAGTTTTAGTTCAAAAAACATGTCATTTTTATTAGTATAGATTGGCGTACTGTCATCAAAAGTAAACCAGCATGCATAATTTCAAAGTTAGATGACTTTATGTGCTCGTGTAGTAAAATCATCTGGGGGGTCTAGATAATTTAATCAACGTTTACTCCTTATATGTATGGGGAAGTCTCGTGACTTTCGTTGGCAAATGTAATCTCCATAATATAAGTGAAGCACAAGCGTTGATGGATAACGACATTTTAAACAAATAAATAAAAAAATTAAACAAACTATACATACGATAAGTTTGCTGGGCCTCGTTTCAAAAGCGACTATGGTTAGTTTCATATGAGAATTCCATATACGTTGCGTAGCCGATCATCCAGAAGGTAGGTTAATATACTAACCGGCTGCGTAATATACATCGAATTGTAATTGAATTAAATATCAACTGTCGCTTTACGAAACAATTCTATAATTTGTCGATAGGCCATCCATAGCTGAGAAGCACCATTGCACATACTTGTTTTTTAATTTCCGACTTTATGGTCTATCACATAAAACTTCTCGACGGTCAGACGCGGCGGGATTTCCAGCTAGTGTAGAGTAGCGGTACTACGAACAAAGATCTAATATCAAACTTAATTTCATCATTATCATTTGATTTTGATCGTTGTTTATATCACCAAAAGGTTCATATATTACGTGGAACTTTTATGATGTAGACCTTTTCGGCATTGCCTTTATTTACCAATGGCAGCTTGGCATTCATAGTGTGGGTTTTGGTTTATGTGTCATGTCACTCCTTCTACTCTTTTTTTCTGTTCTGTGGCAATCGAGGCTACGTAAAAAAAAAGAATATTCCTTATTGCACACAAGAAGCAAGAGACAAATAAAAGTTACAGTTAAAAAAAATATATACAATAGGCTTTCTTATTCTCTATAAATTGTACACGGTAAGTTTGCTGGGCTTCGTTTCATAAAGCGACTATGGTTAGATTATGAGAATTCCATTATAGGTACATTGCGTAGCCAATCATCCAGAAGGACAGTTAATATGGTACCCGGCTGCGTAATTTACATCGAACTGTGGTACAGTTTGGCAGAAGGGAATACATTATGTTACTTTGTCAATGTAGGTACTAAAAAAAAAAAAGATTAATAAACATTGTCATAACAAATTCATTTTCAACTCTCGCTTAATGAAACAGTTCTATAATTTGTCGATATGGCAATATGTCCCATCCTTAGCCTGAGTAGCAACATAGCAGATAGTTATTTTTCAATATTCGACTTTATGGCATTGAACTTAAAGCTTCTCGACGATCACACGCGGCGGTAGTTCCATCTAATGTAGAGTAGCGTTACTACAAAGCAAAGATCGTATGTCAAACTTAATTTCATAGTTATCATTTGATTTTGATCATTGTTTATATGATTTAAAAGGTTCATATTTTACTTGGAACTTTTGTGATGTAGACCTTTTCAGAATTGCCTTTATTTGCCAATGGCAGCTTGGCATTCACAGTGTGCTTTTGATTTGTGTGTGTGAGTTTGGTCACACTGGTTTTACTACTGATAGGTCATGTCACTATTTCTACTCTTTTTTTTTGTTCTGTGGTCTTGTCCACGTCTTGTCCGAAGGCCCTATCTAGACTCGCGGCAGCAAGTCCAGCCAAGTTCGAGAAAAAAGGAACTGGCGTCGCAGCAGCCGTGTGTAATATTACAGGAATCACTTCGAGCTACTTTTGACCCCTTCACAACTCTACAACTATTTAACCTACGTATATGAAATTTGGCACATTTACTGAAATCCATTAGCTTGCCTAGAATCAAAAGTTTCATCAATGTTGCTCAAACAGTTATAGGTAGATATAATAACGTTTAAAAACCGGCATTTTTATGACTGACTGACTGACTCATTTATACAGGGCTACAGGGAAAGTCGTACACAATATTAAAGGAGGTTATTATTTAGGTCATTTCTGATGGATTTTGTTCCATTATATAGGGTCCGAAAGTTTACCGTTATGGAGATATTGACTGTTAAAGATTAAAAAAAACTATAATTTTTTTTTTGCTTTTTGATTGATTTTTTCTCAGAATAGAGCTCATAAAGTGGTTTTCTTAAATGTATTTAGTTTAAAGGCATGTCAATTGATAAAAAATATCAGTAAAAGCTGCAAAAGCAACGGTTAGAATTAAATATTTTTTCTCTAAATGTTTTTCACATTGAAGCTCTTAAAAAAAAATTAACGTATGGAACTTATTCTGCAAATAATTTTAAAAACTTCTACGACTCTTTAACTATTCAAAAAGGTATAACATTTAATAGGTTAGTGCATAAAATTTTAAAATAATGTCATTTGAGTAGGCTACAGGGGAGAGTGGGTAGGATTCGTACACTTTTCACTTCGAGCCCTATAGCTAAACGCTATTTGAAAACAATTTGAGCAATCCTAGATTGCCTATATATTTGCCTACAATATTCCCTTAGACGACTTGTTTATAGAAAGAAGTGTGGCCAAGCTATGACGCTTTAAAAAAAATATGGAAGTCGTACGAATGTACCCCACTCACACTCCCATGTACCTTCGTACATGGTGGGGTACCTCCGTACATCATGATTAATAATGCTATTTATAGAAAATTTAACGTTTATTGAGATCAAAATTTCACAGAATCAGCCTTGGGTGCCTAAGTACTTAATAATAAAATAGTTTTAAATACAATAATTAGTTAACCTTTTTGTTTTAATATTATTTAACTTCTTATGTCCTATAGGAATTAATCAATAATAATATTTACTATTAGGGTAACAAGAGTCATAATAATTTATTGAATCTACTTAATGCACATTGTACATAGACAGGTCTTTATGAAAGCTAAATGTTAGCTGTTCTTGCTGTAGAAGCAGATTTGGGTTCCGGCAATATAATATACGATGTCTGAGATGTAAACAGTCCCTTCGTCTGTGTTATTGGAAAAAAGAAATTTCCAGGCGCCGGATTTCTTTCTTAAAAATTAAACTTTGTACCCAGTGGGACTATATTTTGTAATCACCTGACCAACATAGTGTTTGACAAATTTTTTCTTCTCGAGTTTCACTAGAATAAAGCCTTTCTCTTTCACAAATTCAGATAAAACTGGAGTTTCGTTAATCTCATCAATGGGAGAACAGGAACTTTGCCTCTTTCTTTTTGGTTTATTTAATATATTATCTTTACCCGATATCAAATTTAATGCCCTCTTCATCTCTTTAGCTCTTTGTTTTATCTCTTGCTCTTGCTTCTTCAACTGTTTTGATTTTTATATTTCGTCTAGCCAATTTTGTTTCGGGAGTATCTGCTGTTTACCTTTTTTTGATTTATTGGACACATCTCTAGCCACTTTAGGCATCACTAGCCCTTCAGCAGATGTCGATGGCAAATCAAGCTCGATCAACTACGACAATAAAGATTGTATATCATACGTGGGGTACATTCGTACAGTACGAATCCACCCCGTTCAGACCTGTACGAAGCTACCCCAACCAAGAAATTTCACTAATATATTGAAAATAAAAATAACTGCTGAGATTATCTTCAAGTAAATGTCGAAATAATAAACTGAAATATGTACTCAAACACCACAAAAAATCAGTTTAACAATGGCAGCAAAACTTAGAGAAAAAAAACACGTTTAAAGTTGCATCGAAAAATTATTTACGCGAAGCGAAAACAAGTAATGTCCTATCACATCGAAGTCGGCGGTCGCACGGGCGAGCCACTCCGCGGTTAGATTATGCGTGTGAGTGAGCATCACATACACAGATACGAATGCACCACTATTTTAATATTCGAGTTATGGCCGTTGTACGAATGCTCCCGGTGTACGAATCCTACCCACTCTCCCCTAGTGGTAGTACCTACATAACTGAACTTCGATACAAAAATATCTTTTTACTTCCTGGCACCTTTAAACTATGTAAAAACGTCAGATAGGCCTTTTTGTGCTCTGGAGACATGCTGTCTCAGGTGTTCAGGTACCTATTACAGTATAAATAAAATAAATAAATAAAATATGTTTATTTTTGGTATCAAACTTAATCTAGGTTACAATTTTTTGTGGGAGTTTCCTTTTAAGTAAAAATTACCTGTGCCAGGAAAACTCCCGCTCTTCCTAATTGGTTACCATTAATTAAGTTGATTACAGTTGACAATTAATTCAAATTTAGCATGCGATAAAAATAAAGTAAACAACAAACTCCTCACAGAGAATCGAAAAACAATACATTACTATTATTATAATATTTTCAAATTGTTTAAAGAAGTCTTAAACAATGAAGCAGATGCAAGAATTTAATTATATTAGAATAAAACATAACAATTATATATATGATATATTATGATATTATTATGATACGATATGATATGATGTGATATGCTATGCTATGATATGATATGATATGATATGATATGATATGATATGATATGATATGATATGATATGATATGATATGATATGATATGATATGATATGATATGATATGATATGATATGATATGATATGATATGATATGATATGATATGATATGATATGATATGATATAATATGATATGTTATTATATTACATGATACGATACTATGCGTATAATATGATATGATACAATATCTAAATATAATTTAAAATATCTGTATAATGTTAAATAAACTTTTATACGTTTCGTAATAGAAGTTTTTCTACATCGTTGTAGCTTAACGAGTCTAGCCATTTTATTATTATACTTCTACATTCGAAATGAGTTTTTTCATAAATGTTGTGCATGTTATTTATTTTATTATATAGAAAAGACGATTGCGCACTGCATCCTAGCAAAACTAGTTCTTATTAAATGTGTTTTAGCTACTAAGTAATTTCTCCTTTTACTTTTCAAGTTGAGGTTATAAGGTAAATTTTTGTGTTTTTTTAACAGGATTTGCAATATATATAATTTTCTAATGGATAAGAGGTGGCTTTCTTTATATAAACTTTCTGTGGAATATCGTATTTTCTTAAAATACATTACCTTAATAAGACCACGCTGTACTCGTTCTAGTTTCAGAAATTTAACCTTGGATGCAAAGCCCCAGATCGGAATACAGTAAATTGAAACCGTAGTACAATCGGGCGATATATATTTCATTTAGTGTATTTTTTGGTAAACCTTGTTTGTTCAGCACGTTGGAATTTCGAGGCACAATATGTCTTAGTGTTTTAAAAATCCAAACCAGTTTTCTTAACCTAGTTGTGACTTGCTCCAGTTGTAAATGCCATGATAGTCTGTATTCAATAATAACGCCAAGGTACTTAGGGTGTGTAACTTTTTCCAGTTTAGGACAGTTACATATTCTGTCTGCGGTGGTATCGTTACATCTATGGACATCTACTTGGAAGTCGTTTTGTGGTTGTCCTCTGACATTGAGGCTGAAACAGATGTAATTTGTTTTTTCAGTATTTAATGTGAGAAGGTTGTTATCCAGCTAATGTGACAACAGAGTCATTCCCCTTTCTGCGCTTTCTTTAACAGAGTTCCAGCTATCTCCATAGAAGACAATGGCTGTGTCGTCAGCATAGGCAAAGGTTTTGGCATTTTCTATCCTTCGATTACAGAGATCATAAATGTATACCAGAAACAATGTGGGTCCTAGTACGCTCCTTGTGGAACTCCATAGGTAACGTCTGCATCTTTTTTTCCCTAGTGGGTAGAGTATGACCCGGTAGGATACCCAATTCAGATAGGGCGTTCAGGTAATATTGTCTGTTTTTATACTCGGAAGTTGTTTCTGTGGGCTTTGGTCTAATGTTTATATTGATGTCTCCGGCGATAACACGGTTTTTTTTTATTTTTTAGTGTTTCTAGGTGTGTAACGAATTCGTGAAATTTTCTGAACTTAGGGTAGAGGGTGATCGGTAGATGCATCGTATTGTATTGCCCAATATGTCTATCTGCAAACAAGATGAATGAGTTAGCTTGATTTTTTTAACCTTATGATTTATAGAATCTTTTATGTAGACAGATACTCCATCGTTTTGATTTAATTGGGATACTGTGTTGTAAGAGTTGTAATTTTTTAGTAGCGGTAAGGGTTTAGCTTTGTCTAATCTACATTCAGTAAAAATGATGATGTCAATTTCAAAATTTAGGCTTGCGAGGGTTAGCAGAAAGTTATCATAATTACGATATATACTTCTAATTTTTAGATCTTTTTATTTAATTTGTGTATATTTAGGAAGCTCAAAGCAGTCACATTCAATTGCCCGTGCTATAACTAAGCTATCAAGGTCTTTTATAGTTTGTAGAGACTCATCCATTTTGTAGTAATTCAAATCTTTCAGTCGTTGCACCCTTTTTTTTTTAATATTTTTTGTTTTAATCAGACTGTATCCACCCTGTAATAGAAAGTTGCTCTATCAGAAACTTGCAGTATATATATAATTATATGTATGTAGTGAGTAAATAATACTAATAATAATTAATATGATATATTAAGTATATGATATGCATATATAGATTGCTTTGTGCAAGTTGTACAAAACAGAGAATGCAAATGTTTAAAAATTAGTTTTTCTAGTCATTCTTCCTGTAGTAGTTTATGGACTTGAGCTTCGTTGGTTATTGGTATAGCTGGGGAAGTTTCGTTTTTTTTTACATAAATTTTACTAAAAACGGTCCAGCAGAACTTGTAGGACTTCGACTTTGCAGGGTCTCTTGCCAAAAAATGTAGTCGCGCTCCTTTTGCCGTCAACTGCTCGGAGATGAAGATTGGGGTGTCTTCGTTTTTCTTGAGATCCAGATGTTTTGCGCGTTTATCTCTATTTTTCGCATTGAAGGATTTGCTCGCTTTCAGAAAAAAAAAACCACCTTGAAAAGCTGTCAATGTCACCACAGATTTTTTTTTAATACGTAGCGGACCAAGGAATATGTCTGTTAAGCCGTACTGAGCCCAGAACTACGAATGGAAAAATATTAAGATTATTTAAAAATTAACTACGAAGCCAAAAAAATTTAAACTTTTTTCTCGCGTTGAGGAAGGTTATTCCTATCACCGAAAAAAATATCAAGCACTTCTGATATTTTCATCCATTCCCTATTGTTGAAGAAGTCTCGATAATTATAGGTGCATTACTTCCCTCTTTCTTGCTTTTTATGCGGTAGATATCTCTGATATCAGATTTTGAGATATCGCATTTAATGTTTTTCAAAGGCACATAACCATTTCTATAAGCTCTCCAGAGCTCTCGTTTTTCATCCTTGGAACGTTTTTCAGTTCTAGGCTGGTTTTCCGATTTCCTCTCTGCATATCCTCGATTTTTTCTTCAAGAAGAATAATGTGCTCCCTGTCTTTCTTTGCTTGGTTCTCTAGTAGATCTATTTTTTTTCTAAAATATTCATTTTGACTGGTCAAAAAAGCAATAGAATTCTCTATATTTTTATTCGTCTCCTGCATTTCCCTAAGCGTAGGATTGATATTCCTAATTTCAATTTCTTGATCTTCCATCAATGACTTCATCATAGTACTCATCTCTTCCTTGAAATCGCTTAGGTCAGAAACTGTCTCGTCCTCTCTCCTTCTCTTGGCTCGCAGTGCTACATAGTTACGTGGTTATTTTAGGGTCCACTTCAATGAGATTGGACTCAGACTGTGATTTTTCGGGATTCATTGTACTAGGGTACTATGCGAACCGAAGCTGCTAACGCGTAGTGTCCGAATAAGTAGCGCCAGTGTAACCAGTCTTATTTTTTGTGTGTATGCGCCGATAGTGGAAGGACCTTTAACGAATGCGTGTTGACTACGGTAGATTGAGGTTCGAGTCCGGTTATGAATAAAAAGGCCAGTTGTGCGTTGCATGGAAGACAGAATAGAATGAGTGTTGAAATTTATTTACAAGCGATATTTATACGAACTTAAAAACTAGACAACCAATCAAATACAATTAAAACAATATACACCAATAGGAAGATCAGAATAATAAGCCAATCACAGAAGAGAATAGTACGCGGGCGCGCGCGGGGGAAGATGCGGGACGCAGTGTGCAAGGGGCACATAAATATAAGCTGGTGCGCCGCGTGAGTTTGCTCCAGAATTATTCACTATCACAGTTGAGGACAGACGAGCGCGACACTGTAACTCCTGATTTCGCGACGCCTATTATTATAATAGGTAGCGTGAAATCGACCCGCGTCGTTTCACGCCGCGGCGGGGACAGCCTTCCTCTGAAGCAGCCAGGTTGGTGAACTCTTCTCCGTGCATTGGACCCCGGCCTTCCACAAGCGGAACTCACCGGGAAAAGACGCGCGGGGGGAGCCAGCCGACCTCGGTCGCGCCAGGCCCATCCCCAACAAGCCGCCCGCCATGGCCGCCGAGCCCGGCCGCCATGGCGACCAACGCCGCGAGTCCGCTGGTCTCCCGCGAGATGCAGCGGATGAAGAGCCCATGCCCCCGAGGGTCGCGGGCGAAGAGAACGTGGGCCCCCACCAGGAAGGGGGCCGCCTGGGAGCGCTGCGCGCCACATACAGCTCCGACGTCTTGAGGACTCGGCGCCTACGTGACGACGGCTTACTCTCCGACGGCCTCCTCTCCTGGATGGAGGCCTACCTCAAGCTGGAGGCGGCCTACCTCAAGTGGGGCGCTGCTGATGGGGATCACGACCGCCTAGGTGACGCGAGTGGTCCACTCCAGCCTGCTCCACGCCGCCGCCGCCAGAGAAGCCCGGAGGACATGGCGGAGGACGAAGCAAAGCGTCACTGCGCGCCCATCCACCGCCCGCTAACCCCTCCACCGTCAAGTCACCGCCGGCACCTTGAGGAGACCCAAACCGGCGGAAGCGCCCCAAGCACGCGCGCCCCTTCGCCACTGCGCCGACCCACAACTGTGCAGGGCGCCGCACCTCGCTCTCCTACGCCACCACCCCGGGACTTATCCTTCGAGGTGATGCAGGCGCTGGGCTTGCTACCTGAGCAGGCTCAGTCATCGCCGCCTCCCCGGGCCGTGGTGATGGAGACGGACGCCGCCCCCAAGGACCCGCGGCCTCCGCTCCGCCTTCGTGGGCTGACGTCACCGCCACCCAGCCCAATGCGGCTCCCGCGGCCGACGTTCGACGCGAGGCCGCTGCCCAAACCGCGAGACAGGTCAACGACAACGGCAACCTTCGCAAGCGCTGTCGCCCGCCCTGCTGCAAAGACGGTTGCAGGGCCTGCCCACCCAGGCGGAAAACCTGCCCGCCCCACCGACGCGGGATCCACTCGCCTTACGACGGGGCCCTCCCGCCCCACACTGGCGCCCGCCCGTCCCACAACGAAGCCCGCCCGCCCCACTACGGGGCCCGCCCACCCCACTACGGGGCCTGCCCGCCCTACGACAGGGCCCGCCCGCCCCACGACGGGTCCCGCCCGCCCCACGACGGGGCCCGCACGCCCCACGACGGGGCCCGCCCAGCCTACAACAGGGCCTGCCCACCCTGACGCGGGCCCACCTCCCCTCCACCGTCCTGACACCCACCATGCATCCGCAATGCCCGCTGGTTCCTCAGCCGCTACCACTGCGACCGCCACTGCTCACGACGGTGCCGCTGAACGCACGCCCGTCGTCCCCGTAGCCGCTCCCGCCGCTCCCAAAACGGCGCTGCCCAAGCGGCCGAAATATCCGCCCCTGGTGGTGGAGCGCCTACCCAACTGGGCGTTCCACTTCAGGAACATAGCGGCGGAACTCGGCCGCCCACCAAACGCACGCCCGTACGGGAACGGTGTGCGCTTCACCCCAGCCGAGGACGACGAGTATCGCCTCATCCAGCGGTACCTCACCAAGCTGGAAAGGGAGGACCACGTGTCGTGGTTCTCCTACTCCCTCCCAGCCGAACGGAGCGTCAAAGTGGCGATCCGTGGACTTCCAGCGGACACGGCGCCGGCGGACATCATCGCCGCCCTCGCCGAGCACGGCTTCGAGGCGGAGCATGCGACGAGCATCCGGCCGCGTGCGGGGCGCCCCGGATGCATATTCTTCGCATCGCTCCGCCGAACGCCCAACTGGCTCCCGGCACTGTATGAGCTCAGTGAGCTCCTTTACATGCCGGGAGTAAAGATTGAAGCATGGCGCGGTAAGCAGGGGCCAGCGCAGTGCCACCGGTGCCAGCAGTTCCGGCACTCCTCCCAGCACTGCCACCGCCCGCAGAAATGCGTGCGTTGCGGGGAGGATCACCACGCCCGGAACTGCCCACGCCCGAAGGAGGAGCCAGCGACGTGCGCGAACTGCGGCGGACCACACGCCGCGAACAACTCCTCCTGCCCAGTGTTCCGCAAGGAGGCGCGGAACACTAAAGCTGGCACTGTCGCCATATCAGGCCAGGGAGGCCGGAGCACGACCAACGCAGCCCAGCAGCAGCCAGCGGTGCAGGAGTCGGCGCCTGGCAACCTCATGGCGCCGGCCAACCCGCCCACATCCCGCTCCACTCCTGCGGTCACTAAACCGCGCAGGAAGAGGGGTGGGAAAAAGAAAAAGCCTGCTGGACCGGCTGGGGTAGCGGCCGCTCCACCAGCGACTACAGCAGCAGCCACCGCAGCACCTGCAACCGCCGCACTTCATCTGACCTCCAACGAGGCACTGACGCGTGCTGTCAGTGCCCTCATGGAAGTCCTCGCGGCGCTGCAGACGGGGCCTCCACAAGCCCCCGTCACCCCAGGCCCGGCGACTGACCGTGACATTCACTAGGCCTCTAAGGGTGGTGCACTGGAATGCCCAGTCGCTGCGTAGGAAGAAGCGGCTGCTCCAGGTCTTCCTCCGGGAGCAAGACGTCGACGTGGCGCTACTCAGCGAGACCTGGCTTGGGGAGGGTGACAAACTCACCATCCCCAACTACGTCGTCTATCGCAAGGACGAGAAAACCGAACACCGTGCGTTCCGAGGACTGGCGGTGATCGTGAAGAGGAAAGTCGTCCACCAGCCGATCGAGTTCCGGGAGCTTGCATCAATGTACGCTCTCGGTATCGAGGTACAAGTCGCCGGCACAGTGATGCGACTCTTCGCCGCCTATAAGCCCCCAGTCACCGCCTTCGACTTCAGAGACCTGCGGGGGCTGCTAGAGTCGCCATCACCGACCATCGTCGCCGGCGACCTCAACGCCAAGCACACCGCGTGGAACTCATCGGCTACCAACGCCCAAGGAAGACGCCTCTTCGCCGACTCCGTGATGTCCCACTACGACGTCGCAGGTCCAGACGAGCCCACCCACTACCACTGGGACGGCTCGGGGGACGTACTCGACGTCGTCATCTACAAGGGACTCCGGACGCCGCCCCGCCTCGGACCACCGGCCGGTTCTTCTCGTCCTCGACGAGCTGCCGACCAGGGTCGCGCTGCCAGCGCCCCGTCGACTCTACAGCTGGGCCCCGTTTGCCTCCATCCTCACGGAGGAAACCCCATCCCGCCCCGTCGCCACGCCAGAAGACGTTGAGTGCCTGACGTCCGAGCTGACTGCTTGCATCCGGAGCGCGCTCGACAAATCCTCGCGCACAGTTCCGAGCGGGGGGAAATCCACTCCTCTACCCGCTCGGATCATGGACCTGATCCGCGAAAAGCGCCGCCTCCGGAAGCAGTGGCAGCACTCCCGCTGCCCCCAGCTCAAGACGCGCCTCAACGCTCTGACGGCCAAAGTGACGGCGGCGCTAGACGCCAACGCCGAAGAATCTTGGGAGCGCCACATCGAGTCCGTGGGCGATGATACCCCCTCCGTTCATCGCCTATGCCGGCAGCTGTCGACCGAACCCCCGCCTGTTCGGCCGCTGCTGGGCAGCGACGGCCACCCAAGATTCAAGGCACAAGATCGAGCTGAAGTCTTCGCCGAGTGCCTCGAGAAGGCGTTCATCCCGAACCCCACCGACGACACGGAGCACGTCGCAGCAGTCGAGCAACACCTTCGAGCCTACTTCGCAGCACCGATGGCCCCGGCTGAGGACCCTGTGGTTTTTACGCCCGGCCAAGTGCAGCGAATGATCCAGCGCACCAAGCCAAGAAAAGCACCGGGCCAGGATCGCATAACGAACACGGCGCTCCGGCACCTCCCGCAACGCTCAATTGCGGCCGTGACGCGCCTGTTCAATGGCATCCTGCGCACCGGTCACTTTCCACAAACGTGGAAAACTGGCCTGGTCATCCTCTTGCCAAAGCCGGGCAAGAATCCACAGAAGCCCGAAAGCTACCGGCCCATCACGCTGCTGAGTACCCTCTCGAAGGTGTTCGAAAAGCTCCTGCTGCATCACCTGCTCCCGCACGTCCAGCCTCGTCCGGAACAGTTCGGGTTCCGGCCTGAGCACTCGACGACGCTTCAGCTCACCAGGGTAGTGCACGACATGACGGTGCGCCTCAACAAAAAGGAGTGCACCGTCGCAGTACTCCTGGATATGGAGAAGGCGTTCGACAGGGTATGGCATGAGGGGTTGCTGTACAAACTGTCGACGTCCGCTGCCCCTCGACGTCTCGTCGCGGTCGTGGCCTCGTTCCTGAGGGATCGCCGCTTCAGAGTGGCGGTGGAGGACGCCGTGTCCGAGGAGCGCCACATCCTTGCCGGCGTCCCCCAGGGAAGCTGCCTGTCCCCGGCCTGTTACGCCCGATACACCGACGACATACCAGTCCCGGAGGGCGTCCAATTGGCGCTATACGCCGACGACGCCGCCTACCTGGCGTCGTCCATGTCACCCAAGCACGCTGCAACCAAGATGCAGCGTGCCCTCGACGCTCTCCCCGACTGGCTGAAGAAGTGGCGTCTGTCTGTCAATGTCGGGAAGACACAGGCCATGCTGACAGGCCGCCGCCACCCGCCGCCGCCGCTCCGGCTGCACGGACGGGTCATCGAGTGGCAGAACCAGGTGAAATACCTGGGGGTCACCATCGACCGTGGACTAACGATGGCTGCGCACGTCAGCGCAGTCGTCAACCAGGTGAAGGTGACGCGCGCGAAGCTGCGTCCAATCTTCACCTCCCGCCTCCCTCTGCGAGCGAAGCTCGGGGTCTACAAGACCTATGTCAGGCCCCGCCTCACGTACGCTGCGCCGGCATGGTTCGCGCTTGTCTCGGAGTCGAATAAGAAGCGGCTCCGAGCCCAGGAGAACCTCTCCCTACGCACCATCGTCGGCGCGCCTCGCTGCGTGAGGAATGCGACGATCGCGAGAGACCTCAAGTGGGAGGAGCTGGACGCCTTCGTGGCGCGGCTGGCGACCGATATGTTCGCGCGTGCGGACCGGTCGCAGCTGCAGCACCTGCGTGGACTGGCGCCACTGCACGCGCGACCGCCCGACAGCCGCGCCAAGCCCGTCCCCCGAAGCCTGGTCGAGTCCACGGCCAATTCGGTCTAAAGAAGATCACCTGCGACCCCCAGTGAAGACCACCGCCTGGAAGGCCACCCATTGACCTGTCCGTAGCCGCGGACAGCGGTAGATCCCTCGGGAAGAGGGCCACGCCCTGACCCCGACCCTCCACTTTCCCCAGGGGGAAGTGTGAGAAGACCGCAAGACGACGAGTTTGCTCCAGTCGCGAATTCATATCGCGAACGGCTGACGTACTGGTGCAGTACTTGGTGCAGTTGTACAATGAAAGTCTTTTCGTTCCTCTTCACCACACGGAATGGTCCATCGTATGGTGGGTGAAGTGGCTTCTTAGCAGCGTCAACACGTACGGAGACTTGTTCGCAAGTTCGTAAGTCTGGGTGCACAAAGGTTGCTCGTAAGTTAGAGTGCGGGTGAGCTGGTACAGGCTTGAGTTCTTGTATAGTGTAGCGTAATCGTTCAACGTAGTTGTAGTCCATTGTATCGTCGGCGGTTGATGGCACAAAAAAATCTCCGGGCAGTCGTAGGCTGCGTCCGTAGGTAAGTTGGGCGGCACTCACGCCAGTGTCGGTACGGGCAGCGGCCCGAAGTCCCAGTAAGATGGTAGGTAGCTCTTCGATCCACTGCGATGAAGTTTGTAGACGTGCTTTCAGTGCGTTTTTCATAGAGCGATGCCATCTCTCGACCAACCCAATGCTTTGTGGGTGGTAGGCTGTGGTACGAATCTTCTTAGCGCCTGTTAGTTTCGTTAGAGCAATGAATAGACGGCTTTCGAATTGCCCCCCTTGGTCGGTTGTGATTTGCGCAGGACAACCATAGCGAGATATCCAATTCTCGTAGACACATCTAGCTATGATCTCGGCAGTGATTTCTTCGACTGGAATTGCCTCGGGCCATCTCGTCGTGCGATCTACCATAGTGACGAGGTAGCGGTGTCCGTGCGGAGAGGGGGGTAGTGGACCAACTATGTCAATGTGAGTGTGCGTGAAGCGGTCAGCTGTCGGCGGGAACGACGATATTGCGCTTGTAGTATGTCGCTGGATCTTCGCTCGTTGGCATGGGATACATGTTTTTGCCCATTTCCCAATGTCCGCTTGCATCGATGGCCAGAAGAATCTTTCTTGTAGAAGCATGCGTGTGGCTCGAACTCCAGGGTGACTGAGATCGTGTACGACTTTGTAAGCAGCGTAACGGTAGTCAGTAGGCATATACGGTCGTATATTCGGTGTTGAGCATTCGCAGAGGATTTTCTTGTTTCGTGCTTGAGGCAAGTGCAGTTTCTTGAATTGCAAGTTTGCTTGTTGCATAAGCTTAGGGATATCGCTGTCTCTCTCCTGCGCTTCGGCGAGTTGCTCGTAGTCGATGGGAGAGGGCGTGGCGATCGCGTCAATGCGTGATAGAGCGTCGGCCACGACGTTATCAGCTCCACTGATATGGCGAATGTCTGTTGAAAATTCGCTGATGAAGATGATTTGCCGGGTTCTCCTTGGAGTTTCGCTGTCGCTGCCTAGCTTCGTAAATGCGTAAGTAAGTGGCTTTTATGGTCGGTGAAGATAATGAGTGGTCGGCCTTCGAAGGTTTTGCGAAAGAGTTTCACAGCCATGAATATTGCAAGTAGTTCTCTGTCATAGGTGCTATACTTGACTTGCGCTTCTGAGAATTTCTTGGAGAAGTAGCCCAGTGGTTGCCATGCGTAGTTCATGTATTGTTGTAGTACAGCGCCAGCACAGGTGTTAGAAGCGTCGCACATGAGTGCGAGCGGGACGTCGTCGACGAATGGGAATGCGTAGTCTAAGCCTCTCAGTACTTCATGGATAAAGCGTTGAAAAGTTTGTCCAGCGTTTCTCAATCCGGGGCACATTCGTGGGAACTCGTAGAGACCAAATGGGGTGATTATGGCCGTTTTCTCGATATCGCTTTCTGCAACTTGTATTTGCTGGTAAGCTCTGTTGAGATCGAGTGTTGAGAATAACTTCCTCCCGTTGAGTTGATGAGTAAAGTCTCGTAACCGTGTTATTGGATAGCGGTCGGGCTTAGTTACCGAGTTGAGTTTTCGGTAATCGCCACAGACTCGCAAGTCTCCATTTTTCTTGGGCACGACATGAAGTGGGCTGGCCCACGGGCTCTTGCTGGGCCGGAAGAGACCTTGTTCAATCATGTTCTCAAACTCTTTCTTCACGTCTGCGGTGCGGTGGGGCGGGAGGGGTCGTGCGTGTGCGTAGATCGGTTTCGATGTAATGTTCAACATTGTGCTTGGGACTGAGTTTCATTGAAGATAGGCGAGTTGTACCGGGGAATTCAGCCAGTATGTCGTGGAATGAATCCCTGTGGTCGATGCTTCTGATGGTCGGCGTAGATGTAGCGCGTGAGGGTGCACGGATTGCGAGGTTTGTCACGCTGTCGACTAGTCGTCGGTTCTTCAAGTCTACGATGAGGTTGTGATGGTTGAGAAAGTCAGCTCCAAGGATAGGTTTGTTCACGGCGGCAACGATGAACTTCCATGTGTATGGTCTTCGCAGGTTGAAGTCGAGACGGAGAGTTTTCTCACCGTAGGTTGGTATGACGGTGTTATTGGCGGCGAACAGTTGAAATGGCAGTGGCTTGGCCGTTGTTCCTTTCATTCGGGGTATAACGGATATGTTAGCGCCCGTGTCTACCAAGAATGTTAACTTGCTGTTCTTGTCAGTGACAAATAGGCGGTGGGATTTTTCTTGTACGCCGGAGTCCGCCGCAGCCAGCGTAGGTTCTAGTTTTCCGACGTCTTGGCATTATAATCGCAGGGAGTAGCGCAGCGTCACGCGTCGGCACCAAACTTGCGGTGATAGTAGCAATACGGCGAAAGAGACGGAGATCGGTTGCGAGAGCGAGACGGCGTGCCATTTCTTGGGAATCGGCGGGGACGGCGGCTGTCGCGTTTGTATGGAGAGCGTGCGCGTTGATAATGCGATGATTTTAACTCGGCGACTTCAAGTGATAGTTTTCTTATTTCTTCGATAAGGTACTGCGTCGTATCGGGCGGTAGCTGAAGCGATGGCGTAGTTGGCTTAGTGGTGGTGGAGAGAGCAGCAACTTCTGTGTGTTGTTCCATCATCTTGTCAGCGAGGAGAGCAAGGTCGTCGAGAGCGGTCGTCTTACTGATGCTGTCGCTGACGAGAAGAACTGATCGGACGTGCGGTGGTAGATGATTCATCCACATCATTCGCAGTGTAGAGTCAGGAACTTTGTTTTGGGCTAGGCTGCGCATGCACCGTAGTAGTTGACTGGGTCGTTGACCTCCGAGCTCGATTTCTTGTAGCAGTTTTTGTAGTTGCCGGTCTTCGCTGTCTTCATATACGGAGATAAGCCGATTCTTCATAGCCTTGTATGGGTCTTCTGATGGGGTCGTAAAGGAGATCGCCGATTTGTTCTACGTCTTGCTAGTGTAGCTGCGCGATGAGAAGCTGAGCCAGTTGGTGGCGGCTTTTCTTCAGTCCAGCAGTGGCAAACTCGAAGCTGTGGAACCATAGTCGAACGTTGTCGCGCCAGAATGCAGGGATAAAGTTTGCGTAGCCAATGCCTTGGACTTCTTGAGCTGTGCTTGATGCTGGTAGGGATGATGGACCAGGCGGTTGTGTTGAAAGTTGTTGCGTGTTGCTCGCGGGATCTTGATTCTGCATCTTGTACGGAGCAGGGTCACCAGTTTAACGAATGTGTCGACGGTAGGTTGAGGTTCGAGTCCGGTTATGAATAAAAAGGCCAGTTGTGCGTTGCATGGAAGACAGAATAGAATGAGTGTTGAAATTTATTTACAAGCGATATTTATACGAACTTAAAAACTAGACAACCAATCAAATACAATTAAAATAATATACACCAATAGGAAGATCAGAATAATAAGCCAATCACAGAAGAGAACAGTACGCGGGCGCGCGCGGGGGAAGATGCGGGACGCAGTGTGCAGGGGGCACATAAATATAAGCTGGTGCGCCGCGTGAGTACTCTCCCCCCACGACTAACCCTCGTTACCTGGTGCGCAGGCCCAGGAACGTTCTAGTCGACCCACCCGATAAGCTCTCATCCGACCTAGACCTCCTCCTGGAGGCCCAGGCCCAGTCAGATGTAGCCCCCGCTCCCAACAGTGTCCCCGGCGACACTACTCTCACTTAATTTTTCTTTTTGTCACTATGCGACGAATCCCCCTAAGCGGTAGCTCTAGTGAGCTCCGCTGTGCGCCCTCCTCGGCCTCGAGGGGGGTCGCTCATGATGTAGGTTTAGGGGTCCTTAGGACCAAACCAGCCCCAAGGTGGTGTTTAGTGGGTAGGCGCACTCTGCGAGTCCCACATTGGCAGCACGGCCGGGCCCGTGCTGTTATGCATGAGCATTCACCACCTCCCTCCCCCGTGTCCTCCGGAGGGTGCCCTTTATAGGGCTAAAAAAAAAACCGCGTGAGTTTGCTCCAGTCGCGAATTCATATCGCGAACGGCTGACGTACGGGTGCAGTACTTGGTAGCTACAGACCAATTACTGTGAAGGGCCGGGCCACAAACAAAGCGATGGGGAGTAGCTTATTTTGCAAGTTTCTGGTTGGATGACCGCAACAGTGTCGCTAGGAAGGAGACAGCAATGACGTCGTCTGTATAAGCGCTGAGTGGTCAAGCGATAGATAAAGCTTTGAGGTGACCGAGGTGATGTGTTCCAAAGCGATTGGTTTAGTGTGGAATTGGACTAGGATCACAGAGCTCACAAGGCGAGGTACTCACTGCGGCAGTTTTACTCCTTGTCACTTATGCACTCCTGTTTTATACGCAGTATTATTTTTTACTATTTTAATTATATTAATTCGTAAATAATTTTATGGGGTTCTGGGCACGTTTACACTCAGAGGTGGTCCGGGGGGGAAGAGAGATACTTACTTTCATGTCAAGTTACAATAATGTCCCTTCATCTGGCGAAACTCAAAGAAGTAAAATTTGACTTATAACTGCGAAGGTATGGTTTTTGATATGTTTTTGTAGGTTTTGTGCGATTTTGTCACTTCTGTGGCGTCGCTTTTCTGGCATATTTCATATTTTATTTAATACGTGACGTGTCCCCTTTCTTAGCTATAATCAATGGCCTATCACTTCCCTCCTTTAATTTGTTACTACTCTGCCAATAGTGTCACTCTTCTGGTAACACATTTTTCACTGGTGCTTATAAAATTAAAAAAAATGGAAAAATCTTCTGGCCCTCACCATTAAACATTTAAAAATAGTGTCAAATAGACAAATTATTAATATTGAATGGAACAGATTACATTTCCTTCTGGGACACAAAAAAATCAAATACCGTATATTCACCCATATACGTTAATCTAAAGAGACGTAGAAGTTTCTAAAACGCATATCATTTGCAGAGCACGTATTAACACATCTACCACGGTGAATCACACGAGCAGACTAATGGGCCTTTTACACGAGGCCAATAGCTGAGACAATCCAGTAAGCCAGGACAATAGGCCAATCCAATGAAAAGCGCAAAATTCGTTTCTGTTGTTTACACACAAGCCAGTCGAGTAGGCCCATAAGTTTAATCAAATTAATTTCTAATTAAAAAAATTTGTTGAAATTTAAATATTTTTATTTAAGTTTTAACATTTTTTTATTATTTATTTTAAAAATGTTACCCATGGTTTATCACACTTTAACCAAAAACAATTTAAAATAAAATAAATAAACAACACGCAATGACATGTATTGGATTGGCTTACTGGCCCGGAAAACACATTTACATGAAGCCAATCCAATGGGAAAGTAGTGGGGGAAGCATTGGCACCAGTAAATTTGAAATCGTTCTATTTCATTGGATTGTCTTCATCCATTCATCATCCATCACACGAAGACAATATTGGACTGGCTTACTGGATTGTCTCAGCTATTGGCCTCGTGTAAAAGGGCCATAACACAACAATAACAGATAGATAGAATATTCTAAAAAAAATTATGAAATACGTAAACACCCGAGACAGCATGTCTCCAGAGCACAAAAAAGTCTATCTGACATTTTTACATAGTTTAAAGGTGCCAGGAAGTAAAAAGATTTTTTTTGTATCGAAGTTCAGTTATGTAGGTACTACCACTAGAGCCTACTCAAATGACATTATTTTAAAATTTTATGCACATACCTATTAAATGTTATACCTTTTTGAATAGTTATTGAGTCGTAGAAGTTTTTAAAATTATTTGCAGAATAAGTTCCATACGTTAATTTGTTTTTAAGAGCTACAATGTGAAAAATATGTAGAGAAAAATTATTTAATTCTAACCGTTGCCGAGCAGTTAGTAGTAGGTGCAGCTTTTGCTGATATTTTTTTATCAATTGACATGTCTTTTAACTAAATACATTGAAAAAAACCACTTTATGAGCTCTATAATGAGAAAAAATCAATCAAAAAACAAAAAAAAATGATATTTTTTTTAAATTTAAACAGTTAATATCTCCACAACGGTTAACTTTCGGACCCTATATAATAGAATAAAGTCCATCAGAAATGACCTAAATAATAACCTCCTTTAATATTGTGTACGACTTTCCCTGTAACCCTGTAGATCAAAAACCTAACCCACTTCTAGATAACCTAGAAACTTTATATTTGGCATCAAGGTAGACTATTAGGCATATACAAAGGAAAAAATCTAAAAACTGAAAATTATTGATATTAATATCCGCATAGTATTTAGTTCCAAATTCTGCCAATAGTTGGCGCTTTTTAATTCTATATCGCGGTATGGTTTTGTCTTAACCGATTCTATATAATATCTGTAAACGACTTCCTTTAAAAGTTCCTCTGAATCGTAAATGAGTTTGTAGTCATGTCGTATGTTCGTAGCCGATTTCTAACCCATCGGTTATCGGTTCTTTGGCAATAACGATTTATTTATTATTAATGATTAATGATCACTACCAACAATCTCTGTACAAAAAGTAGTGATATCCCATCAAAACACAAATGTGAATGAAAGCCAAGTTCAATATTAAGAACAGACGTCGGTATCGACTTCGCCGACAAAAGAATTGAGATCTATACCGCGACCCTTCGAGTAGCAAATGTCGTAAAAGCCATTTTGACGAAAATGAGTTTTTAATGCTGTCTTATGTAATTTAACGAGCTCTATCGATCTGTATATTTAAAATTTCGATATCTTGAAAAAAATGTCTTTTACTACACATATTTTTAAGGACCGAAATTCAGTATTTTTTTCAATTTATTGTCGTAACCGCCTATTTTAACATGGGATAACTGTCATTAACTGTCGTAAATAACATATTTTTATGAACAGTGCTTATACAACCTTTTTTTTGTTATCAAATCCAAGAATGTACAAACGGTTAACTTGTCGTAAAAGACAAATAAGTTTGCAATAATGTTATTACAACATTATTTTCCCTAGGATGCTTGCAGTTATTTTGGACTATTTCGTCGTAACGAACAACGTGTTTAAAACAATGCTTTTATGACAGCAACACTACAAAATAATATTAATAATGTGATGTCGTAAAATGTGTTGTTTTACACTTTCGACACGCTTCGAGTATCTAATATACAAAATTGAAATCAAAGGCCAACCTAAGTGGGCAGTTTAACGAACTGAATCGAACTGTTAATTTAATACTTAGCTATAAAAAAAAAGATTAATGCTTCTAAGATTTATCACCAACAATAATTTTCGTAATCGCTTTCCTTGACTGGTCAAAATGTCGTAAATTATGTCCATATATCTAAACACTGCTTATACAACATTTTATTATTATCAAAATCAAGAAAGTGTAGATGCTGAATTTGTCGTAAAAGACAAATTAGTTTGCTTTTTTGCTATTACTACATTATTGTCAATGAGATTCTTGAAGTTATTTTAAGATTATTTTGTCGTAATCAACAATAAGTAAACAAAAAATATTTTTACGACGTTAGCATTACAATCCACAACTTGCAAGCAGTCAACAAATAGTAGTAAACAACAGGTTTTTCAGATCTGTTCACCCGGAAGTTCAGACGTTTGGTCATGTAGTGATGATTCAGATTCATCAGAGTCAACGCAGTCATCAAATGACAAAACTAGAAATAAAAAGAAACGTAAAAATAAAAAAGGTACGACCGATGATAAAATTAAGAAGAGGGAGAAGAAAATAAATATGACTAAGTTAAATAAGCAAAGAAAAGATAGCGGAGAAGAGTATTTTACAAGGAAAGGAAAAGTGATCGAAGCCAAAAAGATGTTAGAGAACCCTTGTATTGCCGGTAAGTGCAAAATAGGTTGCTACGAAATTAGTGAGGAGAGACGTACATCACTATTTACATTTTTTTGGAAGCTTGATGTACAGCGGCGACGCGATTGGCTTGTTCGTTGTGCACGTGAAACACCAATAAAACGAAAAAGAGCCGACAGTAACCGGAGAAACTGTTCCTATGACTATTTTATAAATGATGGCAACGATCACAAAAATGTTTGCCAAAAATTTTTACTCAACACTTTGAACATAACACAGAGGCAATTATTATATATTTTAGCTAATGCGCAAGAAGGTATGTCTCAGAACGAAAATAGAAAACGGCAACATGCTAGCAAATATTCAGAGTCAGCTAAAGCCTACGTGCGGACGTTTATTGAAAAGCTTCCAGCTTGTCCATCACATTACAACAGAAAGAATTCAAAGCGAATGTATCTGGCACAAGAATTGAAAGATTTATCAAACCTGTTTAGAATTTATCTCAAAGATTGTGAAGAACACAATCAAGAATCAGTGAGTGAATCAATTTTTCGAAATATTTTCAAGAATGAGTATGATCTGGGTATTCACACACCCAAAAAAGACAAATGTGTGATGTGTACAAAAGCTGAAAATCTTGGACAAGAAATAACTGAAACAGATAAGGAGATTCTAAAAATCCACATGGAAGAAAAAGAAGCTACGTACAAGAGATTTAAAGCTCACCAAACATTGAATGATCCTAACACTGTAACATGTAGCTTCGATCTCCAGAAGGTGCTAAATACACCTTTTGGAGAAAGTATGCTTTTGTATTATTCTCGAAAGTACGCAGTTTACAATTTCACTATATATGAGAGTGGCACACAAAATGTCTTCTGTTTCACATGGGGAGAGTGCGATGGCAAAAGAGGAGGTGTTGAAATCGCATCATGTTTATATATGTATTTAAAAGAGCTGGACAAAACAGGTATTAAAAACGTACTCATGTATTGCGATTCTTGCACCGGACAGAACAAAAATAAAATTGTTCTGTCCGTCCTTAATTACTTTTTGAATCACTCGGACAACTTACAAGTAATTCAGATTAATTACTTATTACCAGGACATACATACATGCCTGCTGATTCAATTCACGCAACCATAGAGGCAGAGGTTAAAAAAATCATAGTGTGGGCTCCCTCAGAATGGCCATCAAAGATCGAAAGTGCTAGAAAAAAACCAAAACCCTACAATGTGACGGTAATGGAGCATTCAGATTTTATTGATTGGGAACAATTGGCAGAGAAAACATTCACTAAAGATACTGCAAAAAATATAAAATTCAAACATATCCGAGTCGCTACATTCAAAAAGAAGAATTTAAACTTAATGGAGATTAAATATTCTATGAAAACCGAAGCAGTGACTGAAAAAATAACGCTTTTTGAAAAACCAAGTAAAAAAGGAAAGGGAAAAGGAAAAGGGAAGGGAAAAGGGAAGGAAAAAAAGAAGGAAGAAATAGATGAAGCAAGTCAGACTCAAGATATGGAAAATCAGCAAGATTTAAATTATTTTCATATTCGGCCAATGTATTTAGAAAAACTGCCAATATCTGCACAAAAATACAAGGATATACAAAAATTATGTTCATCGATGACCATTCCTAAACGGTTCCACCGAGAATACTTAGAGATGCCCTACGATGGTCAAAAAAATGACACCCTTGTTGAAACAGACGCAGAAGACGTCGATGAGGAAGAAGCCTGAATAGTTATATGGATAATTTACTAATTTTTGATAACTATTTTTCAATGAACGTAAGCGTATGAACGTTCTTTTGATGATTATGTTGATTTGATTTGATAATGTTGATTATTAAGATAATATTTAAGATTTTTGTTATAGTTTGTTTAAGTTTATCACAACAGATCAGATTACAGATCTCAGCTAATGCAAAAGTCTGCCAAAATATTCACAAAATTGTGACATTCTTTACATTATCCTGAAGTTTTAATTTTAGTCATTTAAATAGAGAAGTTTAAAGAGCTTTTTTGTTGTTTGTCAAGTAGAATTTATTTTTAAAAGACTAACTTGTTTTGTTAAAACAAGTACGTTTTTATATGATTGTTTAAGTTAAGTTTTCATATTATTTCTTTTAGTAGTTCCTTTGTCAAAGACTGAAATAACACGAGCTGTGAAAATTTAAATTCTAGTTTAATCTCAGTCAAGCTAAAATTCTAATATTTTTTTAACATAACATAACATAACATTTACATACAGGCACATACATTGCTTCTGGCCCCACACTAGGATACCCTGTGTCGTGGGAACCAGAAACAGCGACGTCACAAACATGTAAACATCCAAGACCTGGAGTTTTTTTTTTCTCCCCAGCCGGGGATCGAACCCCGGGGATTTTGTTTAAACAATTACCTAGTTTCACATTTAAAACATGAAAAAGATTTAGACTGAACAAGTGCCTTGTAATTTAAATATATAGTGTTTTAAGGTACATTGATCATAATTTATAATTATGGTGGTCTTGACACGTGATAAACCTTCATGTATGAAGATTATAAGTGAGTTTGTCTTGCATCCGTGCCGCATGATGCTGCGGTATTTTGTCAGGAGTTGTATGAAACCGCATCAATGTATCAATACATCATCACTGATGCGGTTTTATAAAACTCCTTTCCTCATTAACACCGGACTGGCAAAATACGGTGGTATCGTGCAGCATTTGTGTAAAAAATTACTTCACTGATACTCTTTTTACTTGAAGTTTTATCAGGTTCTTATTAGGTTAATGTGAATTTATGATTATAAAATTAGAAATTACAGTAAAACATCATTGTTTTGAAATAATTCAAGTAATAACAGAATAAAGGCTGATTTTTGCTGCAATAAACTATTTGTTTTAATTATGAACTTGGTATTTTACTACATAAAAAGTAGGTCTTATTTCAAGCAAAATGTATAATACAACAGTTTTGATTATCCCATAAATTGCAAATTTTGTCGTAAACGCCATTTTTGTTGAAAAAAAATGTAGTAAAAGCCATGCTTTCTCTTAAACTATTGAAGTTACCTTTTTGATGCTTACACACTTTAAAAGGGATTTTTGCGCTCAGTAACATATATAAATAGCACGAATATAGCTTTAGAAACATAAAAAATACATAAGATTCTTTTTTTCCATTTTTAGTTTTTTGCGATTTCCCAAAAGTAGCGATTTGGCTTTTACGACATTTGCTACTCGAAGGGTCGACCGGGTGACATTTTCACCGGTACAATAAATTTTACCATATCATTGGTATCGATAATAGATTACATTTATCAAATAAAATTACCATACATTTTTTTTCATTTTCATTAATTTATCCTTCATCCAATTTGTAACTCATGGGCACCCATTACAAGGTGTCATCGCGGTGCGAGGCAGAGGGCGGCGGGGTGGGGTGAGTGAGCGGGCGGCGGGCTGGCCGGCGCACGATTTGGCCGGTCAGTCCGCGCGCATTGACCTAGGTGAGTGCACGTGCGCCGTTTCCGCACTTCCTGCAGTCGAAAATTACGCGCGTAACACGATGTTTACAAACCGCGAGTATTACGAAATGGTTCGTAGTTACTTTCTCAGTGGGGAAAATACAGTGCAGCTCGGCGGGTATACGCTGAAGATTATAAAATTACAAGCCATCAACGCGGTGCGAGGTAGAGGGCGGCGGGGTGGGGTGAGTGAGCGGCGGGCTGGCCAGCGCACGAGTTCGTCGGTGAGCCGAGCCGAGCGAGCCGGTCAGTCCACGCGCAGTGACCTAGGTGAGTGCATGTGCGCCGTTTCGGAGTTATATTTTATTGAAAATGTTCGTTTTTTTTTTCAATACAATATAACTCCGAAAGGACAAACATTTGGCTGTTGACGTCATAGTAAATTTTGTTCAGCTCACTGAGACCTATGATGTATCACACATGGCTATTGGGCTGAGGTCCAAAATTGCATTCCTTTGACAGCCCTAATTTTTTTTAGTTCTTCTGAAAACGGCTCATTGTTCTTAAAGGTTAGCTAGCTAGGTTGATATGATACCTATGTGATTTTTCTGAAATTTGGTTTGTTGGTAAAAACTAGCAATTAAATCTTGAGCTTGAATAACATTTTACATCTCTAGTGATCTTGTAACTAAAATTTCATGATTTTCTACAGATAACTTGGCAGCACCCACATAGATCTCAATTCTTTTGTCGGCGAAGTCGATAACGACGTCTGTTCTTAATATTGAACTTGGCTCTCATTCACAGTTATGTTTTTGATAGGATTTAGTATTAATAATATTGACTTTAATATATGTACCCTAAAGTAAAATATGTACCTATGTAATTACTTAACTTTTAAGTTGGTCTGTACAGTCAACACAGCAAGACAATCTACACAATAGTTCACTCAAACCCGTTACGTTAAGGGTGACTTTGCAACAAAAATCTAAATGTTGACCGTACATACCTACCTAAATTAAATTAAATTTCTTTTAAATAGGATGATTGCTACGCAATGTAGAACAAATTATAATAATAAACCATTAATTGCGTTTCATAAAACTATGGCACGTGGACAACTGTTTGTAAGTTGTCTGTTGTGGTCTTTATCGATATACGCACCTTATTTGCAGCAAGATAAGGCCCACACAGATTGCACAGTTGCTATTATAAGACTAGGTACCTAGGACGTCACATAACCACCGTTGGCACCGTCACAGACACCACACTACAGCAACGCCCGCCTGTATGTGGCCTGCGTGGGATGACATATTACAAAATAGTGTTTATTTTTTTGTGTACAGGGCGTCCCAAGCACAGAACATGGTCCCAAGTCCCAAGGCTATGCCACATGCAGGGAAAGTACAAGGTGCTTGTACAAGGTACAAGTTGTACCTTGATGTTCTAGATGGATCATTTTACTGAAAGACATTGTTTTATCTTTACTTAAGGCAATGAACGTTTTCTCAGGTAAAATCATTGAGTATGTGTTTGATTTGTTAACATTCAACGGTGTAGGTATAGGTATATTTTTACATAGATCAAATTCTGTAAGTATAACTAAAGGAATCTTAACTACAAAAATTAACTTATTATCCAAAGAGTAGGATATCAATTCTGAAAGACTCATCAATAAATGTATATTACTCAGATGTAATTCAACAGGGAAATCCTTATACTATTTAGGCATTATACTAACATGTTTTAAAATATCGCTATAAAGTTGTTTAGGATTTATTATTGAAGGATGCAATGTATTCGTTTTTGCGAATAGTACAGAATTAACAATATCTTCAACCTTGAAAGACAATGTAAGCATATTTGCTTGTAAAATATTCAGAGCTTTATCAATTTGGTTTTCAAATGCAAGTTCATTCATCATTTTAGAAACATTATGTATAGAATGGGTCAAATTCTCGATTGTGGAGTCCAATATAGCTTCATTTCTATTTAGTTCATACAGGGATCGATTAATATTTGAAATTGCCCATTGGGATACAATAATGCTGCTCTTTAAGGAATCTGAAAGAGTTTTATCATTTTCATAAAGTACTTGAATAGCATTATTATATTTTTCAGCGTCTTCCTCACTTAGGGTGCCAAAAATGTGTTTAAATACAGTTCCAACGCCAGAGAACCAAGCTGACCTCTTGGTTGGACCACTTGAGGCAAGATGGGAGATAGAGCTATGGTCTCGTAGAATATCGCTGCAAAGGGAGTCAAGTGGTTGCATCATGTTGTGACATTGGCCTTTAACAGCTTCATTCTGCTGACATAGACATTTGATAGCAATAAAAGTTTCACGAATATTATCTAGATGATGTTTAACGAATGAAATGTCGATTGGAATAATTACATGAAAATGGTCATCTACGACTCGTAATGTACCAATCGGGTCAAATAATATTCCCGGGCTCTTGATAATTGGTTCGACGCTAGTAGCTAGAACTTGATTGTGATTAGTCACAATAAATCTGGAAAAATACAATTACTGATTAAAAAAAAATTAGAACTTAACTACAAACCTTATCTAAACTAACTAACTAGGGATTATTCAATAGGATTGACAGGGTAGCGGGATAACGCATCAGCGTTGCTATTAATTTTACCCTTTTTATATTAGATTTCATAGTCGAATTCCTCTAGTTTGAGTCGCCACCAGTGGCGGCGTAGCACAGGTGTCAACCCGGGGCGGTTTTCTATTGTGCACCCCCAAAATAAAACAACAAATACTTACTAATCGTGCAACTTACGTGACTTTATTTTACTGAAATATTCAATACCTTTAGCAAAACTTACTTTGCTGTCCTTTTCGATGGACAATATGGAAAGATTGGTAAGTCGCGCTTGGCTCATTATAGATCTTAAGTATTTCTTTATTATTTTAATTTAGAGAAACTTATTTTACAAGAAGCCACTCAAACACAAATATTGAAAAATATCTTAGGCATAGCGCTAGACTTGAAAACTACATACTCGGAATAGTCCCATTTTATAATAGACTTTGTCCGCGTGGGTTTAGTTGAAAAAAGTGTCTGCAAATACGTATACTTTTAGCGCATGTGAAATAATTAAAACAAAAAAATTGTGTGTTCATTAACATTCATATTTATTACATAATTTACATTTTATTGAATAAATTTTGAAAATCCGAGAACTTACATATTAAAGTTGCACCTCCTTTCACCCCCTTAAGGGCTGACTATAAAAAAAAAATTTTACTCGAGTTTCATGACTTTCAGGAAGAACCTTCCTACTGAATTTCATTCGAATAACTGCAAACGTTCATACTAACGTTGCACCCCCGTTCTACCCCCGTAGGGGGTGAATTTGCAAAAATCCTTAGTGCCCCCCTACGTTACAAAAGGAACCTCTATGCAAAAATTGAAGTTTCTAACCCTTATAGTTCAGACTCTGCGCTGATATGTTGGTAATTAAGTTAGTCAGCTTCTCCCTACTAAATTTACACCCCTCTATTACCCCCTTAGGGATTGAATTAAAAGGGATGTCCAAATAATCATTATTATGAACTTATAACCCAAATACAAGATTTTATTGAAAAAAACCTTGAAAATAAGAGAATTATCATACTTATTTTGCAACCCCTTTACCCCTTTAAGGGATGATTTTCGGAAAAATACTTTACACGTGTTTCATGACTCAATGAAGAACCTTTTCGAGTAACTTCAAAAACGGAAAAGTTTCATACTAACTTAAAAACGTCTGAAATAATTATTATTAAAAACTTATAACCCAAATACAAGTTTTTAATGAAATAACTTGGAAAATCAGAGAACTTTCATACTAACTTTGCACCCCCCTACTACCCCCTTAAGGGATGATTTTCGAAAAAATATTTTACAAGAAGTGTTTCATGACTTTCAACTAAAAACCTTCATACTGAATTTCATTCAAACAACTTCAAAAACGGCAAAGTTTCATACTAACTTTGCACCCCCATTTTACACCCTTAGGGGGTGAATTTTTAAAAATTATTTCTTAGTGCTCACCTACATTATACCTAAAAGGAACCCCTGTGCAAAATTTCAAGTTTCTAACCCTTACAGTTTAGGCCCTGCGTTGATATGTCAGTCAGACAACTTCTCCTTTTATATATAGAGAAGATAAAAAGATTGATTTCAGAAGCTTGAAGATAGTCCACTGGACCGCTTCTTGGCAAGAAATGTTGGCGGCTTCCAAATGGTGGCGCCTCAGACGTAAAATCATTTCTCCCCACAGTAAATTCGTCATTCCCCACTTTCGTAAGATTTGGAACTATATCCCGAAGCTCTTCTTCTATGGACGTTACCAGTATTTTAGGCTGAGCAACGCCAAATGTCTTGAAAATGTCATCCATTGCCCTGTAGCGATGGTCTAGTTCTCCCTAAAATCTATCTCTCTAGATATTCTAACATAGCTCTCTGCAGCTCTTTTGGAGTGAGTTATCACCACGTTGTCACCCCTTGGTGCTTGGCACCCGGGGCGGACCGCCCCCATCGCCCCCCCTTTACGCCGCCACTGGTCGCCACCTGACTAATTTGGAGCCGGGGTCTTTGCAGTTGAAAAGCCATTTTAATGGACGATGATCGGTCACAATTTTAAAACGGCGGCCATAGAGGTATGGCCGGTAGGCTTTAGTACCGAATAGAATAGCCAAGCATTCCTTCTCGGTAACGCTATAGTTGCATTCGGCTTTATTCAAAGTCCGAGATGCATAGGCAATGGGACGGTCTTTGCCAATGGGGCCTTGAGACAGGATGGCTGAGATCGCATAATTTGAAGCGTCGCAGGTGAGGTCAAATGGTTTGGAAAAGTCGGGAAACGCCAACAAAGGGGCTGAAGTTAATGAGTTTTTTAAAGTCTCGAAGGATAATTGGTGTTCATGTTGCCAGTTGAATGGATTGTCCTTATTAAGGAGTGAAGTTAAGGGTTTGGCAACTTTGGATAAATCCGGGATAAATCTCCGGTAATAGGAAACAAGTCCAGGGAATGATTTAATGTCCTTTGGACATTTGGGTACAGGAAATTCCTGAACAGCTCTGATTTTTCCAGGATTTGGCTTGACACCTTGATCTGTTATAACATGACCGAGATAAGATACTTCATTGCGAAGGAATTCGCACTTATCTGGTTGTAGCTTTAGGTTGAAGTCACGAAGTCTTTGGAAAATGTCAGAAAGGTTTTTCATGTGAGTTTCCAAATCATAGGAATAAATAACGATGTCGTCTAGATATACGAAACATTCTATTCCTTGAAGGCCAGAGAGAGCTAAATTAATTAGCCTCTGAAAGGTGGAAGGGGCGTTTTTAAGGCCAAATGGCATTCTCGTGAATTCGAAATGTCCTTGAGGGACTGAGAAGGCGGTCTTAGGAGCATCGTTTTCAGCCATTTGGATCTGATGGAAGCCGGAAGCAAGATCAAGAGTGCTGAAGTATTTGCATTTCCCTAATTGGTCAAGAATTTCAGAGATATTTGGAATCTGATAGGAATCTCCGATGGTGATGTCGTTAAGTTTGCGGTAGTCAATGACGACTCGCCACTTACGTTCACCAGAAGCATCGAGTTTTTTCGGAACAACCCAGATTGGGGAAGACCATGGGGATGTTGAAGGTTTTATTATGCCTTGACGAAGTATTTTGTTAATTTGAGATTGCACTTCTTGCTTATGTATCTCCGGGAATCTATAAGACTTCGTATTTATGGGAACAGAGGAGGACGTAGTTGTTTCGTGTTTCAGGACATCTGTCGTGGTTAAATTATCATTGGGTAAGTGAAAAATGTCGGAGTAATTAGTACACAGTTCATTTAGAAATTCTTTTTCTTCTTTGTTCAAAGGGGATACTCGTAATTGGTTTAATACCTCAGAAGTGCGGTCAACCGCAGGCATTTGTGTTTCAGTGGAAGCATGATTAATTTCATGATGGTTACTGTAAATTTTATCCAATGGAGTTATTTGAAGTTTTAGATTAGAGTTCACGACTAGTGGGGATTCAGAGACATTAACGACAGATATGTTTATTCGAGAGTTATTTTTTACTTTTACTATGCAATTCGCAATAAGTAAGGAGTCGATTGGATTTTGGTCTAACACAAAACCTTCTTTTATTTCCGGATTTTGTACTGAACACTCAATTGCCATCCGTGTTCGTGGAGGAATATAGGTTCTTGGAATTTCAGGAGCAATTGAGTTTTGTCAATTGTGAGAGTTTGTCTGGCATAGTCTATTTTACATTCTGATTCTGTAAAAAGGTCGTTGCCTAAAATACCGTCATACGGTATTGTGATTCCAGATGCGACATAGAACTGGTGAGTTAGTGAATTGAACTCGATCGAGATTCGACCTTGAGAAGACAGTGGCTTTTCAGTTTCTCCTATTCCTGAAAACATTATGTTATCTTTAATAATTTCGGGCATTTTGTCAACGGAGCTTTCTTTGATCACGCCATGGGATCAGGCTTATGGAGGCACCACTTGCACCTCCTGACAAGGGTCTGGCAGAAACGGAGGTAAGTATCTCAATATATGGTAAGTACTTTTTCGTTGGATTCGTATTAATTTGGTATATTTTTTAGGAGCCGCTGCTGGGCGTATGGACTCAGAGGATTTAGAAGATTGGTCTTTCCTATGGGGCTGGTTACCCGGCGGCGTAGACACTTGATTCAGAGGATTCAGAGGATTGTCTTTCCTATGGGGCTGGTTACCCGGCGGCGTAGACACTTGATTAAGAGGATGCAGAGAACTGTCTTTCCTATGGAGCTGGTTACCCGGCGGCGTAGACTTTCGATTCAGAGGATTCAGAGAATTGTCTTTCCTGTGGGGCTGGTTACCCGGCGGCGTAGACACTTGATTCAGAAGATTCAGAGAGCTGTCTTTCCTATGGGGCTGGTTACCCGGCGGTGTAGACGTTTGATTCAGAGGATTCAGAGATAAGTTAGTATCGGCTTTAGACGGTTCATTTCCCGTGCGATACTCTACGGGAAATCTTCTACGTTTAAATTATCGACTTCGTCGACCCCTTCGTCTTCTTGTTCTGACGAGGGTGAGACAACATAGTGTACAGGGTGATTACGTTGGCTCTGATTTTGGGAGTTGCCGAATCGTTTATTATTGTATTCGCGTTTGCGACAATTCGCAATGAGATGACCCTCAAATTTGCAATAACGACAAACAGGAGGAGAATTAGGATTATTTTGTCTGCTATCGTTAGTGACGTTTATCCCTGCACGATATGGAAATTCTCGGTTTTGAGGGCGCTGTGCCTGGAATGACTGTTGTGGTCGTTTCTGAGGATTAGTAGACTGTTGAGAGCGATTCTGGAAATTAGGTGTTTGCTAGGGACGATTCTGATAACTGGCACCGCTATGTGAGTTTAGATTTTTCCTAAACGATGCCTGCATGATTTTTTCTTCAGACGAGGCAAAGCTTATTGCCTCATTGAGAGTGGCGGGGTCGCGACAACGGATAACGGTTGACAATCTTGGATTTAACCCAGTCACAAATGAATGTGTGTAAAGCTAGGTCTTGCACAGCAGCGACGCGGCCAGTCAGTTCTCCCTTTAGTCTTGTTGGTATAGATATATTTATTTCCGTTAATAACTTTCCTAGACAAGACTCTACGCGGAGGCCAAACTGATTAACCGTTTCGTTACTGAATTGGCGACAATCTTGCAGCTCGGATAATAAGGCTGCATAATGCTTTTTCTCGCCGAATTGGTTTTTCAGGAAATCTTCTAATTGCTCGAATGAGTCAAATTCTTTTACGGAGCACGCAATTTCCGCGCGTCCTTCGAGTTGGCTTATAATGTATTTGAATAATACATCTTGTTGAGGCGGAGAAGCCAGGTCAATTGCATTCTGACAATTATTAAGAAATGGTTTCAATTTATCGCGATCACCATTGAATTTGATAGTGAACTTTAATAATATTCCTAAGTCTATGGAACTGTCTCTAGTTGGCTTAGACGGACCTGCTTCGTCTTTATCTTTGCCCATTGTAGATGCGTGGGCGACACTCAGTCAAAACAATAATTGTTTGTAATTATTACAAGTTACGATAAGAATGAGACAATATGTGACCTCGGTCACTTTAGAGTTAGTTATTGGAATGTCTATAAATAAAACTTTTGCGGAACACTTACTCACATGAGAACGCAGATAAGAGTTTGCATGATGACAACGTTTGTGACGAAATCCTTAGGGGTGGAATACTTTACTTCAGGACTGGTCCTTGGTTCAGGACGACGTAGGGCTGGAACTAGAACTGGAATACGTGCTGGAACTTGACTGGAATTCGTATCGAACTGGAACTGGTACTGGGACTGGAATCTTGGAGTTGGCGTCGAGTTGAAGAAAGTAACACGCTGCTGGCGTTATTCTTCTGTTCGTGTAGTGGAACAGAGTGGAATCCGTGATGAATCAAGCCATCAAGCCAATCATTATTGAAGTAGCACTTATGGACACTTTTTAGGTTTTGGCACTAACACTTTATTGACGGAGACGTCCGAGGACCTTTTAAGATCCCTTATCGCTGCCACCAAATTTTCCCTTTTTAAAAAAACACTTGATTAAAACTAGAACTTATATTGGAAAACAAAGGATATAGAAACGGATGTAGAATATGGGTGTCTATTATGAGACCGACGGAAAGAGACTGACTTCCAATTCCAAAGGATTGTGTCAGAGCGTCTCGGGCCTAAAGTGCTGATGGAGCACCTTCATCAGATATTTCTCTTACATAGAGAGGGTATAACAGCACGAAAGGTTCCTGTTCGTGTCAGTGTTAGTGCGGATACTACTCCGAAGAGGCTAGACCGTTTTTTTAGTTACATACCTATATTCGGTAGGTCTGAGGATAGGTTGTTATCTATTCTTCATAGCCCTAAATGATAAGGGTGGTCCATTAGAAATATTTTATCTGGCAAAACAATGTTTGCCACGTCAGCTAATTAGCTACAAATAAAAGGCAAAAAATCACGTTTCTTGTATGGGAGCCCCCTAATTATATTCAAATACTGTGAAAATTTCAACTGTCTAGCTATCACGGTTCATGAGATACATACAGCCTGGTGACGATGACGGACGGACAGTGGAGTCTCATTAATAGGGTCTCCACGCCACTGATATTCATCGTTTTACCCTATGGGTAAGGAACCCTAAAAACTATGCTGAAATAAGTAGGTACCAGCTGAGAATACAGATGTCCTTCAAGCAGAGCGAGAAATAGCAGCGCGCAGGGGAAAGAAGGGAGGAGGGGGCCCGGTGACCCAACCATAGAACGAATAATAATGAAGACATCACTGTGTTCAACAGAACAATTGATTCTATGAACACTCAGTGAGAATAACGAAAATATGTACCAAATTACAAGTGAGTGAGAACATGTTATTCAAATAGGTAACGCAAAATCCTGTTTCTTCAGCATTGATAAGCAAAATTAAACTACTGTAACAAAAAGTTGAAGATTTTCGATTTTATTTACTGCATAATGACAGCTTCGAATTTTTCAGTCTTAGAGCTTCTAAATCATTGTTAGTTTGGTAGTACATAATTGACAATTTTAACCTTTTGCTTACATGTTTGAAGTGGTTTACTGAAGAAACTTTTTTCAAAGAATCAAATGAAACAAAGTATAGCTCTTACATAATTTATATGTAATTAGATTCAAATAATACTTAATGTCAGTCTTACTAACACAAAAAATAATAAATATCTAAACATTAGTCAAGCTGAATAATTTACCCACAGACAAAATACTTTAGTAAGGTGCTTATATTTTAAAACAGTTTGCCATGAGGCTTTAACCATTATATTGGTGATGTTTAAAGTATCATGTAGGCAAACGATGTATTTAATAACTGACATATTATTATCTTTTCTATTTTGTATGAGCATGCCTTAGATAATAGTGGCACTTTAATCTACACAATAATATCATTGTGATTTGAAACTTGGCAGTTTCCTGGGTTAAATGCATATTTCAAATGCCAACCATTTTAAGTAACATTAGGTATTCATTTACGCTCCACTCTGAGAGCAGTGACAATAATCATATCAACATACTATACAAATATTTAGTCAGTAGAGCCACTCATTGATAACAGAGTCCAACTTCACAGTACAAATAATAAAGAGATAAAGAGACGGCACCAATCAGTATGTGGATGAACTTTGGTGTGGCTGGTACAGCACAGCATTCTAGTAAAATAAAATAGTGCAGAGTTATTTTACAATACATTTTGGTGATCCTATGCAGTAACTAACAAACTGGACAAGAGGTAGACGTAAGTTTTCCTTCCTTGTATTAATATTATGTATCAATAAAAATAAATTGATCATCATTTGACCTTAAAATGCTGGTAGAAATGTAAGGAAGGCTAGTATAAGAGATTCATAAATAAAAGATAAACTAGTATTTAGTCAAATTCTACGTCCTATACCTAGTTATTGTTCAGTAAACTTTTTGATTATTGATGTATACGCACGGTGTACCAGTGACTAATCGCGCATATAGGGGTAATCGACGTCGCGCAGGGGGACGAAAGTCTCCTTGACAGACTGTGGCGAGGTCCAGCGCATTACGTAGTTGGGCCCACCCGCCTTGTCGTTGGTCCCCGACATGCGGCCGCCGCCAAACGGCTGCTGGCCCACCACTGAGCCCGTCGACTTGTCATTGATGTAAAAGTTTCCTGCTGTGTACTTGAGCTCTTCCAGCGCTCGCTGCAAGAACGCCTCGTCCTGCGCGAACACGGCGCCTGTCAGGGCGAATCGCGTGCTCGAGCCAACCAGTTGCAGTGCCTGCTCCAGCTGCTTGTCCTCGTAACAGTACAGCGTCAACACCGGTCCGAAGATTTCCTCGGTCATCAGCTTATCCAGCGGGTCTGTGGTCTCGATGATGGTGGGCTGAACGAAGTAGCCCTTGCTTCGGTCGCAGTCGCCGCCCGCCAGGATTTTGTTCTTGGGGTTCTTCTTGGCGGTCTCGATGTAGCCAGAGATGCGTGCGAACGCCTTGTCGTCGATGACGGCCCCCATGAAGACGCCGAAGTCGGCCGGGTCGCCCACGCGCAGCTTTGCCTGCTCGGCCAGCAGCCCCTGCACCACGTCCGCGTACAGCGAGCGCGGCACGTACAGACGTGAGCACGCCGAGCACTTCTGCCCGCAGTACTCGAAGGCAGAGCGGATGGTGCCGGTCACGACACTGCCCACGTCCGCCGACGGGTGCACAAAGTGGTAGTTCTTACCTCCGCACTCACCCACGAGGCGAGGGTAGTGCCGGTAACCGGCCAAGTTCTGCGCCACAGCACTCCAGATCCAGTTGAAGGTGGGCACGGAGCCCGTGAAGTTAACGCCGGCCAGCAGCGGCGAGGCAGTGATAGCGCGCCCGAACGTGGGTCCGTCCGCCGGCAGGAAGTTAACGACGCCGGGTGGCAGGCCCGCGTCGCGCATTATGTTAAAGATGCGCCAGTTAGAGAGCAGCGCTGTGTCTGATGGCTTCCACAGTACGCCATTGCCCATGAGCGCGGGCGTGTATGCCAGGTTGCCACCGATAGCCGTGAAATTGAAGGGACTAATGGCGGCGATGAAGCCGTCGATGCCGCGGAAACGCAGAGTGTTGCGTGTCATCTCGGGTTTTTCGGAAATGGGCTGGTACTTAGCATTTTCCTTCAGAAAAAAAATGTTAAATCGAAAGAAGTCGATAAGCTCAGCGGCGGCATCGATCTCGGCCTGAACGGCGGTCTTGGACTGGCCCAGCATGGTGGCGGCGTTGAGTCGCTGGCGCTGCTCGCCCGCCATGGCGGCCGCAGCGCGCTCCCAAACGGCCACACGCTCGCTCAGCGGCACGCGGTCCCAGCGTTGCTGAGCCGCCACTGCCACATCGATAGCGCGCTTGATAGTCTTCTCGGAGGCGTAGTAGTACTTGGCAATTTTCTTGGAGTGATCGTGCGGCATCACCTGGTAGCGCGGCTCGCCATCGAAGACACACTCATCGCCGATGACGATGGGCACCTCCTCGGTGCAGTCGCTGGTCTCCCGCAGCGCCTGCTGCAGCGCGGCGCGTTCACTGCTGCCTACTCGGTACTCCAGCACGGGCTCGTTGGCCACGGTCCACTCGCCCAGCTTGGGCAGCTGGACCATGGAGCAGACCCCGCGTTCCAGGGCTGCCAGTCCGTGCGCCGCAGCGCGCGCGTACATTGACATCATCTTTCAGAAACTCGGTTTCGTCTTTCTGCGGGGTCTTTGTGCCGCGATTACGTAAAGCGCGTTCGACAGGTAAACAAGTTAGCTAGTCAGTCTCGCTCAACAACACACGTCACACACTTTGGCGGTTGGTAACAAAGTATGACCTTCACTCTCAATTTACATTTTGCACCAAAAATGATTTTGGTAGTTCATAATCTGTAGTCATGTTCATACAACAAACACACTGGAAACACGACAAAAAAGTGCATTCCTTTCGTAATTTCGTATTCATGAAATTCACATGGTGCGCGCGCACCAGGCCACAGAACACCCACCAGGCACAGAGACACAGAGTCAAGTCACACACATCCCTGCAAAGGTAGTATGAGGACGCGAGTCGCGCGCGACAACGTCAAAAGTCGCGACTTTCCAGTACATTAACTGTCAAATGAGCCGTTTTCAGAACTAAAAAAAAAAAATATTACGGCTGTCAAAAGAATGCAATTTTGGACCTCAGCCCAATCCAATAGCCATGTGTGATAGGTACATCATAAAATAGGTCTCAGCGAGCTGAACAAAAGCTGAGGTCCAAAATTGCATTCCTTTGACAGCCGTAAATACTTTTTTTTTTAGTTCTTCTGAAAACGGCTCATTCTAGTTCTAAAAAATTTAAGATTTTTCGTACAAATACACGTGATGTTAGGTGGGGGGGTGGGGGGTAGTCTTAAACAATAAGTTTCTATCGCTGATTCATTCGACTATTATCATGTGTTTTAGTTTTTGTATCCTAATTTTAACATGTACCTATCCTAATGCCAAATTATAAATACTTACAGATTGTCGTAATGTTCTTTAGTTTTACTCTCCGACCATGTAAAACATAAGGTAATGTCAGGGCTATTTCACTTTGCGTGACGGTATCGAAAGCGTAAGTACATGCGGCCACCGCATCGGATGGGAATTGGTAGGGACTCACGAGCGTGCAGTGACGCGCGCGCGAGTTTTGTTCGTAACCTACTTCACCGATCCGACTGATGTTTTAAAAATGGAGAAACATAAAAAGGCAAAAAAATACTTTGCAGTGTTTAACTGCTTAAACACGGATTGCGAGTGGTTATTATGAAGGTTAGTAAAAGGTTCTAAAACACGAGTTTATTAGAATTAAAGGAATTTCTCATGTTAGAAATTGACGATCTGTTTCGTTATAAGTAGCATAGTAGTTCAGTCATTATAGATTTAGACCCGTGAATAAATTAGTTCTTGGATTTTTTTTTCGTAGATCCCTCGGGGGGGTCACTGGGAGTCTAGATTCAAAAAGTAGACTGAATCAGGCTCCTGCGTAGGTATATTAGAAAATTTCTTGAATAACTCGTCCATTTTTGATTATAAAGTAAAACTGTGAGGACAAAAAGTTGTAGAGATTAAAATTCTGAACAATTTTGGTTCCCACCTTTTTCCCCCAAAATCGATATTTTGGAAATTAAAACTTAAAAACGCGACAAATTCAAAATATTATCTCCTATGTTCCACGTTTTACGGCATGACTAAAGAGAAACAAAGTTGTAGAGAATCAAATTTCCTACAATTTCTGTCCTTACGGTTAAAACCGTAAAATCAAAAATGGTCGAGTTATTCAAGAAAAACCGTTTTTGAATATACGCACGAGCATTCAGTATTCTCTTTGAATTTACACTCCCAGTGACCCCTCCGAGGGACCTATGAAAAAAAATCCAAGAATATAATTATTCACGGGTAGGGTCGGTTTTTTGGATATAATGACTGGACTATAGGTATACCTAAATGTTTTATGAATTCCGTACCTGTTAAATTTAAAGACTATGTTTTAGCTAGTTGCTTGCAACACGTGCAAAATAGTTCGTGTTTCGTTTGTTGTAGCTACTTAGACCGCAAAAAAGTTATTAAATGTTTCGTAATTATGTATTGTTATTATAATTTTGTGTACCTGCCTACAAGTGCGATTTGATACGCATGTACCTACATACATAACACCTAAATAAGATATTTAGTTTCATAAACAAGGTACACACTAACGTATTCCGTATGGGTATCTTTTTAGGTTGAAGTACTACAAATATTGTAAAAGTAAAATAGTTTTATGATCTACAACCAAGTTAACTGGTAATAAAAGATTCAGATGTAATTATTCTTTGAATGAAGACAACCCTAATGTGTCAGACGAGTAAGAGTAACGCGATAGAAAGAGAGGCAACATCTAGGTGAATATAGCTGTAGGTTTTTTAGCGCCGTGCAATCTGAATTGCACCTAATTGTATTGCTGCCACAGTCTCTTTTTCTTTAATTGATTTTGCGGAGTGAATCTTCTGTACTTGTACTATTATATATTCTGTGGTAATGTGTTCAATTCATGTTCAGCATTTAATCTGAAAAAGGAAAAAAAATATGATGCATGCTTAATATGGTTATGCTTCATATTTTTTCCCTTCTTGAAATTCAATGCTGAAATACACAAGGAATATATTTTACCGCCTCATCGATAAAATTTATTACTAACCTATTACGATTTGTTAACTGTACGCGCCCAACCGCCCAGTTCAACTATTCCACTGCTCAGTATTTATTGAACTGCCCGTTTATATTATTTTATGACTCATTTTTGTTTAGTTTACTGCTACCCTAGTTTACAAAGATGCGTTTTTTATTTTTTTTACCTACCATAACTCAAATATTGAACTGCAGCTTCAATTCAGCTTTCATGCCTTTTTTAACAAATTTCTAACAAAATGTTTTACAAATAATTTTATTACATGTTAATTAATAAACATTTTGCTGTACGAGTATAACATCATCCGAGTATCAAGCAGAAGGGCGCGGGCGAAAGATAGGCTCAAACTAGTTGTTACAAAATCAAATGTTATAACGAGTTCAATCAGAGTGTTAGTGTTTTAAAATTTTATCGTTGATGTGCGATGGCACCTTTAATATTACGATCAACTTAAGGTAGGTAACTACCTAATCAACTTTACAATGTGCATCGAATTTCGAATTGCAGTTACTGTCAACCAATTTGATGTACCTGGGGTGCAAATACGTAAGTCTTTCACTGTATGGCGTTGTCTGATTAGCCTACTCTGAATTCAATATTCGACACTTTGGAGTTTTTCAAATGTTACACGACGTAATACAATACAAAGGAGAGTATCGGCTTAACTAAAGTTTGTTCACTATAACTTGTCCCCTGACACGGTCATTTTTACACCCTATCACAAGGGAATAGAGTTCGTATTTTAACTGGGCGGAGGACTTCTTAGGATGAACGCACTGTCACAGAATACATAATAGTACAGGTACAGAAGATTCACTCCCCAAAATCAATTAAAGAAAAAGGGACTCTAGCAGCGATACAATTAGGTGCAATTCAGATCGCACGGCGCTAAAAAAGCTACGTTATATTCACCTACACGTTGCCTCTCTTTCTACCGCGTAACTCCTACCGTTATTGACTTAATGAAATACCGTTCTTCCGTTCCAAGAGTCTTCTGGCGCCTGAATTCCTTCTTATTTTCCCCTTCGACGCGGTCGCCGCGTTCGATACCGCCACGCAAAGTGAAACAGCCCTGCGGCAGTAGCATGCCTATCTTACCATGCCACTCGTGAGTCACCACTACTGAGTGGCATTTTGTGACTCGACAACGCGTGTCACTCAGAGCCGCGCGCGACACCCTACAAAAACGCCACTCGGGCCGTGTGACTCACTAACCTTTTTGCGAGCAACCTGGCTTTGAATGAACGGAAATCAAATTCATTCACTCTTTTAACCTGTGTGAACGCTCTGTTGTCTGTCTGTGACTTGTTTACATTTGAATTTTGTGTAGATTTTGTTTCTAAACTAAATTAAACTTAAATTGAAAGATTTCATGGTTAAAAAACAGTTTACGTGCCATGTCGATATATCGGCAGAAATCCTTATACGTATTAGTAGCATTCTTACTACATAAAACTTGGGAAAGGTTCATAAAAAGGGCTGCATCGCCATCTCAAGTAGCGAACAGGAAGTTTACAAATAAGGACAGCAAACGTGTAAACCACTGCCTACTAAGTGCTCAGGTGCCTCCACGAGTTGAAAAAGTTTCCATCGAGTTACGATACCATCGTCATAGCAACTTCCAAATGTTGACGCTGAACTTGTCAGCAGTGGACCGAAACTACAGTGCAAGGGTTTGAACTATGTACCAATAGCTTACAATCACTTTAAGGAATGGTTAAAGGGAAGAACCGACAACCAGCATTTTGAACACATGTGAAGTTTGCCAGAGAACGCAGCTGCAGTGCAGATGACTAAAATTGCTACAACATACAGTTTACAAAAGTATACAATATAGCTTGCCATGTCTGAGAAGATATACAATGAAGTTTAGTGCCGAAAAAACCTTAAGATGGGATTAACCAACAACTTGTATCTACACTACTCTACTAGGCTAAGGATGTCACAAAGAACATCCATCCCTATGAGAATTATTTACTGTCAGTGTGGAGATGTGTTGGCACACCATCATCGAGAAACTGCAATACCCGCGGTTTCTGGAGTATCAAAGATGAATACTTTTGAAATCTCCATTCTCACCATCTAACTTTCATCGGAGAGTTCATGAAATACTCTTTTTTTTTTTAAAGTTTGTCGACCTGATTTGGAGAGGGTGGCGGGGGATCAAATTCAATTAAGATAAGATAAAAAATGTTTAATTGCACGCAAAACAAAATACTGTTTTTATTAAAGTAAAAATATACAAACATGTTTTCCTGCGTTAATTTATTTGCTTTCTGCCATGAATAATGTAGTATTGAAAGTAGTGTGGGTATTAAAATTCACTAGCAAGGCATATTATAAGATTTCTTATTCCAAATAACTCAATTTGAAGTGCAATTAAAGTCGGTCCAGACTTAACTCATATCTACCTTGGAATTTCGTAACTCACCAAAAAATAATACTAGCACAAATGAGTGTTAGGTTGGATGTTAAGTTTTACAATGTGCATGTAATCTATTTTTAATCTAACATGGGTTGCCTTTCTATAAAATAAATAAATAAAACTTGTTACAATGTGACTCCAAATATGAATGATCCATTCTGTTAATCTGCTACAGTCGGTAGGCAATAAAATGTTTTATGAAACTGTTATTGCTGGCACTGGTTTACTGCAGTTTGCGTTGCTACTGTCTTGTGGTAGTCTGAAAACATAAGAAATTTACATAAGTTTCAATTATTTTAATCATTCCTATATTACTTTTGTGAAACTGTACTTTTAATTTAACTTACCAACTGGGCATTAATAGATTTTATTGAAACATTAAGCGGAGGAAACAGCAATCTAAGTAGTTGGCAATTCCTCACTAATGGTCCGTATTGTTTGTTCTGTTCCTGGCAATAACAGCCAAAGTGGATTTGGTCTGAAACTAAGTGATGAGATTATTAACATCATCATCACCTTTACGTAGACGGCGAGTGTTTGAAGAGTTAATTTCCCATCACTATAGGTACCTACACTTTTTACTGCCGAGAAAGTATCTTATTCATTGTAATAAATTAATAAGATACTTATTTCCCTTAGAATGACACACAATGTTGATATCAAGCTTAAAATATTTTTTGGTGGTTGAGAATGCAGTGTTTTATCCAAATAATATGTGAGTCGCGGTCTCCGGAGACGTTGACAAAACTGTCGCACGAAATGTCAAAATTCGCGAGATAAGCCGCGAGAACTTGGCTCGCATAAATTTTTCATGCTCGAAGCGAGTCACCTAATATTTTGCGCGACTCAATAGGGAATGGATGAAAATTACAGAAGTGCTTGATATTTTTTTGGCTTCGTAGTTAATTTTTAAATAATCTTAATATTTTTCCATTCGTAGTTCAGGGCTCAGTACGGCATATCAGACATATTCCTTGGTCCACTACGTATGAAAAAAAAATCTGGTGACAATGACAGCTTTTCTAGGTGGATTGTTTTTTATACGTAGAGGACTAAGGAATATGTCTGATATGCCGTACTAAGCCCAGAACTACGAATGGAAAAATATTAAGTATATTTAAAAATTAACTACGGGGCTAAAAAAATTGAAACTTTTTTCCCGCGTTAAGGAAGGTTATTCCTATCACCAAAAAAAATATCAAGCATATTTTCATCCATTCCCTATTATTTTAAGTATTCGCTTGTCGCGAAAAGTCACTCACAAGTGGCGAATTTTGACAGATTTACATCACAAAACGTGTGACTCACAAAGTCGCGGGTTCGCACATGTTCGCATTGCGCGACTTTAATAGGTCGCGCAAATATCTCATGCTCGGAAGCGAGTCGCGGGTTTCGCGCGACTCAATCGTTTGACGTTTAAGCTTGTCGTGAAAAGTGACTGGAAGTCGCGAATTTTGACAGATATACGCCACAAAACGTGTGACTCACAAAGTCGCGGCCCTCACGCTACGGGTGCTGCCACTGTATGGTTTTCGTAAGAAGCCAATGCGTGACAGACAACGCATCTAATAGGCAGATCCACAGGGCAGATCATTTGATTTGGGGCATCACAACATTACTAATGTAGTTATCTGTGATCACAACTTGCGTGACGTTGCGTGTGAAACGTGAAGGAAGACAAACATGAAATTATTTGTATAAAATGTCTTTTATTGCAATTTCAGCATCGTTACATTACAGTTTGATAATGTTCTAATCAATAGTTACTATAAATAAAGCTACATGAATACATAATTACTAGTAAGGTGCAGCGTGCGCCGGGCGCGCGACTGCGCCTGCCGCGTCTGCTGCGGTTTATGCAGTACCGAACTGTTAACCATAACATAAATGATAATGACTACAGAAAGCCCGCGGCTTCGCCTAACACTTTGTACCCAAACAAACACTATGTGGACATCACAATCATATAGCTAAATGAAACTAACCCTTAATTAATTCATAATAATATGATTAATGTGTTCTCGAAATAGCGCAACACTTATGGCCTGCGCAGACGACAGACTTTTCTCCGCGGACTTTTTTATCCGCTAAAACAGATCGCTTACTACTGTATCGAGTTACGCAAACGAGGGATTAAAAGTATGTACCGCGTACTAAAAATCCGCCGAATAACCGAGGATATGTAGGGAGCAACGCGGGAGTACGCGGAAGTCCCCGAAAAAAAATAGAACTCGTGTGACTAGGTAGTGTTCGTGAAACATCGATAGTACTATCGATTAATCGATAGTCGGCCCACTATCGAAACATTCGATAGTCAAAAACAAAAAAATCGAATGTTTTATTGATTTTGAAACGCAACTCAATAAAGAATTTTATAAGCTGTGGCGGTAAGTTTGGTGGATAATTACCGAGATTAAACTGTCATATTCTGTTCATTCATTCCAGCATATTTTTTGCACAGTTCGTGAATTGAAAAGAAAATAGTTAATTAACACATTTGACATCTGTAGTATACATCTGTAGTACATCTGATGAAACCGATTGTAATGTGATGATCTCCTTTTCTTGCCCAGTCATATTAACTTTTAATAATTATAATATTAACTTAACGGGATAACGGGCGTGAGTTTTTTTTTTTTTTTAACTTTTAATAACGTAAAATTACACCGTAATTTATTTATTCATGCGTTTCATTTTGCTTTGAGATACCTGACAAACTATCGATTAAATATCGATAAATCGATAGTTTTCTTGGAAACTATCGATACTATCGAAATCGTAAACTATCGATGTTTAACTAACACTATGACTAGGCGAAGCAACGCACACGGCGGACATTAGTCCGCGTTGAAATATGACAGACTATTTCGCACGCCCGTGTGCGTTGAGTTCGCGGTTAAAGCTGGCCGCACACGCACGGTTTCCTGATCAGGAATTCCGATACGGAATTCCGTAAGTGTAGCGCATACATCCGGGTTTTCTTATTGGTTTTTTTCTTGCCAGTATTTAGAGTGACATCTTCGTGAACACACGTTTGGACATGGATGACGAAACATTGATTACCATTTCACTTTTACTAGTGCTATGTAAGAAAAAGCGGAATCGTCGTTATTGGGTACACCGTACACCCATTGAACACTCAAAGAATTAAAGAGAGTCAATTAATTCCATCTCAAAAGAGCACAACTAAGAGCTCACCCAATAGAATTTCAAAAATTTTACAGGATGTCAATTAAATCCTTTGATGAACTTCATAGTGGCATTCCACACAAAATAAAAAAGAAAAATACATGCATGAGATTATGTTTGGACACGGAAGAAAATTTGGCCATAACATAATTTTTCAACCGCTAATTATTAGATTTTCTGGTTTGCTATTTTTAACGGTGTTCAGCTTCACTCAGCACGGCGCTCGCGCGGTTCTGAACGAAAATTTCCGTTCGTGTGCGGTAGATAATACAACATAATATAGACACGCTGCGTTCGGGATGACGTCATCAGGTTTTTTCCGTTCTGCCAACCCGAACGCGCGGCTTTCAATTCTGAATACATTCGGTTATTTTTCCGTCCGGAAATTGTCAGAGCGTGTGCGCCTTGTTGAATATTTATATGAAAGACGTGCATTCGGGTTTCCGAATCTGAGTTCCTGATCAGGAAACCGTGCGTGTGCGGCCAGCTTAATCCGCGGAGGACTTTTTACTTTTTTCTCCGCCGCGGAGAAAAGTCCGTCGTCTGCGCAGGCCATTAAAACAGCAGTTTATTCAGTAGGTATCGATAACGATAAGTAAACCACTATCAATACGCAAAATAATTTTGTAAGTTTTGATACAATTATAAAACTCTACGCGGTTTATTTGTATGCAAAATCAACAATTTACTTACAGAAAACAGTGCAGCATTGGAAATGATTTAATTATTGATACTGGAACTAAAAAGGTTTTACATTATTTCAATAACATGTTGTGTAGCGGCGAGCAGTCGACACGATCTTTTAACTAATCTATCTAGACACCTCTATGGGTGTTCGAGTGCGTAGCGTCCTCTGGTCATCTGTGGTGCTGAGTATTGGGTCCTTATCGTGAGCCCCGCTCGCCGCTGCTAACGAAATTAAATCTAATCTCATACGCATACATACAGCTGAATACATCTAGGCATTGGCAAGTGACGGCCGGGCGGCCGGGCGGCCGGACGGCCTGCGTACATCGGTGCCACAGTTCATTATTTCGTTGGGCGAACAAGTAGTTCCCTAGACTCAATTCTATGAGAATAAACTTGGCATAATTAAGAAGGATACCCACTTATTAACTCTGTTTATTCTCGATTGAACATAGGAATGAAAATATTTCATACTAATGGATTTTTGATGCAGATGACTTTTCATCAATCGTTGAATTAAATAGGAAATTAAGGCCCAGTTTCTCCAAGCTCTGTTAATGGTCTAACAGTCTGTTACATCTTCTGACGGACTGTTAAATGCTGTTGAGTGTCCCACCACGCTCTAATGGACCGTAAACTTCTTTAACAAAGCATCAAATCTAATCCTGGCATTGGAGGTCCGTTAAAACATTAACAGTCGATTTAGTTCCGTCAAAACTGTCAAAATGGACGCTGCCTACAATATTATTTTTGAAAATGAAGATGTTTTAGAAAATTTGGATAATTTGGAGCACGTTATACACCGTCCTAAGATTTTCAAAACACAGCGTGACTACTTTGACGAATACGCTGACCTGGGCCTTAATTCTGTTGGTGCATTATAGTTCGATGACAGATCCACGGTCAGGTCACGCGACGTCTTTTTCCATACGATTGACGCCTACATTGCTTGATTTGAAGCGGCAATGAAACTAAATCGCCACGTTCATCCAGTTGTCATTGTACTACAATGCATTAACAGAATCTAGGCCCTGGACTTCTGCAGCCATCCTTCGTGTTTCATAGAAGTCGTAACGGCGTCTGTTTTTTTTTAATTTCCACTACATCTTTGTTCTTTGACACTAAATGGGTGAGGATATCCTTTTCGTTAGCAGAAAAATTGGGTTATCGTGTTTTCTTAGACATCCCTTGTAATTTAATTTAGAAAACGCACGAATTTAACAAAATCACAACAAAACAAACCAGAAAAATCTTTTCACAACCTCAAAAGCGTTGAACCACAGACGCAAATGTTTAACGTTTGACAGGAATTTGAATGACTGGTTTGGGTTTCATTCACGTAATGCTTGATTTACTAATGGTGTGTTAAATTTAGCTCATAGGACATGGACATTTTAACATTGCTTTAACATCCTTGTTAGTTTTGACGGCTGATTTATAAATGCCGTGTTTACCACTAACAAACAGAGTCTAAGACCCGGTTTCATCAAACTCTGTTTGTTAGTGGTAAACACGGCATTTATAAATCAGCCGTCAAAACTAACAAGGATGTTAAAGCAATGTTAAAATGTCCATGTCCTATGAGCTAAATTTAACACACCATTAGTAAATCAAGCATTACGTGAATGAAACGCAAACCAGTCATTCAAATTCCTGTCAAACGTTAAACATTTGCGTCTGTGGTTCAACGCTTTTGAGGTTGTGAAAAGATTTTTCTGGTTTGTTTTGTTGTGATTTTGTTAAATTCGTGCGTTTTCTAAATTAAATTACAAGGGATGTCTAAGAAAACACGATAACCCAATTTTTCTGCTAACGAAAAGGATATCCTCACCCATATAGTGTCAAAGAACAAGGATGTAGTGGAAAATAAAAAAAAACAGACGCCGTTACGTACGACTTCTATGAAACACAAAAGATGGCTGCAGAAGTCCAGGGCCTAGATTCTTTTAATGCATTGTAGTACAATGACAACTGGATGAACGTGGCGATTTAGTTTCATTGCCGCTTCAAGTCTACGCGCAAACTCAAATCAAGCAATGTAGGCTTCAATCGTATGGAAAAAGACGTCGCGTGACCTGACCGTGGATCTGTCATCGAACTATAATGCACCAACAGAATTAAGGCCCAGGTCAGCGTATTCGTCAAAGTAGTCACGCTGTGTTTTGAAAATCTTATTAGGACGGCGTATAACGTCCTCCAAATTATCCAAATTTTCTAAAACATCTTCATTTTCAAAAATAATATTGTAGGCAGCGTCCATTTTGACAATTTTGACGGAACTAAATCGACTGTTAATGTTTTAACGGACCTCCAATGCCAGGATTAGAATTGATGCTTTGTTAAAGAAGTTAACGGTCCATTAGAGCGTGGTGGGACACTCGACAGCATTTAACAGTCCGTCAGAAGATGTAACAGACTGTTAGACCATTAACAGAGCTTGGAGAAACTGGGCCTAAAGTCTGTTTAAATCTCAATAGAAGAAAACGTCATTTGAAAGTTGCGAGGCCCGGCCCATCAGAAACACCAATGTACGAAGGCAGCCACAAAAAAATTAAATACATTGCAAAGTACGTAAAATATTATGTCATACAAACATTTCAAACATAAATATTGTTTGTCATTTTTCCGTTCAGATACGAACAATAAAGAGGACTAAATGCTTTTCAAAATACAGTGTTCCAGCTGGACCCTACCAGCAGTGGATTAGCAACCCTCTCCTTCCAGGCGAGGCGGGGCGGGGCGGGGCGAGCCACTGCGTGGTGCGTGCCCGCCTGCGCCCACACTGCAGTCTGCTAGTTCCGCTACATACAATCTAAGATAAATGCTGGGCGCCGGCGCCCAGCAACGGGCCCGGCGTTGCGCCCGCGCCCGTTGCCATCTATGACACGTTATATAAAATATTAATCAAGAAGCTTTGGACCCTCTATCCGACTTAACATAATAGTATTATAGAAGTACACACACCACTCGAATACATGCGTGGGTTTATGTACTTACTTCATACAAAAGCCGTGGACGTACATCGCACAGGGTGTCGATATAACAATTTCATTCATTAACAAGCATAATTATAACTTTCAAAATTGTATCCACCTTAGCACAGCGCCGTTACATCGCTCAACACCCTGCATTACGCGTCTCCTGCAAGCAATTCACTAAACCTTTTGTGCCAATTTTAATGTACATATTTTTCTTTCATATATCATAATACAATGACTATACAGATGTACACAGATGCACCTGTTCTACATACAAACTTGATTTTTAATGAAAGAAATCGATTGACTGTTCACTTCATTACAAAGACTCACGCCTGTATCTGGAGGTTTTCTGCTTTCCACGATCCTAACAAACCTGCGAATGAGGCAATTCTTTTAAAATTAAAATCATTTTAGTATGGCCTTTCCAATGTTTTAGATGAGGTGATCCACACAATTGAACTACACCGATGGCTAACCCAGCGAGGACGATAAAACGGCAGGAGACGCGGCTTAACAAACATACCTCATAGCAAAATGTACAGTTACAATTGACACAAAAATTGTAAATCTCAGTTGTAAAAATACTGTGAGTATGAAATATGTATACAAATTACTAAGTTTGTATAAAACTAGGAATGATTGATATTTTTGACAATAGGAATGGGCCTTACGGCCATCACAGTGGTCATGTTAATGTTTTGAACACTTCCAAGAGTATGTTATAAGAAAAACATTGAGATAAACATCTTTAGTACTTACTATGCATACAAGCAGACATTTTCGTCCAAGATTTTCTCAAGTACATCTACACTGGCGCATGCCATACAATACTAACTACAAATAGGTCTACATATAAAATGCAAATGTTTCGTCAAGTCCTTATACTTTGGCCTCACTTACGTTAAGGTTCTCTCATCATACAACTAGGTTTAGTCTTTGAATAAATAGCTCGTAAGTCATATAAAAAAATTCATAGAGAGTCATTTAAAATCATTAGTACAGAGCACATTAAACTGTGAACTGAAATATTATCAATGGAAGAGTCAGAATTAAATGAGCATCAAGTTAAGTACAGAGTCACAAGAATAAATAAGCGTTGGGGAGACGAGCTGGCTTGGCGCCGGGGCGGCCGGGGCGGTGGGGCGGCCGTTCGCTCAGAACAGCAGGTCGGTGTGTCCGGCGCGCGCCTCGCTCCAGCTGGCCCCGCCGCCGCCGCCGCCGCCGCCGGCGCCGTCGCGCGGCTCGTCCGCCGCCGCCGGCTCCTCGTCTGCCGCACAAGGTGCACACGTCAGGGTGGCTTTATAGTGACGCTTTGGCCAGCGCGGTTGGAAAGCGGCGCGGGCCTCGAGCTTCCAATGTCTTGGATCGTTACAACGCTGAAGATCGGCAGGGCTCAGCGTTACATAGTAAAACACTGTGGTTCAGAGCTGGCCGAAGCGTTTTACTAAGTAACGATCCACGACACTCGAAGCTCGTGGCCTGCGCCGCTTACCAACCGCGCTGGGGAAAGCCTCACTGTAAAACCATCCTTAATTACATAATTATGTAGGTCATCTGTCTATTAAGTCTATCTAAGTACGGGTGGTGTGGTCGGGGGAAAGCAAACAAAATGTTTAAAAAAGTAGGCTGTGTAAATGTGAGTTAAGTACACACGGAATAAATAAATATTTCCTCCTTTATACTTCTGTGTCATCGTTAGTTAAAGTCATCAAACTTAGATAAGTAAAAAAGTTTCGAATAAGTAGATATTCTGTTATTTATTTACTTTACCCAGCCGATTAACAAGTTATAACTAACACATTTCATAACATATTATGTTGATACTATTTAAAATAGCTTAATAACATTGCTATAAGACACTTGTGGAATTTTCAACCAAGCAACTAATAACATTTTTTTACATAAATTTACATACAGGCACATACATTGCTTCTGGCCCCACACTAGGATACCCTGTGTCGTGGGAACCAGAAACAGCGACGTCACAAACATGTAAACATCCAAGACCTGGGTTTCTTTTTTTTTTGTACCCAGCCGGGATTCGAACCCGGGACCTCTCGCACGGTAGGCAGATGCGCTAACCACTGCGCCACAGAGGTCGTCAAGGTCTCTCTCGGTCTGTAACCTAATTACAGCATTTTGAGACAAATAATATCGCCTGCGAGTCATGAATATGCGATTGCGATGCGATGCAAACAAAAATCCAGTTGCGGTTGCGCGCCGTGCTCACTAGTGATGTGAACCGGTTTTATGAAAACGGGTAACGCCAATTTTTTTACAAAACCAATAATATTGACAAAAAAAATCACATAGATTTTTGGGATGAACCCCTTACCTTACTTTCATAGTAAGATGAGTGTTGAAGGCGATTCCATAGAGAACGAATCAATTATTATATTTGTACTTTTACATTTACATTCTTACATATTTTGCGAACCTGTGGTCAAAACAAGTATTTTAAGGTTGAGCAGGCAGGTTGTACAAGTAATTGAAAAACACCAGATTGTAATCAGTTCATATCGCTAGCGCTCACATCTCCCTAACATGTCCCAAAGTTAGTAATCGTAGACATAGTAGGTATAAAGGTAAATGTAAAATACAAAGTGGTAAGACTGGTACTAACATGTTATTTCGTAGACAAAAAGTATTTCGTGTTGCCAGGTTTCTGAGCTTGAAATTATACGTAGATTTTATCAGCCGAAGAGACTCCACTCTGGTGTCGTACAATTTTATAAGATGTACTCAAAAGCGTTGGTATTTGTCAGTGGTACGGTACATACCGACGGGGGCGGTGGGGGCGGCGGCGGCGGCGGCGGCGGCGGCGGCGTGGTGGCGCGTGACGCCGAGCTGGAAGGCGTCGGCCAGCGTCTTGCTCGGCGTGTAGCCGCTCAGCGCCGCGCTCGCTGCGCACACGCCGCACACAGTTTAATACGATTTAAATAAAAAATGGATGGATTTTTCATCCCTTTCGGGAGCGGGAAAAACATCACTACAAATACGCCTCGCATGTGCCGGCTAGGCTAAAGTCCGTTTTTAATTCGGTGCAAAAATAAATGACGCGGTGTTACCGCTACAAAATATATATAGGTTTACTCGGTAGATTTTTTTCCCTGTAATTAGAAGACTCATCATCATCATCATCATCATTCAGCCACAAGAAGTCCACTGATGGACTCATCCATGGGTCCGTAGACAAACGAAAGTCGTCGACATAGCCCACCGGATGAGTAAGTTGAAGTGGCAGTGGGCGGGGCACATAGCACGAAGAACTGATGGCCGATGGGACCGAAAGGTTCTTGAATGGAGACCACACATCGGCAAGCGCAGCGTAGGACGACCAGCCACAAGATGGACAGACGATCTCATCCAAGTGGCAGGAAGATGCAGGATGCAATAGAAGGCTCATGTGACCAAAATCCGTATCACATGAAAGACATTATAAAATTTAATTACTCACAAGAGCAAAGTCTAAAAAAACACTAACGTAGCACACAATTTTAACTTGGAAGTAAAATGAGGTTATTTGGTTTTTACGTACTAGCAACACTTAGACATTGACAGCCTTTGGCTCGTGGAGGGAGTAAAACCATGGAGCAAGCCACAACGCACACATACAAGATGTAAATGAAACAAACTTACGTAGCGATCATGGGTGAAAAAGAGACAGAGTAAAAGGCAAAAGTGTAACTGCTTTTTTTGTTTGCCCCCGTGTCAAGTTGACGTTTCTTGGGGTCAAACAAATGACAAGATTTTGGAAATTTAATCACATTTAACGCTACGCTAGTCTTTTCCAAGACAAAGCGTTTATTTGTGGAATGTTATGTGAAAAGTAACCTAAATAGAGGAACTATGGTGAATCGTAGTGTATTAGGATGCAGAAATCGTCGAGAATGTGGTTTGGGAGAAGTTTCCTTTCACAGGTACGCAATGACTGTGTTTCAATGAGTGCTAAGCCGAAAGTTGCTTTACGTTGAGTATTTTAGTTAAGTTAAAACTAGTAGCTCCCCTACGGAAAGCAATATTAATAGAATTTACTTTGCTAGCCGAAAGAACCGAAGAGTAAAAAAATGTTGCCATTCGTGTATGTTGAAAATCCCGATCATTACTTTAACTATGTATTTATTAGTGAGTTTATAAGTTAGTTTAGCTGGTAGGCAGTCAAATACATACGAAAGTAAATTGTTATGCAAAGCATTACAATAGATAAATTCCAGTTGAGAACTCTGTTTTGTAGAAAAAAACATATGAGTCAATATTTTTTCGAGTAAGATGTAACTAAACAAATCTGAATATCATCTTCGAGACCATTACTACTTTCATATATTATTCACTTTTTTACATACTTAAATCGCCTTTAATCAAAAGTTACAATCATCATCATCATCAGGCTATATTAGTCCACTGCTGAACCCTCTGCGGAGCCCTCTTCTAATGAGCGCCATAGCGCCCTGTCGTCAGCTTGCCGCATCCAGCATCTGCCAGCAGTTTTTCAATTACAATAATATTATTATATTTTGATCCATTACAATATTTATGAAATTTCACAATGTTTCCATTACAGATTTCTTCAAAATACTCCTATTCTGGATAAATGGGTGCTAGCATGTGGAAGAGAGAACTGGTTGGTCACAAACATCAAATGCTCAAACATGCTCTGTACATTTCAACTAAAGTTGCTACAAGTCTTCAAGTAACAAATTATTCTATGTTTTGCCAGGCGGCATTTAGGGAGTAAACGCACGGCAAACAAATTAGACACCAGAACGTGAAGTTATTTAACAATAGTATTTTCAGGTGTAAATAGGAAAATTAAAATGTTAAGAAAAAAATATATTTTTCTTTCCATTTCTTGTACCCACATGAACAGATTAGAAATTTCTGAACTTTTCACGAGTGGTACACTTAATATTATTAAAATGCAAACTGTAAAATGTAAATGAAACTACCGTAAATCAGCGAGAAAAGTGTATTTAATACTACGAATATGTTAGCGGACGTTTAATTGACAACTCTACTGCTAGACGTGTTTTATTGTATGAATAATAATGTTCAAAACAATTGCATTTTTATTCACGTCCTATGGTTACGCCTGATTGGCAATTGGCACGGGCTGTTGGTTGCGATCACATGGTGAACATTGAGAGGGGCTCGTGGAGGCATAAGAGTGGATGCAAACTTTGGTTTCTCCCTTCGTGGATTCCGAAGGTCTATCCAGCCAGCACTTGCGCTGGACTCCTGGCCGAAAACCAACTAAATTTGAAGTGACAGTGACAATAGTGACATATTTATAAAATTCACTACAGACGTTTTTATTGGGATTGAACACGAAAGTCGCATTCTGTTTTTACGCCGCATTTTCTATTGTGATTTGTGAACTACCCTTTCGACTACCAGAGACCGGGACCATCCGGCGCCCACCTACGCTGCCGCGATCGTCCTTTGTCATCCGCGGGGCGTGAAACCCAGGTACGTCCTTCCAGTACCACTTGCGAGATCCGGCGGCGCCCCATTGCACGAGCGACAGGACGGCCCCCGGGGTGTTTTAGGAGGTATGCCTCTCCTATTATTAGGAGAGGAGTGTCCGACACACGGCCGTCGCCCTCCCCCAAGGGTGGCGGTTATGGTGCACAAAGCATTTCACCCCGTTAACAAAAAAAAAAAAAAAGGTACGTCCTTCCAACGCTCTCCAACGAGCACCTTCCTGGTGTTATCCATTTGGTCGCATATACAGTCCACCCAATTGCCGCTCTCGCCGCACCATCCTACGAACGACTGAAATATTTTAGCACACATTATGCCAAATTCACTTTACTCTGGCAACATTCACGCACACAAAGAAATAACATTCACCGACGCAAAACCGGTTACACTGTGGCTTGATCTATGGTTTTACTCAATCAACGCTTTGGCTTGTATTGATATGTCAACGTGACAGTTTTTTTTTGCATTGAAATAAAAAGCAGACTTTAGTACATTTATTAGCAAACAGAATGAAAATTCTTTACCTTGAAATAAATAAATTTATTTCCGATTTCGGACTGCCGTGTGCGTTACTGCGGCAGCTTTGCCGAAAATGGGCTAGCGGCACTAAGTTATTGACATTGATCTAGCGACACTATACATTTGTTTAGCATAATAAGTAAATAATAACCGCCGATTGCTCACACGTTTAGTCTATTATTCTACTGTTAACAGTGGTCACTTGCTGTTTTGTACCAAGTGCTGGCTGTTAACAGTATATTAAACGACTGTTACTTTACGATAAACAGGGATTAAACCATCAAGCGACCCAACACACGCTGCCTTGCCTACAAGGGGAGTAACCGCCATAATTTCTTGACACAAAGAAAAGTATGAACGATGAATGAACACGAGCTGAAGATTTCATGGAGCTCTATTGCGAGTGCGAGGAAACCTTGACGAGGTCCTCGTGAGGCGTGGCGACGAGCCGTCGGCGCTCAGACGAAGGTCTCGGCGGGGGCTGGGGCGGGGGCGGGGGCGGAGGGGCGGCGCAACACTGCATCAAGCACGGTATTAGTCCATACCAGTAAGTATACCTTTATGTTGAAATGCAAAGGTTTCCCGGTAATCCTAAACCTAGTACTCACACGCGCGCACGTAAACAAACACACATACACATAAATTACACACATGAGTTATACATGTGCGTTACACGTGTGTGCTAAAAAATAGTACTGTGCCTTTACTCTTTCTCACGTGTAGTTGCACTGTTTTCTGATTATGTTTTAAAATGATATGAAATTATTCATACACATGTCACATGTTGATTCAAAACATTTTGATAGATCAGTCAATCCGATCATACACATACGGTCTTCGTTTCATTTCGGAGTGCGCCATGATGCGTCATTGTATTTGGCTGGCTCGTGGAGGACACAGTTCACAATAAGTAAAAATAGATGTCGACATTATTTGTACAATACCTTCAAACCTACTCCATTTTCCTCCACTGTATAAATTTGTCTAATTTAACATGTTTCTAATTTAATTCATACGTATTTTGACACTTAAAAGTCGTCAAAATTATTAACCCAAAAGAGTGCACATTTACGTGAACCAGAAGACGGACTGGTCTGGAAAAGTCAGAGCCTACCACATGATCCCCGTGCTCACAACTCGTAGTCGGTCTGCGAACTTTATCGCGCGCGTGGATCATTTTTATTGTGGTTATTATTCATTTACTAAGCTCAACAACTTTATGTGGTTGTGACTTTATCTGATGCTCTGGGAGCAAATCTTAACTACCTGTCTATTGTTATCTTAAAAAATGACTGCGTTAAAGGCGTTTGGTTTTACGTTACATTTGTGTTTTCTATAGGAAAAGTCAACAAGAAGACAGCGGTTAACATTGTACATTGGCATTCAGGAAACAATGTAGATTCTTTACGTGGAAATAACTTATTGATATCAACAGCAGCCCAGTTTTCTGGCTATAATATTACATACATTGGTCTCGATATACTGAGACCGAAGTGATTATAATGTTAGATGTGCGTACCGATATGCGTGTTGGCGGCGAGGCAGGCGGGCGCGGGGGCGGCGGGGGCGGCGGCGGCGGGGCCGAGCTCGTCACACAGCGAGGACTCCGACGGGTACTCGAAGGTGGTGGTCAGCGAGTCGTCGAACTGCAGCTTCAGCTGAAACGGTACGCGGAGCTACGTTACTTTAGGTACGGCCAGGTTACTTCGCCCCTTAGGCTCGCCTATACCGAAAAACTTATCTATACCACAATATAAGATTAACTATATCCGAGGCAGATCACCCGCTAAAGGGAGTGGCCAAATCGCCAAGGAAATCAAACTTAAATTTCACCTGGCGGTCCACGCAGCGAACGACAGATGCAGATGGACAGCACTCACGTCCATCTTCGTCATAGCGACCACCTCAGCACTGAGGGACCGACTGATTGGATTGTATATTCACCACAATCTACCCGAAGTTGTAGTGATCAAACAGATGTTGTCGTCATTGATATCATTGACTGAATGTTGATGAAACGAAAGGGAATTTTCAGAGTCGTTGGACGTGGCAAATCATAGTAGAGTTATTCTTATTGATAGGTAAGAGTCTCATCTTCGGGACGATAAAATTATACCACACACCATCACCAGTCATTTGACGACCACTGCAAGACAGGCCTCCCTTATGGTTTTTCAAGCTTCTTCTACAGAGACAGTAATGAATTTTAGACGTGAACTACTATACAGTATGATTTGAATTGAGTACCTAATACCTACTAAGTGGTGGGAATGGAATTTGTTTCTCACGGCGCAGCGGGCGGCGGGCACGCGGCAACGACCGCGTCACGGGTCACCGCGGCCCGCTCATATCACATGCTATTTGCTTTCTTCTGAATTAGTGAGAAGTATAAGAGGCTCAGATCGTGTTTATTACATGTTGTGTGGTCAGTAGCCTAATTATGACAAATCCTGTCGGAATCATGGCATTCGCGATAGCAATTAGTAAGGAATTTGACAGAGTGGGTTGAGTTAAAGATTCGAGTCGTTCAGGATTTCTCGAGAGTAATCTATAAATATATAGGAGAAGGCTGGTGGCAAGGGGCGAGCCCGGGTCTTTGCCTACTATTCCGTTATACAGGTCAGGAGGGTATCGTATTAGTTCTTCATCTTCATTAAGGAAGTTCTTTTTTCTCATGTAGGTAAACTAAGTGTACAGACTGTGTAGAAACACGATTCGAAGACGAAGACGCCACAAATAAGTTTAAATAATTTGTGAAGCAAGTTTTGCTAGGGTAAACCTTTCAGTGTTTTCCGCGATGACACTTTTGTTGATAGGTTGACTTGTAGAGTCAATAGAATACCTTGGCCTGCCGGTCGCGGCGCGCGGCGAGCGAGGAGCGCCCGTTGATGAGCACGTTGTCGTTGACGAACCGCACGGCCAGCAGCTCCGGCCCCCCCGCCCCCGCCCCCGCGCCGCCCCCCTCCGAGTCCGACTCCGAGTCGGAGTCGCCTCGCGCGCCCCCCGCTCCCGCCAGCACTACTACGCCCGGATCGCCCGCCTGTCGAAACATGCCATATTATTAGTAAGTACAACCTCTGTAACTGCCTACCATGCGAGAGGTCCCGGGTTCGAACCCTAACTGGGGACAACAAAAAAAAGACGCAGGGTATCCTAGCTTTATTGTTGGTCGTGTCAACTACCGAATTTCCATAATAATATCTGTTCCTTGCCTGGTTATCATAGCACTGGGATACCCTCCCAGTTTGAGATCAGGACACATGATTATGTGGAATTTATTTAAGTATTTATTTTTACAAGTAACATGAATAAATCAATACATTTCAGGTTTCATCAAGGCATGCATTTCAAGGTGTAGTTTACATATTTAGAGCGAATTTTCACATTTCTTACAAAATTCACAATCAATCATTGTCACTCCGAAACTAGGATCCCCATTATATAGTGACCACAGACATCTATACTATTCAGATATCTATGATTGTCACTCCATTACAAACATATAAAGAACGCGTCATTGAATTCACTGCTACTTTTCCATGTTTTTCATGCCCTACGTTTCCAAAAGATGCAGTCAGAAACCTTACATTTCTAGTCTGACAAATAGGGATGTATCGGAGAGTGAAGGCAAATCTCGTTTGCTTTTTACACCAGTTTCTGATGCACTGACTGAGGTTTTATACACAAACATGTTTGCACAAAGCTTAAGTCTTTATCCTGAGTTTTGATACAATTAATCAGTATAATTACTGATAAGGAATGCAAATTGACTCTTGAGTTGCGCATATGAATTTTGCAGTATTTCTGGTTTTAAGACAAACAGAACAAGTTTTTATGGTTCCCGGTTGCTAGAACTTTACTGTTCAAACCCATTTCGATTGTTTCTTTATCGCAATACATTCCGAAATCAGATCATCGAAAGAATATGAGGAACTCGGCTAGAGCATCACAAGTTTGTATTTTCGGTATCTCTGTGTGACGCCGATGATCACGTCCGCTCCGCGGCACCGGCACCGGCAGCGCCGCAGCGATAGCGCCCGTCTGATACTTAGATTGCCGAGCGTCCGGCACGTGATGGCTCAACGTGGATTAGCCGATCGTCGTCGAACAGGCTTATCGACATGTTTAGTAATTAGGAGATACTACTCTCTAAGCGGATTGTTTTTAAATAGTAATTAGGATTCTGTCTTTCACACATGTGGCAAAGAAAAGTGTCACCTTAATTACCTAACTATTAATTGTCTTTATTATTAATTACAAGGCTGAGTACATTGGCATCTTCAAGTGGGTGTTAAAATGTAAATATACTCGTATATGTACTTTGTTACTCGGCAGTCCTATGTAATAAAAATTACGATAATAATTTATATAACTTCTGAATGAGCAGCAAGTAATGTTTATTCTAGGGATTTATTAAATTAGGTAATAGCTAGAGCTTTTCTAAAAGAAGACTTGTAGAAGGCTAGAAAAGATATCATTGTCAGATTTAGAATACTGGAGAGTAGTAAGTGTACATTAGAGCTACATAAAGACATCTAGACAGATGTAAGTACCGTGTAGCCTTGTCCAAGTGTTTATTTGATAGAGCGGCGAGCGCGGCGCCATGTTGTTGCCGATAACAGCCGCCGCTTCGGGACGTTTCCGCCATCACTGAAGGTTGACGTCGCGTCATCAGCTGCGGCTGCGGCCGGTACACCAACACACACACGTTACCTACATTATTCTGCACTCGGAAACTGGAGTGCGAGTGGCCGAGTTCCGGGCCAATAAAATTTGAATGCTTTGTCATCGAAACGATAACAAAAAGAAAATAAATTATGGTCGTAGTCATCCTCCACGGAAGAATTGAACAATATCAAATCATAATACCTCTGTGGCGCAGCGGTAAGCGCATCTCGATCTTGCGAGAGGTCCCTGGTTCGAATCCCGGCTGTGGACAAAAATACCCCCCAGGTCTTGGATGTTTACATGTTTGTGATATCGGTTTCTGGTTCCCATAACACAGGGTATCCTAGTGTTTCTATGTTTATAATAATGACTTCTTCAAATAGTCAAAATGATGTTCTCGAGCAGGCCAACGTTGCGGGCGGCACGTGTGACAGGTCGCGCGCCGCTGCACGCCCGACAATGAACCCGCCGACACCGACGGTAACACACTGTGGCCATACATGTGTGTATTCGTCAAGAGACCCAGTAAAGTGCAATGTACGACATCCGTTCAGCAAGGGCCCTGATTGATTTATTACACATGTCACACGAGTAAAGGCGGGTTCTCACCATATTGGCATCGCAATACCTCTTGGTAATGGTGGAAATTTGGGATTCCGGAACTCGACTGCTGATGAGCCTATTTTGCATCATGGAAGACAACGTCCAAAACCTATTCTTGCAACCCATTTCCTACAGAAACATGAGCAGCTTGCGAATGTACCTGCAGGCCTCCTTTGGTATCCCCTGACTCCAAGTATAGCCATCCGTTGTGTGGTCACTCTCGTGCACTCTACCAGCACGTTGGCGGCTGTTTCTTCGGCCTCAAAGCACGCTCTGCATAATGGACTGTTCTCACAATAGATGATACAGACGTATCATCTATTGTGAGAAGATGGTTGCTATTATGCCTTAACCAGGGAATGCGCTTGTTATCAACCGTAGTTGCGCTTTGGTGAGGCGTAGAAGTCACCAAAAGAGGCGAAGGTTGCTGCCGAGCAAGGCAGCTGTGGGTCGCCTACATTCCGTGCGTGTGATCCAGTCGTTATTGTGCTTTTTCTGAACAATATTTCTTGGCCAAAAGGACGTGCAGCGGGGCGGTGGCCTCCACATGCAAGCGCGTCAGGGGCGTCGTTGCTGCTTGATCCAAATCGTCTTTTGATTCATCGTAAAGTAAGATCATGACATTCTCGGATGAATCTTGAGTTAAGCCCTTTGAGAGCGAATAGCACAACAGCACATTTAAAAAACGCTATACATATTTTATCCGTTACAAAATTTTGCAGGTAGGTAACTTACTGTGAACGGGCTGATTTTATTCACATCGAATATGTTAGGAAATATCTGATATACGGTTACTGAGTTTTAGCAGTACATATTTTTATTTTACTTAAGGACCCAAAGATCCCAAAATAAAAGTAGAGATAAATTGATCAGGTGTTAAACGAAATCCTGTATACTGGCTGGCTACTCAAGAAGCTTTCTTAAATGCGCTAAGTAACATGCGATATATGTACATATACGATAGCCACAATGAAACGTGTAGTACTGCAATCCGCTATTTGACTGTTTTTTCAAGTATGTCTTAGTTGCTAAATATGTCTTCCATTAGACCAAAAAATATTTTAGTATATTTTTTGAGGACCTAAAAGCAACAAAAACATTATTTTAAACGTTGCTTTGCTAAACAGCCAAAAACGCGGTCCGCCATTTTTGTCTATGGTTTGAAGTCCTCTACGTTTGTAAACAAAGTTTGACATTTAACATAGCTAGAGTTCGTGCCACGAAAGAAGTATGAGTCACAATCACAATAGAACCTACGCACGCCAACTGACAGATGTTTGTTTACAACCAAATTAATGTGCTTTCAAGATGGCGGATAGTGTTTTCACCGTTTCGATTTAAAAGCGAAAAATATTTTTTTTATTTGCAAATTTTGCAGCCATCCTGCATATTTACTTAGCAAAGTCAGTATATGTCGGTTTCTTACGTTAGATACTACAGGAAATGTCCATTTATCGCGTCAAATTTGATACGAGTCAAGTAGCGTATTGGTGACAAGTGCATTCAATGAGCGGTGGAGGTGGATCGCATTACTGCGGTCACTCGTTGCTCGCTTTCCGGTTGAAGCATGGGCAATGATAAATCAGCTCGACTCACGGCCGTCGGCCGCAGCCGGGGACCTTTATCAATAACATGGTATCACATTCGCGCCAAGTCACTCGAGTGCGAGTGTAAACACAACGCGGGCAGAGGACGATGTTTTGAGTCTTTTTGTTTCCACTTGTGCTGTACAACGACTCGCGTGACCCGGTGCCTAGCGCGAACAGATTCACCCACAAACATTATCATTATAAAGTGAATGAAGTGGTCCACCGTGACGACCTCTGTGGCGCAGTGGTTAGTGCATCTGCCTACCATGCGAGAGCTCCCGGGTTCGAATCCCAGCTGGAGACAAAAAAAAAAAAGAAACCCAGGTCTTGGATGTTTACATGTTTGTGACGTCGCTGTTTCTGGGTCCCACGACACAGGGGTATCCTAGTGTGGGGCCAGAAGCAATGTATGTGCATGTAAATATTATGTTATGTTAAATGTAAATGTTATTGTTGAAACACGGATCGTCTTATATTTTATTATGGTTTTCATAAACATTCGACTGCCTCATAGGTCTAGCAGTAACATGTTGTATTACCGTGAAAGAGATCGTAGGCTCGATTCCGTCGTCGTTCAATTCGGTATGTAAAGTATTTTTCAGGTATTATTTTTATATTTTTATTTCATAAAACATTTAATTTTAAGCCACTAATTTGAAGCTTTTTATTTTCCAAGTAACGGTTTTTTTTTAATTATTTTTTAAAGTATTATTCGTGATGACGTCATTTCGTAGCCTGAATAGCTTTAAGTCTTTGCCACGTTTTCAGTACATACAAGTCAAGTGTCAACTGTTTGTTGTCAATGTCAAGTTTGAAGTTATCTATTAGTGTTTTTGTATGTACTGAAAACGTGGCAAAGACTTAAAGCTATTCAGGCTACGAAATGACGTCATCACGAATAATACTTTAAAAAATAATTAAAAAAAAACCGTTACTTGGAAAATAAAAAGCTTCAAATTAGTGGCTTAAAATTAAATGTTTTATGAAATAAAAATATAACAATAATACCTGAAAAATACTTTACATACCGAATTTGAGTACCTACAATGTCTGGTTACGATTTTAGTGTATCCTAATTTGGGACCTAGCAAATGATTGGAAGTTAGTATATGTGAATTAATCACCGGCTAGGCGTTTTATTTTCAGATTGTAATAATCAGATACTGATCTAATCAGGTTCAACTGCACGTATCTAGTATACGTAGATTTAAACGATGCCGATGTGAGCGTCGATTTATTTCTGTAGTTTTATAAAGTTGTTAATTTTTTTAATGAACCATGGCATTAAATTTATTCCAACAAATATATTCAATCTACACAGATGCAGTGGCACTCTCCAGATTAAATTTAAACAAAAACACGCCACATTTATTATTGTTAAGCAACACTGAAACCGTCGCCCACGATACAGGCTATGCCTAGTGTGGGAACACTGTTACTTTATGAAGTTATATTTTGTGTCATACTACCTTTGTCTTAATTATTATTCCAAGTTCTATAAGCCTCACAAATGTATGTTATGTATTTACTTTCACCTGAATAATGATTTTTTTACTTTTTACTTTAAAATAAGATTTTGAATTAAAAACTAAATTTCTAGATTCCTACGCAAGTACACAGTGAAAGTATATTTCTAAAACGCGCAGTACCTGAGACACCCTTATAGGTAGTTTGTGTTTGGCAACTTTTGCTCGAAAGGTTTTGTTCAGATTTTTGTTTAGAAATAACACTAATATAAGAAATAGACCCGAGAGTCCGAGTGCTACGGAAAACACATTAAAGTATTCCTGATAATGATTAAAAACTCTTCCATCGACATTAGTACTTTAAATTTGAAGCAAAAACTCAACGGCCTTTAATTAACAAAACGGTAGGACCCGACCAGATTCCACCTATTCGGTTGGCTGAAAGTGTAAGCCTTCCTTAATATATGTACATAAAAAAAGGATTTGAGAGCAAGACAATTCAAGAATAGTTTGTAAGGTAAGTAAGGTGTGATGTTACCTAAGTCTTAGCTACTAAGTGCTCAACTAATTAAAATACAGTCATAACAAAAACTTTACGTTGTCCTCTTTATATTAAACAAAAAAATGTGCGCCACAAGCTGCGCAACTAGGGCACGCGATGGTGATTTGAGTTGTATCGCCACGACATCACTATCGCACGAGTTGAGCCGTTACTCGTTCCGGGCCGCGTGTATGTGTGAACCATCCTCATGAATGTATATTCAAAAGGGCTCGTCGCCGTCGCCTAGGACACGCTTGTTACACATACATTTGGCCTCAATGACGATTCACCATTTATGGGGCCACCATGTGGTGGAAGTACGCGGATAATTTGATAGCGAAATCAGGTGAACTAAGCGAAGTGGGTCCTTTGGGTAAACGTAAACATTGCACAAATTGCTTCTGGCCCCACACTAGGATACCCTGTGCCGTGGGAACCAGAAACAGGGACGTCACAAAGATGTAAACATCCAAGACCTGGGTTTTTTTTCTTTGTCCCCAGCCAAAGGGTGGGGTGTTATTACCAAGGAGGACAAGCTCCGTGATCAAATGGTGACAATTCCTTGTTGGGCATAGTAAAGTTGTCGGGATCGGGATTGTTGGTATTGACACGGAACGCGGCGCACGTGCTCGGCCGCCGCACGCCGCGGAATGCGCCGCGCCGCATACCGCCGCCCAGCGAGACAGACACACTGCATTCTTACGGAGATTTCAGCTTTGGATCCATCGGATTGGCGAGCGGAGACTGGCACTAATGCCTAATAAGCGGGAACATTCGGTCTTGTGCATACTTTTATACGTCTGACTCGTCGACTTTACAAGTCTGTAAAATTTACAGAATACAAATAGAGAATCCTCTAGTGGCGTGGCGTTAGCTGTCAATAGAGGTTATTGTATCCTAATAGTTAGTTGCCAATTTGAGCGCTATTATAACGGCGCACTCTACTTGGTGCACGCTATTTGTTTTGAACAATCTCTGTCGTATTCTTACAAACCGCAGTTTCCGCTAAATACTTGATCACTCAAATGTTATTAAACGTTTTCGCTCGATGCGACCACAACACAGAAGTTTTTTTGCAGAAATATTTCTACCAAAAATAGCTGTTTTTGAGTGGCTTCGTACAACATAGAGCAAATATTATTCGCGGTTACTAACCATTGCAACGCATGCATATTCTGGATAGGTACTACGGCAGTGGGAACGCTCCGGCCGTTGCCAATGCCTTGCCTTGTCTACTCCTTGTAGACTATTTACGATAATGTTGATGATTTCTTTATGCTTGCATTGTGATGTGAAGTCTAGCTTCTCTACATACCTAGTAAAGTAAGAATTAAGCTAATGAGGCAGTCTATTACTTTCGCTAATGTCAGTCCACGCGGAAACCTCGCAAAAACATTCCATTCGACATTGAATTCAACATTCGACAATAGTTATTTTGACTTTCATTTTCTTCGGCCGCTCGCATGTTGATTTCACTGGACGTGGACAGCGCGACTGCCAAGCCGCCGAGCTACTTTCGATTATGACCTGTATGTCGAAGGTGGGAAGAGTCGCCGCTATATACCTACTCGCGCGTTGGGCGTTGATGTGGGTTGATCGGAAGTGACGCGCATGATGCATGCTCCGCGTGGCTCTACATATTATTAAGCACTTAATAAAATATATTTTCGACCCGATATACCGCTGTCAGCTCATTCCTTCAATTCCGTCATGAAGTAGGTACCTAGGTACTTAACTTTCATGACATGCGATAAGTTCGTTATTCAATGTTAAAAGCAATTTTATCAGCAAATTGATATCGGCTATAGATAGCTTTAACCAATTATTTACAACACATCCAAGGACACTCAAAACAGAAAGAAACATAGGTACTTATTTGCTTTTTTTCTGCGCGGGTAGTTAAGAAAACTAGCAAGCTTTTTACTGCTGAGCTTTAATTATAGATTTAAATTAGTTAAACTCAAGATAATTATATGTACAGTGACTAATTAACACTCTTACATTACCTGCCAGCTGTTTCATATTAAATTTCCTGTAAGAAGTAAACACAATAACACTATCATCACTTCACTATGGAGGACATTAAGAACTCGATTGCGGAGCTTTCCAACTTGTTTGGGGAGAGGATGGCATCGTTCCAAGAAGCTCTGGATAAGGGAGCCAGCACAGTCCCATCCTCAAGTTCAGGTGTCCAGGCTGAGTTCAGCTCCTTCCGAGGATTTGTCATTCTCGCTCTCAACACGTTGCAGAAGCAGGTCGAAATGCTGGCATACCACATTGACGTGATGGAGATGCGAAGCCGGAGAAAAATTCTCCTTATTCACGGCATCCCAGAGACTGACAAGGAGGCCTTACCGGCTGCAGTCGTCAGGACGCTCGGGAAACACTCCATTGATATTAATACACACAATATCAGCCGATGTCACAGGATGGGGCGCTCCGTCGCAAGTAGAATAAGGCCTATCCTGATCAAGTTTAGTTCCTTGGAGGCGCGAGACACAGCTTGGAGTGCCAAGACGAAACTCAAGGGTACCGGAATCACTCTCTCAGAGTTTCTCACTAAGACTCGACACGAGGCGTTCATGGAGGCCAGGCAGCAGTTTGGAGTGTCTAACTGCTGGACAAGGGAAGGCTCCATACATATACTGACGGCAGACGGCACGCGTCATAAGGTGCATACAATGGCGGAAGTCTGCAAGCTAATTCCTACGGACAAGGTTCCAGCGGCAGCCCCCGCCAAACAGAGCATCGCCAAGCCGAACGTCGCAGTCCGCTCAAAACGCAAGGCGGTAAAATAAGTCGTCAGTCGTGGTGAAATCTTCATCTTTCTTCTAACGTCCAAATGTGTAAGCAAACCAATCCACCATTTTAGTTTTACCATCATAACTTGTTCCTTTCATGCATTAATTCTATTTCTTCGAATGTAAACATTGTAAACAAGATGACAAGCACAGACTAATTCGATTACGATGAGTGACATCTTCTAGGACATAGACTTTTTCTTTTTAATGTCTCCCGTGCGTTTCGTTCACTCAACTCTATTATGAGATAAAGTTTTAGTTTTGTATTTTCTTTTTTTTTTTTTTTATGGTTATGATTGTCTTTGTATAATTTTATATGGGTGGGATTGGTTTGTACTCTTAATGTTTTCTATGTGTATGTTTTTATTAAGCATTAATTTGTACAGCTGGTGGGTAGTCGGACACTATATTTTTCGTGGTTGGACTATCCATTTATTTTATTTATTTATTTATTTTGTTATATTTATACCTACGTATTAGAATTTTATACTTTACTTACCTATGTCTGATGCTGATTGCAGCGATTATCTATCTTTTTCCTCTTCTGTGGACGGATTGAACAGTAATGATTGTAGCTTCCATAGCATCCCCTCTCTCTCGGAGAGCCTTAACTCTCATCTTTCTGACTCACCTAAAAATTTTAATGTCGTTCATATTAATGCACAGAGCATTCCTGCTCATTTCCCCGATATGCTGGCCACCTTTGATTTTAAAAATTTACATGCTATCCTTGTTTCAGAATCTTGGCTTAAGCCTTGCCTTCCATCCACGTCCTATTCACTTCCAGGATTCCAGCTGATTCGCAACGACCGTGTGGGTGGTGGTGGCGGTGGAGTAGCAATATACCTACGTACTCACATTTCCTTTTCGATCATTTCTTCTTCCATCCAGCCCCCACCACCAAATTCGGGAGAACACTTGTTTCTGGAAGTAGTCCTCTCTCACACCAAAGTTTTGCTCGGAGTATATTACTGTCCTTCCTTACGTATTAATTTCTTTTCTTCCTTTGAAGCTCTCCTTGAAAAATTTTGTCCTTCCTACAGTCACATCATTATTATGGGAGACTTCAACACGTGTCTGCTAAAAAATGATCATCGCTCTTCTAGCCTTCAATCATTACTTACTGCAAGCAACCTAACTATCCTCCCATCCGCTGCGACTCATAATTTTCCTAACTGTACACCTTCCCTTCTTGATCTCATGATCGTTTCTTCCGTCCAACACGTTTCAGCGCATGGTCAGCTTGCAGCAGACTCCTTTTCTTATCACGACTTGCTGTTTGTGTCTTATAAAATACGTCCCCCCAAAGCCAGGTCAAGGATACTTATGCAACGCAATTTTGGTGGCATGAATCTCGACCAACTTAGAGAGGACGCGCTGAGTACCGACTGGTCTGTGGTGGCTGATGGCAACACTGTAGATAAGCAAACTGCCGTTTTCACTGGCCTTCTCACTGATCTCTACGACAAACACGCACCAGTAAGAGCCGTTAAAGTCCGTCACCTGCCTGCACCGTGGCTTACAGACGCCGTTAGGACTGCCATGCGTCATAAAGCAGCGGCCAAATATAAATACAGGATCAGGCCAACAGACTACAATAAGGAGCGTTATATAAGTCTGCGAAATCACTGCAATAAGATGTGTAGGGATGCACAACGACGCCATATCCATGAATCTGTTGAAAATGATGATCCAGCCAAAGTTTGGAATTTTCTCAAATCTTTAGGAGTTGGAAAACCACGTCAAGACTCAATTTCTAAGGACCTCGATGTCAATGCTCTCAATCACCATTTCACTTCTGTTCCCAACTTCGATGGAACTATTAAAACTAACACTCTGAGTAATCTTTCTTCACTTCCAACTCCTGACTTCCCACCATTTCGTCTTAGTCAATTCTCCGATTGTGATGTTGAGAAGAGCATAGTATCTATCACCTCCAGCGCCGTGGGTACTGATGGAATTAGCCGAAAAATGATTCTGCCCATAATCGACATCATTACCCCCGTCATCACACAAATGCTGAACTACTCTGTCGAGGTTGGTGTCTTTCCTACTGCCTGGAAGGAAGCACAGGTCACTCCCTTGCCCAAAAAGGCTCATCCTTCCTTATTCTCCGACTTCCGCCCTATTTCGATTCTCCCTTTCCTCTCAAAAGTCCTTGAGCGCCTGATCCATCATCAACTGAGTAACTTCCTAAACAAAAACCATCTCCTAAATCCCCTCCAATCTGGCTTCCGACCAGGCCACAGCACGGTCACGGCACTGGTTAAAATTACGGATGACATCAGGCTGGCCATGGAGAGTGGTCAAGTCACTATCCTCACGCTGTTAGATTTCAGCAATGCATTCAACACAGTGGACTTTGATATCTTGCTGGGTATACTATGCTCGCTTAACATATCTCCTAAGGTGATTGACTGGTTTCGTAGTTACTTGCATGGGCGCCGGCAACGCATACGTATTGATGAATCCTTTTCCGCTTGGTCTGATACGACTGCCGGTGTCCCGCAAGGTGGCGTGTTGTCTCCTCTTCTGTTTGCCATCTTCATCAATAGTATCTCTCAAAACCTTTCTTCTTCTTACCACCTTTATGCAGATGATCTCCAGATTTACGCGCATACCCCTGTAGATAGTCTGCCCTTGGCAATTGCTAACACCAACGCTGATCTAAATAGTATTTCAGAGTGGAGTATGTCTTATGGCTTGAGGGTCAATCCCTCCAAGACACAGGTGATTATTGTCGGTAGTCCTAGGATGATATCGAGGATCAATTGGGAACAGCTGCCACGCGTGGTGTTTGACGGTATATCAATTCCGTTCAGTGAGAAGGTTAAGAACCTGGGGGTTATTATTGACAGGTGTATGTCTTGGTCACCACAGCTGGCGGAAGTGAGCCGGAAAATATTCGCTTCAGCGGCCTCTCTGAGAAGGTTAAGGAATTTCCTTCCGACTGTAACCAAAATTGCGCTTGCGCAATCTCTGTTGCTCCCTATCCTTGACTACGCTGATGCCAGCTATCTTGACTTGACCGAAGAGCAACTAAATAAACTTGAGCGCCTACAAAACTTCGCAATCAGGTTCATATTTGGACTACGCAAATATGACCATGTCTCCGATTTTCGCACTAAGCTCAAGTGGCTCCCCATCCGTCTTCGCAGGAATGCTCACATAACTTCTCTTCTCTACTCATTGCTGTTCAATCCAGCCACCCCTTTGTACCTTAAAGAGTGTTTTGTCTACCTCAGTGACTCCCACAGCCGAGCACTTCGGTCTGACAGGAATCTGATGCTGAAGATTCCAAGTCATTCGACGAGGTTCTTTGGCAACTCATTTGCTGTCAGGGCCGCCCGACTGTGGAACGATCTGCCGGTTTCGATAAGGCGCTCTCCTTCCCCAGCTATTTTTAAAAGCAAGGTTTATGACTTTTATTTATCTTTGTAATTTATTAAATAATTTTTTTTATTATGGTTTTCCTGAATGTAGGTAGGTATGTCTTTTCTTTTATCCTATGGTAGAACTTTATGTTATATTATGTAACTTTATGTATGTTTATAATTATTATTATACGTATAGAATGTAAAGGTTTATGTATGTATATTAGTATTAAGTATAAGTATTTATTCTATGTTCTTATTTGCACCGACTACCCGTCTCTCTCTTTTCCGTCAGCATCTTTCCATCGTCGGTTGCCTGGAAGAAATTGCTTTAAGCAATAAGGCCGCCTCTTGTACTGCATCTTATTGTTAATGTTCTGTATTAATGTTTTTCCTGGTACAATAAAGAATATTCTTATCTTATCTTATCTTATCTTATTTGATGTGGCAATATTATCGATTAGACTAGATCTCTGCTTGTTGCTAGAACTATGTCTGATCATAATTTGATATACCTACTTAATGCTGAGTTTTTTGTTGGCTTTCCTGTCACGAAACAAATTAACCTGTCCAAGAGTTTTTTGCCCCTCGTAATAGCTTTGAAATATTTAGCATCTGAGAAACGAACTGTGGATTCATTCTGTCGGCTGTGCAATAAATAAACAGTGAATTAGAAAATAAATGGCTGCAAAGCATTTGGTGACAAATGACAATTATAATGTTTGTTCAGCGCTGCGGGCGTGTCGCTTGCTCGTCATATCATTCACTTCCTTAAATTGAGTCATTCTCAGCCTCAGCTCTACATTCTCATAGTATAATTTATGTGCCACTAAATGCTTAATTAACGAACTTGTAAAATTTCAGATTATATGATTTCTATAGACAGGGCAATGACTCGACCAATAGGTTTCTTGTTTCGGAGGCGCAAGTTCCGGTCCACCTTGTATCTTTGCGAGTATGTGATAATCAAGTAGGTACCGACCCGTGTGAAAGTGGCGCGGAACTGTCGATAGATTATAATGATAGTAGGTGGGCGAGTGTTTTCGGTTTGCGGGTGGAGTGTAAGCTGACACAACTAACGCGCCTCTACGGATTCCTCGCGGCACTGATTCCATGGATTACTGTCAATCTGACATTTCGCTCCACTCGGACCCAGACGGGCACATTCGGTTGAGGACATTTCTGCACCACTCTATATAAGCGGTTTAATTAGGTAAGCGTCGTAATGATGAGCTCTCAGCCTCTCACTCATGTGAAGGCGTTTTTTTGGCAATAGGTAGGTACCTATTGTCTGCCGAGCCGCCGCTAACGCGCGGGGGTTCTTGCTCGAGTAGAAAGTGTTGGATGAATCGTTTGAGTAATTGCTAATTACGCATCTACCTCTAGTTTCCGCGGCAGAGCATGCGCTGCCCTGCCTCTGGCGGTCGCATAAGGATGCATCAGAAATTAAGTACCTGGATGACCGAGCTTTGCTCGGTATGTAGGTTTTCACACAAAAGAAGGAACTTGAAAAAAAAAAATGATCAAGTCCTGAACCAGGGTCTTCTGTTTACGGTATCGTCCTATTTCCCACTTGAGCTATGACAACCTCACAGATGGTTGCGAAAATTACCTTCTTGTAGTGTAGCAGTTATTTCTTTCCATTAAAACACGGTTAAAACGACGTTTTATAAAAATGTAACCTAGTTGGATTAATTAATTGCCCCCGAAACCCCCTGCATACAACATTTCATGAAAATCGTTGGAGCCGTTTCCGAGATTCTGATTATATATGTCATAAATGTGTATAATTCAGGCATTCTATACATTTCCTAGGTATTGTATAGAATGCCGGGGTCGTCCAGGCAATGTGTGAAATGATATTGAATGTTCAAACTATTTTACACTTTACCTAGGAAATGTATGGAATACCTAGGCATTGTATAGAATGCCGGTTGACGCATAGGTAATGTGTAAAATAACTATATTTGGGCCCGTATTTATCAATGTTATGTAAGTAAGTAAGTAAGTAGGAGGGTATAAAAGACACACTAGATTTACTTAAAATCAACTTTATTAAAATTAATAATTAGTAAGTACTTTGATGGTAGTAAATTGAACGAAATATTGATGTTTTATGGAACGGGGGGGTCGGCGATGTAAAGAATACGTGGCAACAGAAATATAGGTGCGACGACGCGCGTAGCGAAGCGGAGCGCGTCGGAGCGTTAGGTTCTCTATATAAGATCGAAAACAGACTCGACTTTGCTGTGTACATATTATTATTCGTCGTCATTTACACATACACACATTGCCAGCAGCGTATTCGGTATTGTATAGAATGCCTAGGCAATGTATGAAATGAATCGTATTATACACATTGCCTGAACGTTTTAGGCAATGTATACAATGCCTAGGCATTCTATACAATGCCGGATTATACACATTGCCTATAACATATACAAGAATTGCTCGTTTAAAGAGATAGAGTACCTGGATGACCGAGCTTTGCTCGGTATTTTTTTGATAAATCGTGTTTTTTGGAAATTACACTCAGAATAAGTGACAAACCCTGCACACTTTCACGCGCCAACACCCAGCCGCTCCGAGTTTCACTCTCCGTTGCAGTCGGCCTAGGGCCTCGCTAGATACTTTTGATTGAGATTTGACGCATGGGAACATGTATGGTCTCGGCCTTCAGCCTCAGCCTCAACGGAGCCTCAGCGAGGTTTCTCTTGCCCGCCCGCTTCGCGGAGCTTGAGGCCTCGCAAATTTGTACCATCCGGCTTTTCATTGTTAATTTTACGCCGGAAAACGGGACGTCTTGACTTTCAGCCTTGGCCTGAACTGAGTTCTATCGCTCGGCCTTCGGCCCCGCAAGTATGTGCCATCTGGATTTTGCATTGTTTCTTTTACACCGGAACCTGACCTGGTACTGGATGGAGCTCAGCCTTTGGCCTCGCCTCGGTGGAGTTCCACGTCATCGTTCTGCCTTGACAAAGTTCATTGTGCTCGCTTCGCGAGGCTCGGCCTTCGGCCTCGCAAGTTTGTCCCATCTGGATTTTGCATTGTTTCTTTTACGCTGGAACTCGCAACGTCTTAGCCTTTGACCTGGTACTGGATGGAGCTCGGCCTTTGGCCTCGCCTCGGTGGAGTTTCTCATCCTCGTTTTGCCTTATCAAAGTTTTTCGTGCTCGCTTCGCAGGCTCGGCCTTCGGCCTCGAAAGTTTATCCCATCTGGATTTTGCATTGTTTCTTGGTCTCAGCCTTCGACCTGGTACTGAATGGAGCTCGGCCTTCGGCCTCGCCTCGGTGGAGTTACCACATCCTTGTTTTGCCTTGTCAAAGTTTCTTGTGCTCGTTTCACGGGGCTCGGCCATCGGCCTCGCAAGTTTGTCCCATCTGAATATTGCATTGTTTCTTTTACGCTGGAACTCACGACGTGTTAGCCTTCGACCTGGCACTGGATGGAGCTCGGCCTTTGGCCTCACCTCGGTGGAGTTCCACGTCCTCGTTCTGCCTTGTCAAAGTTTCTTGTGCTCGCTTCGCGAGGCTCGGCCTTTGGCCTCGCAAGTTTGTCTTATCTGGATTTGGCATTGTTTCTTTTACGCTGGACCTCGCAACGTCTTAGCCTTCAACCTGGTGGCCCTCGGCCTCGCCTCGGTGGAGTTCCACGTCCTCGTTTTGGGATTCGTTGATATTGTTGTCATTAGTTGTTTGTTATCAGCTGAGAAGGAGAAAAGCAAAAGGAAACGCAAGATGTGGGTCATAAAATAATCTCAAAAAGACTTATGTTTGGAGAATTTCATAAGTTATATATTATGATTTATTAGAAGATGAAAATAGATATTTTGTGTATACATTCATATGTCTCGAACCAAATTCTTTGAACTTCACTATATTCTCGAACCGCACCTAACTAGGCAAGACATGAATTTTAGAAAGGCGATTGGAACAAAGGAAAGGCTTTTATTTTGTTTAAGGTAAGTTTTTGTAATCTATAATAATAAGAGAAAAATTAATTGTAAGACGAAAATTAATTAGTGGTAAGTTTCCTGGTTACAGCTCATAATGAATAATGCCCTTCTAATCCAATAAACCTATCAATATTACTGTGTAAAATTCTGTAGTCAAATCAATAATACCAAAAGTATACTTTAATTTTTAGCTCGCGTTGTGCGGACCCTAAATTGCTTTGTTTACATTTCATGCACAAGCGTCGCAAACACGTCAGAACTCGAAGCGTTCGGAATCCGAAATGGCGCGTCGGCTGCGGATGACGTCATCGGCAGTAATATGGCACTCCGAAGCAGAAATGCCGATCCAGTGCACGCAGTACCATAGAAATCAATACAAAGCAACAAATCCGTCCGCTCCGTACGGAGCGGTTCCGATGCGGTGGACGCTTAGCTTTATAGTGTAGCTGTTATTTATTTGCCTAAAAACACGGTTAAAACGACGTTTTGTAAAAATGAAACATACCTAAATCGACTAATCACCCCCGAAACCCCTTGCATACTAAATTTAATGAAAATCGTTGGAGCCGTTTCCGAGATTCTGATTATATACAAATATAGATACAAGAATTGATCGTTTAAAGAGATTAGATATATTCTATTTACTGAAGCGAACGACTAAAGGTAAACAAAGACACAGCATCTCTCAAACTTACATCTCACTCAAAATAGCTCATGCACGCAGCTTTGCTTGCATCGTTGTACTATTATGTATTCTGTGGCATCGTATACATCGGTTTGGCAGAATCAGCGTTGGGTCCGGTTCGCTCGCCCATACTATTTTTCGTTTCGTAATAACAAACACAAAAGTATAAAACAACTGGACGATGGACCAAAAAACTTTACCAATACCTTATTTACAATGATGAACAGACTAAAGATAAGTTACCTATTTTATTTTCTTTAGTCGCACTCCCATCAACAACAACGTCAATCTTACTTTTTTTTGTCTTTAATTAAAAAAGAGGTTCGTAATCAGCTCTCCATACTTCTTCCTACACTTCGCGTAGCCCATTAGCATAAAATAATCGATCATAATCGGCCTTTAAACAAAAGTCCGTCATCTTTCCTATATTCTATTTACTGAAGCGAACGACTAATTGTCAACATGTCAAAAATTTGGTTTTTCAATATGCCAAATTTACAACGCTGCATAATATTTAGCAAAGTTATACAAAACGATGTGCCTAATAAATGCCATTAAGCAATAAACACAATAACACTGTTATAACCTGATTTATCCCTTACTCGCAGTTTATTTAACATGAAATATATACATTTTATCATGAAAATACAATTTGCTTAAGAGATCTGTGGCCCAAAAAATACCTAAAATTTCAGTGGTCCTCAAAATAAAAGCGATCCTACTGCTGCCAAATATGTTCGCAAAATCGCAACTAGCAAAGATGACGGAATTTTGTTCAAAGGCCGATTATGATCGATTATTTTATGCTAATGCGCTACGCGATGTGTAGGAAAAAGTATGGAGAGCTGACTACGAACCTCTTTTTTAATTAGAGGCAAAAAAAAGTAAGATAGCCACCCCGACGCCATATTTTTACTCACGACGATTGACGTTGTTAATGCGAGTGCAACTTCTCTAAGCTATTTTATTTTCTTTTGTATTTGTTTTGTCTTGTTTGGTTGTCTGTCTGTTTTCCTTAAACAGTGGGTAGGTACCTACCTTAACCTATGTGGGTATGGGGCGCCACGCCAGATAACCTTCACGTGTACCCCTCCGCTTCCGTTCCCTCTGATTCCTTGTGAACCAGATGGAAGGGCAAGTGGTGGGGTCGGTGCGCCCTGAGCGTTGGTCAGTGACTTCTCCTTGTGGGATCTTGCTGGCTAACGGCGAATGATCTGGCCCGAGGGGTCGCGTGGGTTCCAATTCCTCTGTGAATCGGGACCCAGGCGACCAATCGAAGGAGGTCCGGCTAGGGGGGGGCGCAGTCGCGCCTCAAACTAGTCGGATAAGAGTGGCCGCGGGCGGAGGGTCGGGGGACCCGACGCCCACGATGTGTGGGCGTCGGGTCGTGTGTTCCGAGGGTGCCTTCTCGCGCAAGGAGAGGGCCCGTGCGCTCGCTCTCCACCTTCTCTGCTTTCAGAGAAGTGCTGGAGAGCGAGCGACGGGCGTCGCAGCGTCGCGCCGTCCTCCTCTTGCCTGTTGTATGGGCGACGGGTCGGGGGAGGGCGGCGCGAGGAAGCGGTTGGGGGCCATTATGGCCCCCCAGAGGAGGGGCGGCGCTTCCTTGCCTCGTCGTATGGGCGATGGGGCGAGTGGCGCCGCCGGGGAGCCAATCTGGCTCCCCACCAGTAGAGCCCCTTCGGGGGCGAGCTCTTGCCGGGTCACAGTGAATTAACCTCTGGCCTATCCTGTGGCCCGGTAGAGTAGCGGAGGAACACCGCGGGGTTTTAGGGGGTAGTCCAGCACTGAGCAGGCGGCTCGATAGTGCTGGGAGTCCACCACAAAGCTGCTCTGTTGTCCCCCGACAACAGAGCGGCGAAGTGCGCAAATGCATTTCCCCGCGTTAAAAAAAAAAAAAAAAAAACCTATGTGGGTATACGATGCAAGCAAAGCTGCGTGCATGAGCTATCCTGAGTGACATGTAAGTTTGAGAGATGCTGTGTCTTTGTTTACCTTTAGTCGTTCGCTTCAAAAAATAGAATATAGTTGCGAACATATTTGGCAGCAGTAGGATCGCTTTTATTTGAGGACCACTGAAATTTTAGGTATTTTTTGGGGCATAGATCTCTTAAGCAAATGGTATTTTCATGATAAAATAAAATATTAGTTAAATAAACTGCAAGTGGGGGATAAAATCAGGTAATAACAGTGTTATTGTGTTAATTGCTTAATGGTAATTATTAGGCATATCGTTTTGTATAACTTTGCTAAATATTATGCAGTGTTATAAATGTGGCATATTGAAAAACCAAATTTTTGACATGTTGACACTTAGTCGTTCGCTTCAAAAAATAGACTGTAGATAGATTTAGCTGAATGCGTGGAGGAGTTTCAAATCGTATTGTATGTAACGCGGCGTTTTTCTGGCAGTACCTAGGTATGTACCTATGAGTTGCTTGCTGCTGCATGTAAACAAACGCTTGGGCAATCTAATCAGTGATCGCGGTGCAAGGCGATGTTCCGAGCGAGCTCCGCCGGCACCGGCTCAGGTTACGGCGACCGACCTCTGTCCGGTTGTTTCTTTGTCACCACTATTTTAGGTGTTTGCGGAATTAAACTGCCTTATTTGGCCTTTTGTTACTGAGCTTTAAGAAACTGAAAGTGATCTACTCGTTCAGTCTTGTTTTTCCCAAGGCCTTCGCAAATAGCCGTCGAAGAGCGGTTCGAACAAGTGCACACTATATACCTACTTAAGAGAGGGTTTCAGAGCGGTAGTAGGGCCTTATCAACTGAGAAAATTAATTGACTTGACGTGAACAGTGTAGATCACTAGAAGTATTTTTAGGTACATATCGATGTGTTTTGTTTTGGATACATGAAAAACAATTTATGTGAACGAAAGACGAATCGTAGGTTCGAAGACGAAGGCATTGAGAGATTAGGAATAAGTAGTCGGGGTCTGTCGTACGCCTGCCGAACTCTAACAAGGCCGTAAACAGTGCGGGGGCGGGGAGGCCGCGGAACTGGTCGGCCGGGTTGCCGACACCGCGGCCGCGCACCTGTCGCCGGCAGTCGCCGCCGCCGCCGCCGCCGCCGGCCCATTGCTTGGCTAGTGTTACGGATCCGGTGGAGCTCGGTTTGCGGTTTCATTAAGAAAACACGGTGGTTGTAGCGATTCAGAATCACAGCGATAGTTACTTTCGATGCTCACGCTACGTCGACAACTCGACACGAGTGTTATCGTAATCATGGTGCGCTTGATCAGTTTGGATCAGCTCATCCAACAACCACCAAGACATCTGAAATACCTACTCCGGATAGACACTTAGTTATTAATGATTCATTTGGCACCAGGTTGGCAGGAAGGAAAACTGAGTCTTTGTAATGAGTAATGTAAACGGTTGGAGTATGCTCTACTGCGTTATTATTATTATTATTTATAATATTCACAAACTAATAAACGTTGGTCATTTCCTGGGTCAGCTAATGCCAGTATCGAAAGTGGAGAGCGCATCGGTCCGAATGATTAGTGTCAAATGAAAACGCAATCGTTCATATCGCGGCCGAGGGGCACTTTCTTTTTGTTTTGACCCAAACAGTTCGCCACGGCTTGTCAGCTCCTTCGATACGCCCAAAGGGTATTTGATCTGAAATTATTTTATTTTCTATTGAAGAAGGCTTCACAACGTCATTGCAGATATTTAGCGTGAGTAGGAGCTTGTTATAATGTTTGACGGGGACGCTCCGAGCGACACGACATGTGGACCGTTTCGTAACGGTATCTATAATTGCCCGCACTCCCGACCCGCAGCGTGCTGCGCTTCTTTCTTACTGCTAAATCATAAAATGATGATCGCGGTACGGGCTGTGTTGAACTGGCGCTACTCAAACTTCAGATTAGTGCGCAGCGTTTGTTCGTACTGCCTTAAACATTGTATGACTATACAATACTGATTTAAATCTGAATAGTCTTCTAGGTTCAGGAAATTGCGACTCAAGCGAGGGCAGCGTTTGCGGTCGTGTGCAGGTGCAGTAGCGTTTCATCGGCAGCACTTTCCACCCGGAGACGAATCGCGCCCGAATCACGGCACCGACACCCAGCACCGCGCCATCGGTCACCTCGCCTCGCCTGCTCACACTTTCACTCGAGCAGCCATTACTTTTATATTAAGTATTTGCATAGTGCGGCCTACTCAGCAAGCAACTCAATGTATTGCAGGGTGATCCGCGCATCAGAGTTACAATGAAGTTACTTAACTGCAACTAGAGAAGCTGTGATCACTCGTGATGGTTAGTGATATAATTAACTCATGACAAACCTAAAAATTCCCACCGTCATGGAAGAGATTAGGCAGTGGAGTATTAACCATCAAGATCGGGTAATGTCGTCAACCAAACGCATCGGCCTCGGACCTAATAACAACACATAGCACTTGCTACGCTCGACTAATACAATCAATCTGCCAGACGGAAAGTAAATTCAATTTAGGAGGATGGATGCCGGTGGACCTCATTCTGCACCAATTACAAACTACAGAGAAGTAGTAGAAGCCTAACTAGTTTGCTTGCTTAATGTAATTGTAAGAAATACGGATCAAATCAGTGATAAAAAGAAGTATCGCACTGACCTTGAGCTTATCCCGGCGGCTGGAGCGGAGTATGATGCCGTCGTTTTCTATGTAGTCCGGCACCTCCGCGCGCCCGGAAAAGTTGAACACCACCGAGGTGCCCCCCGCCCCCGCCCCCGCGGGACGCGTGCCGCGCCGAGCCCAGGCGGGCGGCGCGGGGGCGGGCAAGGGCGCGGGGGGCGAGCCGGCGCGCCGCTGCTGCCCCGTGCCGTTGAGCCGCGGCGACCCCGCTCCCCGCGCTTCGTCCTTTTCCTTGTGGCCATTCAACAGCGGCTCGGGCCGCTCCTCCAGCCGCAGCGCCTCGGCCCGCGGCGGCGGCTCGGCCTTGCCGCGCTCCGGCGTCTCGAGCGCGCGCCGCTCCCACGCCACCGCCGCCGCCGCCGGCCCGTTGCTCAGAATCTCCAGCGGCGGCGAGCGCGGCTGCGGCTCCACCGTGGCCGACGGCGGCGACTCCTTCTTGTCGAGCCGCTCGCGGTCGCGGGGCGGCGGGGAGGCGAGCCGCGGCGCCACTTTGTCCACGACGTCGAGTTCGGCCGGCGGCGGCGGCGGCGGTTCGGCGGGCGGCAGCGGCCGGATCACGCCCACGCGGCGCGCCACCAGCACGGGATTTGTGGCGGCCAGCGGCGGCAGGTGCGAGCCGGCACGCGCGCTGGGGAACGAGAACAGCACGCTGCTGCCGGCGCGGGCGATGCCCTCGAGCGCGGCGCGCGACACGGGCCGCGGCCCCGCGTCCGGCTCCTCGATGGCGGACAAGTCGGCGGGGCCGGCGGGGCTAGCGGGGCTGGCGGCGCGCGCGCGCGGCTCCGGCGTGGACGTGCGCGGCTCGAGCCCGCGCAGCACGGCCGCCACGCGCGCCGCGGGGGCCGCGCGCCGCGCCGCGCTCGGCTCGAACTTGCGCAGGGCCGAGCGCACCAGGTCCACCGGCGGCCGCTCGGTCTCGCGCAGGAGCGGCTGCGGGCGGCGCGGCGGCCGCGCGGCCCGCGGTACGGTCGGAGCGGCCGGCGGCGTCGCGGGGGCGGCGGGCGGAGCGGCGGGAACCGGCGGAACGGAAGAGGGTGCGACGGCGGCGGGCGCGACCGGCGGAACCGCATGAGGCGCGGACTCGGGCGGAGCGGGCGCTGCGGTGGCGGGGGAGGGGGCGGGGGCGGGCGCGGGCGCGGGCTCGGGGGCGCGGCGTTCGAAGCGCGACAGAGCATCGACGGAGCGCGCGCGCTTGATGGAGTCGCGGCGCGCGGCGGCGGGCAGCGCGAGGTGCGCGTGGTGCGAGGCGGGGCGCGGGCGCGGCGGCGGCGGCGCGTCCAGCAGGTGTTCGAGCGAGGCGGCGCGGCGCAGCGCGGAGGAGCGGCGGCGCGGCGCGTCGCGCAGCGCGAGGCTGAGGTAGCGCGACTGCAGCCGCTTGACGATGCCGGGCCCGTAGCGCAGCTCCTCGTCGTCGGGCGGCGGCGGCGCGGGCGGCGGCGGCGGCGGCGGCGGCGGCGCGGGCCGCGGCCGCGTGGCGCGCCGCTGCAGCAGCTCGCGCTTCCACTGCGGCACGCCTCCGGACATACCTGCTGCGCCGACACACACTCGCCATTATGATTCATCTCAAGTACAAAACCATAGCTACTAAAGTTTTAGATTACTTGTAGCAAATGGGGTGAAAGACCAAATTAATGATGTGAGTGGTTCTATCTCTAATTCAGCACACCTCGTGTATGCCAATGATACAAAAAAAATTAAAATCGTACATTCCGAAAAGGAGGTGGCGTGGCCAGGCCGTTAGTTAGTTTTAGCTAACAATAATTTAAGCAAATGCATTGTATTAATAAGTTGCATTTCGACCTTGACAACAACAATAATTAAAAAAACCATTGTCATAATATCACCATGGTGAGCTGATCGACCCACCAAAAATTACAGTGTCCTACCAGTTGAAACTTTTTTAATTCAATCTATTAGATTCCAGTAATAAGCTATTCTATTGTAGTAATATTCAAGTACATAATCTATTAATTCTGAAATTAAAAACTTTAGCATTCAGTATGAAATGATTCATGATTATTTATTTAATTGTTGAGTTTTATTTTATATAAGTAGATGATTTATCATCCAGTGGCATCTTTACTCTGATAAGATTGGAGAAGGACCCACTTAGATGCTGCAGTGGAGGACATAAATAAATAAAAGCGTACAGATTGTGCCAGACCATTATTCCAGTGACCGTGAGAGACTGTGAGGTATGGGGTGATGGAGAAAAGGCCTATACCCAACAGAGGGCAGAGGTGAGCTGATGATGATGATGAATATTCCAGCCAGTCCCCAATGTGCACTTCTTGTCGGAAACCAATCTAAATGGCTCATCATCTACTTCCTTTAGGATAAGGATTACGTGGTCAGGGGGAAAAAGTAATGAAAATGTGACCCTGATAAAAATTACAGTTAAAATCCACTATTGAAGTTGTTTTAACATCGTATTGCAAAGTGATATTTGCATTGTCAACACCTTTCATTTAACACCTAATTTGTGAAACTTGGTCAAGCAAGCAGTGTGGTCTCGGGATTGTTACAAAGAAAAATATATAAATAAAAAGCGAACACACAAAAACATTTGACAACATTTGGCATCCAGCTCGACTGCATTGTGAGATTTGCGGTTTGTCAGATCTGTGCTTGTTACTGAGATGAAACTGTCCATTAACCTCGTAAGGCCCAATGTCCTCAAGTGATCACAAAAATAATTGTTATTTTCAACTTAAAAAAAATAATAAAAGCAGATTCTTCTGAAGTAAACATGCATTTTAACATGAATAAGAAAAGAAAAAAAATCTTAAATTGTTGCATAAACAAAAGCAGATCTACAAAAAAGAATGTTGTTTGTGTGGCTATGGGGAAGATACCAAGTGTTATCCTCTCAAGAGTTTTTTAAACTCTATAGGCAGGTTTCTGAATTGAGAATTTCGCTAAGTATAAACTTCAGTAATGTTCTGTCACGCTCTTTTCTGAGAAATTTGATGAGACAGCACTACAGTTAAGTATTTACTTAGTTAAAATTCTCAACTCAGAAACCGGCCCAAAGACAGACATACTCAACTGAGAATTATAATTTGTTACTGAAGTGTGTCTTTCGCATCTGTATATTGCCATCATTATCAACCCATTATGTCTGCACCGAGGGGCATGTGTCTCTTCCATGAGGAAGGTATAGGCCGTACTTCACCACTGGGGCCAAGCCCGCATTGGTATATTGCCCTCCCTCATGTCAAAAAATGTTTAGATTAATGATAGAACAAAATTATAAAAGTACCCTCCAGAATATAATAGTACACTATTCTAAAACTTGGTGTGATCTACTTTAATGCCCAAAAAATCCAAAATATAAAGTTGTTGTGAAGTTCATTCAGAGTGTTATATTTTCTGTGTTACTTTGAGAATAAAGACATGTTGATTTCAAATACCTAGTAACACATCTTGGAGAAGAGTGTATTACCCATTATAACTTAAAAACAATATTTAGGCACATGATGAAAGTGGCCCGAAAGAAAGAGAGAATATTGTACCTACACCAAGCATGACATTTAAGATTGATTTAGACAGTAGTAAAGTATAGTACAATTGGCATCCTCGCCAAACATGGGAACATTTAGCAAAGTTGAAAGTTACATCTTACTCCTAAATGAAAAGCATGTATATATGTATAAGGCTCTAATTCCACACAATTAGTGAATTAAATAAAGTATGTTAAGTCACTTAACATTTTTTTGTTAAAAATTATTTCAATGCTTTTAGGAGTTTTAAGAGTTGCAGGTAAAAGCTTGAGCTTTACAGCAGGGTGGCAGCTATGCATACTAGACTAGACTATCTCACTTACCAAAGTCCTGTGAGGACTCCAGGACAGTCTCCACCATCATCTTGGGTGTGTGTTGGGTCGCCGGCCAACTGAACCAAACAAAAGCAAGCAAGCTTACTACTCTGACTAGTAGCAGCAATACAACACAAACTATAACTACCTTCTACAATCACAACTTACTATTATTCAGCAAGATTGACACATTTGTAAGTATGAGATTCATGAGTCTAATTAATATAATTATGTATTTGGTGAACAGACCAGATCAGACTTTGTCTGCTAAAGTTAACTTCCCAGTTATTTGTCATTTCTTTCACATGAAATTAGTTAGGAAACAATCCATGGAGGATAATGGACTTTTAGAATGTAAGAAAAAATCTCACATCATCTACATACGCTTGTTGCGAGTGACCGGACCGACCCTCCCTGCAGTCCTAGATCTTATGAGAACAAAATTAAATGTCGTTGCCTTGATAAGTAAAGTTTGGTAGAAGGAGCCATACCTGCGGGCTGGAGTATCCTGGACGGAAGCCCCGACCGGCGGCAGGCCTGGCCACAGGCCAGCGGCCGCTTCACGCGGGACGCATCGCACTTGATACTCCAATACACATCACCGACACACACTCACTGCATACGCACATTCGATGCATACAAGTTTTTCACAATCTTTCAAGCGGTATGACCGGTTGCTTGCACTCAAACTCACGTCGACACTGACAATAACAGAATATCACAGGGTAACACTGCGCTGCTCGCAGATTTACACTAATCAGTCCAACTTATTCCAATGTGGACAATAAATTCACAAAATAAAAAACGCCAACACAACCAACCGCACGCAGCACTGACATATTGCAAATGAGTAAACCACAGACTAAAAATAACGAACCAAAAATGAAAATGTGACGGATTAATGAATGAACGAAAAGAAAAAGATGAACGAATGAAAAAGAAACTTGTAGAGCCACACGCAGCGCCATCTATATAATAAAATATGCGGTGTTCTTATAGATACCGTAAAGCTACAGACAGATTGCGCTAGTAGTAGAATTGAAAGTCCAATTTATAGCCAGTCCAAAATTGAAGAGACGAACATTATTGAGGCAACCGAAGGACAGAAGGCAAAGAGCAGGTATCTTTAATCTTAATGGACTCGCATCTTTGGACTATACTAGACCGTTGTACATCATTCTAGTCGGCGAGTCGGATTTTACGTCCACAGAGAACTAGGTATGTGAATCTTGTTGAGATAGTGTGACGGAACTTTTAACCATAGTCAATAGCATTGAATTTAGAAGGAATTCAATGTCAATAGCATTGAATTTCCTTCTAAATTCGATGTCAATAGTATGTACCTACCTACTGTTTGTATAAATAGTACCTATGATTACTCGGTAGTACAGTCGACAGCACATCATGGTATACACCCATGCAGTACTCTACTCCGTTGCATTACGGGCGACTTTTCAACTAAAATGTGAAGATTGACGTGCTGTCGACTGTACACCGTCTTATATCTGCGGTGCAGTGCAGTAATGTATAATGTAGAACTTTTGAACAGTCTCTGGTAGAGTCGGGGAGGCACACGTCAGTTTCCTCAACTCGAGAGTATATTGTAGAACTAAGTGTATAACTAGATGGAATAAGCCTCCTGAATTCGTCATTTTACATGATTCGTAGCGAGGTGCCAATTGAGAACTTTGGGTTGCGTTACGTTTTCAAAAATATAAAATCGGTATATTTCATATACTCGTATTATCGCGAAGGTCAGCAACCAAACAATATGCCTAACGTAGGTCGACTTGAACGAAACACACAAAATTTTTTTGAGACCTACACAACTACTAACAAAAAAAAAACTAATTCACTATAGGTAATATTCCACCAAAACTTAGTGGGTCTATTAAACGTGACAGGTAACCACACTGTTGTAAAATACTGCGGTGATAAAAAATGAAAATTCATGCAATGCAAGTTGCAATGCGTTTCGACCGAGAGTATTTTGGTATACATATACCTAGTTCAGTCTCGTGCGGGACCGGGAGTTTCATAATACATACCTTTATGAACCCAATAAAGTGAGAGAGTAATTGAGGTGATTCTGGTGGCTGAGGGTAGGGAAGGGTTAGTGTAAAGTGTAGTAACGTGATCGGGATTTCCCGTCACACGGTCACTTCGTTAACAAGTCACCTATCGAACTTATTTTAATGCCTACGATGAGTAGTTACCTAATTACCTGTGTTCTGCCTGCTATATCGGATATTCACACTTTATGTCGAGAATCAGGCCAAAGTAACCAGATTAGTAGATAGTGGCACTTAGATCGACACTCCTGGCAAACTAGGTTAGTGAGGGTTAGTCGAGGTATCCGCGGATAGACTTGTGCAGGTGCTGTCCGGGCACGGATGCTTCGGATCGTACCTGCACCGGATCGGGAGAGAGGAGAACCCGGGGTGCCACGGCTGCGGCGCGGCGGACGACACGGCGCAGCACACCCTTGAGGTGTGCCCGTCGCTGTCCGAGCGGCGCCGCAGTCTTGTTGCCGTGGTTGGGCCGGACCTCTCGCTTCCCAGCGTGGTAAACGCCATGCTGGGGAGCGAGGAGGCATGGACGGCGGTCGCCTCCTTCTGTGAGGACGTGATGTCACAGAAGGAGGAGGCGGAGCGCGCGCGGGAGAACAATCCTCTCGCGCCACCGCTCCGCCAACGAAGGAGGGGTAGGAGAGGGCGGATACACAACCGCCCCCTCTCGCCCCATGGTGATGAGCAGCGGGCGACAGGCGCGGGGGCGCCCTCGCCCGCATTGCACTGCTCGTCACCGCGCCGTACGGGGACGACCGAGCACTCCCGGTCGTTCCCGGGCCCCTCCCCATGAGGAGAGGGGCGTGAGGGGCCCACCGTGTTAAGGCGGGCAATTGCCGGCGGGGGACTGGAAGAAATGCCAGATTCCCAGACCCCCGCCACCAAGGCGAAGAGGGAGTGCCGCTGGGTTGTTTAGTGAGTATTCCGGGAAACACTTTCCCGGGAGTCTCACATACTCCTTCCGTCCCCCGGCGGAAGGAGATGCGTAACGCATTTTTCCCAGCGTAAAAAAAAAAAAAAATGTTTCCGCGGATCTTTCGATCGGATAAAGATTCTGAGAGAACGCATACAAGTCTTGCTTAGTTACAATTCTAACTGTTCTACATGGAATCCGGCATGATTTGGTGCGCATAGGGCTGGTTTCTGAGTTGAGAATTTTCACTAAGTGAATACTTAACTGTAGTGCTGTCTTGTCAAGTTTCTCAGAAAAGAGCGTGCCAGAACGTTACACAGTATTTACCGACCTACTTAGTGAAAATCCTCAACTCAGAAACCGGCTCTTAAGGCCCCTGTACACAATGGCCTGTGATGGGCCGTGCTTTGCAATGCACAACTCTGTAGGCCACCATCACTTGGTGTTCTCACAATGGCGCATGGCTCATGGCTGCCTGGCAAAACACTTGCGATGGACGTGGAAGTAATTACAGCCACGGCTATTTATTTATATACAAAGTTATAAAAAAAAGGCGCAAAAGGTGAGGCGATGGTGGATGCTGACTATTTACCGTAACTGGTCAAGGTGATCTTAAACGATCACGAAGGTTAAGCAACATAGGGCGCGTTCAGTGCATGGATGGGTCACCGTCTATGACTAACGCTAGTGGCATTTTTCCGAGCGGTTCTGTGCTTCGTAAAGCAGTTGGTGCCGGCTGCCGTCGATAGATGGCAGTCGTTAAACCAAGTCAGAGGCCTAAGGGCGGCTTGAAAACTTCTGACAGTTAACCAGCCACTAGTCTTACAAGCCTTCACCTATCCGGACTTGGCCCCCGTGGAGTATGGCCTATACCTTCCTCAGGGAAGAGACCCGTGCCCCTCGGTGAGGGCATAATGGGTGGATGATGATGATGAAGATGACTTAGGTGTATTTTTATTCCGGCCTGCGGTCGGTGACGAACTAAGCAATGGCCGATTGTGTGATAGCCACGTTTCCCCACGATTCCTTTGAAGTGTGCCCAAAAAACCGACAACATCCCGATTGCGCGCCACGATTGACAACAATCCGCCACCATGTACTATTACCCCCTGTACACAATGGCGATGGGCTGTAATGGGCCAGCATAGGCCATTGTGTACTGGAGCCTGAAGATACCAATGGTTTTCGCGTGGAGACCACGAACTGGGTCGCAATCGCAGCGCGCTGCGTAGAACACTGGACTTGACTGGACGCTCATTTAAAAGACTCTCGACACTTTAGACTCTAGACTGACGATATGAGGCAGGCAGGCATTCCTGGCAGCGGCTCTATGAGGATGGCCGAGGACTGAAAGAAGTGACGTGTCGTGCCTACGTCAAGTAGTGGAAGGGTACGAAACGGATTATTTTCCACGAAAATTGAGTAAATACTTGGGTAATAGCTATTAATAATTTAAGGGAACTTTGAACGAACTTTGTCTAATTGCCTTTGCGGTACGAAGGTAAACAAAAGTTGGCCGATCATCGATGAATAAATTTTGTCGTACCCAGTAGGTATACACGCAGGTAGGTCCAACTTGGGAATTTGTTCCACGTGGCTGAGTTAGGTACAATCAACTGCAAGCAAACCTTAACATATTGTTTTTGAACTAAAACTTTCGAAAGCTCTACACATTGTTAACTTAATTCCGGAATCACTTATTTTATTTTTCGTCGGAAGAGTCCGAAGAGGTTTCGCTCCGATTCGCAGAGCTTATGGTGAGTGGAGACGGAGCTCGTGTCGTCGGTTGCTGGTCTTCTTTTCACATTTTGTGTTGTGAAGTCGCCCTTAATGTAACTGCGTAGAGTGCACGTAAGTAACAGTTGATGTGCATCACACCATCTTACATGTTACATCTGTTAAGGCGCGACATCGCTCATTGAGCGAAAACGGCCGTCTGTCTGTCAGCAGCCTAGCTCAAAGTCGGTTAGTACTAGAAAGTAGAAATGTGGCACAGACATGCACATTAATTACGCCAAAAAGGTAGATTAAAATAGAGGGCGTCCGTCCCCCCTCTCTCCTGGCTTAACAGGAAACTGTGAAAACGCGAAAACTTCGCAAAAAATTGATTGGAAATTACTTTGATGTTTTGTAAGTTCTGTAGAGCAGATTGTTTGGAAACCCTACACTGTGTGGTGTGTGCGCGGCCCGAAAGGCACTTCAGCCGTTTTTACTATGAGAATTTGATGTACATCGGAAACTCGAATAATCCATCGATTACCCAGTAGGAATGCTCGGCTACCCCGCGAGGCTACGTAATGAAGAAGAAGAAGAAGAAAATTAATTTATTTGACGACACAATACTCAAAACAAAAAAAAGAAAATTTATCATTCACTATCAATACAAGATGCCTACATTATTTAACAAATGAACACAGAAAGGTTACAAAAAGTGGGTAAAAAATAAATAAACGATAAAACATGAAAACAATAATAAAATACATTATAGTTTTTAAGTATTGAGCCCCCAAAATGGGCCCGACAAATATATCAAATGAGATATTGAGATGATTTATTAGGCAACTGATATGCCACCGGAGCTTGTTCACATTTTTTGCCCTTGGTATAAGAACCAGATCAATATGATTAGATGGGTAGAAGGTCACCTCGGCATTTATAGGTTGGAGTGCGGGGTGAGACAGGGGGGGCTCTTTAATCTGTACATGAACCGGCTGCTTGTGGAACTAACATAACATAACATTTACACACAGACAGTCAGGCACATACATTGCTTCTGGCCCCACACTAGGATACACTGTGTCGTGGGAACCAGAAACAGCGACGTCACAAACATGTAAACATCCAAGACCTGGAGTTTTTTTTTTCTCTCCAGCCGGGGATCGAACCCGGGACCTCTCGCACGGTAGTCAGATGCGCTAACCACTACGCCACAGAGGTCGTCAACTCAGTGGCCCCGGAGTGGGATGCTCTATTTGACAGCACAGTCACCCATCCATGCACTGAACGCGCCTTATGTAGCTTAACCTTCGTGATCGTGTAAGATCACTCAGGTGGCCGGGGCTACGAGCGATTCTTCTCGATCAATAATATAGTGAAATAATAACATACTAACTATGGTAGAATCCATAATTCGAGATACCAAATTGACAGTTCATTTCGCACAAGTGTTGCAATAATCAGGCTAGTGCTGTTCTTGTCGATATTTTAATCGGCTTTGGTATCGATATCGGCTTTGGTAACCATTGGTATTTATCCATTTGTTATGATGACTTAATGAAATTAATTTAAAATTTACATGAGATAAAGGCTTTTTGCAGATGTGGTCGTTTTGCGATCAAGTCTGTATGTGGTTCTGGTCGTTTTGAGACTCGAGTCGTTTTGATACCGACCCTAAATTTTTAACCTTCTCATATTATAAGTAACATTGTGTAAAGTGGTTTAAATAAATAAAAAATAAGATAATAAAATGATGTATAATTAAATAACTAGCGTATAGTGTCCCAGCGCAGGACACAGGCCTTCCCTCAGAGATAGAGTATGGGGCTTAATCTCCACGCGACTCATATGAGTTTCAAATATTCTCCGCAATAAATTTCTATAACGCATAATTTAATTTTTATTAAGTTTTTTTACTATCAAAGTAATTTTGGACGATTCGAAAAGCTTCTACCAAGAACGACAAAACAAACACATTTTATTTTTCCTTGTTATATTGACCCTATACTTGTTATACATTTTTGAAAAGGTCTATTAAATACCTTTAATTTGATATCCGTGACAATGCGATAATTTTCATTTTTGAAGTCCTCACTATAGAACCCCACGGCTGCCATATATAATTTTTTGGCTAATTGAGAAAAATTTAACGATCCCCGAAACGAATTCTGAATAAATGGTACTCCCAATAAAACATCGTTATGTCTCAGCTTACTCAAACTGCTTTCTTCTTTCTAACCTAGTACTTAAGGATCTATTAAGAGTATGGCGGCTTTCAGACTTTAAAAAAATGGTACTCCTTTGATCGATAGATGGCGCTGACACAACCCCTATCTGAATGAAGAAAGGCCAGCCGAAGTTATTCAAACTATTTCGTGGTGGATACGCTGTGTTGCTCCTTGCTTATTACTGTTCCCAGGCAGGGTTGAGTACAGCGCCATTTGATAAATTTTGGTGAACCCAACTGACAACTGTCAAAAAAGCTTACCTGAAAAGGGCTTATTGCAAATTATAATATTCGCTAATTATTACGACTTAGCAAACCAATTGGTCGAGTCGATATTCATTATCGATATTGGCTACGTCACTATTTAATTTTCTCTAACCCTGGTAACCCTTTATACGTCAAACAGTTGTCAATTTAGTCTCTCGAATTAAAAATCTGACCTTAGTTTTTCGATTCTCGGTTTAACAGGTTTTGGTAAGTAATAACTCATATGAACCCTTAGTACAGGGATTCCCAAATATGTTTTGATTCCATTTTTACTATGTTTCATAAATTATATATTATTATTATGTGGACAAATGAAGTAAATATTAATAATTTTACTCTGACGCCCGCGGAAGTTTCCCATTTCTTTGCGAAGTTCCGCGGGCGACGCTATGCACACTGCACAGTTTGGGAAGGCCTGCTTAGAAGCCACTTTTTATTAACAAAAAATACTTTTTTTTTCATTTGTAATTATTACTCATTTTATATGTGATTGCAAAGTCAACTTTATTGTTGAATATACTTTTCTGGAGATGCGTAAACAGCCATAGTCCTACTCGCACTTGTCAGTATTATGCTCAGTTATATTAAACGATTCTAATCGCGATTATTTTGTTCTCCTGTTTATTATAAGTATATTGTAATGTGTATATTTTTATAAGTGTGAGTGAGCCTCGCGAGTCATTAAAAAACGAAAAATCTTTTATTTGACCGCCACATAAAATCCAACTTAAGCAAAGTTATAATATATCTATTATAGTTAAAGTAAAACACGTACCTATAGTTTGTATGCGCCTTGCTGAACTGCCCACCGACAAATTAAAGTGCACCGGCACATAACGTTCATCAACAGTTACAGAAACCGGGGGTCAGTCTTAAAATCTGCTGCTTAATGAATAGGTTTTAATTGATACTCTAAAACTGAGAACTCGTTCACTGAACTCTTTTGAATGCTAAAATATTTAGCGTTACAGTAACTCTCTTTGAATTAAGTAATAACTAGACGAAAACCCGGCTTCGCTCGGGTAAAATGTAGACGCAAAATAATTTTCCACTATGTTTTTTTATATGGTGACGCCTCTGTATTTATCAACCACCAGTAGATATAAATCTCTTAATACATTCAGATACATAAGCTCACACCTGTATCCCAGAGAGGTAGCCAGAGACCACGGACTGTCACCTGCCACTATCCTGACAAATCACTTTCGCTTCATCGACATCCATTAGTCGTTACATGTACCCACATCGGTTTCGGGTACTTTTAATCTTGCCCTTTGCTAATACATCCCCTATATGGTCGAAGTATGTCCAACTGGGGCGTCCTTTACCGGCCCTTCCACTCACATTCGCCCGATATATTTGCTTTGTCAGTCTTTCTTCGTTCATCCTCTCCACATCTCCAAACCAGCGCAACATTCCTTTTTTCAATTCTAGTCACTCACTACATCCTCTTTCTCTACATCCTCGGTCTCTGATCACTATTGCGTATTCTGTCATTCAAAGTAACACCACACATATTTCTTAAGGATCTCATTTGTACTGCACTAATCCTACTTTCATGATTCTTCTGCCATACCCAAATCTCGCTACCATGCTTACATCAGTATCGGAACCAGCACACTATTACGGCTAGCCAATCTTGCTCTTTTGGACATGTTCTGGCTACTCACGAAGGAATGCAAGGCGAAAATCGGATACTTATCATAACTTTGTCATGGGTAGGTACCTCATCACAAATTACTAACTAAATGAGCTTCCTTCATAAACTTAACAGCTAGTGAATCTAATGACGTATTGACGTATTCAATGAGACGTAGAATCCACTTGGCTAATCAACTAAAAACAGCTCCCTCTCTTTGGCTTTACAGCTTTTAGTTTTATATTGACCACATGTTTTTCTTCATCATTTTAATTTTTGGTATTTTTCTTATCTAGTGGCTTTTTCATTTCAATAAGTTTATTGGTACCTATAACCAACTATAACTAAGCAAGACAATAAAGATCAATCTACGACTTTGATTTCCTTTTTCAATTATTTTTCAGACCCTTCCAAAACTCAATGTCAATTATTGTCTTCCCGCCATTGTTCCCGCCAATGAAAAACACCACAGATTACTTACTACACATTCTCAGTTGGCACAGATTATAATAACCTTCTTGGATGCCACGGTATTCCACACACCATGGAGTTAACAAATTAGATCAAAGGGCCGGTTTAGATTATCTTAGTCTTTAGGAGAGTGCTTTACTTTACACTCTGTTGCAACATTATGCTGAATCGGGCCCATTTTGGGGGCTCAACCTTTAATGTATTTTATTATTATTTTCATGTTGTACAGTTTATTTATTTTTACGCTTTTATGCTTTCTGTGTTTTTTTTTTATTATTGTACGCACTCTGTGTGTGTGTTTTTTTTGTTTTGTTTTGAGTATCAAATAAATAAATTTTCTTTTTTTCTTTCTTTCTTTATTTCTTTCTTTCTTTCTTAAGGAGAGTGCTTTTGTAGTAACGTGTAAGCGCCACTTGCTTTAGTACGTTTTACGGTATAGTACGGTTATAGTTGCCTTTCAATTAGAATCAAAATAGAATTGGTTTCTATTGTTCTATCCAGTAACACCTGAGCGCGTTACTATCCTCGTTGCTTATCTGTGTATAAACTAAAAATTTAGTGAGAACTTTAGGAGAGTGCGCAAGTGACCCGTGACGGGTGCGTGTTGTTTTCAATAACTCGAATTATCAAACTTACCTACTTATGTGTTCCATTATAACTCATAGTATTTTCAGTAGGATAGCGCATATTTCGCGACGTCGACGAAGTGACACTCTACTGGAAGAAATATAAACGTTCACTCGAACGTCTAGTAATGTACTAATGCACTTGGCTCTCTAATTGTATTATAGCACTCTCCTAAACACTAAAATAATGTAAACCGGCCATAACAGTTCACAATGAAAACTTGTGACACTAACACAACAATGATGACATTGACATGTTTACTTAGCAACGCCATTGTTGAATTTAATAATTTTTATATTGATGCTGCTCGATAATACGAATTTTCCGCCCATATGTTGTCGAATCAGATCAACTATTTTTTTACGCTCTTTCATTTGGTGTGCATATCGTTCGAGTCTACCGTAGACCCGAACGAAATTATTAATATAGATATTTGTACCGCGGATGCGGGAAAGTTTTTCAAATTGTAGAAACGTAGTATAGTTTCGCAAATGGAACAAAGTACCTAAGTAAATTTAAGAAAAGAAAGAGAAGTTTAATAATATTATGTCTTTAGTGTTACCTCAATCGTACTTTTATTGTTGTTTTATGTGTGTTTTGTCTTTGACGTAAACTATATTTATAGAAGCGGGGCGCGAGGCTCGTAGCGAGTTCGGTTAAGCGGTCGTTTGGATAACCGATGTTCGGATAATCGGCATTCTCCTACCTAATAGTTGTTTTTTTCGGCTTGTTTCAGATTTAAACTCGTCGCCTCCATATTGTACGGAGTTTATCCTAAAAAGATTTGAGATATTTTTGTTCCCGCGCGTGAGCCCGCCGCGCGCCGCCGAGCAGAGCCGGGGTGGAAATGCGATCAGAATGGATCAGCCAACACACACAAAAGCATTATATTCAGCCTTAATATCACCTTTGTAACAACAAACAAGTTCTTGAGGAAAATGTACGAACATTAGTTTCCGGTATGATGATAAAAAAATTAAGTTACGTTTTCTAGACACCAAATTGTATACGCAAAGCAGGAGAAGACAATATGAATATTAAAATACCTGCTAAAGAAAAGTAATCTAAAGAAAGGCTAAAGTTTTAACCCATCGCCGGTCGTATCTCGAACGGCTCGGGCGCTATAAAGCGGTTATAGGATGTAAAAGGTACAACGAGTCGTTAAGGCGTGCTATAACTCTTGAGGGACGCGTAAATCTCGCGGCGAGGCCCGCGCCCGCCCTGCGCGCGAATGAGCACTATATCGCCTAATAGCGAAATAAACGCGACGTGCAGGCCGACGCGTCGCCGGCGGCGGCGGCGGCGCCGCTCTAACCCTCTCTTGGCATTACGTTATTTATTAATTACTCATATAGTTACTGCTAAGACCAGTGTATAAGCACTACCTTAGTATCACACATTCCATTAGGCTGCTTTGGTATGTAAAGCTGCATTAGACGAAATAAGATTTTTTTCGAACAAGATTGGAACACCTTATACAAATACAGGGGTGGAATAGGAATGGTTCAACCGGCTTCGCATATCGGAGTACGTAGCTTCGACTCCGGGTATGTATCAATGACTTTCTTTTTGAAGTAACGCTCATTTGCAAAGTTATAGAAACATAACAGTAGAACTAACCGTAAAGGAAAACATCGTGAGGAAACCTGAGTGTCTGAGGTGTTCATACATCTCAGCGCTCTTGTCTGCGCTGGGCATGCCATGCCGGTGACTTATATACAGAATCAGAATCAGAATCAGAAATTTATTTCAACGCAAAGAATTTACATTCTGCTTGTTGAATGTCAATGTACATACAGTTATGTATAATGTTAGCCGCTGCCTTGGGGCCGTCTGTAGTGGAGAAAAAGGCAGCGAAAAAAAAAAAACTCCACTCTGACCATCTTTTCTCAAATCAACTTAAAGCTAATACAAATAAAACTTACAAAACAATATCTTGGATGTGTTGAACACTAGACACATTTATCCTCTGATTAAATTTAATATTAAACTACTATTTAAAGCCATACGTCCTTGTCTTCTAAATAATCGTTGATTTTATAATAAGCTTTTTTGCAAAGAGTGTGCTTAACACAATTCTTAAATCGCGTTGGAGGTAACTCTAATATATCTTGGGGTATCTTGTTGTAGAACCTTATACAGTGCCCCATAAAGGAAGTATTAACTTTTGCAAGTCTAAATCGTGGAAATGACAATTTATGTTTATTCCTAGTATTAACGTTATGATGGCTACCAAGTGTTTCGAAGTCTTTAATATTTTTCCTAACGTACATAATATTTTCATAAATGTATTGGCTTGCAACTGTTAGGATGTTGATTTCTTTGAAAAAATTTCTTAGTGTGTCCCTACTACCTAGCTTGTAAATAAATCGGATCGCTCTCTTCTGCAATATGAAGATAGTCTCAATGTCTGCTGCCCGGCCCCATAGTAGCATACCATAGGACATAATACTATGGAAGTAACTAAAATAAACAAGCCTAGCAGTTGCACCGTCAGTAAGTTCTCGAATTCTTTTCACGGCATATGCTGCGCAGCTAAGTCTACGTGCTAATTTTACAATATGTGGGCCCCTTTCCTCGTAATATACGGCTTCAGCCGTAATATACGGCTCCTTTACTATACAAATATGTTCGTAGATTATTATGTAGAGTAGAGGTTTTTTTTTTGTATGTTTCGCCGCAAATCCTCTGACATGGGTCAGAGACTTTGTTAGACTAACATTGTGATTAAACTAAATTATAATTATTATTTTCTTATCTTTGCTCTACGTAATTTTTGCGTATGTTCACATTGGTAAACTATGCCTTCAATGTGTAAGTATGTTTTTTGTTATAATTCTATTTGAGTACTGCTCACATTGTGAATCCTGGTTTTATGTGTACATATTTATTACTTTTAATATTTCTTAGATAATATTTTCTTAATATTACTTATTTCTTAATCGGCTTTTTTCTGTTATTATTTTTTTTTTCACTCTTGTGGTTCTTTTTTTTCCTTTTTTTTTTCTTTTTTTTCTTTTGTGCATTTCGTATATTTACTTATGGTCTAAATTTACAATCTTATGGGTTATGATATTTTATCTTAAAAGCATCCAATGTACTTCAGATAGAATAACTAGGTACTTCACTATGTTATTACAGTTGTTTATTTATTTTCCGATGATTTTTTTTGTTATTTACAGTATTTTTCTTTTTGTATATTGTATCTTCGGTACAATAACATGTACTTCAGATTCAATTCACCTAGTATCAGTTTCCTATCTTATGTGTGTTATATCTTATGTTATTGTATTACATATATTTTTTTTATGCTTATCATGTTTATTTTTATGCATTTAATTAGCTTACGTAATTGATGCATAAAAACTATCGCGTTTTTATATTCTGTAATATTTTTTATAAAAATTATTTACTAACATGTTCTATACATATCTTGTATATTACTTAGTAATATACTCTATGTATATAATTAATATCTATTTGTGCTATTTCGTGCCTGTTTTTAATATATACTTGCTCTTATTATACTTTATGTTTATTTCTATCATTTGCTATTGTTACAATCTTTTCACAATATGTTTTAAATGACTCTATTATTCATTATTGGCTATATATTTTGACAATATTTCTTTACTTAACTTAATACTAGATTCTATTTCTAAGTTATACCTATCTAATCCATGCATTGGACAATCTATCTATATATATAAAAGGAGAACTGACTGACTGACTGACTGACTGACTGACTGACATACCAACGCAGGGCCTAAACTATAAGGGTTAGAAACTTGAAATTTTGCACAGGGGTTTCTTTTGTAACGTAGGGAAGCACTATGAAAGGATTTTTGAAAATTCATCCCCTAAAGGGGTAAAATGGGGGTTCAAAGTTGGTATAAAACTTTGCCGTTTTTGAAGTTATTCGAATGAAATTTGGTACGAAGGTTCTTCATTTAAAATTATGATATACGAGTAAAATAGTTTTTAAAAAATCATCCCTTAAGGGGGAAAAGGGGGGTTGCAAACTTGGTATGAAAATTTGCCGTTTTTGAAGTTATTCGAATGAGATTCAATATGAAGTTCCGTCATTAAAAGTTATAAAAAACATGTTAAATAGTTTTTCAAAAATCATCCCTTAAAGGGGTAAAAAAGGAGGTGCAAAGTTAGTATGAAACTTTGCCGTTTATGAAATTATTCGAATGAAATTCAGAATGAAGGTCCTTTATTGAATGTCTTGAAACACATGTAAAATAGTTTTTCGAAAATCATCCCTTAAGGGGGTAAGAGGGGGTTGCGAAGTTAGTATGAAAGCTCTTTCGCATGCGATAAAAGTATCCCTATCTTATTTGCAAACACTTTACTCAACTAAAGCCCACGCGGACGTAGTCGCGGGCAACAGCTAGTCTAACAATAAATGTAATATTGTTTCTTCTTTTCCAGGGTCACAAATGCAAGCTGGGTCGTCTTTACATTTAAATCGGTTTAAATAATGTGCAAAGCCGCCATGGCCGGTGAATGCTTGTACGAGCTTTGGAGTGATATTGACTGTTCGTATAGTCTTGTAAGCTTGTATTACATCTGGTAAGAATATCTTTGTTGTCTCAGCCGTGTCTCCCTCCGCATACCTTGCCTGCCATTTGAGTAAAGTGTCTTGTCTAATGCATTTCTTGACGCATGATAGGGGAAATCTATCATAATCTGGTGCCGTCTTTTTAAACAAGTGCAGCTTCTTTTGCTAGTTCGTCGGCACGCTCGTTTCCTTGAACTCCTTCATCATCAACCCATTATGTCCCCACCGAGGGGCATGGGTCTCTTCCCTGAGGAAGGTATAGGCCATACTCCACCACGGGGGCCAAGTCCGGTTTGGTGGAGGCTTGTAAGACTAGTGGCTGGTCTTACTGTCAGAAGTTTTCAAGTCGCCCCTAAAGGCCTCTGACTTGGCTTAACGACTGCCATCTATCGACGGCAGCCGGCACCAACTGCTTAACGTACCTTGCGAAGCACGGAATCGCTCGGAAAAAATGCCACTAGCGTTAGTCATAGACGGTGACCCATCCATGGACTGGACGCACCGTACGTTGCTTAACATTAGTGATCGTTCAATATCACTCAGGCAGCCCAGGCTACGAGCGATGAACTCCTACGTGGGCTTTAATCCAAAATAGTTTTACGAATTTGTTTTGTTTTAAAACTTCTCTTAAATTTTTCCGTATTTCAAAAGCCAGTGGATGTGTAATTTTTGTACTTCGTAGGAGTTCCAGTGACGACCGTGAATCACTAAATATATTGTACCGACTTTCTTTTGGTTTCAGAATGGTCAGCACTGCTGTGTGGAGCGCCAGCATCTCCGCCTGAAATACTGTACAATAAGTTTCCTGTTTTACCTTTTTGCTTCGAAACTCTTTGCCATTTTGCCAACAGGATATTGCAGCACCCACCTTGCCCTCAATTTTACTGCCGTCTGTAAAGATATGTATTCCCTCGGTTTGATGTGTTTCGACGGTTTGAGGATCTAGGTCGTCAAGGCACTCAAAGTCGATTTCTGCAATATCTGATGGATGTCGATTCATCAGAAAACTAACTCTGCTTTCCAGCTCTCTATCGTCTGGCAAGTATCCAAGCGGTCTACCCCTCTTAGTCTCATATATGGCTGCCGCTTCCTGGATTCGCATATCGAACGGAAGCAGTCCGCTCAGTACCAGCGCTGCACTCAGAGACACGGTTCTGTAGGACATACATACCTTCTGAGCGAACCCTCTCTGCACCATATTTAGTTTCTTTTTTATGCCCATTTTATATGTTGATGGGGCCCATACACTTGCCGAGTACAATATGATCGGTTCTACCACTGCTGTATAAATGTGTCGAATAACTTCAGGGCTCAGCCCCCAACTAATTTTGGCTATTCTTGCGATTTTCTTATAAATATCTAATGATTTCTTACAAATATGTGACACATGAGCATTAAATGTTAATTTCGAATCAATTATTAAGCCTAAAATTTTAATTTCTTCTACTAATTCTATTACTTTCCCTCCCATATTTAAATTTGGTTTATTGTATTTTAATTTATTTGTTACTAGCTGCCCCGGCGAACTTCGTACCGCCTATCAGTCAATGTAAAGCATTGTGTTACAGTTTAACTGAACTTAAGTAGGCTATTTGACAGGGTGAAAAAAACGTACCATACTTCATATCATATCATCATACTATCATACTTCATACTAATATTACGAGTATAAAGGCGAAAGTTTGTTAGTGTGTATGTTTGTTACTTCTTCACGTCTAAACGGTTGGAGCGATTTTAATCAAATTTGGTATGGAGTTAGCGGACACCCTTTTTTTTTTTTTGTTAACTGGGTGAAATGCTTTGTGCACCATAACCGCCACCCTTGGGGGAGGACGACGGCTGTGTGTCGGACTCTCCTCTCCTAATAATAGGAGAGGCATACCTCCTAAAACACCCCGGGGGCCGTCCTGTCGCTCGTGCAATGGGGCGCCGCCGGATCTCGCAAGTGGTGTGAACCACAACGCGAATGCGACAGCGGCGCCCCGGCGACGTCGATCCGACTCGCAAGGAGTCGGGCCCACCCTCACTGGAGAAGGGGCCCCCCACCCCCTTCTCCCGTCACGATGTCGGACGGCAGGTCCCCCAACCTGCCGTCTGTGACCCTCCCTCAACCTCCTCTATGCCCTCTGCTGAGCAGAGGGACATAGAGGAGGGCCCCCACCGTGTGTTTTTTATAGAGGTTGTCTCCTCGCGGCCCGAAGGCCCCCGGCCCCACTCAGTGTGGGGTTACGGGTGCGGGGCCCATAGTGGACCCCGCGGGACATCCAGCAGTGCAAGCCACTGGACGTCCCCCTCCCTCTGGTTTTGGTCCGCGCCGGCCGAAGCCGGTACCCCCCATATCTGGAGGGCGTTCCCCTATCCGCCACCCGGGGGACGCGTCCGATGGAAGACCAGAAACTCCACACGGAGAGTTAGCGGACACCCTGGATTAACACATAGGCTATGGTTTACTGCGGGAAAATATCTTATTCCCATGGGAAAATCGATGAAAATGAATTCGCGGATAATGTATGGGGAACTTTGTACAAAACTTTTTCAAAAAATGGTTTTACCAATTTATTTTACCTAATAAACCGTGGGTTAAACCGCGGGATACACCGCGAGGCACAGGTATCAGCTAGCTAGCTATTTCACTATCCAAATGTAGCTGACCCGGCAACCGTTGTTTTGCTATGTAAATTATAGTGATATAATAATTATATTGTTGCTAAACCGGGGGATACACCGCGAGGCACAGGTAAGTGAAAGCTATCAGCTAGCTAGCTAGCTATTTCACTATCCAAATCTAGCTGACCCGGGAAACGTTGTTTTGCTATGTTATTTGTAGGGTCGGTGGCGGCCTAAAGCAAATTAGTAAAATCTACATTAAATTATTGTTCTGTACGACATCTATATATATATAAAAAATAATTCCTGTTCGTTAGTCTCGCAAAAACTCGAGAAAGGCTTAACGGATTTATCTTATTGAAAAAAATGAATGCTGCGTTGGCTTGGACATGTAGAAAGGATGAACGAAGAAAGGCTGATGAAGTAAATATATCGGGCGAATGTGAGTGGAAGGGCCGGAGAATGACGCCCCAGTAGGAATACAAAGTCTATCTATTTCCCATAAATGTATGTCTGACCACATTGACCACTTATTTGCAGTCTACTGGGACTTGCGAAATTTTTATGAGTGTTAAATGGGGAAGAGCGTAGTTTTCATTATGTTTCTTAAATGACCACTGAGGGGGGCAAGATTCCAAAAATGTTGTTTTTTTATCTCCTTGACGACTGTAAATAAGTGGTCAATGTGGTAAGAAATACATTTATGGAAAATACATAGACTTTGTTTGTGTTCCTACACGATTTCTTACGGTCAATAGTTTTCGGGCGTTAGTGCGTCGGCCTTTTAGTTTTCAGCCTTATGAACGATCGGGATTTGAAGTTATAGGGCTAACTACTGATGCTTCGGTAAATTAACAAATCGGGCATGTGTCTTCGGGCATATCTTATTCGGCTATTGGTCATTCGGTCTTACGTAGGGTACCCGACGCCTCGGTATTTATCGACCACCAGTAGATATAGCTCTTAAATCTTATTTACCAAAATAACTAATACGTTCACATACATATACTATAAGCTCACGCCTGTATCCCAGAGGGATAGACAGAGACCACGGACTGCCACCTGCCACGATCCTGACAAATCACTTTAGCTTCATCGACATCCATTAGTCGTTGCATGCACGCACGTCGGTTTTGGGTACGTTTAATCTTTCCCTTTGCTAATACATCCTCTATTTGATCGAAGTATGTCCGTCTGGGGCATCCTTTGCCGGCCCTTTCACTCACATTCACCCGATGTATTTGCTTCGTCAGTCTTTTTTCGTTCATCCTCTCCACATATCCAAACCAATGCGGCATTCCTTTTTCAATTATAGTCACTACATCCTCTTTCAGTCCTCAACGTTCTCTGATCACACTATTACGTATACTGACATTCAAAGTAACATCACACACATTTCTCAAGGAACTCGTTTCTACTGCATTAACCCTACTTTCATGATTCTTCTGCCATACCCAAGTATCGCTACCACACATTAGTGTTAGGACCAGCACACCATTATGGATAGTCAATCTTGCTCTTTTGGAGATGTTCTGGCTACACACGAAGGAATGCAAGGCGTAAATCGAAAACATATCATGATTTAGTCGTGGGTGCAAATCACAAATTATTAAATGAGCTTCCTTCATAAACAGCAGCCAGTGAATTTAACGACATATGAAACGTAGAATCCATCTGGACAATCAAGGAACAACAGCTTATTCTGTGGACTTACAGCTTTCAGTACCTATTATATTGACCACATGTTTTGTTCAGCATTGGATTTTTGGTATTTTTCATATCTATTTCCTTTTTCATTTTAATAAGTTCAAATAACTAAGCAAAACAATAAAGATCAATTTAAGACTGTTAAAGTATAGAGGTTCAATTGGCAATCGACTCACGCTTGACACAAGATTTAAATATAGAATGTTGATATTTGTGGTATGTCAATTTGAATGTTAGACATATCTCTCTTCTGACTGACTCAATGCAGGAAACTCGTGTTTGTTGATTATTAAATCATAATAAATACTCTAATGGATATCTAGTGCCCTCACTTTATTCAATAAAGCCCCAAAGACCTCCTACAAATTCAAATAACAGGTCATGGGCTCGCAATAGCTTTTAAAGATCAGTATAATCGTTTTCAGTGTTTCAGAAATATAAGTCTTTTTTCGTACACATCGAGTTACGAAGATAAGCATAGCAACCAAACAGTTGTTGACAAAATAAGCATAGCAACCAAGGTGACATTTTAAAATTTTGAAGAAGAAATAAACTGTACGTATTTCTTGAATAATTATGGAGAACATTAATAAATTAAATGCAAATACCAATTATCCCAATTGGAGGAAGCTTACAAAATTGTTTTTAGAAGCAAAAGGAATCGGAAACGACAGCGAGGAAAAAGGTAAAGACGCAAAATCAAAATATTTTATTTTAAATTCGATTGATGAAAACATTTTACATTATGTTATTAATTGCGCAACTACAAAAGACATCTTTGAGAAATTAGATATTGTATACAATTATAACGTCGAGAAAGATAGTCATCTCAAAGTCATTGAATTTTATAATTACAAATTCAGTGGAAATATAATACAGGACATAAGTAAACTACAGAATTTGGCTTTTGAATTGGAATCTACTCAAAATAAAATAAATGAAGAAATGATAATTCAAAAGATTTTAACAATTTTGCCCACAACATTAAATCATTTTAGAACAGTTTGGGAAATAACCCCGAAATGTGATAAAAATATTCACACTCTCATAGAAAGAATTCAAAAGGAAATACGGTTAATCGAAAATACAACTGAAATACCCGCTAATATTAATGAAGTTCTTAAGAGCGATGAAAGAAAGTGCCTTATCAGCAACAAAATAGGACATATTGCCAGATTTTGTAACAATAAACAATGTGCAATATGTAATAAAAATGGACACACTTCTATTGAATGTTTTTCAACAAAAACTTGCAAGAAATGTAATAAAAAGGGACACATAGAAAAGTTTTGTCGTATGTTTACCATGGTAAGCGAACAAATAGATAACGAAATTTCAATCAAAGCGATTATTGACTCTGGTGCATCTTCCCACATGTTCAATGATTATAATATTATACATTTTACAGAAAAGATAAACACAGAAATAAGATGTGCAAATGCTGGAAACCTCGTCGCTCAAGCAATAGGCACGATAAATACAAATACTTTTGACCTGCAAAAGGTATTATATGTTCCTGAAATATCAAGAAACTTGATTTCTGTAAGTTCAATTACTGACCATGATGGATCTGTACTCTTCGCTGGAAACAAGGTATTTATAAAGAATAATAACCATATTATATTGAGTGGGTACAAAACTAGAAACGGCTTGTATGAGACAAGTTTTTATGCAAAGAGTGTCCGCGAAGCTTTGCTCTCTGAAACTGTCGATACCTGGCATCGTCGGCTGGGTCACGTATCGGATGTGCGGCGCCTAGCTAAATTAGTTAACGGAATTAAAATTGGGGGGGATAATCGAGAAAAACTTTGCGAAATTTGTATTAAAGCCAAAATGAGTAGGAAACTGTTCGTAAATAATAGGGTTAAAGCAACATTTCCTTTGGAAATTATCCATACGGATGTTTGCGGAGCAATAGAAACTCCCACTTGGGACAACAAAAAATATTTTATTACATTTTTAGATGATTTTACGCATTTTTGTGTCGTGTACTTAATCACCTTTAAAAGTGAAGCCTTTGATAAAGTAAAACAATTTGTGACTTTAGCGGAAAATCATTTTAATTCAAAAGTGAAGAAAATCAGATGCGACAATGGGAGGGAATATTCGAACAATAACCTAATGTCTTGGTGTAACTCGAAGGGCATTATTCTTGATTTAACAATACCCTACACGCCACAATTAAATGGGAAAGCAGAAAGATTGAACAGGACGTTATTAGAAAGAACAAGAGCTTTAATGTTTGATGGTTGTGTTCCAAACTACTTATGGGGCGAAGCACTCTTAACTGCAAGCTTCCTTATTAACAGAAGTCCCACCGAAGGCAGAGACAAAACTCCAGCCGAGATGTGGTTTGGTATCAAGCCAGACGTATCTAATGTTAGAAGATTTGGTTCAACAGCTTACTATAAAATAAACTCTGGTGTACGAAAGTTGGACGTTAGATGTGATAAAGGAATCCTGATAGGCTACGTCAGGAATGGTTACAAAATATGGGTGGATGAAACTGAAACAATTGTAAAAGCGAGAGATGTTAGAATAAATGAAAATGAGCAAGGTATATATTTAAATGAAGGAAATGGTGATAGAAGTGGAGGTTTTTGGAGGATGGATGAAGAAAATCAAGAGTCAGTTGGTGAAGGCACAACACAAAGAAGAATAGATAATAGTCAGGAAGAAAATCAAGTCGGAAGAGTCAACAACAACGAAGATCGAGAAGGTGATATATTAAGAGAAAGAGGAAGAAGTAGAAGTAATGAGAGTGTTCGAGAAGGTGAAATATTAAGAAGAATAGTAAGTAGTAGAAATATTGAGAATGTTCGAGAAGGCGATTTTCATTTGAGAAGATTATTGAAATACGTAACAAGTTCAGACAGATTTAAAGGGGTGCTTAATAATGACAGATTTAAGGGGGTGCTTAATAATGATTCACTTAAGGGGGTGTATGTAATGTAATATTAATTGAATCATTATTTAACATTTAACTTGTCAAAAGAAGAGTAAAATTTAAAATTTTTATTTCTTTACACATTTTCTGAAGATATCCTTAAGTATTTTTTTTTTCTAGATCTTTAAAATTGAATATATATGAGGTATTGTATTTTTTATATGATGGTGATGAGTCGAGTGGGAGAAAAGCAAATAAGATAGTTGAGGTTATTTATATATGATGATGGTGGTCGAGTCGAGTGGGAGAAAATAAAGATGATAGTTATACTTATGTATTTATATATGATAATGATGATGAGTCGAGTGGGAGAAAATAAAATAGATAGTTATACTTATTTATATGATGATGATATCATAGTGGTGTTGATATGAGTGGGAGAAGATGAAGATAAAACAAGATAGTTGTAGTTATTTATGTCAGTGGTGACGTGATGTGTCGAGTGGTGAAAATAGAGATAGATATGGAATAAATAGTTCATATTGTTTGTGGTGAAAGATATACAGGGTGAAAATGTTTATATAGTAAAGTTGAAAATTTGATATACAGGTTGAATATTTTTTGATATTGTATTTTAAAATATACAGGTTGTGTTATTATTGGGTAGTGAATTTTCGAAATTAATTTGATGATGTATAAAATATGATTTTGGAAAACATTGTTTAGATGCAGTAGGTAAATTAAATTAATTAAAGAAATTGTTATTAATGTTTTACAAGCAGAGTCGATTGAGGGGGTGTGTTAAAGTATAGAGGTTCAATTGGCAATCGACTCACGCTTGACACAAGATTTAAATATAGAATGTTGATATTTGTGGTATGTCAATTTGAATGTTAGACATATCTCTCTTCTGACTGACTCAATGCAGGAAACTCGTGTTTGTTGATTATTAAATCATAATAAATACTCTAATGGATATCTAGTGCCCTCACTTTATTCAATAAAGCCCCAAAGACCTCCTACAAATTTAAATAACAAAGACTTTTACTTCCTTTTCCCTTAAGATGGACCGACGATCTCATCCAAGGGTTGGAAAGACGCTGGATACAAGCCGCTTCCGACCGATCTTTTTGGAAATCCATGTAGGAGGCCTATGTCCAGCAGTTGACTTCTTGTGGCTGAATGATGACCATGATGATGATCTGATTTCCTTTTCAATTATTTCTCAGACCTTTCCAAAAGTCAATAGCAATGAGGGATTTTCTGACAGCTCCTAAAAAATGGTTCCAATCTCATTACTAGATGGCGGTGTTATCTACGTACGTAGTTTTTTTTTAAATACCGCTGAGAGCCCTTCATTGATCTGTGTTTGTACGTCACTGGGTGTATACCGAAATGCGATGAAATCCATCACAGCGCGAATCCATATAAGTGCAGTAGGCACAAAAACCCTACTTCGTGCGAAATACTTTGGGACTACTAAATTTGGTCGGATTGGCGCTGTAATCGATTCCTTTTTTTTTTTTAGCCTTGTAAAGGGCACCCTCCGGAGGACACGGGGGAGAGAGGTGGTGAATGCTCATGCATAACAGCACGGGCCCGGCCGTGCTGACAATGTGGGACTCACAGAGTGCGCCTACCCACTAAACACCACCTTGGGGCTGGTTTGGTCCTAAGGACCCCTAAACCTACATCATGAGCGACCCCCCTCGAGGCTGAGGAGGGCGCACAGCGGAGCTCACTAGAGCTACCGCTTAGAGGGAATCGTCACATAGTGACAGAAAGAAGTTTAAGTGAGAGTAGTGTCCCCGGGGACACTGTTGGGAGCGGGGGCTGCATATGACTGGGCCTGGGCCTCCAGTAGGAGGTCTAGGTCGGATGAGAGCTTATCGGGTGGGTCGACTAGTACGTTCCTGGGCCTGCGCACCAGGTGACGAGGGTTAGTCGTGGGGGGAGAGTAAACTGCTGATTCGCGGATCAGGGGGTTAGAGTGTTCTTCAGCCGCGCTGAAGAACGACTCTGAGAGGGATTTAATGAACTGTTGGATAGTTGGAATCTCCATATCCCGATGGAGATCGGCATTTCTGACGCACCAGTGTGCGTTCAGAGCCCTACGTAAGAAATTATTGTGGACTATCTGAAGTTGATACATGAGATTGGGGGCCGCGTGTGCGAAAACGGGAGCCGCGTAGGTCATCACGGGACGAATGCAAACTTTGTAGAGCGTGCGCTTGTTTCTGGCTGTCATTTTACTTTGTCTGCCTACCATGGAAGATAGGCGGCCAAGGTAAAAACGAGCGGTCCGGGTTACCTTCCGGATGTGTGTCCTAAAAGTTAGTCTGTTGTCTAAGGTAACTCATAAGTACTTGGCTGATGTTCGCCAGGGGACTGGGGTATCTAACATGCGGATGGGGGGGTCGCTTAGACCCCTCCTGCGTTTGTGGTCGCAATCGATTCCATTGCATTACGGAACGTGATGGTCTTAGTGATGTGAACCGGTTCTACGAAAACCGTTTTTTAAAGTAATCGATTTTTTTTTAGTCTCATTTATAGGGTGCATATGGGAGGCAAAACTAATTCACGTTTTTTTTTTAACTGAAACCCTTCCAGCTCAGATAGGTATTGTATAAAAGCTTTATTAATTCTGTTTATGTTTTGTTAACCTCTCCTGACAGGTCTTTAGGGCTGTGCAGATTATAATAACATAACATTTTTTTGCATACAACACAATAACATAACATAACATTTACATACAGGCACATACATTGCTTCTGGCCCCACACTAGGATACCCTGTGTCGTGGGAACCAGAAACAGCGACGTCACAAACATGTAAACATCCAAGACCTGGGTTTTTTTTTGTCCCCAGCCGGGATTTGAACCCGGGACCTCTCGCATAATTGCATAATATTATGGCTTTGACTTAGTTTTGATCCAAAATAATGATTTTCTTACAAACTTACTTAATTTTAAGTTTTTAAGAGTGCGTTTTCAAGACTTCTCATTAATTAATTGATGATTGATTGATTGACTTGTTTAATGAAAAGAAAATAACAAAATGCCTTAAAAAACCGGTTTTTTTGTAAAAGAAATGAGAGGTTTTTTAGTAAAAAAAAACGTAGTTTCCAAGAACTCTGTAGACGGCATTGAACTGACTACGTCAGTAGGTGCCAATGCCAAAACGCTTTTAAAAAAAACTACTGACACTTACATTTGCTTAGGAAAAAAATGTACCTATGCCTTCACCGTTATCCCCGGAGTGGTAGGCAGAGGCACCAATCACTAGAACTGGGCCCACGTTTTGCCGAGTTTATTAGGTCCCAACGTGACAAGTGGCAAGCCTGTCGCGATTTTAGATTTTTTACGATTTTCAAAAAGTCATTGAGATGTGATGTGTGTGACAATGAATGACATCAATTAATTTTTTATAAGTTTCGTTAAAAATAAAAATAAATAAACTCACACCCGTGAATCGCTCATAGCCTGGGCTGCCTGAGTGATCTTGAACGATCACTAGGGTTAAGCAACATACAGCGCGTTCAGTCCATGGAAGGGTCACCATCTATGACTAACGCTAGTGGCATTTTTCCGAGCGGTTCCGTGCTTCGCAAGGCACGTTAAGCAGTTGGTGCCGGCTGCCGTCGATAAATGGCAGTCGTTAAGCCAAGTCAGAGGCCTTAGGGCGGCTTGAAAACTTCTGACAGTAAGGTCAGCCACTAGTTTTACAAGGCTTCACCAATCCGGACTTGGCCCCCGTGGTGGAGTATGGCCTATACCTTCCTCAGGGAAGAGACCCGTGCCCCTTGGTGGGGACATAATGGGTTGATGATGATGACACCCGTTATCCCCGAGGGGGTAGGCAGAGGCACCAATACGTTTCGTTTTACGATGTAAAAATTACACCCAAGTGAAATAATCAAAACATGATGTGACGTTCCATTCCTTCAGTAACTTACCAAGTTCAGCGCCATCTATCCGCCCAGATGGGAAGAGTTTAAAAAAAATTACAAGAAAATCCCTCATTGGAAAATACCGGTTCCAAAAAGTTGTAATTAGTTCCATCACTAATGTGTCTAGACGGAACACAGAGTAATCAGTGAACACGTTAAAAGATTACAGATATATTGTGAAAAAAAAATTCAAGTCACGTTTTATCAGAGCCATCTATCGGAGTTTCGAGAACTATTTTTTTTTAATCAGCTCTTGGAAAATCCCTCATTCCCGCCAATGAAAAACACCACAGATTACACAGCTTATTGGCCTTCTTGGATGCTACAGTATCTCACACACCATGGAGTTAACAAATTAGTCCTTACAGTTCATAATGACACCAATGGTGACATTTACATGTATGTTTACTTCGCAACGACATAATTGAATTTAATAATTTTTATAGTTAAAATGCACCGAAATACGAACTTTCCGCCTGTAAGTTGTCGACTCGGATCGCCTATTTTTTTACACGCTTTAATTTGGTGTGCATTTCGTTCGAGTCTGCCGTAGACCCGAAATTGCACATCAAATATGTACACTGTCAAGTACGAAACCTACGAACATTTTGTATGGGAAAATGTTTTTATTTTATTTAAAATTTTGACGTATTAATCGTACGTATCCTATATTAATCGTACGTATCCTATGTCCTTCTCCTGGTTCTAAGCTACCTCCCCACCAATTTTCAGCCAAATCGGTTCAGCCGTTCTTGAGTTATAAATAGTGTAACTAACACGACTTTCTTTTATATATATTGGAGCAGATTGTAGTGCAGTTGGTAGGAGTAGTGCATTGCAGTCTGCTTTCGTGTAGGATGCAAGCTGGTCTCCTGATCCTTCTACTGCATCTCCTTGAGACACGGGTGCCGTCAATTTGCCTTCGACTATTTCGAGTGCGTTTGGTATGCTTCGAAGTGCAATCTGAAATATATAGATTATCATAGCAGCGGTTTTATATGGTGCAAATTTTAATTTGTTTGTATCTCCCCACTGAAGAACAAGTTCAAGCGCTCTATTAGCTTCGTTTTCTATTCTTGTCATATCGTGTCCCGAAAACACAAGCACAATATCATCTGCAAAGGCCTGGTTATATATGTGCAACCGGTCTAGCTCGTTCAACAACGGGTCAATAAGTACAGTTCAAAAAGTGGGGCCAGCGATAGAGCCCTGAACACATCCTTTTGTAGTTGTTCGCTTACTCTCCGCTCCAGCATACCTGAGACAGATTTTTCTGTTCTCAAAGTAGCTTTTTACGAGCAAGCGAAGATTGCCCGGTGTGTTCAAGTGTTCCAACTCAGTCTGGATTGCTGGCCACCAAGCGCTGTCAAAGGCTCCCTCTATATCTAACGAAACCATTACTGCAATTGGTTTTTGTTTGACTACTTTCCGTATGTGCATAACCTCGTGAGGCCCAATGTCTTCAAGTGATCACAAAATCAATTGTTCTTTTCAAGGTCGGGCCTCACGAGGATAATCAAATCGTAGAGGGAGTCCTCCGTACAGCGCTGGGGTACGAATCCGTATTGTCTTAGGTAATATATACCATCTGATGCGAGCCTCAAGCATCTTTTCTAGGATCTTTCCCAGTACTCAGAAACAAAAGAAGCTCAAAGGGCATGAATAAAATAATTTTGAAATGTGACGACAAAATAATAGATGACCCTAAAGATATTTCATGTGTTTTTTCAGATTACTTTAATTTAGGTATAGATCAAACAGCTACGGATCAAAATGCCGCAATATCAATATTAAAAGAAAACTGTCATTATGTAGATAATAGTATGGAATTTAGAAAAGTCACCCCAAATGAAATACTTAAATTAGTGGTAAAAATGGAGAACAAGAAGTCATGTGGATGGGATGAGCTAAAAATTGATCTTATCAAAGATAACATAGACATTCTGGCATCTCCTCTGGCGGAATTTTTTAATAACTGTGTAGAACAGAGCATATTTCCAGATCAATTGAAACTAGCTAAGATGTTGCCGATTTTTAAAAAAGGATCAAAGTTAGATCCTTCTAAATACAGGCCTATCTCTTTGCTCCCTATTCTCTCCAAGATTTTTGAAAAAGTCATATTACACAGACTAAACTCCCATCTAGCTGTGAATAGATTAATTAGTGGCAGGCAGTTTGGTTATAGGAAAGGAGTAGGTACGTCAGACGCTGTTGATACACTGGTCGATGACGCAGTAAGACATCTCACCGAAAAAAAGAAAGTTGCAGCTCTTTTTCTTGACCTAAGCTCTGCATTTGACACTGTTGATCATAACATATTACTGGAAAAACTTGAACACTATGGCGTTCGCCACAACTTAATGAAATTAATGGAGAGTTATTTGAAGAATAGAAAACAGTTTGTTGAGATAAAATGTAATGAAAATGGAATAGAACAAATAGCTAGATCTAACGTGAAAGACGTAGCGCGCGGCGTGCCTCAGAGCTCAATACTGGGGCCTGTCCTTTTCACAATTTTTACGAATGATTTGGTTAGTTATATGAACAATAAATTTCCGATGGTGCATCTGGTTCTATTTGCTGATGATACGAATGCTATTATTAGTGCAGACAATATAGAAGAATTAAAAAATAGCGTACAAACTACAATTATAGCTTTTCATTCGTGGTTTGTAAGTAATCATTTAAGACTTAACATAGATAAAACAAACATAATGTTATTTAAAGCTACTACAAGAAATAATGACACATTACTTATATCACTTAATGGTGCAATTATCGAATCAGTAGATCAAGTAAAATTTTTAAGCATACATTTAGACTCTAGTCTCAACTGGAAAGCTGAACTAACAGCAATCGAAAATTCGATAAGCTCCGCTTGCTATGCGCTGCGCAGTCTCAGAGATGAGGTATCAAAAAAGCACCTTCTATCTCTTGTGTTCGATTCTACTATTGTTTTTAGCTCTTAAGTATCATTGTACTGTGTAATCTAATTTGTGAATAAAACTTTTTCTATTCTATTCTATTCTATTCTATCGGTGTATTACGCCTTGATAGAATCCAGGCTACGCTATAGTATTGAGTTGTGGGGCAATAGTTATAAGTACAATATTAATAAGGCTTTTGTGTGCCAGAAAAGAGCCATACGGACTATAATGAGAATACCCCCATGGCAATCATGTAAAGAGCATTTTAAGACATTAGGTATTTTACCACTACCTTGTTTGTATATATTCATATTGTTGACTGATCTTGCAAAAAAATTGTCAGGACTGGAAACACAGGAAGACAAGCAGAAACGCCTACTAACTAGACGTAGAGACGTAGGTCATGTACAACCAACATTGAATTTAGCCCAGCACACTGCGCGATACCAATCAGTAAAACTATATAATAGTCTACCACAAAATCTTAAAATTATTGACTCAAGTGACTTGTTTAAATGTAATTTGAAGCAGTATTTATTAGAAGAATGTTTTTATTCAATTGAAGAATTTTTGGGTTACTAATTTACCAATGTATTGATTTGCATCTAAATATTTGTAAATATCTGTATCAAGTAACAATTATGATGATGATTATTGGTATACAGCGCATTATTGCGCAAATGTAAAAAATTGACATAACTATTGATTTGAGAATAATTGAATATGTAATTTTATTAACTTTTATAAGGCACTGGCATGCAATATAGGTATTAGTTTTTAATTAGTTTTAAGATAGCTTTTAAGGATCGCACACAATGTATGTTATTTTCGAAATAAATGAACTATGAACTGGGAGAAGACCAATGGGCCGGTAGGATTTAGGTTGACTGTAGTCACTCTTCCCAGGTTTTCTGAGAATGGTGACCACTGCCACCTTCCACGCTGCCGGAAACCATGAGAGCTCTAGACACTTGTTGGCTAAAGCCTTGAAAATTTGTACGTCGAAACTGATAGCTTGAACGCAGATATCGGCCGTTAGTCCATCAGGTCCCGGAGCCTTTTTTGGGTGAAAGCTCTCGATTACTTCCCTTACTTCTCGTGTGGTGAATGGTGGGTCTCATTTGTCCGTATCCTTTACTTCCCAACTTTCTTTCGCTAGTTTCCGTCTTCTCGTATGAACTTCATGATCAGTTTCTATTTCATCTGTAGGGAAAAAGTTTCTGTCAACAAGTTTGCCGATTCTTGGGGTGTTAAAACTTCACCATCTTTGATCAGAAGCTGGTCTTCTTTCCTTGCCGCGTTCTTTCTAAGGAACTAGTAAATTCCATCCCATAAACTCTCTCGATCTTGTTTTTGACAAAATTCTTTCCAACTATTTATTTGGGCTGATTGAGCTTCACTTTCGTAAATTTGTCTTGCTTTAATATATTCTTCTATAACGTATTTCCGTCTTATGGGTGAGGCACATCTTATTCTCCTTCATTTCTCATTTCTCTTTTAAGTGTGTCTATCTCCCTTGTCCACCATTCTGTTTTTTTTCCTTTTCTTTCTTTTATTTTTGGGTTAGACTTTTCACATGATTTCTCGATTGCCCTAATATATTTATTAATGTAATCTTCTAATTCCGCTGTACTAGTTATTTCGTTTACTTTTTCAATATTTATTAGATTTTCGTTTAAATTTCTATTTAGTTCTTCTTTAAATAAACTCCACTTTGCTTTTCGTGTATTATATAGTCTTGTAGTTTTCTTTATGATTTTTGTCTTAGGTTTATTAAATTGTAGTTTATAGGACAGTGTATTACGGTCCGAACTGGTGATGTCGATCTCTACCTTCCAGTCGCAGATAAACTGCAGTAAGTCGCCTGTGCAGAATGTTACGTCCACTGTACTTTTGTAGACCCGGTCACCTCGTACAGTTTCGAAGGTTGGTGTATTACCCTCGTTCAGTATTTCCATCCTCAGTTCCTCTACAAATCCGGACAACTCTTCACCTCTAAGGTTCTCTGTAATACTACCTCACCATGGGCTCCAAGCATTTACAACCCCCCCTATTAGTAAGTATTTCGTGTTTAGTTCTTTAATTACATGTTTTAGTCTTTCTAGGTACGGCTGTAATGGTATATCTGGTTCAAAATATAGTGAAATTACACCTAATTCATATTTTTCTGTTGTAACTTTTATGGCCACTATGTTTTCAGTTATAATTGTTTGATTTTCCGTTATTTGTATTTCCTTATTAAATATTATAATTGCCGCTTTTATTGGTTTGGTTCTATTTATTTCTTTTTGTATGACTCTTGTTCCAGGTTCCTGTTTTAGCTCTCCCACAGCTCCAACATATGGCTCCTGAACAAGTGCCACGTAAATTTTCCGCTCTAGGGCTTCTATATGTAGCTCTTGGATAGCTAACTTTTTTCTTTGCAAATTTGCTTGGAATACATGGTGGGACACCACTTTCTCCATCTCAACGATGGCTAACAGTAGGCAACTGTTGATCTCGCTATGGAATCCCATCTCTTTCTAACCGGGCAATCTCTGTCAAAAGCATTATGGTCTGTATGGTCGTATTTCGCCATTCAGCAGTTACGACAACTTGGGGTTCCAGACGCCACCCACAGAGGACACGTCGATCGCAAATGATGGTCCCCACAATGACTAGAGTAGAGGTTCATAAAAGTAACGTAGAGACAATTAGGGACAATGATGGTGTTGTGGAGGCGAACCTACATGTAGAGTTGCAATGTACACAGGTTAAAGAATAGACGAGGTTACTCATGCAGTTGGAGATTATTCACAACTAGCTTTCGCCCGCGACTCCGTCCGCGTGGACTTTAGTTCAAAATGTTGCAACCCCGTTCACTCCCTAAAGGGTTAAATTTAGAAAAACGGCGAAACACGTGCTCAAACAATTGTGTCGAAGAGTATTTATTTTAAGTTTCAAGAAAATTAGACAGCATTTATACCCCCCCATACAAATTTTGGCAGCCCTTTTAGGGGTTGAATTTAAAAAAATCCGTCTTATTCCATGCCTACATTATATATATACGTATACCCTCTGTGCATAATTTCAGCTTCCTAGGTCCAACGGCTTGGGCTGGGCGTTGATAAGTGAGTCAGTCAGGACTTTGAATTTTATTTATATAGATAGACTAGCTGTTGCCCGCGACTTCGTCCGCGTGGGCTTTATTTGAGTAAAGTGTTTGCGTTTGCAATTAAGATTCGGATACTTTTAGAGCATGCGAAATAAATAAAACCATATTACTCTCTCTGAGAGAAGACCTATTCCCTGCAGTGGGACATATACTCGTATAGGCTGTTTACTATGGGTTGTATTTTAAAGAACTGAGAAATATTTGTGAACACATGAACGGAGAAATAATAAGAAGAATTGAGAAAATTTATTCAAGACTTAGAACGACCAATATGAAAAAAAATAAGAAAGTAAGCAAGTATTTAAGGTGGTATTTCAACACATGGAAGAACAAAGAAATTCAATTCAAAAATCGCAGCGAAATGTTTAATAATGGAAGCGACGATACGAAGTAAATACGAAGAACTTTTATACCTTCTAAATTTGCAACCCCCATAAGTATTGAATTCACAAAAAGAGCTGTCGGCAATAATCAATAACTTTATCAGGAACTTATAACCCAAATACAACATTTTATTGAAATAACTTTGAATATCAGAGACCTTTCATTCTAACTTTGCCCCCCCCGCCCCCTTGGGATGATTTTCTAAAAACTACTTCACACAATGTTTCATGACTTTCAATGAAGGACCTACATACTGCATTTCATTCGAATAACTTCAAAAACGGCAGAGTTTCATACTAACTTTGCACCCCCCTTTTACCCCCTGAAAGGAATGATTTTCGAAAAACTATTTTACATGTATTTCATGACTTTTAATGACAGACCTTCATATTGAATTTCATTCGACTAACTTCAAAAACGGCAAAGTTTCATACTAAAGTTGCACCCCCTTTTTTCCCCCTTAAGGCATGATTTTTGAAAAACTATTTTACACGTGTTTCATAATTTTAAATGAAGAACCTTCGAACTAAATATCATTTGAATAACTTCTAAAACGGCAGGTGTCATACTAACTTTGCACCCCCCTTTTATCCCCTAAAGGGATGATTTTCGAAAAACTATTTTACATGTGTTTCAAGACTTTCAACGAAGGACCTTTATTCTGAATTTCATTCGAATAACTTCAAAAACGGCAGGGTTTCATTCATACTAACATTGCACCCCGTTTTACCCACTTAAGGGATGATTTTTGAAAGCCTATTTTACATGTATTTCGTGACTTTTAGCGATGGATCTTCGTATTGAATTTAATTTGAATTATTTCAAAAACGGCAAAGTTTCATTAACTTGGATAACGGCAAAGTTTCATCCTAACTTTGCACCCTCTTTTTTCCTCCTTAAGGGATGATTTTTGAAAAACTAATTTAGACATGTTTCATGATTTTAAATGAAGGACCTTCGTACTAAATATCATTTGAATAACTTCAAAAACGGCAAAGTTTCATACTAACTTTCCACCCCCCCTTTTCCCCCCTTAAGGGATGATTTTTGAAAAACTATTTTACACGTGTTTCATGATTTTAAACGAAGAAACTTCATACTGAGTTTCATTTGAGTAACTTCAAAAACGGCAGAGTTTCATACTAACTTTGCACCCCAATTTTACCCCTTTAGGGGGTGAATTTTGAAAAATCCTTTCTTAGTGCTACCTTACGTTATAAAAGGAACTCCTGTGCAAAATTTCAAGTTTCTAACCCTTATAGTTTGGGCCATGCGTTGATATGTCAGTCAGTCATTCAGTCAGTCAGTCAGTCAGTCAGCTTCTCCTTTTATATATATAGATGACTGATTGCGGCTGATGGGATGGCTTACACTGCATGGAAATGAACATATTCTCCTTCCCAAGATTTAAGCTGGCATTGGTTAATGCTTCCTTTATGGGCATACGTAAGCGTTCAGCTTACTAATGACGTGGCAAAAATATGTGAAGTTCACTTTGTTCTTTAGCTACTACGCATAAAAAAAACGGCCAAGTGCGAGTCGGACTCGCGCACCGAGGGTTCCGTACAAACCTGCAAGGTTTACAAAGTTTGATATGAATTTCAACTTGATAGCTCTACGCGTTCATGAGGAAAAAAGTAATAAGTTTATATTTATTAAAAAATATATATTTTGTAATGTAACTAAAAATTTAAGGTTTTCGGAATTTTTCCTTTATGTGTGCTATAAAACGTTGCTTCATGCCAAATTTCAAGATTCTAGGTCGACTGGAAGTACCCTTTAGGTTTGATTCCCTTGCGAGTACTTGCGAGTTTCAAAATATGCAGCTTAAATTGCTGTTTCTTTTGATTGCGTTGACATAGAAGTTAGATTTTGTTACAGCTTAAAGGTATTATAGACCTGAGTATTTGGTATGAATTTCAATTTAATACCTCTACGCGTTTATGAGGAAATGGGTAGTAAGTTTAAAATTATTAAAAAAAAATATATTATGTGATGTAACTAAAAATTTATGGTTTTCGTAATTTTTCCTTTATCTATGCTATAAGACGTTGCTTCGTACCAAATTTCAAGATTCTGAGTTCACGGGAAGCACCCTGTAGGTTTTGATTCCCTTGCAAGTGTCGAAAATTTGCGGCATAAACGGCTGTATCTTTTGATTGCGTTGGCTTAGAAGTTTGATTTTTTCACAGCTTCAAGGGACAGTAGACCTGAGTAATTGATATAAATTTCAGCTTCATACCTCCACGCGTTCCTGAGAAAAAGGGTCTTGACAGACGGACGGACGGACGGACAGACGGACAACAAAGTGATCCTATAAGGGTTCCGTTTTTTCCTTTTGAGGTACGGAACCCTAAAAACGGAAAAACTTTAGAGATGTAAGCCTTCTACTCGTGATATATTCGGTTCTTTGGTGTGCACAATAAAGAGTTATATTCGAATCTGTAAAATTAAAAATGGGTGACTTTAGACATCAAAATAAATTTAACGCAACTACTCTACATTATTATATAATATGAGTTTTTACGTTGTTAATCAAACAAGACCATATTTTCAAAGGCTTTCTTTGTCCATTTCTTCTACACAACGGTCAAGATATTGAAATGGTAATTGCACTACATGCTACGAATCCCGGAGGGGTAAAGTTTAATGGACGCGATGTTTCATTTGTGACGAGTATCAAACTTGGTGCGATTACAGTGCAGTGTAGGTCTGTAGTTAAAAAACTAATAATAAAGCCTGACTCCCGCTAAGGGTAACTAAGTCAAAGAACATTCACTTTTGTTTCTTATTTAAGATTAATATTATGTATAAATATGCTGGCACGGAATCGTGCTTAGATGCGGAGATTGGCCAGTTTTTTTGTATTTAAGATAAACATATTCTTTATTGCACACAAGAAACAAGAGACAAATAAAAGTTACAATAAAAAAAAATATATATAGGTGGTCTTATTGCTAACAGCAATTTCTTCCAGACAACCTTGTGACGGAAAGGTATGTACTTTGCGTGACGACCTCTGTGGCGTAACGGTTAGCGCATCTGCTTACCATGCGTGAGGTCCCGGGCTCGATCCCCGGCTGGGGAGAAAAGAAAAAAAAAACTCCAGGTCTTGGATGTTTACATGTTTGAGACGTCGCTGTTTTTGGTTCCCACGACACAGGGTATCCTAGTGTGGGGCCAGAAGCAATGTATGTGCCTGTATGTAAATGTTTATGTTTTATGTTTATGTATATTTGCTGTATATCTTGCTTTTAATTTGCTGGGCATGTCAGCATGTATAGCTCGATCAGGCCGAGACGGTCGGCGGCGCGAGGGAGGCGAGCGACCCGTGTCACTCGCCGTCGTTACGTCCGCGCGCCGCTGACAGCCGCCCCGCGCCCGCCGCCGCCGCCGCCGCCACCGCCGGCCATCTGTCCGCCGGACAACCTCATTTGACTCAAGATGACACACAAGTAATGGACAACTTTCTCGACCTTCCGGCGCGGGGACGGGTGGGAGGCGGCAGGCGGTAGGCCACGTGAATCGCACTGGGACTTCGGGGAAACTTTGAATCAACCGCAACTTTCTACAAAATTAACATTTAATAACATTTGTCCAGCACTGGACGAACGTGGGCTGTTGGATTGGTTTGATTACGTCATTCGATATAAGAACACGTGATTTTGAAATTGGTTTAAACATGCCAATTCTGCACGAAATTGAGAATCATTGCGACGGGAGAAATATTTTTTATATTATACGCCTCTAAATTGGCAATGTTGATTGACGATTATGTGAAGTGCGAGGGAATGATTGTTTCCTTTTGTTCAGCGACCAGGGTTGTTCCAGTACCAGTACAGTTGACAACAACGCGAACTTTACACGCATTTTAGGTTAGACACTTGACTGACAAAACAAGGTCGTGGTTTCGGTTCCCGATCCACCAGCCTCCAGGCCGTACTTAATTTGTGCTCTGTGTACGTGTTTTTCCATATTTGTGATGTCCTGCCTAGCACACGGTATCCTACAACATAGTCTTTTTGGGCAGTCTGGGACCAGGACATGTGATTCTGTCGTGTGAAGGTGCTAGTACGAGTAGTATTACACATTTCGGATAACACGTGCATGTATGTACATGCAAAGTTTCTGCCCATAATCGTAAGTACCTACCGCAAAGCAATAACGTGAAGTGGAAATTGATAAGCGCACGAAAGTTTTATGGTGACGCCATTTTGTTCTCTCCACGCCAATAAAAGTGTGACGCGGCGAGTGTCTAATGGTTCCGCGATGATTTATGGACGCTGTACGAGCCCGGCGCAGTTACCCAGGTTGTTAAAACCACCGATAACCCGTTAAGTGTCATCAGCCGCAGGCTCCGCACGTCCGCGGCCGTAACGACATACATCTCATACGTATTTTACCTGGCACAAGTCAAAACAAATCTATTTTACTGGCTCATTATATGAAGGGAACGGTTTCCTATCGGTAATTTCATCATATTGTGATGTAGTGAGTACCCAGCTCCAATTACGCAGTCGGTTTGCTTGCCCTTACGTAGATAGTGAGATTGTGTTGTATGTTTACAAAATAGTTTAGGCACGATAATCCCACTACCTCACAAAAAATACATGAAATTTTATGTTCGGACTTGCCAAGTTCCTTGTCTTCATGGAAGTAGCAGCGTATATTAACACGGAAAACATTGTTCGACTTTTCAATGTGCCGCAAATCTTGACTTTGCAAGTTTATACAACAGTACCTGGGTGACCGAGCTTTGTTCGGTACTTTTTTTGTAATATAAAATATGTAATATAAAATTAAAATAATCCTTTTTCAACAAAAAAAGAACTTGGAAAAAAGACATCATGACTCGAACCGGGTCTCTTGAAATCGGCCCGAAACGGGTCGGCCGTTTTCCCGTCAGAACTATCCCGACCTTGCAAGTAGACGCGAAATTTACCTCTGTATGTTATTATAGCAAATTTCAATTGCCTTAAAACACGGATAAAACAACGTTTTCTAAAAATGTAACCTAGTTAGATCAATTAAACGCCCCCGAAAGCATCTGCCTACAAAATTTCGTGAAAATCGTTCTAGCCGTTTCCGAGATTCTGATTATATATAAATATATATACAAGAAATTCTCGTTTAAAGAGATTAGATAGATGTTTTATAAAAAAGAAAAAACTTTACCCACTTGTTAATTTTCAAACCAAATAGTATTTTTCTGTGATCGAAAAGGACTCGAATCGGTTACTGTAAATATATAAATATGCACACTGCACAGTTGCGGCTGGCCAAGAACTTGGCCTGCTGCTCTGCGTGCGCCCTGATATTTGAATAAGTTAAGATTTATGTGTGTTGCACGAGGCGCGCCCGAGGTCCCGATCGACGCGCGCTATAAATGTTAATACAGCCAGATGTATCGTAAATGTTTACCAAATTTTCCTGATGTTAATCTAACATCATTAATCTATATATATTCGTCTTTGGTTCACATAAATTGTTTTTCATGTATCCAAAACAAAAAACACATCGATATAAAAGGAGAAGCTGACTGACTGACTGACATATCAACGCAGGGCCTAAACTATAAAGGTTAGAAATGCAAAGTCAGCACACGCACACGTACAACATAAAACAACTTTTGTTCAGTTTACCTCTCACCCACTTGTGTCGCACCTTCCTACAAGCGTCTCGCCTTCAGCTCCTTGTATCTGAAACAAAAATAAAAGTAGCTTCAATAGTTTTCTCTCAATTTAGCAAAAACCCTTACAAATTTTCTAAATTCACTTTTTTCGGCCTTTTTATTTAATTTCTTTTTCTAAATCCGTCGGACCTCTTCCGCATCTACTACACTTCTCTTCGTGGGCCTCCCCCGCGTCGATTGACACCTCTTTTGTGCCGATACGACGAAATTTTGGTTTTTCTCCATACATACGTCTCGTAAAAAATCCACCTAAGCGGCGTGTATTTTCAGTACAACATAAAACAACTTTTGTTCAGTTTACCTCTCACCCACTTGTATCGCACCTTCCTACAAGCGTCTCGCCTTCAGCTCCTTGTATCTGAAACAAAAATAAAAGTAGCTTCAATAGTTTTCTCTCAATTTAGCAAAAACCCTTACAAATTTTCTAAATTCACTTTTTTCGGCCTTTTTATTTAATTTCTTTTTCTAAATCCGTCGGACCTCTTCTGCATCTACTACACTTCTCTTCGTGGGCCTCCCCCGCGTCGATTGACACCTCTTTTGTGCCGAAACGACGAAATTTTGGTTTTTCTCCATACATACGTCTCGTAAAAAATCCACCTAAGCGGCGTGTATTTTCAGTACAACATAAAACAACTTTTGTTCAGTTTACCTCTCACCCACTTGTGTCGCACCTTCCTACAAGCTTCTCGCCTTCAGCTCCTTGTATCTGAAACAAAAATAAAAGTAGCTTCAATAGTTTTCTCTCAATTTAGCAAAAACCCTTACAAATTTTCTAAATTCACTTTTTTCGGCCTTTTTATTTGATTTCTTTTTCTAAATCCGTCGGACCTCTTCCGCATCTACTACACTTCTCTTCGTGGACCTCCCCCGTTTTTACGTGTATGTATACATATATGTCAGCACACGTACATATATGTATACATACACTCACGCCTGTGTTCCGTAGGAGTAGAAGAATACCTAAGTTTGTCACTTGCCACGATCCAGACAAACTTCTTTCGCTTCATTAACATTAGCACCCAAGTCGGTTTCATGACTTCGTATTTCACCGACTTTTTGCGCTAATAAAATATGCGATATATTTGGTCAACAACATAATATTATCAATCAAATATAGAAAATAGTAATTGTTCTTGACTTGAAATGAGGAAATATTACTCGCGCTTGCAAATTTAATCTAAATTGCTATGTAATCGTAATTATTGTGGCAGTTTCCTGAGATCAGATTAGATCTCGTAATTGTGCTCGCAAGAGAAAAAACACGTTTGAGATAGCGAAAAACCTAACAGAGTTTCGAATCGTCTTCATATTTTATAATAAATTTTTGGAATTTTTACATGAGGTACATAAAAAATGCCTCTCTCCATGATTCAGTCACTAATGTAAAACTTGATCGACTCGTAACACTTTAATGACTACCTTAGCCAGTAGAATGATTTTTATGTTGTTATCAGGAAAGGTAAGGTGGTGATTGCGAATCGCGAATATAACTCGTGGATTTGAATGGCATATTTAAGTTTTGCTATTTTGAAGTGGTCTAAACAGTAAAAGTTGTACGTATTGACGACCAGAGCCCTCAATTTTCGGATAGATATAACGTTTCTCTCTTGTTTACTCTGATAAAACATGAGGTGATAATTATATTGAAGCAAATTGTCGATGCGAATGGACCGCAGGCGTGACGCAACCAGAATCTTCGCGGGTCGATCCCAGCTGTTGACAGGCTTGTGTGCGAGCTCATGATCAAAGAGCAAATTTTTCAAAGGTGTGCAAAAGAGAAGCGCGCGGCCGCGAGAAATAAGCCCGAGATTGCCATTCGCAGGATCAAACACGCGATGATCCGCTTTGTTCTCTGATTACACGCGTCGCTGCCGCCATGTCGCTGTGTCGCTGTGTCGCTCTGTCGCTATGTCGCCGTGTCGTGTCGCTAGGCCGCCGTGCCATCGGCTGATAGGCTTTGTTTTCATTTGTTTTATTTCCAACGAGCTGACGGAGCCGACGATTGTCTGTGAAAGTTGTTATTTATTTACTACCTAACCCGTGAAAGGTTATTTTTCCATATTAATTAGCCTATGATATATTCTTAAAGCTACCAAATACTTATACACAAAAAAAAAATCGGTGAAGTGGTTTCTTAATTTCGCACCACGAGTTGCAAAATTAAGAACAACTTTGCCTGTCTAAGAAAAAATCATCATCAACCGATCATGTCCCCACCGAGAGGCACGGGTCTCTTCCCTGAGGAAGGCTTAGGCCATACTCCACCACGGGGGCCAAATCCGGATTCGTGGAGGCTTGTAAGACTACTGGCTGGTCTTACTGTCAGAAGTTTTCAAGCCGCCCCTAAAGCCTCTGACTTGGCTTAACGACTGCCATCTATCGACGGCAGCCGGCACCAAATGCTTAACGTGCCTTGCGAAGCACGGAATCGCTCGGAAAAATGCCACTAGCGTTAGTCATAGACGGTGACCTATCCATGGACTGAACGCGCCGTATGTTGCTTAACCTTAGTTATCGTTTAAGATCACTCAGGCAGCCCAGGCTATATCATAGTATATCATAGTATCATATCCTGTGTTAAAATAAAATTGATATTACACAAAAAAATTAAAGCAAAGCATTATCATGAAATCAACCTATTCAGTCCTGACCTTGAAAATAAGAATAGTTTTCTATTGTTATTTTGTCGACACGGGACTGAGGAGGTTAAATTAGTGATTGGTGCCTCTGCCTACCCCCTCGGGGATAACGGGCGTGAGTTTCTTTCTTTTTTATTTAAATGATTACACTTAAATTGAATTTATTAGATTGAACAATTTAACTTCTACAGAGTTACCTCAAAATCCTCCCAGAGTTCCTAAAACACGTATACACAAAGTTTTTACTTACAATAACTACCGATAGAATATTTTCAACATAGATGAATGTCTTTTCAATTTGTATTTGCATTGGCGTTTTCATACTTGTTTAGGAATATCAAATAATGTTTGACATTGTAAGTATTGATTGTACTCATGGGTCTTGAATTTTGACATTCTTAGGTAGATGGACATTCGTACCTACCAAACTCTGTATTAGATTTAAGATGATTTGAGAAAAGATGGTCAAAGTGGAGTTTTTTTTTGCTGCCTTTTTCTCCACTACATTCGGCCCTAAGGCAGCGGCTAACATTATAATTTTATGTACATGGACATTCAACAAGCAGAGTGTAAATTCTTTACGTTGAAATAAAGTTCTGATTTTGATTTTGATTCTGTATGTTGGAACTTGGTATGCACCTAAACCAAGACAAAGTATTGCCATTTTAAGGTTTCTCTATGTAATGGCGTTGTTTGATACAGATTACATAAAACTAGATGTTGCGTTAAACAGAATAGACATAATTCTATTTCATCATTATTGTACGCTGCAAGGCAAAATATGGAGCACAATTTTCTGCTGTACACAACATCTGTTAACTTTCCCGTAATTAACAAATAAATGATTTTGATTTTTGTTTTTTTTTTATTTTGATCCTTATTATCAGTCATACAAGGCACGCCACTTCTTTATCTTCGGCCATCCTCACCCAGCCGCAGGTAAAGCAGGAAAGCTGATCAGTCTTGAGCCTACAAGGATTAGTAACTAATATTTTAGTAATCTGTGCTAAACTTCTCAGCAGCGTTGGCGATCAGAATCAGAATCAGAATTATTTATTCATGAACATAGGTACAAATATAAAAGGTCTTAAAAAAATATTATAGTTGATTCCATGTTCTACCCATTGTGGGCGTATGAATATTCATGCATGCATGCAATGAGTTTAATGTTTCAGTTGAGAAAGCAAAAAAAAAAAATTGTAATTACTAAAATAAATTACTATTGCGATTACTAAATTTAGTACTAAAATGTTTTATCACAAAGACAGTCGTTAATACTATAATAATATTTTTTAATTAATAGTAATATTCAATTACTTTTAAATTGTCTTAGCTCTAGGTCTTTAATACGATTAGGAATTTTGTTGAATATCAATGGTGCCATACAGAAAACACTTTTTCTCATAAGAGCAGTACTGAATTTTTGTAAACAAAGTCTATGTCTGTGCTGCATACGTATATCTCTAGAACGAACTGTGGAGGCCTTAACAAAATATTGTGGATTCATTCTTACAAAGACAGCTATCTCGTAAATATATAGAGAAGGAAGTGTCAGCAGCTTGTATTTTATAAAATAAGGTTTGCAACTATCCGTTCTTTTAAGACCACACATCGCCCTGACGCATCGTTTCTGTGCTTTAAAAATAATGTCCTTATTTGTGGAGTTGCCGTAGATGTAGATGCTACAAATCCATGGTAGGCTGTGAGACAATTTTCTGAGCTTAGGATTTTGGAAAGCTTATGTAACAAAAACGCAAATTTGTTGAGCTTTTCGCTCATTGCTTTGACTTGTGACTTCCATGATAATTTGTAATCTATGATGAGTCCTGGAAACTTAGTCGACTCAGTATTTACGATAGACGTCCCTTTGTATTGAATATTCATATCGTTAAGTTTACATCTACGCTGATAAAAATTAAATATGTCTTTTCTAAATTTACTACTAGATTATTATTATACATCCAATTAATTATATCTTCAAGTATGTTATTTATTTTATTTTCATTATCGTCAAATTCATTGCATTCTATAATTACTGTACTGTCGTCCGCAAATAAGGTCATTGGACTAGATATATGTTTGGGGAGATCATTAATATAGATAATGAAAAGTAGCGGCCCTAAGACGCTTCCATGTGGGACTCCATATTTTACCAGCCTCGCTTTTGATAAATAATTTGATTCAATTTTCGATTTTGCATCAATTCTACATATTTCAGTTGATTGGCTCCTATCGTTTAGGTATGAATGAATCAGATCTAGTATATTGCCTCTAATACCATAAGCTTGGAGTTTCTGAATTAATATCTTGTGATCCACGTAACCAAAAGCTTTAGTCATATCCATGTAAAGGGCAATGATAGGCTTTCTTTTATCCATATTAGTAGTCACGTATTTTAAAAGATCATACACAGCCATATTTATAGTTTTGCCTTTGCGAAATCCTTTTTGTTCTTCAGTTAATATAGAAAACTTTTCTAAGTATGATACAATTGCATTATACAAATACTTTTCAAAAACTATTGAGAGTATCGGTACTAGAGCTACTGGCCTATAGAATTTCATTAGTTCTCTATTTTCCTTTTTAAACAGTGGCTTTATGATCACCGGCTTCAGATTTTTTGGGCATACACCTGCTACAATACAGGAGTTTATTATATGGCAAACGGGTGTTGCTATTACATCACTAACATGTTTAAGGACTTTAGTGTGTATACCATCATATCCTACGCTATTCACATTTTTAAGGGACATTATTATGTTCTTAACATCATCCGGCCTCGCGGGTTTCATAAACATTGATTGATTTTGTCTATTTATTTGTGTTGCTTTTAATCCTCCATTGTTTGTCAAAGTTGGTTTTATCTGATCAATGAAGAAATTATTAAATGCTTCAGCAATTCTTTGAGGATCAGTTACTTCAAGATCGTCTATTATTATTTTTGTAATTGGCTCATTTGGAATGGAAGTTCTGGTGTTGTTAATTATCTTCCAGGCAGTTTTTGATTTGTTTGAAGAATGTTTGATAAGAAAATTGTTTTGCGCTTTTTACTCAATTTTATGATTTGCTTCAGTTTTTTTGAATAGCTTTTAAATATATTTTTACGTTCTGTTGTTCGATTGATCCGCCATTGCCATAGAAGTTCCCTTTGCCGTTTACTACATATTTTGACACCTCGGGACAACCACTTATGTTTTTTCTTAATTTTATTCTTGACCGTGACATAGGGAAAGCATAAATTGTATAGAAGCAAGAAAGAGTCTATAAAGCTGTCGTAGGATTTATTAGGATCATTAGTTTGGTACGTTTCACTGAATGACAAACATTTTATGTAATCCCTAAATTTCTCTAAGTTTTCTTTTTTGTAGTCTCTCCTTTTAGTTATCCAAAAGTCCAATTTGCACGTTTTTCTAACGGGGCATCTTAATAACTGGGCTGTGTGATCTGAAAGACCATAGTCAAGTACTTCACACTTCCATCCTCGCTTTATATTAAGAGCAAAATTGTCCAGGCAAGTGCCACTTTCCGGTCTGGTTGGTTCAGACAAGGCTAAAGTTTGTATCCTAAAAGAAAATCTTTAAACTCATTTGTGATATGATTATTCTTTAAAATATTAATGTTAAAGTCTGTAGTTCAAAGTGTATAGTCGATTGTTTGGTTTTCGGAATTCTGTACACGCAGGCCACTATAACTCGGTAGTCTGTAAGATCCACTGCACAACATTCGAAAATACCAGGCACTGACAGTCTAGAAATTTCTGGCAAATTTTTGTATTGCGTTCCTCTTCTGACCAATATACACGAACCGCCTCTCTTTTTGTTAGGTCTAGAATAATAAGAGGCTAGCTGATATTCGGGTAAAGTAACGAAATTGGTAACGCCAAACTATTGCGTTTTTGAACTAGTAATGCAATCACTTGGCAACCGCGTAAAATTATAATTTTTTGACAACTTTCTCGCAGTTCCCATCTCCCATCCCTTTCCCTCGTGCACATTTTACTATAGCTACGAGCAAGAGGCAAGAAAGCCGAACAGTGTCACCTTCTCGCTCGCACACACGATTGACGGCGGAATCAATCGAAGCTGTCTAGTCACCTTTTTCGCCGCACCGCTGCTGGACGCACGTCTTAGCATTTTTTTTGTTTCCCGCTAATACTGGTGGTGATATCAGGCTACATAATACCGCGTGTGAACCTTTAAGAGACTGCTGCAGGGGGCCCCCTTGTGATCAAGTGCCAAATTCGGATCACACCAACTGGATCGCTAAACCGCAGGACCCTCGCCGCCTGCTTCAGGCTACCACCGCTGAAAACCTGAGGTATGTGCACGAGTCCTTTTCCTTCATTACTGCTGCATTTTTCTCTGCGAGACACGTTTATATTATAATCCGCATACAGTCCACTAAAACAATCAAAGATCGTAGCTTGGCGTCTCTAGAAATCTTCTTGTCCTGCTTGCATATTGTGCTCCGTGATACAAATAACATCAATAGTTGTTTTGTTTGTATGTAATTCTTCTAAATGTATAGTTAACATATCTAATTTGTTTTTATGACCGGCTATATTTTGGTGCAGGATGTTTATACTATTAGTGAAGAAAAAACTGATGAGTGTCCTTCCTGGGCTCTCTCATTGTTTTGAGAATTTGAGTCTTACTTGCCAATTCTATGTCAGTTAAAGTTTCTTTCAAATCATGGAATACAGTGACCATTCCATTATTATTAATGAGCCCGGAGCGTCTAAACATTTTTTGGTCATATGAAAGATGCAGGTTTGAATCTACAATATAGGCGTACTGATGCGTCGAATTGTCCAGGCATAGCAAACTGTTGAATGACTCAATCCTCCAGTTGAACATTTCACTGTAATCCGAGCATCTGAATGTTGGAAGACATTGTAATGTTTGTATGTGTGAGTTTTTGGAGTACACTGCGTATGTGAAATGTCAATTCGAAATAATTGTTAGTCTTCTGAAAATCAGATTCGCTAATCATTATAACGCAATGGTCATTCTTGGTATAAAGTTAAAGTGCCAGCGTTTTTTCTAATCCGCTCAATAATTCGTTGATACCGCCATTAGTTTTTGACATAGAGAGTAGTTGTCGAATGTGTTTTCTGCTATGCTTAGAACACTGTTTCTATTATTGCTACTGATTATCTGTATCTTAGGTTTTGCTGCTTCGTTTTTGGTAGTGATCGTTCTTTTCGTAACGCTCGAGTATGTTTTTTGTACTGGCATTTGACGAGACGGAGTGCACGTATTTCTTTTTTTGCTGGTGTAATACCAGATATTTGCGCAGAAGATGTATCCCTTGTCGCAGACGCTGTTTGACTATCGTCTCTTAAGTTATTTCCAGTTGGATTTCTACCTTTGGTCATAGGTGTATTCGATTTTGTGCCTTGTTTATTTCTTTTAGGAGTTGAAATACTACAATTGAGGCTAACAGTCGCCTTTTTAAAAAGTTCCTGTTTTTTTACGATTTCTGACAACTCTTCCTTTAGGGCTCCATTTTCAAGAGATAGATTTTTAATTTCTTCATTGGCGATATTCAGATCTAGTGTTAGATTTTGTATTTGTCTCTTCAATTCACTTATTTCAGTGGAGTCTTCATCGTCAGATATGTTAGGTAAGCTAACAGTGCTGCCATCTAACGATACCCTAGAGGTACTGTCGTCATCGTTAGGTTCTGATGTAGATTGCGTCCGTGGTTTTCGCATGGTGATATTGGAGAGAAACGAAAACGAATTCATTGTACTAATTTCCTTGAAATTTCAAAACCCACAAAAAGCATTTTGGTAGTGAGGATCGAACTCGCGGTCACTTCATAGAGTCGAGTCGATATATTCTTTTCTGCACACTGATGACTAATCATGAGGGAATGTTCGTTGTAACTGTTATTTGTAACGGACGAATCTCATCACTATTTTGCAAAATAAATGCCACAAACGTTATTAATTCACTGTTTTGTTGTTGGAATTCACTTTTAGTAGTAGAAAGTGTTATTGTTTTCATCTTATAAGCACTGGAAATACTTTATGTATTGTTCATATTCAATCTTTTATTTATTTTAGATAACTTGGAAGATTTTTAATGCATAGCTTTGTTTTTATTCACGTTTGTTGTTAAGCACTTTAAATTCACTTTGCACTAAAAAAACTGATGTGGTTTTTGTTTTTTAGTACTTAAAATTAAATTATTACGCGGACTGTTTTCAACTCGCGACCGGTGCGTCCATCGCCACCTAGCGGACTAGCGATTTGCCTCATTTTAAATGTGATCCGTCAAAGAGAGTCCAAGCATAGGCCGTTCCATATCAATGACCACGTTTCGGCTTCATAGCACTGATTGGATTATTCTATTGAATACATTTGGCCAGAGGCTCCGATATTGATAAAGCGAGTACATACGTCGCTAATTTAATAAAATATGTAAACCCTGGCATTTAAAGGTGAAGGAAAACATCGTGCACTTGCGCCTCAGCGCTTGAAATCACCTACACGCGTTGGGCACGTAGTTATTAAAGTCCATAATCTCTCTCTCTCTCTGAGAGAAGGCCTGTGCTTTATAATGGGACAGTTATCCTCATCAGTTCTGACCTTGTAAATAACAATAGAAAACCATGATTATTTTCAAAGTCTAAAGAGATCATAGGCCGCATAACAGCACAAACCCTGACATTTGGAAAAAAAAGTAGAATACAAGTAGGAACAAAGAGGCAACGTCGCCAGCGTTCTGGGCTCCTTGCCGCGGGATGGTGACCTGGGGCACGTGTTTTATTTGTAAATATATATTTTTAGTATAGTTTTATTTATAAGCTATATTATTACTTACTTTAGGAATTTAGTTTATATTAGTTTTATTAAGTAATTACTTATTTTAATTAGTTTATAGTATGTTATTTAAGTACTGTTTAATACCAGACATCTTTCGTCTTTCAAAGGAGAACCGGCAAACATGTGTGGAGGCTGGTCCAAGAACCAATAACGACGTGACATATGTCATTAGAAAGGTTTTTTAATATACTACAATAGTTACTATGGGAGTTCACTTCAAATAATTGTGTGAAAAAAGTTATGGCGATATAAACAATATTTTTTTCATAGACGATTTTTAAGCAATAAAAATAATTATTTCGTATTCTATGACATTATAGTGCAAGTTAAAACATGTTTATGAGTATTGCTGGGGATGCAGAGTGCAGAGTGATGGTCAATCTCTATCAGAACGTAAAATAAAAAAAGTTTTGATAAAATATAGTTTTTCTAAAACCAAATAAGATAAGATAACCGTGTCGGCGTTAATGGCCGGTGGCCGCCACACGCTACAATCGTCGCTGCTCGCTTTTTGTGGCCCCCACCGGCCATTAACACCGACACAAAACGCCGCCACACACCACTCGCGCGATTCCGCACCCCTCTTTCCCTTACCTCAGTTAACCAGTTTGAATCGACGGCAACGCCACGTAGTACATAGTAATGTTGTACATTTAAATAAATGTGGATGTAGAATTATTTATATCAGATAATAATTGAATTGGATAAATAGAAAGTAGCGGCCACCGACCTCAAGTGTCGGCCACCGGCCACAAGTGGCCGCTTCTAGCTTCTTGTGGCGGCATTCGTGGCTGTGGTGAGTGGCTCGTGTGCGGCGACATTTAGCTCGCCTTATCGGGAAGTTCTACTTAATAATAATTATGAGGCTTCATTAGTTTTAGAATCATATCACTGTTGATATTATTATCAACGTGAGTAACAAATAACGGAATCAAGAATCAAGAATTTATTTCAACGTAAAGAATTTACATTCTGCTTGTTGAATGTCAATGTACATACAGTTATGTATAATGTTAGCCGCTGCCTTGGGGCCGTCTGTAGTGGAGAAAAAGGCAGCGAAAAAAAAACTCCACTCTGACCATCTTTTCTCAAATCACCTTAAAGCTAATACAAATAAAACATACAAAATAATATCTTGGATGTGTTGAACACTAGACACATTTATCCTCTGATTTAATTTAATATTAAACTACTATTTAATGCCATACGTCCTTGTCTTCTAAATAATCGTTGATTTTATAATAAGCTTTTTTGCAAAGAGTGTGCTTAACACAATTCTTAAATCGCGTTGGGGGTAACTCTAATATATCTTGGGGTATCTTGTTGTAGAACCTTATACAGTACCCCATAAAGGAAGTATTAACTTTTGCAAGTCTAAATCGTGGAAATGACAATTTATGTTTATTCCTAGTATTAACGTTATGATGGCTACCAAGAGTTTCGAAGTCCTTAATATTTTTCCGAACGTACATAATATTTTCATAAATGTATTGGCTTGCAACTGTTAAGATGTTAGTTTCTTTGAAAAAATCTCTTAGCGAGTCCCTACTACCTAGCTTGTAAATAAATCGGATCGCTCTCTTCTGCAAGATGAAGATAGTCTCAATGTCTGCTGCCCGGCCCCATAGTATTATACCATAGGACATAATACTATGGAAGTAACTAAAATAAACAAGCCTAGCAGTTGCAACGTCAGTAAGTTCTCGAATTCTTTTCACGGCATATGCTGCGGAGCTTAGTCTATGTGCCAATTTTATAATATGTGGACCCCATTGTAGTTTGGCATCGATTGTGATGCCCAAAAATACAGTATCTTCAACAAATTCTAGTTTATCATTTTCAATTGCAATGTTGTTTTCAACTAATTTTACGTTAGGTAGGGTAAATTTCATACATTTTGTCTTTTTTGAGTTTAACAATAGATTATTTACTGTAAACCAATCTAGAACGTGCGAGAGAGCATTATTTGCTTCGTCAAGATTATTTTCCTGTCTCTTTATTTTAAAAACAAGTGACGTGTCATCAGCATATAGCACTATCTCACACATTTTTTATACCAAAAACGGTAAATCATTTACATAGACTAGGAAAAGGAACGGCCCTAAGATAGATCCCTGCGGGACTCCCATTTTTACAAGTGAGCCTGACGATTTAATACGATTTATTTCTGCTTTTTGAACCCTTCCTTCTAAATATGATTTTAAAAGATCTAGACTTAATTTTTTTATTCCATAGTGTTTTAACTTTGAGAGTAATGTTTTGTGGTCTACACAATCGAATGCCTTTGACAGATCACAAAATACTCCTATCGCATCATTATGATCCTCCCACGCACTGAAAATATGTTTAACTAACATGACTCCAGCGTCTGTTGTATTCCGCCCTTTAATGAAACCGAACTGCTGACTATGGAGGAGTTCGTAATTATTGAAATGAATAAGTAATTGATCTAAGATAATTCTTTCAAATATTTTACTTAATACTGGTAGGACTGAAACGGGTCTAAAATTTGTTGGATCTTGTTTATCACGACTTTTAAATAAGGGTACTAACCTACTATATTTCATGAGGTCTGGAAATACTCCTTTATCTACGCATTTATTGAAAATCTGTGCTAACGGCAAAGCTAGGATATTTATCACTGAACTAACTATTGTTACTGACATACCCCATAAGTCCTCGGTTTTTTTAAGATTTAATAATTTAAAATTCTTAACAATGTCATGGGGCTCAATGTAATTAAACGTAAAATCGTGTTCGCATGCGGGGACATTGTCCGTTAATAATGTCGCCGCACGATCAGGTGACGAGTCTAACGGAGCTGTAGTTATGATTGGGACATTAGTGAAGAACTGTTCGAAAGCTGCAACGATACCTTCATTTGATGTTATTATGTTGTCATCAATCTTAAGTGAAATATCTCGGTCTCCTAACTTTGCTTTACCCGTTTCTCTATTTATTATGGTCCAAATTGTTTTTACTTTATTCGGTGATTGTAGGATTTTACCTTTTATATGATCGCATTTAGCTTTATGGCAGACGGCCTTAAATAATTTTGAATATTTTTTTACGTACTGTATGAAGTTTTCTTATGTTTAGATAAAGACGGTTTCTTATGTTTAGATAAACAAAGGTAAAACAGATTATGATATCGAGTCTAAATACCATTTTTAATAGGTAGTAAGCAACAATACTCCAATAACAAGCCTAGGGTCAACGGATAAGCAAACAAAGTCCAATATCAAAGTCTGGTCAAAAATAGTCATGGCAATCAAGAACACAAAGAAATTCACTTGTAACGTAGGTACTCACAAAGCGACTGCCAACGCCGTTAAAAAGTGAATTTTTTTTTTTATTGCTTAAAATCGTCTATGAAAAAAATATATTTTTATATTGCTATAACTTTTTTCACACAGTGTTTTGAACCGAGCTCCCATAGTAACTATTGTAGAGTATAGAAATACCTTTCTAATGAGATATGTCACGTGGTTATTGGTATCAAGGACCGTTTTGTCTGGTCCTCCTTTCTAAAGTCTAAATCGTGGAAATGACAATTTATTTATTCCTAGTTTCTGTGACAATACTAGTAGGAACAAAACAATTGGGGTGATTTAAAAATTACGTATTTTTGTGGCAGCCCTGCAGATTTCTTATTAAATAAAAAGTCGAAGTAAATGAAACCGTTTGGGGAATCTATTGCGGATTTTCGCAGAGAGATCTACGTGCGCTCGTATTTTATGATCGGACATAATTCCCGAGGAATGTTTATTTTACTTTCAGAGGGCTGATGGCCTTTGCGGTTGAGTCCCGCACCACTCGCCCTAGGTAGGAGCACAGCCATTTGTTACGTTTGTGTAAGATTGCGACATTTTTGTGATTATAATTATTCTTTCAAACCCTACGGTTTAAGGCTGTAACAGAGGGTTGGATGTTTCATTTACTGTTCTTGTAAAAAGAGAAAAACATTTGCTTAAACATTTGTTTTTGGGCGCCAATTTTCCTGATATGGCAAACGCAAATATCAAAGTCACGAGGTGTCTTAGTAAACATTGTAAATGACACATTGAAGTCTAATGTCAATTTCCAATACTGCCAGAATACTTTCGGTAAAAGCATCAAACACCGGACTGGAAAATGAGCGCGTAGCTGTGATTTAATGATTTAATGTGCGTTCTTAAACTTGCTACGGCGTAGCGCGTAGCCGCACTTGTTATCGCTACGACTCGCGCGGCGGAGAGCAGCGGCGCGCGCCGGGCCGGCGGCGGCGGCTCTACACTACAGAGCCGTAGTCAGGACTGTGTAATCAAGACGGGCATGAAAAATAGGGTAGGGTGGAAAATGTTATATCCCCCATTAAAGTAATTTTATGGGTGGTATTTAACTGAACGTCAAAATATTCCTCTTTTGCGAACGAAATTTACTACAATGGTACCTTAAATACTAATGGATTGTTGAAGTTTCAAAACTGTTTGACACGCCATCGTCATTGTCGTCAGGGAATCCAAGTTTGGGAGCCAGTAATAATGTTTTGTAACCGTTTTTCATAAAGTATTTTTATCTAACTTCATGACCATCTATTACATATATTTTTATTGACAAAAACCTTAAATAACACTTTATCAAACTAAACTATAAATTAATTAAGATAAATAATACTTAATAAAACTAATTTCTAAATATATATTTACAAATAAAAAACTTGCTCCAGATCGGTGTCTAGCGGCACAGAGCCCTGAATGCTTGCAACATTCCCTCTGTGGATGGCCAGACTTATTCTCTGGCCGAGGTAATATTATTCTGTCCTTATTCTTTGTCTGACCATCTCATATTACAATTTTATTGTTATTTTATTTATTGCAGTGTATACCTTTTTTGCAATTTCTCTATTGTAAAATTTAATTTTAATGCGTATATACAGGATGTTGATTTGTACATTTTAACCGGACTCAGAGGTGGTTATTTACGTGATACTGATGTAAAAATAATTTTTTTTTTTAGTGAAAAACACCTAACATCGCCGGTTTTGGGCGCCGGTGGCGGGGGGCGCACGTGCGCACTCTCCCGCTCCGCTCCACGAAACCCCCGCCGGACCCGTCAAGTGCAAACGATAGAAGCGAAGCCACTTAAATATGACTTTATGATTTATAGGTGTATATCACTAAAAAAATATAAAAAAATTACTTCAGTATCACGTATATAACCACCCTTGAGTCGGATTAAACTGTACAAATCAACATCCTGTATATAGGCATTAAAATTACCGAGAACAGGACGACGGTCAGTGAGCAGACCTGCGGCCCGATGGTCGGACGATGTCGTTGTCTCGGCCGAAGGTCCGTGGATGCGAATGGCGAGGGACCGTGTGAAATGGCATTTGGGGGAAAAGGCCTATACCCAGCAGTGGGCAGCGGTGGCCTGATGATGATGATGATGATGATGAAACAACCACCCCTTAGTCGGATTAAACTGTACAAATCAATATCCAGCATATCTCTATTGCACAATTTTTTCCCATGAAAAAGTGTTTTAGATATGCAACTAGTAGGTATTTACGCTGTGAACTGGGAAAATGAACGACGGCCTGTTTGATACATATCCTTAATTTGTTTGTTCTTTGATAGACTGTTATTTGTAACAAAGTCGTAAAATATAACATAATATACCTACTATAGTACATTATGTTATATTTTATGACTATGTTTAATGGCTACTTGATATGCGTTACTTATTTTAATTAGCAATTATATGTTCCAGTATTTACTCCTACAAAGTATCGTTTACGATTTTTTTTGAGCCTTCTTGAATAAAAATATGAAAAGCTATGAGCATCGGTTGTCCAGCTGATAAAATTTTCCCAAATATGGTAAGCATAATATGATAAAAATATTCTTTATTCTGAAAAGAAAAAAAATATCCTATTTTCCATAATCAGCAAGTTCCCAATTCCGTAATTTCCCGAGTGGTGGATTTTGTGGATGCAGAATAAATTCATAAATATAAATAAATAAGTTTCTAGGGCAGGCTTCTGAGCCTCTGGGCTGTCCGGCGCACCCCTAGCTGGGGCTCTGTGCCACTACATTATGCCTCATTACCATTCAATTCGCAATAAGTCAGCGCATTCCGCGCACGTCTTCCTACGAAAATATTCAGTAAAATAAACACGCACTGAATCCTTTGCGCGTCCTCCGCCGAGCTCACACACAAACAAAATACCTCACAGCGGACCCGCCCTTTGTTCAAGTGAATCTCTGCTCTTAGGCGACTAATTTATCTCCCCGCGGACGCGTCGCCAGCCATACCTGGGTTGGATCCAAGAACCTCTCGAATTTTAGATGACCCGCGTAGAAGTGGCCTCGATCACTTGTAAAGTGTAGTCTGCCACCCGAGCGAGGTCTCCTACTATCTACATATCAAAGTTTCAAATAGAACACAACCTGAGCCGATCACTAATCTAAAAGTAGCGCACTCGACTGACCCGAATCCTACAATGGAACTGAATCGTTTATGCGATGTCAGCTGAACGGTTTTCAGCGCAGTTGTCGTAAATAAAATTGAAAGCCGATTTGAGGAAAGCTTTATCGCGAGCAGTGGAAATTGAGAAAAGTGCGGCATTAGCCCTCGTCCAACTGTGTAGGGTCGGGGCTCTCGCCGCGCGCTGTGTGGGCCTCGAGCGCTCGGAAGACAAGTGTAATCAAGCTTGATTGTCTTAATCATGTCTTACGTCTGTGCAGGAAATTATTTTTGCACGAAAACAAGTCAACTCCCTACGTTTTGATGAACTTTCGTAGCTTAACAATTTTATGCAAATAACAGTTCGAATATATTCGATCATAATGAGTTTTACTTTCATTACAATTTAAATCAACATCCATATTAAACAAACAAAACATAAAGTACACATTGTGGAAACTATCGGTTACAGTTTCAATTATGAGTGAGGTTATACAGCTAAACACCGGAACCTGTAAAATATAGTTGAAAGTATATACCTATAAGTAAGTCTCTAAGTAAGGATACATGCAAACATACGGCGCGGGTGCGGGGGCAGTGGGAGCCGGAGCGGCCTATGATGGAGCGCCGCCATACGTCCCGCGCCGCCAAATTTACCGTTGATGGCCGCCACTTGTCTCCGCGCCCGGCGCCCGCGCCCCGCACCCCGCGCCCCGCACCCCGCGCCCCGCACCCCGCGCCCCGCGCCCTAAACCCGCCCTCCAGCGTCGACGTTGGCACACATTGGGACTCCACGATTCTTTTCACTAACATAGGCAAATGTAATTTATGCGTGTGGAAAGCAGAACTCGATAACTGATTCGCATTTGTCCCTGAACGATAAGAATAAAACCTATTATATTATTGGATTTGCTTCAATCCATTCTACGATAATGTCATGCATAAAAAAAGAATAAAAGAAGATCGTGAACGGGCCCGGCGCGGCGCTGCGATACTATCTTGAAATATGCCCGCACCCGGGCCGCGGAGCGCCCGCCCGGAAATTTTAATATCACGGTGTCGACACGGGCACAATATAAAGCACGGGCCGCGTCTACAATTTAATAAATCAATGCTTGTTAAAGTAAGCATTACTGCAGACATTTTTAAAATGAACCTTTTAGAAAAAATATTTTTTTTATAAAGAAGCGGAAGCGCGGCGCGTCGCTACGGAGTCAGATGACGCTCGAATGCTAAAGCCAGCGCGAGCGCGAGCTCACATTCAAATTGTAATTCGGAGCCGTAACTAAACGACACCGCTGATTGGTCCAATTCACGTTCGCGCTTGAGAATTGATTTCAAAATTGTTTTTCGTTTGGATTGCGCGCTGTTGTATTGTAATTGGGAATAAATCGAGTCTGTTGGAGCGCGTATTGTTCGCTCATCAACAAAGTGATACAGCATCCGCCACGGACTGTTGCGGAGTACTAAATATAAACAGGAGATCCGGAGAATCGATTAGTCAACTGCATTTGCTGTGACGGAGAATAGTAAGGCGGAGAGAGTCGGTAGTGTATACTTTCTATTTGACTAAATAAAAGAAGGTTTACACAATACTATGATTTTGGTTTATTATAAATATTATAACTTTGGACTGGACTGGTTATCGTGTTAGTAGAGTGGACAGTTGACAATTAACTTACACAATAAGGTCGCGGGTTTCGACCTTAATCATTGGGATTGGTTTCTGAGTTGCGTACATTTGTTACTTTGTTCCAGCAACAACACCCAGCAAATGTAAAGGTCATGCCAAAACCGAGTGTCTAAGGCATCTAAATCGAGAATAAATCGCTGGTAGTAGTGGTAGAACTAGGACTTATATCATCCTAAGTCCTAGTATTGCCCCTCTAGTATTTCGTTTTTTTTTGCACTACCCACCCAGCCACGATCCACAAACCAAAGGTTGACTGGTAGAAAATGCTATTTAGCATTAAGTACGCCTTTGTACCAAACATTTGTTTTGTGCAATAAAGAATTTAATAATAATATTGAAAATGACCATTAGCATCCACTGGTTTGGTGCAACATTTTCCACACATGTTCACAGGAGGATAATCGCTGCTTTGAGGAGTAGATTTAATTCTTTTAATATACCTCGATATTTCTGTAGTCATCTATATGTAGTTGTGGAAGTATACCGGTTGTGCGGCGCGTGCTGCAGAATACTCGCTGCTAAGCGGCTTGCTCGAGTGAACGAGTGAAAGGTTAATGCAGTTTTCTGAGTTTTCTTGACGGGGCGAAATACTACCGACCGCGTTGCGCGACCAAGCGAGGCTTCTAACTTTAAAAACTTTTCATTTCCAATATCACAACAAATTGAATTTGAAAGTGTAGAAACATGTTTTAATATCGTCTGGAAAGTTGACCGTACCCGACTCGTTGCCGAGTTCCGCTACAAGTGGTAGCGAGGCGTGATCGGGATGCGACTCAACTAAGTTAGTATTTAAGGGAATCGATAAATAATATAAAAACTAAATTTCTACCTAGTGTCCATGGACACGAGCCAAGTGGGTCTTTGCATTTACTGACGAGGTCCTTCCTTGGTGTAGTTCGGCCCGAGAAATGTAGTCATATCTCGCTCTTAATGTGACGCAGGTCGGGACTGTTAACAGCCGGTGTCGGCCGGAATGTGCGCCGATTATGTGGCAGCGGCGGCGCCGCGGGAGCCGGGCGGGGCAGGCGGGGCGGGCGGGGCGGCCGGGCGGGACCGCCCGGGGCGCCCCGCTGGCGGCGCCGCAGCGGGAAGCGGCTGCGTTACATCGCTGTTAATGTTCCGCAGCGAAAAAAGAAAGTTTCTGCCCTTCCTCTTGTGAAGTTTGTGTCTCCGCGGGTAAGAGGTTTTATTTGAAATAGCTTGCTCAACATTTATCCACTCACTATGACTTGGGGCCACAACGCCGGTCACTCTCCCGACGAAGAGCTACAGTGAACAGTGCAGTTGCTAAGATTTACGAGGCGCCGCTCGCTAACCGAAATACTAATTGCTAACTTTAAAATTCCGGGTCGAGTTTAGGCTCTTTGCAAAGTTTTTATCTGACGCTGACGCGGCTGGTTAATAAACAATATTTAACTTATAGCGGTAAATGCTTTCCTTGGACTTTCAGGCAAGTATTTTTTCTAAAGATTTTTCAAAGCCTTTTACTAGTTTTAGCAGCTCAACAGATTGTTACATGAAAATCAGACAAGACGCAACACAACACTCCACGCCTATGGCATTTATTTTGGAATACGTTTAGTATATTTTTAGTGTAACGAAAATTGAATGTAACAACGATATCAGAACAAAATTGAATAGAAAAAAACCGACGGACGGACGTCTGACTGTAGTGAATAAAGGGCCCGGCGGCCCTTATAGTTTCGCCATGTCTGTCCGTCTGTTTGTCTGCCTATCCGTCTGGCTGTCCGCTGCTCGGCACAGGGGTGATAAGTCCTAGAGAGTTGAAATTTGCCCTAAACATAAATATTTATTACGCCGACAAAACGGTAGACGAAAATCTCGAATTAACATTTTTCTAGGTTAGGTATCTCCCGTGCAGCTAAACTAAGGATGCATTTTTGTTTTCTCTCCTAAACTACAGTGTGGAATAACGTTTATAGATAGACCAGTTTTTGATTCAGGGTTGTCGACGTAATTAATGTGCATGTCACAACTTGTTAGTAATAATTGTCTCTAAGCTAGGCCGCAAATAGACAAACCCCAAAAGCCCCTCTGTATTGCGCCTGGCGCTACACGCACTTGGTTTCAAACGTCTCAATGAACTTTCAATTTAGAACCTTTGTTTATATTTAGAATCTCAAAATTTAGAAGTTTATTACTATTGTTTAGTTACACATCACAGCTACGTCTTTCGAAAATTAATCTTGCTAAGTAAAATGTACAGTCACGAGCAATAATATACATATATACACTCTCATATTTTGTACGACGTACAAATTTTGTTTTGTGCTGCACATGTGTGCGACAATTTGTCCTAAATTATCTTACCATTGATTACATAATTTTGGACTAATTGTGGTACACTTGTTTCTAGATTGATTTAAGTTAAAATTTTTAGAAAATGTGACAGTGTATGTCTATCTGGTGTGATTAGTTTTTTGTAGTGACCATTAGGTGGCGCTGATTTGTTCCTACATCGCGGTATGTTTGTGTTTTGTTGAGACTATAAAAGGACGTTTTATTTGTGTCCGTATATGTGCGCCCTCCTCGGCCTTGTGCGCCCTCCTCGGCCTCGAGGGGGGTCGCTCATGATGTAGGTTTAGGGGTCCTTAGGACCAAACCAGCACCAAGGTGGTGTTTAGTGGGTAGGCGCACTCTGCGAGTCCCACATTGGCAGCACGGCCGGGCCCGTGCTGTGCATGCATGAGCATTCACCACCTCCCTCCCCCGTGTCCTCCGGAGGGTGCCCTTTATAGGGCTAAAAAAAAAAAAAAAAAAAAAAAAAAAGTGTCCGTATAGTTGGCTTTCACATGGTCGATTTCAGTAATTTCTAGTATGTCACAGAACTGTGTATTAATAGTGCCTAATAGTGCTACATGGCACAATTAGCTAGGAAAAATATTTCCCGAGATATTTAGGCGACTCACTGAGGCAGCCAACTAGACGTCTAGTTAGCAGACACATCACGAACGGCTGTATATTATAGAGTTATGGTTTGTATGCCAGATAATTGTGCGCTAATAGTGCTCCCTACATGCCAAGTTTCCAGAATAGTGCTTCAATACAAGCTGAGAAAACATACCCTATTGTTGAGGCAGCCAACTAGACGCTTTTCCTTACCAGGATTTCTTCGTAACGGCGTAGAGTTTTAAAACAAAAACTATACCAAATAACTGTGCGTTAATAGTGCCTCTTAATGAAATACAAATGCCCCCGAATCACCTATGCGTTTAGCCAAGAAATTAATGCGAACTGCTACGTACTAAACAATAATTTTGGAATCAATTAAAATGAAGTCTTATGAAAACGCAATTAAGGTGAAAATTGTTTGCAACAATTATATGATACCGTCAAGCAGAAAAGTTATTATTACACTCACTGCCATCCACTTAGTGGCTAGTTGCTCCAAAGCAGGCTGCGCTGCGTACACTGCGTGTCTTGGGCATTGGTGGTCAATAGTGGGCTAATGATGAACAAGACACGGTATTCGTTTACGTTCTCCCTCACAAATTGTGTACGACTGCGGTGGCGAAGCTCAAAAGGAGAATAATATTTCAAATGTTGTACCGTATGTCCAGATGACCCGCTTTGGTGAGATGTTCCTGGTTTTATGGTGTTGTTCCCAGGGTGCCTATCGAGACTCTTTTACCTACTCTGCCTTCACTTGTATTGAGAGAAAGAGAGAGAGAGAGAGACATTTATTTGCAGCCACAAAGATACAATACACATAACACAATGTAACACGATATTATAATAATACAGACAAATAATAAAAGACAGAACAAAGAAAAATATAATAAAACAAAGAATACGATTTAAAACAAACATTTACAATTTAGAAGGGCATTGTATCTCCGCAGCCACAAACAGGTATTGAAGCACTATTCTGGAAACTTGGCATGTAGGGAGCACTATTAGCGCACAATTATCTGGCATACAAACCATAACTCTATACACAGCCGTTCGTGATGTGTCTGCTAAGTAGACGTCTAGTTGGCTGCCTCAGTGAGTCGCCTGAATATCTCCGGAAATACTTGTCCTAGCTAATTGTGCCTTGTAGCACTATTAGGCACTATTAATACACAGTTCGGTGGCATACTTGAAATTACTAAATTCGACCACGTGAAAGCCAACTATACGGACACTTTTATTTTTGTTAATTATCCTTGATCAATAAAGCAGACAAAAGTAACCCTTATGGTCTTTGAATACGTGCAAGTAAACATTGGTGCCGAAACTCGGGAATAGTAGTGTGTGTGTACAGTGATCAAAAAGTGAAGTGTTGTGCATTCGGTCGGACTACGTTGTGAGCGTACGTGGATTGGAAAATAGCCGGTATCGTGAGTGAATATACAGGAAAAAAAGACTTAGAGAAATTCGGACTTAGAAAAATTTAGAGATAATTGGACTTAGAAAATTTTGAGAAAATTGGACTTAGAAAAATCTCGTCAAAAATAAAACTTGTAAAATTTATATCAGTAAAAAATTTGTGACTTCTTAATCCTGGGACTTTATTTATCAAATGATTTGTGAACAACTTTCTGTGTTACATACAAAATGGAGGCAATATTACTCAGACAAGAAGATAGATATGAGACACTAGAGAAAATGGCATCTAATTACAAAAAGTCACCTAAGGAGCGAATAACAAAGAGTTATATAGAATCGAAACTAGATTCAGTAGAGAATCTTTGGGGAAAATTTGGAGAAGATCATTCACTAATCGTGTCTGCTGTAAAGAAGGCCGATAAGATGAAGTTGGATTATTTCAAGGACGACTACTATATGACGTTTGAAGAAAAATATACGATTTACAAAGCTAAGCTCAAAGAAGATCTCACTACGTTCACTCAAAAAGAATCTCAGATGCCCACTACACAAGCATCGATTTCCACTATGCCGAGTTGTGAAGTGAAGTTGCCTCAAATTAAATTACCATCATTCTCCGGAAAATACGATGATTGGCAGACATTCAACGACATGTTTGTGTCGCTTATTCATGAGAATAAAAACTTAAGTAATGTTCAAAGGCTACATTACCTAAAAAGTAGTCTATCAGGAGAACCCGAAAATCTGTTAAAAAACTTGGCTATTACTGAATTCAACTACACAGAAGCTTGGAAAGAATTGAAAAGACGATATGAAAACAAGCGATTCAATGCAAACGAAATTATGAAAAGGTTATTCAACCAAAAGAACATCACGTCTGAATCTGCAAATGCGATCAAAACCCTTCTTGATACCACGTCATCATGTTTGAAGTCATTCAACAACTTAAGCATTGACACATCATCTTGGGACACCATAATTATTTATTTGGTAGTTTCCAAACTAGACAGCGAAACTCGTAAAATGTGGGAGCACAAAGTTGGAGCAATTAATGCTGATGACGCTGATGATTTACCAAGATGGTCAGAATTGACAGAGTTTTTCTGAGTCAAGATTCAGAGCGCTAGAGATGATAGCTGATACCAAACCCAGTTGTAACAAGTCGCAACAACAACCGAATATTAAATCGAAGTCATTTCACTCTGCTGTACAAGAAAGTAAAATTGTAAATAATACTTGCACGATGTGTTCAGGCCAACATATATTGTATCAATGCAAGCAATTTGGTAAACAAACGCCTCAAAAAAGAGCAGACTTCGTCCGATCACAAAGGCTTTGTTACAATTGTCTTGCACCGACACACACAGTCAAAAACTGTCATCAAGCTGGGTGCTGTCGTCGTTGTGGCCGTAGACATCATAGTCTGCTTCATTTTGAGCGAGATATCAATCAAGGATCAACCTATCAAAAACCTACTAATACAGAGAAAAACCTAAATCAAGTAGGAGAGAATAAGACAGCGTCAGGTTCTGAGACGAGAGTGGTTGCCAACTTTTCTAAAGAAGAGCATCCAGATGACAAGGTGTTATTAGCCACGGCTACTGTACGTGTCAAATCAAGGAATGGCTGTGCTCACATTATACGAGCTTTACTTGATCAAGGCTCAATGGCCTCATTTGTGACAGAAGCAACAGTTCAGTTACTTGGACTCAAGAAAGTACCTGTCAATAGTGTAGTTTCAGGTCTGGGTGAAGGCGAAACGAGAATCAAAACGATGGTATCTATAACGATCGAATCACGCCACAATCCAGATGCATCAATCCAAGTTAACGCATTTGTGTTGAGCTCATTGACTTCGTTGCTTCCAACAAGTAAAATATCAAAACCGGATTGGTTAGAAAACGAGAATTTGCCACTAGCTGATGCTAGTTATGAATCACCTGGTCGGATCGACATCCTGCTAGGAGCTGAAGTGTACGCTGAAATACTAGTAGAGGGTATAATTAAGAAAGCCCATGGACCAATCGCGCAGAACACTCTGTTCGGTTGGATTTTGTCGGGGAAAGTTCACGATACACCATCTTCAGAAAACCAAGTGATCAGTTTGCATGTCGGAGTCAAGGAAGATTTCTTCTTGAAAAAGTTTTGGGAGATAGAAAATGAGCCAGATGCATTACAGAAGAAACTTACCAAAGATGAAGAACGATGTGAAGAGAAGTTTGAAGCTACAACTGAGAGAAACCAAGAAGGTCGTTACGTAGTGCGATTGCCGTTCGGGGACGACAACCCAGAATGTCAATACGGTCATTCCAAAGAAATAGCAAAGAGGATGTTTGAGTTGCTAGAGAAGAAGCTAGTAAAAAATCCAGTTCTTTATGATGAGTACAAAAGGGTGATAAATGAATATTTAGAGCCTAACCATAAGGAACAAATTACTGACGAGGTAGAAATTAACAATGAAAAAGCAATATATCTTCCCCATCACGCAGTTGTCAGGGAAGACAGGGAGATGACAAAGGTCAGAGTCGTGTTCGATGCGTCATGTCAAGGCATAAATAAAGGGTCGTTGAATGATAATCTCCTTGTAGGACCAAAACTACAACAAGACCTGCGCCATATCCTTCTGAGATGGAGATATCATCCGATATGTTTAGTGGCCGATATTGTGAAAATGTATCGGCAAGTGAGGGTGCATAAAGATGATACGGATTTCCAACGAATCCTATGGAGATTCAGCCCACAAGATGAGATGCAGCATTACAGAATGTTGACCTTAACTTTCGGAACTGCTTCTGCTCCTTATCTTGCAGTGAAGGCATTGCAGCAGTTAGCAAAAGACGAGAAATCAAACTGGCCTATTGCATCCACTATAACACTAACTGACTTCTATATGGATGATTTGTTGATGACGGATGTGAAACAGAAAATGAAGCGCTAGAGATATACAGACAAATGAACGAATTGATGCATGCAGGCGGATTTCAACTCCAGAAGTGGAGCAGTAATAGTGCAAAGGTCCTGTCATCTATCGAAGATAAGAGACAAAACTCAAATCAATCGATACCGATAAAAACGGACAAAATGGTCAAGGTTTTAGGTATCAGTTGGAACCGAGAAACAGACAACTTTGAGTACAGTGCTCAAATACCTGAAGAACAACAAGTCATCACGAAGAGAAGAGTGCTGTCTGACATTGCACGGCTATAAGACCCGATGGGCTGGATTGCTCCAGTAGTTGTAGTAGCAAAAATCTTTATCCAGAAGCTATGGAAGTCTGGCCTTGCCTGGGATGATGAGTTGACAAGTGATCTCTTGAACGAGTGGTTGAATTTCAAAGATGATTTGTTAATATAAAAAAATAGTGATACCGAGATGGTTGCGCACAATGAAAGACTGGAAGACCGAGCTGCATACGTTTGCGGACGCATCTCAAACAGCGTATGCTGCCGCCGTTTACATGAGAGTTATAGATCAAAGTCGCAACATACACGTGAGCCTAGTGACTGCCAAAACAAAAGTGGCTCCCATTGAAAAGGAAGTATCGATACCACGGTTGGAACTTTGTGCGGCACTACTGGCAGCCAAGCTGGTATATGAGGTTGCTCAAGTAATGAACGTGCCACAAGAAAACTTGCACGCGTGGTCCGACTCCACCGTTGTTCTAGCTTGGCTAAGAGGCTTACCAAATCGCTGGACGACATTGGTTAGCAACCGAGTATCGGAGATTCTTACAATGATACATTATGATCAATGGAGACACATAGAGACAAGTTCTAATCCAGCAGACTGCGCGTCAAGAGGGCTCCGACCCTCTGAATTGAGAGAGCACACATTATGGTGGAATGGCCCAGAATGCTTAAGGCAACCATTGCCACAAAAATCAGAAGAAGAGTTTACAACAAACAAAGAAGAACGAACTATTAAAGCTTTGACTGTGACAGTTGAAGAGGAAGAAAACTTTTTATGCAACAGGTTTTCAAACTTCTCAAAGATGTTAAGAGTTCTATCACTGTGCCGGAGATTTATAAATTTGAATAAGCCAAAAGAAGTACGTGAAGATCAACCAAAGTTTATTACAGTCGCAGAAAGAAAAGATACATTGAATGTATGTGTGAAACAAGTACAGGAGTTTTACTTCAAAGAGGAACTGGGTCAATTGAAGTCAGAAAGAGGAGTTGCAAAGAGAAATCCACTTCATACATTGAATCCATTCCTTGATAAACATGGGATTTTAAGAGTAGGTGGTCGCATTCATCATGCCCAAGTACCATATGAGAAACGACACCCAATAATTCTACCGAACAAAGCTCATCTGACTAAATTAATAGTCGCAGATTCTCATAATGTCACTCTTCATGGCGGCCCCAAGTCATGTTGAATTATTTGAGATCCAAGTATTGGATAGTTCGGGCTAAAGATCTAGTGAAGAAGTGCTACAGAGAATGCGTCACATGCTTAAGATATGCTAAACAGAACAACAATCAACTAATGGGGCAAATAACGGAAATACGACTAAAACCAAGTAAGCCATTTAAGGCTACAGGAGTGGACTATGCAGGTCCCATTAACATCAGATTTTCACCCGGTAGAGGATCGAAATCGTATAAGGGGTACATTGTGTTCTTTGTATGTATGGTTACTAAAGCCATACACCTGGAAGCGGTGTCTGACTTATCAGCGCAGGGATTTATATCAAATTTTAGACGATTTGTGTCCCGAAGAGTTCAGAGATTTATAGCGACATTGTTCAGAGATTTATAGCGACAATGGCACTAATTTTGTGGGTGCAGATAAACAGTTGCGAGAAATGTTAAATAATGCCAAATCGGAGCTGCATAAAGAAATAGCTGAGATACTCACGTATGAAGGGACTTCGTGGCATTTCATACCACCAAGCGCCCCCAACTTTGGTGGATTGTGGGAGGCAGGCGTACGCTCAACTAAATCGCACCTGAAGAGAGTGATCGGAGACGCGACACTCACGTTCGAAGAATTATCTACTGTATTGACCCAAATTGAGGCGTGCCTTAACTCGAGGCCTCTAACTAAAATTAGTGACGATCCGAATGACCCTTTACCTCTGACGCCTGGCCATTTTTTGGTAGGTGAAACAATGGTCAACATACCGGATGAAGATTACAGCGAACAACACATCTCTGGTTTACACAGGTGGAGACTAGTACAGAAAATGGTAAACGATTTCTGGAAGAGATGGTCTCAGGAATATCTGATTACCCTGAACCAGAGATTCAAATGGAAAAATATAATACCTGAACCTCAAATAGATGATGTCATCATCATTAGGGACGACAACTTACCACCAGCTAAATGGCTGTTGGGAAGAGTGGTGGAAAAACATTGTGGCAAAGACAATATTACTAGAGTTGTGACTGTGAAGTGTAAAAAAGTCCGACCAAGTCCTTGGTGGGCGGAATGTCTATCTGGTGTGATTAGTTTTTTGTAGTGACCATTAGGTGGCGCTGATATGTTCCTACATCGCGGTATGGTTGTGTTTTTTTGAGACTATAAAAGGACGTTTTATTTTTGTTAATTATCCTTGATCAATAAAGCAGACAAAAGTAACCCTTGTGGTCTTTGAATACGTGCAAGTAAACAGTGTATATATATTATTGCTCGTGACTGTACGTGCAATAATTTTGTCTAGACTTGCGCAAAGTGTGTCCTTAGAGGGAGTTGTTATATCTCATATCTTTGATCACCGGGACACATTATATCCCAATCATATCTTACTCACCGTTGTATCCTAGCTCATACGACGTACAACAGAGTGTGAGTGGAGATAAGAGCCGTGCGACACAAGTGATGAGTCTAGTCTACCTATTTCCTACTATATCCAGCTCACAATTTCTTTCATAATCACAACAGATTGTACCTACTATATTTTCAAATTTTCTTCATACTTTACAGACTTAGGACTGACAACCTGAACAGAGTTAATATAAATGTATCACTTTAGTAGCAAATATACGAACAAATTAGACTGTGAAACATGTTGAGGTGGGCATATTTAGAAGTTGAAATATACAATGATTAAAAATATTTAAAATCACGTCAGATCAGATCGCTTGATGACCTTCAATCGCAAAGTAACTCAAAACAAGTATTTACGTAAACAATGCATTCGCATTTTGTGCCTAATTTTAATTGCTTTTTTAACTTTACCGTCTGTGACCTACATAAAGACTAGTTTTGACTTTCCCGTGCTATGCACCAAAGTAAGATATCGAAAAGATCACCAAAACGATATATTTAGTATGAATCTGGTGACCTCCGTTTCACAAATCGGTAATTAAAGCGTGACAAACATGATTATCATCTTAACCGTTCATCTCATTAATACGAGTATTGCGCCCGAATGCACGATGTTAGCCGAACAAGCCAGGCGTACCAATAGCGATCAAAAAGGTCACCAAGTCAATACATTCTTAAGAATCTGGTGATCTTTCTCTCGTCGCTCGTTTGTTACTACGACGAGAAATGCGGCCGAATGTATCCGATGACAGCCGATCTCGATCTCGCTCTCGCGCACTGTGTATGAGCTGGATAAAGTAGCAGGAGCTTAGTAGGAGAGGGAGCCAGATATAATTGAAATCTCCGAGATATAACAGGGACACACTTGGCGACTGGGGAGATATCTGTCCTATCATATCTGGCTCTTGAGTTACCCAAGGCTAATTTTGTCCCACTTTTAAAGCGGCCTAATTCAGCTTCAGTATTTCGAAACGCTAACATCTGTGTTCAATGACGAAGCACACTGTCTACGGACTAGATACTTTATTTTATCACCATTCTTAGTGATAAAATACGAGAACAACGTCCAAAATTCGCCTCCTCCGAAGATTAATCGTTGGTGTGAGACAACTAATTTCCGTGGATCATCATGTGACGTATTGACAGACAGAGGTATCAGCAGTGGTGACGAATCGATATATGACTACGTTCCTCATTACGAGTCACACTCTACAATCTGGGTCTTCCAAGATGAGGTGAAGCCGTTTAAACCTCTCGAAGTACTTCAAAACATACGATGGCAACGGTCGTAGCGAAAACTGGTCATATTGTAAAATTATTACGCCAATTGCACTTGAACATCGAAGAACGATATTAACCGTGCATTAGTAGCGTAACAACGTTTCGCTTACCACAATATGTCATCGTCGAACTTTGGAAGCCTCGAAAATTCCAGTCCGGTTCACTTCACCGGACGCCTTCAAGTCAGCCGTATTGAACACCCGTCCTTTGGTTTGGAATAATTGTTTACTGAGAGAGAGCCTGTGCCCTAAAAAGCGAATAAAGAAAGAAAGATAGAAAGAAAATTATATTATTTTGACGACTCAATACTCAAAAACACAAAATCTGCAGCTATGACGTGAACAACTTGAAAAAGAATTTCTAGTTTTGTTTTTTTTAAACAGGTTTTTGCTCTACGCATTGAATTTGGGTGGTTTGAAACACATTGCAAAATACACGTGCCTGACAATAGATATCGAATACGCTAGTTAGCTCTTTTAAAAAACGCACTTTTTGAAAATACGTATCTCGAAACAAATCAAACTCGTGCATCGGGTCCGCAGATCGTTCTGTTAGACGGAGAGGCTGTACTATTTGTTCGCGATTTTTTAAACAATATTTTTCAACTCGATACATAGTCGAGTAATACCTAAGTTGTACTAAATATATTTTTTTAGTATTTCTAGTATATTATTTAGATAGTATTTTTAATTACAAATTACATAACCGTGGCATTTCAAAACACCTGGAGCTTGTAGAGGTACGTAACAATATATTTAGGTGTGTCGGTGCGCGAGATTGATTTGCACTCCGTTTTATTATCCGCCAAACCGGAAGGTTCGAAATCACGAATAGGTAATTCTTACTTTTACGCTCTTATTGTTCACTAGCTTTCACCCGCGACTCCGTCCGCGTGGACTTTAGTTCAAAATTTTGCAACTCCGTTCACTCCCCTTAAGGGCTAAATTTCGAAAAACGGTGAAACACGTTTTCTATCAATTTTTTTGAAGAGTGTTTATTTTACGTTTCAAGAAAATTAGACAACATTCTTTATACCTCCCATACAAATTTTGGCAGCCCTTTTCACCCTCTCAGGGGTTGAATTTCAAAAAATCCGGTCTTATTCCTTGCCTACATTATATATAGACCCTCTGTGCAAAATTTCAGCTTCCTAGGTCCAACAGCTTGGGCTGGGCGTTGATGAGTGAATGAATCAGTCAGTCAGGACTTAGAATTTTATATATATAGATAATTATGAAAGGAATTGCACTTTTTATTTCAAATAAAAAAGCAACCCTAAAATTGTACATATTTTTCTTTGCGGCGGCGGCGGCGGCGGCGGCCCTGCGGGGCGCGCGGCCGTCTTCTCCATTCACTAAACATACGTAATCGAGTAAAGTAAACACGTTCCGCCGCGGTCCGTGCCCGCACTTATTAATCTCTGGCGGCCTACAATTTCATTCCAACTCGCTTTCCAACTTTATTCAATTAAAGCACGCTAATAAACATGTGTTAATTCGCGCTGTGCGTGCGATTTTGTCTACGTGAGATTAGTACCGGCGTAAGTTCTGTACACATGTCGAAATCCTGACGTTTGAGAGAGCAATTAGTTTGGAATTTAACAGTTAGACGGTTGTAATCGATCAGGATTTTATGAGAGTAGTATAAGGGTAGAGCTGAAGGGCGTTGTCTCTTGACTCACTCTTGAAATGTGTTTAGTCAAAGGTTTTTTACTCTATCGTTAGTTGGGCCTAAGGTTGCGACATTTAGCATTGTAGTTTGCTCACTACGCATAGCAAGGCGGTGAAATCACTCCAGCCAGTAATTTCAGTGAGCTAATAGCGCTTTTGTCACTGCGAACCGGCCTAGTGCGAGACGGACTCACGCACCAAGGTTTCGGTACCTTAAAAAAATCACGTTTGTTGTTGTTTGTGGGAGCCCCCTTAAATAATTGTTTTATTTTCATTTAATTTTTTTATTTAAGTGAATATAAAACTATTTTTTTTTGTGAATATTTCAAGCATCTAACTGTTGCAGTTATCAATATCGAGGAAAAAATCACGTTTGTTGTATGGGAGCCCCCTAAAATATTTATTAAAATAAATTCTGTTTTTTTAGTACTTGTTGTTATAGCGGCAGCAAAGATACATCATCTGTGAAAACAATTGTCTAACTATTATGGTTCATTAGATACAGCCTGGTGACAGACGGAAGGACGGACAGCCTAAAAATCCCCTAAAAATCAATATAATTAATTTTCATTCTATTTGTTGAGTGTCCATTGGATGTTATCTGCTGTTATAGCGAAAAATAAGTGTAGTCTGACCTTAATATTTTCTCGTTGACATTAATAACAGAAATTCTAAAAACCAGCTAGGCTAAGTGAAGTTACGACTCTTGCTAACTTGCTAAGAGAAGTCATTTTTCTGCTGTGTAAGGCAAATATAGAATAGTGGGAGCGAGACGTTGGAATAGCTTCACATTCTGGAAATCGTGGGTCCGAATCTCGGCCCGTACAATGACTTTGCACATGCTGGGACTTCTGTCAAAAAGAGAGTATGGAAAGAGTTTATGTAGGAAAACATCGTGAGGAAACCTGAGTGTCTGAGGTGTGCTCTGCACATACCTCAGCGTTTGAAATTCCCAATCCGCGGTGGGCACTCATGATTGGTCCCATACTCTCTTTTTGACAGAAGTCCTGTGCCTTTAAGAGGGACGTATGCGTTGATTGAGGTTTTACCATGGATGTAATAATCAAAGAGGATTGAGTACTCTGACAAAAAAATGTCCTGACAAGGAGGCTCGAACTAGTGAATGTCATCTCTTTCTAAGTAGGGTGACCTTGATGTCAATGAAAAACCGGACGAAACATAAGGGAAGCCAGCCGGAAGGAACGAGCGAAGTTCTCTCTTTAGGAGTAACTTGGGCATTTACTTCCATAATGGGCGACACAGTACCTAGTGGTAGGTATATTCATTGACTGAAGAACTTTAATTATACTTATATTTGCATTTAACGAAGTTTTAACATTATACAATGAAAGCCAAAATCAAGTCATAAAATTAGCTTTAATCCAAAAATAAACACAAAGAAATAACTCATTTAAATGTATAGAATTTACAACTTGCTTATTGAGTGTTAATGTACAGTACATTACATACTGCCCTCAAATAAGGTTTGTATTTTTTTTTTTTTTATGTGTGATGAGTAAGCTCTTGACCTCAAACTCGCCTGATGGTAAGCGTAGTTGAGGTCGACGGTGGAGCGAGCTTACTCATTAGGTGCCTATTTACTCTCGTTTTGAGGAGTCGAGGTTATATGTGGCTGGGAAAACTGACGCAGGCAAAGAGTTCCACACCTTAGCAGTGCGCATGATGAAGCATCCTTCAGCGCTTGGTACGGCACTTAGGTATATCTACCATGTGTGGGTGGTATCCCTTCGAGCGTCTGGAAGTCCAGTTATAGAACGGTGATGGCGGGATAAGCTCAAAGAGCTCACTCGCACACTCCCCGTGGTACAGCCTGTAAAAGATGCATAGACTGGCGACGCTGCGCCGGTGAGCAAGGCTATCAAGTTTGGCCTCCACCAGCTCCTTATCACCAATCAGTCTTTTGGCTCTGTGTTCAATCGAGTCGAGGGCTGCTGGCTGGTATTTGGCTGAGCCGTCCCAAAGGTGACTGCAATATTCCATACACGATCGGACTTGAGCTTTATATAGGGCAAGAAGCTGTCCTGGTGTAAAATATCGCTGCACCTTGTTCAGGATGCCTACCTTTTTGGCTGCAGTCTGAGCTTTGGACTCGATAGAAGCGCCGAAGTTGAGGTCAGCAGTCAATTCCATGCCAAGAAGCTCTAGGTGGTCTGTTACAGGGACAGGTGTACCACGGAAAGTAGGAGTCAGTTGGAACGGACTCCTTTTGGCGCTGAATAGACACGCTTGTGTTTTCGAGGCATTAAAACTGACCAGATTGTCGTCACCCCATTGGGAGACAAAACTTAAGGTCAAGTCTGTCCGCTTCTCTAAGAAGTCCAGCCTCTCTAAGAAAGCGTATTTCTTCCCCTCCGGCTCGTGCACCGGACACAAACCTCTCTGTGACCGTACTATCGTCTGCGTACCCAACGATCCCTCGCTGAAGCAGGTCGTTGATGTGAAGCAGGAAAAGAGTCGCAGAAAGGACAGACCCCTGTGAGACACCGGCGTTAATAGACATCAGGTCCGATGAGCAGCCGTCAATGACTACTCTAATGGACCGTTCCCTCAAGAAGTCTGATATCCAGTTGCAGAAGCCGGGGGGGATGCCATATGCGGGAAGCTTGTTTAGCAGGCTTGCGTGCCAAACCCTGTCGAAGGCCTTCGAGATGTCAAGTGAGACGGCAAGGGCTTCGCCGTGCTTCTCGATGGCTTCTCCCCAACAGTGCGTCACATACACAAGAAGATCCCCAGTCGACCGACCTCGGCGAAAGCCATATTGATGGTCGCTGAGGAGATCGTTGTCTTCTAGGTATGTGAGCAACTTGTGGTTCAGCACTTTTTCCATTACTTTGCCTAGTACCGAAGTAATGGCGATTGGCCTATAGTTGGCAGGGTCGGCTCGGCTACCCTTCTTGGGCACAGGCTGCACATTTGCAAGCTTCCACGACTGAGGAACCACTTTCTGGTTAAGAGAGAGGCGGTACAAGCGTGTCAGAACAGGAGACAACTCAGGTGCACAATACTTTAAAACCCTAGCTGGTATATTATCTGGACCACTGGCTTTATTCACATCAAGACTGCGGAGTACTCGGCGAACCTCTTTGACACGGATGGCGATCTTTGACATCGAAGAATCGCATCGAGGTATACTTGGTGGTAGCTTCGAGCCCGCGTCAAGCCGGGAATTGCTCGCAAATAGAGAAGCAAATAAATTTGCCTTCTCTAGTGCGGAGTGAGCCAGCGATCCATCTGACTTCAGCATCGGCGGCAGAGTCGGTCGGCAGAAGTTAGTTTCGACCGATTTGGAGAGAGACCAAAACTGCTTATCACCTGAAGGGTAGGATGCCAGTCTGATCCCAATCCGACCAACGTGGTCGAAACGTGCCTTTCGTATTACCCGCTTGCAGGACTTGGCAGCAAAGTTGTAGACTTTCTTCAATGCGCGGACCATCCGGTCTCCTCGTCGGCGACTGCGGGCCAGTGCCCAGGCTTGGTATGCAGACACTTTCCGTGCCTCAGCACGGGCACAGTCTCCATTAAACCAAGGGCGGGCTCTAAAGCCCAGTGGGACATCAGAGAACGGTATAAAAAATTCCATTCCCTGGCGTATCACGTCTGCAATCGCATCCGAACAGACCGTTGGGTTGCTCGAAGAAAAGCACATCTGCCGCCAAGGGTAAGATGCATAGAACTGCCGCATCTCGTCCCAATCTGCTGACTCGTATCTCCATACTCGCCTCGTTCCTCTTGGGGTGGTATCAGGAGGGGAGCATATAGATACGGATTTCACCAGACAGTGATCAGACGATCCCAGCGGGGCTGAGACCGAAACTGAGTGTCTATCTGGATCTGTCGTCAGCAGAAGGTCCAGACAGTTGGGCGTGTGGCCGTCAGCCGGGTAGCTTGGTTTACCAGCTGATTGCGATCTAGCGTTAGCGCAAATTTGCGCGCCTCTCTACCAGCATGGTCGGTTTTCTGGTATGGGAACAACCACTTACTATGGTGAGCGTTGAAATCCCCCAGAAAAACAAGCTCCGCAGTAGGGTACCGCTGTTGGGCTAAATCCGCCGCCTCGGTAAGGTGATCGAACAACTGAGACGTCTCCTGGTCACCGCTGTGCGACCGGTAAACACCGACATAAACAGTTTTTTCAGTGCCAGTGTCCACCAGCAGCCATATTGTTGATAACCTCGGCACCTCAAAGCATCGGAGACGTCGATAGCAGATGTCATCGCGGACGTACACACAGACCCCGGCCTGTTGCTTGAACTTGTGTTCAAGCAACAGGCCGGGTTTGTAATGGAAAAGAAGAGTAGAGAGAAGAGTAAAGATAAAACTCAACTTCGACCATTTTAAAATACGTTTTTAAAACCTTGAGTGGTATTGCTACAAAAATTACTTAGCATACATTCATGGCTCGATTCGAGTCTGGGCCTTTAATTTGAGAATAAGTAAAGTTCACTATCTTGCATGGATACATGGATACATGCAAGATAATGAACTTTACTTATATTCACAGTTATTAATAGCGAACTTTTCTTACATTTCTTACAACTGAACTTAATCATATTTTGATCTACATAAGTTTACAAATTATTTTCAGTGAACCAATTTAGAACTTTATATCATTATGGTACTCTTGGTCTCGACAAGGGTTAAATTAAAAATTAAAAATGTTGTTGCAGACAAATTTCAGTGTACAAATTGTAAATTCAGATAATAAAATCTAACTTGCCAATACGAATAAAACTCATGTAGCTAGCTAGATTGATGACAAACATTTGAATGTTTTTTTTTTACATTTAAAATATGCATAAAAGCTAATATACATTACAAAATAGAATATAATTATTAAGTATAAAATTAAATATTCTATTATACCTCCTGTCAATTTTTCTATTCAAACATAATATTCAAAGCTTCTTCTTTTGGGGAATGCATTCAGTCAGTTTGGGCACCTGCATCGAGCTGTGGTGGCTTCATTGGTAGTTCTTCCAGTTCAACATTTTCTTCCGTAGCTGAGTACCATTACTTTTTTCGCCACAGGCTATAAATATTTATTTATTACTTTCTTTCTAATAAACTTCTTAGCAAACAAAACACAAAGGTAACAGAAAAGTCTTGTGCAACGTACCTAAAGGGTTTGGTAAGCACGTCAATAAAAAGTAAACTAAGTGATACTTTCTGAGTTATTCCCGTTTGAAAATATAAAATATATAAAAAAAAACAATTTAATTCATTCAATTGTCCATTATCATCATTTTAAAGTATTTTGCGTTACAACTAGTAATAAATTGGGGACATTTTGTCAAAGAGTATTTGTTGTTTGTGATAATTATTTTTTCTATCGATTGGCATAATGTACACCAAACGGCAACTTTTCATGTACAAAAGTACAAACTTTAGGTATGCTACAGAGGTTTGAAGCCTTTTACTCACCACTACAAATGGTACAGGATCTTCCTTCAACCTAGGTAAGACCGTAGGTTTAAAATCTTATTTTATAAAATACCGGCTTTTGCAGGCTTCACAAAATGCAGGATTTTGTGATGTCGAACCAGAGCCTCACATAGCATCCATCCATTTTAAACGTAAGCTTTCGTTTTTAGTAAAACTGAAAAGAGACCATTGGGTAATCAAACACATGGCCTACATTTTTCAACATCATGGTCATAGTATTTCACATAAGTGAGTAAGAGTAAGACACACTCCTTCAGTTTGTGGCTCTCGCTCTGGACACTTTACTCTAGTTGCTTACTTATACGATTTTATGTTTTATTTGAGAAGATAAAGAGTTTAGTTTTCTATGGAAGGTTTTTCGTAGTGCTCTATCCTCTTTGATTATAACATCCTTGGGTTTTACTCCCTCCACGGACGTTGCTACAAAAGACAAAAATATATTGTCTGTTTGCGCCTAGCAAAAAGTGGCATACCTCCTTGCTTCTTCAAACTTCTTCTTTTTTATAGCAGAACTCGATGTTCTGCTTTTTTCCTGTGTAAAATATTTGCGCTTCGTCATGCAAAAACTTGCGATTTGCCGAAGATTTGCTTTGTATAGAGATGGGTTAGCGTGGTAGATTACGTTTCGTGCGACGACAGATACGGATTCTATAACGCTAAGCTTTTCATCTGAGTGGCTCAGCGTCAGACAGCCGAGCGTGGCGCGGGGCCCTCGCCGGCGCCCGCCGCCGCCGCCGCCGCGCTGAACTACCAGGCTATACCATTGTATGTTCCAGTGTATATACCTAGTGTATACTCGTATACTACAGAACACGAGCAGTACCCTCACACTTGGCGAAACAAATTACTATATATAGCCACATATATAAAAGAGCCTTAGATATTTATAGTGTCGGAATAAATAGCGAATAAGTTAGCGAGTCTTCTGACTCCCAAACTACAATAAAACTGTATTATGGGGAATTAACAGTGGACGACCATGTTGGAATTCGACAGACAATTTATGAAATATGATTTGATAACTCTTTATTGCAAAGGAAAAGATCTGCACAAAGGCGAGCTTAATACTAAAAAGTATTTTCGTCCGGCTAACCATCGGCGATATGGAAAGATAAGGGGTGGCGCTAGAGAAGTCCTAAGAAAAAGATAAATTACTTACTTACAGATTACCAGTGATGCGATATCTATATACATAATACGTGAATTTCTAATACATCGCTATATTATATTATTTCATAAATTAGGTGTCATTATTATATGCATACAATAAATAAATACTTTTATTGACATAAATATTTCGGATTGATCTGAAGTCCAAAGTAATGTTCGTGGATCGCACTCTTGAACACTTCGACCGACGGGGCCTGCCGCATGTATACATGTACAGCGGCAGCGCATTGCCACATGTGTGTGCAAATAAAGTGCAAATACTTTAAAAAGAAAAGAAAGATAAGAGAGATAACTTCTGAATAGTAGAATAGCCATAGAGGTAAAATATAATAAGAAGTAGATTTTTTGTCTCGGTGGCGCTAGTTTTACTCAGTGGAACTCCTTAAGATAGTAATATTTAACGAACTGCAGCTGTCCAGGTGTGTCAGTTTATAAATATTATGTATACTATAGATAGATGGTGGTTCGTCCTGTTGTGAAGCGTTGGAAACTTTGTCAGTTATGAGGTGGTTTGCGGCGTGGCCCGCCGCCGCTATGTTTGACTTGCACGAACCCGACCCCGTCCCCGTACCCGCACCACGCGCGCTCTCACTCAGTTTATTGTCTACGCGGGTTTGAGGTCTTGACCTAGCTTTTGCGACCGAACTTTGCTATTATGTAATCCTTTTTGTTAGTACACAACTTGGCACTTTCTTTTATAAGCCAGTATAGTTCGATGAGGCTTGGATAGTGAGGCCGGCCCCGGGGCGGTGTTAAATGTAAATTGGACGGAATCTTGCCAACAAATTAACATAGTTTGCGTCCGTCGAGTGCCCGCCCCGGCGCCTCGCGCCCCGCGCCCTACGCCCTATCGGCGATGTCTATCGTGGACATGTCGCTGGCCCTGACGAAGCTAGTATTACAACGTCATTGTTTTGGCTGGCCTATGGCTTTATAGCATTCGCAAATATATCGAGTAATGATAACTGTAATCGCGATTGGCTCAGCACGTGTTACTTGTTTATGTGCGCGATTATTATGTTCACATTGCCCAAAAACATCAGCCACGGTGATTATCGATACGAAAAGGGCGGATAAAGTAGTGTAACGACCCTAAAGAGCTCATAGCGCAGTGAATGTTCCAAGCTAAAGAGATTATCCGTGAGTCGAAGCTCGCCGGCCCGTCGCCTGCCCTTTAATAAAAATATATTGAATATATACATCAACAACTGTCCGGCGGCGGAGGGTCAACCGACAAATGAAATTCCGAGCGGCCGGCGTTGTTATTCGACCTCTATTAAATAAATATTGCAACAGCACCGCTTTCTAAGCGCTCAAATTCTATCCATATCCGCGACTCTCACTATAGAGTAAATCTTCACAAATAATGTCTTCGGGATAATATTTTGTCCTTGTAGAGGCCGGAGATACCTACTACTGTGCGCGCGGAGCGGGTAACCGCGCTATTCGTAACATAACCCGTGAGCGGTCGGCGGGCCCGGGCGGCCACCCGACTCCTGCGCCGCCGCGGGGCCGCCCGCGGACACGACACCTCGACAAATTGAACCGGGACATTTAGCAAATGATGGCGCCTAATTACACGGCGGCGATCCTGTGAGCCGCCCGACGCGTGTCGACGCCCGCCGCCACAGCCTAAACCTGACCGGAACAAACACTGCGCCAAAGCTAATTTAATTATGTAAATTCCACGAATCAAAGACATCACAAAGAAATGATATTTTTATTCGCAAAACGGTTCCCTCGAGAAAAGAAGCATTAGACGTAATTTAATATTTAATTTGGTAGATAATGAGTGACTGGCACGGCTCCAACCGAGGGCGGGCGCGCGGCCGGAACCGTATAATTTACTGAACAATTCACTCGCGCCCGAAAATTATTAATAACATTCAAAGAGTAGTGACGGACCCTCCGGCCACGCGGAAGGGCGGGTGGCGGGGGTGGGGTCCTTTGTGCAATATCTCCACCTTATTGGAATGTCACGGAGAAGGTGTTCGGTGATTTTTTCACTTGACACGCAAGGTCGCGTTACCCCCGTGACCTTGACGATACTTATGAAATGTCATCGCGTTTAACTAGCGAGAGACTTTGATACTCCGCGTCTCGTGTGTTCATTGCGTAGGGGGCGGCCTTCCACGAACAAACTAATAGAAGCTCCACTACAGGTTTATATCTGAAGCTTAGAAGAAAATTTTTATTCCTCTGAGAGACACACGTTACTTTGGCAGAACTAGGGCTAGTGGGAAAGTTAAGACAGTACAAAAAATAACTTACCCATTTACCAAAGCAAAAATAATAACCAAGATCACGAATCAATTACAGTTTGTGGGTTTCCTCCTTCTCAATTGAGTATGCACCCAACCTTCTGATCTCTTGAGGCTAGGAGTGAGCGGGCGCGGGGAGCGGGGCGCGGGGCGGGTTGGCTAATGTCGGCTTACGCGCGATTAGCATACTCGAGCTTACAGCCGGCCGACCTTATTAACACGAGCCGCTCGCAGCCGACACTCCTGTACTAAGACTCTACAAAACTAAAACTGTACCTGTTTCTCCTACACCCCCCCCTCCCTCGGCTGAGCGGTTGTTTGTAGAAACATGAAAACAATTATATAGGGCTAACTGCCCTATTTTATTATAATTTACTTAAAAGGAAATCTGTCTCAGCTATGTAGAGAATTTTTTGAGTAATAGGCCACTAATTTGGCGAATAAAGAGAAAACGTCGTATAAATTCCATTGAAAATTACTTTTATGAAAGTGTAAGCTCTGTAAAGTAGGTAAAGAAGCCACGCTACCACGGAACTAGACTAGGCTGGGGAAATAACTGCTGGTTGAGGAGCCTGTGGGGCGGGAGGGGCTACAATTGCAAACTAAGTGCTGCCGAGCTCTTCCGCATTGCGAGGTACGGACATAAATACACGGAGCTGAGTGGTGAGCCTCGCTGCTCGGAGAGATATAAGATGAAGAAAAACCAACGTTCGCGCTTTAAATAATATATTTCAAATTAAAACTCGTTTCATGGTTGAAGAGAAACAAAAATCATCGCTAATTTAGTTGATGGGGAGGAACTCAATTTTTTAATAGGTTATTGGTTCGTTGGTGTAATAAATATGAAGGTATATAATTATATAAATATCAAATTTTAGCTTTCTAGATCTAAATGTCTCCGAACTAAGACGCAGACGGAGACAGAAGGGAAACTACTTCCTTGTTGACTACGGAACCCTACAGAGCCCCTTGCTCTCGATGGAAATCTGCTAATCTCTCTGTGACCAAAAATACTAAAATGACCGACTTTGAAGCATACAATCGATGACTAATAACTGTTGCTTTGTGAGAAAGTTTTAAAAAATATCTATTTATCTCGTTCTGATAAGGTAATCTGATGCTTATCGCTGTTACTATGGCACTTAATACTCAATAAACGCCGTATAAGTCTGTGCTTGAGAAGTTTCAAGGGAATGTCTTTACCACAGAGTTTATTCTGTATTTATAGAGTGGTTTAAGGGAATCGTGTTTGTATAAATAACATAGTAAGTGTTTAATTCCCGCCCGGGGCGGGCCGCCGAACAAGTCGGGCGGCACCGCAGCGTGCGGGTTCACATGTTTTATTGCGTTTTACCATATTGGGATCTTTTTATCGGTGTGGGAAATGGTGGGGCGGCGGGGCGGCGGCAGAGCCGATCACGCGTCTCAAGTCATATAGGTATACATACATGACTCATATGAGGAAACTCGTAAAACGCGCCTCACATAAATGAATCGCTGTCAGTAGCTTTGTTCTTAAGCCAGACATTTTAGCATCGTTTGACAGATTATATTGCCCGAAATTGCCAACATCAAACTTTCGGTGGGTTTTGTAAAAACCACGACCGGAGAGATGTTCCAGTGAAAACGCGAATTGTATTACGTCAAATAAACATCTGAGTGCTTAGTGCGAGTTTTTTTATTCACTTTCGATAGCGAGAGCGTTTGCAATTTTTATAGGAGTGACAAAGCGCGCCACCTAGTTGTCTCTTTGTCACTCCTATACAAATTGCAAACGCTCTCGCTATCGAAAGTGAATGAAAAAACTCGCACTAAGCACTCTGGGCATTTTAGTTCAAGTGAAAAAGTTTACTTAGGTATGCAGAATGCTCCGTACACGAGCCGGACTCGCACGCACTCCACTGGTCCCCTCTTCTATAAGATGACTGCTTTGCAGCTACTTTTTTAGGTTAGGTAACATCCACCTCTTTAAACGAGCAATTCTTGTATCTATCTAATCTCTTTAAACGAGCAATTCTTGTATATATATTTATATATAATCAGAATCTCGGAAACGGCTTTCATGAAATTTTGTATGCAGGGGGTTTCGGGGGCAATTAATTAATCCAACTAGGTTTCATTTTTATAAAACGTCGTTTTAACCGTGTTTTAAGGCAAAGAAATAACTGCTACACTACAAGAAGGTAATTTTCGCAACCATCTGTAAGGTTGTCATACCTCAAGTCGGAAATAGGACGATACCGTAAGCAGAAGACCCTGGTTCGAGACTTGATAATAATTTTTTTTTTTTTCAAGTTCCTCCTTTTGTGTGAAAACCTACATACCGAGCAAAGTTTGTCATCCAGGTACTATATATTTATATATAATCAGAATCTCGGAAACGGCTCCAACGATTTTCATGAAATTTTGTAAACAGGGGGTTTTGGGGGCGATTCATTGATCCAATAAGGTTTCATTTTTATAAAACGTATTTTTAACCGTGTTATAAGGCCAAGAAATAACTGCTACACTACAAGAAGGAAATTTTCGCAACCATCTGTAAGATTGTCATAGCTCAAGTGGGAAATACGACGATACCGGAAACAGAAGACCCTGGTTCGAGACTTGATAATGATTTTTCTTTTTTTTTGTCAAGTTCTTTTTTTTTGTGTGAAAACCTACATACCGAGCAAAGCTCGGTCAACCAGGTACTGTACTATAAATATGGTCATCCAAATAAAGTCACGGATTTGGATATCGAACAAGATCGGGCTGCGATGTCACAAAAATAACTTCCGGGCGACATGATAACGTATTCACGTTAATATTGCCAATTTAGGTGTCGTGACGTGTCGGCTCCGCGCGAGTGCCGCCGCCGCCGCCGCCGTCGCCGCCCCGCGAGCGGCTCACACCCGTTTGTGTTTTCTCTCCTTCGGTTTATTGCGTTATAACGCTGGAGCTCGCTTCCGAGTATAATTGATGGCAACACAGCGCGCGACGCGGCCACCGGCTCGACATCGCCAATTAATTATATCCCTAACAATAAGCCTGAGATAAGAGCATTACTTTAACTTCTTAATTGGCTAATGAGCTATAGATTATACTTAAACTTGAGAAGTACAAAGACAAATGGCCTACGAAAAATAAATAATAAGATTAGGCATTACAGAAAAGCGTGGGGTCAGTAGCTTTCGGATGTCCTGTACTCTACGTCCCGCGTAGTGCGGGGCGGTGTACTCGTAGCCTCTCGTAGCTCGTAGCAACTCGTAGTATCTCGTAGCCGGAGCGCGTAGCGGCAGAGGCGCGGTTTCACCCGTCGTCACCTGACCGCGCAAAGATCACGTTTTCACTATCCTCGGGCTACAGAAAGTAAATGCCAAAATGAAAATAAACAAAACAATATTATTATTATACAACAAAACACAATTCTTATAGGGTTGTACAGGATGTTGTATGTGTATTCTGTTTGATAGCTGATTTTCCGTTCAACACGTATGGTAAGGGCAGGACCACTGAAACATATAAAACAACCCCTAAAATACCGAAGGGCTTGCACGCTGTAGAGCTTGTTTTATTTCACGCATCCAATTTTGTGATCTCATCAACTTTTATAGAGATGCATGCATAAGTACAAGATGTAACAACAGAAATCTCCATTTCCATCCAATCCATTCTGAATTGTAAAGTGACGGGGCAAAAGCCATTGTTCCATGAGCAGTAGGCTGCGAAGACGGAGTAAGTAATGCCGCGCGGTGACAATTTTGCACGAAACGTAAAAAGCTTCCGATGGCATTCGCTCTTTCATCGCGGCTTTGTAGCGGCCGGGTGCGGCTGTGCACGGTTCGGAGGATGTCGTGCATTGCGGCCCTGCGCAGCGCAGCGCTCGGGCGACGCCTTGCCCCGCGCGCACTGCACGCCGCGCCTCGCGCGCCGCCCGGGACGGGCTTGTGGCGCGAGGAGGCCGCTCTCTGCACTAGTGAAGTGGTCGCCTTGACTTTCTTTGACTTTTAGCCAATTACACTTAGCTGGTAGCTTTTTTTGTCGCGCCGTCTTTTCGTATGGCTTTGCCGAACGCCTGTACATTACGTCACGTAATACGCAAAGAAAAGTACAGACATCTCAGCAACATGGCGCCGCGAAACCTTTTACTGGTGATAAATATGATTATTGTCGAGTTCACGTGTCACAAATCAAAAGGCTTCTGCTTTTTGTTGTCAATGAGTTTTACAATGAGCATTAAATCGACTGTTTTCGGGAACGAAACATAATTTCAAAGTCTTTGTGACGATGTTGCGCTGTGACGTGCCAGTTCGTCGCTTCCGTCCAAGTTGCAATATACTATTTTATCGATGTGTCAGAATTATGTCCGGTGTCCATTTATTTGCTGTTCTATTGTCACGAGAACCATATTGGCTCTCGCACACGGAAAATTCAAAGAACCTCTACACAGCTGGCGGTGAAAAATGTCACCCGGAGGCATGCACTCGAAATAGCACACGGTGCCGAGCTATTGTTTGCATTCGTGCAGTATTTATAGTTTTTACACACACATCAGTTTTTTTTGTATTGTAATGGTCTTATTTATAGAAGCACGATTCCTTAAAACAATCGAAAAAAGGCAGTTTAAAATAGTGGGGTGGGGTCTAGGGTGCATGTACTCATCTACTTGGCAGAAGAAAATTAATAATGCGTGTTCCTTTGTCTCCAAGTGCGTAGATGGGCAGTCGAGGTGTCTCGAGGTGAGATTGATTAACTGGGTAAGCGGGGGGCTCGCGCAACATTACAGTTGTCGGCGAGATGGATGCTCGCTCCACGTGGGGGACCTTTAGCGATTGTAATGAGGATAATTAACGGTCTCACCGCTGAGAGATCCTTTCACGCATATCGATGAATATTGCTGCTCCTGGTTTAATTGTAATCTGTATGCTTGACTTGTGGGTTTGATTGCCGCTGGAGACCGCCTTACTTGATTTGTTTGCGATGTCCTTGCCTGGTTGCCATGTAACAGAGCATCCTAGTTCGGAACTATGATAAAGATAGTAAGCAGTGTCAACCTGTCCTCAATAAAAAAGAGAAAAGAACTTATTATAAAGTGTGAATTGTTTTATATCACGGGTTGAGCCCCGATGAAGTTTATAGCTTTTAATGCTGTTACGGCGAGTTTGTTTTAAAGCCAGACCGTTAGGGCTCCCGCCTCAAAGAAGCGCCTCAAAGACGTTACGGACGGCAAGTGTCCCCGTTTAGGCACTCAGTTACCCAATCTGTGGAGCTCACCGCTTTGCTGCGTGTTGTGTTGCATTATGGCGACAAAATTCGCATTGTCCTAAATTTCGAGAATAGTTACGAGTAATACTTCATTTTAAAGCTAAGGTGACTGAAATTAAATTAAATTATAAGTAAATTTTATTTTTATCTTTTTTTAAATAAACATAACATAACATTTACATACAGGCACATACGATGCACATATATATATTTTTTAAAATAAGTAACCCTAATACAATTACACAATTTCGCCAAACTGCAAAGTAGTTTGTTGGCGAAGCGCTCTATCTCTATTATATTACTTACTTATTATTTTGTATACTTAAACAACATATATTTAAATTCATGCGGCTTCATTCCATACGCAAAATAATAAATGACAGTTCATTTTACATTTGAATGGAAGGATCTATAATATTTTAGAATGAATAACTCCAACATATCTTGGCAATTAGTAAAAAAACAAGTATATATATATATTTTACGTTTCCACAAATAATTAGGAGTATTTTTACATAATATTAAGAGGTCTTGTATCGAGGTCCTGTATCACTAGAAACTGACTGCTCGTCAGATTTCAGTTGACGTTTTCCGTGCATGACGTACTTGCGGTTTTGTCGACTGGGGATTTTTTTTCGCTTTAACATTTCATTAAAGCAGCCAAATTCGATAGATTTAGCCCAAGGCTCTCAAAATAACCTATTTTCCCGAAAACAATATCAAAAAGAACAATTTTTTTGGACAATGCCAATTGCCTCACATGAAGAGCTCGGCAGCGCGTTATATTTAGTACTCTGGTCGAATCACTGTCGTAATTAGTGTAGTTGTATATCAACTGTCGCATTTGTCAAACACTGTGAAATATTACGGCGGCCGTTCCAACCGGATGGTTCCCCCCACAGTTAAATGATATTTATTTTATTTGACTAACTAACATTAAGATACTTACCCAGTTTATACATCTCACGGGCTACTTCGAATCTCCGCAATGCAACAACTCTATTTTTGACTTTCGGATTCGTTTTTTTCAAAAGTACACATAAAAATAATAGATTTTTTTTTGTATTTTGTTGTGGCCCTGTTTGGTAGATAAACAATGATTAAAATAACTTGATACATAGAATAGGCATTCAGTTAAATATGATAATGTCTTATAAAAGGCTGGAAAAGTTGTGTGAATTAAGAGAAATGTGGTTCCTGACATTATTAAGACATTACTAACCAGTTGTTACTAACCTCTTCAGTCCCGACCTTGAAAATAACAATAGTTTTCTATTGTTATTTTGTCGACACGGGACTGAGGAGGTTAAACACTAAATTGTAATCGGGTGTTTCAAGTATAGCAAATTTTAGAGGCATCCCTGTATTTCTCCCTAATGTAATTAATTCCATCGAAGGGACCGCAAGGAGCAGTCAACAGCAGACAAGTGAATACAGCCTCCAGCTGATTTATGCTCCAGTGAGAGCTTCCGTCGCAGCTCAGCCCGCGCCGCGCGCTCAGACGTCGCGCGTCGCTGCGGTTGTGGTCTTCACAGAACGGACCCTCTGTGTGGTGCACGAGCGCTAACGAGATGTTAATTGTTGCGTTGATGAGACGTTAATGAGCCCTCCGCGCTCGGGGAGCTTTCTTTGTCAAGTAATTGAATAACGATAATGTGGTGACAATCTCTGAAAAGATTGCCTTTTCTTCGTTTGAACAGCCCCGATGGAAACTAAATAGGTAGGTTTAGATTAGCGAACTTAAAATCATGAAAGTGACAGCTACAAAACTACGGTGTGTACTTAAAAATGAGAGACAGTTTGTGGCCTTGACGGCTTGTCCTCTAACGTTCATTTACTTTAGAAAACTTGCTAATGCCTCGTAGGTCTAACCGTAACGAGGTTGATTACCAAACAGGGGTATAATTTAGATTTCCGCTGGATACTTTATTCATGTAAATAGCCTCTACTGGGTATGTTTTCAAGTTAGTCATGTCTTTGCCTGATTTCAGAGAGTCTTAGGGGTAGTTAGGTACCCTGGAAAAGTGATTGTGTTGTGTGGAAGTTGTTGTTATTTTGATAATTTGAACTATTTTGATTACTACAACAGTTAAGCATAACATTAATTTCATAATCTCACTTCAGTATCCCCTGATACACTTTGTATGATAGGACACGCAATAGTTTGATTAAAGAATGTTGAGGACTGAAAGATAATGGAGCGACTACAATTGAGGAAGCAATGTTACGTTGGTTTGGACAGTGAAAGAAGAAAGATTGACAGAAGGAATATATTGATCGAATGTGTTGGAAGGGCCAGTTCCCTAATCTGGATACACTTAGACCTGATAGGGGATGTACTAGCAAAGAACCAGTACCTAAGCTTTCAGCTTATATAATAACAACAACAACAATAAGTTATTTAAGAACAATAATTTGTGGTCGTATTCTCTAACTTTTAATGCATTTGCCGGGGTTTTGATCAATTCGTTCATCGCAAGTTTTATTAGACCATAACATTATTTCAATCGAATTTCAGGGTGGTAGTTGGCGGATTGAATTAAGCGTAATCTTTTAATGCAGCCGCCGCCGCGCCGCCGCGGCTCTACCGCTCAGCGCTCGCTGACACTTGTGGCAGTTGTGACAGTCCGCGGCGCGCGGTCAGCCCAACTAACACTTCTGCAGCACAAATGTTTAAAAGATCACGAAAAATTTTTTGGTTTCACAGATAGTGCTTGAAACAATGTGTTACGTAGGGCATTAGCAATGTTGCAAAATAAGCCACTCAAGCCTAAGATATCTTTTAATAACTATGTAGAAACCGTAAAAATTCCAGTCCTCAACCTCGATAAGCAAGTCCCATCAGTAGCGAAAGAATTATTGAGAAAAGAGGTACCCAAGGAATGTTTAGCTTATGAGCTATTTTACTGATCAAGATTACCATTTAAGATTCGTAAGATGCCACTTTCTAATACGAATGAGTGCAGAACTACTTCATTGAATATGTGAAACTTGCAGTTTGCTAAAACTCATCCAGTCCTAGTCTTAGTTCCATTTTAGCGTATTGATTTAGGCTATCAGGCTAAATGGATTTGGCCCAAAGTTTTGCAAAGGTGGCTGCATTATTGCTGCCAGTTATCAGCTCTTCTCTTTATATAATGAGAGTTGGATCATCGTTTAAGAGGAACTGAATGTTGCCATCTGCTAAACCCACCTTTACATTTATCTTTTCTTTGACAGACTCGGCTCAGCAGACGATTAAGGGATTTCCCGTTGACCCATGGCAATGAAATTAAAAATTCATGACATGAAATGTGATTGTGAGAAGGCGTCCCTGACCTTCGTCCCTACAGTTTGTTTTTTTATAAGAGCCAGCGGATTATACCTCTTACTCTTGCGGAACACTTAGTTTAAGCAACTTTAAGACATAATGTGGCTAAACTATCACAATACCCATCATAATATCTGGAATATTCATCATCAACCCAACCACGGGGGCCAAGTCCGGATTGGTGGAGGCTTGTAAGACTAGTGGCTGGTCTTACTGTCAGAAGTTTTCAAGCCGCTCTAAGGCCTCTGACTTTTCTTAATGACTGCCATCTATCGACGGCAGCCGGCACGCCGGCACCAACTGCTTAACGTGCCTTGCGAAGCACGGAACCGCTCGGAAAAATGCCACTAGCGTTAGTCATAGACGGTGACCCATCCATGGACTGAACGCGCCGTATGTTGCTTAACCTTATTGATCGTTTAAGATCACTCAGGCAGCCCAGGCTACGAGCGATTCTGGATTCGAATATCTGGAATATTGAAGTCCATCAATATGATTTAATATCTCTCATAAAATGTTATACGATTTCATACAGTGAGCTAAATATAGAACTTTAAACAACTCTATCCCTAATTCTGTCAAGAAAACTTTGTTAACGGTTAAGTTTCGGAGAGTTAATAAAACTAGAATGAGACACGAGCGCGGGATCGGGAGAAGGAAGTCATCTATTGATTTGCAGCACTGAAGCTGAAAGTTATTAGTTATATTGCTGTTCCATCCGCCTCATTTTTGTCAGCAGGAAATTTATTTTCCTGATGATATTTAATAGTCCATCAGTTGGGCTACGTCTCCATTTAAGTGATAGATTGATTGAGCCTCGCTGACGTGATGGATCGTCGCCAGCTGCGAGTGCGCACTGCCGGCCGCGCTCCGCCGGCGCCGCGCGCCGCCCGCGCGCTTGCCCGCTCGCCCGCTCGCCCGCACACACAAGCAGTGACTCCTTTCACAAGTTATCACATATCTACTAGCACTATATTAGTTATCGCCGACTGTTTCAGTCGGAGCTAATAAAAACGTTAACGAGAGTTTGTGAACAATATTATGTGTATACTTGGTTGGATAATATTATTATCTATAGGGGAGAATAATCTAAGTGGCATAAAGCTAGCTCGCTAGAATGAGCAATTCAAGTTAAGTACATTATTTTATGCCAACAATAAACTTTTCTACTTAAACTTTAAACGAAATATTTTTTTATAAATAAACTCAATACACGTGCAGGTATAGTCAATAATTCAATCCAAGTATATTGACATCATGGATGTTCAAGCAAACCACTTCCAACGTACCTACCAATAAAGTACATTTAAATAATAAGAAACAAAAGTATAGGTAAAAGCTACCCAAATATGAAAACCTCAACTGTCACGTCCATGATTTAGGTTAGCGAAGGTCCTTATTGAAGGTCTTCTGCAATAAGCTCCCTGACGGTATCGAGCGTACCAAAGACGAGGCTGCAAAAAATGTGAAAGTACACATAAATTTTCGCACTAACTTATTACATTAACATTACTAAGTAAGCTAACGAAGTAATCTGGCATAAAAACCAGTTGATTTTTTTACATTCTAGGTTATTTTTTCAATTAAAGACTAAAAGGTTGACTGTCTTTGTGTCGTGTGTGGGGTCCTTGGCCGTTTTTTCTCCCCAACTAGTATCTTTAATGTAACCACAAATTAATCGTAGTAATATAATTATAGTAATGGACACCAATTTCAAACCAAAAAACCTGCGTTTAATTGATTAGAGCTTAACGTAACTATTTGTGCTACGTAGAGTGCAAAATGTTGAGTTACTTTGACAAAGAACCCTCCAAAGAGTAAGAACAATCTGCCCGCTACGTGCTTGTTATGAGAATGTGATATTGTTTTACAGGCGTGGGAGTGATACGGTAGGGAGGCGGCAGCGTGCGAGTGTGCCGGACCTACTGGTGATATCTCCTTGTAAACTTGATTTGGAATAGTGTTAAGTGTATCAATACATTTTGACTGATACTCAGGTTCAGGTGCTTAGCTACCAAGAAAGAGGTCGGTTCAATTCCCACTGGGGTCGCCGTATATTTGTACAAATCTCCTCACTCTACGTGTTTTTCGATGTTTTTGATGTCCTCGCCTGGTTAACATAGCACAGTGTATCCTATTTTGGGGCCAGGTCAGGCAATTGTTGTGTGGGAGTTAATATTATTATTTTTGGTTTTAGGAAACGCGTAGGTACTCGTACAAACTAGGATAGAGTTGAACGAAAAAACTAAGATTAATAAGAAATCGATCTCAATCCCTGTTTTATTTAGTTAGGTTATTTCATTTAGCGGAGGTAAATCCTTTCCGATAAGTAATTATGATAAAACCCAGTGAGGGATTAGTACATTGGAGTAAACAATCCAGAACCTAATGATTGCGATATCCTTATTATACATATAGAGGTATTTTATAGGGGTAAAAAAATAAGAACGGAGTAGGCAGTCAGGGTTGTTGATGCCCGGATACAAAGTGACAGGTTAATTCTCTCCTTACATTTCTAATAATAAATGACGAGGTGCTTTGTTGGCTCTTGGTATGTTCAAAATGGACTCAGATAATTCATACATCCATACATTAGCTCACGCCTTTACCGCAGAGGGGTAGGCAGAGCCCAGGGACTGCCACCTGCCACGATCCTGACAAATCACTCTCGCTTCATAAGAAAAGACATCGACATCGACATTTATTAGTCTTTTCATGCACACACGTCGGTTTCGGGTACTTCTTATCTTGTCCTTTGCTAATACATCCCCTATTTGGTCGGCCCGGCCACTCACATGCACTCGATATATTTGCTTTGCCAGTTTTTCTTCCTTCATTCTCTACACATGTCTATTCTATTCTATTCTGTTCTGTTCTGTTCTGTTCTGTTCTGTTCTGAACACTATTTTTTGGGATACCCTGTATAGCTATTGGTACAGAAGCCATTGTGCGCGAGCCCGACTCGCACTTGGCTGGTTTTTTAAATTATTTTGATACTTGATTATGTGTCGTCTGAAGATAATGCAAAAGTTGATAAAGAGGTTGTATTGAGCTTTCGTTTAAGGGAACATGCTGTTCCTTATTTTGTACAAGTTCTTGAAAGAGAAATTTGGGCCTCAATCTAAGCTTTGCCGCTGCACCGATTCAAACGTTTTTCATACCGGGACCTAGATTCTGTTAATGCATTGTAGTACGACAACTGCATGAACGTGGCGATTTAGTTTCATTGCCGCTTCAAGTCTACGCGCGCGCACACATCAAACCAAACCGGCGAAACACGGCACATGGCTCGACCATGTATCTGTCATCGTTCTATAATGTATTAACAGAATCGAGGTGAGGAGGTAGGCAGATTTGATGTTTCGGTCGATCAAAGTGAAGTGCGCGGTTAAATGGAGTGCGTTAGTGTTATACGTCTGTAAGGTAGTAGAGTATCGAACTCGTTTATTGAAGTGAATGGGGTAAGCGGCGCAGATAATACGTAACTGAAGTGGCGGCGGCGGCGGCGGCGGCGAAGTAGTTACATAACGGCGGCGTTGGCGTATGCTGGGGTTTTGTGTGCGTCTTACCAAGTACCTGTCCGATCAGCTACGTGATCAGCTACGTTTTTTCATCAGTTTTTTTTTAATGCAGCCTATATAGGCTGTTCGTTCGTCCCGTTCGTCGTTAGAAAACCAGCGGCTTGGTTGGCTCCGCGCCTATTGACTTGTATATCCTGCAGGCTAGACCTGCTAAGCTGTCAGCATGGTATAGGTGCTGGGCAAGCCTGTATCATCTAAAACAATATCCCAGGCACTGCAGCGTCCGACTGGTCTCTTCAACCATCAAGTGTGAGTGTGGGTGCCACTGGACGCTGCTCTAATCATCTAATTAAGCAGATCCAAAGGTCATTGACAACTACGTCCCACTGCGAGGCGTACCGCTCAGTGTATGGGCTTAATCACTTCGCATCCCCACCACGCATTGGTAAAATTAAGCGTCGGATAACAAACAGTCAGGTTTTGTCGCGATGTCTTTGCCCACGGCATTGCTACTATAATAGTTAGCGACTGGTATTGCTTCGGTTGGTATTCATTCGAATCCCGGCATGTGCTTTGTTTTCTATGTTATGTACATATGTGAAGTGCGGTACGACCTTCCGAGTGAGAAGCCAGCGTTTTACTGCTCCACTACCACCGCTTATTAGGTTTTAATTATTAAATACAATAATGTAAAATACAATAACATCTTGAAGCCAACAAACTTGTGTAACACAACCGCAGGCATGCATTGTTTACTAAAGCTGTCCGCGACAAGGCTCGGCCTAGTGCGGCAGCGAAAGTCAGTCCATATTAACACCTCTGTCCGCATGCCTGCGACTGTGCGGTGACTCGCTTGCTCGATATCGGTGCAAAACAAAATATGATGTAAGCTACCTGCCACCCGCGACACAAGCTGCGCCTAGTGTGGGAGGCGCTATGATACTAATGTCAATAATCCTGTTCTAACAATAAACGAATTTTTATTTTTTATTTTATTTTTATTTATTTATTTATAATTGTTGTTGTAAATAACTTGGAAAGTGGTTGCAATATTATTTCTAATAGTTACTGAAATACGAGTATGATGATAACCCATGAATTGTTCTGGCACGCCGACCGATATATCCGAAATATCAATCAGACTCGTCCTTCTAAGTCCGCATAATTTTACTCTGTGCGTGGTCCGACACGCACTTGACAGCTTATTTTATTTTACACGTCATTGCAGTACATTTCTACCTATACACCTCGTGATAGTATAGACAAAACTGACAGAGCCTGTAGTCTGCATCAATAAATACTGTGTTGCTGAATAGTGTGTTCAAAGCGTAGATAATGAAATGCACTCAGTGTGGCGCGTCAGTCATGCGAGCTCCCTAACGAGCGCGACACAATGCGCGCCGCGCCTCGGACAAAGCTATCGCGCACGCATACGAGTAACTAATTTATTATCAGCCAACCTTCATCCTTACCATTTAGTAATTTTTATAACATGTAGAAAAATCAGCGCGGAGGGTTCACAATCTCAACACAACGCTGATAGACTGCATCTATTGTTTTTTTTTATTTGTTATTTTTTTGTCTTTTGTGTTACATATATTATGCTACTTGTGTGTTAATTGTATTTCTGTGTAAGATAAGAGTATTTTTTATTACAATCTGTATCATCAACCCATCATGTCCCCACCGAGGGGCACGGGTCTATTTCCTGAGGAAGGTATAGGTCATACTCCACCACGGGGGCCAAGTCCGGATTGGTGGAGGCTTGTAAGACTAGTGGCTGGTCTTACTGTCAGAAGGTTTCAAGCCGCCCTAAGGCCTCTGCCTTGGCTTAACGACTACCATCTATAGACGGCAGCCGGCACCAACTGCTTAACGTGCCCTGCGAAGCACGGAATCGCTCGGAAAAATGCCACTAGCGTTAGTCATAGTCGGTGACCCATCCATGGACTGAACGCGCCGTATGTTGCTTAACCTTAGTGATCGTTTAAGATCACTCAGGCGGCCCAGGCTACGAGCGATTCATTCATTACATACTAGAAAAAAACCAAACCGTCTCTATATACTCACCATGATTAAGCTTTGCGAATCAAAACGAAACCTGGTCGGACTCTTCCGGTAAAAAATCAAGTAAGCGTTAGAGGTGGATCCTCAGCTAACCTCGGACTTGGCCGATTCACTCACACTAGAATCTTGCGAACGCAAACAACGAAAGAATGCTCTATGTCTGTTTACACTAAAATAATTTGATAGTCTGATGTAAATCGACCTTAAGACTGCATCAAAAATCCGTTCACCAGAGACCATTCATAGCTGATTCAAATTGATAGTATGATTGTTGATTGTTAAAATTGTTACAAATAAATTATACTGTTTTGTTACCTTACTGTACTCTAACGCAAGTATGACCATATTCTGACCACATAAGTGTATCCGGAAAAAAGTTAGCAAACACAAAACACTTACAAAGGTACATCGAACCGTTGGTGGCGGCTCGGTTATGGTAATGTTTTAGATACTAGTTTCTTCGTATCCTTGACATCCTCGTTAAGGGTAACGCGAATCTTTACGGATACTGGAAATCGCAGGAAGGTTCCGAGTTGGTCCCATAAGAAAAGTTGTTTGTATTAGTGAGTAGCCTGAATAATTCGTTCGGGGAAATTCCGCAACACTGTAGTATTCCCGCGAGAGCGGCCCTGTGCTGACACAAGGTGTAGGTAATGTGTTGTGAACGGTTATTGGTATTCGCGGCGAGTTTATCTTGCCCGGAAAATACTCAGTGCGCGTTACCAGCTCGCGAGAACCGGCGACCCTTGCTTGAGCACTTGGTTCAAGCCGTGTGGCCGCGCGGAAGTGCTGAGAGCAACGATTTGTATTGCTATTCTATGTACCTTCTATTTCCAAGGAGAGCTACAAGCCCTCCATAGGAATACCAGCATCATTATTATCAACACCCCCATCACTTTTTACTTACTTGGGTATTTTGTTTACTTTTACTAACCTACACTTACTTAGGTATTTTTGAAGATACATATAAGAAGATAGGCTCGGTCGGGTTCAGTGCGCACTTCAAAGGCAACTGCAAGCGTTGTAAATATGTAACATTTGTAAAGGAAAATTCATATTTTCAAAAATACCTTCATCAGTTTATAAACTCGAGCACGTATTAATTTGCTGGGAAAATGCTCACACAATTAACTTAATAGCCGACAAAATTATACATTCAAATTAAACCGAAACTCCCTGAAGTTCGGCACAGCCGCTAACTTGTTGGCGTTCGCGCACCAGTGTGTGTCAGATTCTAATTGCTCAGAATTTTCGAGTGTCCACAAATAGCCGAAACTGGTTTAGCTGTGGTTAAACTATTTAGTTACGTAAATCTGGCCCACCCTTCTTCAATTATGTTTGATTATGTAATTTGTCATATCAACTATGCATACATGCTGACACTACTTATCTGTGTTGCGAACAAAACGCCAGGCAGACTGCGTTGCGGCTTGCATCAGCTTCGGCCTCGTCCCACTTTAACGGATTCTGGGACCCCTCTCTGCACCCCTCACCTTCTGCAACCCTGTTATCTCATGTGTTATGAGAGCGTCAGTTCGGTCGACAGTTTTAATTAAAAGGGATTGAGTGAATCGCCGCGATCGGCTCGCAACAGGTGCCGCCGCCGCCGTCGGGCGGGGGCCCTGCCGATGCCGCCTAGCTAGACACATCGTGCAGCATACAACCTCTACATATTTATTCAATTTTAGATTGCAAGATTACTTAAATTAATGAATACAGAGTACCTAGTCGTTTTTGTTGTGACATTAAAAGAGCTGAAGCCCCTCTACTAGAACACTCATGCGGACTGAGGCACGGTGCCGCTACGACTATGACTACAAAATACATTTATTAACTTTATTCCAGATACACTTACTTGACACGTTTATTCGAGCCTATTCAATGAAGGTCGCAGTCACCCTAATATCAGATAATTGTCACAGTTCACTTCGTAGTTTTCTTCAGTTATATTTAATAAGAAATGAAAATATTTTATTTGCCTAGTTGTTACACGAGTGCGGCCTGGCTCTCAAACTAGGATACCCTGTGCGGTTGCCAGGCACTTCCGACTTTGGTAATAAGATAATGTTATTTTTTTTGTTAGAGGGTAAGGATACAATTTTTAAAACAGGTTGTGTTATGTCGGGTGTGTTATGCCGTCTGAGCCGCCTCACCGAGCGCCGTCCCTCGGTGCTCTAAGATATTATTTATGTGGATGAATGGCTTTTAAATGTTTAGTTCGCGTGGCGAATACACATACGTTGCCTTGAAGTTTCAAAGGAGTTTCAAAAGACAAAAGTTTGGTTCAAATTTGAAACTGTTAATCAATCATTCGAAATTCATGGAAAAATTACTGTGACAAAGCCCTAGCGTCAATCGGACAGCCGCAAAATAAAACATTATTTTTCTGTATGATAAAAATCATTAGTTTAATTTTGGAGTGGCTCTCATGATACAAGTTGTTTTTTTTTATTGTATGATAGCCCGCTGAAGTATTACACTAACTTTCTGGAACACGTAAGTCTTATTTATGAAATACTATTCGACAAAAAAACTTCTTATTTATTCTTATGGCTGTCATAATAGGGCTTCATTAAATAAGTAAAATCTCTCATTTGTTTAAGTTTACATCAGAGCGCAGATAAAACCGTCATACAAACACCTTGTTGTCGAAAGAAGTTTGCGGTGGTCGTTTATTTTATGAATTAGTTTCCTGCCATCAAGGATCTGTGCGTAAACCAATATTTTGTGGATAAAAACGAGGCCTAATTATTTGGATGATTAAAGTAAAAAAACTACTTATTTCGTAGTAATTATGTGAGCGTTAATGTGTTATTAGGATTTGCAACCAAACATAGTAAAATAATGTCTAATCTATGAAACTGTTATTGAAGGTATTTTAGATCTAGGAGGACTAGACACTTTCTGATTGCTCTCCGCCTTTTTCTCAACTACATTCGGCCCCAAGGCGGCGGCTAACATTATAATAAAAACCATGCTTGATTTTTTTACCGAAATAGGTGAGTAGTGTGCCTTATAGACACAAAATTTTAATTTAATTTATGTAATAAACTTTAACAAACTTTGTGATTCTTATTTTTTCATGGCGCTTTTGTATTAGATTGACCCACAAGTGAGTTTGTGTTTGCAAGGCACACTATTCACGTATTTTGGAAAAAAAATAAAGCATAAACATAACATAAACATTTACGTACAGGCACATACATTGCTTCTGGCCCCACAATAGGATACCCTGTGTAGTGGGAACCAGAAACAGTGACGTCACAAAAATGTAAACATCAGCATGTATATTAGGCACGTATCTTATCTATGATTTTACGTAGATATCTATTAAGCCTATTAACATAGTTTTTACCTGTAGTTTAGTGTTAGTTAATTATTATTATTAATAATTCATGGCCCTGTGAAAAATAATGTCCTGTAGGTCAAGGTGGAACAAAACATCCGAAAAAAAATTATAACTCGGAAACTACAAAAAATCGCGGGGCTGATTCGGGTACCCCTCGAGGTGCACTATCTCTGGACTTCCGCTTGACAATATTTTTTGGGACAGCCTGTATACATGCCGCGATGAGCAAATCAATACCGGCCAAGTGTATAAATCCATTAATCCAGGTGTTCGTTCCATTAGCTGCTCTCTAATGATTTATTGTACGATGACCGTGATCAATAGTGCGCATTTGAAAAAGTGCTCCGAGATAGTAACTCTTTAGAGATTTGTAGTAGTTCGCTACTACAAATCTTAATGATGATGATCATGAAATTACTGAGTACACGGCTTATAATTGCAAGTTGTGTTACTTTGAGTTTTGCGTTGCGTAAATTGCTCTATCTCACGTATAGACACCTAGATATACACATTAGTTTTATTTTTTTGAAGCTTGTTCTGTTATCTGGAAATAAGAATATTTTTCTTTAATTTATTTCTTCAAAGATTTGATATGAAGGGGTGGATCAAGTGAAATAGTTTTTCTATTTGTGAAGGCCATAGAGGGAGGAAAAGGAAAGGTAAGAGGAAAAGCGTTTTTTATTTTATATTCTATATATAGAGCTGAACTAATAGGAAGATATATTGTACTTTTGTCGTATCGTCGTACTCAGAAATAATATGATAACATGGAGAGATTGTAAGCCGACCTCTCTTACTGAAGGAAGAGACGTCTTAGGTGGAGCTACGTTGAGGTAGGGCAAGCGGGCGTGCAGCGACTGATAAATATTAATAAGACGAGAAAGGTTGATCAAGGTCGTGGTAAGTTGTAAACCCCAGTCTACATGTGAAAAGGAAAGTCGGCCAATACGTCCTAACTCGTTGCATGTGTGTATAAATTGGAAAGCGAGGTGGTGTAACTATGTAGACGAGTAACTCTGATTTGTTTAGTTTGTTTGTTACGTGTCGGATCACGGAAATCGACTGATACAAATGGGCGTTTATTCAGATTTATTGTTTATTGTGTAAGAAGTTAGGCAGCGGGTGATTTTACGCGCGCCCGGAGTCCCATCAGCGGCGCGCGTGATGAGACTACGGGGCTGCCGCCGCCGCCGCCGCCGCCGCTACGGCTACACACACAGCACTCAGCTGACTCCTTGTTATTTGTTATCCCTAAAGCGTAGTCGTAAAAATCGTTACTCGTAGTTGAAGTAGTATCAGTGAATAAAAAATTGCTCTTAAAATTCCGCCAGTGCGGGTGCATCAGACAAGTATATCGTGTAGTGCAATGTTTGTCAGTGCTCCAGAAGAGTTTTGTGTACCTTCGCAGCGACGGAGCACGGAGCGGGCGGAGCGGGTGGAGCGGGCGGAGCGGGGCGGAGCGGGGCGCAGCGGCTGCTTGAGGGGGCGGCATTGTGTGCGCGAATTGACGCCAATTTGCGTGCTTTCAGCGCTAACAAAGGAGTTATTATTGCCTCGACGGGAAGCGATTTGAGCGCGTCGCCTCGCCTTGGGGAGCAGAGTAGTCAAACGAACAGAGTCTTTTCATCGTTTATTACACCGAGCGACCGCAGCCACTCGGCGCCACCACGCACATCTCAATGTTGAGTTACATTGTGTCACCGGATATGCAACAGAACATTGTAACAACACTATAGAACTTTTTTATTTACAAAATATGACTTAACTAGCACTATACAATACATACCAAATCACTTTAACAATTCGTTTAACGTACTTACGAGTTGGGGCTCCACGCTCCTCGGTCCACATAACAGTTTATGACAGGCGGTGACTAATAATACTGCCGGACGTCACTACCAGTTGATGTCGCCCCGTTCTGAATGACTCTATAGATAGTTAATTACTTACAAATATATTGTTTTGAGCATAGAACAACTACCAGAGATTTTAGTAGAAAATTTGCGGTAACGGGGTCGTGAATAGTTTGTAATCAGTTGATGAAAACTCATAATATAGTATTACAAAAATGTCTTATTTACAAAACGTAGGTTCCCAGAATAATTTATCGTAGTCAACTTACAATAGAATTCAAGAGAATTAAGGAGATTTCGAAGGTAACGATACCCAATGTCTTGAAATATCGTTTTACATAAAACTTACAGCTACTACTCATATGGGCTAGGGATGTAAATTCGATCAGTGTTGGTTTGGGTGCGGCCGGGCGGGCCGGGCGGGCCGGCGCGGCTAGAAGGCGGCGCGCGCGTGCCCGTTCCAGCGCGCGGCGGCCGGCGGCGGCTCCAGCGAGGCGCTCGTCAGCGTCGTCAGCTCCGCGCTCGAACTCGCGCCCGCGCCCCCGCCGCCCCCGCCCCCGCACGCGCCCCCGCCCCCGCTCGCGCTCGCCGGGTAGTAGAGCGAGCGCGGCCGCGCGGCGCGCGCGCCCGCACCCGCGCCCGCCGAGCGCCGCAGCGTGCCGTTGCGCGCCAGCCGCAGCGACAGCCGCTCGCACGAGCCCAGCGAGTCGTCGCGCGTGTGCTCGGGCGAGTCCCCCCGCGCGCGGCCCCACCGCCCCGCGCAGAACATCTTCAGGAACACGCGCTTGAACTTCTCGCCGAACGTCACGTAGATGACGAAGTTGACGCTGCTGTTGAGCATCACGAGCAGGTTGCTGGTCTTCACCAGGGGGTCCAGGTGCTCGAACTCCTCGCCTAGGAACACCTCGAAGGCGTTCGTGAAGAGCGGCAGCAGGTTGCAAAGGAAGAACACCAGCACGACGACCAGCAGCATGGTGGCTAGGTTAATTTCGCGGCGCTGCACGCGCGAGAGGCGCGCGCGCTCGGCCTGCGCGCGCCGCACTTGCCTCACAATGCGCGCGTTCAGCACGGCGAGCGCCGCGAACGGGACGATGTACATGACCAGCAGGTACAGCCAGTGGATGTAGACGGTGACGTAGCCGCTGCGCAGGCGCATGTCGGTGGCGCCCACGCAGTACACGTAGTCGCCGTCGTCGGCGTCCAGCCGGTACACGCGCACCTCGAGGAAGCGCGGCGCGTTGTAGAGCAGCGAGAGCAGCAGCGTGCCGGCCACGTACCAGCGCGCGCGCGCCGACGTGCACAGCGCCTTGGCGCGCAGCGGGTGGCACACGGCCACCCAGCGCTCCAGCGTTACCATCAGCGTCAGGTACACGGACGCGGTCTGCGCCACCAGCGCCAGCGGGAACGCCACGGGCGTCAGCAGCGGGCACACGCGGTAGTAGTAGTGGCGCAGGTGGCCCGTGGCCGGGTAGAGCGCCGACAGGCCGAAGAGCAGCACCGAGGTGAGGATGACGACGGTGTCGGCGCCCGCCAGCCCCACGAGCAGGCAGTTGACGGAGCTGCGCATTTGCGGGCGGCTGAGCACGAGCGCGGCGAGCGCGTTGCCGCACAGCCCACCGGCCCCCAGCGCGTTCAGCAGCACGCCGTGCAGCAGCAGCCGCGCCAGCCGCTCGCCCGCCGTCACGCCCGCGTCCGTGGGGCACTCCAGCGTGCCGTTGCCCCACTGCGCCGGCGCCTGCTCCTGCGACGCCTCCTGCAGCGACGCGTTCATGCCGACCTCACGCCGCCGCCGCCGCCGCCGCCGCCGCCGCGCATGCCTGTGGGACAAATTGATAGACTCATTGCTGCACGCTGCCCGGTACTGACTACGAGGAGTTTTAACATTACATAGCAACTGTCGAGGAGTCTATCGGTACTAACCCAAAAAAGTTCTGGGAATTTGTAAAAAACACGTCTACGTCTAATGCCATGCCCAGCAGTCTGACTCTAGGCGGTGAAATATTCAACACGGGCGATGACATTTGCAACGCTTTCTCTAACTTCTTTAAGTCTACGTTCCTAAAGAATGACACGAGTTCATGCTACATCTTTATACGAGCAATATCCAGCCACAGTTTCCTATATTTCCAGCATCGAGCTAAGCGTCGAGTTTCTACGTCTCCTCCTGCTAAAGCTAGACCCCTGCAAATCTGCTTGGCCAGACGAATTGCCAGCAAGATTTCTAATAGGATGCGCTGATACAATAGTGGAACCGATTCGCCTACTATTCAAAAAGTCCCTGGATACTTGCACCGTTCCAAATATCTGGAAAAAAGCCTTTGTCACCCCCATACATAAAAAGGGCTCCAAAACAGTAATTATTTTATTTATTTATTTTATTGCTTAAAAAACCCGCCCTTACAGGTTTTCCACCCAATACAGCAGGTTAAATAAAATTAACATCACAAAAAACCGATGACATTAAATATACAATTACATTAACATGCATTTCATTAGGTATATGAATTCAAGTATAATATCAATTTAAAAATAATCATAAACTTTCATCAAATATAAAAAAAAAATTACAAAATTTCATTGGATAATAGCATAAACAATTAATTATTAACTTTCAATTTTATCAAATTATAAAAAACAAATTAATACATATTAAATATACAATTACATTAAATTCAAGTATAGTAATATCAATAGGCTTGCCACTTGTCACGTTTGGGACCTAATAAACTCGGCAAAACGTGGGTCCACTTCGAGAGACTGGTGCCTCTGCCTACCCCTTCGGGGATAACGGGCGTGAGGTTTTTTATTTTATTTTATAATATCAATGTAAAAATAATCATAAAAAATATACAATTTACAAAATTTCATTGGATAATAGCATAAACAATTAATTATTAACTTTCAATTTTATCAAATTATAAAAACAAATTAATTCATATTAAAGAAATATCGTCTATTAGAAAAAAATACCAATTACATAATTGCGTCAATAAAATATTACCTACTCAATAAAAATGTCATCTCAGCCTTGAATTTTGGGAGCGAGCATATAAATATTGTCTGTGCTTGTTTTTCTGTTAAAACCATTGAGTAATCGGATTGCCATCGCTACTGGCGCCTCGCTCATTAACATGGTTTTCGCCGTTGGCTCATGAAAAAAAGCTGGTGCCTTCTTGCCCGGTTGTAATTGTCAGGTACGCGCAAACCTATTAGTTTTTAAATATCCGGGTTGTTCTGGTATCCGCGAATCAACCCAAAGAAATAAGTCGCCAGTGCCACCTTTCTCCTGACTTCCAGCCTATTGTAGCCCACCATACCCAATACAAATAAGGTGGGATACATAAGCGGAAAAAAGGGATACACGCCATATAATTTAAAATACAAAAATGTAATAAACTTGTTCTGGATTTTTTCCAACATATCGCTATATTTAGCTACATGTGGATTCCAAATGATAGCACTCGTTTCTAACTTACTTCTAACTAGAGCATTATAAAGCAATTTTATTGCTGCATAATTACGGAACTCCCTAGCCTGGCGTAGAATAAAACCTAACTTTTTGAAGGAGCTTTTGCAAATTTGCGTAATGTGGTCGACAAATGACAAATCTGCTCTCATATATACGCCTAGGTCACGCGTCGACGTCACCCGGAGCATCGCCGAGCCGGCCACTACGTATTGGTGATGAAGCGGAGCGCGCCCGCGGCTGTATGTCATTATAGCACATTTTGAGACGTTGAAGGCCAGCCCATTAGCCCTGCTCCACTCCACCACGCTATCAATGTCCCGCTGCAATGTCTCGCATGCTAAGTTATTGTCAATAGGCAACAGGAGTTTTAAATCATCCGCAAACAGCAAACACACCGCATTTTTGACAACACTAGGAAGGTCGTTAATCATTATTAAGAACTCGAGAGGCCCCAGATTACTGCCCTGGCTTACTCCAGAGTGCGTACAGTACGTATCGGACACTTGTCCCGCGTACTCCACGTACTGACGCCTATTTCGTAGGTAGCTACAGAAGAACTCCAAAAGATGGGGAGTGAACCCAACAGCCGCAAATTTTTTCAGAAGCACGTCGTTGTCAACTGTGTCAAACGCCTTCTTAAAATCGAAATATGCGGTGTCTACTTGCACGGTCGCCCGCAACTTGACCAAAACGGCTAAGTCTATCCACGTCATGGGACCGGAAGTTTACAATAAACTTCCGGAGGATATTACGAGTGCAAGCAGTGAGTCTGCTTTTAAAATTAAATTAAAAAAATGGCTTATTGAGAGGTGTTTCTATACCTACGGCGAATTCCTCAATTAATAATGTCATTGCGCAGCCGTGTTAGTTTAATTAATTAATAAATTTTATATTTTTGACATTTAGTTTTTTTTACGTACATTTACTTTATATATTTACTTTATGACTTTTAGTTACGTACATTTGTTTGTACAGCAACACCATTCGCTGATAAATTGTGCCAGGATAACGGCGACAGGCTTGTCACGTTTGGGACCTAATAAACTCGGCAAAACGTGGGTCCAGTTCTAGAGACTGGTGCCTCTGCCTACCCCTTCGGGGATAACGGGCGTGAGTTTATTATTTATTTTTTATTATTTTTTAGTTTTTTTGACCTAATATGAATCTGATTTTATCTTTGTTTGTAAAATTTTAATAAATAATGTAAATGTAATTTGAATTTTAAATGTGATTTTAATTTTAATGTAAATGTAATTTTAATGTGATTTTAATGAAAATGAAGTTTAATGTGACTTGTAATGAATATTACGAATAAAGTATGTCTATGTCTATGTCTATGAGACTTAATAAAGTCCCAGAAGGAAGCAGGATCGGCAGCCAATCTAGACTGGATTCGAGCTTTGTACGATTCGTACGCTGCGATAGTGCTCGCTTTAACAATTGCCCTTTTGTGAGAAAACCTGGCATAATCATCCGGTGCCTTACTTTGCTTGAATGCTTTATGCAATTTTGCCTTCTCTTTTATGTCGCGTATCAATTCGGTAGTGTACCATTCCGGATAACAATATTCGGGGTTCACTAACAAACGCTTTTTCTTTGGAGTGCAATTATCAATAATTGAGTTTATTATATCATAAAAAATGGCAAGTGAATCCGTGTAGTTGTCACATTCATAGAGTGAGGACCAATCGACTGTCGACAAATTGTGATAAAGTGAATGGAAGTTAGTTTTGTTAAAATTCCACCGCGGTGGTGGCTCGTCCCTACCAGTGACATGCGACAGCGGAGGAGCGGGGCGCGGGGTGCAGGCGGGCGGCCGCCGGCGCGCGCGCGCGGGCCTCGGCGCGCAGAGTCTCACACGAAGCGGTGGGTGATGCGCGTCCACCGGCACCAGTGTATGCGATTCCAATCCGACCGACACATTACTTTTATCAAGCGTTGTTAGCACTACGTCAAGTTGGCGATTGTTACAATTCGGTACGAAGTTGCGCTCTTGCAATCCGCAGCAGGTGACAAAAAACTCGTAATAGTGTTGAATTTCATTAGTAGCAGAATATAAATTGAGATCTCCTAGGAGTAATAAGTGTTTATAGTTAGCGCAGATATGTTCTAATGTGCTAAACAAGGACATGTATTGATCGTAAGTACTAGAAGGTGGAATGTAAACCACACAACACGTAAACAAACATCTAGTCTTAGAATATATCGATGCACATAATAATTCGAACACCACTTGGTTTATATTCACGTTATTATGAAGTGGTAGCTGTCTCATAGTGAGGCCGGGGGCTGCAGCCAGCATCACCCCGCCATGCTTGCGACCATCCGTCCTGTCACATCGCAGTACACTGTAGCCACTGGGGAACATTTCTCCATCGTGATGGGAGTCGTTAAGCCCGCTCTCTGTGATAGCAAATAATTGGGCTGTCGCCGAAGACAAGTTGGTCTGCACCAGTTTCATTTTAGTGCGAAGGCCCCTAGCGTTTTGATAGTAAATCTCTATCTTATCATGATCACCTTTGCACGGTCTAGGGTTACTCTTCTTTCTTGGCCCGCTGTAGGCGGGGGCGTGCAGGAAACCAGTCACTAAACCTTACGCCAGCAGGCCATTTCGACGCATCTGTCACTTTGCCATATAGTGACTCCGGAAAGCTTATAATAAATGAACAGTGACGAGTCGTCGGGATGTCCCGCTTCTGTATGGTATATTCCTCGCTCTTATGAATTTTATTTAGATCGTTTAAGACTGCCTCTGTGGTTGTTTCGGGCTTAAACATCCAACCTTGTAGATACTTAAGCCTCTCCACTGCTACAAGGTTGTCGTCTGACTTACCAGTACCGACAATAACATGACGCTTTTTGCGAATTTTGACGGTTTTCCATTCTCCACCATCATCACCTACATTCGTACTTACTTTAAATCTGTTATCGTGCGCATGCGCGGCCTCTGACAGCGGCAGTGGGAGGGACAAATCGGCTGCCGGTGTCGGTGTGCTATTCGCCCGTTGAGCAGGTTCGGCAGAACTCGAGAATCGAACCCAGGCTGTTGTGGTGAATAATTATATTTCTAGCTGGGTTAGTGTACCTAGCGGAGTTCCCCAGGTCTCCTTGCTTGATATCCACTTAAGCCTTAGTTCGTCCCAGTTGCTTTGTTTTGCCGACGATATGAAGATTTTTTCAGTCATATCATCATTAGATGATGCCGAAAAGCTGCAGCATGATCTTAAAAGCTTTGGCTCGTATTGTCTCAATAATAGCTTGGAGTTGAATCCTAGCAAGTGCTCAGTAGTAACGTTCACGCGTAAGACTATAACGATTAACTACAACTACCAGATGCGAGGATTTTCTCTAATGAAAAATAACACTGTTCGTGACTTAGGTGTACTCCATGACCCTAAGCTTTTGTTTGACGACCATATCAACAATATAATCTCGCGAGCATACAAATCTCTAGGTTTCATTGTGCGTATGTCTAAAGATTTTAAGTAGGCCAAGACATTCAAAATACTATACTGTACCCTAGTCAGATCTATCTTAGAATACGCATCCCAAGTATGAACAGAATCGAATCCATCCAGAGATGTGCTTTCGTCTTAAGATATCTTACGACTCCAGGAACTATCACGATATGTGTAAGAAATTACAATTTTTAACTCTCCGGCTTAGACGAGAGGTAGCTGACACAGTGTATTTGCATAAGATTGCAACATCTAGTATCGACTCTTCTGAGCTACTCGGTTGACTTCACTAAGGGTTCCGGGTCGAGCCCGACATAAACCCCCGTTAGCAGTACCTAAATGTTCCACAAACTATAGACAAAATAGTTTTATTGTGCGAGCGAGTGATAAATTCAATAAAATTATTGAACGAGGTTCACACTCTAAGACGCTTAATTAGTGCGCCGTTCTTTGTGGGTGAATAAATATTAGTGGTTAAATACAATAACAATATAATTGTAAAATCAATGTAAGTGTAAGTTATGTGTTTGACAAAGAATGAAGTCCACATTTGGTTAAGTTGTGTCTATAGGCGAGAATCTGTTATTAGCTCCTAGTTACCTATTTTTTTCCACTAGATTAATTTTATATAAGCTGATGATTCTCCGAACTGAATAAATAAAATAAATAGAACATTAATTTCTTTTCTTAATTTTACACTAAACTGCTAAATCTTAAAATAAAAATCGTCCAAATGTGTGTCGAAGGTTCGTACCAATTTGTAGGTATTGTATTATGTATGTATTAAATAGTTCAGGTTTTGAGTCTCATAGCCTGGCTACCCATAGCACAGGGTATCCTAGTTTGGGAGCCAGGACAAATACTGTAACTTTTAGTACATAATAAACGTTTTTAATTTCATTTCGTTTCAGTTTATTCGATCTTTTCCGGAGCTAAGATATATTTTTTAATGATTTAATTACAAATGTATAGTTTCAGATTTTTCGCTGTACTTGTTGTATCTATCTATCTAATATCTATATTAGAGCAAATTATAGTATATTACTCGTATATTTTTTCCCTGTTTTTTAAGTAAGAAACTGTTAGTATCCTAAATAAAGAAAAAAATTATAGCAAATCGATCATTTCTTGTAAATGTGTAATTATATTTTATAATATTATCGGAATCTCGGAAACGGCTCCAACGATTTTTACGAAAATTGTGGAGGTGGTGTGTCGGGGACGATTAATTGATCTGCTAGGTGTCATTTTTATAAAATGTCGTATTCATCATCAGGCTATATTAGTCCACTGCTGGACATCATCATCAGGCTATATTAGTCCACTGCTGGACATAGCCCTCCCCTAATGAGCGCCATAGCGCCCTGTCTTCAGCTTGCCGCATCCAGCATCTGCCTGCAGTCCTTCGCAGATCGTCATCCCACCTGGTTAGAGGGCGTCCTACACTACGTTTGCCGAGTCGCGGTCTCCACTCAAGAACACGTTTACCCCAGCGGTTGTCGGTTCTTCGCGAAATATGGCCAGCCCACTGCCACTTCAGCTTGCTAATTCTCTGAGCTATGTCGATAACTTTGGTTCTCTGTCGGATGTATTCGTTACGAATCTTATCCTTCAAAGAAACTCCGAGCATAGCTCTCTCCATAGCTCGCTGAGCGACTTTAAACTGGTGGACCAACCCTTTCGTGAGTGTCCATGTCTCGGCTCCGTAGGTCATAACAGGTAGAACACACTGATTGAAAACTTTCGTTTTCAAGCATTGCGGTATGGATGACGAGAAGACTCGACGTAGTTTCCCAAACGCTGCCCAGCCCAGCTGGATCCTCCTCTTGGCCTCCTTCTCGAAATTGTTTTTACCTAACTGCAGAATCTGCCCGAGGTAAGTGTATTCGGAAACGATTTCGAGAAGGTGACCTTCTACGACGACCGGTATTGGATCAATGTGGCCATTGATCATGACTTTGGTTTTATCCAAATTCATGCCAAGACCGATACGTCGCGAGGCTGAAGCTAGGCCGGCCAGCATCTGGTTCAGCTCCTCTAGCGACTCCGCCATTAAGACAATGTCGTCTGCGAATCGCAGGTGCGAGATGTAGTCGCCGTTTATGTTAATGCCCTTTCCTTTCCAGTCCAGCGTCTTAAACATGTCTTCCAACGCGCTTGTAAACAGTTTCGGGGATATAACATCCCCCTGTCGTACTCCTCTACGCAGTTGGATAGGTTTAGACTGCTGGCCCTGTACTTGGACACTCATGAAGGCGGCTTCGTACAGACATCTCAACACCTCGATATAACGACAGTCTACTTGGCATCGCTGTAAGGATTTCAGAACAGCCCAGGTTTCGACAGAGTCAAAGGCCTTCTCATAGTCCACAAAAGCAAGACACAGGGGCTGATTATACTCTTCGGTCTTCTGTATAATCTGCCTCACTGTGTGAATGTGGTCTATGGTGCCATATCCTCCGCGAAACCCGGCCTGTTCCGGCGGCTGGAACTCGTCGAGTCTCCTGGCGAGACGATTCGTGATCACTCGTGAAAACAGCTTATAGACATGGCTCAGGAGCGAGATGGGTCTGTAATTTTTAAGAAGAGTTTTGTCACCCTTCCTAAAAAAGAGCACCACCAAACTCCCGCTCCATGCCTTTGGAGTTCTCCCACTGTGAAGGACGGCGTTAAAGAGCCTTTGTAATTCCTGTATAACAGGGGCTCCTCCAGCTTTCAAAAGCTCTGATGTTATTCCGTCCTCACCGGGGGCTTTTCCATTTTTAAGCTGCCTCAGAGCTAGCACGATCTCGTCTTGACTGATGTCAGGCAGTTCGTCGGTGTAGTGGCGCGTCAGGGTGGCTCTGGAATCTTGGTCGTCTCGTTGGGAATAAGAAGCATGTGCAGCGTATAATCGGCCATAGAAATCCTCTATCTCGGCGGAGATCTCCGGCTTCGACAATACGGTCCTCCCGTCGTGCGTTGTAAGCTTCGTCAGGTGGCTCCTGCCAAGCTGCTGAGTGAATACTTTGGACCCTCGGTTTTGCTCTATTGCCTCTTCAATGAGGCGTGTGTTGGAGCTCCGAAGGTCGCGCCGTACCATCTTCGCAATTTGCTTGTTCAGGTTTGACCTCTCTGACGAAGTCGCTTGGGTGGTTTCCCGTCTTTTTGTCAGTAACCGGAGAGTCTCAGCCGAGAGTTTGGATTTCTTGCCTGTCCGCTGCGTTTTGCAGAACTTGATGCCCTCGTCCCTAAGAGTTACGACCAGATTGTGTAGGGTCTCGTCAGCGTCGTCGGTGGGCTCCAAGGCAACAAATCTATTCCCGAGAAGCTGCTGGAACTTCTCGGTGCCCGCCATGATTTGGATTGGGTTTGGTCGGAGTGTGGACTTCATCAGACGGTTTCTCTCAAGCTTCAAGTTGATATTCAGAGAGCCTCGGAGAAGTCGGTGATCAGATCCGGTATTAAACCTGTTGATCACTGAGACATCTCTGAATATATGCTTGCTATCCGTCATGATGAAGTCGATCTCATTTTTGGTCACAGTGTCGGGGCTTTGCCATGTCCACTTCCTTTGAGGCTGTTTCTTGAAGAAAGAGTTCATCAAGAATAGTTCCTCTTTCTCAAGGAAGTTGACAAGCATTTGCCCCCTGTGATTCCTGACTCCATAACCATGCGGGCCTATTCGGGACTCGTTGCCACTCTGGGTTCCCACCTTGCCGTTAAAGTCCCCCATAACAACGTTGAAGTGAGCCTTCGTGGTGTTATGTAAGGCTTTGGATATGTCTTCGTACATATCCTCAACTTCATCATCCGAGTGTGCCGAGGTCGGTGCGTAAACCTGAATGACCTTCATGCTGTAACGCTTGGACAGCCGAAGGATCAGGTACGCTACCCTGGTCGACACACTAGAGATTTCTTCAACGTTGTTAGAGAGGGCCTTATTGACGAGGAAACCTACGCCACCCTGGGATGTTTTATCACCCTCGCGAAAGTAGAGAAGATGGCCCGAGTCTAGGGTTACGGTGTCCTCCCCCTCTCTACGGACTTCACATAACCCCAGAACATGCCATTTAATGTTCTCTAACTCCACTTCCAACTGCGCTAGATGATGGTCAAGCCTCAGAGTGCGTCCATTGAACGTTGCCAGGGTCAGATGTTTGTGGCAGCCTGAGGTAGCCCGGTGATTCTTAGCACCCCCTACCCCGCCGTTACCATGGCCGCTGCCACGATGGCCAGGAATAGCGAGGCGGCCGGGAACTGGGGGCCGTTTCCTGAGTTGTGCCATCATGGGGTAATGCCCATAATCCCCACGCTGGGCATGCGGGTTGGGGATCGCAGTGCGGTAGAGTTGTACTGCAGGAGGCGCTGCTGCCCACCCCCCGGTTTTGTGTCCCTTAGTCGCCTTTTACGACACCCGTGGGAAGAGTTGGGTTGGTGCTATTCTCTAGGCCGACACCACACAGCAGCGATAACAAAATAAAAACCGCCATCCAGGTGCAAAGCCAAATTTCATAGTTCAAGGCCAACCGAAAATATGGTACTTACATACCTACTTTCGGTTCCCTCGGGTGTCGAAAAATACGTATTCTCCAGCATAGACGGCCGTATCTTTTTTTACGTCAAGTTGGAAGTTTGATATAGTAAGTGAAGTCTTCACAGCCTAATGGGACTGTAGACCAAACTATAAATATACATAGTTTTAAATTGAAATTCTCTACGTAAAGTTTTTTTTTACAATTTGGTGGTTCACACAACTGAGCGCACGGATTTATATACTTGTTATACTAAAGGTTCATGACTGAGCGTTAAATCTAACCTTATAAAAAAAGGAAAGACATTATTGAAACGCGACGCGTGTTGAGTCAAATAATATCTCTACAATTTTCTATTATCAGATCATATTTAGGCATCGCGTTTTGGTAATGCGCACGATGCACATCGGGTGCCGATACGTGGTGTGAGTGTGTCGCGTCGCGTTTCAACAGTTTGTTTGTGCCGTTGATTGAGTAGAACCATAGATCAAGCCACAGTGTAACCGGTTTTGTGTCGGTGAAATATTATTTCTGCGTGTGCGTGAATGTTGCCAGAGTAAAGTGAATTTGCCATGTGTGCTAAAATATTTCAGTCGTTCGTAGGAAGTGAAAAAAATGTAATTGTTTTGAACATTATTATTCATACAATAAAACACGTCTAGCAGTAGAGTTGTCAATAAAAAGTCCACTAACATATTCGTATTAAATATTAAATACACTTTTCTCACTGATTTACGGTAGTTTCATTTACAATTTACAGGTTGTATTTTAATAATATTGAGTGTACTACTCGTGAAAACTTCAGAAATTTCTAATCTGTTCATGTGGGTACAAGAAACGGAAAGAAAAGTAATTTTGTTTTTCTTAACATTTTAATTTTCCTATTAACACCTGAAAATACTATTTTTAAATAACTTCACGTTCTGGTGTCTAATTTGTTTGCCGTGCGTTTACTCCCTAAATACAGCCTGGCAAAACATAGAATAATTTGTTACTTGAAGACTTTTAGCAACTTTAGTAGAAATGAACAGACAATATGTTCGAGCATTTGATGTGGGTGACCAGTTCTTTCTTCCACATGCTAGCACCCATTTATCCAGAACAGGAGTATTTTGAAGAAATCTGGAATGGAAACATTGTGAAATTTCATAAATAATGTAATACATCAAAATATAATAATATTATTGTGACTGAAAAACTGCTGGCAGATGCTGGATGCGGCAAGCTACAGACAGGGCGCTATGGCACTCATTAGGGGAGGGCTATGTCCAGCAGTGGACTAATATAGCCTGATGATGATAATGATAGATAGATAGATAGATAGATAGATAGAGAACACTTTATTGTACATAAAAAAGGAAATTACACAGGTATTTCTTAATCTAAGAGTACAGACGGCGGCCTTATCACTAAAAGTGATCTCTTCCAGACAACCTTTGGATAGACTGGAGCAAAATATTGGAGAAGGAAGCAGATGTACAAAATAAGTAAAATAATAATTACTGAGTTATATCAATTTTATTATACATGCCTAGGCAACCAAACTGTTATAGTTATAAATATAATATAAATTCTATATAATATAAATATGAACTATCAATAGATACATACAAATAATATTACACAAATAAATAATGATGTGAAAATATATATTATATAAATAGGTACATAAATTTATAAACCATACACATAGGACATAAATAAAATACCAACAACAGCAACAGTCTTACAGTAAACCAGCGAGATAGTGACCCTTCACCATAGTTTTAAAAATTGGGAGCGAGTTGGCTTTCCGCACCTCTACCGGTAGGTCATTCCAGAGGCGGACTGCTTGCACTGTGAAGGAGCAGCTGTAGAAAGTGGTGCGATGGGATGGGATTTTTAGGAGAAGGTTTTGGGAGGAACGAAGACTAAGGACATGAGAAGAGTGAAGGAATTCAAAGCGCTCTTTTAGATAGGAAGGAGTTCTTGGGTTAAACAGTATGCAATAGAGAAGAGAGAGTATGTGCGTATTCCGGCGGAGGCGGATTGGGAGCCACTTGAGCTGTGAACGAAATTCGGAGACGTGATCATATTTGCGCAGACCAAATATAAACCGGATGCAAAAGTTTTGAAGACGCTCAAGTTTATTTAGTTGCTCCTCGGTGAGGTCGAGATAACATGTATCAGCGTAGTCGAGAATAGGGAGAAGGAGTGATTGTGCTAACGCAACTTTGGTAGCAGTGGGTAGAAAATTACGAAGCCGTCTAAGAGAGCTCGCAGACGCGGACATCTTCCGGCTCACCATTTCCAGCTGCGGTACCCAAGATAAGGTACTATCAATGATAATACCGAGATTCTTTACAGTCTGACTAAATGGAATTGCTGTCCCCTCGAATATTACAGCCGGAAGCATGTCCATGTCAACCCTAGATATACACTGTCGACCACCGACGATAATCATCTGTGTTTTACTGGGGTTGACCGTGAGACCGTATCTACTACTCCACTCCGATATTTGAGAAAGGTCTCTGTTAATAGCAGATATGGCCGCATGCAGGTTATTTAAATTAGCATGTGTGTAGATTTGGAGATCGTCTGCATACAGGTGGTAGGAAGAAGAAAGCTGATGAGAAATGCTGTTAATGAAAATTGCAAAAAGGAGAGGAGACAACACGCCACCTTGGGGGACACCGGCAGGTATAGCACACCAACAGGAGAAAGAATCTTCAATGCGAATACGTTGCCGGCGCCCGTGTAGATAACTACGAAACCAGTCAATCACCGTTGGAGATATGTTAAGAGACCTAAGCAACGCCAGCAATATGTCGAAATCGACAGCATTGAAGGCGCTGCTGAAGTCGAGTAGTGACAAAATCGTCAACTGCCCGGTTCTCCATAGCTAACCGTATGTCATCGGTAATCTTGACAAGAGCCGTAACAGTACTATGCCCTGGACGGAAACCGGACTGGAGAGGATTGAGGAGGATGTTCATGGTGAGAAAATGACTTAACTGGGAATGGACTAGGCGTTCGAGGACTTTGGACAGGAATGGTAGGATAGATATGGGTCGGTACTCGGAATAGGTAGTAGGGTTGGCCTTTTTTGGTAGAGGAGTGATCTGAGATTCTTTCCAAGCTGTTGGAAAGATCCCAGAGGAAACGGAATTGTTAAGGAGTTTTGTAATGATGGGAGTGATAATATCAAGGATAGGCATTAGCATATTACGACTGATGCTGTCACCACCGACCGCATTGGAAGTAATGGAGAGGATGTTCTTCTTAACATCACAATCAGTGAATTGGCTAAAACTAAATGAGGAGATGTCAGGAGTTGGAAGTGATGAAAGATAATTGAGAGTTTCAGTTTTTTTAGCACCATCGAAGGTAGCCGAAGATGAGAAGTGTTGATTGAGCAAATCAATATTGAAATCTTTAGGAATTGAGTCTTGGCGTGATTTTCCAACTCCTAATGAACGAAGAAATTTCCAAACTTTGGCTGGGTCACCGTTTTCAACGGAGTCATGAATGTGGCGTCGTTGTGCATCCCTACACAACCTATTGCAGCGATTCCGAACGGCCATATATTTTTCTTTATTATAGTCAGTAGGGCGACATTTGTATTTGCACTTTGCCTGAGACTTTCTGGACATGAGCTGTTTGAGTTCGTCAGTAAGCCATGGTGCCGGGAAATGCTTCATTTTAACGGCACGAACTGGTGCATGGATGTCGTAAAGCTGTTTGATCAGACTGTTAAAGATCTCGACCTGTTCATCTATGGATCCTACAGCAGCAGACCACCAATCGATGTTTAAGGCATCGTCTCTAAGCTTATTGAGGTCCATACTACCGAAGTTACGCTGCAGAAGAATTCTCGACTTGGCTTTGGGCGGGCGAATTTTATAGGATAGAAAAATCAAATCATGATAAGAAAAGGCATCGGCGGAACATTGACCGTGTTGGGCTACGTGATCAAGGGATGACACTGTGATAATATCCAGAAGGGATGGGGAACAGTTGGGGAAATGATGTGTCGCACTAAGTGGGAGAAGATGCATATTGCTTGCACGGAGAAGAGACATGAGGGAACTGGAGCGAGAATCACTCTTAAGAATACACGTGTTGAAGTCACCCATGATAATAGTATGACTATATGAGGAATGAAAGTGTTCCAAGAGTTTCTCAAACGACGAAAAATAGTTAATTAGTAAAGATGGACTATAGTACACGCCAAGTAATATTTTGGTGTGTGATAGAATAACTTCTAGGAATAAGTGTTCACCAGAGTTGGGACCGGGAGGCTGCGCTGACATGCTGATGATGGAATAGGGGATGTGGGCACGGAGGTATATTGCAACCCCACCACCGCGACCATTTACACGGTCATTCCTAAGGAGTTTAAATGATGATGATGATTGTAACTTTTGATTAAAGGCGATTTAAGTATGTAAAAAAGTGAATAGTATATGAAAGTAGTAATAGTCTCCAAGATGGTATTCAGATTTGTTTAGTTAAATCTTACTCGAAAAAATATTGACACTTTTTTTTTTTCTACAAAACAGAGTTCTCAACTGGAATTCATCTATTGTAATGCTTTGCATAACAATTTACTTTCGTATGTACTTGACTGCCTACCAGCTAAACTAACTCTCACTAATAAATACATAGTTAAAGTAATGATCGGGATTTTCAACATGCACGAATGGCAACATTTTTTTACTCTTCGATTCTTTAGGTTAGGAAAGTAAATTCTATTAATATTGCTTTCCGTAGGGGAGCTACTAGTTTTAACTTAACTAAAATACTCAACATAAAGCAACTTTCGGATTAGCACTCATTGCGTACCTGTGAAAGTAAACTTCTCCCAAAGCACATTCTCGACGATTTCTGCATACACAACGATTCACCATAGTTTCTCTATTTAGGTCACTTTTCACATAACATTCCACAAATAAACGATTTCTCTTGGAAAAGACTAGCGTAGCGTTAAATGTGATTAAATTTCCAAAATCTTGTCGTTTGCCTGCCCCCAAGAAACGTCAACTTGACACAGGGGCAGACAAAAAAAGCAGTTACACTTTTGCCTTTTATTCTGTCTCTTTTTCACCCATGATCGCTACGTAAGTTTGTTTCATTTACATCTTGTATGTGTGCGTTGTGGCTTGCTCTATTTACTCCCTCCACGGTTTGTGCCCACGTATCAAGTCAAGACGAAAAGCAAGAAAAAAAGATTGATATAGTATTCCTGTCAAACCGTGTCAGACCAACAAAGAAAATCTAATCTGTGGATGTGACCACAGATAACGTATTGATGTGACAGTCAGTAGGATGCGGTCGGCACTGGCGTGGCTGCTATTGTTGGTGGCGCTGGGGGCCGCTGGCGGCACGCGCTACACCTTCTACCGGGCGGCGGGCGCGCGGCGCGGGGCGGGCGGCGGCGGGGGCGGCGGGGGCGGCGGGGGCGGCGCGGGGCGGCGCGTGTTCGGCGGCGCGGCGGCGCGGCTCGGCGCGTGGCCCGCCGCCTGCGCGCTGCTGGACGCCGCCACGGCGCCGCGCTGCTCGTGCGGCGTGCTGGCCGCGCACTGGGCCGTCACGGCCGCGCACTGCGTCGCGCCGCACGTCGTCTACGTCCGGCACAACGCCGACTCCACGCTGCTGCAGCCCTTCGCCGAGGTCCTAATGCTCTACAAGCACCCCGAGTGAGTACCTATTCCACTCCTTGCACAATTTTAATTGCATGTGTTATGATGTTTGACAGGCAAGCACGCTTCGACGGTCTGGTAAATGGACTGGGATACAGATGTTGCGGTTTCGCCTGATTAGACACATAACGAGTGTATCGCGACACAGGTACATGGCGGTGCAGGAGACGACGGCGGCGGGGCCCGACGTGGTGGTGCTGCAGCACGACGTGGGGCTGGTGCGCACGCGCGGCGCGCTGGCGCACGCGGCGCTGTCGCGCGCGCCGGCCGACGTGCTGCACGCGCTGCGCGAGCACGACCTGCTGGCGCTGGCGCGGCAGGGCGAGCTGGTGCGCGTGTTCGGGTTCGGGCGCACGGAGCGCTCGGCGCCCGGCGAGGAGCTGTACACCGTGCGCCTGCAGCTGGTGGGCTGCGAGCGGCGGCGCTGGACGCACTGCGCGTGCGCGGCGGCGCGCCGCGGCCCGGCGGCCGGCGCGGGCGTGTGCGCCGGCGACTCGGGTGGGCCCGTCGTGTTCGAGGGCGCGCAGGTGGGCGTCACCAGCATGGGCCCGGCTGAGTGCCGCGCCGGCGCGCAGCCCGCCGCCGCCGCCACCAGCGTGCTCACCAGCCTGCACCAGTACGCCGCCATCGTCAACGCCACCATCACCGGCGCCGAAGACCGGCTGCGCATGCGCGGCTGGCTGGCCGGCCACGCGCCCCCCGCGCGCCCCCGCCCCTCCCCCGCGCTCGCCGCGTTGTTGCTGGCGGCTCCGTTTCTGGCACTTGCTCATGATGACATTTTGTACGCTTTATTTTACAATCGATGTATGATGAAAAATCTACGATAAATGTATTTTTGTTTTGAATACTCACTATAACGTGGCGTGCCCTCGTCGGCCGCATCGGTTCCTGAAACAATAGAGCAATACTTTATGTATAGTAGGATTTATAAAAACCGCAAAACAGCAGCCTATTTCAATGTGTTGCGCGATCGAGCGAGCAGGCTCTGTGAGGGATGGCTCGCGCGGCACTTGACGCCACTTCAGTTTTTGTCGTTTCAAGATAAACATTGTTCTGCCGTGCCGCAACCAGCCGCAACATTGTTCGAGAGCTCTGCTCGCGATAAAAAGGCTAAATTTCCCTGAAACGTAAGAAAAGGTGCTTACACAAAGGATGCTGTAGAGCGTAACAACATTTTTTACCAACCAAAGGTTCCGATATATAAAAGACTATTATTAGTTAGTATTTGGGTCCGTGCGTCTTTACAAGAGCCAATTGAAATCGGTCGAGGCAGTGAGAAGGGTCAGCTCGGTGGGCGCCGTATTGTGTTACCTTTGTACAACAAGCAACATTAAAGTAAAGACGTAGCGCCACTCGGTCTACCGGAGGCCGTGCCGACTCGAGCCGAGCCGGCGTTCGCGGCGCGCTCCACACTCGTACCATCGCCATTGATGCACAACACCCTGAACTACAAACTTACTCATAACCGTGTGTGTTAACACAAACTATGTATATAGTAATATTATAAAGAGGTAAAGTTTGTATGTTTATAAGTTTGTGTGTCCTCTTATAAACATACAAACTTGACCTCCAAAAAATCTCCAAAAAACTTATCGGATTTCAAAAATTATTTCACCGGTATTCAAGAAGGATTTTCATGGTGAACGGACAGGCTATCCATTGACGCGAACGCAGTCGCTGTCGCTGCTAACTTACAATAAACATAAAGATATTTACGTCCGTCAACGTCTGATACAGGTCAGTTATCTAAAGCTAGCACGTTCACAGTACTCACAGTTTATGCAATTTCACTATACAGGATGTTTAAAAATATATGATTTTGATTCAAAATGCGACTCTAGTTTAAGTGTAGACTAGAGTTAGGTTTTAGTAAGATAGGTGCGTTGTAGATAAATAAATACAAATATATGTGTTACTTGTTATAATATATTGTTAGCAAATTCGAGCGAAAAGTATTAAAAACAAGGTGGAATCAATGGTCACAAAATAGTTTTAATTTTCAATAAATTTTCACATGAACTAAAATAGTTTCACCAAAGAAAATCTTTACCAAAACAGAAAATAATTGTCCCAGAAATCCTCAACAATCTATATATATATATATATATATATATATATATATATATAAAGGACAAGCTGACTGACTGACTGACTGACTAACATATCAACGCAGGGCCTAAACTATAAGGGTTAGAAACTTGAAATTTTGCACAGGAGTTCCTTTTGTAACGTAGGGGAGCACTAAGAAAGGATTTTGGAAAATTCATCCCCTAAGGGGGTAAAATGGGGGTTCAAAATTAGTATGAAACTTTGCCGTTTTTGAAGTTATTAAAATGATATTTGGTACAAAGGTTCTTCATTTAAAATTATGAAAGACGTGTAAAATAGTTTTAAAAAAATCATCCCTTAAGGGGGAAAAAGGGGGGTGCAAACTTAGTATGAAACTTTGCCGTTTTTAAAGTTATTCGAATGAGACTCAATATGAAGGTCCTTCATTTAAAGTCATGAAACACTTGTAAAATAGTTTTTCGAAAATCATCCCTTAAGGGGGTAAGAGGGGGGTGCAAAGTTAGTATGAAACTTTGCCGTTTTTGAAGTTATTCCAATGAAATTCAATATGAAGTTCCTTCATTAAAATTTATGAAATATATGTAAAATAGTTTTTTGAAAATCATCCCTTAAGGGGGTAAAAGGGGGGTGCAAAGTTAGTATGAACTTAGTCATTTTTGAAGTTATAATGAAATTGAGCATGAAGGTCCTTCATTGAAAGTCATGAAAGATGTGTAAAGTAGTTTTTCGAAAATCATCCCTTGGTTGCGAAGTTAGTATGAAAGCTCTTTTGCATGCGCTAAAAGTATCCCTATCTTATTTGCAAACACTTTACTCAGCTAAAGCCCACGCGGACGTAGTCGCGGGCAACAGCTAGTTTAATTATAATTTAATTATGTAACAAAGGGTCACGGACGCTCAGTGGTCAGTTACTGGATGAATTACCCTACCTTTTTTTCTAATTGCTTGCCACAGATAAAAACTTTATTACTGTTCTGTGATTTCATCAACTGGAAGGAAACTGTGATCAACTGAGCAACATCATTCGGTTTCTATTGTGGTTACGCGAATGTTCTGTTCTCCTATTCTTCTTCTTTTTCTTTGACGTTTTTTCCGTGATTTTAGCACTAGTAGCAGTTGTCCGAAGTCCAATCACAATCAAATGCAAGAGCCAAAAGAAAAGAGAAAGGACCACAGAATAAACTGGCAATTCCCATTAGAAAAACAAAAACCCTCTCTTAAAAATGCCATCTACTGACTAATGAGCCGTTTTCAAATGACTGTCAAAGGAATGCAGTTTTGGACCTCAGCCCAATAGCCATGTGTGATACATGTTATTTTTTTGAAATGCAAAATGTTAGTGTAACGGTTTTCGGTGGGTGATAGAACTCTTCAAATGAAACGCAATTTCTTGTCCAAACTAAACTCCAACAATGTCAACAACATTTTATTCAAAAACTTACAGCAACTATACATACATAATTTTACAAATCCTTAGAAGCTAATAACACTAGTATTTTATCATCAACCAATCATAGGGGTGCGCCTGCGCCTGCGCCCCCGCATTTCCAAAAATGTTTGTTGATGTCGCGAGCGGCGGTGGCGGCGCGGCGGCGGCGGCGCGCGCAGCAAGCAACGTTTATAGTTTCGGAGTCGCGCCCGCCTCGCCAGCGCCAGTGTACCGGCGGCTCCCGCCGTGCAATAACGTTCGATGCTACTCCACATTACCCCCCTTCAAGTGAAGCGTACGGCTCGACGAACAGTTCGTCCGGAGCGCGTCACGTATAAACGCTCATCTTTCTTCGCTGGAACTGGGTCTTGACTAGTGGAGGTAGCTGGGTTCGATGTCAGTAGCTCGTCAGAACACAGGAAAGCTGGCTTCAGTCTGTCCACGGATACAAGTGCCGTTCGTCTAGGGTATTGGAGCTTGAAGTATTTCTCGTGTCTTTCCAATACTTCGTATGGCCCTTCGTATGGTGGTGTGAGTTGCTTCCTTATTGCGTCCACTCGAACAAAGACGTGTGCTTGTAGGCAAATCTTTATGCACGAATGAGGCGCGCTGTTTTGTGTCTCGTGACGTCATCGATGTTGTTATTGCATCCATTGTATCGGTGAGCCAGTTGATGAACTCTGAGTCATCGGAATGTGGTTTCGCAGGTATAAACAAATCAGCTGGCAAGCGTAATGTTGTTCCGTAGGTGATTAAGGCTGGGCTGATAGCAGATTCTCGTTTCAGTGCTACTCGTAGACCTAGTAGTACTGTAGGTATTTCTTCTGCCCAACGCGTCGTCTCGCCTCTTGCCATCAGTGCTGCCTTCATGGTGCGATGCCATCGTTCCACCTGACCGTTTGACTGAGGGTGGTAGGCAGTGGTACGGATTCTTGTAACTCCGAGTTTTTTCATAAGTTCTTGGAACAGCGATGACTCAAACTGTCGACCCTGATCTGTGGTTATTCGTAAAGGGCAACCGAAGCGTACAATCCATCCTTTGTATAGTGCACGCGCGACAGTTTCTGCTGTTATGTTTCTCACAGGTATTGCCTCCGGCCATCTTGTGCAGCGGTCGACTATTGTGACTAGGTAGTGATAGTCATTTGATGGCGGCAGGGGTCCCACGATGTCCATATGGATGTGTTCGAATCTATTCGACTCAGGAAACTGTCCTAGTGGTGTAACGTTGTGTCTGTGTATTTTGGCGCGTTGACAAGCTATGCAACCTCTCGCCCATGCTGTTACATCTTTGTTTATTGCCGGCCAGAAAAACTTGTCCGTCATCTGTCGTCTCGTTGTGCGTATGCCCGGGTGGCTTATTTCGTGTAGTGCATTGAAGGCTGCTTCACGGAATAGTCTTGGTAGGTATGGTCTCGGGGTAGCCGTTGAGGTTTCACATACGATTGGTTTATTCAATCCTGGCAAGTTGACACTCGTGAATTTCAGATTTTTCTTGCTGTATAGTTCTCGTAACTCAGTATCTCTGTCTTGCTCTTATTATTATTATTATTATTTTTTATTTATTTAGATTTGTAACTTACAGCTAATGCCAAATCGCTACAAACTTAGTAGTAAATAAAAGTTTTACATCGCAAGAAACAATAAAAATAACATTGCATTAATTCTTATACTAAACTACTAAAAACAAAAACAGAATCATCCTTCTTCAAGCATTCCCTTGCATACTTCAATCATTCTCCCAATTCTTGTGGTAAACATATCACACTGCGGCGCCGCACTGAGCAGGGAGTTGAGAAGTGCGAGAGCGCGCGGCACGGGCGCCTGCTGCTGGCCCGTTGTGCGCGCCGCCGGCACTTGCAGCAGGCGCGGCGCGCGCAACCGTCCGCGCGCCTCCGGCACCCACAGTTGCACTACCTCGCCCACTAGACTAATACAGTCAATTCTATTGTGTACTATGCCCAACACAAACTTTATTAGGCTTAAAGATCTTCTTATTTCAAGAGAGTCGTATTCTAGTTGCCCCTGCAAGAAACGCGTAGGGTACAAAAAAGGGTAATACCCATATTGTTTCTTGTAGAGGTTTCTTAAGAACTTTTTTTGTATTTTTTCAATTAACAATATATATTTCTTTTCGTGCGGGCTCCAAACTATCGAGTTAGTTTCCAGTATACTCCGAACTAGAGCTGCGTATAGAGCTCGCAGTGCTATAGGCGTGAAGGATTGGGAGTTCCTCAGAACAAATCCTAGTTTCTGAAAGGCACTTTTCGCGAGTTCTTTGGCGTGGTCACGAAACGTCAGTCGTGGATCAAACATGACGCCGAGGTCCTGGAACACGCGCGGCACGGGCTGCCCGCCCAGCAGGTATGCCGGCCGTTCACCCACCCCCGTTTTGCGCTGCACTAAGTTGGGAGAACGAGTAAAGCTCATCATCTCACACTTTTTGATATTATTCAGATCCATTTGTAAAGCTTCACAATCGGTTTCGTCGTTTATTTTTTTGCATAGTTTAACGTCATCTGCAAAAAGAAGCACTTGACAGTTCTGAACTACGTTAGGTAGACTATTAATTAATATATTAAATAATAACGGCCCCAAGTTTGACCCCTGACTTATACCCGAGCAAGTTTGGTAGGCTTCAGACTGAAATTGACCATACTTGACAAACTGTGTTCTGTTGCCAAGGTAGCTAGAAAACAAATTCAGGAGTCTTGGGGAAAACCCTATTAGTCCCAGTTTTAGGAGTAGTATATCGTTGTCTACTCTATCAATTAAATACCTAAATACCTCGGTATAATTTTGGACGAGAAACTTACTTTCAACCAGCACATATTGTCACTGTCTGGACGTATCAGAAGGCTTGTAGGAATTATGAAGCTCCTTCGGGACGGGGCTAGTAAACCTCATCTTAAGCTAGTTTACATTGCACTCTGTCAGTCACTGCTTCTTTATGGAATTTCAACCTGGGGTAGTGCAGCCAAAACTCACCTTATCACTATAGAACGAGCCCAAAGATCAGTGCTTAAGGTGATGCTGAGAAGGCCCTTCCGCTATCCTACCCGCGCGTTGTACTTGGAGGCCCAAGTATTGTCAGTGCGTCAACTTTATATTCAAAGAGCATTGCTATCTCAACACAAACTAGTAATAAATTCGCCCCTATATTGCAAGTTACTGGAACAACGAAATTTTAAGCTTAAGATTCCTCCCACTAAAACAGACTTTGCTCACCGTTTTTGCAAATTTAATTTCCCATTTATTTACAATAAATGTGTCCAACTCTGCAATATAAAATATGACTCAATTCGTGAAGCAAAAACTAAAGTTTATAAATGGCTTTTAAGCCTAGACTACTGCGAAACTGAGGCTATTTTGAAAATAACACAATAATATTGTAGTTAATCCTATCATTCATTATTCTTAATATTAAAATCAATTTTTAGACAAAAGCAATGCTAAATTTGTGTTTATATTTGATATGTTATATATAATTATATATATATATATCTCTTAATTTAATTTATTATTTATTCTATATACCTGGTTGCAATGGATAAATACTTAATCGTAAGTGTATAGTTTACAAGAGGTATACATATAGAGAGATATATATATATCTCTTAATTTAATTTATATATATATGCATATAAATTCTACACACATATTTATCTATAACTATGTAACTATTCTAGCTGCTGTCTGTGCGGTAATATTCCTGTTTTTATTTTGTGTCATTTTTACACGTAAGTTTTAATTTATATTCTTTTTCATCATAACGACAATTGCATGTTTGTCTCTAAATTTTGTCATGTTTGCTCGTATAACCTCATATTTGTTAAAACTGTTTTTGGGCGTCCGCGATACAGGTTTTACCTAGTGCGGGGCCCGCTGTGTATCGCTCATGTAAAATGTTTTTTTTTATGGCAATAAATATTTTTGTATTTTTGTATTTTGTATCAAATGCTTTTTGGAAGTCCAGATAAATAACATCTACCTGATTCCTACTATCAAGTTCTTGTGACACAAAATTTACGAGCGTCATCAGATTGGTGGCAACGGACCGTTTAGGTAGAAATGCATGTTGTGCGGCATTGATATGAGGCAAGATCTGAATCGATAGTGCTCGTACACTGAATCTCATTGATTCGAGATAAGGCGTCCGCAACCGGGTTTTCTGTGCGTTCTATGTATCTGATTTTGTTGCAGAACTGGCTTATGAATTGGAGCTGACGTTCTCGTCGTGGTGTGTCACAGTTGCTGGGTGGCTTCGTCAGTGCGTACGTCAGGGGTTTGTGGTCCGTGTTGATTGTCACGTCGAGCCCTTCGATGTAACGTCGGAAGTGTTTGACAGCAGTGTACATTGCTAGGAGTTCGCGGTCGTACACGCTGTATTTCTTCTGTGTGTCACTCAAGCTCTTAGAGTAGAAAGCGAGTGGTCTTCACGTTCCTCTGACTTTTTGTTGAAGCACTCCTCCCATGCTTTGATCGGATGCATCTGTCATCATTGCTAGCTCTGCGCCTGGTATAGGATGAGACAATGTCGCAGCTTGTTTGATGCTGTCGCGACAATGTTCAAAATCCTCTTCTGCCATTGGGGTCCACGTAATCGGTGTTTTGTCTTTTTTCTTTGTGTTGTGCAACATCTTGTTAAGCTCTTGTTGCTTATCAGCTTAGCGTGGCAGGCAGTCACGGTAGAAATTCAGCATACCCAGGAATCTTCGTAATTCTTCTATAGTCTTTGGCTTCGGGTACGTAGATATGGCTTCTACTTTCTCTTCAAGTGGTTGTATGCCTTGAGATGAAACGCGATATCCCAAAAACTTCAGTGCTTCTTTTCGGAATTCGATTTTTTCTGTGTTTATGCTGACTTCATACTCATTCAAGAGCTAGAAAACTTGCTGAAGGTGTTGCTTATGTTGTTCTTCGGTTTCTGAGTATATTAGGATGTCGTCGACGTAGCAAAAAGCGATTTCATCCAGCCCTCGTAGTACTTGATGCATGAATCCCACGAAGGTTTGACACGCGTTAATAGTTTAAGTATTGAGCCCCCAAAATGTTCCCGACTCAGCATAATGTTGCAACAGAGTGGTCCGTTGTCCAAATTGGTACGAAGTCCAAAGGTCATAACGGTGAATTCGAACAAACCGAACGATGTTGTTACGGCTGTTTTTTGTGCATCTTCTTCGCTGGCCATCGGTATCCAGTAGTATGCCTTCGTTATGTCCAGTTTCGAGAATATTTTCTTGCCGTGCAGATGAAAAGGAAAATCTTGCATTCTCGGTATAGGGTATCTATCAGGAACGGTTACGGCATTCAAGCGACGATAGTCTCCACATACTCTTAGCTGTCCATTGCTTTTTCTTACGATGTGTAGCGGACTCGCCCAAGGACTTTTCGACGGTCGGCATACTCCCATTTCGACCATACGCTCAAACTCCTTCTTTGCTTCCGTGTATTTTTCTGGCGGTAGCGGTCGCGGTCGTGTGAACAGTGGAGGACCGGTGGTCTCGATTTGATGCGTGACGTCATGTTTCGGAGGTTTCTTTGACGTCAGTGGACGGTGAATATCTGGGTATTTCTTCAGTATGTCGCTGTACGGATGTGCTTGGTTAACCAGGTGAATAGTCGATTCGTTATAGGTTACTGAAGGCGCTTTGACAGATAGTTCAGTAACGCTGTCTATCAATCTTCCGTGATGTAAGTCAACCACGAGTCGATGATGTCGCAGGAAATCCGCACCCAATAGCGATTTCTTCGTGTTAGCGATGACGAAGTCGAAGTACGCCGTAAGTCCAAGTTCAGTTGTAGAGTTTTCTCTCCATACGTTGGTATAGCTGTACCGTTCCCGGCGTAAAGGACGTAGTGTGTCTCGGTCTGCTCCCGCATCTTGTCAGCCATTGAAGCAAGGACTTCTAGCGATGATTCACTGTTTACAGCTAAAACAGCTCGGATTTGTGACGGCAGTTGGTTCATCCACAGGACTTTGAGTGCGTCGTCTGGAATCATACTTTCGCCAAGATCTCGCATCTTCCGCAGTAGTTGAGTAGGCTACATGTCACCCAATTCTAAACTGCTTAGTAGTTTTTGTAGCTGGCTTGATTCCGATTCTTCGTAGACAGAAATGAGGCGTTTCTTCAGTGTAGTCTATTTTTCCGTACTAGGCGGTCTTCGTAGGAGATCGCTGATCTGCTTCAAGTCAGTTCTATCTAGCACTGATATAACCATGTTGTATTTCTGCTCTTCGGATAATCTTGCACTGGCCACAACCGATTCAAATTGGTTGAACCAAAGTGTGACGTCTTCTCGCCAAAACGCAGGAATTCGCGAATGTAGCGAGATGGCCGCTAATTCGCTATCGTGCAGCTTCCGCTCCAAATCAGCCGGTGTGGAAGTTGACTGTAGCCCATCTGCTTGATTCGTAGCCATGTTCTCGATGTCAGGGAGTCACCAGTTGTAACGGTTTTCGGTGGGTGATAGAACTCTTCAAATGAAACGCAATTTCTTGTCCAAACTAAACTCCAACAATTTCAACAACATTTTATTCAAAAACTTACAGCTACTATATACATAATTTTACAAATCCTTAGAAGCTAATAACACTAGTATTTTATCATCAACCAATCATAGGGGTGCGCCTGCGCCTGCGCCCCCGCATTTCCAAAAATGTTTGTTGTTGTCGCGAGCGGCGGAGTTTCGGAGTCGCGCCCGCCTCGCCAGCGTGCCGGCGGCTCCCGCCGTGGAATGACGTTCGATGCTACTCCACATTAGTTTTTTTTTCAATACGATATAACTCCGAAAGGATGGACAAACATTTGGCTGTTGACGTCATAGTAACTTTTATTCAGCTCGCTGAGACCTATTCGATGATGTATCACACATGGCTATTGGACTGAGGTCCAAAATTGCATTCCTTTGACAGCCATTCGTTTTTTTTTTTAGTTCTTCTGAAAGCGCCTCATTTGGAATTACTTTTCTTAGCTGTCAGAAAAATCACTCATTGAAACGCTCATACGGTTGAATACCAAAAAGATCACGCTGTATAAATAAACAGTAGCAAAAGTAAAACTATAACTGTCCCCTTCACACTCATAAGCTAGACCGCGCGCAAGAGAGACGGGCAGACTTTTCATGATGCGTATGGAGTACGACGTCACGCCGCGCGCTATTCGCAGACACTACACAAGCGCAACGTGTAAATGTGTTGAACGTGCCAGCTTTACTTAACTGACCTGTACTGTCTGATCAACTAATGTACAGTTAGCACATTCTGAACTTTATTGTTACATTACAAGTCTGTTTCAACCAAGTACTTTATACTCGTACATAGTTTCAACGCACCGTCGGCATGTGGTGAAGCTCTTCAATTATATTTGCAAAGTAATGTGTACTTGACAAGTGAATTAAAGTTCGCTTTGCTATCGACTGTTCAGCGTGGAAAGTTTATGACACACGTTTCTGCCATAATGTTCCGAGACTGAAGTTTCCGGGAATAAACAATTATGTTGCGACAAGCGATGCGAAGAAGTTCGTGAGATCTATGACGCGGACAAACGGATGGCACGTGGTTTCATCATATCGCAATTTCTGCTGGTGTCTGGCAGCTTTCTTTGTTTTATTCTGTAGGTCTCGCTGTCCCCGCGAGGTTAAGTTAAGCCCTACTTACTGTCGAAACAGATTGTGGCTACAAACGCAAAAACAACAGCTCAGAGATAGCTTCATCGACTGGGGAACCAAAAGTTGCATGTTTAACCAAGTTTTTAATCACGCTTTTCAAACATTGAAACATAATGTAAATAAAAAGTCTTTGATATGGTTGTGTTAAGTAACGCTTAAATACTTAAATAATGTAGTATAAGAATCGAGAACACGACATTTTACCTTGTAGGTTTTTTCAATATCTACGTGTAAATGTAATTAGTGTGGATTACGGATTAGTTACAAAAATAAAATAGAAAAATTAAAAGGTTACCCTTCAGCTTCAGTTGCGATTGCGCGCTCACATATCTTTAACATGTTCCGAAATTTGTAACTTTTTTATGAGAATATAACATTTTTCTTAAATTAAAAATAAAACACATTATTTCCCCATTCTCTAATCAAATATGGCATTCGTGGTTAACGGAAACGCGACGCGAGCCACGGGTGTGAAATTAAATGACTAATAAATTAGACAAAAAACACATAATAACATACAACAAAATTTCAATAGTTCCAAAAGTAGTTTAGAGTCCCTAGGCAAGTAGGCAAACCAGACAATAGCGAGTCATGCGACGATGATTCCGTGCACAATATAAGAGCCCACACACTAGGCGTTTTGAAGCGCGCGCTTTTGTAAGGATTTTTGAAAATTCATCCCCTAAGGGGGTAAAATGAGGCTTCAAAGTTAGTATGAAACTTTGCCGTTTTTGAAGTTATTCAAATGAAATTTGATACGAATATTTTTCATTTAAAATTATGAAACCCATGTAAAATAGTTTTTTAAAAATCATCCCTTAAGGGGGAAAAATGGGGGTGCAAACTTAGTATGAAACTTTACCGTTTTTTAATTTATTCGAATGAGATTCAATATGAAGGTATTTCATTAAATGTTATGAAAAACATGTAAAATAGTTTTGCGAAAATCATCTCTTAAGGGGTAAGAGGGGGGTGCAAAGTTAGTATGAAACTTTGCCGTTTTTTAAGTTATTCGAATGAAATTCTGAATGAAGGTCCTTCGTTGAATGTCTTGAAACAGATGTAAAATAGTTTTTCGAAAATCATCTCTTAAGGGGATAAAAGGGGGGTGCAAAGTTAGAATGAAAGCTCTTTCGCATTCGCTATATAAGTATCCCTATCTTATTTGCAAACACTTTACCCAACTAAAGCCCACGCGGACGTAGTCGCGGGCAACAGCTAGTATTTATATAAAAACAATTGCACTAAGATGGCCCTGTACGCCACCAAGTTATCTGTTCAGGTGGGCAAAATAGTAACGAATTAATTAATTGTAAATCCTGTTCCCCATTTTTTGGTTTTATTTATTCCCTTACTAAGTTTTATAGATACGTTTTCATTAAAATTGAAAGACGGGTTAAAATAATCTCATTTTTCTAAGTAAATTTCTTAAATGTTACTACTAAATTCTCCAGTAGCGCCGCTATCAACTGAACAGATAAGATGGTGGCACTGTAGTTAGGTTTAGGTCGGTCCTATGATAGATCTAATTTGACATAGAAAGTCAAACCACCAAGAACCTACTCAAGCATTCCAAACCATTTAAATAATCCTGACAAAATCAATAACTTCTTTCTAGATGTCCCTGGAGACCCAAATATAGATCCCGAATTAATACATTTCTTCACTCGAAATAGGCACGGTACAAATAGTTTTGAAATAGAGAGATGTTCAGAAGATGAAGTTTTAAAAATAATTAAAACCATTAAAACAAATGCGAGCGGGTACGACTCTATCTCCACAAAAATGGTAGAAATGACATTATCTGTAACGCTAACAATAATTACAGCAATTATTAATAGGCGATCGCAGAATGTGTATTTCCAGACGCATGGAAAATAGCACGCGTAAAACCTCTCCCTAAGAGTTCTGTAGTAGAGGCGCGGGATACCGCCGTTTAGCCAAAGTATTTTTCGCCAAATTTTACTTCCCAATAAACTTATGGCATCAGTTTCATTTCCCAAATGAAAATTTAGCAAGTTTTCATTTCGCATTTTATTAATTTGGTCAAATTATCATTTCGCATAATTTTACTGCGTCAAGTTTTATTAAGACAAACGTTTATTATGCTAACGTTTTATTTTGGCAAGTCAACAGAAATATAGGTGCGACGACGCGCGTAGCGAAGCGGAGCGCGTCGGAGCGTTAGGTTCTCTATATAAGATCGAAAACAGAAACGATACTTTTGACTGAATAATGCTTGGTAAAATGAATTTTGACCAAGTATTTATTTGGTAAACAATAACTTGCCATAATAACTTTTGCTAACTGTTTATTTGCTTTAAGTTGTTTTGAGAAATGTTTTTTTGCCAAGTGATAATTTGCGGAAAATAGTTTGGAAAGTAATACTTTGGGAAACGATTTTTGGCAATACATTAGTAAACCTAGAGGCGCACAAAGATCTTCGAGCCATCAGCATCCTGCCAATGCTTTCAAAAATAATAGAAAGGGTTGTATGTACTCAAATAACTAACTTTTTAGAAAATGAGTCAGTCTTACCAGTTACACAGTCTGGCTTCCGTGGTCACCACGGTACGGCCACGGCTTTAGCACACGTGACTGATGATATGTTGTCAGCCTCGGACTCGGGTAAGGCCAGTGTTCTTGTGTTACTTGACTTTTCCCGGGCCTTTGACTGCATTAGTGTTGAACTGCTTATAGCTAAAATGGCCTATTACGGCATCGCACCCTCGGCACGCGAATGGTTTCGCTCCTTTTTGACCAACCGCAAACAATACGTGGTCACTGAGGATGAGCTGGGCAACACGCTGCAGTCGCAAATTAAAACAATTGCAAGGGGTTGCCCACAAGGATCTATTTTAAATCCACTAATTTTTATTCTGTATACCTCAGATTTAACTAAATATGTCGAATACAGTAATGTTCATCTGTATGCTGATGACACACAATTATATAAATCGTTCAAGCTGACTAATACCAATGAAGCTGTTCAAAACATCAATAATGATTTAGAAAATATTCACAAATGGACCAAAAGAAACGCTTTAGTTTTGTCCCAACTAACATAAATTTAGATTTTGTGTCAACAAATTTGGGAAAATATTACAACGGATATCTGCATCGATGGACAGAAAATAGAAAGAGTCTCATTAGCACGAAATCTGGGCCTGCTTATGGATAGTGAGCTACGATATGTAGAGCACATTAATCAGAAGCTCAAGACCGCCTTTTTCAGACTTAAAGTTCTGTATGGCATAAGAAGCTTTCTGAGGGAAGAGGTGCGGGTGCTGCTCGTGGAAGCCTTGGTTTTATCTATCTTTAATCACTGTGATACAGTCTATGGACCCAGACTCTTTGAAAAGACCAGTCGGGCCATACAAAGGATGCAAAACGCCTGTGCAAGATTTTGCTATGGCATTCCAAGGCGCGCACACATTACGCCATTTCTAAGCAATAAGAGAGTCTTAAAAATGGAGAGCCGTAGGAAACTGCATCTGGCGAGCATCATCCATAGAATTGTACACTTTAAAAGACCAAAGTATCTATACGAAAAATTCAAATGGGCTGGAGACACGCACAGTTTCAACACAAGAAGCAAGGCACAAAATTTAATGTCCATCCCAAAACATCGAACAGCTAATTTCCAGGGAAGTTTTAAGTATGCGGCCTCGAAGATTTGGAATAATCTTCCTCCGCCCCTTCAGAGTAATATAACAAAAAATACATTTAAATATAATTTAAAACATTTACTTTTACAGGAACAAATTATTTACACACAAGAGACTTACATATTTAAAAAAGGTAATTAATAAATTATTTTATTTTACTCTTATTGTGTGCTTAATATTTATAATAGAGAAGTCATATGGAGTCTGTTTGTGTTGGGTTTGATGGGGTCGTTGGGGTGGGTATTCGCGGTGGCATGTATTGGAGCTATCTGTTCTTTTTTTATTTTTTTCTCTCTATTACCTTAGGAGATTTTTTTTTTTGCTATGAAAAGGAGAATGTATATAATAGAGAATATAAGTATAATAAGTATAATACCTAAGTGGTCTTAGTTTTTTTGTCCGGTTTAGATAAGATAAGAATATTGTGTATTGTAGATGATTGAGTTAAATTAAGTCCATCTGAGTGCTAAGTGATGCCACACTATGACACTAACACTAGTTTGGTTAGCAGTTACTTGTTTTTTTTTATTTTTATTTTTAGATATTCTCTTAATTTGTGCTTGTGTTCTACCTTTCTTCTACCTTTAACATAATATACCTAGTGATTTATGAGTCTAGGACGTCGCTGAAAATCAGCGCTGTTGGATGCCCAGCATCTATCAGCACAGGCTGAGCGACAGTCCTATTGCCAAGCTGTTCCATTTTAGATCTTAGTTAAAATTGTATATATCATTAATGTAGTCTGTATTAAGATATTATTATAAGTATGAAACACTGTTCTTGGCAATAAATGGTTATTCATTCATTCATGCAAGAGTCCTCCGCAACTAAAGCCTCTTTAAAATGTCCCCTACACTACTCAATCAACGCCCCTACATCTACTTCTAAAAGTAGTCTTTAATCTGTGGTGTGCACCTTACGCGCGAGTGAATGGATGCGAACACAAAAGCTGTATCTGTCTGTCTAGCCACATGAGGCGATTATGGCGGCCAAAAAATACAACTGAACCTACTTTTTTTCGTCATAAGACGAAACACGATGGAGAATCGACGACTTTCGATTTTCCATCGTGTTTTTAAGTACTTCGGGCTTAAAAAACCCTCGTAAAATTTCGTCAATTTATTTTCTTTGTCAATTGCTTTGGCTAAAATTGCTTTTAATGTCTTTAAAATGTCCCCTACACTACTCAATCAACGCCCCTACATCTACTTCTAAAAGTAGTCTTTAATCTGTGGTGTGCACCTTACGCGCGAGTGAATGGATGCGAACACAAAAGCTGTATCTGTCTGTCTAGCCACATGAGGCGATTATGGCGGCCAAAAAATACAACTGAACCTACTTTTTTTCGTCATAAGACGAAACACGATGGAGAATCGACGACTTTCGATTTTCCATCGTGTTTTTAAGTACTTCGGGCTTAAAAAACCCTCGTAAAATTTCGTCAATTTATTTTCTTTGTCAATTGCTTTGGCTAAAATTGCTTTTCCCAAAAATGTTATTAATCAGTTTACAAATGTCGGAAATTATGCAAAAAATGTGCATTCCCATATAAATGATCTCCTGTATATAAGTTAGTCTTGAGATCACTAACAGCCAGCGCACAGTCTAATCCTGTAGAGCTTGGACCGAGAAAAAATACTTGTAACTTGGGGGTGCACTTAGTCTGCTCAAATAGTCATGCTCTTTTTGCTCAAATAGTCATGTGAAGCCGTTGTGAAAACATATGTATTTTTTTAAAGACAACCATAACTCAGCGATTCCACTGCCCTACATCGTCCAGTTTAAATTATTTCGGATTTTTATAACGTATAATTAATTTTAAGATTTCCAAATTATGTGTTGCTGACTTTAATAAACCAATTATATAAATACAAAATAGTTTATTTTAACCACAAAAACACATCATTCTTACACATATTACACTGAATATATAAGCAAAAGGCATATTACTAGGGTATTACAGTTTTTATGGCAGAGTTTAATCCAAGTATAATTTACTGCGGTCTCCACACTAGGTTATACCTGTGTCGTGGAGGCCGATTGCCTTACCATTGGTTTTATTTGGTTGTAGAAGGTTCATACTCATTATTCTAAAAACATTGCCAGACCATTATGTTTGAGAATCAAATTATATTGTGCATACAGTGTTTGTAGTGTATTGATTACAGTAAAGTTAATTTAATTTATTTAAGTTCATTTCTGTGAGAGTATATGGTTGAAATATCTTTATAACTTGGGGGTACTTTATTTGTGTACATAAAATAAATAAATAACTAATGAAAATACTTACAATAAACAAATAAGTAAGGAGGTGTGTATATATATATAAATGAATAATGTTAATTAATTGTCCACGAAAGTCTACTACTGTACAACTAGCAGAAGGTTTTCTGTGGCCGTATAGTCCAGGCCAAGAAGATAATTCCTAATATTAATTTTAGCTTCCCTGTCAGAACAGTTTAATATAGTGCAAACTCTAATCATCTTGTTAAACAAAAAAGGCCCAAGAAATGATTCAAATCTTTGTGCAAATTTAGTTTTTGTAGCTGCAACCGGGATTCGAACTATGCGTTTTGAAGTGTCAATGTTTTGGTTGGCATTTTTATATGCATTCCAAACTATTTTCTGAATAAATAGTTGGCGTACTGTTAGTACCTGACATTCTTTGTATAAGGCGGTTGTGGGGTGCCTAAAACGCTTCTTGTATAACACCTTTAGAATTGATCGTTGAGCCTTTTCGATCTGGATTAAGTATGTTTTTGCTGCACCACCCCAGCACGACACGCAGTACCCTATTATGGACTGGCATAATGCGATGTACACCATCTTCAGGACGCTTTGATCCTTGAGGTCTCTGAGGTTTTTCATTACATGTATAAGCTTTCTGGTTCGCGCAGAGAGAGAGATGATGTGTGAGTTAAAGTTTAGTTTCTCGTCGAGTAGTAAGCCTAGATATTTGATGCAATCTGTTCTGGTTATGGTTTCGCAGGAGCAGTTTGCTGGGGCAATTGGTGACGTAGAGTAAGAGTGAACTTTAATGGGGGGTGCATCAGTTGGCGCAGAGGCTTTAGTCTTGTAAAAACAAACATACTTAGTTTTGCCAGCATTCAAAGTCAGTAAATTTTTCGACAGCCATGAACCCACCTGGGATATGCCCCTCTCTGCATGTGACAGAACTGCAGGCCAAGATTTATCACTAAACACAATGGCGGTATCATCGGCGTAGCAAAACAGATTTTTGTTAGTATTGTTTTCGTTATCTAGGCAGGACCCTATATCATTAATGTATAGCGTGAATAATGTTGGTCCCAGTATACTGCTTGTGGGATACCAGCTGTAGTTTCCTGTGCATCATTGACTTTGTCACCTATCTTGATTAACTGTTGCCTATTTACGAGATAGCTCCGGAACCAGTCTAAAGCTACACCTCTGATTCCGTATCTGTTCAATTTTTCCAGTAGTATTTCAATAGACACAGTGTCGAACGCCTTGGCTAGGTCTAAAAATAGCCCAACACAAGGACGTCCTTTATCTAAATTTTCCGTTACTACGCCTAAAAGTGCGTTTACTGCATCTTCTGTTGATTTGTTGCGCCTAAAACCAAACTGATTAGGTGACAATAGATTTTTTGTTTCTAGATAGTGCACAAAGCGTTTGCTGACAATTTTTTCAAGAATTTTTGAAAAAGAATTAAGCAGCGAGATTGGCCTGTAATTTTCTGGTTTTAATTTGCTGTCTCCTTTGTGAATTGGAATTACAGCAGCTGATTTCCAACAGCTTGGGAAAGTACCTAAGGATAGGCTAAGATTGCAAATATGGGTAAGTGGAATTGCAAGTGCCTTGACCGACAATTTCACCAGTTTATTACCAATACCATCGAGGCCGGGAGCACTTTCTGGTTTTAATTGATTAATAATACTTTGGATCTCTATCTCGTCAGTAGGCTGCATGTAAAACGTTTCATGGTATTGAGGTATATCGACTGCGGCAACGAGATCTTCATAGTTAGTATTAAGTTTTGTCAAAATTGCTTTTGCTAACGTAGCACCCACAGATGCGAAATAAGAGTTACAGGTGTTCAGGCTTGATTTGGGGGAAGGAGACATTTTTAGTAATTCGGTAGCGGCATTGGTTTTTTTATGTTGACTACATATTTCTTTTACTGCTTGCCATAATTTTTTGTTGTTTCCTTTGCTCTCACTTATTTGATCATTGTAGTAAAAAATTTTCACATTTTTTAAGAGATCATTGCAAAAATTACGATATCGTGTGTATACCAGTTTAGCAGTAGGATCATTTTTCCTTTTTCGACAGTCTGAGTGCAGTTTGTCCCTATGCTTCATACATCTTATTAGCCCCGGAGTAATCCAAGGCTTAAGATTATATTTCGTTCTGCTAACTGTGATCTGTCTGGTATGTTTTTTTATAAGATCACTAATTGTTTGTGAAAACCTCTGGGCAGCCTTGTCTGTGTCATTATTATTAAGAATCTCTGACCAATCAGTCACACGCAGTTCAGCAGCTACTTCATCAAAGTTTGTTTTAAGTCTATTTCTGTTAGTTTTTTCCTGTGGTAATGGAGTTACTAGCGCTAGCATGGGCATATCGTGATCAGTTGTCGCTGAGGCACACACTATTGATTCTGCCTGAAGCTTGGAGCGCACAAAGATGTGGTCAATACATGAATTTCCACGCGTTGGTTTTGTTATAGCAGGTAACAGCCCATGTTCTGCAAGTAGACATAGGTAATCTGAACTATGGTTTTGATTGGGAGTAATATCTATATTGAAATCACCTGCAAGTATTAAGCTTGATGATCGTTTCAGAAGCGACAGCTCCCTGTCCAGAGAAGCAAGAAAATTATCTAAATTTCTAAATGAGGGGGATCTGTAAACCGACACAAGGGATGTACCATTTGGAAAATCTATTATAAGACATTCAGCATCATCAATGTTAGGTTCTTGTTGTTTCACATTCCATTTAACCTTAGTGTATACAACTACACCACCTGCCTTGTTATTTACTTTCTTAGTGTAAAATACACTATAGCCCGGAATAGATCTTACTGAGCTAGTTTCCAGCCAGCATTCTGTTAGAACAATGGCGTCAAAAGTAATACCACTATTCTCTAGTCGTTGCAGAGAGATTAAAAAATCATCGAAATTGTGATTTAGACTTCTAATATTAAGCGTAATGACTTTAAAGTTGTTCTTATTCGCAAAATTGGACACATCTTTGCACGATTCCGGTGAGTCCAGCGCATGGCAGATAATTTCTTATTCTTAATTTATTGATGATTTGATTTAGTTCTTTAGTGAGACACTGTAATTCACTTTGGCGATACACTTTAGACGTAGTATTTATATCAATTCGCGGAGCTCACCAAAACAGGTCTTTCTCTAACAACCTTCCTAACGCTTCCCTAAAAATAAAAATAAAAAACCGACATTCGTAGACGAAACCAAAGTTAAAAAAGTGTTTTTTTAATAATACCTTACCGATTTTGATGGTAGGTTCGATCCTGCTGGAGCCCGAGAAGGGCAACAGAAGTTTGTTTGTGATTTTCCATTGTCTAGTAACCTATGCTCCTATCGGTCCTCGTACAATGTCTGTAACAGGACTAGTGAGTGAATGTTATCATTATACCACATTATTGAAAAGAAGACAAAACCGAAAAAACGTTCTTTAAAATGGATTATTAAAGCACTTCTATGTGGTAGTAAAAGTTTTTTTGTATCAACCATGAACAGTAAAATTGCGAATTTGAAAAGCGGCCCGCGCCGCGCCGCGATAACTCACGCGTGCCAATAACAATCGCGCGCATAAATACTAACCTGAAACCCTCTTGTAACTAATTGAGGCTTCGACCTCTGCACCGTCTTCGATTGTCCTCGGCAAGTGCTACGCGCCGGAGATCTGAGATAGTACGCTGTCTCGCATTATTGAGATTTATTTGTAAGACGGCCCCTGATCGGGAGAAGTCGCCTCTAATTTAACAATCTAAGATTAAATTTAGAACATTACGTTAAAATACTACCATACTGACTTAATAAAAATAATTCAAGATACGATTTTAATTATTCGTATGCAGTTGCGGAAATTACCAATCCGCGGTAAGCACGCATGTTCATTAATCCCGCATTCTCTCTCTGAGACCGTGGACCGTGACATGTTTAAAAAAATTATCAAGGGTGTGTCGGGCCACGTGGCGTGTAGGGTTCCGCAGGAAAAGGGGTTTGTATCTGATTTAAAGAATTAACAGCTAAACCAATTAATTTTGTAGGATATTTTTGTGTAAATTTTCTTCCGAGGAGAGTTCGAGGTGTACTAGAATAATAAAATAATTAAGAAAAATATTTTAACTATACACTCACACACACACACACATACATACACACACACACACACACACACACACACACACACACACACACACACACACACACACACACACACACTCATCATCATACACTATAGGTACATACGCATGATACTATAGTTTTACCTTAAAAACTCGTTAATTAGTATTTTACATAGCATGTTGTGTCATCTAAATTTCAAGGACCTAATGTAATGTGTAAACAAGACCAACTAGTCTTACGTCCAATGTGGAAGAGCGGAGCTTCCTGTTACAAGTATTCTAAATATTTAAAAGGAAGATCTTGCCCGATTGTGCTAATGTAAATATCTGTTATGTAAATAAACTATTTTCATTTCATTTCATTTTACTTTTGATACGTTGGTCGCCTATTACTCGTTAATTTGTAAAACCTACTTAGCCTTGATGATTTTTATTTTAAGTTTGTTAATGCTCGGTGTTCCTCACTCATAGATACAATGCCTGGTTCCGAATTGTTACATTACAGGTGCATTCACCTGTAATGTAATGTAACAGAGTGGTGCCGCCTTTAGAAGCAAATCGCTCGGTTTTGCAAATACCGCACGTTCGCATGTTTGACAAATACCGCACGCCATATCTACGAATTCAAACCAGAGCTCGTTTTTATTTTTAGGATTCCGTAGTGGACCCAATAGTTTTGTCATACTGTCCCACTGGGGGTCTGCCTCTTTTTTCGGTCCGTTCTGTAGCTCAAAGTCTTACATAATAAGTCCGCACCATGAAGTGCACGTAATTCCATACTTCAATAGAAAAAAACTGGAACCGGTTTGTATCTGGTTGTCTGTCTGTCCAGACCCTTAATCTCGAAAACGTGAGGAGGTATCGTGTTAAAAATAAAACCACATACTCAGGTCTACAGTCCCTTGAAACACAGAAAAAAATCCGACTAAACGAAAAAAAAAAGATGCTGCCATCTACGCCGCAGAAAACAAATATTTAGACACCCGAAGGGACCGAAAATAGGGTACTTACTTTCCGTTGACCTAGAACTATAAAATTTGGCTAGTATTATCTTTGTATACTATAAGTGCACGAATAAATCTGAAAACTATATATTTATAATTTAATAAAAAGAATAGACTTTGAAGTTCGGGAAAAGGTCGGAAGAAACGGCGAGTCTCGATTTTTGAACTATTTATAATATGTAAATCCCTACTGTACGACACCTTCGGTGGACGAGTCCGACGCGACGTTCCTTTGTACAGTTTCTTATCACCGTTTTTGTTTGGCAACCGTTTTTGTTCTATAAGTTTTTTAATTAATTATCAATTGCGAGAGGTCCCGGGTTCGGTCCCCGGCTGGGGAGAAAGAAAAAAAACTCCAGGTTTTTTTTTATTTTTTTTTATTAAAAACTGACCAACGATTGACCCCGATCTCACCTGATGGTAAGTGAAGATGGAGCCGACGATGTTCCTCGTTGGTTCAGTAAGAGCCTATTCACTCTAGCCTTAAAGGCACCCAAATTGTACCTTTCCGGAAAAACAGAGGAAGGGAGCGAATTCCATTCCTTAGCGGTGCGCATTAGAAACGACGAGGCGAAACGCTTCGTGCGCACAAAAGGTGTCTGTACCACATAAGGATGAAGTCGCTCCCCTCTCCTGGTTGTCCGGTGATGAAAAGGTCTTGGATGTTTACATGTTTGTGACGTCGCTGTTTCTGGTTTCCACGACACAGGGTATCCTAGTGTGGGGCCAGAAGCAATGTATGTGCCTGTATGTAAATGTAAATGTTTATAAATGTAAATGTTTATTGTAGTAATTATTAGTAATTATTATTTCTGTACACAGAGAAACGCAATATTATATCAATCATCTTCTACTTCATATTTGGTTGCATCCGGAGCATGAAATGGTTGGCACTGTCAAGTGCTACGGCGTAGAGGCGTCGTAGCGCTACGGCGTAGCAGCACATCCGGCAAGTTGCAAGACAGTCACTAGCAGCAGAGCTGTGACTCACAAGCGCACCCTCGCGGGCGGGCCGGCCCGGGCCGGGGCGGGGAGGGGAGGGGAGGATTCGTTTCAACAAAGCATTATGACACAAGCTAATGAACCGGTCGGTCGGAGCATTCGATCTTGAAGGGTTCCATATCAATAACGCCGCGTCGTACATTTTAAATTGGTGTTCCTGTGCTTGAAACACGCAAGCTACAAATATTTTTACGTATACGTGAAAATGTATAGTGTTTGTAGGTGTTGGTAAGCAGTAAGTAATCCCAGCGAAGCCAAAGGGAGCCATTGTGTGCGGGAGGTCGGGAGCATTCATATTTGGGTAATGCCGATGCGGGGCCGCGGCGGGGCGGGCGAGGCGGGCGGGGGGCGCGTTAACTGGCACATTATCGCTACTATAAAACTTGGAGCGTCGCTCGGCGCGCTCGAGAGACGACCAGGGCCTAGATTCTGATAATACATTGTAGTAAAATGACAACTGCGTGAACATGGCGATTTAGTTTCGTTGCCGCTTCAAGTGTAAGCGCGCACTCAAATCAAGCAATCTAGGCGTCAATGGTATGAGAAAACACGTCACGTGACCAGACCGTGTATCTGTCATGACCCAGGCAGCACCACGCGGCAGCGGTAGTTGTTGCCATGCAGCTTGTGGGAAACTTAGCTGAAATGCGATCATATTCAGGATTACACAGACACCCCAATTAGATTTTGTTTTGTAATAGTTTTCGGTATAACAAAAATGATGAGAGATATGTCAATCCGGAGTTGGCCCCCGTGGTGGAGTATGGCCTATACCTTCCTCAGGGAAGCGACCCGTGCCCCTCGGTGGGGACATAATAGGTTGATGAAAGATGTCACCTTAGATTTGTAGTTTTCTAAAAATCAATGTTGCAGTTTCCATAAATTATTCTCAGCAATGGATGTGCCTGTATGTAAATGTTTATGACTGACTGATAGACGGACTGACATTGCAAAACTATAAGATTTGTTTGTGGACTACGGAAACCTAGAAAAACGGTCTGAAAATAACACTTAAAACTTTTTATCTAGGCTGACAAAATGTTAGAATAAGGCCTCAAGAAAAATTTTTTTCTAAGTACACATTAGGGATGTTAGTTTTTTTTTGTTTACACTGTAGTTAGTTTGTCCTATAGTTTTAGCTCTCAATTGGACCTCACATTGGACCATTGCAGGTAGCAGGGCACCAATGTTACTGCTGGACTTCCTAAAAGCTCCCAGCTTTCCTATGGCGAATGACTCTGTGGGGTTGACTCTACACCACATTCACAGGCGGCAGTTAAGCGTGCGTAGATTCTAACCTTGTTGCTCGACCTGCGAACGCTGAGCATAGCTGGCAGGCTATAGGTGAAGTAACCGAATAAAAACATGACTTTCTGATTCTGTCAGAAAAATGTAGTGATTGATGAGGTATCGATTTTATTGTATATTTTTTATGTTATATTTCGTTGATATGCTGTAATTGATAGTTTATTGCAGTTAGTCAGTGACAACTCCTTCTGTATATATTATTTCCACCGTGCCAATGTACTATAGTCAGTCAGTGTAAATAAACGTGTACATAAATTATCTTCCTCACTTTCCTTGGCACCGGATCCTAAAACTCCACTTTCACACTCTCACAGTGATTAGTCACGCGGGCGGGTGTTTCATCATCCTTGAAGCATCCTCGGTACAAGGGCTGATACAGCAAACTGCTTTTAAGGCGCTTTGACATTGTCGGTAGAGTCGGCCTGTCTGCATTTCGTTTCCATTTCCCACAGTTCGGCATGCCGTGTTTCTGTTTGCAGCCTTAACCGTTGATAATGATTGTATGGTAGTGGGAGTAGAGGTTCAGGTCCTTTGCTGTAGTGACCGAGCCTCTTCGGGCGAGCTCAGCCACAACATCATTGCCCCTTTATCCATTGCAGGTCGACTCGGGTACACTGTAGTGTGGAGTATCTTTGAATAGGTCGTTTAAAAATATTGTGGGTGTAGGAAAACTAGTTATCGATTTAGGGTACCGTTTGTGATGTATCAAGCTTTAAAGCGCATTTTTTTTGTCCGAGTAGGGCGTCCTCCCTCTCCCGGGCTCAACAGTTTATTATAGAGACGTGAAAAAAATCAAAGAAGTTGATAATATAATTATTAACTTAAAGGAAAAATTGTCAGGGCTAACTAGGATTTAAAAGATAACGCGCGGCTTAAAAAGTTAATAGGCGACCAACTTATAAAAGGAAAACTTCGTACAAAATCCATTAAAAATTATTAAAATGAAGTTGTTGGTTCTGTAAAGCCGATCAAACTCCCTCTTGGCCGGTGTGTAATGGAATATTTTAAGATCGCAGATAGTGGCAAGTGGCAGTCCCTGGTCTCTGCTCAATCCTCTGGGATACAAGCGTGACCATATGTTATGTTTTGACAATAACGACCCTAAAGTCTTAGAACAAAAGCTATTCAAAAGAAGTAAACTCTTTTTGACAAATTAAGAGACTGTTCTTTTACTAATTTTTTTCAGACTATTCGAAACAAAAATATTTTATTCAAAATATCACAAAAACTGCGACTTGATGAACGTTAACTAAACGTAAACGTAAACTAGGTGTTCATGTCAAAATCTAGATAATTTTGGGGAAAAATTAGACAAAACAGCGCCAAACTTAGTCTTTTCAAAAGTTCTTAATTAATAGAGTTTACATCATTAGTGTAAGAGTTTAAATAATTATCTAGAACGTTGAAGTGGCTTTCATTCAAGACATTGTCATCTAAATAATATTAACATAACGTAACATAACATTTACATACAGGCACATAGATTGCTTCTGGCCCCACACTAGGATACCCTGTGTCGTGGGAACCAGAAACAGCGACGTCACAAACATGTAAACATCCAAGACCTGGAGTTTTTTTTATATTTTTATTATATAGTATAGTAGCCCTCGAATCGCTCGTAGCCTGGGCTGCCTGAGTGATCTTAAACGATCACTAAGGTTAAGCAACATACGGCGCGTTCAGTCCATGGATGGGTCTATGACTAACGCTAGTGGCATTTTTCCGAGCGATTCCGTGCTTCGCAAGGCACGTTAAGCAGTTGGTGCCGGCTGCCGTCGATAGATGGCAGTCGTTAAGCCAAGTCAGAGGCCCTAGGGCGGCTTGAAAACTTCTGACAGTAAGACCAGCCACTAGTCTTACAAGCCTCCACCAATCCGGACTTGGCCCCCGTGGTGGAGTATACCCTATACCTTCCTCAGGGAAGAGACCCGTGTCCCTCGGTGGGGACATAATGGGTTGATTATGATTATGATAGTAGCCCTCTTGGCACAAAGTGTGCTTTACACATTTTTTGATCAGCGATTTTGGCAAAGTTAGATATCTTCAGGGATTTTATTGTAGAATCGTATACAATGTCCCATAAAAAATATATTAACCTTTGCCGATCTATATTTTGGGAATGAAACGTTGTGTTTATTTCTAGTTTTTACATTGTGTTGGCTCCATACAGTTTTATTGACTGCCACCGCCGAGACTCTGACACAGAGACACTTTGATAAACGTGCCGGCCGCTTGACCGGACGTCGCGTCGCGTATCATAATCAATTTATTAAGTTCGCGATGTTAATGTCCGGCACAGATTGTTGTTCAAGCGACACTCGTGTGTCTACTTAACTTAACTAAAGCTGTATATTGTGCTAAGTGGCAATTACAGCCACTCGCTACTGGTGAAGCCAGACACGGGTCGCACTTAGCTGTGACAAAAAATAATTTGTGTGGAGAAGGAATAGCGCCAACGCACTTTGAGTTAAATGCGAGGCTTAGAGCGGGCTGAGCGCTGCGGTGGACACGCCGAAACAATACCAATATCGTCATGAGACGATTAGGTCGAGGCCCCTTTCTTATCTAAATCCTCGTTTGTCTAACAATTTATTTGTCCCGCGCCTCTGCGTGCACGAGCTCGTCTGTGCGACTGTGAACCATGCGCACTAGATATAGAGTAGTGTATCGCTCAAAGCCCCGCGGAGAGAGTGCGCGGTCGCTTTAGGGCTGTAGTGTGCGGGTAAACAATGATTACTGTTATTTGCTCCGCGTTCCACCGCCGCTGCCGCCGCCGCCGCCGCCGCTCTTTGCGACCGGAAGTTTTTGTGTCTGCCATAGGATAGTTGATTAAGACTCTTCAATTCTTTTATTTGGTTTTTATTTGCACAGCGAACGTGATTCTTTGAAAATATTGCATGAATATTCATATACATCCCTCCCTAAGTTAGCGCGGAATAATGAGGTGAACAAAGCAAGACGCCTGGTTGCCCGCATCCCCGCCCCGCCTTCCGCTCCCCGCGTGTCGTCACGCGCCCGCTGTCCCGGCTCTGCCGTGATGTCCCGCGAGGGTGAAGGCACTGAGTTTTTCAGTAATGAGAGTGTCTTGAGCAACGGCACGGGGGGGGGGGGCGTCAGCGGGGGTGGAGGCGGGGGCGGGGGCACGCGCGGTCAAGCGCTAGAGCGGAGGCGAGCCGGGAACTTCGTCTGACATCATTTAAACAAGTTTTCACAGTGCAAACATTAAGGCCAAAATCAACCCCGAGGTAAGAGCGCTTTATCTTTTATTTGATGACTTTCAAATTGTCTGAATCGACGTTTCATAATGAAGCTAGAGATAGACTTGTGATTTCAAGAGTCTTATGGCATATTTTCTTATGAGTTTGGCGGGCGCAGCGCCTCAGCGCCTCTCTTCCAAGTTCGTATATTTTGACGACCCACTACGGAACCCTGGACCAGTTCAATTGAGAATTTCACTAAGTAACTGTTTAACTTTAGTGCTGTCTCGTCAAATTTCTCAGAAAAGAGTATTCTATGAGGTTCTCAATTCAGAAACCCCCTTGTAATGTGTGTAGCTCGACACGCCCCAAGCCGGCTTGTGGGGTACCAGGTCTGAAGGATTTGTTGAAACTGTTTTAAAAAGAATACATGTAGACTTTCAATGTTAGCTTTGAGAATCTGCGGCCGCGACTGCGATGTATACCTCACTAATGCCTTTTGCACACCACCGAATCTTACTTTTTATTTCTTAAATTAATAAGTAGCAGGAACTGTTTCTCTCGAACGGTCGTTCTTTGGTCAGGAATTATGCGAAATGATAGGCGGTGCGGCGCAGTTGTATAGTTTTTGCGGGCTTGTAATTTTCCAATAAATCGCGCTGTATAAATCACGCGGCATTAGTTCGACCGGACCCGCGACCTCCTTCACCTTCTCAACTGAAAACTTACTTCATGTTTCCACGTGATACAGATAAGGATAACTTCACTTTGGCACACGGTAAGTAATCTTCCTTATCCCCTGATCCGCCCTTACTCGAGATAAAGAAAATAATAACTAAAACTCTTAATCATTAATATCATAATGAACATCTGGGGGGCGGGGGCGGACACATAAAACGCACAATTGCCACACGGAGATGCCCAGAGGGCTGACTGACTTTTAAGTGTTTCTCTCCATTTTCAATTTCTGACATCAGTGTTCCACGAGAATGCTAATAGTTAGATAATTATTGCAAACATTGATTTCAGACAACATAACCTCCTCAGTCCTGACCTTGAAAATAACATTAGTTTTCTATTGTTACTTTGTGTACCCGGGACTGAGGAGGTTAAGCTGTGTATTCCGGATACACTCAAAGTTGGAAGCGTCGCTCGGACAATGTATTTGAGGTAAAGAGGTGTAGACTTCTAATGCTCAAGGTTTGTATGTTTTTATGGGGTTATCTAAATAATGAAATCAACAAACCCCGTCATATTAGATAATTAATTGAACTATTTCACCTGAAAAAAAAAACAGCTTTCTAAATAAGAGTATTTGCAAAGCCTCAAGCATGTCTTTACGGAAAAGATTTTATTAGTACTATAAATAAAGACATACCTCGCGTGGACTTGTATCGTTCACGCGACATTTATGGTAGCATATGGTAGTATATTTATCAAGTAATTTTGTTTTTTGGAATTCTTCTTTTACGTTCAAATGTAATGAGGATTGTATTAATCGAAAATTATCGAGAACTACTCGTATAATAAATATATAGTGTGGGGTCAGAAGCAATGTAAATGTTATTATTATTATTATATGTGGAGCAAATGTGGGTAGATAGGGCAGTAAAGGACGTCCCAAGCGTACATACTTCGTACACACTAATTAAGGGATGTATGTATTAGCAAATGACAAGATAAAAATTAAGTAAAGAAACGCGCGAGCGTGCATGCAACGACTACTGAATGTTGATGAATCGAAAAAGATCTCTCAGGATCGTAGCAGGCGGCTAAACCTGCTCTGCCTACTCCTCCGGAATACAGCATGAGTTTATGTAAGTTTGGAGTTATGTTTAGTTAGGAATAAATATTATGTTGGCCCTCACAATACAAGTTCAAGTCCAGCTTTTAAGAAAAATTCAATGTGTTTTTTCACTATTTGTAAAAAATTCTAAAGGAATAAAGATAACAATTTTTTTTTTGATTTCGCAAAGAAAAGACATTGTATCAACACGAAACATCACAACAACCATAAATTATGCGGTAACATAACATGGAAAACAACAGGAAGAAAGCATACGTATTAGTATACTGTGAACTCTACACTCGCGATAATGACGCATTCCATTCACGACTAGAAGCCCCCCCACTCGCACCCCTCGCCAATGCCCTTGCCGCCGACACACTCTCCGCCTCGAGAGTCTACTAATCGACATAACCGCACACTTAACTACCACCTCATCTGCTCAAGTTTCACAATTTGAAATTAAAAACCGTAAGTAAAAGTCGAGGGCTGCGCGAACAGATTCACTTTGTTTCTGTTGAAAGTTGCTAAGCCCCCGAATGTAGCCATAAGCTGGGTCCACGCAGCTTTGCGAAGTTCCGCCAAGCGATGTGGGGATAGGGCGTATATGTGCCCCCCTCCTCCTCATGTAAGTCACAAGTAATACTAATGTCATGTAAAGCCTTTTCTACCTATCTCTATCTAATAATCAACCGACATGTTCTGTTTTGTGCCATCCTTAGAGGTAACAATTATTGAGACTAGGAAGGTACTCGCTATGAGCCGCACGTGCTGCTGAAGTAGGCGCTCTGCATTGATGCCGCCCCGCGGTGTGAGCACATAATCACGTTAAGTAATCGAACATCCTCCCGCGCCCGAGCCTGCACTAGAGCCGAACGAGACGATCAGTAGGCTTAGCATGCCGCGCCCGAGAAATGTCCTTCTATCTGCAAAAATCACAATTTCCTCTGTCGAACCCGAGATGTAAGGCGTATAGCATAGCGATCGCGACCGGGATGCAGCGACCGAAACTTGTGTACGACCGGGAACATGCGACATTGGCGACATGATTTCAGCCGATGTAGACACTAATTTTTACGTATGCGGCCGAGACATGTCTAGCAAATTTCAAATTAAAACTTCGTTTAGTATCATAAGCGATACATATTTTTTTACGTATTTGACGATAATAAGATCAAATTATTTTGTGGAGACATAATACATGTGTTCTTTGATAGTTGCCGTCAAAATTATTAAATCGCACGCAACCGCACCGCAAAGTTTAGGCGATCGCTCATCTCAATCGCGTTATCGCTTGTGGCGGAAGGTACATCGATCAGCGCGACACCCGCGGCGGCGGCGGCGGCGGCGGCCCGCCCTACTCCGGCGTCAAGCAAAGAGCCACAGAAAGAACATCGTGTGATTGATGAGCGCCAGGAGCATGACGTCACACACGTAGCACGGCTACGGCGTGGCGACCTGGTGGCGCAAGCGCACGGTCGCGGTGGCAAGATAATCTATCAAGCGGCGCTAAGCCGATTCCCTTATATTATAAGTGTCGGTAGACTGTGTGTATGCAAGGCAAAACTCGTGCGACTATCAAGAGAATACTGCAGCTGTGCTAGGCTAGGAGGCGTGCGCGTGACGTCACTGCCGCCAATGTCCACTTCCCGAGTCGCCGAGGGCCACTCCGCAGCTCCGGCTGGCCGCACAGCCGCTGCTTCCTACCGCGCACTTCACACGCGAAGGCAAAACCACCAAGGCTACTTGTTGTTGCACTACATTTACTTTTCCTTCCTTTTATTTTATTTATTTAGAACCAACTTTACATTCATTATAGATCAGTTCTAGCCTATGACCCTTACCGAGCATGAATTTAAATTAACTAGATTATACCTTTGATATTTTTTTTCAATCTCTCAGGGTGCGCACACTTTTTGTCATTTCAATAAAATCAATACGTTTTCACATACTGTTAAGTTTTGGTAAGTGTATTCGTGTAAAATATCAATTTGCATTCATTTTGTAACATGTTTGGTGGCATTATATACGTATTTTTAAAGTTATTGAATTTAATATCATGTAAAAGTTGTTCTCTCCCGTAGATCTGAAGGTTAATAGTAGAAGTACAATTTCTCCCGTTGTCAGTGAGCAAGCTGGCACCAGCTAGACACAGATAACTAGTTTCGTGAAGTGACCCTGCACGGCAGTGCCGGCGTATAAACGGTACCGGTATTGCCGACGCGCTTGTCGATGTTTGCGGAGTTGCTCACACTTTTCATCGTAAAACAAATTGCTGTTCTATTAAAACTTTTACGGGCCATAAAACTTTTTAATTAACGCTAAATTGTCGGAATACGTACACAACTTAGACTCAATTTGTGGACTAACGTCATATTTCTACAGTAATACACCGTAGGCTTAGGTTTTTATTACTCTGGGCCTATATTAAGCTATTGCATTGTAGTTAAGCTACTATGACACATGACAAAAATTAGAAAGAAATGGTAGGTACAACTAGATGATATTTTATATTTTTTATGAACAAATCGACGCGGACGAAGTCGCGGGCGGGTCAATAGTACAATAGTCAATAGTACAAGAGGTACTATATTGCAGTAGCGGAATCGAGGCCCGGTTCTGCAAATAGCACGAGCTGTAGGGACAAGCACAAGTGGGATGTAATTAATGAACTCGGTACGTGTCGCACGCGGCCACTCGCCGCACTCGGCGCAGTCGGCATCGGCCGCGCTATCTCCACTGAACATAAGGTATATTGTAACAGGATAGTGCAGCACTAAATAAGTAACAAAACTCTCAGTGAATTGCTTAGCATCTGTTGCAAATAGTTTAAAAATGTGTGTATTCAGAGCCTGGCCTAAGACGAAAGTTACCGTTCTGTAGTGCGTAGTGGGCGGGCGGACTCGACCGTAATGAATAGCGCAATAACTCGGCGGCGGCGGCGGCGGCGGCGGCGGCGGCGGCGGCGGCGGTGGCGGATGTAAATTACGCTCTAAAGGTGCTCTATTTGACTATTGGGTAAATTCGTTCGGCGGCACATCGATCACGCGGCAGGTGCCGCTCCGACCGCTCGTTTGCACCCGCCAGTGCCGATAATTAGGGGAGGCGGCAGTTGAGTCGTCAAAATGTTTGTATATTGCTGATATCAAGTATTTTAATGACTTACAATATTTACAATGGCGAAGGTTTCGCCTTATTCATATTATTACTCTATTACCTAGAGTTAAGCCTAAAATATATTTCAGCTAAAACTACCAATGTTATGGTCATTACATAGTTTTGTTTTACCATCTTACCAAAATATGTAACTTGTATGCGAGCACCAGTTTATTTTTAGTATTTATTGTTATAGCGTGCATGCAACGACTAATGAATATCGATGAAGCGAAATTGATTTGTCAGGATCGTGGGATACAGGCGTGAGCTTATGTATAAGATAAGATAATCGAAGATAAGATAAGATATGATCGGCCTTTTTGGTTCCCGTAAATCAGAAAAAATATTTCTTAGCCAAAATTCAGCATCAGCAGTAGGAAATTGTCTCCAGAATTGGAATCATTTCGGTTTTTAGTCTTAACTTTATATCTCGACGGTTCTAGCTAGTCGGATGATATTGAAGTACATAGATACATACATAACCTCACGCCTGTATCTTAGAGGGGTAGGCAGAGACCAAGAACCACCACCACGATCCTGACACACCACTCTTGCTTCATCGACATTCATCGTTGCTTGCACGCACGCCGCCGGTTTCGGGTAGCTAATAGCTATTCAAGTACATACTTGCCAAAAGAAAATTGTCCATTTTGTATTTTTTAACCCATTTCAAAAAAACAGGAGGTTCTCAATTCGACGCGTGTCGTGTAGTCTTTTTTTTATGTTATCGCATGACTTCATCAAATCTTAACCGCTATCGACAATAATTTTTTGTTTGACTTAATATTATAACTGCAGAAAGGAAGCCGTATTAGGGACAATCGTTTAATTATATGTATATTATTATGTTTCATGAAATATATCGCTGCGGTCACTTGGCCGCGCTAATATACGGTAATTGGTGATGACCTGATGAAAATTTTCAGAGATGGAAATTGGGAGTCAAATATTTATTTATGACAAACTAGTATTAGTTTCAAACACCAATAATTATTTTGATTTATTAATTAGTAAATAAAGTAAAACAGTGGGCATGCGTGGTTACTAAGCCTACATATTAAAAGAAACAATTTAAACTAATATGACTCCTCTGAAATATGAATACGTTGCAGGCGGCAAAAGACCGGGAAACTTGAAAAACCGTGAGGGAGGCCTGTGTGCGGCAGTGGGCGTCAAATCAAGTCAAAAGGCGCCTGCGCCGAGCACAGTACCTGTGACAGTACTGAGAGCGAGCTCCCACCGGCGAGGCGGCGTGGCGTCACGCGACGCCGGCCCCGACGCCGGCGCTGCGCCCCCGCCCGCGGCGACCTCCACCTGGAAACAAGGAAAGCAATAAAGTACTCGCAAACTTCGAATTCAATACTTAAACTAATTACTATAGCTTTGATTTGAATCTTGGATAAGGCGCAATCTGTCAGTCAAAGCCACCGAGGGCAAAATGTCAAGAGATACTACAATGTCTCCCAGTAAAGCGCTCGACTCGTCTCCCACAGACGCGTTTCTCGGACGGGATGTTCTTTTGTATATTATCCGCTTTCACGGCACATTACATGAAAATGTAATTTCTCTCTGAGTCGCATCGCGTCGCCGGAAGTGGTTTTCATTTGTTGCTCAGTGGGCAGATGATCCGCAGTGTGTGTGGCGGCTACGACGCCGGCGGGGGCGCGGGGCGTGCGGGGCGCGCGGGGCGGAGCGGGGCGCCGGAGTCAACATTGACTCTCAACACAACAACGCGACGGCTACTCGAGTGACCGTCACGCGCGCCGCCGCCCCCCGCCCCGCCCCGCCTGACCGCGCCCGCGCTCCTTCAGCTCATCCGAGGCAGATTAAATATAAACACCATGTGCTCGCTCACAGAAATCACACATATTACTACCGCACCAAGAACGAAACGAAATGCTCCCCTTTACAATTATATATACTTGACAGGTCTTATCGCGACCAATCGGATCTACTTCGTATGAGCAATGAGTATCGGCAGTCATTCAACATACTAACACAATACCTTTTGGTTTTAGTATGGAAGGGCTCTTCCGCGGCTCGTTCTACTAAGAGGAGAGAGCTATACAAATTATAAGCGTATTTTTAAACCAGATTTGTCAAATATTTCTCACAGCCGGCCATTGCGATCTGATCAGAGTCTGTCACTGAAGACACCGACTCATTCGACGAGGTTTTTCAGTGACTCATTTACTGCCACGGCTGCTCGGCTGGGCAATGATCTGCCGAGATTAAGGCGGTCGCCCTCCTCCTCTGTCGTCTTTAAAATGAAAGTAGGTAAAAGGGGAAAATTAGGTGATCGTGCTTTTCCACTACGAAGCGAAATTTCCTGCCAGACAGTAGTACGCCTGGGGACAGCCGGCCGATCCGACTATGGTTCGTTGGATGTGGTATTTACGGTATGTCATTGTGTAACACTTTGCTTTCGCGATGCAGGAATGTCGGAGTTTACAGTGCGCGCGCCGAGTTGACATGTGCTCGCCACACATCTGAGTGCGTATACTGAGTTTTTTCATTCACTCTCGATAGTGAGAGCGTTTGCGATTTGCATAGGAGTGACAAAGAGACAACTAGATGGCGCGCTTTGTCACTCCTATGCAAATCGCAAACGCTCTCGCTATCGAAAGTGAATGACAAAACTCAGTATACGCACTCTGCATACCTAGGACTTCGAATACGCCTGTTTTTTTTTTAACTTCTCGTTGGGATATGCACGGGTCAAGCACCGTGCATTGCTGCGTGTGTTGACTCAGCATTGTCCAGCATACCGCTACCGCTCTCCAGTCGGCACGAGCCACTCGTCAAATACACACGTATACAAAAAGCTATGTAATTCTGTGTCGTGAATAAACCACCATGAAGAAATAAACTACGTCATCTTCTTCCACCGCCGTCCAAGGAACAAACCCTTTAAGACCGATGGTACTGTCATCGGTGAAGTGTCTGTTGCCTATCGAAAACCACCCCACTCACTGTCTTAGGGTCTCCTGGTGAAAGTGCAAATGCAGGTTTTAGAGAGCAGACTTCAATTCCTATTAAGCCGAGCTATGCGTAGCTACAGGCAGTGATGTACCGAGCATATGTTAACTATAGGCTCGCTTTGTACTCTGATATCCCGGCCTCCTGCATACAAATTCCTTTACATGACATTGAAATTTTCGATGAGCAGCAGCCGGACGTCCTCAGGCATGCAACCTGGCTGGCGGGAAATTTTCGTTTATATTGCCGTCGGCCTCAGTTACAGTCTATTGTAGACCGAATCGATTTTGGAGTTCAAATTAAAACTTTTGGCTTCTTTCGACGGTTCACAGCAGTAAGAAACAAGTAATTGGGGTCATCAAACCCCGTCGATATCACAGAGCCTCAGACAAGTCGGTGCTATACAGGGTGGTCCAAATATCATGGATCAAATGAAATGGGGAGTTAGCCAAGGTCATCTTCTACCAATAAGGGCCTATACAGGGTGGTAAAATTCTCAACGGTTTTGAACTTTTGAACTTATGATTGCTTTTCGGTTTTTTTCAAGAAAAGAGTTCCTACTACTTATTAAGAGCAATAAAAAAAAAGTACTTACTTTTGGTGGTTGTTTTTTTTTGAGAGTGACGGTCCATGATGAGAATGTAACAAAAAAAAATTCATCGTCCCTGTCTTTATGGATCATGAGAAACTAATTAATTTTTTACGGATCTCGTATCATAATTGTTTGATCCAACATTTTCGTCATCATTTAAAAATAAAGTGTACTGCGGAAACCTGCCCCAGTAGTAAAAAAACTGGACCATATCATGAGGATTGTAAAAAGATACAACTCAAAGCCCTATCTCTCCTGAGTCTTTTATTATTGACCTTTATTCTCAGCAAAGTTGCATTTTTTTAAATCAACTTTTGGTCCTAACTAATTTGAGTTACAAAGTACTGTTCTAGGACATAAAAATAAGTCGCAAAAGGATAAAAAAATTACACCAGATAATTAGAATAGACAGTTTTAATCAAAAATAAAAAAATAAACTTTTTCATAGAAGATGTTCAAAATTTCTACCTCTCACTCGGAGGCAGAGTCGACATCTTCTAATAAAATTTCTTTTTAACAATCTAAAGGCCCGGTGATTATTTTTCACCTGGTGGGTGGCCGCTGATATTCGTCGTCGAAGCTCCTGCTCCGTGTTGCACTCCTTTTCGTATACCACTTCCTTGAAGTAACCCCAAAGAAAAAAATCTATGGGGTTTAAATCGGGTGAGCGCGGTGGCCATTGAATAGTTCCACCGCGACCGATCCAGCGATTTGGAAATACTTCATTTAGGTGACTCCTCACGTCACGGGCGAAGTGCGGAGGTGGGCCGTCATGTTGCAGCCACATAGCGCTTCTTGTTTCAAGAGAAACGTCTTCTAATAATGGGTCGAGTTCCTCTTGTAAGAATGACAAATAAATTTTACCATCCACTCTTGCAGGCAGCTCGTGTGGTCCTATTAACTGTCCTTCGACGATCCCGGCCCACATGTTGACTCCGAATTTGTGTTGGAAGTGGTCTCGTCGAATAATGTGAGGATTCACATACTCGTAGTGGTGCAGGTTGTGAATATTAAAAACACCAGTGCGTTGAAACATACTTTCGTCCGACCACATAATTTTATTTAGAAATTCGGGATCTTCTCTGTTGCGCCGGAGCATCTCTGTGCAAAAAAGTTGTCTTTTTTCGTAATCAGCCGGCAGCAGTGCTTGCACGCGCTGGACATGATACGGATGCATCATGTTCCGTTTTAAAACGCGTTGCACAGTCGTTTTCGGGACACCTAATGTTCTTGAAATTCGCCGTTGACTCGTCGACGGGTCATTCGATATTTCTTTTTTTTTAATTTTTTAGAATTTGATCTTCCATTTCCAAATCATGTACCATAGGGCGCCCGGTTCTCGTCGCGCTACTTCCAGGAATATGGCCCTCCACGTAAGCGTTGTGTACACGCTGGAATACTCTGTAGTCGGGATAGCGATCACGATTCAGAAAACGTCGCCGATATTCTCTTGCTGCTTCACGAGCGTTTCCGTCACAAAAACCGTACACAAAATGCATGTTAGCATAGTCACGGGCTGAGTAAGCCATTTTTAATAGTCCAAATTCACTAATACAAAACTGAGTCCAGTAAAAAATGCCAAGTTCGTAGGTGAAAATCCAAAACAGAGTCCAGGGAGAATGCAAAGTTCGAAGCGATAAAAAAAGACCAGCGCAAAAAGTGACAACCGAATAACCTTGTTAAGTAGCGAACAGCAAGCAGAACACTAAGTAAAAGTTGCTGGAGGCGTGTAAAGGGTCACTAGCAAAATTCAAAAATTCAAATTCAAATTATTTATTTTAAAAACCAAAAAATTAGGTATCAACAACAAATAACATCACAATTCATCACAAAAAATAATAATATCGTAATATTTTGATTGACACCTTTGTCATTTTCTTACCCTAACTTGCACACTAGGATTCCCTGTGTCGTACAAGCTAGTCACTTCCAAAAAAGGAACAGCAGACATTTCAGATCGTAACTAAACGTTAAAATTATTAATTATGTAATTCATAATGACATTGAAAATGTTATATTATAATTATATTTATACAAATCTCAATTTTAATTAATTCATCTGCTTTGAGCTCGGCAAAGTATTATAAAAATCAATCCATAGCCATAAAATTTAGACATACTGACATATTATAAGTTTAAAATTGTGACTTTAAAAAAAGAAAAGATTTTGACATTAAAATAAAAAATGATTAATAAATAAAATTTAAGATAATAAAATAAAATAAAACCCATTTGAACTCCAAGTCGGTAACAACTGCACTGTGCGTGCATGCTTATGTGGGTGTCTATGAGTGTGACTATTTGTGTGAGAGTACACATGCATGTAGGTGGATGAGAATATAAGCAACATGAGGTCGAGATACAAGGACAGTCTACGACTCTCTCCTTAGTAAATTTTCACTTTGACTATAGTCCAGTCCAATCAGCCACTGTGTTATTTTCTTTTTACAAGTGAACCTGCTATCTCCTATAATGTTATGTTGCCTGTTGGCGTTTGAGTAGATAAAAGGCCCTAGGTAGTACTGTGACCTACGCGCAAATTCATTTTTTATCCTAGGACATGGCCATGACATTAACCTTTTGGATCTTTTGGGAATAACCAGCGTGCTTAGCGAATTTTTGTGAAACCTTAAAATAACACTCAATATAAAAGTTGTCTAACTCTAAGTACTTTACACTCCTCATACAGATCATTTGTAGGGTATCTGAAGGGTTTCGAGAAACCTATTTTCAGAATTGCACGTTGGGCTCTTTCTAATTTAATTAGATAGGTTTTGCAAGCGCCACCCCAGCAAGAGATACAGTAGGAAAGTAGCGAACCACACAGAGCTGAGTACAAAATATTAATTGTTTGTGCATCAGCTACCCGTCGTAGACCCTTGAAAATATAGCTAAGCTTTCTGAGTCTACTGCATAAGGAAGCAATTTGGAGTTTCCACTGCAAATTTTCATCGAGGATTACCCCCAAATATTTGATATTTTTGACTTGAGCGAGCATGGGACAGTGACAGCTGTTATGAGCATTCTCCTTAAATGTGTGGAGTTGTATGATGGGTGTAACCTTTGGCCCACTCTCTGAGGAAATACTGAAACACATGTACCTAGTCTTAGCCGTGTTAAGTGTAAGTAAATTATTTTCAAGCCATGCACCGACTCTTCTCAGACCCGTTTGAACTAGTGTTTGCAGATCTAACCAAGTTTTAGCACTGAACAGAATTGCGGTGTCATCAGCAAAAGCTATGATTTTTGCCTGAATCAGGTTAAGAAGACACAGATCGTTTATATAGATCAGGAAAAGTGTCGGCCCTAGCACACTCGCCACTTGTGGCACTCCAAATTCAATTTCACTGTGGTCACTATAACAGCTGTCAACCTTAACTCTTTGTCTCCGGTTAGAGAGATAGGAAGCAAAGCATTCCAAGGCAGTACCGCGAATACCTAGCAGTTCCATCTTTTTTAGAAGGATCGTTCTTGATACCGTATCAAAAGCTTTGGCAAGGTCAAGAAAGACGCCTAGGCACTTGAGCCCTGAATCCAGATTGCTGGTTATAGTGTCAGTTAGAAGTGCAATGGCGTCCTCCGTTGACCTCTGCCTACGGAAACCAAACTGTCCCTGCGCTAAAAGATTTTCCTTTTATAGGTAGTTACGTAGTTGCGAATTGACTACCTTTTCTATTATTTTCGAAAGAGTTGTGAGTATCGATATGGGGCGGTAGTTAGATGGATTTAATGGATCTCCATCCTTGAAAATAGGACAAACACTTAAATTACACAAGAAAGTTAGTGGTGAAAGCAATGACAGCTTAGTTGTTTTGATAATTTTGTTGCTTATGCCATCCCATCCTGGCGCTGAAGAATTTTTAAGGCTGATTATTGTCTTGTTAATTTCATATTCATTTGTAGGTCCCAGAAAGAAAGACCTGACATAGGGCTGCTCAGTTGCAGACGTGCCAGCAAGTTCATCTTCTGTTTTACCAAGCTTATTCAGGATATCATGTGCAAGAACAGATCCCACATTAGAGAAGTACTCATTTGTTGTGTTAAGGGACTCAAGTTCCGTAGTGCTTATTTTAAGTAGTCTCTTGTTGCTGGTTTTATTAGAATTAATATAGGCTATAGATTTAACATTTTCCCAAAGTTTTTTACTATCGCCTTTACTTTCGCGGAGTTTCATTTGGTCGTGACTATTTTTCAGGTTTTGCAAAATATTATTACAGTAGTTTCTGTACGACTTATATTTATCTTGGGCGCTCAAATTATTTGGTGACTTTCGAGCAATTTGATGCAGTTCATCACGGCGCTTTACACATTTTAGTAACCCTTCTGTAATCCAAGGCTTTCTAATTGCGCGAGAGTTTCTTATAATCGTTTCTTATGTATTTCTGGCTATCACGTTAGTTTATTTAACCGTTAAGATCTCGAGAGCCACTGTTGCGTCTGTTGAGGCATATAAATCAGACCAGTCGATACCTTTTGTATCTTCTACCAACCGACAGTAGTCAACTTTCATTTGGGTTTTGGGTCGACAATTAGTGTATTTTGTGAATTTGCGATCAATCCCTATTAGTACCGAGTCGTGGTCCGTTATGTCTGAATCGCATACTATAACGTGGCCAGGCTGTGTAGATTTAAGAAAAACATGGTCAAGACAGTTATTACCGTGGGTAGGGAAATTGTGACCTGATATAAAACCGTAGTCGGAATTTAGGTCAAGATATTTTTCAGCTCTTGACTCAGCACTATCAAGGGCTATATTGATATTAATGTCCCCTGTGATGACAACCGACTCTCCATCAGTGCAACTGATGACCTTTTCAAGAGAGAGCAGATAATTATCTATGTTGTAATTGGCTGGAGACCTGTAGATTGCAAGCACGGAAAGATCATTTGCTATTTTAATCAGAAGGCAGTTTGCATCGCAGAGAGTAATTTCTTCTATGGAAGCATTTAACTCAGTTTTAGTATACACAACAATGCCATCATTTTGATTGCGATATATTTTCGAAAGATGACAACAGTAGCCTTGAAGTGGTATATTAGTTGAACTTTCGTTAAGCCACCACCCCGTTAAAATAATTAAATCTGGTTTAAATCTAAGCCTTGCAAGGAAAACAATTAGTTGGTCAAAGTTTTTATTAATACTTCGAATATTTTGTGTTAATAATGTGAATTGGTTGCATAAGTGACCCAATTTTCCCATCGCTAGTTCTGGTGCATCAATTCTAGTTGACTGGACAATTCACTCGAGTCTGTCGAGTTCACTCGACAGAGAATAACTATTTTTATCGTATTTTATTGTTAAAAAAATATGTTCAACAAAAAGTAGTTTGGATAAAACCTTAAATAAGTCACGTTAATCTGCAATAAGTGCATTTGAAGATAGCAACAAAAGCTGCTAAGAAAATTTGTCTGAAACAATTTATTTTCCCGTGGTGTGTGTTTGTGTATGTACATTTTTGTATTGTGTGTCTCTGTAAGTGAATAAAGTAGGTGTGTGTGTGTTGATTTTAGTGATTGATTCAATGGGTTGCAGTAAATACATTTTAGGTACAGATTATTTTTAGTAAGTAAATTAATAGCATTTAAAACTAAATCTAGTCATTTGCGCGCCAATTTTTTTAACGTTTCTTCGGTACGTATTTGGATGTAGGGGGCCCCTTCCTTCTTACGAATATAAACTTGCCCGTTTGAGGTCCAGCAATAAGCGTATTCCTCTACCTTTGAGAAATCTCTAGCGAGATAATACAGTCGCTTGGTCTTTCCAGTTAGGTATTCAGATAGGTAGACAGGGGATGTTTTGCCAGGCATGCCTAAGTTTCCTGTATCGAGGGATTTGCCGGATTTATGGAGTTTTTTCACCGAATCAATTATATTTCCCTTGATGAGAGTGTTACTAAACTCCGCAATCAGAGTTACATGCTCTTTGTTCTTGTTTGGTAACTGGTATACGTCGCGCAGGTCACCCGAACCAATCGGAACACTCAGAGAGCCAACTAAACCCGTGATGGCATTGAAAAGGTCCGCCTTTTTATGCAGACAGTTTTTAGGGACGTTTCTAATTTCCAGGCTAGTTTTTTTGATGGATCTCTCGATATAGTCGCACTTTTCAGAAATGTTATTAATTTCAACACTGAGTTGCTTACGATCTTCTTCCAGGCTGGTAATTTTCTTTTGGACATCACTCAGCGTATCCGACATCAATCCAACTGATCGTTCAATGTCTTTGCTAGTGCTTTTTATGGTCTGAGTAGTAGCACTAACGTCTGACAGATGTCTCTCGAGGATGGCAAGTCTCCTGTTTTGGTCGGCCGTCATGTCGTCAAACATCTCTCTCAACTCAACACGAAAGAAAGCAACCCAAGAGTCGCGATCCTCTTCCGGCAGCAAAGTAGGCTTTTTCCTAGAAGTAACAGATGAACTTGACTCCGTACGGGTTTCCTCGTTGTTGCCGGAAAACGTCGCCTGCGGCGGAGGGGACCGCGGAATGCCAGAACGCCTCATGGTCTCAGTGCCCTTATTAGTTTTTCAACGTATATATATAAACCAAGCGAAAGGCGCCAAAATTCAGATTGACCGTTTTAAATACGGCGATTGTAGACGTAAGGAAAAAGTTGTATGTAGTTGTTTACTCGTCCTCACTAATGGGCCTAAAGATATTTGGTATATTTAAGGGTACATAATAAAAGTTACTAGCGGTGACCCTCTGCAGTTAGCACTTAAGTGGCACAGATCGCCGTGTTGATCGTCGTTGAAAGTTAAGAAGCGGTGGGGATCACCGAGCGGATTTGGTTCATGTCCACGCACGTTGTTGACTCGGTGGGGTAAGAGTGACTGGTGTCCGGCTTGTAGGTCCAATGCGCAAGCGACTCTGCACGGTTGATTATGTGAGAAATAGTTATCCCTTTCTAGGCCGGCCCACTAGGCGGAGTCTACCCACAAGAGCGCCACAAGCCAGAGCGAGAATTTGAAATTTCAATCGAGCACCAATCACAAATTAACTTCACGAATTTTGGTTAGAAACTTAAGCGCGCGACTATTCGCCACGGACACAATCGGGAAGTGATAGCAGGTAGCTAGCGCAGGTAGTAAGCCTCTCTTTGTTCCTGGGACCCCATGTCCAACCGGTAAATTCTCAGAATACAAACAAAGCTTTTGTTTAGTGTTATTTTATTAACTGGTGGTACCACAAGAAAAGTGACACCGACGGGACAAGAGCTACGAAAAAAGATCGTAACGACCTGTCCGTTGTTAGAACTTAATTTTTAAATCCATTTTTGACTACTTTGTAACTCAAATTAGTTAGAACCAAAAGTTGATTTAAAAAATGCAACTTTGCTGAGAATAAAGGTCAATAATAAAAGACTCAGGAGAGATAGGGCTTTGAGTCTTTTTTTTTGTACAATCCTCATGAAATGGTCCAGTTTTTGTACTACTGGGGCAGGTTTCCGCAGTACACTTTTTTTTTTAAATCAATGACGAAAATGTTGGATCAAACAATTATGATACGAGATCCGTAAAAAATTAATTAATTTCTCATGATCCATAAAGACAGGGACGATGAATTTTTTTTTGTTACATTCTCATCATGGACCGTCACTCTCAAAAAAAAAACAACCACCAAAAGTAAGTACTTTTTTTTTATTGCTCTTAATAAGTAGTAGGAACTCTTTTCTTGAAAAAAAAACCGAAAATCAATCATAAGTTCAAAACCGTTGAGAATTTTACCACCCTGTATAGGACCTTATTGGTAGAAGATGACCTTGGCTAACTCCCCATTTCCTTTGATCCATGATATTTGGACCACCCTGTATATATAAATTTATTAATTATTTTTTCGCTCGTCGCTCGTAGCCCCGGCCGCCTGAGTGATCTTAAATGATCACGAATGTTAAGCAGCATTGGGCGCATTCAGTGCATGGATGGTTGACCGTCTACCTACCAAACTTTGTATTAGATTTAAGATGTTTTGAGAAAAGATGGTCAGAGTGGAGTTTTTTTGCTGCCTTTTTCTCCACTACATTCGGCCCTAAGGCAGCGGCTAACATTATAATTTTATGTACATTGACATTCAACAAGCAGAAAGTAAATTCTTTACGTTGAAATAAATTTCTGATTTCTGATTTCTGATTTCTGATATGACTAACGCTAGTGGCATTGTTCCGAGCGGTTCCGTGCTTCGCAAGGCACGCTAAGCAGTTGATGCCGGCTGCAGTCGATAGATAGCAGTCGTTAAGCCAAGTCAGAGGCCAAGTCAGAGACCTATAGGGTGGCTTGAAAACTTCTGACAGTAAGACCACTAGTCTTACAAGCCTCCATCGATCCGGACTTGGCCCCCTTGGTGGAGTATGGCCTTTACCTCCCTCAGGGAAGAGACCCGGGCCCCTCGGTGGGAACATAATGGGTTGATGATGATGAATTCTTTTTTATTAATTTTATCTTTATTGAGACATTTAAGTGCTAATATTAACCATATCTTATGTTAAAATAAGTAGACCTCTAGTTTCTCATAATTTCAAATACAAAAATTTTTGTGATACACATGGCAATGGCATAATATATATGATGCATTTGTCAGACATGAAATGAAAATGTTTATTTGTAACAATAAAATGACGAAGTCGATTGTGTCCTTTGTCTTACTATCATGACTAGGTCAGCACCAACTCTTGTGGAATAGTTTTTGAAAAACAAGTGCATTAAGTACCTGGAGGTACAGAAAGTAAACTAGAATCTGCTTTGTAAGATTTCTGCTTCCAGAGCCGTGTACGAGTCTTGATACGAGCTTTCTTGGGGAAATCGTGAAATGAGCTCGCAAGCTCACGGCTTCAGCGCATATACTTCTATGACCTTCAAGGTAGGTAAGGATGAAACAAATTTATTTTAGTCCATAAAATGGCAATTATTCGAAAACTTCAATTTATTGAGACAATTAGGTTGGCACTATTCAAAATGAGCGAATATTATAAACCATTGCAGACTGCAGGAGCCGATGTCGGAGACCCGACGAGCGCCGATCACTTTCCCGATTCGTAAATTTCTTAAAAATCTTTAACTCGTCAATATCCCTAACTCGTCACTTTACCTGATTCGTCAATGTACAGTCAAATTCATAAGAGCGAAGAAATGTATAAAAGTATATAAGTAGGTAATACAGCGGTCATAATTTTTGTTGTTAGTGTTTATTTTTGCATCACGCCCATATTCTCCTCATGGAAGTAAGCAGAGAAACCCACTGATGTAAATGCCCACGTTTTACCTTATTTTCTTTTGGCTTTAAATCCAAACGTTTTTTGGCATAAAATCCTCAAATCATAAGTCATAACACTCCAATTGATTACCCTCATCAGAGCTTGACTGTACAACATAAAACAACAATTGACGAATCTGGTAAAGTGACGAGTTAGGGATATTGATGAGTTAAAGATTTTTAAGAAATTGACGAATCGTGAAAGTGACGAATTAACGATAGTGACGAATTAGCGAAAGTGACAAGTATGCACTAACTGTTTTTTTTCAGCCGGGCTCGAACCCGGAACCTCTCGTAGGCAGATACGCTAACCGCGGTCGTCCGGTCGTTTCATTTCTATTCCCTTTATATGACACTCGTACAAGTGAGATCTTTCGTATCACAGATCTTGGACTCATCTCAGGTCACCGAGTGTGTCAAGTACCTATCGTACTTGTAAGCTCTGAGCCTTCTGTTTTTAAACAAATACCTACATGCTCTGTTATGGCAGGCTTCCGTATTCCATTAATCACAACTACAATAACGATTTATGGCTGGTCTGTTGCATGCACGCGGAGGTATGGGGGCGTTAGCGCTGTCCTCACATTCGAGACGTCCTGTGTTCGATACTGGGATGTACCTATCAATTACTTTGTTTTCTTAGTTACGTAAATTTTGAGTAATTACTACTCCCTAACGATAAAGAACATCTTGTGGAAACCTGATAGTCGGAGGTATTAATATACCTCAAAGCTTCAAATCGCCATCAGTACTTGGCACGCGTGGTGATTAAGCCTCTCCCTCTCTCTTTATGAGAGAAGCCCTGTATCCTGCAGAGGAACTTGAAGGCTGGGATGCGAATCTACGATGAATTAAATTACATAGGAAGGCAAAGGTCCGCCGGGCTTAATCTAATTTTCCAAGTGCCGTAGCATTAATGTCCGCGAACGCCTACCACGGTTCAACTAATCGACACGCAGAAGGGTATAACTTAATAAAAAAAATATGGCTTGATTTCTCACAGCGCTTATTTACCTCGGCCGAACGCGAGGGATGTCAAAGAGGTGTCTCGGCGATACCAAACTTGTTTGCAATGTATATGAGGCGGCAATAACCAGAGTCGGTTGTGGTTAGGTTAGGTTCTCAGTCTGTATTCACACATCGTTCAAACTTGATCCTAGGATTATCTTTAAAGTATTTCTGATTTAACAAATCCATTTTTGTATCCAAAATGCGGCAGTTGCAATTTTCTTAGTCGGTCGATGCATTGTGAACCCGATCAGTTTTGCAGTGAGAGAGAGAGAGACCAGTGAATTAAAACCTGTCGGATATATTGGGTTCGATTTCCACTTAGGCCGCCGTACACTTGTACACATGACTTTAGTGTGTGTGTGTGTGTGTGTGTGTGTCTATTTCCATGTTTGTGATGTCCTTGCTTGGTTATCACCGCACAGGGTATCCTAGTTTGGGACGAGGACAAGTGATGGTATGCTGTGGTGGATTGAGACGTCGCGGTCGGAGTGGCCGCGGGCGGCGGGGCGGCGGCGGGGGGAGGGGTGGCGGCGGGGGGAGGGGACGCTAATCAAGCGAGCGGGACAAGGGTCGCGCCATGTTGCGACAGCCAACTCCCGAGTGGCATCCCCCGTCTCCGACATACACTTGCTGATATTGACAAAAACAGGGACGTACAAGATACTACTATATCCACCCCTTGAGGCGCGTGACATAAACTATTTTTATTCCACAAAGATTTGTTAGTAGGTACTTGCATCAACATTAGATTGAAGTGGCTTGCTTTTATATCGTAGAACACTCGGACAAACACAAGAAAAAATTATAACAAAATTCTTTCGGGGTCTCAAAAAATGCGAAAAACACTGAACTATTTACTAAAATAATATAATATGTTAATATAAAATAAGTTAATAATATTAAAATACTAACTCTTATAATAAAAAATTTATTAGATTGTTTTTTTTTCCAATGAACGAAGGCGCAAGTGCCGTTTGGCGGTTGCAGCTTGCGCCGCAAAACCGGCGACTGCGACCGCCTGCTAGCGCCGGCCGTGGCCGTTGCCGTGGCCGTGGCCGTGGCCGTGGCCGTGGCCGTGGCCGTGGCCGTGGCCGTGGCCGTGGCCGTGGCCGTGGATGAGGCTTGCTTACTGACACAAACTGGATTTTAGCGACTACAGGCCATTCCGTTATTCAAAATCTCTTCAATTTTTATCTTCAGCATTTAGGTGTTATAGGCTATTAGGTAAGTAGGACAATATTATGGTCGGATGGTTGGACGATGTCATCATTGACGCAGAGGGTAAGGCACCGTGAGAGATGACATTTAGGGTAAGCGGCCTGTACCGCAGTGGGTGCGGCTGATAATGGTGAGGAACTACTAATCCAAATTATAACTGCAGCGGGAGGTGTCGTTGCAGAAGCCGCAAGTGGTGAGGGGAAGGCGGGTGCCGGGCGGGGACGACTCGCATTCGTTGCGGACTTGCTTCTTGTGCGGAGTCGGACAAACACCAGTATATGGGCCAGTGCCCGCTCCGCCGATGCCTTTGCTTTGGTTAAAATTCATAATATGCTGTCCACAACGAAACGTGTACGAGTACGGAGCGTCTTGAGCTTGAGAGAACTTGTGCCGAAAAGTAAGCTGAACTTATTAAGTCCCACACAACACAATACTTGTCCTGGTCCCTAACTAGAATACCGTATGCCGTGCCACCAGGCAAAGCTACAATAATCAAGTACGGTGGCCTACAGTGCGAATCGAATACTCACGTCCTCTACATTTTAGTCAAACGCCAGACCAACGAGGCAATCAACTTATCACAGAACCGCGTGTTGTGCTGACTCACAATAGATAAGTGATTGTGCGGCGGCGGCGGCGGCGGCGCGCACAAACTACTTACATTAGGTAAATTCAGAGTGTACTCTAAAAGCATCTCCCTTGGTGTCCGTTTTAGTGAAGTAAATTAATTCCGTAGGTACTGCTACTTGTTTGCACAAATAGCAAGATTCTGCTTTAATTAACTAGATTTCCATTCTACAGAAATATTTGTGAAGTTCCTACAGTTTGGATGAAAAACTCATTTTTCGGTTGGAAAGTAGCGCGCAGCACAGGCACGCAGCACGCCGCGCTGAGGCCGAGTCGTCTGTTTCCTGTGTTTGTGTTCAGACTGCGAGCAAGCCAAGTGAAATTAATCCTGCCCATTGCGCAACGTGTTTCATACTCTCTTTCTTTATGTACCCTCTCTTATCTGAGGCCTGTCATTTGGGCTGTCTTTTCTAACAGATTTATATCAACCTGCAAAATGTATGTTTACATGTTTCTGATGTCGCTGGTTCTGGTTCCCACGACCCAGGGTATCCGTGAGCGTCAGGACCCCTGGACCAAATGCGGTATTTGAAGTTTGAAAAACATTACTTTACCTTTTTGGTACTATTTAGTACCTCAATTGAAATATTTTGTACCTCTACAAACAGCGAAAAAACCTGTAAAGAAAGTAGCCAGACATTCTGACGTCAGGATGTCTGGACCACATTTGTTCAACGTAGCTCGAAACAATGTAGCTAATTTATCTCTTTGGATATATTTAATACCTATTTAGTACCTCAACATATATATATTTTAAATTTTTTTGGTGTAACACAAAAAAGTTACGCGCGAAAGAAATTTAGCCAGGTACAGTAGTAGGTAGGTAGGTGGTTGTAAGGTAGTCTCCTTAATGAATGTTATGCCATAGTACTACTAAGAACTACATTAAATACTAAGTAGATACATAGATTGATACTTATAGGAACTGTGAATCTATCGATATCGGGTTGAGTCGATAAAATGGCAAATAGTGAGTAAGTAGTACAGAGTACAAGTTTTGAATAATCTCGTGTGAGGCAATAAATGTAGACAAAATTGAATGTCAACATTTGCCGTTTTATTGACTCAACCAGATATCGATAGTTTCACGGTCCCTATGAGTATCAATCTATCTGTCTACTTAGTATTTAGTGTTTTTAGTAGTACTATGGCATAGAATTAATAACATTCATTAAGAAGACTATCGTACCACCACCTACCTACCTGGCAAAATTTCTTTCACGCGTAACTTTTTTTTGTTACACCAAAAAAATTTAAATATATATATATATATATGTTGAGGTACTAAATAGGTATTAAATATATCCAAAGAGATAAATTAGCTATATTGTTTCGAACTACGTTAAACAAATGTGGTACAGACATCCTAACGTCAGAATGTCTGGCCACTTTCTTTACACGTTTTTTCGCTGTTTATCGAGGTACTAAATATTTCAATTGAGGTACTAAATAGTACCAAAAAGGTACTATAATGTAATGTTTTTCAAACATCAAATATCGCATTTGGTCCAGGGGTCCAGACGCTTACAGGGTATCCTAGTGTGGGGCCAGAAGCAACGTATGTGCATGGATGTAAATGTTTATGTTTTTTATGTTTATGTATAGTCAGTGATGTTATTAAGGGTGAAAAAATAGGCTACTTGACAGTGTCAAAAATACAGTATTATTGATACGTCTTCGTATAAATTATGAGTCTTATAACCGCTTTAAGGCATTTTAACTAACAAAATATTAATTATAAAAAAACACACGATAACATTTGATGATTATGCCTGGATTGGCCGATTTTATTATGACTTTACAGTTTAGTAAATATGGCGTCTGTCATTCAGGTCATTCTTGCGTTCATTGGTTGATTACTCAACAGTGACGTCATGATTCCTGTGCGACGCCATATGACCAAGATAGCATTGTGGCAGTTTATTTCAAAAGTAAATTTTATTTTGCCTATTTTACAAGAAATACACAAAAGAATTTAAAATGACCACTTTCTGAGGACTATATCCCATACGTCCTACCAACAAAAAATATGAGATGGTTTCCAGAAATCGGTCAAATAGTCTATTACATATCGGTAATTTTGATTTCAGTGAGTGGTGGTGGCGAACCGACATATTGAAGTGAATTAGGAGTAGCTGCATAAGGAGGTTGAAGCCGAGCCTGACTAACAAACAGACAGTATATTCATAAAATAAAAAGGTATCTCAAACGTTTATTCGCCGTTTTAATTAAAATTCCAGAGAAGGCTCGCATTGTCGCGGTCGGTGCGGCCGCCTGTCACAGTTCCAGTTTTGTAGAGTCACAACAATGGCTTTTGTCAAGCTCATGTTTCGGCTTAGGACAAGTCGGGGGCCTCAAATAATCCTATTTTGACAGCAGAAATTATAGCAAAGTTCGAAAAGTCGCCAAAAAAGATACATGTATCTTGTATCTCAAAGTTTAAAATTTTAATCGCGAAAGATTAAGCTCATTGTGGACGGTGGAGATTCGCAAGGAGCCACTAAAAGCGTCAAGTCGCGCGCGACTGAATGTCGCGCGTCCGCGCGCCCGTAACACCCGTAGACTCACCGCTTCGGAAAAAATTTCATAACATAACATAAAACATAAACATTTTATTTTTTCATAAGTACCTAATTCTTCCAACGAAAATACATTACTATAATAATTAATCTTAAGCCACCATCGTTGTGTACTTGTATAGCACAAATCTGATAGTTACAGGCGCTTGCTATAAAATACTTGTGAAACCGATTGTGGTGCATAAATGCATATATGTAAGTGAAATGAAATAAAATCAAATCACCAATTGTATAATTAAATACGTTAAAATAAAAATAAAACGCAACGTATGTATTATTATATTATTATTCTAATGAACATCTTGAATTAATATTAAACAATTCGGCCTTTGGGCATTAACACCTCTACTTCAGAGATAAAGACCTTCGGTCTACTTAAGTATGCATTAACGGTTGGCGGAGGTTTTAATGTACACGCAGAGCGCGGGTCACGCCGGTGATTGGAGTACGCGCGCCGGCCGCCGCCGGCAGCTCTCCGCATCAATCTTGCTTAGCCGGACGGCCGGATGGCCGGACGGATGGGCACCCGGGCACCGCCGCCGGCGCCGGCTCCACAACTGCTCTATGAAAAGACTGACGCGTAACCCGAAAGCATTTTGAGCACCCAAAATACTTTGGGTAAATGGCTGGCAATTTTTTTTTTGTTAAACGCGTTATTTAACGCACAACGTTTATTTTTTCAGGTCTACAGACACAATTTTCATAACTCGTCGTAGGTTCGTAAACCGGCTTGCAGGCGAAAGCCGGTTTTCATTGTTTAGATTGTATTCTAAGCTACGAACATTTGTTCGTAGCTAGAAGTTAGATTAGCTGTACCACGCGTTCTCTGTGAAGGAAAACATCGTGAGGAAACCTGAGTGTCTGAGGTATTTACATCCCTCAGCTTGCAATCGCCTATCCGCGGTCAGCTCGCGTGGTGAAGCCTATTGTTAAAGCCGCAGGTCTTCTCATCAAATAAAATACGGAAGACGTTTCCTACTTTGGCTTTAATTAAAATAATAAAACTTCGAAAATTCGGTTCGCTCAGTGCGAGTTTAAAAAGCTAGTCCTTTGTTTTTTCACTGTCTATCGAGCTAACAGTCCGAGTCATGCCAGCGGTAACACCTATCCTTTCTCTCTCCGAGAAGGCCGGTGCTCTACATGGAAAGTATAGGTAAAGGTTGCCTAAAACATTATTAGTTAGCTAATAACTTGACGTAGTTAATTTAACCTGGTTCTAATGCACTAAGGTACAAAAACTCAAGCAAGCCAGATAACCACATTAGCACACACAACACCCTTGACAAGATCACAAAATACATTTTTTTACTCACATACTACATACAAATTTCACTAAGAATCGCGTTATTCCCACTTAGTGAAACTTTAAGTACTTGACAAAGAGCTGACAATAAAGCGAATATTACGTATCTAATTTAATTCTCCTAAAGTTTCTAAGTCTGGACATTATAGCTGTGGAAGTGCGGGATATTCCGGCACTTAGCGCTTAAAAGAAGGTCAAAGCATTGTAAATTGTTTTTGGGTTTTTTTTTCATTTATCCACAAAATGTAAACCTTATCACAAGAACAAAAACGTATTTCAATTTACGGAAATGAAAGTGTAATTGTTGCAAACAAAAAAGTTCTGCAAGTTCAATGAAACATTAACGGTTGGCGGAGGTTTTAATGTACACGCAGAGCGCGGGTCACGCCGGTGATTGGAGTACGCGCGCCGGCCGCCGCCGGCAGCTCTCCGCATCAATCTTGCTTAGCCGGACGGCCGGATGGCCGGACGGATGGGCACCCGGGCACCGCCGCCGGCGCCGGCTCCACAACTGCTCTATGAAAAGACTGACGCGTAACCCGAAAGCATTTTGAGCACCCAAAATACTTTGGGTAAATGGCTGGCAATTTTTTTTTTGTTAAACGCGTTATTTAACGCACAATGTTTATTTTTTCAGGTCTACAGACACAATTTTCATAACTCGTCGTAGGTTCGTAAACCGGCTTGCAGGCGAAAGCCGGTTTTCATTGTTTAGATTGTATTCTAAGCTACGAACATTTGTTCGTAGCTAGAAGTTAGATTAGCTGTACCACGCGTTCTCTGTGAAGGAAAACATCGTGAGGAAACCTGAGTGTCTGAGGTATTTACATCCCTCAGCTTGCAATCGCCTATCCGCGGTCAGCTCGCGTGGTGAAGCCTATTGTTAAAGCCGCAGGTCTTCTCATCAAATAAAATACGGAAGACGTTTCCTACTTTGGCTTTAATTAAAATAATAAAACTTCGAAAATTCGGTTCGCTCAGTGCGAGTTTAAAAAGCTAGTCCTTTGTTTTTTCACTGTCTATCGAGCTAACAGTCCGAGTCATGCCAGCGGTAACACCTATCCTTTCTCTCTCCGAGAAGGCCGGTGCTCTACATGGAAAGTATAGGTAAAGGTTGCCTAAAACATTATTAGTTAGCTAATAACTTGACGTAGTTAATTTAACCTGGTTCTAATGCACTAAGGTACAAAAACTCAAGCAAGCCAGATAACCACATTAGCACACACAACACCCTTGACAAGATCACAAAATACATTTTTTTACTCACATACTACATACAAATTTCACTAAGAATCGCGTTATTCCCACTTAGTGAAACTTTAAGTACTTGACAAAGAGCTGACAATAAAGCGAATATTACGTATCTAATTTAATTCTCCTAAAGTTTCTAAGTCTGGACATTATAGCTGTGGAAGTGCGGGATATTCCGGCACTTAGCGCTTAAAAGAAGGTCAAAGCATTGTAAATTGTTTTTGGGTTTTTTTTTCATTTATCCACAAAATGTAAACCTTATCACAAGAACAAAAACGTATTTCAATTTACGGAAATGAAAGTGTAATTGTTGCAAACAAAAAAGTTCTGCAAGTTCAATGAAACGGCAAGATTACATTAAAAAGGCTTACTTAGTGGATTATATCTGGATACTTATTACATTATACATGAGGACTATGATATGCATTATTATAATAATCCTTCAGTTTTTTATTAGGCTGTCTAGTGTATCATTAATCATAAAAGAATAAGAATAAAAATGTTTACTCCAAATCAAATCAAATCATTTATTGCCATAAATTACAGTACATTATGATGTTATATGGATAAAATTGTAGGTCCAATGTAATTTTACCGATATTGGCATAGCAAAAAAATTCATGAAAATAAATCTTCTAACTAAACTTAATAAAACCCATCCATCCATCAACCCATTATGTCCCCACCGAGGGGCACGGGTCTCTTCCCGAGTAAAATACTTAGCATCATTGATGTTACAAAATATAACCTGAAACAGAAATTATTTACGTACCTAAGTGAACTAGATTATACCAGAAATGAAAGCTTAATTGAAGTGAAAACCTAACGTAATCAGTTACTTTAACTTACCATCATACACACACACATACACACACACACACACACACACTCACACACACACACACACACATACACACACACACACACACACACACCTACATTCATACACTCAGTGGCTGAAACCCGATCCCAAGACTTAGTCGTAGGGCTGAGTGTATGAGTGTAATTACCCGTTTATTTGGTTTTTGTGTCTTTATTTTTGTATATTATCCTTGTTTTCTGTAATTTCTCTGTTGGTCTTGACTTATTATGTCTACAGTATGTTCCATACTTTGTTGCCCTTGTGTTTGGGAGGCCTGGCATCCTAAGATACAGATTTTTGATCTAGTTTAGGACCCAGTCTTTCCACAAATTATTCTTATTGTGCCATATTGTATCACATCCTATTGTACCTAATTTGTGGATAGAGAAATAAAGTTTATTTGTATTGTATTTGTATGGAAGTCTTCAGCTTGAATGATTGAAGTTTATCTGAAGGTAAATATTTAAATCTCTCCGAATTATTACGCATGGTAAAATGGGTTTCAATTGCTGAACCGTCAAATAATTACAGCTTCAAAAACGGCATGCAAAAACTAATTACAATGAAAACAAGTTTTGTAACTACTTAACTAAATGTAAATAAATATATTCATCCATCGTACAGTAACAAATGTATTAAAATAATGTACAAAGGTATACGGCCAATTTAATAGCAATTTCACTTTTTTACGTGTACGTTCAATATTCACAATAAACTATAGGATATTCCCTTAAATACTCCTAACGATTTTAAAATTGGCCTGTACGAGTATATGTACAGTTTTGGCATTATCTGCAACATCTCATAATCCGTTCGTTCGCTTTCCGTTAGATTGCCTTCCTATGCATCGATGCTTTGAAAAATGTTCGTAAGATGCAGAGAACAGTGGGTTTTGGGAAGGCCGTTACTTGGTATAACCGCAACAGCTTTTTAAATACACAACTCCAGGTGCTCATACATCGTTATAAAAAACTAGTCTAGTCGGACTACGGACCATCGCGGTAACTGGACCGGAGCTGAAACGTCGTGAATTGTACGTAATAAATGAAACCTTGTCTCGTGACCTATTTATGATGTAGATTTGCCAACGGCGGCGGCGGCGGCGGCGCGTTTCCTAAGAGACTCACTGGCTTCGGCGAATGCACTGCAGTGCCGGATAAGCCCGTACAATAGAGTTTGGAGAAGCCCCCGGTATAGGTAGTTAGAGATACGTACCTATAAGCTGCATTTAATAATGCAGAAGATCATACTATCGGTTTGACATGAAATTAATGTGGTCGCGCAATGTTGAGCCGAAAAATGATCACCCACTGCGTACACTATATACAACGCTACGTAGCGGTGGTGACGGCAGGTGGGCGCGCCGTAAGTTTATTATTTAGCTAATCAATTTTACTCCCAAAGTACAAGAGAATTTTTCCCGTTCCGCGTCGCCTGCGCCGAGACGGCGAGTACCTGTGCTCGATGTGCTTCACTGGCAGTGCGATGTCTGCTGCCCCGCCTGCGCCTGACCCGAGACATCGCATCGGCATCTCATTGAACTGCAACTCATGGCTTACTATAACAACTCGATGTACATTGCAAAGTCGATTAACCCTCAGATTAACAAGTTTAACAAGACTCTGCTACGCAATGCAACTCTAATTGCCATAATAAACTACGAATAGTAGTTTTATAAAACTCTATCCAGGTGGCAGCTCGGGCGGCGGCGGCGGCGGCGGCACGTGTGCGGCTCACGTGTAGTGCGCCATGCGGGCCGGGGGGCGGGGCGGGGGCCGGGGGCCGAGGGGCTACTCCACCGGACTCGGAGGGAGGTCCAGATTAATAATAGGTATTTATACCTATGAAATTGCCGTTCTGCAGTACTGGCCATTTCAAATCAAAATAATTTTTATTTGGCTAAGAATTCTAATATCAAATTAATTTTATTTTAAGAACATGGAATTCTTTTTCCAAAAGTAGTCATTTGTTTATTGATTAGTGTTACATTTTCATCGCATTTCAATCTTTTTCGTCATCATGGATACGTAAAAAATTCGACTAATTATGGAATATGAGTACCGTTGTAGCAGCAACGCGGCATTAGCGGCACGCAACATCAACGACGTTTACGGAGCTAACAGTACAAGCCAACACACCACCTGTTATTGGTTTGCTCACTTCCGTTCTGGAAATTTCGACATATAAAATGAACCTCGACGTCGTCCGAAGACCTTGGTCGACAACGACGAATTAGAGGCGCTTGTGGAAGCTGATGATACACAAACTACAGCAGCAGCTTTCGACGTTAGCTACAAAACAATATTGGTCCATTTGTGTCAAATTTTCAAGGTTGACAAATGCGTGAACCACAAACTCAATGATCGCCAGCGCGAAGTACGCGTCGAGACATGCCTTGCACTGCTCAACAGATACACAAATGAAGGAATTTTGAGCCGCATTGTTACCTGCGATGAAAAATTGATTGTTTGATAACCTCAAGTGCTCAGCAAGTTGGTTGGATCCTGGTTCAACACCTAAACACCCCTAGAAAATTGATGGTCACTGTTTGGTGGTCTAGCGGCGGTGTGATTCATCACAGCTTCTTACCAAACGGGGTGAGCATTACTGCAGATGTGTACTGTGAAAAACTGAACACAATGATGGAGAAACTGGCACATCTCCAACCAGCATTGGTCAATCGCTCGTCTCCGCTGCTCCTGCACGACAACGCGCGACCTCATACTGCACAGCAGACGGTCTCCAAGTTGCAAGAATTGGGGTTGGAATCTCTCCGTCATCCGCCCTACTCACAAGACCTTGCGCATACAAACTACTACTTTTTTCAGAATTTGGACAACTTCTTGGCGGGAAAAAAATTCAATACCCGAGAGGCAGTACAAAATGCCTTTGAAGAATTTGTTGCCTCCCGTCCAGCTGATTTCTTTAAGAAGGGCATCAATAAACCGCCACTGCGTTGGCAAAGATGCATTGATGGCATGGGTGATTACTCCGATTAATACAATAAAAAATACATGGAAAAAATTCGTTTAAATTTTTTCATACAAAACGGCAATTTCATAGGTAAAGACCTAATAAAGTTATTGAGCAATTTACCGTTCTCCGCGTAATCGAATTGCAAGTTTTCTCCATGGTACCAGTCGGTATTATCTATATAAATAAAATTCAAAGTCCTGACTGACTGACTGACTCACTCATCAACGCCCAGCCCAAGCCGTTGGACCTAGGAAGCTGAAATTTTGCACAGAGGGTCTATATATAATGTGGGCAAGGAATAAGACCGAAGTTTTTGAAATTCAACCCCTAAGGGGGCCAAAAGGGTTGCGAAAATTCGTATGGGAGGTATAAAGAATGTTGTCTAATTTTCTTGAAACTTAAAATAAATACTCATCAACACAATTGATTGAACACGTGTTTCGCCGTTTTTCTAAATTTAGCCTCCTGAGAACCGACCTTGAAACTAACAATGGTTTTTGTATTTCTCTTACTACATTGGTTCTCAGGAGGTTAATCCTTAAGGGAGTGAGCGGGGTTGCAAAATTTTGAACTAAAGTCCACGCGGACGGAGTCGCGGGCGAAAGCTAGTAGATAATAAATGCTGAAGAATGCTCGCATTTGGTTTGAGTTTTCACAGATCTTATTTTTGTTCAATATTACATGATGGTTGGGGTTAGGCAATAGTGAATTTACTATTTGGGAGAAACGGTTGCTACGGCAACGGCTACGAAAAAAAACTCCTCTTTCCATCACGTAATAAATTGCTCTATGCGATTTAGAACAAGATAATCTATCAAAACATAATAAAATGACGATTCAATCCTCCTGGTACGATAAAGAATATTCTTATCTTACTCACAAATTTTCTTTACATTTAGTAAAGAAACCTCATTGTAGGGAATTATTTCAGTTTCTAACAGTTTTCGTTTATTATAATCTCTAGGTACTCTCTAAACTTCGTGTTGCCTCACTGTTGTAAGCAGATTTTGTGCGTTATTGTCAGTCACATATTTTTCACTGACTACCTATCGCAGCATCGCACTACCCATTTTATTGGTATTTTTGTGGCTTACGTTTTAGCGAATTTAAACACCATTTTGGGAATTTCCCTCCTGTCTGAGTAGGTATAATGTTGATAGGCATAGATGCTAGCTGAGCCACAGGACTTATCTTGGGCTGCGGGCTGCGGGCTGCGGCTGCGGGCTGCGGGCTGCTGGCTGCGGGCTGCGGGCTGCGGGGCGGAGCCCGGTGTACTGAGCTGAGCTCTGCGCTGCGCCCACCGATATAGAGCTCTCTTCGTCACCAAATAGGGATAGATCGCGATCCCGCGTACCTCAAGTTCAGTACCATTTAGTCTTTCGAGCGGATAATAACCAATGCAAAAGCAGAACTTGGTGGCCAGCAATAGATTACTATAATATCGACAAATGGAGATTCTGAGATATTTTTATTATAACATACGTCCGTAGGAACTTTACGTTTCTGTTACTAAATTATAATAATAACTCCCACACAACACAATCACTTGTCCTGGTCCCAAAGGATACCCTGTGCTCTCACCCACACTGAGGTTGTACACATGTACGGCGGCCTCCAGTGGGAGTCAAGCCCACGACCTCTGCCTTGGTAGGTCAGCGCCTTAACGGCTAGACCAACGAGGCAGTCAAATCCTAAGCAAGTCAATTATAACTGGCATAGTGGCAGTGCGGGTGACGGCTCGCCACTTTACTTTACCGAAGGCGCTTCGCTTGTGGTCGCGTGAGAGCGTGCGGAAGATTTCTTCCGCGCCGCCGCAGCTTCACATTCTCGCGGTGTACTCTCATTTACCTTATCCTTGAGATGTTTTAATTTGATATGAAACGCAACTGTAATAATTATAATTCATGGCGGCGGGCGGCGCCGTCAGCTCGTCCCCGGAGCGCTACATTATGCAAACGGTCGCGTCGCGTCGCCAGCGCCACTCGCCGCACTAACTGGAGCACGCGCTCGACGTCACGGCGCGCGGTCGCGGCGTGCTGTTGCTAGTTGCGGGGCGAGCGCGGGGCGCGGGGCGCGGGCGCGGAGGATTAGCCACGATTTATGCTGCTGTATAGAGATTACCCGATTGAGCTACATACTAGCGGCGGCGGCGGCGCAGCGCCCGCATCGGCCGCGCGGTCGGCGGCGGCGGCGGCGGCGGCGAGCCGACACACGCCGATGCTAATTAGTATCACCGCTTCGGATCAAAGGACAGCAGTCACCATATTTATTACATTATACCTACCTAAGTTGTCATGAATCGTGAATCTATAAAACACCTTCATTTAATTGCGATGTTTGTGAAAATGCTATGCGTTGAAGTTCTAAAAAACTACGTGAATACTTGGAGTACGAGCAGGTAAACGGACATTGCACCGAAAAGATTTTTGTTTATTTTATATGTGCTTTGGCCAGGCTCGCGACGGATTGTTTTTAAGAAACATACAAATACGTGCACTGCCTGACTCCCTATTTCACGTACATTAATAAAATCTGTTAATCGTCACTTGCGTTAGCACTGCAGCTCTCAGTTGGCTTCAAACACTATGATGACCATCAGTAGCTTAAAAGACTTAGTGTACGCAATACTGGAGGTAATTAGATCACATCTTACATTATGTATCTTGCTTGGGCCAGAATTTTGGCAAAATTCAATTTCAATATTTACGCAGTGATTCAATCAGTAGGTATCGCCGAATATCCCGCCGGTGAATAAAATAAAAATGCGCTTATCAGCGGTGAATATCGAATGGTTCCAGGTTTCTCGAACAATAATGATCTGTGAATCTGCTGTTAACAGGTAGTTTTTCTTTGTCTGCACCTGCTGACAGCTATTAACAGTAAATTAACAGATTATTAGTGAACGAGTTACAGCAGTAAAGAGCAGTTATAGCAAACATTACGCGATCTTTGGAAACTCACTGCTTATTTATAAGGTAGAGAGATAATAACAGTTATCTATGCACGAGGTAGCTTTCGCCGTCGGCGCGCGCGCGGCGACAGGCCCGTTTAGGCTACAATTAGGCATTGTGTGGCGCGCGCGCGTCCTAACGCGGCGCGGCGCTGCCGGGCCCGCGCCGGGCACAATGCGTCGTTACACTCGGCAGCCGGCTGCTGCGCCGGCGGCGGCGGCGGCGGCGGCGGCGGCGGCGGCGGCGGCGGCGGCGGCGGCGCCGTGCCGGATACGGCGTTGCGATAACAAAAATACTTGCAGCCGTTTGTTCCGTATTGCTCATCGAGTCATCGCCGATTGTTATTTGTGTTATCATAATTTACGAGAGCGCTCCGATCGCGTCACTAAATAAGAGAACACAGAAAGGCAATCCCAGGTGTGAATACGATACGACTTAATACATTTTGTTGATCACACACCGACAAGTCATACAAATGAGTGGTCAGTTGTGGTGCAGCTGCCGCGTTGACATAATAATTTTATTCTGGTGCTGGCAGCGGCCGAACCGGAACAATATGACGAGTTAACATTCGTCGCGTGTATTTATATCGTGGTTATTTGAATGTCACGAGGAGTGACGCGGTGCGCGCGCGGCGGCGGCGGCGGCGGCGACGCCCTGCCTCTAAACAGAAACTATTTCATTCAGCTTTTGCCAGGGTGTAAACTACCATTTTTGGGATTCCGTACTTCAAAAAGAAAATGGTTATTATTATGATTATTAATTCTTTATTGCACAAACGTTAGTCTACAAAAGGTGGACGGTTCCCTTAATTGTCCTACCGGCCGTCCATCCGTTCGTCCGTTCATCCCTTTATCTCGGGAACGCGTAGAGGAAGTCTACAAACCTCTTAAAACTGTGAAAAAAGTATAAATATGAAATTTGGCAAAAGAGTCTTTTGTTATAAATACAAGGCGTTGATTTGATTTTTAAAGTAAAGCCTGGCTCGGGGTATTTTCAACTCATTAATTCCAACTATGAGACTAACCCTAAAATAAAATAAAATACCATGTCCATGTCAGTTGCTCCACACACAGAACAGTATACGGGCATTTCTCCACGGGTTCCGAATTTGACGGCCGCGCGCATAGCAATTGTCCAGATTATCAAAATATAAACCTGTAAAAAATACTACAGTGTCCTCTAGGTTCTCGCCTACCTGGAGAACATGCAAACTTTACTGAAAACCGTTTGCAACTCACAGAAAAAAAATCTGAAATGGCTGAAAATGACCTTCGGTGGCTTGTCCCCAACCCAAAACTTGACAATTTATAATTATTCCTATAAAACTCAGACTGTTTTCCGGAAATCTATTTATGTTCACATATTGTCAGATAGTTAAAGTACATCTCATTTAAATATCATAAGAATCTAATCAATAGTTCGCCTACAATAGCAAGATGTTTGAGTGTCCCTTGCTTCTGCCTGAATTCGGTGGCACTTATGAACCAAGCATTTCTTCGGTCGTAGATTACTCTAGGAATTCACGGTTTGGACGAACCATTATGTCAGTCACCCCGCAGCGCCCGAGGTCAACGGACGGGTGATTGAATGAAAGTCTTGGGAAATATCAGGGTAAGTAATTCATTCTTCAGATTTGGTCCAGGGCACACTTTGACTTCGGTGGAGGTGTTATTAGAAAAAATACTTATTGACTGTAAAATCTAGTGCCTACTGCATAATTTATCTCAGTGACTACTTTCTAGTGCCTTGAGCTGGGGTTGATACGTGGTGTTGTATAACAGTGAACTTGAAAAAACTGTCTTTTCTGATTTCGGTGTGCTTGATTTCGGAGGCTTTTTGAGCACCGAAGTCAGGAAAACTTCCACCGAAGTCAAATTTGCCTGATTTCAGTGTAAATCGTTCGACTTTAGAGAACCGCAGATGTTTTTTAAAATGTATGAATGCAGTTTTTCTTGTTATTAAAATCGATGACATGGTTCCTCAGAACAGATCTTCGTATGTCTTATAGTTTCAGACTTTCCCATACTGACCGATTTGAATGAAACACCCTGTATATTCCGTGGCTCCACACGTCTTTCTCAGTAGATATCGTATTTCAGTATGTACCTATACCATTGAATTAAATTCAATGCTTATACTGACCTATAGGGAATTGTACAGGGAAAAACAATTAAAACTATATTTAGTAATTAAATCGTAAACTTCAAAGACAACTTTTTTGTCTTTGAAGTTTGAGAAAAAGCTCGGAAAAAACTGTGAAACTCGATTTCTGAACTATTTATAATAATAAAAAACCGTACTGTACTGAGCCCTCTGTAGGCTAGTCCGACTCGCACTTGTCCGATTTTTTTAAATACTGTACGTAAATGCTAGATTTGTTTTAATTTATGACTCAGGTCATAAATCAGTTCTTCTCTTAGGACAAGCAAACAGATTATTGAAACTCGTATTATCACTTCCCATGCTTTAACAGTTTGTTTATTGAACCATACCAAAAGCGACTAAACGAAATGTACGTACCAACCAACAATATTTTAGGGGTATAGTAAAGTTGATAGAACTTCAACCTTTGCGTAAGTGCACTCTAATCAGTTATAATAAGGACGACTTTGCGACATAGATCTAAAGATTGTCCTGCTATAGACTGTACTGCCGCACGTCGATGCGCGTGTTTTGGGAACATTTATTTATTTTTGTGGGAATTCCAGGGCCACAGCCACCGCTACCGTTTGCCCCCTTAAATGGGAGAGGTAATCTCGAATGGAAAACATTTCTTTAACACCACACATCATCATCATCAGGCTATATTAGTAAACTGCTGGACATAGCCCTCCCCTAATGAGCGCCATAGCGCCCTGTCTTCAGCTACAACACCATAAGTAACACATAAAATGACATGTGATTTAAAACAAACACAACAATTAAACAAAAACAACACAGCATTTTACACCAATAAGGGACGCAGGGTTTGTCTCTGCAGCGATAGCGATGCAATGGCCTCGAGCTCAGTGTACGCTGCGGTTCAGTCGCAAGGCTGGATGACGTTTGGCGCTCTCATTGGATGCTGCCTCTTAATGACTAGCCATCTAATTCGACGGCAAATTTTACCAGCGAGTTTATTAATGCAGGTTTTTTTTTTTGCTTGGCAATAAATGGTTACTCATTCATGTAATTTATATAGAAAAGTCTTGTAATAGACATGTTTCTACTGCTAAAGAATAATACCTTTAGGATGCTTTTTCGAACACTCATCAATCAATCAGCTTGAACTCTTCCACTGCTGCCTGTGTAGTATGCCTGTCAGTCGTAAGTTTCAGATGTCGACAGTCGTGACTATCCAGTACATTTATTGTCAAATTCTGACATTCTAGCGGCACTAAACGCGCGACTCCTGCCATGTTACTATAACCATGCCGGACACAGGCCTTCCCCGCCGCGCGCCAGTCCCTTCTGTCCTCGGATATCCTCATCCAGCCACTGCCGATCTGCCGTGGGTCATAGAACCAGTGTAGTGTGGATGGTCGATCGGGGGTATATCAACCATCCATTGTTCGGCACATGCGGCCAGCCAACTGCTACTTCAGTTTACTAATCTTGTACTATATCAGTTACCTTAGTTCTTTGGCTTATTGTTTTATTTCTGATGTGTTCCATCAATGCGACTCCGTCCATAACACGCTAAGCGACTTTGTATCGGTGCGTCAATGTACATTATATGTTTCAGCTCCGTACGGTACGACCAGTAGAAGGCACCGGTTTACCCTGGTCTTTAGGCACTGAAGAAGAGCCGAGGAGTATTATACCTGGCGCAGTTTTCCGAACGCATCGAAACCAATTAAATCCTTCTCGCGGCCAGAAAGATTCGTCAGAGGCAGTTGTTTTTAAAATAGTAATTGAAGATTTAATTACAATTAGAGTAGTTTCATTAATAGTAGGTAAATAGTCATGCCCGTTGAGATGGCCTCCACACTAAGCAAATAGACTGTGCAGCAGCGGCCGTTAGTGATTAGTTTGGAGTGTGCCATCGCGCTCGAGACAAAACACTCAGGTTAAAGCTGAAGGTTAAGTTAAAAAATGTTATGAAATATTCAAGTAAAACATAAGAAGAAGTAACAGCGTATAGTTGAGCACAGGTATTTGGAGCACCGACCCGCCGCCGCCGCCGCCGCCGCCGCCGCTGCGGGCTGGCGGGTGTCGTTGGAGCTTGTCTACAAACTGCGCGCGCGGACACTTTAGTTGAATGTATTTGCCCAGTGCAGCTCTAACTGATTTCCCAAATCAATTATTCCCAAGTTTTAAGGTTTCCTAGGGGTTTAAAAAGTATACGCTTACGACTCGTTTGTTTTCATACAAAGTGAAGGTATTAGGTTGTCACATTGTATGAAACACAAAATAAAAAAACCAGATAAGTTCGAGTCGGACTCGCCCACCGAGGGTTCCGCGCTTGTAGGTAGTTACATCATTATTACTCTGTAGTTCTGGAATCTAGTCTCGCAGTTTTCGGAGCTTTTCCTTAACTTAAGACTAAGTTTATTATTAAATGATTTAATTACAAATGAATTGTTTTCAGATTTTCTCGATATACGTTGATTTTACATGCCCTAATAGTTTAGTAGTTTTTGAAATACTATACCTAATACATTTAGTTCCCTTGAATGTCGTAACGTGAAAGGGTCTTGCTTGACAGACAGACGGACGGACGGCTAACTGTTAAATTAAATAGGTAAATAGGCTACATGTACATGTTAAATAGGCTAACATTTACTTAGGATACAGATAGGAATTATTTATCCGTCAAACACGAGAAGTTACAACTTTTTGTATCTGTATGAGGCAACGGAAATAAGTTCTGCTTATTGTGTCTGGCCGCAGTATTCATACTTTTGTTACTTTTGTCAGAAAATTAACAAATGTTTTGACTTTTTGATGTTATTATATCCTTAAGCTCTGATGTATTAAGTTTAAAATTATTTTAGTAAAGATGATCGAAGTGGAGTTTTTTTCCCGCTGCCTTTTTCTCCACTACAAATACGGCCCGGAGGCGGCAGCTAGTATAGTACATTGACATTCAGCAAACAAAATTAAGCAACATAGGGCGCGTTCAGTCCATGGATGGGTCACCGTCTATGACTAACGCTAGTGGCGTTTTTCCGAGCGGTTCCGTGCTTCGCAAGGCACGTTAAGCAGTTGGTGCCGGCTGCCATCGATAGATGGCAGTCGTTAAGCCAAGTCAGAGGCCTTAGGGCGGCTTGAAAACTTCTGACAGTAAGACCAGCCACTAGGCTTACAAGCCTCCACCAATCCGGACTTGGCCCCCGTGGTGGAGTATGGCCTATAGCTTCCTCAGGGAAGAGACCCGTGCCCCTCGGTGGGGACATAATGGGTTGATGATGAAACAATAGGAAATGTAATAATACACAAAACGTAAACTCTTTAGGCTGAAATAAATTATTTTGATTAGATGTTAGTTGTTGTTGAAATCAGTCTGGCTAATATTGGGTACCGTTGATGATTTTCTCTGATAGTTCGATTAATGGGAGTCGTACTGGAACATGATAGAGTCGGTGGAAGCCCACTACCGCCAAAGGAAAAGGTAAATTACGATGTGCAAAACATAATCGTAATGCAAATTACGATCAGTTTTCATTTCAGTGGGATCCATTGTACGTTCGTGAGGCTGCGGAAGAATGTAAGTAAAACGTAAAAGCTGAGCAGCCGTCGCGCCGACTGTACACGTACAGTACGAACTGGCGGCGGCGGCGGCGGCGGCGCGGTGTATTCTGGTGCTCGCTGACACTCATGTTCAGTGCCAATTTTCTCTGCGACCGCGACCTTGCCCTATTTTTCTTCAGAATTAATTCTAAACAATAATTTGTAGGACACTATTCTTGTTCGTTTAGTTAGAGTACATATCGTATTGAAACGTGTCCACACAACAAACCCTGCAAAGACTGGCTTCGCTTATATGTTAGGCGTAAATATGCAGAATAGATTTTAAGAAGTGATCGCAGGAATGAGACAATGACATTAATTGTAGCGATAACTGGCACAAGTGTCGGACCGGCGGCTCCCGCATCGCCTTGATTGAATGATCGTCTACAACCACGTACCCTACTATATCTAATGCAACGTGTCAAATTATTCTATAATGTACATTTTATACTGGGCATCCATCCAAATTTGTTCAAATACATTAATTTCAACAAATCGTTAGGTTCGCTTGGAATAATATATGTAGTTTTAAACGGCCATTTAAATAAAAAGGTTAGTACGTACTCGGGTTTTTAAATTTAACTTGATGTAACAGGTGAAGATCTGGCAAAAGCAGTGGCCGTGGCAGCAGGAGCTGCGGCGGCGGCGCTGCGCCCGCGGCGCTCGGCCGGCGGCGGCGGCGGCTCCAGCAGCAGCACTAGCACTGGGCACGGGGCACGGGGCACGGGGCACGGGGCACGGGGCACGGGGCTCGGAGCACCGGGCACTGGGCACTGCACTCGCGGCACAGTTCGCAACAAGTTGAAGCCGCGGCGGCGGCGCGAGCGAGCGGGCGGCGGGCGGGCGGCGGCGCGGCGGTCGGCTGTGGACTGCCGCTGCCGCCACGCGCCGCCGCCGACACTCCGCTTTATAGCTTTTAAACTACGACTGTTCGTCTCTACATCCGAGAAAGAATATAACGTTAGCTATTGTAGCTCAAACTTAAATTTCCTGTAAAGAATAGATAAGCCCACTGATAGCTGATAGAAATTTCACAGTTCTTCCATAGAACTTACGCAGGTAGATCGTTTATCAGTGTTTTTCACTTCTTGCTCGGGGACTCGCGATCGCCAGCTATGTACATGAAAGTAAAATGCAAATGCAAAATTTGTAGTAAGTGGCGAGCAGTAGTAGAATAAGACTTAATAATGAATGAAAGGTAGAGTAAGGATTACTTTAAAAAAGTTTTTTTAATCTTTTGCTTCCAAGTTTTCAGACATCGTTAAGTGAAAATGTCGGTTCAATGTAGACCCAATGCAAAATTAAATTAAACTTTGACACCATCGTGATTACTGTATTTACGGAACTATTGAATTTTCCACCATCAATTTATTAATTTTTCAAGACAGATCTATTTATTTTTGAGAGTGTAAGTTTTGTAAAAAATCCACTGTATATTTTATATTTTGGCATCATTGTAAGTTCCTTATGTTTACAAAACTGAATGAAATTGGCACCATCAATTTAGTAAATTTACGGGCACGCTGACGCGCTCCTATGAAATGTGTTTTATGATAGAAGGAGGTGAGTTTTTATGAAAACACCACCTCAATTTACCAAATTCTCTGGCTAGCTTACAAGACAGATCTTTAGTTTTCGAAGGGGCTGAGTGTTTACAGAGTGCATGAAATTAGTACCGTTAAATTTTCGAGCGCGCTAACGCCCGTTAATAAGGTAAATGTCATGTATTTTTTAAAGGGAATTTATAAATCGAGCCACAGATTTATTTATTGGCCACGTGATTAAACTTCTAATTTTATAACTAAGCCACGGGTTTATGAGTTGGCATCTAATAAACTAATTCGTCTTTTTTGCAAAACTAAATGTTCTATTAGATAGAAAGCTTCAAGTAAAGATCAACAATTATTTTAACTTATCCTTCTTTTTTATACATTGCCACCTAATTTACTAACTCAGCCACGGATTTTTCATCTCATCAGCATTTTACCTTTAACAACTTCAACACGACGTCCTCAAAAAAAAATTCTATAGTCAATATAATTTTTTTAACTGAGCATTTAAAATAATGCATCATCTAATATCTTTAAACGAGCAATTCTTGTATATATATTTATATATAATCAGAATCTCGGAAACGGCTAGAACGATTTTCACGAAATTTTGTAGGCAGATGCTTCCGGGGGCGTTTAATTGATCTAACTAGGTTACATTTTTAGAAAACGTTGTTTTATCCGTGTTTTAAGCCAATTGAAATTTGCTATGATAACATACAGAGGTAAATTTCGCGTCTATCTGCAAGGTTGGGATAGTTCTGACGGGAAAACGGGCGACCCGTTTCGGGTCGATGTCAAGAGACCCGGTTCGATACTTGATGTTTTTTTTCCAAGTTATTTTTTTGTTGAAAAAGGATTATTTTAATTTTATATTACATATTGTATATTACAAAAAAAGTACCGAGCAAAGCTTGGTCGACCAGGTACTATTCTTTTATCGTGAAAATAGCCACTGCTAGATTTGGCGCGAGTCGACAGCGACCGGCCATTTGCACCAATCAGGGAGCGCTATTCGATTCGGTAAGTCACAGCGTTACCAGATAATAATATACCGCTTTTCCGCTTTTTACCCCGCTTTTTAGGGTTCCGTAGCCAAATGGCAAAAAATCCATACGGGTTCCGCCTTATGGATTCGTCATGTCTGTCTGTCTGTCCGTCCGTTCGCATGTCACAGCCACTTTTTTCCGAAACTATAAGAACTATCTAAAGAAGAAACTATTGAAACTTGGTAAGTAGGTACATGTATTCTGTAAACCGCATTAAGATTTTCATACAAAAATTGAAAAAAAAAATCTTTAAATTTTTGGGTTCACCATACTTAGAACTGAAACTAAATTTTTTTTCATCAAATACGTACGTGTGGGGGTGTCTATGGATAGTTCTTCCAAAATGATATTGAGGTTTTTAATAACATTTTTCTAAACTGAATAGTTTGCGCGAGAGACACTTCCAAAGTGGTAAAATGTGTGTAACTTCTAAAATAAGAGAATGATAAAACTACAAAAAATATTTGATGTTGGTACATCACCACAGACATCGATATCTATGTTCATTACCATGCAAACTTCCACTGAAAATTGGTTCGAACGAGACTAGTAAGTAATTTTTTTTTAAAACGTCATAAATCGTAAACCGCAATTTACCTTTCATTCAATCAACTCAAATCTATATATATAAAAGGAGAAGCTGACTGACTGACTGACTGACTGACTGACTGACTGACATATCAACGCAGGGCCTAAACTATAAGGGTTAGTAACTTGAAATTTTGCAAAGGGATTCCTTTTGTAACGTAGGGGAGCACTAAGAAAGGATTTTTGAAAATTCATACCCTAAGGGGGTAAAATGGGGGTTCAAAGTTAGTATGAAACTTTGCCGTTTTTGAAGTTATTCAAATGAAATTTTTTACGAAGGTTTTTCATTTAAAATTATGAAACACGTATAAAATAGTTTTTCGAAAATCATCCCTTAAGGGATTAAAAGGGGGGTGCAAAATTAGTATGAAACTTTGCCGTTTATGAAGTTATTCGAATGAAATTCAGAATGAAGGTCCTTCTTTGAATGTCTTGAAACACATGTAAAATAATTTTTCGAAAATTATCTCTTTAGGGGATAAAAGGGGGGTCCAATTTTATGAAACTTAGCCATTTTTGAAGTTATTCGAATGAAATTCAGCACGAAGGTCCTGCATTGAAAGTCATGAAAGACGTGTAAAGTAGTTTTTCAAAAATCATCCCTTAAGGGGTAAGAGGGGGTTGCGAAGTTAGTATGAAAGCTATTTCGCATGCGCTAAAAGTGTCCCTATCTTATTTGCAAACCCTTTACTCAACTAAAGCCCACGCAGACGTAGTCGCGGGCAACAGCTAGTATAAAAATAAAAAAAAACATTTAAGGTGCCTTGGATGGGTGAGTTCGACTCACACTTGGCCGTTTTTTTGACAATGGATCATCTTTCCGCTTTTTTCAAACTGCTCGAACCTCAGTATCGAAAAAGAAAAATAAACTTCTGTCACAAAAAAGTTAAGAATGCAATCCAATATTTCATTTTCTTTTGCTTAGGTAGGTACCTATCCCTCCGTACTACTATAACTAAAATGGGGTGCTGCGCCAGATAACCTTCACGTGTACCCCTCCGCTTCCGTTCCCTCTGATTCCATGTGAACCAGATGGAAGGGCAAGTGGTGGTGTCGGTGCGCCCTGAGCGTTAGTCAGTGACTTCTCCTTGTGGGATCTTGCTGGCTAACGGCGAATAATCTGGCAAGAGGGGTCGCGTGGGCCCTGATTCACTCTGTGAAGCGGGACCCAGGCGACCAACCGGAGGAGGTCCGACTAGGGGGAGGCGCGGTCGTGCGCCTCAAACTAGTCGGATCAGAGAGACCGCGGGCGGAGGGTCGGGGGACCCGCCGCCCACGATTGCGACGAGCCAGAAGGCACCCTCGTGAGTTCCGAGGGTGCTTTCTCGCACAAGGAGAGGGCCCGCGCGCTCGCTCTCCACCTTCTCTGCTTTCAGAAAAGCTCTGGAGAGCGAGCGACGGGCGACGACGCAGCGTCGCGGCGTCCTCCTCTTGCCTCCTTGTATGGGCGACGGGGCGGGGGCGGGTGCATGGCGCGATCCTTCGCTCGTTTGGGGGCCACTATGGCCCACCAGAGGAGAGGCGGCGTTTCCTTGCCCCGTTGTATGAGCGATGGGCGGGGGACTCCGCCGGGGAGCCAATCTGGCTCCCCACCAGTAGAGCCCCTTCGGAGGCGAGCTCTTGCCGGGTCACAGTGAATTAACCTCTGGCCTATCCTGTGGCCCGGTAGAGTAGCGGGAGGAACACCGCGGGGTTTAGTGGGTAGTCCAGCACTGAGCGGACGGCTCGATGGGAGTCCCACACCACACGAAGCCGTTCTGTTATTCGACGACCTCTCTGGCGTAGTGGTTAGCGCATCTGCTTACCATGCGAGAGGTCCCGGGTTCGATCCCCGGCTGGGAAGAAAAAAAAACTCCAGGTCTTGGATGTTTACATGTTTGTGGCGTCGTTGTTTCTGGTTCCCACGACACAGGGTATCCTAGTGTGGGGCCAGACGCAATGTATGTGCTTGTATGTAAATGTTATGAAAAAAAAATGTTATGTTATGATGTCCCTCGACAGCAGGGGAGCGGTGAAGTAAATGCATTCCCCGCTTCAACAAAAAAAAAACTATAACTAAAATGAAGGCACATCAAGACACACAAACTGTTTTTTTCAAAAATAAAGTCTTTTATTTTGTCTCCCCTCAATAGTTAGTGGCCATAATTTGCTAATTTGATGACAATTTTAGGTAAATTTTGATGATCAAATAAGGGAGACGAGTTACATTTTAAACGTACTGAGTTAAATAATTAGAAGCTAATAGATATTTTCTTTGATGTCACATATTAATATTGTAGAAGGTAACTGCTTGAATGGATGTATAGATGCTAAAAAATAACCACGATGCTGAGTTGCATTTAGAGTGGCTTACATAGAAGGCAACTTGTGGCTAAGATAGTACATATACCTAATTCAGACGCTCGTTACTTGTGGCTGACTTAGTAATTTAGAAGGGAGTATAGATTTTTAGAAGCGATTAATGCTATTAAAAAAAAGTCTGTTTAATTAGCACTCTTTTTTAAATAGAAGGTGCAGAGATTTTATGAAAGTGCATTTACATAAATTTACTTAAAATTTACTAAGTTAGCAAACAAGATGATAGCTAACAAGCCAAACCTTTCGCTTTTAAAGATGCTGAGTTTTTACAGACGTGAATGAAATTTTCACCATTCATTTAGTAAATTTTCGGGCGCCCCGAAAGACTTTAAGTGAGATACCACCCACATACGTACCTATGTACGAGTATACTAAGCTCGAGGCTATTTTATCGCTGCATAGACATACCCTGCGTCCCCTATTGGCTTGCAATTATTGTTTAATTGGTTTTTTTTTTTTTAAACCACATGTCATGTCTATGTGGTGTTCAATAAATGTTTTCTTCTTCTTCTTCATATCTCTGGCTAGGTTACAAGACAGATCTCATCTCTCTTTAATCATTTAAGTCGCGGTATTTGGTAAAAAGAATAATGGTGAATATTTCGTTATAAGTTCTAACTATACATCATCTTTGAAATTATTGACTCTTCACGGAGGCCTGGGGGGTCGCTAGAATTTTTTTATTTCCAAAGAGCGACCTCCTTTCCTCAACAAGATTGAAGACCACTGGATTGCAAAGCTCGTCCAAACGCGCTTACTGACGTAGGTACAATACAATTTATCGTACACTGTCAATCAGTTTATCCAAGTTAACGTTTATCTAAAATACACACTAAAAACAGACGTAACATGTAATAAATACTTCTATTGTATCTTATTTCTTTATTTTTATGTGTATAAAACGTAGTTTTTGAGTCAGTGCCAAGCCATTTCCAGAAACATATATTAAAAAACTAGCTTTCGCCCGCGACTCCGTCCGCGTGGACTTTTGTTCAAAATTTTGCAACCCCGTTCACTCCCTTAAGGGTTAAATTTAAAAAAACGGCGAAACACGTGTTCAATCAATTGTGTTGAAGAGTATTTATTTTAAGTTTCAAGAAAATTTGACAACTTTCCTTATACCTCCCATACGAATCATGGCAACCCTTTTCGCCCCCTTAGGGGTTGAATTTTAAAAAATCCGGTTTTATTCCTTGCCCTAGGTCCAACGGCTTGGGCTGGGCGTTGATGAGTGAATGAATCAGTCAGGACTTTGAATTTTATTTATATAAGATAGATATAAGTGTCAGAGTAACAACATAAAATATATAATACATGCTATATTAAGGAGTTTTCCAATCTAGATAATTTTGGAGAACAAAATATTAACATTGAGGCTCCTAACTTACTTATTTAAACTCGATTTCTTGAAACACTCCTCTGAGGTATTTCAAATTGTATAAAGAAGAAAAAAACACATTTTAAATTACTTTTGATGAGTGTTTTTGGTTGAGTATTTTTATGCTTTTTTTTTTTTTTTTTTTTTTTTCTCCGAAATGATCTAAATTATAAAATGGACACCGAGTTTTACCTGTAATTCTTATTAAGTTTACTCAGTTTCTTTGTTATTTTGTATAATAATAAAAAAATATTTTTCATGGATTTAACCATTTTCAAAGAACTCTCAGAAGTCATTCAACGTTTTTACTTCTAAGAAGTTTGTTTTCCGGCCCATTTAAAATAGAACAGCAGTTGTCCAGTTGTTATTAAGGAGTTTACTTTCAATTTTTGTGCTCGTCTAACAGAGTTTTCACGTTTTGACTATTAGCTTTGATGAATGGATTGAGGAAACCCGTTCGTCTTATTTTTTTTTTTTACATTATTGTACACATTATTTGAACCGCGTTATATCAAGCTTATTATATCTTCACGGATCTTATTGTTGAAACATATACCGAGGGTATTATATTACTTTTTGTAAATGTAACTTTTGTGTTGTGTGTAAGTTGTATGTAATATTTTTAATATTTGTATTTTTTATATTTGAAATTTATATTGCTTGACTTCCAACAACCAAAAGAAAAAAATATAACGGCCTATAAAGGATTATTGGCAGCCTAAATCTTTGGAATACAATTTATTTCCTTCTAGTATTTACATTTTGTTGGCTATCTAGAGTATAAAAGTTACTTTAGATACTTTTCCATTTATCCGTAGCCTTATGAGGAAGTCCAATCGTTTCCCACCAATAATTCATGTTATGGACGAAGGGTCACTAGATCATATTTTCTTCAACTGTTCTAAGCTGATTTGTTTTCTTAACGATTTTCTTCCACCAGACGTTCCTCTCCCTACAAATTTTCGATCGGTGTTACCCCTTGTGTTTACCTCCTTTATTAAAGTTTTATCTGATTTTATTAAAAGTAACAACATAAAATTATTATAATTTTAGAATATTTTATGTATACTATTTTGTTTTATTTATTTACAATGTTATTAAAAGTTTCTCAACTATCGCGTTTTTAGTTAAAGATTGTAGGGGTGTTTTTTTTTTTTTTTTTTTTTTTTTTTTCTCTAACATAAGAGAAGAAGATGCGCTAATCAATATAATTGCACTGCACTTAACACTATTAATTTACTTACTTTACACTAGATGGCGTTGATGGTATCCTAAATCGCGGTATGGTTTGACACCGCCAAGACCATATCACGCCCGACGATTACAACTTACGACTACGTCGAGGTTAGGTTATTTTGACGCGGGGAAATGCATTTGCGCACTTCGCCGCTCTATTGTCGGGGGACAACAGAGCAGCTTTGTGGTGGACTCCCAGCACTATCGAGCCGCCTGCTCAGTGCTGGACTACCCCCTAAAACCCCGCGGTGTTCCTCCGCTACTCTACCGGGCCACAGGATAGGCCAGAGGTTAATTCACTGTGACCCGGCAAGAGCTCGCCCCCGAAGGGGCTCTACTGGTGGGGAGCCAGATTGGCTCCCCGGCGGCGCCACTCGCCCCATCGCCCATACGACGAGGCAAGGAAGCGCCGCCCCTCCTCTGGGGGGCCATAATGGCCCCCAACCGCTTCCTCACGCCGCCCTCCCCCGACCCGTCGCCCATACAACAGGCAAGAGGAGGACGGCGCGACGCTGCGACGCCCGTCGCTCGCTCTCCAGCACTTCTCTGAAAGCAGAGAAGGTGGAGAGCGAGCGCACGGGCCCTCTCCTTGCGCGAGAAGGCACCCTCGGAACACACGAGGGTGCCTTCCGGCCCGCCGCGATCGTGGGCGTCGGGTCCCCCGACCCTCCGCCCGCGGCCACTCTTATCCGACTAGTTTGAGGCGCGACTGCGCCCCCCCCTAGCCGGACCTCCTTCGGTTGGTCGCCTGGGTCCCGATTCACAGAGGAATTGGAACCCACGCGACCCCTCGGGCCAGATCATTCGCCGTTAGCCAGCAAGATCCCACAAGGAGAAGTCACTGACTAACGCTCAGGGCGCACCGACCCCACCACTTGCCCTTCCATCTGGTTCACAAGGAATCAGAGGGAACGGAAGCGGAGGGGTACACGTGAAGGTTATCTGGCGTGGCGCCCCGTCGAGGTTAGGTTTTTTTTTTTTTTTTTTTTGACGCGGGGAAATGCATTTGCGCACTTCGCCGCTCTGTTGTCGGGGGACAACAGAGCAGCTTTGTGGTGGACTCCCAGCACTATCGAGCCGCCTGCTCAGTGCTGGACTACCCCCTAAAACCCCGCGGTGTTCCTCCGCTACTCTACCGGGCCACAGGATAGGCCAGAGGTTAATTCACTGTGACCCGGCAAGAGCTCGCCCCCGAAGGGGCTCTACTGGTGGGGAGCCAGATTGGCTCCCCGGCGGCGCCACTCACCCCATCGCCCATACGACGAGGCAAGGAAGCGCCGCCCCTCCTCTGGGGGGCCATAGTGGCCCCCAACCGCTTCCTCGCGCCGCCCTCCCCCGACCCGTCGCCCATACAACAGGCAAGAGGAGGACGGCGCGACGCTGCGACGCCCGTCGCTCGCTCTCCAGCACTTCTCTGAAAGCAGAGAAAATATATAAAAAACACACGGTGGGGGCCCTCCTCTATGTCCCTCTGTTCAGCAGAGGGCACAGAGGAGGTTGAGGGAGGGTCACAGACGGCAGGTTGGGGGACCTGCCGTCCGACATCGTGACGGGAGAAGGGGGTGGGGGGCCCATGCCCCTTCTCCAGTGAGGGTGGACCCGACTCCTTGCGAGTCGGGTCGACGTCGCCGGGGCGCCGCTGTAGCATTCGCAACGTGGTCCACCACAAGCAAGATCCGGCGGCGCCCCATTGCACGAGCGACAGGACGGCCCCCGGGGTGTTTTAGGAGGTATGCCTCTCCTATTATTAGGAGAGGAGAGTCCGACACACGGCCGTCGCCCTCCCCCAAGGGTGGCGGTTATGGTGCACAAAGCATTTCACCCCGTTAACAAAAAAAAAAAAAAAGGTTAGGTTAGGTTAGGTTAGGTTTTTTTTTTTTTTTTTGTTTTTTTTTGTTTTTTTTTTTTTTTTGTTGACGCGGGGAAAATGCATTTGCGCACTTCGACACTCTGCTGCCGGGGGACAGCAGAGCGACTTTGTGGTGGACTCCCAGCACTATCGAGCCGCCTGCTCAGTGCTGGACTACCCCCTAAAACCCCGCGGTGTTCCTCCGCTACTCTACCGGGCCACAGGATAGGCCAGAGGTTAAGTCACTGTGACCCGGCAAGAGCTCGCCCCCGAGGGGGCTCTACTGGTGGGGAGCCAGATGTGGCTCCCCGGCGGCGCAAGCGCCACCCCTCCTCTGGGGGGCCATAGTGGCCCCCAACCGCTTCCTCGCGCCGCCCTCCCCCGACCCGTCGCCCATACAACAGGCAAGAGGAGGACGGCGCGACGCTGCGTCGCCCGCCGCTCGCTCTCCAGCACTTCTCTGAAAGCAGAGAAGGTGGAGAGCGAGCGAGCGGGCCCTCTCCTTGCGCGAGAAGGCACCCTCGGAACACACGAGGGTGCCTTCCGGCCCGCCGCAATCGTGGGCGTCGGGTCCCCCGACCCTCCGCCCGCAGCCACTCTTATCCGACTAGTTTGAGGCGCGACTGCGCCCCCCCTAGCCGGACCTCCTTCGGTTGGTCGCCTGGGTCCCGATTCACAGAGGAATTGGAATCCACGCGACCCCTCGGGCCAGATCATTCGCCGTTAGCCAGCAAGATCCCACAAGGAGAAGTCACTGACTAACGCTCAGGGCGCACCGACCCCACCACTTGCCCTTCCATCTGGTTCACAAGGAATCAGAGGGAACGGAAGCGGAGGGGTACACGTGAAGGTTATCTGGCGTGGCGCCCCAAAAACATCATGACTCGAACCGGGTCTCTTGAAATCAGCCCGAAACGGGTCGCCCGTTTCCCGTCAGAACTATCCCAACCTTAAAAACACCATGACTCGAACCGGGTCTCTCAAAATCGGCCCGAAACGGGTCGCCCGTTTTCCCGTCAGGACTATCCCAACCTTAGGTTTTTTTTTTTTTTTTTTGACGCGGGGAAATGCATTTGCGCACTTCGCCGCTCTGTTGTCAGGGGACAACAGAGCAGCTTTGTGGTGGACTCCCAGCACTATCGAGCCGCCTGCTCAGTGCTGGACTACCCCCTAAAACCCCGCGGTGTTCCTCCGCTACTCTACCGGGCCACAGGATAGGCCAGAGGTTAATTCACTGTGACCCGGCAAGAGCTCGCCCCCGAAGGGGCTCTACTGGTGGGGAGCCAGATTGGCTCCCCGGCGGCGCCACTCGCCCCATCGCCCATACGACGAGGCAAGGAAGCGCCGCCCCTCCTCTGGGGGGCCATAATGGCCCCCAACCGCTTCCTCGCGCCGCCCTCCCCCGACCCGTCGCCCATACAACAGGCAAGAGGAGGACGGCGCGACGCTGCGACGCCCGTCGCTCGCTCTCCAGCACTTCTCTGAAAGCAGAGAAGGTGGAGAGCGAGCGCACGGGCCCTCTCCTTGCGCGAGAAGGCACCCTCGGAACACACGAGGGTGCCTTCCGGCCCGCCGCGATCGTGGGCGTCGGGTCCCCCGACCCTCCGCCCGCGGCCACTCTTATCCGACTAGTTTGAGGCGCGACTGCGCCCCCCCCTAGCCGGACCTCCTTCGGTTGGTCGCCTGGGTCCCGATTCACAGAGGAATTGGAACCCACGCGACCCCTCGGGCCAGATCATTCGCCGTTAGCCAGCAAGATCCCACAAGGAGAAGTCACTGACTAACGCTCAGGGCGCACCGACCCCACCACTTGCCCTTCCATCTGGTTCACAAGGAATCAGAGGGAACGGAAGCGGAGGGGTACACGTGAAGGTTATCTGGCGTGGCGCCCCAAAAACATCATGACTCGAACCGGGTCTCTTGAAATCAGCCCGAAACGGGTCGCCCGTTTCCCGTCAGAACTATCCCAACCTTAAAAACACCATGACTCGAACCGGGTCTCTCAAAATCGGCCCGAAACGGGTCGCCCGTTTTCCCGTCAGGACTATCCCAACCTTAGGTTTTTTTTTTTTTTTTTTTTTCACGCGGGGAAATGCATTTGCGCACTTCGCCGCTCTGTTGTCAGGGGACAACAGAGCAGCTTTGTGGTGGACTCCCAGCACTATTGAGCCGCCTGCTCAGTGCTGGACTACCCCCTAAAACCCCGCGGTGTTCCTCCGCTACTCTACCGGGCCACAGGATAGGCCAGAGGTTAATTCACTGTGACCCGGCAAGAGCTCGCCCCCGAAGGGGCTCTACTGGTGGGGAGCCAGATTGGCTCCCCGGCGGCGCCACTCGCCCCATCGCCCATACGACGAGGCAAGGAAGCGCCGCCCCTCCTCTTGGGGGCCATAATGGCCCCCAACCGCTTCCTCGCGCCGCCCTCCCCCGACCCGTCGCCCATACAACAGGCAAGAGGAGGACGGCGCGACGCTGCGACGCCCGTCGCTCGCTCTCCAGCACTTCTCTGAAAGCAGAGAAGGTGGAGAGCGAGCGCACGGGCCCTCTCCTTGCGCGAGAAGGCACCCTCGGAACACACGAGGGTGCCTTCCGGCCCGCCGCGATCGTGGGCGTCGGGTCCCCCGACCCTCCGCCCGCGGCCACTCTTATCCGACTAGTTTGAGGCGCGACTGCGCCCCCCCCTAGCCGGACCTCCTTCGGTTGGTCGCCTGGGTCCCGATTCACAGAGGAATTGGAACCCACGCGACCCCTCGGGCCAGATCATTCGCCGTTAGCCAGCAAGATCCCACAAGGAGAAGTCACTGACTAACGCTCAGGGCGCACCGACCCCACCACTTGCCCTTCCATCTGGTTCACAAGGAATCAGAGGGAACGGAAGCGGAGGGGTACACGTGAAGGTTATCTGGCGTGGCGCCCCAGGTTAGGTTTTTTTTTTTTTTTTTGACGCGGGGAATGCTTTTGCGCACTTCGCCACCCTGCTGCCGGGGGACAACAGGGCGGCTTCGAGTGAGACTCCCAGCCCGTTAGGGCTGGACTACTCACTAAACCCCGCGGTGTTCCTCCTCTCTCCCTACCGGGTCACAGGATAGGCCATAGGATAAGTCACTGTGACCCGGCAAGGGGGCGTCCCTATGGGGACTCTACTACTGGGGGGCCACATGGGTCCCCCTGCGCTCAAGGCGTCTTCTTGCCCGCGTCACGTCGCTCTCCGCGACTCCTCTGAAAGCAGAGAAGTCGGAGAGCGAGCGCGCGGGCACTCTATGTTTTGCGAGAAGGCACCCCCGGAACACATGGGGGTGCCTTCCAGCTCGCCGCAAATGCAGGCGGGTGGTCCCCCGACCCTCCGCCCGCGGCCACTCTAGTCGGGGGCGCGCGCATACTCCGTGCGACGGCGCCCCCTTATTGGGCGGCGAGGCGGGAGCGTCAGACCTGCACGCTCCCGCTCTCGCAGCTCCAAACATTGTGCATGACTCGAACCGGGTCTCTTGAAATCGGCCCGAAACGGGTCGCCCGTTTTCCCGTCAGAACCATCCCAACCTTGCCCCAGGTTAGGTTTTTTTTTTTTTTTTTTTTTAACGCGGGGAAATGCCTTTGCGCACTTCGCCGCTCTGTTGTCGGGGGACAACAGAGCAGCTTTGTGGTGGACTCCCAGCACTATCGAGCCGCCTGCTCAGTGCTGGACTACCCCCTAAAACCCCGCGGTGTTCCTCCGCTACTCTACCGGGCCACAGGATAGGCCAGAGGTTAATTCACTGTGACCCGGCAAGAGCTCGCCCCCGAAGGGGCTCTACTGGTGGGGAGCCAGATTGGCTCCACGGCGGCGCCACTCGCCCCATCGCCCATACGACGAGGCAAGGAAGCGCCGCCCCTCCTCTGGGGGGCCATAATGGCCCCCAACCGCTTCCTCGCGCCGCCCTCCCCCGACCCGTCGCCCATACAACAGGCAAGAGGAGGACGGCGCGACGCTGCGACGCCCGTCGCTCGCTCTCCAGCACTTCTCTGAAAGCAGAGAAGGTGGAGAGCGAGCGCACGGGCCCTCTCCTTGCGCGAGAAGGCACCCTCGGAACACACGAGGGTGCCTTCCGGCCCGCCGCGATCGTGGGCGTCGGGTCCCCCGACCCTCCGCCCGCGGCCACTCTTATCCGACTAGTTTGAGGCGCGACTGCGCCCCCCCCTAGCCGGACCTCCTTCGGTTGGTCGCCTGGGTCCCGATTCACAGAGGAATTGGAACCCACGCGACCCCTCGGGCCAGATCATTCGCCGTTAGCCAGCAAGATCCCACGAGGAGAAGTCACTGACTAACGCTCAGGGCGCACCGACCCCACCACTTGCCCTTCCATCTGGTTCACAAGGAATCAGAGGGAACGGAAGCGGAGGGGTACACGTGAAGGTTATCTGGCGTGGCGCCCCGCCCCAGGTTAGGTTAGGTTTTTTTTTTTTTTTTTTGACGCGGGGAAATGCATTTGCGCACTTCGCCACTCTGCTGCCGGGGGACAGCAGAGCGACTTTGTGGTGGACTCCCAGCACTATCGAGCCGCCTGCTCAGTGCTGGACTACCCCCTAAAACCCCGCGGTGTTCCTCCGCTACTCTACCGGGCCACAGGATAGGCCAGAGGTTAATTCACTGTGACCCGGCAAGAGCTCGCCCCCGAAGGGGCTCTACTGGTGGGGAGCCAGATTGGCTCCCCGGCGGCGCCACTCGCCCCATCGCCCATACGACGAGGCAAGGAAGCGCCGCCCCTCCTCTGGGGGGCCATAATGGCCCCCAACCGCTTCCTCGCGCCGCCCTCCCCCGACCCGTCGCCCATACAACAGGCAAGAGGAGGACGGCGCGACGCTGCGACGCCCGTCGCTCGCTCTCCAGCACTTCTCTGAAAGCAGAGAAGATGGAGAGCGAGCGCACGGGCCCTCTCCTTGCGCGAGAAGGCACCCTCGGAACACACGAGGGTGCCTTCCGGCCCGCCGCGATCGTGGGCGTCGGGTCCCCCGACCCTCCGCCCGCGGCCACTCTTATCCGACTAGTTTGAGGCGCGACTGCGCCCCCCCCTAGCCGGACCTCCTTCGGTTGGTCGCCTGGGTCCCGATTCACAGAGGAATTGGAACCCACGCGACCCCTCGGGCCAGATCATTCGCCGTTAGCCAGCAAGATCCCACAAGGAGAAGTCACTGACTAACGCTCAGGGCGCACCGACCCCACCACTTGCCCTTCCATCTGGTTCACAAGGAATCAGAGGGAACGGAAGCGGAGGGGTACACGTGAAGGTTATCTGGCGTGGCGCCCCAGGTTAGGTTAGGTTTTTTTTTTTTTTTTTGACGCGGGGAATGCATTTAAGCACTTCGCCACCCTGCTGCCGGGGGACAGCAGGGCGGCTTCGAGTGAGACTCCCAGCCCGTTAGGGCTGGACTACTCACTAAACCCCGCGGTGTTCCTCCTCTCTCCTTACCGGGTCACAGGATAGGCCATAGGATAAGTCACTGTGACCCGGCAAGGGGGTGTCCCTGTGGGGACTCTACTACTGGAGGGCCACATGGGCCCCCCTGCGCTCAAGGCGTCTCCTTGCCCGCGTCACGTCACGAGCGCGCGGGCACTCTATGTTTTGCTAGAAGGCACCCCCGGAACACATGGGGGTGCCTTCCAGCTCGCCGCAAAGGCAGGCGGGGGGTCCCCCGACCCTCCGCCCGCGGCCACTCTAGTCGGGGGCGCGCGCATACTCCGCGCGTCGGCGCCCCCTAATTGGGCGGCGAGGCGGGAGCGTCAGACCTGCACGCTCCCGCTCTCGCAGCTCCTCTCTCTTGGCCGCCATCACCTCGGCAGCAAACGTGGCGACGGCGGCCCAGCTCTCTTGGCTGCCGACCATCTTACAAATGACGGCCGGCAGCGACAGATCGCCCCCCACGGCTCCCACCAGGGCAGTCCGCTCCCCGCTCCAGGCAGCGCACACGGCGAGCGTATGCTCCGCCGTGTCGCGCGTGCCGCTCGCACAATAGCGGCACTCGGGGCCCGACTCTATCCCCACAACTTCCCACAGGTACTTGGCAAAGCAGCCATGGCCTGTGAGAAGCTGCGTCAGGTGATAGGTCGGCGCCCCGTGCCCCCTCTCGATCCACGGCCGCAGGACCGGCCGCACCGCCTCCACGAGCCTCTTGCTCGCGGAAGGCTCCTCCAACCTCACGGCCCACTTCCGGAAGAGATCGTCGCGAGCCTCCTGCCTCCAGCAACCGATCTCCGCCGGAGTGGGCCACCCTCCACTGTTCCGCATCAGGGCACTCCTCTCATATACCTGCCCGAGAACTCCCGCCTCGAGGTCCCAGGGTAGACTCGCCGCCAACAAACACGCCGCCTCGTAAGAGACGGTGTGGTACGCTCTTGCAGCCCTCTGCGCTATCACCCGCTGCGGGCGCCGCAGCAGCGTGGTGTTGCTTGCAGAGAGGGCTGCAGCCCATATGGGCGCTCCGTACCGCTACCCCTGCGGTAGCCAGGACCTTTGCGTCCCGAAACGTGGCGCCCTGCGCGGTGACCAGGGTGTCGTCGGCGTAGCAGAGTACGCCGACTCCTGGGAGAGTCGCACCGCGCAGGACCCAGTCGTATCCAATGTTCCACAGGAGCGGCCCGAGGACCGACCCCTGTGGAACACCACAACACATGTCCGTGCGGACCACCTCGGACCGAGCCGGGTAACACACGGCCCGGTCTACGAAGTAGTCCGCAAGGACCCGCCTGAGGTACCACGGGACGTTGTGGTACCTCAAGGCCTCCGCTATTGTCTGCCAGGGGAGGGTGTTGAAGGCGTTGGAAATGTCCAACGAGACAGCCAACAACACCTCTCCCCGGCCCGTGACCCTCTCGACGCTGTCTCTGAGACGGGAGATGGCGTCCAACGTCGACCTCCCGCGACGGAAGCCAAACTGGCCGTCGCTCAAGTTGGGCCCCGCCCCCTCCAGATGTCGGACGAGACGCGCCGCAAGCACTCGCTCAAAGAGCTTGCACGTCTCGTCCAGCAGAACGATGGGGCGGTAGGCCGACGGCGACTCAGCCGGGCGCCCGTGCTTCCGAAGCAGCACGAGCTTGCCCTCCTTCCACCGTCGCGGGACCCTTCCCGACGCCAGACACTCAGTCATCAGAGACAGCGTCTCCTCCTCGAACGCCGGCATGACCGCGGCAATGACCCGCCCAGGGATTCCGTCCGGGCCCGGGGCGCGGTTCCTCACCCTCATCTTCAGGAGCGCTACCCCTAGCTCGGCCTCGGACACGGGCGGGACATCACCGTCCTCCACCGGCGCCGACACCGCCGCCGCCGTCATTCGTGGGGGGGCCCACTCCTCCCTTGCAGGAAAGAGAGTACCCACCACCACGCCGACGAAGGCTGGGTCGAGTGACCGGGTCAGAGGAGGCGCCCAAGGCTTCAGCTTCTCGCTCACCACCTTGTAGGGGCGCCCCCACGGGTCCCGGTTCAGACTCCCCAGCCACTCCTTCCAGGCCTCCTCCTTGGCGGCCCTTATGCCCGCGCTGAGCGCGGCCCGGGCCGCTCGGTAAGCGACGAGCAGCTCCTCCTCCTGGGTGGGGTTCCTGCTCCTACGCCCGCGGCAACGGGTGTACCTCCATTGGGCTGCGTGACACGCAGTGCGCAGCCCTGCTAGGTGCGTTTGCCACCAGTACACCCGTCTCCGCGGAGGAACAGGAGCTCTGCGCCGCATCGCCGCATCGCAGACGCGAGTGAGCACCCCTGTTAGGCGCTCCGCCCTCGCGTCTACGTCCAGCGCCTCGTCGCTTGACCCAGCGGCCCAGCGCTCCACGATGGCCGCCTCCCTGGCCACGTCCTTGTCCAGGGTGGTGAGCCGCCACCGTGGACCCTCCCCCGCCAGGGGGCGGCTGAGGTCCGCCGAAACACCGGCGGGAGCCGAGACGATATCGAACCATATGTATCTATGGTCCGACAAGGTCTCGACGCCCTCGACCACTCTCCAGCCACACGCGCGGTTGGCCAGAGCGGGACTGGCGAAGGACAGATCAACGACGGATCCGCCCTGACTCCGCACGCATGTCTGGACCGCCCCCTGGTTGAGCAGCACCAGCCCAGTGGACACCGCCCACTCCTCCAACACCTCCCCCCGCGCATCAGTTGCCGGACTCCCCCACGCACGGGATTTCGCGTTGAAATCCCCGGCAACGATCACGGGGGTGGGGTGCACATCGGCCAACATTGCCCCGACCTCGACGAGCCACTGCTCAAAGTCGGCGAGGCTTCTGTTGGGCGAAAAGTACACCCCACACACTGCAGTGTCTCCCAGCACGGCAAGCACGCAACCGTGTCCTCGCGACACCCTGTCGCCTAGTGCGCCACGCTGGGAGACGATTGCCACCGAACCGTCGCGATCGCCGGCCCAGTTGGTCCGGGTGCGAACGCAATACGGTTCAGCGACAACGACCAAGGTCGCCTGCCACTGCGCCGCAGTCTGGATCAGTAGATCCTGCGCCGCGGCACAGTGATTGGCGTTGGCCTGCAGTATGGAGATATTGGCCATTTACACTTGGGCGGTGTCCATCTCCTCCACTGGCACCGGTGCTGGTGCTGCCGGCGGCGGGCCCTTGGCGCCACCACTGGCTTTTCCGTCGCGACGGCCTCGGCCCCCCCTTTGTTGGGATCCCGCTGGGCACTTCTTGGTGCCCAGAGGGTGGGCAGCGGGCACACCTTTTGCTGCACACGCCGGGCAGTGCAGCCTGCGGATTTGTGCCCAGGCTGGCCACAGCGGAAGCATAGTCCGCTGCGATCCGCAGTCTCTGTGCACTTCGCACCCACGTGGCCCGGCTCCAGGCAGCGGTAGCACCGCTGCGGCCTGGCCTTCAGGAGGGTGGCTCGGACCTGCGTCCAACCAACGGTTAGGCGCCGGCCATCTGTCACCCTCCCTGCCGCCGCGATCGGGCAGCTCACCCACACAGCCCCCTCCTCGCGTCCAGGTGGTCGGTATATGTCACCCACCTTTACGTTGGCGACGGCGCACCCACCAACCTCCGCCACCATCTCAGCCACCCTTTCCGGCGTGGCCGCGTCGCTCAGGCCGGTAATGCGCATCTCAACGCACTTCTCCGGCCTGGCAACGCGGACCTCATCCCCGAGGGCCTGCCTCAGTTTTTCGGCCAAGGCGTCAGCCTTCTTGGCCCTTTCGGCACCCGCCACCTCGAGGATCCGGCCGCCCGTGGCCGCCGTACGAAACCGCAGGCCCTCGATGCCGAGGCCTTTCAAGTCAATGGACTTTTCGGCCTCGGCCAGGACCGCCGCGTAGGTGGCACCCCTCTCTGCCGCCTCCCGCTGCAGGGTGAGCACCACTGCAGCAGTGCGGGGGGTGCGGAGTTTCGGCGCGCTCTTCTTCTGCGTGGTTGGCGCTTTAGTTGGTGCTGGTGTCTTTTTAGGACGACCAGCCACAACGTTCCACGCCTCCGCAGTGCCCTGAGGAGGGGTGGGTGCTGAAGGGTTTGCCTGCCTCGAGGCTTGCGCCTCCCGCGCCGCAGCGCTTTTCCTCTTCTTCCTCCTCCCTCCCTTCGACCCTTCCCCGCTTGTGCCGCCGACGTGAGCCGGAGGCGTGGCGGGATTTGAGGGCTGGGAACGAGGGGGCTCAGCGGTGTGAGCGCTGGCTGGACCTACCGCGGAGCGGGCTGGAGCTTTCGCGGAGTGGGCCGGAGCTGCCGCAGAGCGGGCCGGAGCTGCCGCCGAGCGGGCTGGAGCTGCCGCGGAGCGGGCAGGAGGCTCAGCAGTGGAGGCCACCGGGGCTCCCTCGAGGCCGGAGGGGCGAGTGGAGCCGGCAGCAGCGCGCCTGTCGGCCGCCAGCGGTGGGCGTAGCCGCGGCTCCGGAGGCAGGTGGTCCGCAATCCCGCTGAGGCGCGCGTCAACCATGAGGAGGATTTCGTCCCTCGTCATGGTTGGGGCGGCACTCGCCTGCACCCTCTTCAGCCCCTCCATTTCCGCTCTTAGGGCCCTGAGCTCACCCTGGAGGCGGACAACCTCGTCTGATTCTGTGCGGGCCTTCAGCTCCCGCACATTCTCCAAAATGGAGGCGGCGGCAGCCCTTAGGCCCTGCACAGACTGGCCCTTCAGTCTCGAGGACTTTTGGGCGATAGTCCGCACCACCTCCACTGCGGCCTCAATAGAGCTGGTCAGCTGCTCAGCCCGAAGGTCGTGAGCAGCCAACGACGGCGACGCTGGCGAGCGAAGGGGAGTCTCCTTCATAAAGGAGACTCTTTTCGCCTCCCGTTGCCGGAGCTCTTCCGCCAGCTCTTCCTCAGCTTGGAGCTCGAGCTCGCGCTCCTTCGCCTTGGCCAGGTCAGCCTTGGCTCTAGCGAGGCCGACGTACTGGCCCGTAGTCGACGGACGGCCGCGACCTCGCTTGCTCGCGCTCGGTCTCTTGCTCCAGTCCACCGAGCCCTCGCTCTCACCGTCAGACTCCGGATTCAGGCGCTTGCGCCAGAATCGCGTAGGTGAGGGCGAGGGGGACACAGAGCGCGAGCTCACCTCCATGAGAGTGCCCGTGCTGCTATCAGACTTCGAGAGCTGCAGGGCACTCCTCGTGACTCGAGGCGACAGATCGCACCGAGGTAGTCGGATTCTTACCTCCTTCAGGGCAGGAGATGGAGTTGCCGGCCTCTCGTCCTCGACTCCGTCCGATGCTGCCGTTGGTTGTGGTTCACCACTTGCGAGATCCGGCGGCGCCCCATTGCACGAGCGACAGGACGGCCCCCGGGGTGTTTTAGGAGGTATGCCTCTCCTATTATTAGGAGAGGAGAGTCCGACACACGGCCGTCGCCCTCCCCCCAAGGGTGGCGGTTATGGTGCACAAAGCATTTCACCCCGTTAACAAAAAAAAAAAAAAAAGGTTAGGTTAGGTTAGGTTAGGTTTCCGTGTGGAGTTTCTGGGTCTCCCATCGGACGCGTCCCCCGGGTGGCGGATAGGGGCACGCCCCCCCAGATATGGGGGGGTACCGGCTTCGGCCGGCGCGGACCAAAACCAGGGGAGGAGGATATCCAGTGGCAGTCTCCTGCTGGATGTCCGGCGGGGTCCAATTTGGGCTCCGCACTTGGCGGCGGGCTCGGTATATGCGCTGACTACTCCTTGGCGGAGCTAGAGGAGATGGCCACGGAGGACCAAGAGGAGATTGTTAGGGTCGCCTCGAGGTCCTCCAATCTGAAGGGCACGTTCCAAAAGTCCCTCAAATGCCGGGCCGCCAGCATGCGCGACATTATATGCGAGCTGGCGCGCCGCACGACTACGGACGAGGTGGGGCAGCTGCAGACGAGGGTCGATCGCCTGCAAAAGGAGGTCAGCGAGCTTCACAAGAAGCTCGCTGAAGCTACGGCGCAACCGGTTCAGGCCTCGCCGGCAGCGCCGGCGGTGGACCTCTCCTCCTCTCATCTTGAGGATATCATCCGCAAGGTGGTGATGGAGGAGAGGGCCTTCACCAGAGCCTGCATAGGCAAGAGGAGGACGGCGCGACGCTGCGACGCCCGTCGCTCGCTCTCCAGCACTTCTCTGAAAGCAGAGAAGGTGGAGAGCGAGCGCACGGGCCCTCTCCTTGCGCGAGAAGGCACCCTCGGAACACACGAGGGTGCCTTCCGGCCCGCCGCGATCGTGGGCGTCGGGTCCCCCGACCCTCCGCCCGCGGCCACTCTTATCCGACTAGTTTGAGGCGCGACTGCGCCCCCCCCTAGCCGGACCTCCTTCGGTTGGTCGCCTGGGTCCCGATTCACAGAGGAATTGGAACCCACGCGACCCCTCGGGCCAGATCATTCGCCGTTAGCCAGCAAGATCCCACAAGGAGAAGTCACTGACTAACGCTCAGGGCGCACCGACCCCACCACTTGCCCTTCCATCTGGTTCACAAGGAATCAGAGGGAACGGAAGCGGAGGGGTACACGTGAAGGTTATCTGGCGTGGCGCCCCTGCCCCGCCCCAGGTTAGGTTAGGTTAGGTTAGGTTTTTTTTTTTTTTTTTGACGCGGGGAAATGCATTTGCGCACTTCGCCACTCTGCTGCCGGGGGACAGCAGAGCGACTTTGTGGTGGACTCCCAGCACTATCGAGCCGCCTGCTCAGTGCTGGACTACCCCCTAAAACCCCGCGGTGTTCCTCCGCTACTCTACCGGGCCACAGGATAGGCCAGAGGTTAATTCACTGTGACCCGGCAAGAGCTCGCCCCCGAAGGGGCTCTACTGGTGGGGAGCCAGATTGGCTCCCCGGCGGCGCCACTCGCCCCATCGCCCATACGACGAGGCAAGGAAGCGCCGCCCCTCCTCTGGGGGGCCATAATGGCCCCCAACCGCTTCCTCGCGCCGCCCTCCCCCGACCCGTCGCCCATACAACAGGCAAGAGGAGGACGGCGCGACGCTGCGACGCCCGTCGCTCGCTCTCCAGCACTTCTCTGAAAGCAGAGAAGGTGGAGAGCGAGCGCACGGGCCCTCTCCTTGCGCGAGAAGGCACCCTCGGAACACACGAGAGTGCCTTCCGGCCCGCCGCGATCGTGGGCGTCGGGTCCCCCGACCCTCCGCCCGCGGCCACTCTTATCCGACTAGTTTGAGGCGCGACTGCGCCCCCCCCTAGCCGGACCTCCTTCGGTTGGTCGCGTGGGTCCCGATTCACAGAGGAATTGGAACCCACGCGACCCCTCGGGCCAGATCATTCGCCGTTAGCCAGCAAGATCCCACAAGGAGAAGTCACTGACCAACGCTCAGGGCGCACCGACCCCACCACTTACCCTTCCATCTGGTTCTCAAGGAATCAGAGGGAACGGAAGCGGAGGGGTACACGTGAAGGTTATCTGGCGTGGCGCCCCAGGTTAGGTTAGGTTTTTTTTTTTTTTTTTTGACGCGGGGAAATGCATTTGCGCACTTCGCCGCTCTGTTGTCGGGGGACAACAGAGCAGCTTTGTGGTGGACTCCCAGCACTATCGAGCCGCCTGCTCAGTGCTGGACTACCCCCTAAAACCCCGCGGTGTTCCTCCGCTACTCTACCGGGCCACAGGATAGGCCAGAGGTTAATTCACTGTGACCCGGCAAGAGCTCGCCCCCGAAGGGGCTCTACTGGTGGGGAGCCAGATTGGCTCCCCGGCGGCGCCACTCGCCCCATCGCCCATACGACGAGGCAAGGAAGCGCCGCCCCTCCTCTGGGGGGCCATAATGGCCCCCAACCGCTTCCTCGCGCCGCCCTCCCCCGACCCGTCGCCCATACAACAGGCAAGAGGAGGACGGCGCGACGCTGCGACGCCCGTCGCTCGCTCTTCAGCACTTTTCTGAAAGCAGAGAAGGTGGAGAGCGAGCGCACGGGCCCTCTCCTTGCGCGAGAAGGCACCCTCGGAACACACGAGGGTGCCTTCCGGCCCGCCGCGATCGTGGGCGTCGGGTCCCCCGACCCTCCGCCCGCGGCCACTCTTATCCGACTAGTTTGAGGCGCGACTGCGCCCCCCCCTAGCCGGACCTCCTTCGGTTGGTCGCCTGGGTCCCGATTCACAGAGGAATTGGAACCCATGCGACCCCTCGGGCCAGATCATTCGCCGTTAGCCAGCAAGATCCCACAAGGAGAAGTCACTGACTAACGCTCAGGGCGCACCGACCCCACCACTTGCCCTTCCATCTGGTTCACAAGGAATCAGAGGGAACGGAAGCGGAGGGGTACACGTGAAGGTTATCTGGCGTGGCGCCCCAGGTTTTTTTTTTTTTTTTTTTTTTTTTTTTTTTTTTAACGCGGGGAAATGCATTTGCGCACTTCGCCGCTCTGTTGTCGGGGGACAACAGAGCAGCTTTGTGGTGGACTCCCAGCACTATCGAGCCGCCTGCTCAGTGCTGGACTACCCCCTAAAACCCCGCGGTGTTCCTCCGCTACTCTACCGGGCCACAGGATAGGCCAGAGGTTAATTCACTGTGACCCGGCAAGAGCTCGCCCCCGAAGGGGCTCTACTGGTGGGGAGCCAGATTGGCTCCCCGGCGGCGCCACTCGCCCCATCGCCCATACGACGAGGCAAGGAAGTGCCGCCCCTCCTCTGGGGGGCCATAATGGCCCCCAACCGCTTCCTCGCGCCGCCCTCCCCCTACCCGTCGCCCATACAACAGGCAAGAGGAGGACGGCGCGACGCTGCGACGCCCGTCGCTCGCTCTCCAGCACTTCTCTGAAAGCAGAGAAGGTGGAGAGTGAGCGCACGGGCCCTCTCCTTGCGCGAGAAGGCACCCTCGGAACACACGAGGGTGCCTTCCGGCCCGCCGCGATCGTGGGCGTCGGGTCCCCCGACCCTCCGCCCGCGGCCACTCTTATCCGACTAGTTTGAGGCGCGACTGCGCCCCCCCCTAGCCGGACCTCCTTCGGTTGGTCGCCTGGGTCCCGATTCACAGAGGAATTGGAACCCACGCGACCCCTCGGGCCAGATCATTCGCCGTTAGCCAGCAAGATCCCACAAGGAGAAGTCACTGACTAACGCTCAGGGCGCACCGACCCCACCACTTGCCCTTCCATCTGGTTCACGAGGAATCAGAGGGAACGGAAGCGGAGGGGTACACGTGAAGGTTATCTGGCGTGGTTTTTTTTTTTTTTTTTGTTTAAATTTCTGTAAGGTCCTGCCACTATTAATAATGTGGCAACCTTTGTCTACGGTTAATTTGTCAAGTATCTTTAATTTCCTTTCAGTTTCTTAATTAGTACAGTGATGTAGACTTATTTAATAATTATGTTATTCTTATTCTAATGGGTTTTGTGTCTTCTCTTTTTTTTTTTTTTTTTTTTTTTTTTTTTTTTTCCAGTCGTCATTCTTTTTATTCTTGTCATTCTTTTCAGTCTTTATATATTTTTCTTTGCAGTTGTCATTAATCGTATATATGTATTATTTTTTTTTTTTTTTTTGCAAACCCATTTACATAATTATAATATTATTTGACTTGAGCCTAACTTAACCTTATTATTTATGTTAAATTTTAATAATTATATACAGTTTAATTATAATTAATTGCCATTTTCTCCTTTCATTACAACCAGGTGTGTTCCCCGGCGCCTTATCTCTGTCTACTCCATCGAGTAGTCACAAGCAAGGCGCCGGGGTCCCAAAATGAATGGCAACTTAAAATCTTCCCCTCTCGCTCGGCCAATTTAAATTTGTTCAACTTGTATAAGATGGTATTTGGGTCGCCCGGGTTAAACCCGGCTCCCGTTCGCCTTCGAGGCCGCACGCGTCACACCCAGGGCGAAGGCGAGGAAGGCATCTCGACTCTTGGAGTTGGCCATAAAGGCGGCGAATGCCTCGCACCTCACCGCCTCTCCCAGGAGTATCTCGCAATCGGCCCTTGCAGCTCCGAAACGGGGGCACTCCTCCAGCAGGTGCTCCAGCGTTTCGGGAGTCTCGTCATCACAGATGCAGGACGGACTCCCCGCGAGCTTGAACCTGTGGAGGTACGCTCGAAAGCCGCCGTGCCCCGTCAGGAGCTGCGCCTTGGCATTGCACATGGTAAATTTGCCAAGGACTTTGTTGGCCGATGCCACGTCCGGGAAGAACAGTGAGGTGACGCGGCCTGTGGCAGACTCACTGTATCTGGTCTGCCACTTTGCCACCGTCTCCCGTCTCACCTGCAGTTTTGCGTGTGAGACGGGATACAGGTCGTAGGCTGCCGCGTCTTTGCGGGACAACGCCGCCCTCTTGGCCAACTCATCCGCTCGTTCGTTGCCGGGGATCCCGACGTGGGCCTTGATCCAGTAGAACCGGATCAGGCCCCCGTTTTTTTCTATGTTCGCCAGCTGGCCGTGGATCTTCACGGCCAGCGGGTGTGTGGGCGAGGTGCTCCTGAGCAACTCCAGAGCAGATCTGGAGTCGCTCAGGATACTCGCCCTGATGGGAACGGGTCCCCCGGCAACGAGGTCGAGAGCCTTGGAAATCGCCACCATCTCCGCTTGGAAGACGGAGGCGAATCCCTCGAGCCTGAACCCCCTGGTGCGGACTTCAGCGCCGTCTCTCCACAGAGTGACCGCTCCCCCCACCTTACCCTCGATCTTACTGCCGTCCGTGTAGGCCCGGGGCCAGTCGTCGGGCACCTTGCTGAGCTCCTCCACGCCGGCCACCTCCTCGAATTCGACCGGAGTCCTGCGAGCGGGGTGTGCCAGCGTGAACGGGCTGCAGCGGCTCTCGACGTCCCGGCCCGGGAGCGAGGCGAGGGGCCTTCCCCTTTTCAACTCGTAGAGTTGAAGGGCCTCCTCGGCCCTTAAGTCGAGGGGAAGGATCCTCGCCAGTAGGACGGCTGCTGTGAGGGAGGTGGTGCGATGGGCCTTCGCAATGCGGATCGCAAAGGCCCTGGTCACTCTGTCGAGTACGGCCCTGACGCCCGCGCGCTGCGCGACAGGTGCCCAGACGTTGGCCGCATAGAGGATGGTCGGCTCTATGACGGTAGTGTAGAGCAGCCGGACGATATCGGCATTTAAGCCCCAAGTCGCCCTGGCCGCTCTAGACACCATCTGGAACCTAGCCATGGCTTGCCGCAGACCCTGTTGAGGTGGCTATGAAAATTGAGGTTCTTGTCGATCGTTAGACCCAGTACGGTGATCTCGTCCGAGAACGCGATGTCCTCCCCTCCAAGACTCAGTTTGGGTGGGATTACATCGCGCTTCCTGGTGACCACCATAGCTTGGGTCTTCCGAGCGGCGAACCTCATCTTAGCCGCCTCTCCCCACTCTGACACGGCTTCCAGCGCGGTGTTCAGGATCCTTCCAAGCTCACCAGCAGTCTGCGCCGCGGCGATAATTAAAATATCGTCCGCGAACGCCTGCAGGTGAGCCTCGAGGTCCCCACCTCGCCGGAGCAAAGGGTCGAGTAACAGGTTCCACAGCAGGGGACCGCACGTCGAGCCTTGGATGCAACCTTTAGAAGTAGGTCTGTCTACTTGTGCTCCAGCGTACCTGACTGTGACCTTTCTTTCGCTCAGGTAGCTGCACAGAAGTCGGTAGACAGACTGGTCGCATCCTGTGGCCAGGATCTGGTGTTTTATTCCCGGCCACCACGCATTGTCGAAGGCCCCCTCGATATCGAGGGAGACTACTCCGACAATGCGTTTTTGCCCGACGTGATCTCTGATGAGCTGTACAGCGTCATACAAGGCATCCTCCGTGCTGCGTTGCGGCATAAAGCCATATTGGCGCGGGCTCAGTCCTCCGCCCACCCCGAGCTGCCAGAGCAGCCTCCCGGCCATCATCTTCTCCAGGATCTTCCCCAGGACGGACAGGAGCCCAATTGGCCTGTATGACTTAGGCCGCGTGTAGTCATCTCTGTTGGGCTTAGGCAGGATTTTGACTACAGCGGCCTTCCAATCCTTGGGGAAGTACCCTAGAGAGAGGCAGGCGTTCATCAGGGCAACAAATACATCATTTCTTGCCCGGATGGCCGCACTGCAGATGTCGGCCGTGAGGCCGTCCCCCCCGGGCGCCTTTTTGGGGTGAATGCCCTTCAAGACGCCCGAGAGCTCGTGTTGGGAGAAGGGAATAAACTCCCGCGGCTTGGTACTGGCTTCATCCTCCATGCGGGCAACGGCCTGTCTGACACGGGCATGAGTGTCGGACTCAATTTGAAGATCGTCAGCCGGGTAGAATGTGTCCGCTATGAGAGCTGTGGAACCTTCGGCGTCCAGGGTGCGTCCATCCGCGCCGCTGAGGAGGGTGTCCTCCTTCCGACGAGCGGCGCATCTTAGCACCCTGTATATGCCGTCCCACACGCTCTCATGCTCCTGCTTTGTGCAGAATTCTACCCAGCTGGCGGTCTTGGCCGCCTCAATGGCGGCCTTGTAGTCTTCCTTGGCCACCAGATACTCCGCAACCACCATATCCTTCCTGCGGCGATTTGCGTGCCGGATTCGACCCCTCAGCGTTATGAGCTTCCGCTTTTTGGCCTGAAGCTCAGGGCTCCACCAAATCACCCGTTTAGGTGCCTTTGGCGGAGCCAGCAGAGGGATCGAATCCTCGCACGCCCCATGGATCGCCGCAGTGTACCTTCCAATGGCCTCCTCAAGACCGCTAGGCGTCTCGATAGCCTCGATTTCGTCGACCGTCCAGTCCCCTAGACGGTCGACGAACGAGGCCCGAAAAGTATCCCAGTCAGCCTGGTATCGCCTGGTGGATCCGCTAGGTTTGGCTGGCTCCGTCTCGGGCCCCGCCCCCACCTCGAGCGTGATCGCCCGATGATCGGGAGCGGAGGGGACGAGGTCCGGACGGACTCTCCAGCCACTCACTCGGTGTAAGAGCGCCGACGTGGCGAGGGTTACGTCTACAATGCTGGTAAACAGCTTATCCCCCCGCCAGATGTAGAACGTCGGCGCTCTCCCCTCGTTGAGAACCTGCAGATCCACCTGGGCTGCGAACTCGGAGAACAGAGTTCCCCTCTGGTCCTCGCGCTCGCAGCCCCACCAGAGGCTTTTGGCATTGATATCCCCGCCGAGAAGGACTGCGCTGGTGCCCATGCGGTCCATGAAGGCCCGGATGTCGCGTAGATAGGGGTTGAGGTCTTTATCTCCCTCAAGGTACACCGAGACCAGGCCGATCTTCTGCCGCTCCCATTCCACCACCACCGCCACGACGTTTTCCGTGATTGTGGTGGCGTCCTGGACGACAGAGAGGGCCGGGTTGATTATTAGGATGGCCGACTTGACCGGTTTGTCCGCGGTGGCCGTCTTTTGTATACAAGTATACCGGGTGTCCACTCGGCCCACCGACCCAGTGTATGGTTCCTGGATCAGTACGGCCGAGTAGCCACCCTCGACGGCCACTTGGACGGCCTCGTGGAACGCGGCGCGGCAACGGCCGATGTTGATTTGCATCAGCCGTATTGTGCCCCGCCGCGCTCCCCGCTGCCGCCCGGCGGAATCCCGGCCATTGTCGGCCACCCCAACACCCGGTGCGCCCTGAGACTGTGGTGTGGCCAAGGTGCCCGTATCAGCAATACTTGATGGCCTGTCGCGCTATGTTGTCCCATCGGATGCGCTCAGGGCAATCGGCGGCGTATGCAGGGTGCGAGGATTCCGCCCCTGGTACCTTTGCGCAGTGGCAACACCGCGGCTCCCCAGCCCGCGCCGACGGGGGACAGTCCCTGGTTTGGTGCTCTCCGCTGCACTGGCCACACCTGGCTTCGGCGCGACAGATGCGCGCCGTGTGCCCGTAGCCCATGCAGCGGTAGCACTGCACCAATGGGGACTGGTCCACCGCCAGCACGACCTGGTACCCTATCCTCATCCTCGCTCCCCCCACGCGCCGCCAGATTTCGGGGGTCACCTCTAAGATGATGTTGCAGAGTGACTTGTTTCTGCCGTTTGTGCGTCTTAGGACCCGGGCGTCCTCTTTTTTGAGGGCGATGCCCGCCATCAAGTCCCTATTCTGGGACTCGATGGCGGCCATCACCTGCTCGTCTAGGATGTCCCTTGCGACCCCAGCGAGGCGAATCAGGGGGCGCTTGTCGGCTGGCTCGGTGACTGTAAAGAGGCCACCGGCCCCCGACAGCTCCTTCTTAAAAGCCTCCCTGCCCTCGCTGGTGTCGCAAGAGAGCAATACTTTTTGGTTACGCAGCTTCCTGACCGCGTTTACTCCGATCCCGAGGGTGATGACGTCGACCTTCCCTTTAATCTCTGCGATCGTGTCTTCCGCAGTCTTTTTGGGGTCGGTCGACTCCACCACCATCGGGTGGCGCGGCGAGGAAGCTGCCTCGGCGTAGGTTTTTGGCGAGGCCCGATCTCGCTGGGAGGGCCGCGGGACTGCGGCTGTGGCGGGGCAGGTCGGGCGGGTCGGGCCGGCGGGGGGAGCCAGGGTGGGCCCCGCCAGCGCCGCAGGCTGCTGCCTGTCGAGCCGCTCGCGAAGCCCACGGAGCTCCCCTCTCACCTCGTCCACCCACTCACCGCCCGCTTTGGTGTTGGCTGTTCCCGCCACCCCGCTTAACTCCTTCCTGAGGCTTTCGCACCGCTCCGTGAGCGCCTCCATCCCTTTGGTGAGGGATGAAACCGCCCCCGGAGCCGGTGGTGCCTCCTTGTCCCGCAGCTCTCCCAGAACGTCATACGAGATCAGGTCTCGCGCCGCCGAAACTTCTCTCTTAATTTCGCCCAGGTCCTTTGCGATTTGTGGCAGCACCGCGCCCGCGGCCAGTTTCTCCAGGCAGGCCGCGTGGGCCTCCTCTCTTCGCATCGCGTCCGCGGCGAACTCCGCCCTGGCGGCCTCCATCCTCAGGCATAGAGTCTGCCTGGACTTGCTCAGCCTGAGTACCATCTGGTACAAGTCGCCGAGCGAGCCCACGACAAACTCCCGGGTCTCCCGTTTAAGGTTGCCCGAGGACTCCAGCCTCTCCTTCGCCGCCAGCATCACGTCATTGGCCATCCTTGGGAGATTGGCCAGTGTTCCGGTCACCGACCCTCCCAAAGATGGCCTGCCGGTCTGGGGCGAACTGGAGGCCGGAAGGATGCCGCCAGGGGCAACAGTCTCCTCCGCCGCGGCTGCCCTTTCGTCTAGGGGCAATTTGGTTGGTGGCGCGGTGCTGGCAGAAGCGGGCCCCGCGGTCCCGGTTCCCTCGATTGGGGCCTTTACTGATGTTGCCTTTTTTGGCGTGGTCCCGCGGAGCCCCTTAATGGGCACCCGCAACAGGGCTCCCGCGCCCCCCCCGGGCCGGCTCTTGGCCTCCGCCGTGGTCGCGGACTTGCGCGGCCTGGTGTCCATTTTGTTTTAAGTCGTAAGGGGCCGGCTAGGCGTTGCCCAAATACCGTAGGCCAAGCCGAGCGAAGAGGGCGGGTCGAAACTAATTACTAGGTCGGCAAGAGGGCCGAGTCAATTTATTTATACTAAAATTGTATAATATGTCCTATTGTCAATTTACTTAAACCTAAGGCAAAAGGCCGTGTAAATGTAAAGCTTAAACTAGTGCAATAGGGCAATAAAAGTCAACTTAAAACTAATGTGCCAATAGGGGCCAGGTCCTTTGTGATAAGATTAATTCAAATTTAAAAAATTAAAAATTATGGAATTACTAATTGAAAATTAAAATATACAATTAAAATAATGTCAAATGAGGTAAAAAATTAAGAAAATTAAAATTAAAAAATTAAGAATTACAAAATTAAAAAATTAACAAAAATAAATAAAATTGGAATAAAATTAAGTGAAATAAAAAAATAAAAAAATTAAATGAATTAAAATTAAAGAATTTAGCACTAAATTTAAGGATTATTTGCTCTACGTAGAGTCTCGTTATTACTATTGTATTATAGAGTCCGGGTCTGTCAAAAAATTTTTTTCCACAGACCAATTTGTGGTCAAGAGCGATAAAAACTCTACTTGTGCTCTGTCGACTCTATGTAGAGCCGTTCCAAGGCCACCAGCGGGCGGCTCTCCCCGAGCCCTTTCCAACGACCCCAAACACGGTATCTCTATCCCAACTGGCTCCGGAGAAATCGCCGTGCAAACTTTTCGGTTAAAGTCCAAGATGGCCGCCGGAAAATGGTTACACGGCTATTTCTCCGCGACCGCTGGGCCGAATTATCCCGTGTTTGGGCTTGTCTTGTTGGGCGCGATGAGCCCCGTCCGCTGGTTGGATTTTCAGGCTGAAAATTTTCAGGCTCCTGAAAACGCCTGAAAGCTGGTAAGTCGGACAGGACAGGCTCAGCCGATTGCCGAGGGGAAAACCCCAGCGCTCTACGACGTTCCGTTGCGGAGATATAGGCTTTGAAAGAAAAAAAAAATGGCCGCCGAACTGTCAAAGTTGGATTTTGACCTGCGATATCTCCGCTTCCGGAAGCCGCAGAACGCCCGGATCTCGACTGTCCCCCCCTGCCCGGCTCAGGCTTTCCGCTGAGACCACTTTCAGGACCCTGAAAAACTCCGACTCCAATCCGCCTGAAAAGTGGGGATAAGGTGCCTTAGGTGCCCCTGGGTACACCGGTGAAGACAGCGTCTTCCTACGCCTCACGGTTCCAAAGTTATAGCGGATTGAATTCGGAGTTTGACAGCTAAGATGGCCGCCGAGCTGTCAGATTAGAATTTTAATCGCCCGTAACTCCTGAACCCGACGTCGGGGAGCGTCGGGGTTTTCGGTGGGCAGCTCGGCCTGGCTTCCCCTATGTCCTGAAAGTGGTTTCAGGCCCAAAAATTTTCAGGCCTGGAAATCGCCTGAAAACGGCCCAAAGCGACAGTCCGCAATTAGCGCCCAATTCTTGTACAAATCCCGACTTCCTAGTGTCCACCGGTCCGGAGATATTTACTGCCGAAGAAGTTAACCAATTTAAACAAAATGGCCGAAATTGGCTAACTTTCTCGATCGGGACGATATAGGGCCCGAGTTTGGGCTTAGTTGATGTGGGATAGGCCTTTTAGACACTATCCCGTCGTCAGATTAATTTTAAAAGTAATAGTTTTTAATTAAAATGTAAAAATGACTTAAAATTCAATATCTCCTGAACCCTTAATCTAAAAAATTCCGAAAAATATCTACAATTTACCTTAAATCTAGCTTAATATTACTATTTTGATTGAATTTTAAATATGACAATTTTTTCATGAATTTTCATATAAAAACAATTTTTTTTACTAATTTAATTCTGCCACAAAAACTATTTAACCTATTTATCTGAAAAGTCTAAATTATATTCTATGCTTGAGCGCGCACAGAATAGCAGTTGAATATTTTGAAAAACTGTATTAGGTTCAAAGTTATTAAACGTTAAATTTTAGAATTTAAAACTGTTGTATTTTAATAATAATAATAGCTATATTCAGGTAACCTGTGGTGTCCGTAAGCGAATTGATATGAGTTGGCCTCAGCAAAGTTTCATGCGCCTGCCTTGGCTCCTTCCGGGTTTTCAGCGACACGTGGTTTCAGTTTTCCTTTAATAGCGCTGAAACGCGTGGTCTGCGAGTGGTCCTGGATGGTCCAAAAGATGGGGGCGCCAGATGCCCTCCAGTATCCGGCAACAGCCGATGGGGGTCGTGAGTCGTGTGCTTTTGAGAGTGATTTTACTAAAACTAACCTCCAAAAAATATGGTTTTTCGACCTAAACCGGTCTTCACTTTGTTCTCCGGTTCGTGACTCTCACTCTACGATGTAGGCAGCACTTTTCCACTTCTATCGACACCTCACTCGTCCAAATCGGACCACTTTTTACCACTTTTTCTGATTTTTAAGTGCGGAACGCTAGGAAAAAGCACGTGCTCTCGAGTGCGGACAGATCGGATCGGTTATCAGATCGGTTAGGTTAGGTTAGGTGGGCTGGAGCTCGGCCCGTGTCCAGCTCCTGGAGGCGCGCCCCATGCGTTGCTACAAATGCATGGGGCTGGGGCACACGCGTCAGCTGTGCCCCTCGGCGGCGGACAGAAGCGGCCTCTGCTTCCGGTGCGGTGTGCCAGGGCACACAGTGGATGGATGCCAGGTCGTGCCCCCCCGCTGCGCTATCTGCGCGGATCGAGGGCTGGCGGCGGACCACATTATGGGGGGGCGCAGCTGCAACCCCCCCAAAGTCAGAGGAAGGCTGACCCCGGCTCCCCAGGGCCAGAGAACGGAGGAAAGCCAGATGGCGCGCGCGAGGGACGCTGAGATGGCGGACTGAGCCGACGTCTCAGCGTCATATACATGGCGGCCGTAGTGGAGCCTTGCTCCATCTCTGGCCGGGTTCGGGGCCCCCCTTCTCCCACGTGGAGCAGGGGCCGGGAGGAGGCTTCGGAGTGGCTGGGAGGGAATGACCCGGAGGTCACGCCGCCGCTCCGCCGGATGGGTGTAACCGGTGCGCGAAGGAGGCGCCGCGCGCAATCCACGCCGCCGGTGTAGAGTGAGGGCCACAGACAGCAGGTTGAGGGACCTGCTGTCCGTTTCCGTGGCGGGAGGGGGGGGGGTGTGGAGCCCACACCCCTCCTCCAGGTAAGGGGCCCGGCTTCGGTCGGGCCGACGTCGCCGGGGCGCCGCTGTAGCATTCGCGTTGTGGTTACACCACTTGCGAGATCCAGCGGCGCCCCATTGCACAAGCGACAGGACGGCTCCCGGGGTGTTTTAGTCAGTATGCCCACACTCGGTGGGTGAGCCTGACACACGGCCGCCACCCTCCCTCAGGGTGGTGGTGTCATGGTGCCTAATTGCATTTCACCCCGTTAAAAAAAAAAAAAAAAAAAAAAAAAGGTTAGGTTAGGTTTTTTTTTTTTTTTTTTTTTTTTTTAACGCGGGGAAATGCATTTGCGCACTTCGCCGCTCTGTTGTCGGGGGACAACAGAGCAGCTTTGTGGTGGACTCGAGCCGCCTGCTCAGTGCTGGACTACCCCCTAAAACCCCGCGGTGTTCCTCCGCTACTCTACCGGGCCACAGGATAGGCCAGAGGTTAATTCACTGTGACCCGGCAAGAGCTCGCCCCCGAAGGGGCTCTACTGGTGGGGAGCCAGATTGGCTCCCCGGCGGCGCCACTCGCCCCATCGCCCATACGACGAGGCAAGGAAGCGCCGCCCCTCCTCTGGGGGGCCATAATGGCCCCCAACCGCTTCCTCGCGCCGCCCTCCCCCGACCCGTCGCCCATACAACAGGCAAGAGGAGGACGGCGCGACGCTGCGACGCCCGTCGCTCGCTCTCCAGCACTTCTCTGAAAGCAGAGAAGGTGGAGAGCGAGCGTACGGGCCCTCTCCTTGCGCGAGAAGGCACCCTCGGAACACACGAGGGTGCCTTCCGGCCCGCCGCGATCGTGGGCGTCGGGTCCCCCGACCCTCCGCCCGCGGCCACTCTTATCCGACTAGTTTGAGGCGCGATTGCGCCCCCCCCTAGCCGGACCGCCTTCGGTTGGTCGCCTGGGTCCCGATTCACAGAGGAATTGGAACCCACGCGACCCCTCGGGCCAGATCATTCGCCGTTAGCCAGCAAGATCCCACAAGGAGAAGTCACTGACTAACGCTCAGGGCGCACCGACCCCCCCCACTTGCCCTTCCATCTGGTTCACAAGGAATCAGAGGGAACGGAAGCGGAGGGGTACACGTGAAGGTTATCTGGCGTGGCGCCCCAGGTTAGGTTTTTTTTTTTTTTTTTTTTAACGCGGGGAAATGCATTTGCGCACTTCGCCGCTCTGTTGTCGGGGGACAACAGAGCAGCTTTGTGGTGGACTCCCAGCACTATCGAGCCGCCTGCTCAGTGCTGGACTACCCCCTAAAACCCCGCGGTGTTCCTCCGCTACTCTACCGGGCCACAGGATAGGCCAGAGGTTAAGTCACTGTGACCCGGCAAGAGCTCGCCCCCAAGGGGGCTCTACTGGTGGGGAGCCAGATTGGCTCCCCGGCGGCGCCACTCGCCCCATCGCCCATACGACGAGGCAAGGAAGCGCCGCCCCTCCTCTGGGGGGCCATAATGGCCCCCAACCGCTTCCTCGCGCCGCCCTCCCCCGACCCGTCGCCCATACAACAGGCAAGAGGAGGACGGCGCGACGCTGCGACGCCCGTCGCTCGCTCTCCAGCACTTCTCTGAAAGCAGAGAAGGTGGAGAGCGAGCGCACGGGCCCTCTCCTTGCGCGAGAAGGCACCCTCGGAACACACGAGGGTGCCTTCCGGCCCGCCGCGATCGTGGGCGTCGGGTCCCCCGACCCTCCGCCCGCGGCCACTCTTATCCGACTAGTTTGAGGCGCGACTGCGCCCCCCCCTAGCCGGACCTCCTTCGGTTGGTCGCCTGGGTCCCGATTCACAGAGGAATTGGAACCCACGCGACCCCTCGGGCCAGATCATTCGCCGTTAGCCAGCAAGATCCCACAAGGAGAAGTCACTGACTAACGCTCAGGGCGCACCGACCCCACCACTTGCCCTTCCATCTGGTTCACAAGGAATCAGAGGGAACGGAAGCGGAGGGGTACACGTGAAGGTTATCTGGCGTGGCGCCCCGCCCCAGGTTAGGTTAGGTTAGGTTAGGTTAGGTTAGGTTAGGTTTCCGTGTGGAGTTTCTGGATCTTCCATCGGACGCGTCCCCCGGGTGGCGGATAGGGGCACGCCCCCCCAGATATGGGGGGGTACCGGCTTCGGCCGGCGCGGACCAAAACCAGGAGGGGGACCTGTAGTGGCAGTCTGCTGCTGTAGGTCCGGCGGGGTCCACTGAGGGCTCCGCGATGGCGGGCTCGGTATATGCGCTTGCGCAGCTACCGGGCAGGCTTCGGCCACCGTCGGCATACCGGAATCCCACACTGAGTGGGACTGGGGGCCTCCGGGCTGCGAGGAGACAACCTCTCTAAAAAATCCTCAATCCTCGGCGCTGAGGCACGTGGCGTCGGGGTGCTCGCAAGAGCGGCTGGGGAGTGCATCAGTCACTAGCGGCCAAACCTGCAGGCTTAGTGCTGGCCCTGGGTTCAAGCCCCCAAAATAGCACCCACGTCGTGTTGGGAAAGCGGCGTGTGTAACTTCCCACACCCTCGTTCAGATGGAGCCGAAATGCTATTAAAACTATTAAAGAAAACATGAAGTCAGTTAATAAAAAAAGATTACCCCAGGAGGGTACCTGCCTAGCAGGAGAATCCCTCCCCGGTGCCACTTCGGTGCCGGGCTGGCCCCCGTACTCTGGGGAGGCCAAAAACGACTTCCTCTCCTTGGGGCCTAGCGCCTCAAGTGAGTCAACACCTGCTGCGGGCAGTTTTGCCGCTTCCGGCGTCACTGGTGACGACAGAAGCGACAAGGTCGCAGCACTAGACCTACAAGGTCATGAGACGGAGAAGGAGAAGCAGAAGGAGAAGGAGGAGGAAAAGAAGGAGAGAGGAAAGGAGATGGAACAGGAGGAAGACGTGGCGGTCACGGAAAAGCAGCGCCTCATCGCGAGTTGTTTTGCCGTTCCCGCCGTCGTAGAGCTAGAGAGACTCACGGACTATGACTCCGACTGCTCGCAGTCCTCACAATGGTCGACCGGATCTGCAAGAAAGAGGAAGCGCGACACCGCATTCCCAGCTAGCGGCGTTGTGAAGAAGGTCAGGGGTAAGCGGCCACCACTGGACGAGAGTGTGGACTTGACACAGCCTCCACCTGTCACACGCACGTCCCTGAGCCTTCCCGCGCCCAATGATCTCGCTGACCAGATGAGAAATCAACCCACCGCGGACCTAGGTGCCCAAGTCAGCGAGAAAATGACGGTGGTCGAGTCGATAGCGGCGAAATCGACCAACTTGAAGGGCTTCCTTGTGCGGGAACTACGCGTTGCTGCGAGAACCGCCAGGGCCGCTGTGGAGGAGATGGCACAGCGGACTGGGGACCCAGAGCGAGTACAGCGACTTGAGAGCGAGAACGCCTCCTTGCGCTCGCAACTGGCTGCTCTACGAACTCAGGTGTCCACCCTGTCCGCGGAGGTGAAGGACATAAGGCGAAAAGACGGCGAGAGGACGAATATTCCTGCCGTCCTACCTCAGAGCACTGCGAGTCATCAGCCCCAGGGCTCCTTCTTGGAGCAGGTCGGGGCGTTGATTGAGTTGAAACTCGCATCTTTCAAGGCGGAGCTCTTCCCAGACCGGGCGTTACGCCCTCCACTAGGTGTAAAGCAGGCCACAACAGGTCCAGCTAAAGCTGTTTATCATCCAGCGACACCAGGTAAGGCGGTCCCAGAAAAGGGTGCTAAGGGGAAACCCAAACGGCAAAAGAAAGAGAAGGCTGGAAAGACACCGCCTCCAGTGGAGCCATTGCCCCCGGTGCCAGCGGCCCCCATAGCACAAGCTGAAAGGCCACAACCTGCAACTTGGGCTGAGGTTGCAGGAAGAAAGGCAAAGTCTGGCAAAGGAGCGAAGGGCAAAGCGACATCAAAACCGTCGAAACAGAAGACACAGCCGAAGCCGAAGCCCCCAAAGCCGCCGAACTCCGCAGCAATCATGCTGACCCTCGCACAAGGCTCAGAGGCTACGTACGCGCAGGTGATGGCCACTGCCAAAGCGAAAATAAAATTGAGTGAGTGTGGCATTACCGACGTACGCCAGAGGAAGGGCAGAAACGGGGGCATCCTGCTGGAAATAACAGGCGCTGAAAGCTCCGGCAAAGCCGATAAGCTGGCAAGACGCCTCAAAGATGCCCTCGCAGAACTTCCAGTCAAGGTGGCACGCCCGGAAAAGACTGGCGAAATAAGGGTCAGTGACCTAGACGATTCGGTCACCCCTGTCGAAGTGGCGGCTGCAGTGGCTGCCGCGGGTGACTGTAGCACCGACAATATCAAGGTCGGCGCTATACGAGCAAGCGGGCGCCGGTTGGGTACGGCCTGGGTTCGCTGCCCACTTACAGCTGTACGAAAAATCATGGCGGAACCCCGATTGCGCATTAGCGACTGGTCGGCGGTCCGCGTGAAGTACCTGCCCGAGAAGCCCGTCAAGTGCTATCGGTGTCTGGAGACCGGGCACGTACGGCATGCATGCAAAAGCACGTCCGACCGGAGCAATGACTGCTACAACTGCGGAGAGCCTGGCCACAAGGCCACAACGTGCTCGGCTCCACCCAAATGCTCGATCTGCGCTGATCGCGGGCTGCCGTCAGATCACAAAATTGGGCAGCAGTGCACCGCTGTCAAGAAAGGGAACAAGAAGCGAGGGAAGCAGGCCCCAGCTCCTATGTCCGAAACCGCAGCCGTAGACTCGTCTTCGTCGAGTCAGCCGGGCCCAAGCCCGCAGCCGGAGGAAATAAGGCATCACGTTCAGGACCCAACTTAAGATCCTCCAGGGCAATCTTAATCACTGCCGCAGGGCGCAGGACCTGTTACTGCAGACCCTAGCGGAGCATAAGATTGCCCTGGCTGTTGTTGCGGAGCCCTACAGGGTGGCTGCTCATCCCCGCTGGTTCGGCGATGACAATGACTCGGTTGCGGTATACTGGGCGGGAGGACAGGAAGCTCCGCCATGCGCGCTGCTCGAAAAGGGGCCGGGCTTTGTGGCCGTCCAGTGGGGCCCAGTAGCAGTCGTTGGGTGCTACATCTCGCCTAACGTCAGCTTGGCGGTGTGTGAGGGGTACCTGGACCAGCTCGCAGCGTGTGTCCGCCGCTGTCAGCCTCGCCCGGTTCTTGTCCTCGGAGATTTTAACGCCCACGCATGTGCATGGGGTGGTCCTCGGGACGAGCCCAGGGGGGAGGCCGTTCTTGATTGGGCGGCGTGCCTAAACCTTGGTCTCTTAAACCAGGGGTCGGTTAGCACATGCGTGCGGTGGCAGGGGGAGTCCATTGTGGACTTGTCCTTTGCGTCTCCGTCGGCAATAAGCTTGGTGTCTGGCTGGCGAGTCGCGGAGGAGTGGTTGACCCTTTCGGACCACAACTATATCCTCATGGATGTGGCGGTGCGCCACAGCCACGAGTCACAGAGCCGAGGTGTCGCGCCACCTAAGCGATGGGCATTAAAGAAGCTGGACCGGGACCTGCTCATGGCCGCCGCGAACACCGCAGCATGGGTGGAGCCACCGGACACTGCCGACGCGGAGGCTGAAACAGAATGGTTCCGGGAGCGGATGACCCAGATCTGCGACGCTGCGATGCCTCGAGTTAGACGGACTCAGCGCACTGCCACTTACTGGTGGTCCAATGACCTCGCAGTTCTGCGGTCGACATGCTTGGCGGCCAGAAGGGCCTATTTGCGGACCCGCAGGCGGCGTCGAGCTTCCTCCGAGGAGAGGCTGGCAGCGTACGCCGTGTATCGGGAGGCCACTACAACATTCCAAACGGCTGTTGCAGATGCGAAGGAGAAGGCTTACTACGAGCTCGTAGATAGTCTCAACGAGGACCCATGGGGGCGTCCGTACAAAATGGTACTGGACAAGCTCAGACCGTGGGTTCCTCCGTTGACGGAGACTCTTGAGCCTAGCCTCGTGAGGAATGTTGTAGACACCCTCTTTCCACACGCGGTAGACAGCCCGCAAAGTGCAAGGGACACGACGACAATGCCACCTCTCCAGGGTGAGAATGCGGATGTCGGGAAGGAGGAGCTGCAGCGGGCGGTGAGGCGCCTAGCGGTACGTAATACAGCCCCAGGCCCTGACGGAATCCCGGGTCGTGCCTGGGTGCTTGCCCTTGGCGTCCTCGGCGAGCGTTTCCAGGTCCACCTCAGTAGCTGCCTGAAATCTGGCAGTTTCCCCTCTGAGTGGAAGAGGGCGCGTCTGGTGCTTCTTAAGAAAGAAGGCAGACCAGCGGACTCGCCATCGGCATACCGGCCAATCTGCTTGCTGGACGAAGCCGGCAAGCTACTTGAGCGCATAGTAGCGGAGCGCATTAATCTTCATCTGTGGAGCGTCGGTCCAGACCTGTCGGACTGCCAATTTGGCTTCCGACATGGACGTTCCACAGTAGACGCCATCCTTCGCGTACGCTCCATAGCACAGGAAGCGGTCTCCCAGGGCAAGGTGGTGCTAGCGATTAGTCTGGACATCGTAAATGCGTTCAACTCCTTGCCCTGGAGGGCGATCAGAGAGGCCTTGATTTACCATGACTTGCCCGAGAGTCTGAATTGCATTGTCGGCGACTATCTTCGCGAACGCAGTATTGAATACTTGGGCCGCGACGGGGCTTCGCATAGCAGGGAAACGTACTGCGGGGTCCCGCAGGGGTCGGTTCTTGGGCCGCTCCTGTGGAACCTCGCGTACGACGTGGTGCTGCGAATCACTCTCCCCGTCGGGGTCCGAGTGGTGTGCTACGCGGACGATACCCTAATATTAACTGAGGGAGATAATTTTGAGCGGGCAACCCATCTAGCCGAGTATGGTGTCGCGTGCGTGGTCCGCGGAATCCGAGCGCTGGGACTACAAATCGCCGCACATAAGACCGAAGCGCTCTGGTTCCACGGCCTCCCCAAAAGACTGGAACCACCAAGCTCCACGGTCCAAGTAGGTGACGCCGTTGTCCAGGTGGGGAAGTATATGAAATACCTCGGTATCTTTCTAGACGGCCGCTGGAAGTTCGTCGAGCACTTCGAACGCCTGGTCCCCCGGATCGAGAAGGTAGCGGGTGCCCTTCACCGAATCCTGCCTAATCTAGGGGGACCGCGGGAGAGTGTTCGGCGGCTCTACTCGGGAGTCGTGCGGTCCATGGCCCTATATGGCGCGCCAATCTGGGCGGACGAGCTAGCCGGCAATCGCACATGCAGAGCAAAGCTGCTGAGCGTGCAGCGCCGGCTGGCCATAAGGGTGGCGCGCGGATACCGCACGATCTCCCACGAGGCGGCAGGTCTCCTGGCGAGGTTTCCCCCCCTGGACATCTTGGCGTCAATGGACGCAACTGTTTACGGCGAGCTTCGCCGCATGCGCGAGGACGGGCAGAACTTGCCCCCCCGGGCTGTTACCCTGATGCGGCAGGAGGCGCATGAAAATGCGCTTGAACAGTGGGAGGTGCGACTGCAAGAGCCAGCCAGTCAGCGCCAGAGGGTCGTGGGGGCAGTTCTGCCGGTCTTCCAAGAGTGGATGAGCCGTGCAGGTGGCCAAATTACTTACCGGATGACCCAGGTACTCACCGGACACGGGTGTTTCAGTGGGTACCTGAACAGAATTGGCAGAGAAGAGTCAGCAGCCTGCCACCACTGCAGCTCTACTCTTGACGACGCCCAGCACACTTTGGAAGTCTGCCCCGCGTGGCAATCGCCGCGTCGAGACCTTGTCGCAGCGATCGGGGAAGACCTCCGGCTGCCATCTGTGGTAGCAGCCATGGTGCAAGGCAAACCCCAATGGGATGCAGTAGCCTCCTTCTGTGAGACGGTAATGTCCCAGAAGGAGGAAGCTGAACGTGAGAGGGAGAGGGCCGACCCCGCAAGGAGGCGGAGGCGTAGAGGCGGCGCTAACCGGCCCCGCCCTGGCCCCAATGCCCTGTAGTTCTGGGCTTAGAATTAGACTACGGTATCCCCTGCCTGTCGTAGGAGTCGACTAAAAGGGGGCCAAGCCCTGTAGTTCCGGGCTTAGAATAGGGCTACGGTATCTCCTGCCTGTCGTAAGAGGCGACTAAAAGGAGAGCGGGGTCGCGGGTGGCGAGAGTGGGGGCTCGGACCACCGTTTCAAGCGACCCCACGACGGCAGCGGTGTGTGGTGGCCGCACACCGCCGTAAAAGAGGCTTCGCGGGCTCTAGCCCGACGCGAGAAGGGTGCCGAAAGGCACAGTGCGTGGGGGTTCCGGAGCGTTCATTGAGATCCCGGAGCCCCCAGCAAGCGCACGGAGAGGGCCACCGGGGGGGTTTTAGTGGGTAAAAATCCCACATAACCCGGCTTTCCCCCCAGGAAGCCGGGTATCTTTGGAAGATTTCCCCCCCGTTAACAAAAAAAAAAAAAAAAAAAAAAAGGTTAGGTTAGGTTAGGTTAGGTTAGGTTTCCGTGTGGAGTTTCTGGATCTTCCATCGGACGCGTCCCCCGGGTGGCGGATAGGGGCACGCCCCCCCAGATATGGGGGGGTACCGGCTTCGGCCGGCGCGGACCAAAACCAGGAGGGGGACCTGTAGTGGCAGTCTGCTGCTGTAGGTCCGGCGGGGTCCACTGAGGGCTCCGCGATGGCGGGCTCGGTATATGCGCTTGCGCAGCTACCGGGCAGGCTTCGGCCACCGTCGGCATACCGGAATCCCACACTGAGTGGGACTGGGGGCCTCCGGGCTGCGAGGAGACAACCTCTCTAAAAAATCCTCAATCCTCGGCGCTGAGGCACGTGGCGTCGGGGTGCTCGCAAGAGCGGCTGGGGAGTGCATCAGTCACTAGCGGCCAAACCTGCAGGCTTAGTGCTGGCCCTGGGTTCTAGCCCCCAAAATAGCACCCACGTCGTGTTGGGAAAGCGGCGTGTGTAACTTCCCACACCCTCGTTCAGATGGAGCCGAAATGCTATTAAAACTATTAAAGAAAACATGAAGTCAGTTAATAAAAAAAGATTACCCCAGGAGGGTACCTGCCTAGCAGGAGAATCCCTCCCCGGTGCCACTTCGGTGCCGGGCTGGCCCCCGTACTCTGGGGAGGCCAAAAACGACTTCCTCTCCTTGGGGCCTAGCGCCTCAAGTGAGTCAACACCTGCTGCGGGCAGTTTTGCCGCTTCCGGCGTCACTGGTGACGACAGAAGCGACAAGGTCGCAGCACTAGACCTACAAGGTCATGAGACGGAGAAGGAGAAGCAGAAGGAGAAGGAGGAGGAAAAGAAGGAGAGAGGAAAGGAGATGGAACAGGAGGAAGACGTGGCGGTCACGGAAAAGCAGCGCCTCATCGCGAGTTGTTTTGCCGTTCCCGCCGTCGTAGAGCTAGAGAGACTCACGGACTATGACTCCGACTGCTCGCAGTCCTCACAATGGTCGACCGGATCTGCAAGAAAGAGGAAGCGCGACACCGCATTCCCAGCTAGCGGCGTTGTGAAGAAGGTCAGGGGTAAGCGGCCACCACTGGACGAGAGTGTAAGTAAGTAAGTAAGTAATTTATTTGTGACATAAAAGTCTTATACTAGACTAAAACTAGGTGGTGACAAATTACATGTTTGGTTTATCATTTAAGTTATTTAGCATCCGCTGCTGTGCTAGGTTTATCACCTGTATTACAGCAGACAGCGCCTACTTCCTCCGTTTACAAAAACTACTACCAAAATTCTTACATACCTAGTTGGTTTTAACAAAAACTGTAAATTACTGTTAAAACAAAAGTATTATAAGAAAAAAAGAAAAGGGTAGGTATAGTGTTAGTTGACCTCCCTCAATGTGTGTGAGTAAATGAGTGTGAGTGTGAGTGAGTGAGTGTGTGTAAGTGTGTGAGATCAGAGAGAGGGTGAGTACCGCAGCAAAATAAATACTTATATATTTTTAAAAAAATAGTGGAATATGTAAAATAAGATATTAAGATGAGATTATTACTTACAGATCTCTAGGAGTTTCTCAGTTTCATCGTAAGATAGTGATTTGAGCCACATCGAAACATTTCGTTTACACATTACTTTAGTTAATTTAAAAATGTCGCCGGATTTATTGATTTTATTATAAATAAATGGGCCTAAAAACGGGAAAAACTTTTGGATAAAGGAGGTTTTATGCTTCATGAGCCGGGGACATACAGAGTAAGCTCTGCGCTTTTCAAGTTTAGATGGATCGAAAGGTAATGTTGAATGTTGCTTTAGAACAATGCTGAGAAGGAAGAGTTGACGAACTGACAGTACCCCACAAAATTCATAAAGAGCCTTAGTAGGAAAGCGGAAAGGTTTGAATGTACACACTTTCAAGACTGCTCTTTGTGCAACCTCAAGCTTTTTAATAGTGGTTTTGGCCGCTCCTCCCCACGACAAAATGCAGTAAGAAATTATAGATTGACAAAGACTATAGTAAGTTTGTTTTAATAAGTGAGGTTCAAGAATATGGCGGAGTACTTTAAAGACGTAGATAAGTTTTCGAACTCGGCCACACAGCATCTCAATTTGGTCTTTAAATGAGAGATTTTCGTCAATTATAACGCCCAAGTACTTTATTGCACTAACATGTTCCAAGGAACTACATGAGCAGTTTGCCGTGTCCGACAGGGAGCATGTATGGGCTCTGAGGTTTTCAGCAATTGAATTGGTACCTCTAAGGGAAAAAGTTAAGTATTTGGTTTTAACAGCATTTAGCGTAAGCACATTGTCCCTTAGCCACTTGCATACTTGGTTGAATCCACGTTGGCTATGTTCGAGGGTATCTTTCCATGTTTTGGCTGTAAACACTAGCGCCGTGTCATCGGCATACGAGATGAATTTTCCGGGGAAAGGTTTGTGCAACAAGAGGTCATTAAGGTACACAAGAAAGAGGGTAGGCCCCAAAATACTGCCCTGTGGGACACCATAACAAACAGGCAGTTCAGCACTGACCTGAGTACCTAACTTTACGGACTGTTTTCTGTTTGTAAGATAGTCTACAAATAGGTTAAGTGGAGTACCTCTAATGCCAATGTTTTCTAATTTTTTTATAAGAATGGGGACAGAGATCGAATCAAACGCCTTGGCCAAGTCAAGAAAAATCGAAAGACATTTGTTTCCCTTATCCAGGTTTATGCCTACATGTTCGACTAGTTCATTAACAGCTTCATCTGTAGATTTACCGCAGCGGAAACCAAATTGTTGCTCGGACAGAATCTTGTTGGCCTCGAGGTAGGATACTAATCTGTGGTTAATAACTTTTTCTAATATTTTTGATATAGCTGGGAGGATTGAGATAGGCCTGTAGTTATTTATTAGATTTCTGTCTCCTCCTTTGTGGATAGGAATTACTTGGGATCTTTTTAAGTCATTCGGAAATATAGCTAGCTCTAGGCACTTGTTACATATATAAGTAAGTGGAGTCACAAGTTCGTTCCTATTTTGTTTTATCAATGAGTTGGCTATACCATCCCATCCTACAGAACACTTATTCTTGAGACTAAGTATAATTCCATCCACTTCATCCTCATCAGTACTATCCAGAACAAAGGATTGTAGGGGGGCATAATGTTCATCCGTATCCTTATTCGAGTTAGGTTGTTGTTTAAGTAGGTCCTCCGCTAATAGTTTACCCACATTAATGAAATATGTGTTTACTTTATTAAGTGATTCCTCGGGGGAATTAGATACTGTAAGTAATTCTTTAGGGTAGTTCTTAGCTTTATATGTGTTTGTTATGTTTTTTATTGCATCCCAGATTTTTTTATTGTTTTTACCAGCATCTTGTATTAGATTTTTTTCATAGTTACGTTTGAGTTTTTTTAAAAGTGAGGTGCAAAAATTTCTATAGCGTGTATAAATATGTTTTATTGTATTATTATTTGGATCAGCTTTTGTTTTTTTGTGTAGCTTGTCTCTATGTTTTATGCAGCGAACGAGTCCGGGTGTGATCCATGGCTTAATGATTTTTTTGCGAGACGATAGCTTAATTAAAGTAGTGTGTTTGTCAATAGCGTCTGTTATTTGATTTATTAGGTATGTGGTCATATCGTTGGGGTCATTTGAGTCATAAATAGGGTCGAAGTTAATGTTCTTGATTTCATCCCGCAACGCTTCGTGGTTAACTTTCTTTAATGTTGTGAGAATGTGAGTGCGGGGAGGTTTCTTGCTAAGGCAGAGAGTTGTAGTTTTGTGGTCAGTAGTTGAGCTCTGTATGACTATAGTTAAAGAGGGGAGTTTGGTTTTTAGAAGGACATGATCGATGCAAGAGTCACTAGCATCTCTGGTGACAAAGGTATGAGTAGGTATTAAACCATGATAAGCTGCCAATGTCAAGTAACAATCTTTAGTGGAACTTTGGGTCTTACGTATATCAATATTTATGTCACCCGTTAGTATAACATTTTTAAAACTGGCGAGACTAGATACTATTTTATCCAAGGATGATAAAAAAGGGTCTATGTTTTGATATGAGGGTGAGCGGTAGACAGCTATGATTGCTGTATCATTGTTACCGAGCTTAATTACAAGTGCATTGCAATCCGTAAAGTCCGGTTCCTCAATCAGGTAAGTAAGATTGTTTTTAACATAGACAACAACTCCGTCATTTTGAATGGGATTTTTGGTTGTAGAAAAAGAACTATAACTGTCCAAAGGGGGGATTGAGGTAACATGAGAAAGCCAACATTCTGTTAGAATCAACAGATCATGTTCCACACCCAATCTGTTGAGAAGAACTTCAAAGTCTGATATGTTACGATTTATACTTCGGATATTTTGTGAGAGAATAGTTACGCTATCTTTTTTTGTGCGAAAAAAGGACTCGTATTGATCCACTTCGCATTCAACTGCATGGAAAATATTGAAATTGTCCAACTCCTTGGACAAAACGTCTGCATTAGCCATATAAAAAAGGTTGAAAGATAAATGAGCCACTAGTATCATCATGAAATGAGCCGGCGCAATCGTAGATCTTTCTTTGTGTCGAAGTGATAGGTTTGTTATGGTTGTAAAAAAGGAAGGGATCGATAATATACAATAATTGTATGGAATTTTGCAAAGATAAAAATCTTGGAACATTTAAAAATTTAGAGAGGTAAGTAATGGCTGGAGTACGGTTGGGTATGTATTTCACATAGTTTTTTTGTGAAGAAGTATGTGTGGTTATTTGTGAGATATTTATGTGTAGTGTAATTTGTATTGTGAGTTTTATTAGATTGTATTGTAGAAAAATTAAAAGTTTGTGTTGAACAGTTGTACCGTTTGGCTTAAAATTAAATAGTAAAATTATGAAGTTTCGTTCCTTATTTCTTAGTCATTCCGTTTTCCTTAGAGCTTCCAAGTCATCAACAGCGTTGATTCTTATTTGTGAGGAGTTCTCCACCTTTCTCAAATATACGACGCCATGAGAAGTCCAGCAGAAAGCATAATTATATTGCTTTTGGAAATTTCTAGCTAGATGGAATATCTTCTGGGTCTTCATTGTGAGCATTTCGGATATATAAATGGGCTTAGTTTGTTCTTGTAGCCCTAGATGGCTGGTGTTTAGTTTTTCACCCGGTTTCTTAGACTTGTTAAAAGTTTTGACTCCAGAAATGAATTTTTCCTTTAGGATAACAGTCTTAATTTCAGCGACGATCGGGCTAGAGGGATCCTTGTTTTTTGTTCTGTAAATGTCCCTTATATCATGACGCCCGACATCAACATTGATCGATTTCCCAATTGATTGTAGTTGTAAGATAAGATCCTCTTTTGTCTCTCCATCCCTCCTTGGAATATTGCGCAACTCTATGGCGGAGTTTCTGAGCTTTCTTTCGAGCAATTCCACTTTATCTTCCAACTGTAGAAACGCCCTCCTGTCTTCCTCTCGCTCAGATTCCAGTTTTGTAATTTTATGTACAAACTGATCGTATTTATTTGACATGTGGTCCACGCTAGCTCTGAGTTGGGTGTTTTCTTCGGTAAGGCTATTTATAGTGAGCTGCAGTTCCTTGAAACGCCTCTCCTGCTCAGTGGACAAATTCTTTAACATTACTTCAATCGTGTTTATAATTCCTAAGTCACACTCTTCAAATTTCCTCTTCTTTCTCTCGTTGATATTGTCCATCATAGCACGGAGATCTGGGACAGAGCCATAATGCGTTGTTTGCTGTTCCACATCCGTCATGGGGACTGTTTTTATTCCGGATGAAGAACCCTCAGTAGGTGTCTTTGGGATTGCAGGCGAAGCAGGAGGGGTGCGTTTAGTCAGCATTGTGGACGGAACAATAAAAAAAAAAAAAAAAAAAAAAAAAACAAGAAGAGAAATTGATGATCAAATTAGCGAGGATTCGAACTCGAGGTTGCGCCGCGAAAGTCAGACGCTGTACCGTAGGGCCACGAGTCGTTACGAATTAGATGCCAAAATACCAATCAGTATGAGGATCCTTTGATTTTGATCTTCAGTGTACTTATGAGCGCCTGGTACTTTAAGAAGTGCAAGGTGAGATGTCTTGTGTCACGCTCACCCAAAGAAAATCTTGTCCAACACCACGCGTCTTGAATAGGTGTCACTGTTTTATGGGCTCCTATTATTAAGCACGACTTTATTTTGGAAACTTTTGAAATAACTTTAATAAATCGAATTAATACGAATCTGGTACACGTCTACTCAGTACAGAGGTCCGGGGGGAAGTGTGGACTTGACACAGCCTCCACCTGTCACACGCACGTCCCTGAGCCTTCCCGCGCCCAATGATCTCGCTGACCAGATGAGAAATCAACCCACCGCGGACCTAGGTGCCCAAGTCAGCGAGAAAATGACGGTGGTCGAGTCGATAGCGGCGAAATCGACCAACTTGAAGGGCTTCCTTGTGCGGGAACTACGCGTTGCTGCGAGAACCGCCAGGGCCGCTGTGGAGGAGATGGCACAGCGGACTGGGGACCCAGAGCGAGTACAGCGACTTGAGAGCGAGAACGCCTCCTTGCGCTCGCAACTGGCTGCTCTACGAACTCAGGTGTCCACCCTGTCCGCGGAGGTGAAGGACATAAGGCGAAAAGACGGCGAGAGGACGAATATTCCTGCCGTCCTACCTCAGAGCACTGCGAGTCATCAGCCCCAGGGCTCCTTCTTGGAGCAGGTCGGGGCGTTGATTGAGTTGAAACTCGCATCTTTCAAGGCGGAGCTCTTCCCAGACCGGGCGTTACGCCCTCCACTAGGTGTAAAGCAGGCCACAACAGGTCCAGCTAAAGCTGTTTATCATCCAGCGACACCAGGTAAGGCGGTCCCAGAAAAGGGTGCTAAGGGGAAACCCAAACGGCAAAAGAAAGAGAAGGCTGGAAAGACACCGCCTCCAGTGGAGCCAGCGGCCCCCATAGCACAAGCTGAAAGGCCACAACCTGCAACTTGGGCTGAGGTTGCAGGAAGAAAGGCAAAGTCTGGTAAAGGAGCGAAGGGCAAAGCGACATCAAAACCGTCGAAACAGAAGACACAGCCGAAGCCGAAGCCCCCAAAGCCGCCGAACTCCGCAGCAATCATGCTGACCCTCGCACAAGGCTCAGAGGCTACGTACGCGCAGGTGATGGCCACTGCCAAAGCGAAAATAAAGTTGAGTGAGTGTGGCATTACCGACGTACGCCAGAGGAAGGGCAGAAACGGGGGCATCCTGCTGGAAATAACAGGCGCTGAAAGCTCCGGCAAAGCCGATAAGCTGGCAAGACGCCTCAAAGATGCCCTCGCAGAACTTCCAGTCAAGGTGGCACGCCCGGAAAAGACTGGCGAAATAAGGGTCAGTGACCTAGACGATTCGGTCACCCCTGTCGAAGTGGCGGCTGCAGTGGCTGCCGCGGGTGACTGTAGCACCGACAATATCAAGGTCGGCGCTATACGAGCAAGCGGGCGCCGGTTGGGTACGGCCTGGGTTCGCTGCCCACTTACAGCTGTACGAAAAATCATGGCGGAACCCCGATTGCGCATTAGCGACTGGTCGGCGGTCCGCGTGAAGTACCTGCCCGAGAAGCCCGTCAAGTGCTATCGGTGTCTGGAGACCGGGCACGTACGGCATGCATGCAAAAGCACGTCCGACCGGAGCAATGACTGCTACAACTGCGGAGAGCCTGGCCACAAGGCCACAACGTGCTCGGCTCCACCCAAATGCTCGATCTGCGCTGATCGCGGGCTGCCGTCAGATCACAAAATTGGGCAGCAGTGCACCGCTGTCAAGAAAGGGAACAAGAAGCGAGGGAAGCAGGCCCCAGCTCCTATGTCCGAAACCGCAGCCGTAGACTCGTCTTCGTCGAGTCAGCCGGGCCCAAGCCCGCAGCCGGAGGAAATAAGGCATCACGTTCAGGACCCAACTTAAGATCCTCCAGGGCAATCTTAATCACTGCCGCAGGGCGCAGGACCTGTTACTGCAGACCCTAGCGGAGCATAAGATTGCCCTGGCTGTTGTTGCGGAGCCCTACAGGGTGGCTGCTCATCCCCGCTGGTTCGGCGATGACAATGACTCGGTTGCGGTATACTGGGCGGGAGGACAGGAAGCTCCGCCATGCGCGCTGCTCGAAAAGGGGCCGGGCTTTGTGGCCGTCCAGTGGGGCCCAGTAGCAGTCGTTGGGTGCTACATCTCGCCTAACGTCAGCTTGGCGGTGTGTGAGGGGTACCTGGACCAGCTCGCAGCGTGTGTCCGCCGCTGTCAGCCTCGCCCGGTTCTTGTCCTCGGAGATTTTAACGCCCACGCATGTGCATGGGGTGGTCCTCGGGACGAGCCCAGGGGGGAGGCCGTTCTTGATTGGGCGGCGTGCCTAAACCTTGGTCTCTTAAACCAGGGGTCGGTTAGCACATGCGTGCGGTGGCAGGGGGAGTCCATTGTGGACTTGTCCTGGGCGTCTCCGTCGGCAATAAGCTTGGTGTCTGGCTGGCGAGTCGCGGAGGAGTGGTTGACCCTTTCGGACCACAACTATATCCTCATGGATGTGGCGGTGCGCCACAGCCACGAGTCACAGAGCCGAGGTGTCGCGCCACCTAAGCGATGGGCATTAAAGAAGCTGGACCGGGACCTGCTCATGGCCGCCGCGAACACCGCAGCATGGGTGGAGCCACCGGACACTGCCGACGCGGAGGCGGAAACAGAATGGTTCCGGGAGCGGATGACCCAGATCTGCGACGCTGCGATGCCTCGAGTTAGACGGACTCAGCGCACTGCCACTTACTGGTGGTCCAATGACCTCGCAGTTCTGCGGTCGACATGCTTGGCGGCCAGAAGGGCCTATTTGCGGACCCGCAGGCGGCGTCGAGCTTCCTCCGAGGAGAGGCTGGCAGCGTACGCCGTGTATCGGGAGGCCACTACAACATTCCAAACGGCTGTTGCAGATGCGAAGGAGAAGGCTTACTACGAGCTCGTAGATAGTCTCAACGAGGACCCATGGGGGCGTCCGTACAAAATGGTACTGGACAAGCTCAGACCGTGGGTTCCTCCGTTGACGGAGACTCTTGAGCCTAGCCTCGTGAGGAATGTTGTAGACACCCTCTTTCCACACGCGGTAGACAGCCCGCAAAGTGCAAGGGACACGACGACAATGCCACCTCTCCAGGGTGAGAATGCGGATGTCGGGAAGGAGGAGCTGCAGCGGGCGGTGAGGCGCCTAGCGGTACGTAATACAGCCCCAGGCCCTGACGGAATCCCGGGTCGTGCCTGGGTGCTTGCCCTCGGCGAGCGTTTCCAGGTCCACCTCAGTAGCTGCCTGAAATCTGGCAGTTTCCCCTCTGAGTGGAAGAGGGCGCGTCTGGTGCTTCTTAAGAAAGAAGGCAGACCAGCGGACTCGCCATCGGCATACCGGCCAATCTGCTTGCTGGACGAAGCCGGCAAGCTACTTGAGCGCATAGTAGCGGAGCGCATTAATCTTCATCTGTGGAGCGTCGGTCCAGACCTGTCGGACTGCCAATTTGGCTTCCGACATGGACGTTCCACAGTAGACGCCATCCTTCGCGTACGCTCCATAGCACAGGAAGCGGTCTCCCAGGGCAAGGTGGTGCTAGCGATTAGTCTGGACATCGTAAATGCGTTCAACTCCTTGCCCTGGAGGGCGATCAGAGAGGCCTTGATTTACCATGACTTGCCCGAGAGTCTGAATTGCATTGTCGGCGACTATCTTCGCGAACGCAGTATTGAATACTTGGGCCGCGACGGGGCTTCGCATAGCAGGGAAACGTACTGCGGGGTCCCGCAGGGGTCGGTTCTTGGGCCGCTCCTGTGGAACCTCGCGTACGACGTGGTGCTGCGAATCACTCTCCCCGTCGGGGTCCGAGTGGTGTGCTACGCGGACGATACCCTAATATTAACTGAGGGAGATAATTTTGAGCGGGCAACCCATCTAGCCGAGTATGGTGTCGCGTGCGTGGTCCGCGGAATCCGAGCGCTGGGACTACAAATCGCCGCACATAAGACCGAAGCGCTCTGGTTCCACGGCCTCCCCAAAAGACTGGAACCACCAAGCTCCACGGTCCAAGTAGGTGACGCCGTTGTCCAGGTGGGGAAGTATATGAAATACCTCGGTATCTTTCTAGACGGCCGCTGGAAGTTCGTCGAGCACTTCGAACGCCTGGTCCCCCGGATCGAGAAGGTAGCGGGTGCCCTTCACCGAATCCTGCCTAATCTAGGGGGACCGCGGGAGAGTGTTCGGCGGCTCTACTCGGGAGTCGTGCGGTCCATGGCCCTATATGGCGCGCCAATCTGGGCGGACGAGCTAGCCGGCAATCGCACATGCAGAGCAAAGCTGCTGAGCGTGCAGCGCCGGCTGGCCATAAGGGTGGCGCGCGGATACCGCACGATCTCCCACGAGGCGGCAGGTCTCCTGGCGAGGTTTCCCCCCCTGGACATCTTGGCGTCAATGGACGCAACTGTTTACGGCGAGCTTCGCCGCATGCGCGAGGACGGGCAGAACTTGCCCCCCCGGGCTGTTACCCTGATGCGGCAGGAGGCGCATGAAAATGCGCTTGAACAGTGGGAGGTGCGACTGCAAGAGCCAGCCAGTCAGCGCCAGAGGGTCGTGGGGGCAGTTCTGCCGGTCTTCCAAGAGTGGATGAGCCGTGCAGGTGGCCAAATTACTTACCGGATGACCCAGGTACTCACCGGACACGGGTGTTTCAGTGGGTACCTGAACAGAATTGGCAGAGAAGAGTCAGCAGCCTGCCACCACTGCAGCTCTACTCTTGACGACGCCCAGCACACTTTGGAAGTCTGCCCCGCGTGGCAATCGCCGCGTCGAGACCTTGTCGCAGCGATCGGGGAAGACCTCCGGCTGCCATCTGTGGTAGCAGCCATGGTGCAAGGCAAACCCCAATGGGATGCAGTAGCCTCCTTCTGTGAGACGGTAATGTCGCAGAAGGAGGAAGCTGAACGTGAGAGGGAGAGGGCCGACCCCGCAAGGAGGCGGAGGCGTAGAGGCGGCGCTAACCGGCCCCGCCCTGGCCCCAATGCCCTGTAGTTCTGGGCTTAGAATTAGACTACGGTATCCCCTGCCTGTCGTAGGAGTCGACTAAAAGGGGGCCAAGCCCTGTAGTTCCGGGCTTAGAATAGGGCTACGGTATCTCCTGCCTGTCGTAAGAGGCGACTAAAAGGAGAGCGGGGTCGCGGGTGGCGAGAGTGGGGGCTCGGACCACCGTTTCAAGCGACCCCACGACGGCAGCGGTGTGTGGTGGCCGCCGTAAAAGAGGCTTCGCGGGCTCTAGCCCGACGCGAGAAGGGTGCCGAAAGGCACAGTGCGTGGGGGTTCCGGAGCGTTCATTGAGATCCCGGAGCCCCCAGCAAGCGCACGGAGAGGGCCACCGGGGGGGTTTTAGTGGGTAAAAATCCCACATAACCCGGCTTTCCCCCCAGGAAGCCGGGTATCTTTGGAAGATTTCCCCCCCGTTAACAAAAAAAGGTTAGGTTAGGTTAGGTTTTTTTTTTTTTTTTTTTTTTGACGCGGGGAAATGCATTTGCGCACTTCGCCGCTCTATTGTCGGGGGACAACAGAGCAGCTTTGTGGTGGACTCCCAGCACTATCGAGCCGCCTGCTCAGTGCTGGACTACCCCCTAAAACCCCGCGGTGTTCCTCCGCTACTCTACCGGGCCACAGGATAGGCCAGAGGTTAATTCACTGTGACCCGGCAAGAGCTCGCCCCCGAAGGGGCTCTACTGGTGGGGAGCCAGATTGGCTCCCCGGCGGCGCCACTCGCCCCATCGCCCATACGACGAGGCAAGGAAGCGCCGCCCCTCCTCTGGGGGGCCATGATGGCCCCCAACCGCTTCCTCGCGCCGCCCTCCCCCGACCCGTCGCCCATACAACAGGCAAGAGGAGGACGGCGCGACGCTGCGACGCCCGTCGCTCGCTCTCCAGCACTTCTCTGAAAGCAGAGAAGGTGGAGAGCGAGCGCACGGGCCCTCTCCTTGCGCGAGAAGGCACCCTCGGAACACACGAGGGTGCCTTCCGGCCCGCCGCGATCGTGGGCGTTGGGTCCCCCGACCCTCCGCCCTCGGCCACTCTTATCCGACTAGTTTGAGGCGCGACTGCGCCCCCCCCTAGCCGGACCTCCTTCGGTTGGTCGCCTGGGTCCCGATCCACAGAGGAATTGGAACCCACGCGACCCCTCGGGCCAGATCATTCGCCGTTAGCCAGCAAGATCCCACAAGGAGAAGTCACTGACTAACGCTCAGGGCGCACCGACCCCACCACTTGCCCTTCCATCTGGTTCACAAGGAATCAGAGGGAACGGAAGCGGAGGGGTACACGTGAAGGTTATCTGGCGTGGCGCCCCAGGTTAGGTTAGGTTAGGTTAGGTTAGGTTAGGTTAGGTTAGGTTAGGTTAGGTTTCCGTGTGGAGTTTCTGGATCTTCCATCGGACGCGTCCCCCGGGTGGCGGATAGGGGCACGCCCCCCCAGATATGGGGGGGTACCGGCTTCGGCTGGCGCGGACCAAAACCAGGAGGCGGGGACCTGTAGTGGCAGTCTGCTGCTGGAGGTCCGGCGGGGCCCACTGAGGGCTCCGCGACGGCGGGCTCGGTATATGCGCTTGCGCAGCTACCGGGCAGGCTTCGGCCACCGTCGGCATACCGGAATCCCACACTGAGCGGGACTGGGGGCCTTCGGGCTGCGAGGAGACAACCTCTCTAAAAAATCCTCAATCCTCGGCGCTGAGGCACGTGGCGTCGGGGTGCTCGCAAGAGCGGCTGGGGAGTGCATCAGTCATTAGCGGCCAAACCTGCAGGCTTAGTGCTGGCCCTGGGTTCTAGCCCCGAAAATAGCACCCACGTCGTGTTGGGAAAGCGGCGTGTGTAAATTCCTAACCCCCATTCAGACGGAGCCGAAACGCTATCAGAACTATTAAAGAAAATATGAAGTCAGTCGATAAAAAAAGATTACCCCAGGAGGGTACCTGCCTAGCAGGAGAATCCCTCCCCGGTGCCACTTCGGTGCCGGGCTGGCCCCCGTACTCTGGGGAGGCCAAAAACGACTTCCTCTCCTTGGGGCCTAGCGCCTCAAGTGAGTTAACACCTGCTGCGGGCAGTTTTGCCGCTTGCGGCGTCACTTGTGACGGCAGAAGCGACGAGGTCGCAGCACCACCGAACCAGCCAAGGGCTGACTACGAGAAGGAGATAGAGAAGGAGAAACAGCTTCTCATTAACAGCTGTTTTGCTGTTCCCGCTGTTGTAGAGCTAGAGAGGATGTCGGAGGCCGACTACGAGTCCGACTGCTCAGCGGCGTCACAGTGGTCGAACAGCTCGGCGAGGAAGAGAAAGCGGGAGAGCACTGTGCCTGCCACGGCCGGCAGGGTATTGAGAAAGGTAAGGGGCAAGCGGCCTCCGCTGGACGAGAGCGTTGACCTAACGCAACCTCCGCCAGCCACACGGTCGTCCCTCGGTCTTCCCACACCAGAAGACCTAGCAGAGGAAATGAGGCGGCAACCAACAGCTGACCTGGGAGCCCAAATAACCGAGAAAATGACAGTGGTGGAGTCAATCGCGGCGAAGTCAACGAACCTCAAAGGGTTCTTTGTGCGGGAGTTGCGTGTCGCGGCGAGAACCGCCAAGGCCGCCATGGAGGAAATGGCACAGCGGACAGGGGGCTCAGAGAGAGTGCAGCAGCTCGAGACCGAGAATGCCTCTCTGCGCTCGCAACTAGCCGCCCTCAAGACGCAGGTGTCCGGCCTTGCTGATGAGGTGCAACGTATCCGTCAGCAAGACGGTGGGACGTCTGTCAACCCGCTGCGCGACGCTGTGGCTCATCAACCCCAGGGTTCCTTTCTGGAACAGGTCGGGGCTATGATTGAAGCGAAACTCGCAGCCTTCAAAGCGGAGATCTTCCCTGACCGGGCCATCCGACCTGCGGTGGGACAGAAGAAGGCAGTTGTAGCCAAAACAGTCGACAGCACACCGCCAGCAATAGCGGCTGCCACCGTGTCAGGCCCCAAGAAGAAACCTGCACGAAAAACGAAGCAGAAAAGGACGGCTGTACAACAGCCCCTCTCAGCGGAGCCCCTGCCTCCGGTGCCCGCGGTCTCCACTGCAGCTGCGAAAACCCCAAAACAGGCGTCGTGGGCTGAGGTGGTAGGCAAGAAGGCAAAGCCCACCAAGGCGTCGACGGGAAAGACGGCGCGTAAGCCTGCCAGCCAGAAGACCAAGCAAAAGCCGCAACCGCCAAAAACACCTAAGTCGGCGGCGGTTATGCTCTCGCTTGACCAAGGCACGGAAGTCACCTTCGCGCAGGTGATGGCAACTGCCAAAGCGAAGGTGAAACTCGCCGAATGCGGCATTTCGGATATTCGACAGCGGAAAGGAAGGAATGGGAGCATACTGCTGGAGGTGACCGGTCCGGAGAGCGTCACCAATGCTGACAAGCTGGCAGGGCGCCTCAAAGAGGCTCTTTCAGACCTGCCCGTCAAAGTTGTACGCCCCACAAAGACAGGAGAAATCCGGGTCATGGACCTTGATGACTCAGTCACACCGGCGGAAGTTGCGCTTGCGATCGCGGCAAAGGGGGGCTGTAGCGCCGCCGACATTAAAGTTGGCCCTATACGCGCAAACGATCGCAGACTGGGCACGGCCTGGGTCCGCTGTCCACTCACGGCGGTAAGAAAGGTGGTGGCGGAACCTCGTCTGCGCATCAGTGACTGGGCGGCTGTTCGTGTGACGTATCTGCCGGAGAAGCCCGCCAGGTGCTACAGGTGCCTTGAGACTGGGCACGTGAGGCATGGGTGCAAGAGCACAGTTGACCGAAGCGACGCCTGTTTCAAATGTGGAGAAGCAGGCCATAAAGCTTCAACGTGCTCGGCCCCGCCCAAGTGTCCGATCTGCGCAGATCGTGGACAGCGCGCGGACCATAAGATGGGGCAGAGTTGTTCCGCCCCTCCTAAAAAAGGGAGTAGAAAAAGAGGAAAGCAGGCCTCTCTTGTTTCAAAACCCGCTGCAGGGGACTCGCCATCGCAGAGTCAGCCGGGCCCTAGCCCGCGGGTGGAGGAAATGGAGGCTTAACATTCAATCCTCCACTCAAGATCCTCCAGGGCAATCTTAACCACTGCCGCGGGGCGCAGGACCTGCTACTGCAGACCCTCGCGGAACACAAGATTGCCTTGGCCGTGGTTGCGGAGCCCTACAGAGTGGCTGCCCATCCCCGCTGGTTCGGTGATGACAGTGGCTCTGTGGCGGTCTATTGGGGAGGAGGATTGGAGGCTCCACCATGCTCCCTGCTGGAGAAGGGGCCCGGCTTTGTAGCTGTGCAGTGGGGACGTGTTGCAGTCGTCGGCTGCTACGTCTCACCCAATGTCGCCCTGGCGGTGTATGAGGGGTACATGGACGAGATCGCAGCGTGTGTCCGCCGCTGTCAGCCCCGCCCGGTTCTCGTCCTTGGCGATTTCAACGCCCACGCGCGGGCATGGGGCGGGCCCCGCGATGAGCCCAGGGGGGAGGCCGTCCTTGAATGGGCGGCGTGCCTGAATCTTGGGCTCTTAAACCAGGGGTCGGCTAGTACCTGTGTGCGATGGCAGGGTGAGTCCATTGTGGACTTATCCTGGGCGTCCCCATCGGCGAGAGCCATGGTGTCTGGCTGGCGGGTTGCTGAGGAGCTGCTCACTTTATCGGACCACCGGCACATCCTCATGGATGTGGAGGTGCGGTCCGGTCGAGAGGCGCGGGGAGAAGGCAATCGACTGAACAGGTGGGCTCTGAGGAAGCTCAACCGGGACCTGCTCATTGCGGCTGCCAACGTCACGGCATGGGCGGAGCCGCCTCCTGTATCCAACCCAGACGAGGAGACAGCATGGTTCCGAGAGAGTATGACTCAGGTCTGCGACACTGCTATGCCCCGTGCCAGAACGACCGAGCGCACTGCCACATACTGGTGGTCCAGCGAGTTAGCGGACATGCGTGCGTCATGCCTCGCTGCTAGAAGGACCTACTTACGAGCTCGCAGGCGCCGTCAGGCTACCACAGAGGAGCGGTCGGCGGCGTATGTTGTGTATCGGGAAGCTATAAAGGCATTCCAAGCGGCTGTCGCAAACGCAAAGGAACGGGCGTACCACGAACTCGTGGACAGTCTCAACGGGGACCCATGGGGGCGTCCATACAAGATGGTTATGGACAAGCTCAGACCGTGGGTTCCCCCGTTGACCGAGACGCTGGAGCCCGACCTCGCGGAGAGAGTGGTGGACACCCTCTTTCCGCGAGTTGCAGACAGCCCGCCGAGCGTACCATGCACGGCAGCGTCGTCGACACCCTCGCGGTCCGAGGACTTGGACGTCGGAAAGGAGGAGCTGGAGCGAGCTGTGAGACGCCTAGCAGCGCGTAACACTGCCCCAGGCCCCGATGGAATCCCGGGTCGGGCCTGGGTGCTGGCTCTGGGCGTCCTGGGCGAACGATTCCAGCGCCACTTAAGCGACTGTCTGACCGCGGGGCGCTTCCCCACAGAGTGGAAGCGGGCGCGACTGGTGCTCCTCAGGAAGGAAGGAAGGCCTGCAGACTCGCCATCCGCGTATAGGCCCATCTGTTTGCTCGATGAGGCGGGCAAGCTGCTCGAGCGAGTGCTTGCGGAGCGAATAAACCTCCACTTGTGGAGCGTCGGACCCGATTTATCGGACTGCCAATTTGGCTTTCGGCATGGACGCTCCACGGTGGATGCCATTCTGCGCGTCCGCTCTATTGCGCAAGAGGCGGTGTCACAGGGCAGGGCGGTTCTCGCGATCAGTCTTGACATAGTGAACGCATTCAATTCCTTGCCCTGGAAGGCGATCAGGGATGCACTTGTCCGCCACCACATGCCCGAGTACCTGCGAGAGGTCGTAGCTGACTACCTGCGTGAGCGGTATGTAGAGTACGTTGGCCGAGATGGTGCTCTGCATCAGAGAGCGATGTACTGCGGGGTCCCACAGGGGTCGGTCCTGGGGCCACTCCTGTGGAACCTCGCATATGACGTGGTGCTACGCATCGCTCTCCCCGTCGGTTCTCACGTGGTCTGCTACGCCGATGATACGTTGGTGCTGGCGGAAGGCGCGAATTTCGAGCGAGCAACATCCATCGCCGAACATGCGGTTGCGTGCGTCGTCCGCAAGATCAGTGCACTGGGCTTGCGGGTGGCGCCGCACAAGACTGAGGCTCTGTGGTTCCACGACCTCCCCAAAGGCGTGGACCCACCAAACTCTACGGTGTGCGTCGGTGACGCCGTTGTCCAGGTGGGGAGGTACCTGAAGTACCTCGGTGTGGTATTAGACGGTCGCTGGGAGTTCGCCGAGCACTTCGAACGCCTGGTCCCCCGGATCGAGAAGGTAGCGGGTGCCTTGCACCGAATCCTGCCTAATCTGGGAGGACCGCGGGAGAGTGTTCGGCTGCTCTACTCGGGGGTCGTGCGGTCCATGGCTTTGTACGGAGCGCCCATCTGGGCGGAGAAACTGGCCAGAAACCGCGCACACAAAGCAAAACTGCTGAGTGTGCAGCGGCGGATGGCCATAAGGGTGGCGCGCGGATACCGCACGATCTCCCACGACGCGGCAGGTCTACTGGCGAGGTTCCCCCCCCTGGACATCTTGGCGTCGATGGACGCGACGGTGTACGCCGAGCTCCATCGCATGCGCGATGATGGGCAGGACATGCCCCCAAGGGCCGCTGCCCTGATGCGGCAGCAGGCGCACGCGGATGCGCTTGAGGAGTGGCAGGAGTGCCTGCAAGAGCCGGCTAGGCAGCGCCAAAGAGTCGTGGGGGCAATACTGCCCGTCTTCGACGGGTGGATGAGCCGAGCGGGCGGTCAAGTCAGCTTCCGGCTGACCCAGGTGCTCACCGGACACGGGTGCTTTAGCGAGTACCTGCACCGAATCGGCAGGGAGAACTCGGCGGCCTGCCACCACTGCGGGTCCGCTGTCGATGACGCCCAGCACACCTTGGAGGTCTGCCCCGCGTGGCAATCGTTGCGGCGTGACCTCGTCGCTGCGATCGGAGCAGACCTCCGGCTGGCCCCCGTGGTGGCGGCAATGCTGCTGGGCAAACCCCAGTGGGACGCGGTGGCCTCCTTCTGCGAGACTGTAATGTCCCAGAAGGAGGTGGCCGAACGAGAGAGGGAGAGGGCTGACCCCGCACGGAGGCGGAGGCTCAGAGGCGTCGCTAACCGGCCTCGCCCTGGCCCCAATGCCCTGTAGTTCTGGGCTTAGAATTAGACTACGGTATCCCCTGCCTGTCGTAGGAGTCGACTAAAAGGGGACCAAGCCCTGTAGCTCCGGGCTTAGAATAGGGCTACGGTATCTCCTGCCTGTCGTAAGAGGCGACTAAAAGGAGGACGGGGGTCGCGGGTGGCGAGAGTGGGGGCTCGGACCACCGTACAAGCGACCCCGAGACGGCGGCGGTGTGTGGTGGCCGCACACTGCCGTTCAAGGAGGGCGTCTCCAGGCTCCGGCCTGTAGAGAGACGGGTGCCGAAAGGCACAGTGCGTGGGGGTTCCGGAGTGTTCAGCGAGATCCCGGGGCCCCCAGCAAACGCACGGCGAGGGCCACCGGGGGGGTTTTAGTGGGTAAAAATCCCACATAACCCGGCTTTCCCCCCAGGAAGTCGGGTATCTTTTGAAGATTTCCCCCCCGTTAACAAAAAAAAAAAAAAAAAAAGGTTAGGTTAGGTTAGGTTTTTTTTTTTTTTTTTTTTTAACGCGGGGAAATGCATTTGCGCACTTCGCCGCTCTGTTGTCGGGGGACAACAGAGCAGCTTTGTGGTGGACTCCCAGCACTATCGAGCCGCCTGCTCAGTGCTGGACTACCCCCTAAAACCCCGCGGTGTTCCTCCGCTACTCTACCGGGCCACAGGATAGGCCAGAGGTTAGTTCACTGTGACCCGGCAAGAGCTCGCCCCCGAAGGGGCTCTACTGGTGGGGAGCCAGATTAGCTCCCCGGCGGCGCCACTCGCCCCATCACCCATACGACGAGGCAAGGAAGCGCCGCCCCTCCTCTGGGGGGCCATAATGGCCCCCAACCGCTTCCTCGCGCCGCCCTCCCCCGACCCGTCGCCCATACAACAGGCAAGAGGAGGACGGCGCGACGCTGCGACGCCCGTCGCTCGCTCTCCAGCACTTCTCTGAAAGCAGAGAAGGTGGAGAGCGAGCGCACGGGCCCTCTCGTTGCGCGAGAAGGCACCCTCGGAACACACGAGGGTGCCTTCCGGCCCGCCGCGATCGTGGGCGTCGGGTCCCCCGACCCTCCGCCCGCGGCCACTCTAATCCGACTAGTTTGAGGCGCGACTGCGCCCCCCCCTAGCCGGACCTCCTTCGGTTGGTCGCCTGGGTCCCGATTCACAGAGGAATTGGAACCCACGCGACCCCTCGGGCCAGATCATTCGCCGTTAGCCAGCAAGATCCCACAAGGAGAAGTAACGCTCAGGGCGCACCGACCCCACCACTTGCCCTTCCATCTGGTTCACAAGGAATCAGAGGGAACGGAAGCGGAGGGGTACACGTGAAGGTTATCTGGCGTGGCGCCCCGGGTTAGGTTAGGTTTTTTTTTTTTTTTTTTTTTTTTTTTTTTTTTTAACGCGGGGAAATGCATTTGCGCACTTCGCCGCTCTGTTGTCGGGGGACAACAGAGCAGCTTTGTGGTGGACTCCCAGCACTATCGAGCCGCCTGCTCAGTGCTGGACTACCCCCTAAAACCCCGCGGTGTTCCTCCGCTACTCTACCGGGCCACAGGATAGGCCAGAGGTTAGTTCACTGTGACCCGGCAAGAGCTCGCCCCCGAAGGGGCTCTACTGGTGGGGAGCCAGATTGGCTCCCCGGCGGCGCCACTCGCCCCATCGCCCATACGACGAGGCAAGGAAGCGCCGCCTCTCCTCTGGGGGGCCATAATGGCCCCCAACCGCTTCCTCGCGCCGCCCTCCCCTGACCCGTCGCCCATACAACAGGCAAGAGGAGGACGGCGCGACGCTGCGACGCCCGTCGCTCGCTCTCCAGCACTTCTCTGAAAGCAGAGAAGGTGGAGAGCGAGCGCACGGGCCCTCTCGTTGCGCGAGAAGGCACCCTCGGAACACACGAGGGTGCCTTCCGGCCCGCCGCGATCGTGGGCGTCGGGTCCCCCGACCCTCCGCCCGCGGCCACTCTTATCCGACTAGTTTGAGGCGCGACTGCGCCCCCCCCTAGCCGGACCTCCTTCGGTTGGTCGCCTGGGTCCCGATTCACAGAGGAATTGGAACCCACGCGACCCCTCGGGCCAGATCATTCGCCGTTAGCCAGCAAGATCCCACAAGGAGAAGTCACTGACTAACGCTCAGGGCGCACCGACCCCACCACTTGCCCTTCCATCTGGTTCACAAGGAATCAGAGGGAACGGAAGCGGAGGGGTACACGTGAAGGTTATCTGGCGTGGCGCCCCAAATTGTTATCAAGTCTTTTTTTTTTTTTTTTCAAAGAAGTTGAGGCTCCATTGTGTGCTCGCGGTGCTAAAGGTATACTCCGCGAGCACACAGAGTGATTTTGTTGGAGGGCTTATGAATGAGGTTTGAGATTAGAGTTTAAATTAGTTATTGGGAGATGAAGTTTATGTAAAAGCTAAAGAAATTGACATTTAATATGTGGGTGGGAGCCTATATTTATTTATTTGTTATTGGTGTTATTATAAAGTTTTGATGGGTTAAGAGTTTGAGATGTTATATGTGTGTAGGTGTATATATATTTATTTATTTCTTTATATTGATGTGATTATAAAGTTTTAACAGATTAAGAGCTTAAGTGTAATATGTGTGTGGGTGTATATATATATTTATTTATTTGTTTATATTTGTGTAATTATAAAGTTTTGGCAGATTAAAAGAGATTTGTAGCGGTTATGCTCAGAATTATAGAGATCTGGTGAGAGCCGAGGGCACACAAGCGCGAGGTCGCAACGCAGCTTTGCCTGTCAGTCGCAGGCATCCTACACCGATTTTTGTTGTCGGGTGATATCCGCGACCGGGAGCACTCGCAGTATGCGGAAATTGCGCCCTGCAGCTCCACACAGATCCTGAAGTTTCGGGTGTGAGGTGGGTAAGTGAAGTGAGGTGGAATCACTCGCCATAGTCCGTACGCGAAGAGACGGAATGGGTCATGGCGATAAAGCGGGGGCATGTAGAGGACGTGGCACTGTGTGCGATGTTTTGGTCCGTGATATTGCGAGTTTTACAATAAATGATGCAATTGTGGCAATTAAGTTTAGATGTGTCATCTTTGACCGGGCATTCTTTAAAAGCATGTTGGCTGGAAGAGCAGTGAGAGCATGTGGAGACTGTTTCCTTGCACCATTTTTTCGTGTGGCCGTATTGGAGGCACCTGTAACATTGCAAGACGGGAACGTAGCTTTCAACGTGAACCCTTTGGTGGTCCACATTGAGCTTACCGGCATCGATGATGGACCGCCAAAGGGCAGGGCTGGTGGTGTAAGCGGCGTTGTAAAGCTTGGGGTTCCGGTTCCCGCGCTTGAATTTCAGCTCCAGGGTCTCGGGCTCGTTGTTTTTAACACAGTCGTTTTGGGTACGGAGGATGCTGGTTAGTGTTTCAGGGCTTATGTCGTCGGGTACTCCTTTAATGATTACCATAGGTAATAGCTTTTTGGAAGGCTCTGCTTGGATTATTGATGAGGGGCCGATTTTCTCGAGAGTTGCCTGCATTTGCTCGGATTTTTCAAATTCGACCCGGAGTTTAGACTTAGAGACCGGCTTTACGCTGAGAGGGGCGAAGTTTGTGTCACGAAAGCTAATATTTTTCTGCCATGCAGACAGAGTTTCGGAGTTGGTGGTGGAATCTTTAACGGAAACTATAATGGCCGGCTTGTATGGAGGTGGACGGAGCGGGATGGAGGGAGTCGAGGCAACCTTGGCATACGAGGGCTGACCCGGAGGAGGCGGAGTAGGAGTCGACAGAGGCGCCTGAGCGGTCGGCGCAGGCACCTTGATCGCCCTCATCTCCTCACGGATGCACTCTCGTATGGTTGCCTTCAGTTCCTCGGTGTCAGCCGGGGGGGCAGGCGGGGCAGGCGGGGCAGATGGCAACGGCGAAAGAGTAAGAAGGTGCTCAATCCTGTCCACGCTTGTGAGGATATCGGCTTTGATCCCTCTCTTGAGGTTACCCGAGCGGCCCACGGCTTCTCGGATAACCTCAAAGAGGGAGAAGATCTCACTCTCCGGGTCCTCAAAATAGCCCAACTGTTGCGGGACGGGTTTAGCGGGCTTAGCGGCGGGAGTGGCGACCGTAGCAGTGGGAGTGGCGGCTTGGCTGCCGTAACGGAGCGGGGGCATCGCACCAGACGAGTCCGGGTCGTCGCTGGTGTGGGAGTGGGGCGTCAGCCCAAGCGGCGTCCTCAACATACTTAAAACACGCCCAGAAACGAGAAAATTTAAAAATTAATTTGCCAGAAAAGTCGATGACCCAAGGGTATCGACGAAGGGTCGGTGGGGCGGGGCGGAGGGGTGGGTGGCGGCAAAAATCGGGGGAGGCCCACGAAGAGAAGTGTAGTAGATGCGGAAGAGGTCCGACGGATTTAGAAAAAGAAATTAAATAAAAAGGCCGAAAAAAGTTAATTTAGAAAATTTGTAAGGGTTTTTGCAAAATTGAAAGAAAACTATTGAATCTACTTTTATTTTCGTTTCAGGTACAAGGAGCTGAAGGCGAGACGCTTGTAGGAAGGTGCGACACAAGTGGGTGAGAGGTAAACTGAACAAAAGTTGTTTTATGTTGTATTGAAAATACACGCCGCTTAGGTGGATTTTTTACAAGACGTATGTATGGAGAAAGACCAAAATTTCGTCTGATCGGCAAAAAAGAGGTGTCAATCGACGCGGGGGAGGCCCACGAAGAGAAGTGTAGTAGATGCGGAAGAGGTCCGACGGATTTAGAAAAAGAAATTAAATAAAAAGGCCGAAAAAAGTTAATTTAGAAAATTTGTAAGGGTTTTTGCAAAATTGAAAGAAAACTATTGAATCTACTTTTATTTTCGTTTCAGGTACAAGGAGCTGAAGGCGAGACGCTTGTAGGAAGGTGCGACACAAGTGGGTGAGAGGTAAACTGAACAAAAGTTGTTTTATGTTGTATTGAAAATACACGCCGCTTAGGTGGATTTTTTACAAGACGTATGTATGGAGAAAGACCAAAATTTCGTCTGATCGGCAAAAAAGAGGTGTCAATCGACGCGGGGGAGGCCCACGAAGAGAAGTGTAGTAGATGCGGAAGAGGTCCGACGGATTTAGAAAAAGAAATTAAATAAAAAGGCCGAAAAAAGTTAATTTAGAAAATTTGTAAGGGTTTTTGCAAAATTGAAAGAAAACTATTGAATCTACTTTTATTTTCGTTTCAGGTACAAGGAGCTGAAGGCGAGACGCTTGTAGGAAGGTGCGACACAAGTGGGTGAGAGGTAAACTGAACAAAAGTTGTTTTATGTTGTATTGAAAATACACGCCGCTTAGGTGGATTTTTTACAAGACGTATGTATGGAGAAAGACCAAAATTTCGTCTGATCGGCAAAAAAGAGGTGTCAATCGACGCGGGGGAGGCCCACGAAGAGAAGTGTAGTAGATGCGGAAGAGGTCCGACGGATTTAGAAAAAGAAATTAAATAAAAAGGCCGAAAAAAGTTAATTTAGAAAATTTGTAAGGGTTTTTGCAAAATTGAAAGAAAACTATTGAATCTACTTTTATTTTCGTTTCAGGTACAAGGAGCTGAAGGCGAGACGCTTGTAGGAAGGTGCGACACAAGTGGGTGAGAGGTAAACTGAACAAAAGTTGTTTTATGTTGTATTGAAAATACACGCCGCTTAGGTGGATTTTTTACAAGACGTATGTATGGAGAAAGACCAAAATTTCGTCTGATCGGCAAAAAAGAGGTGTCAATCGACGCGGGGGAGGCCCACGAAGAGAAGTGTAGTAGATGCGGAAGAGGTCCGACGGATTTAGAAAAAGAAATTAAATAAAAAGGCCGAAAAAAGTTAATTTAGAAAATTTGTAAGGGTTTTTGCAAAATTGAAAGAAAACTATTGAATCTACTTTTATTTTCGTTTCAGGTACAAGGAGCTGAAGGCGAGACGCTTGTAGGAAGGTGCGACACAAGTGGGTGAGAGGTAAACTGAACAAAAGTTGTTTTATGTTGTATTGAAAATACACGCCGCTTAGGTGGATTTTTTACAAGACGTATGTATGGAGAAAGACCAAAATTTCGTCTGATCGGCAAAAAAGAGGTGTCAATCGACGCGGGGGAGGCCCACGAAGAGAAGTGTAGTAGATGCGGAAGAGGTCCGACGGATTTAGAAAAAGAAATTAAATAAAAAGGCCGAAAAAAGTTAATTTAGAAAATTTGTAAGGGTTTTTGCAAAATTGAAAGAAAACTATTGAATCTACTTTTATTTTCGTTTCAGGTACAAGGAGCTGAAGGCGAGACGCTTGTAGGAAGGTGCGACACAAGTGGGTGAGAGGTAAACTGAACAAAAGTTGTTTTATGTTGTATTGAAAATACACGCCGCTTAGGTGGATTTTTTACAAGACGTATGTATGGAGAAAGACCAAAATTTCGTCTGATCGGCAAAAAAGAGGTGTCAATCGACGCGGGGGAGGCCCACGAAGAGAAGTGTAGTAGATGCGGAAGAGGTCCGACGGATTTAGAAAAAGAAATTAAATAAAAAGGCCGAAAAAAGTTAATTTAGAAAATTTGTAAGGGTTTTTGCAAAATTGAAAGAAAACTATTGAATCTACTTTTATTTTCGTTTCAGGTACAAGGAGCTGAAGGCGAGACGCTTGTAGGAAGGTGCGACACAAGTGGGTGAGAGGTAAACTGAACAAAAGTTGTTTTATGTTGTATTGAAAATACACGCCGCTTAGGTGGATTTTTTACAAGACGTATGTATGGAGAAAGACCAAAATTTCGTCTGATCGGCAAAAAAGAGGTGTCAATCGACGCGGGGGAGGCCCACGAAGAGAAGTGTAGTAGATGCGGAAGAGGTCCGACGGATTTAGAAAAAGAAATTAAATAAAAAGGCCGAAAAAAGTTAATTTAGAAAATTTGTAAGGGTTTTTGCAAAATTGAAAGAAAACTATTGAATCTACTTTTATTTTCGTTTCAGGTACAAGGAGCTGAAGGCGAGACGCTTGTAGGAAGGTGCGACACAAGTGGGTGAGAGGTAAACTGAACAAAAGTTGTTTTATGTTGTATTGAAAATACACGCCGCTTAGGTGGATTTTTTACAAGACGTATGTATGGAGAAAGACCAAAATTTCGTCTGATCGGCAAAAAAGAGGTGTCAATCGACGCGGGGGAGGCCCACGAAGAGAAGTGTAGTAGATGCGGAAGAGGTCCGACGGATTTAGAAAAAGAAATTAAATAAAAAGGCCGAAAAAAGTTAATTTAGAAAATTTGTAAGGGTTTTTGCAAAATTGAAAGAAAACTATTGAATCTACTTTTATTTTCGTTTCAGGTACAAGGAGCTGAAGGCGAGACGCTTGTAGGAAGGTGCGACACAAGTGGGTGAGAGGTAAACTGAACAAAAGTTGTTTTATGTTGTATTGAAAATACACGCCGCTTAGGTGGATTTTTTACAAGACGTATGTATGGAGAAAGACCAAAATTTCGTCTGATCGGCAAAAAAGAGGTGTCAATCGACGCGGGGGAGGCCCACGAAGAGAAGTGTAGTAGATGCGGAAGAGGTCCGACGGATTTAGAAAAAGAAATTAAATAAAAAGGCCGAAAAAAGTTAATTTAGAAAATTTGTAAGGGTTTTTGCAAAATTGAAAGAAAACTATTGAATCTACTTTTATTTTCGTTTCAGGTACAAGGAGCTGAAGGCGAGACGCTTGTAGGAAGGTGCGACACAAGTGGGTGAGAGGTAAACTGAACAAAAGTTGTTTTATGTTGTATTGAAAATACACGCCGCTTAGGTGGATTTTTTACAAGACGTATGTATGGAGAAAGACCAAAATTTCGTCTGATCGGCAAAAAAGAGGTGTCAATCGACGCGGGGGAGGCCCACGAAGAGAAGTGTAGTAGATGCGGAAGAGGTCCGACGGATTTAGAAAAAGAAATTAAATAAAAAGGCCGAAAAAAGTTAATTTAGAAAATTTGTAAGGGTTTTTGCAAAATTGAAAGAAAACTATTGAATCTACTTTTATTTTCGTTTCAGGTACAAGGAGCTGAAGGCGAGACGCTTGTAGGAAGGTGCGACACAAGTGGGTGAGAGGTAAACTGAACAAAAGTTGTTTTATGTTGTATTGAAAATACACGCCGCTTAGGTGGATTTTTTACAAGACGTATGTATGGAGAAAGACCAAAATTTCGTCTGATCGGCAAAAAAGAGGTGTCAATCGACGCGGGGGAGGCCCACGAAGAGAAGTGTAGTAGATGCGGAAGAGGTCCGACGGATTTAGAAAAAGAAATTAAATAAAAAGGCCGAAAAAAGTTAATTTAGAAAATTTGTAAGGGTTTTTGCAAAATTGAAAGAAAACTATTGAATCTACTTTTATTTTCGTTTCAGGTACAAGGAGCTGAAGGCGAGACGCTTGTAGGAAGGTGCGACACAAGTGGGTGAGAGGTAAACTGAACAAAAGTTGTTTTATGTTGTATTGAAAATACACGCCGCTTAGGTGGATTTTTTACAAGACGTATGTATGGAGAAAGACCAAAATTTCGTCTGATCGGCAAAAAAGAGGTGTCAATCGACGCGGGGGAGGCCCACGAAGAGAAGTGTAGTAGATGCGGAAGAGGTCCGACGGATTTAGAAAAAGAAATTAAATAAAAAGGCCGAAAAAAGTTAATTTAGAAAATTTGTAAGGGTTTTTGCAAAATTGAAAGAAAACTATTGAATCTACTTTTATTTTCGTTTCAGGTACAAGGAGCTGAAGGCGAGACGCTTGTAGGAAGGTGCGACACAAGTGGGTGAGAGGTAAACTGAACAAAAGTTGTTTTATGTTGTATTGAAAATACACGCCGCTTAGGTGGATTTTTTACAAGACGTATGTATGGAGAAAGACCAAAATTTCGTCTGATCGGCAAAAAAGAGGTGTCAATCGACGCGGGGGAGGCCCACGAAGAGAAGTGTAGTAGATGCGGAAGAGGTCCGACGGATTTAGAAAAAGAAATTAAATAAAAAGGCCGAAAAAAGTTAATTTAGAAAATTTGTAAGGGTTTTTGCAAAATTGAAAGAAAACTATTGAATCTACTTTTATTTTCGTTTCAGGTACAAGGAGCTGAAGGCGAGACGCTTGTAGGAAGGTGCGACACAAGTGGGTGAGAGGTAAACTGAACAAAAGTTGTTTTATGTTGTATTGAAAATACACGCCGCTTAGGTGGATTTTTTACAAGACGTATGTATGGAGAAAGACCAAAATTTCGTCTGATCGGCAAAAAAGAGGTGTCAATCGACGCGGGGGAGGCCCACGAAGAGAAGTGTAGTAGATGCGGAAGAGGTCCGACGGATTTAGAAAAAGAAATTAAATAAAAAGGCCGAAAAAAGTTAATTTAGAAAATTTGTAAGGGTTTTTGCAAAATTGAAAGAAAACTATTGAATCTACTTTTATTTTCGTTTCAGGTACAAGGAGCTGAAGGCGAGACGCTTGTAGGAAGGTGCGACACAAGTGGGTGAGAGGTAAACTGAACAAAAGTTGTTTTATGTTGTATTGAAAATACACGCCGCTTAGGTGGATTTTTTACAAGACGTATGTATGGAGAAAGACCAAAATTTCGTCTGATCGGCAAAAAAGAGGTGTCAATCGACGCGGGGGAGGCCCACGAAGAGAAGTGTAGTAGATGCGGAAGAGGTCCGACGGATTTAGAAAAAGAAATTAAATAAAAAGGCCGAAAAAAGTTAATTTAGAAAATTTGTAAGGGTTTTTGCAAAATTGAAAGAAAACTATTGAATCTACTTTTATTTTCGTTTCAGGTACAAGGAGCTGAAGGCGAGACGCTTGTAGGAAGGTGCGACACAAGTGGGTGAGAGGTAAACTGAACAAAAGTTGTTTTATGTTGTATTGAAAATACACGCCGCTTAGGTGGATTTTTTACAAGACGTATGTATGGAGAAAGACCAAAATTTCGTCTGATCGGCAAAAAAGAGGTGTCAATCGACGCGGGGGAGGCCCACGAAGAGAAGTGTAGTAGATGCGGAAGAGGTCCGACGGATTTAGAAAAAGAAATTAAATAAAAAGGCCGAAAAAAGTTAATTTAGAAAATTTGTAAGGGTTTTTGCAAAATTGAAAGAAAACTATTGAATCTACTTTTATTTTCGTTTCAGGTACAAGGAGCTGAAGGCGAGACGCTTGTAGGAAGGTGCGACACAAGTGGGTGAGAGGTAAACTGAACAAAAGTTGTTTTATGTTGTATTGAAAATACACGCCGCTTAGGTGGATTTTTTACAAGACGTATGTATGGAGAAAGACCAAAATTTCGTCTGATCGGCAAAAAAGAGGTGTCAATCGACGCGGGGGAGGCCCACGAAGAGAAGTGTAGTAGATGCGGAAGAGGTCCGACGGATTTAGAAAAAGAAATTAAATAAAAAGGCCGAAAAAAGTTAATTTAGAAAATTTGTAAGGGTTTTTGCAAAATTGAAAGAAAACTATTGAATCTACTTTTATTTTCGTTTCAGGTACAAGGAGCTGAAGGCGAGACGCTTGTAGGAAGGTGCGACACAAGTGGGTGAGAGGTAAACTGAACAAAAGTTGTTTTATGTTGTATTGAAAATACACGCCGCTTAGGTGGATTTTTTACAAGACGTATGTATGGAGAAAGACCAAAATTTCGTCTGATCGGCAAAAAAGAGGTGTCAATCGACGCGGGGGAGGCCCACGAAGAGAAGTGTAGTAGATGCGGAAGAGGTCCGACGGATTTAGAAAAAGAAATTAAATAAAAAGGCCGAAAAAAGTTAATTTAGAAAATTTGTAAGGGTTTTTGCAAAATTGAAAGAAAACTATTGAATCTACTTTTATTTTCGTTTCAGGTACAAGGAGCTGAAGGCGAGACGCTTGTAGGAAGGTGCGACACAAGTGGGTGAGAGGTAAACTGAACAAAAGTTGTTTTATGTTGTATTGAAAATACACGCCGCTTAGGTGGATTTTTTACAAGACGTATGTATGGAGAAAGACCAAAATTTCGTCTGATCGGCAAAAAAGAGGTGTCAATCGACGCGGGGGAGGCCCACGAAGAGAAGTGTAGTAGATGCGGAAGAGGTCCGACGGATTTAGAAAAAGAAATTAAATAAAAAGGCCGAAAAAAGTTAATTTAGAAAATTTGTAAGGGTTTTTGCAAAATTGAAAGAAAACTATTGAATCTACTTTTATTTTCGTTTCAGGTACAAGGAGCTGAAGGCGAGACGCTTGTAGGAAGGTGCGACACAAGTGGGTGAGAGGTAAACTGAACAAAAGTTGTTTTATGTTGTATTGAAAATACACGCCGCTTAGGTGGATTTTTTACAAGACGTATGTATGGAGAAAGACCAAAATTTCGTCTGATCGGCAAAAAAGAGGTGTCAATCGACGCGGGGGAGGCCCACGAAGAGAAGTGTAGTAGATGCGGAAGAGGTCCGACGGATTTAGAAAAAGAAATTAAATAAAAAGGCCGAAAAAAGTTAATTTAGAAAATTTGTAAGGGTTTTTGCAAAATTGAAAGAAAACTATTGAATCTACTTTTATTTTCGTTTCAGGTACAAGGAGCTGAAGGCGAGACGCTTGTAGGAAGGTGCGACACAAGTGGGTGAGAGGTAAACTGAACAAAAGTTGTTTTATGTTGTATTGAAAATACACGCCGCTTAGGTGGATTTTTTACAAGACGTATGTATGGAGAAAGACCAAAATTTCGTCTGATCGGCAAAAAAGAGGTGTCAATCGACGCGGGGGAGGCCCACGAAGAGAAGTGTAGTAGATGCGGAAGAGGTCCGACGGATTTAGAAAAAGAAATTAAATAAAAAGGCCGAAAAAAGTTAATTTAGAAAATTTGTAAGGGTTTTTGCAAAATTGAAAGAAAACTATTGAATCTACTTTTATTTTCGTTTCAGGTACAAGGAGCTGAAGGCGAGACGCTTGTAGGAAGGTGCGACACAAGTGGGTGAGAGGTAAACTGAACAAAAGTTGTTTTATGTTGTATTGAAAATACACGCCGCTTAGGTGGATTTTTTACAAGACGTATGTATGGAGAAAGACCAAAATTTCGTCTGATCGGCAAAAAAGAGGTGTCAATCGACGCGGGGGAGGCCCACGAAGAGAAGTGTAGTAGATGCGGAAGAGGTCCGACGGATTTAGAAAAAGAAATTAAATAAAAAGGCCGAAAAAAGTTAATTTAGAAAATTTGTAAGGGTTTTTGCAAAATTGAAAGAAAACTATTGAATCTACTTTTATTTTCGTTTCAGGTACAAGGAGCTGAAGGCGAGACGCTTGTAGGAAGGTGCGACACAAGTGGGTGAGAGGTAAACTGAACAAAAGTTGTTTTATGTTGTATTGAAAATACACGCCGCTTAGGTGGATTTTTTACAAGACGTATGTATGGAGAAAGACCAAAATTTCGTCTGATCGGCAAAAAAGAGGTGTCAATCGACGCGGGGGAGGCCCACGAAGAGAAGTGTAGTAGATGCGGAAGAGGTCCGACGGATTTAGAAAAAGAAATTAAATAAAAAGGCCGAAAAAAGTTAATTTAGAAAATTTGTAAGGGTTTTTGCAAAATTGAAAGAAAACTATTGAATCTACTTTTATTTTCGTTTCAGGTACAAGGAGCTGAAGGCGAGACGCTTGTAGGAAGGTGCGACACAAGTGGGTGAGAGGTAAACTGAACAAAAGTTGTTTTATGTTGTATTGAAAATACACGCCGCTTAGGTGGATTTTTTACAAGACGTATGTATGGAGAAAGACCAAAATTTCGTCTGATCGGCAAAAAAGAGGTGTCAATCGACGCGGGGGAGGCCCACGAAGAGAAGTGTAGTAGATGCGGAAGAGGTCCGACGGATTTAGAAAAAGAAATTAAATAAAAAGGCCGAAAAAAGTTAATTTAGAAAATTTGTAAGGGTTTTTGCAAAATTGAAAGAAAACTATTGAATCTACTTTTATTTTCGTTTCAGGTACAAGGAGCTGAAGGCGAGACGCTTGTAGGAAGGTGCGACACAAGTGGGTGAGAGGTAAACTGAACAAAAGTTGTTTTATGTTGTATTGAAAATACACGCCGCTTAGGTGGATTTTTTACAAGACGTATGTATGGAGAAAGACCAAAATTTCGTCTGATCGGCAAAAAAGAGGTGTCAATCGACGCGGGGGAGGCCCACGAAGAGAAGTGTAGTAGATGCGGAAGAGGTCCGACGGATTTAGAAAAAGAAATTAAATAAAAAGGCCGAAAAAAGTTAATTTAGAAAATTTGTAAGGGTTTTTGCAAAATTGAAAGAAAACTATTGAATCTACTTTTATTTTCGTTTCAGGTACAAGGAGCTGAAGGCGAGACGCTTGTAGGAAGGTGCGACACAAGTGGGTGAGAGGTAAACTGAACAAAAGTTGTTTTATGTTGTATTGAAAATACACGCCGCTTAGGTGGATTTTTTACAAGACGTATGTATGGAGAAAGACCAAAATTTCGTCTGATCGGCAAAAAAGAGGTGTCAATCGACGCGGGGGAGGCCCACGAAGAGAAGTGTAGTAGATGCGGAAGAGGTCCGACGGATTTAGAAAAAGAAATTAAATAAAAAGGCCGAAAAAAGTTAATTTAGAAAATTTGTAAGGGTTTTTGCAAAATTGAAAGAAAACTATTGAATCTACTTTTATTTTCGTTTCAGGTACAAGGAGCTGAAGGCGAGACGCTTGTAGGAAGGTGCGACACAAGTGGGTGAGAGGTAAACTGAACAAAAGTTGTTTTATGTTGTATTGAAAATACACGCCGCTTAGGTGGATTTTTTACAAGACGTATGTATGGAGAAAGACCAAAATTTCGTCTGATCGGCAAAAAAGAGGTGTCAATCGACGCGGGGGAGGCCCACGAAGAGAAGTGTAGTAGATGCGGAAGAGGTCCGACGGATTTAGAAAAAGAAATTAAATAAAAAGGCCGAAAAAAGTTAATTTAGAAAATTTGTAAGGGTTTTTGCAAAATTGAAAGAAAACTATTGAATCTACTTTTATTTTCGTTTCAGGTACAAGGAGCTGAAGGCGAGACGCTTGTAGGAAGGTGCGACACAAGTGGGTGAGAGGTAAACTGAACAAAAGTTGTTTTATGTTGTATTGAAAATACACGCCGCTTAGGTGGATTTTTTACAAGACGTATGTATGGAGAAAGACCAAAATTTCGTCTGATCGGCAAAAAAGAGGTGTCAATCGACGCGGGGGAGGCCCACGAAGAGAAGTGTAGTAGATGCGGAAGAGGTCCGACGGATTTAGAAAAAGAAATTAAATAAAAAGGCCGAAAAAAGTTAATTTAGAAAATTTGTAAGGGTTTTTGCAAAATTGAAAGAAAACTATTGAATCTACTTTTATTTTCGTTTCAGGTACAAGGAGCTGAAGGCGAGACGCTTGTAGGAAGGTGCGACACAAGTGGGTGAGAGGTAAACTGAACAAAAGTTGTTTTATGTTGTATTGAAAATACACGCCGCTTAGGTGGATTTTTTACAAGACGTATGTATGGAGAAAGACCAAAATTTCGTCTGATCGGCAAAAAAGAGGTGTCAATCGACGCGGGGGAGGCCCACGAAGAGAAGTGTAGTAGATGCGGAAGAGGTCCGACGGATTTAGAAAAAGAAATTAAATAAAAAGGCCGAAAAAAGTTAATTTAGAAAATTTGTAAGGGTTTTTGCAAAATTGAAAGAAAACTATTGAATCTACTTTTATTTTCGTTTCAGGTACAAGGAGCTGAAGGCGAGACGCTTGTAGGAAGGTGCGACACAAGTGGGTGAGAGGTAAACTGAACAAAAGTTGTTTTATGTTGTATTGAAAATACACGCCGCTTAGGTGGATTTTTTACAAGACGTATGTATGGAGAAAGACCAAAATTTCGTCTGATCGGCAAAAAAGAGGTGTCAATCGACGCGGGGGAGGCCCACGAAGAGAAGTGTAGTAGATGCGGAAGAGGTCCGACGGATTTAGAAAAAGAAATTAAATAAAAAGGCCGAAAAAAGTTAATTTAGAAAATTTGTAAGGGTTTTTGCAAAATTGAAAGAAAACTATTGAATCTACTTTTATTTTCGTTTCAGGTACAAGGAGCTGAAGGCGAGACGCTTGTAGGAAGGTGCGACACAAGTGGGTGAGAGGTAAACTGAACAAAAGTTGTTTTATGTTGTATTGAAAATACACGCCGCTTAGGTGGATTTTTTACAAGACGTATGTATGGAGAAAGACCAAAATTTCGTCTGATCGGCAAAAAAGAGGTGTCAATCGACGCGGGGGAGGCCCACGAAGAGAAGTGTAGTAGATGCGGAAGAGGTCCGACGGATTTAGAAAAAGAAATTAAATAAAAAGGCCGAAAAAAGTTAATTTAGAAAATTTGTAAGGGTTTTTGCAAAATTGAAAGAAAACTATTGAATCTACTTTTATTTTCGTTTCAGGTACAAGGAGCTGAAGGCGAGACGCTTGTAGGAAGGTGCGACACAAGTGGGTGAGAGGTAAACTGAACAAAAGTTGTTTTATGTTGTATTGAAAATACACGCCGCTTAGGTGGATTTTTTACAAGACGTATGTATGGAGAAAGACCAAAATTTCGTCTGATCGGCAAAAAAGAGGTGTCAATCGACGCGGGGGAGGCCCACGAAGAGAAGTGTAGTAGATGCGGAAGAGGTCCGACGGATTTAGAAAAAGAAATTAAATAAAAAGGCCGAAAAAAGTTAATTTAGAAAATTTGTAAGGGTTTTTGCAAAATTGAAAGAAAACTATTGAATCTACTTTTATTTTCGTTTCAGGTACAAGGAGCTGAAGGCGAGACGCTTGTAGGAAGGTGCGACACAAGTGGGTGAGAGGTAAACTGAACAAAAGTTGTTTTATGTTGTATTGAAAATACACGCCGCTTAGGTGGATTTTTTACAAGACGTATGTATGGAGAAAGACCAAAATTTCGTCTGATCGGCAAAAAAGAGGTGTCAATCGACGCGGGGGAGGCCCACGAAGAGAAGTGTAGTAGATGCGGAAGAGGTCCGACGGATTTAGAAAAAGAAATTAAATAAAAAGGCCGAAAAAAGTTAATTTAGAAAATTTGTAAGGGTTTTTGCAAAATTGAAAGAAAACTATTGAATCTACTTTTATTTTCGTTTCAGGTACAAGGAGCTGAAGGCGAGACGCTTGTAGGAAGGTGCGACACAAGTGGGTGAGAGGTAAACTGAACAAAAGTTGTTTTATGTTGTATTGAAAATACACGCCGCTTAGGTGGATTTTTTACAAGACGTATGTATGGAGAAAGACCAAAATTTCGTCTGATCGGCAAAAAAGAGGTGTCAATCGACGCGGGGGAGGCCCACGAAGAGAAGTGTAGTACAAGGAGCTGAAGGCGAGACGCTTGTAGGAAGGTGCGACACAAGTGGGGGAGAGGTAAACTGAACAAAAGTTGTTTTTTTTATTAGGTTAGGTTTTTTTTTTTTTTTTTTTTTTTTAACGCGGGGAAATGCATTTGCGCACTTCGCCGCTCTGTTGTCGGGGGACAACAGAGCAGCTTTGTGGTGGACTCCCAGCACTATCGAGCCGCCTGCTCAGTGCTGGACTACCCCCTAAAACCCCGCGGTGTTCCTCCGCTACTCTACCGGGCCACAGGATAGGCCAGAGGTTAATTCACTGTGACCCGGCAAGAGCTCGCCCCCGAAGGGGCTCTACTGGTGGGGAGCCAGATTGGCTCCCCGGCGGCGCCACTCGCCCCATCGCCCATACGACGAGGCAAGGAAGCGCCGCCCCTCCTCTGGGGGGCCATAATGGCCCCCAACCGCTTCCTCGCGCCGCCCTCCCCCGACCCGTCGCCCATACAACAGGCAAGAGGAGGACGGCGCGACGCTGCAACGCCCGTCGCTCGCTCTCCAGCACTTCTCTGAAAGCAGAGAAGGTGGAGAGCGAGCGCACGGGCCCTCTCCTTGCGCGAGAAGGCACCCTCGGAACACACGAGGGTGCCTTCCGGCCCGCCGCGATCGTGGGCGTCGGGTCCCCCGACCCTCCGCCCGCGGCCACTCTTATCCGACTAGTTTGAGGCGCGACTGCGCCCCCCCCTAGCCGGACCTCCTTCGGTTGGTCGCCTGGGTCCCGATTCACAGAGGAATTGGAACCCACGCGACCCCTCGGGCCAGATCATTCGCCGTTAGCCAGCAAGATCCCACAAGGAGAAGTCACTGACTAACGCTCAGGGCGCACCGACCCCACCACTTGCCCTTCCATCTGGTTCACAAGGAATCAGAGGGAACGGAAGTGGAGGGGTACACGTGAAGGTTATCTGGCGTGGCGCCCCTATTAGGTTAGGTTAGGTTAGGTTTTTTTTTTTTTTTTTTTTTTTTTTTCACGCGGGGAAATGCATTTGCGCACTTCGCCGCTCTATTGTCGGGGGACAACAGAGCAGCTTTGTGGTGGACTCCCAGCACTATCGAGCCGCCTGCTCAGTGCTGGACTACCCCCTAAAACCCCGCGGTGTTCCTCCGCTACTCTACCGGGCCACAGGATAGGCCAGAGGTTAATTCACTGTGACCCGGCAAGAGCTCGCCCCCGAAGGGGCTCTACTGGTGGGGAGCCAGATTGGCTCCCCGGCGGCGCCACTCGCCCCATCGCCCATACGACGAGGCAAGGAAGCGCCGCCCCTCCTCTGGGGGGCCATAATGACCCCCAACCGCTTCCTCGCGCCGCCCTCCCCCGACCCGTCGCCCATACAACAGGCAAGAGGAGGACGGCGCGACGCTGCGACGCCCGTCGCTCGCTCTCCAGCACTTCTCTGAAAGCAGAGAAGGTGGAGAGCGAGCGCACGGGCCCTCTCCTTTCGCGAGAAGGCACCCTCGGAACACACGAGGGTGCCTTCCGGCCCGCCGCGATTGTGGGCGTCGGGTCCCCCGACCCTCCGCCCGCGGCCACTCTTATCCGACTAGTTTGAGGCGCGACTGCGCCCCCCCCTAGCCGGACCTCCTTCGGTTGGTCGCCTGGGTCCCGATTCACAGAGGAATTGGAACCCACGCGACCCCTCGGGCCAGATCATTCGCCGTTAGCCAGCAAGATCCCACAAGGAGAAGTCACTGACTAACGCTCAGGGCGCACCGACCCCACCACTTGCCCTTCCATCTGGTTCTCAAGGAATCAGAGGGAACGGAAGCGGAGGGGTACACGTGAAGGTTATCTGGCGTGGCGCCCCAGGTTAGGTTAGGTTAGGTTAGGTTAGGTTAGGTTAGGTTAGGTTAGGTTAGGTTAGGTTAGGTTAGGTTAGGTTAGGTTAGGTTAGGTTAGGTTAGGTTAGGTTTCCGTGTGGAGTTTCTGGATCTTCCATCGGACGCGTCCCCCGGGTGGCGGATAGGGGCACGCCCCCCCAGATATGGGGGGGTACCGGCTTCGGCCGGCGCGGACCAAAACCAGGTGAGGGCGACTTCTAGTGGCACTCTGCTGCTGGAGGTCGGAAGTAGATCGGAACCCCGACGCACTGGGACCGAGGGCCTTGCCGCTTGCGGTCGGGCCGCGAGGAGTTAACCTCTTTAAAAAATCTATACGGACTGGAGAGTCCATAAACACTCCTGGAAGTAGTATGTGCGCAGTGCTTTCAGTACTGGGCTTAAGCCGATAAGGCCGACGTGGAGCCGAAAGGATTAAGCACCAGATAGCGGCTGGCTGGTTCATCCAGGCAGGCGTACTGCAAACCGATTTCCGAGGAAACTCGAAATCAGACGAGACAATGGCAGCAAAATTAAAAAAGAATTTACCCCAGGAGGGTACCGGCGCCACCGGCGCAGGAGAATCCCTCCCCGAGTTTTTCAGCTCGGGCTGTCCCCCGTATTCTGGGGAGGACAAGATTCTGCTGGACGTTGTTGGGGAGAAGGAGAAGGAGAAGAAGGAGGAGAAGGAGAAGGAGAGGGGGAAGGAGAAGGAGAGAGAAGTGGAGAAGGAGATAGAAGTGGAGAAGGAGAGAGAAGTGGAGAAGGAGAGAGAAGTGGATAAGGAAAGGGAGAACGACGAGGCGGAGAAGCAGAAGCAGCGCCTAATAGAGAGCTGTTTTGCCATTCCCGCGGTAGTCGAACTGGAGAGGATGTCAGAATTAGGTTACGAGTCTGACTGCTCTCAGGCCTCGCAGTGGTCGACCGGTTCTGCGAGGAAGAGAAAACGTGACAGCGCAGGAGCGGCCAGCGGCGCTGTCAAGAAGAAGCCGAGGGGTAAACGGCCACCGCTCGAAGAGACTGATGACCTGACGCAGCCTCCTCCAGTCACGCGCACGTCCCTGAGTCTTCCCGCGGCGGAAGAACTAGCGGAGCACATGCGGCAACAGCCCACAGCAGACTTAGGGGCTCAAGTTGCGGAAAAAATGACGGTGGTGGAATCGATCGCGGCCAGGTCCACGAACCTCAAAGGGTTCTTCGTTCGGGAGTTGCGCGTCGCGGCGAGAACCGCTAGGGCCGCCATGGAAGAGATGGCACAGCGGACGGCGGACCCTGAGAGAATGCGGCAGCTTGAGGGTGAAAACAAAGCCTTGCGCTCTCAGCTGGCTGCCCTCGAGTCCCAGGTTGCCACTCTGTCTGCCGAGGTTAAGAGCATGCGAGGGCAGGAAAGAGGAAGGACAAAAACTTCCGCTGCCCTACCTCAGGTCGCTCAAGCCCACCAACCCCAGGGCTCCTTTCTGGAGCAGGTCGGGGCAATGGTCGAGGCAAAACTGGCAGAATTCAAAGCAGAGCTCTTCCCGGATCGGGCCACTCGTCCTGCATTTGGTCAAGAGCGGGCACCTGAAGCTGTCAATCGCACGCCGGTGGCAACAACAACTGCCCCTGCATCGGGTGCTAAGGGGAAAGCCGTGAAGAAACGGATGAAAAAGGCGGTTATTACGACACCCCCTCCTGTGGAGCCCATGCCCCCAGTGCCTGCGGTGCCCGTTGCGGCAGCAGAAAGAGCCGACCCCGCATCCTGGGCGGAAGTGGTGGGAAGAAAGGCCAAGCCTGGAAAGCCAGCGAAAAAGAAGTCAGCCTCAAAGCCCGCCAAGCAGAAGGAAAACCCAACGCCGAAGCCAAAGCCGAAGCCGAAACCGCCACGGCCACCAAAGTCGGCGGCGGTCATGCTGACGATTGCCGAGGGCTCGGTGGCCACCTATGCGCAGGTGATGGCCACAGCTAAGTCAAAGGTGAAACTCAGCGACTGTGGCATCACCGACTTACGGCAGAGAAAGGGCCGAAACGGAGGCATCGTGCTGGAGGTGTCCGGTCCTGAGAGCATTGGCAATGCTGACAAACTCGCAGGGTGCCTCAAAGCGGCCCTCTCGGAGCTACCTGTCAAGGTGGTGCGTCCCACAAAGACCGGAGATCTCCGAATCATGGACCTCGATGAGTCGGTGACCCCGGCAGAAGTGGCGGCCGCAATTGCTGCGAAGGGCGGCTGTAGCACCGACGAGGTTAAAGTCGGCAGTATACGGGCGAACGGTCGCCGACTAGGAACGGCGTGGGTCCGCTGCCCACTGACAGCGGTAAGAAAAGTGCTGGCGGAACCCCGACTGCGCATAAGTGACTGGTCGGCTGTCCGTGTTGCATATCTGCCCGACAAGCCGGAGAGGTGTTACCGGTGCCTCGAGACTGGGCACGTAAGGGACGGGTGTAAGAGCACGGCCGACCGCAGTAACACTTGTTACAAGTGTGGCCAACCTGGCCACAAAGCGGCAGTGTGCTCTGCCCCACCTAACTGCGCAGTTTGCTCAGACCGAGGGCTGCGCTCTGACCACAAGATGGGACAGAAATGCGGCGGTCCAGAGAAAGGGAAAAAGAGGAGGGGAAAGCAGGCCCCTCCTCCAGTTTCTATAACTGCAGAGGGAGGCTCGCCGTCGACGCCGAGCCAGCCGAGCCCTATCTCGCAGCAACAGGAGGAAACAAGGCCTCACATTCACAGCCCAACTTAGAATCCTCCAGGGCAATCTAAATCACTGCCGCAGGGCGCAGGACCTGCTACTGCAGACCCTCGCGGAGCATAAGATTGCCCTGGCTGTTGTTGCGGAGCCTTACAGGGTGGCTACTCATCCCCGCTGGTTCGGCGATGACAACAGCTCTGTAGCTGTGTACTGGAGAGGGGGAGAAGGAACTCCGCCGTGTTCCCTACTGGAGAAGGGGCCGGGCTTTGTGGCTGTGCAGTGGGGTCTAGTAGCGGTCATAGGCTGTTACATTTCACCCAACGTCAGCCTGGCAGCTTTCGAAGGGTACCTCGACCAGCTCGCGGCGTGTGTCCGCCGCTGTCAGCTCCGCCCGGTCTTGGTCCTCGGGGATTTTAACGCCCACGCTCGCGCATGGGGTGGGCCCCGGGACGAGCCCAAGGGGGAAGCCGTTCTTGAATGGGCGGCAGGCCTAAACCTTGGGCTCCTAAACCAGGGCTCCGTCAGCACCTGTGTTCGATGGCAGGGCGAGTCCATCGTGGACCTATCCTGGGCTTCCCAATCGGCCAGTGCCATGGTGTCGGGCTGGCGGGTGGCAGAGGAGTTGCTGACTCTGTCGGACCATAATTACGTCTTAATAGATGTGGCGGTGCGCTCCCACCAGGCAGCACAGAGCCGAGATCCCGCGCGTCCAAGACGCTGGGCACTGAAGAAGCTCGACCGGGACCTGCTCGTGGCCGCCGCGAACACTGCAGCTTGGGTGGAAACACCGGGCAGTGATGACGCGGAGGCGGAGACTGCATGGTTCCGGGAGCGGATGACCCAGATCTGCGACGCTGCGATGCCTCGAGCAAGACCAAATGAGCGCACCGCTACCTACTGGTGGTCCGACGACTTGGCAGAGATCCGAAGGTCGTGCTTGAGAGCGCGAAGAGCCTACCTGCGAAGTCGTAGGCGGCGGCAAGCTTCCTTAGAGGAGAGGGCGGCGGCGTACGCCGTGTATCGCGAGGCCACGACCACGTTCCAAGCGGCTGTTGCGAACGCAAAGGAGAAGGCGTACCACGAGCTAGTGGAGAGCCTCAACGAGGACCCATGGGGGCGTCCGTACAAAATGGTACTGGACAAACTCAGACCGTGGGTTCCTCCGTTGACCGAGATGCTTGATCCTAGCCTCGTGGTGAACGTGGTGGACACGCTGTTTCCACGAGCCGCTGACAGCCCGCGTTGCCCCCCGAGTACGACGCCGATGCCGTCTTCATGGGACGAAGAGGAAAACGTCGGAAAGGAGGAATTGGAGCGAGCAGTGAGGCGCATGGCAGTTCGCAATACAGCCCCAGGCCCTGACGGAATTCCGGGTCGCGCCTGGGTGCTCGCGCTTGGGGTCCTCGGCGAGCGGTTCCGGGCCCACCTTAGCAACTGCCTGAGGTCTGGCCGCTTTCCCTCAGAATGGAAGCAGGCGCGGCTGGTATTACTGAGGAAAGAGGGCAGACCAGTGGATTCGCCATCGGCCTACCGCCCAATCTGCTTGCTGGACGAGGCGGGCAAGCTGTTCGAGCGAGTGATAGCGGAGCGCATAAATCTTCACCTGTGGAGCGTCGGCCCGGACCTGTCGGACTGCCAATTTGGCTTCCGACACGGACGCTCCACGGTGGATGCCATTCTCCGCGTTCGGTCCATGGCCCAAGAGGCGGTCTCCCAGGGCAGGGTAGTGCTTGCGGTAAGTCTGGATATCGTGAATGCTTTCAACTCCCTGCCCTGGAGAGCGATCAGAGAGGCGCTTGCTCATCACGGCTTGCCCGCCTATCTGCAGAGTGTCGTCGGTGACTACCTCCGAGACCGCGGCGTCGAGTACACGGGTCGAGACAGGGCTTTGCACAGCCGAGAAACGTACTGCGGGGTCCCGCAGGGGTCGGTTCTTGGGCCACTTCTGTGGAACCTCGCGTACGACGTGGTGCTGCGGATCAGTCTCCCCGTCGGCGTTCGGGTGGTCTGCTATGCCGACGACACACTGGTTCTGGCAGAGGGCGACAGTTTCCAGCGGACGACTGTCGTTGCCGAGTGCGGAGTCGCGAGTGTGGTTCGCAGGATACAAGCGCTTGGACTGCGAGTCGCACCACATAAGACGGAAGCCATATGGTTTCACGGCCTCCCCAAAGGCACGGAGCCGCCTAGCTCGGCGGTCCACGTGGGTGATGCCGTTGTCCAGGTGGGGAAGTACATGAAGTACCTTGGCATCATCTTGGACGGTCGCTGGGAGTTCGTCGAGCACTTCGACCGCCTAGTCCCCCGGATCGACAAGGTAGCGGGTGCTCTGCACCGGATCCTACCAAATCTGGGGGGGCCGCGGGAGAGTGTTCGGCGGCTCTACTTGGGGGTCGTGCGGTCCATGGCCCTATACGGCGCGCCTATCTGGGCGGATGAGCTGGCCGGCAACAGCAACTGCAAGGCAAAACTGCTGAGCGTGCAGCGCCGGCTGGCCATAAGGGTGGCGCGCGGTTACCGCACGATCTCCCACGAGGCGGCGGGCCTACTGTCGGGACTTCCTCCCCTGGACATTCTGGCGTCAATGGACGCGTCCGTATACACGGAACTTCACCAAATGCGTGAGAATGGAGAAGATCTGCCCCCCAGGGCGATTACTCTAGTGCGCCAAGCAGCGCACAACGACGCACTCGAAAGATGGCAAGAGCGTCTTCGAAAGCCGGCTAGCCAACGACAGAGGATTGTGGGGGCACTCCTGCCCGTGTCCGAAGACTGGGTGAACCGTAGGAGCGGACAGGTCACTTACCGACTGACCCAGGTGCTCACCGGACATGGATGTTTCGGTGAGTACCTGCACAGAATCGGCCGAGAAAACTCGGCCGCCTGCCACCATTGTAACTCCGCCAACGACGATGCACAGCACACCCTGGAGGTCTGCCCCGCGTGGCAATCGCCGCGACGAGACCTCGTCGCTGCGATCGGAGCAGATCTCCGGCTGCCCCCTGTGGTGGCGGCAATGCTGCTGGGCAAACCCCAGTGGGACGCGGTGGCCTCCTTCTGCGAGACTGTAATGTCCCAGAAGGAGGAAGCCGAGCGAGAGAGGGAGAGGGCTGACCCCGCACGGAGGCGGAGACGCAGAGGCGGCGCTAACCGGCCCCGCCCTGGCCCCAATGCCCTGTAGTTCTGGGCTTAGAATTAGACTACGGTATCCCCTGCCTGTCGTAGGAGTCGACTAAAAGGGGGCCAAGCCCTGTAGCTCCGGGCTTAGAATAGGGCTACGGTATCTCCTGCCTGTCGTAAGAGGCGACTAAAAGGAGGGTGGGGTCGCGGGTGGCGAGAGTGGGGGCTCGGACCACCGTTTTAAGCGACCCCGTGACGGCGGCAGTGTGTGGTGGCCGCACACTGCCGTTCAGGGAGGGCGTCTCCAGGCTTAAGCCTGTGGAGAGACGGGTGCTTCAGTGCACAGTGCGCGGGGGCTCCGGAGCGTTCAGTGAGATCCCGGAGCCCCCAACCAAACGCACAGAGAGGGCCACCGGGGGGGTTTTAGTGGGTAAAAATCCCACATAACCCGGCTTTCCCCCCAGGAAGTCGGGTATCTTTGGAAGATTTCCCCCCCGTTAACAAAAAAAAAAAAAAAAGGTTAGGTTAGGTTAGGTTAGGTTAGGTTAGGTTAGGTTAGGTTAGGTTTTTTTTTTTTTTTTTTTTTTTAACGCGGGGAAATGCATTTGCGCACTTCGCCGCTCTGTTGTCGGGGGACAACAGAGCAGCTTTGTGGTGGACTCCCAGCACTATCGAGCCGCCTGCTCAGTGCTGGACTACCCCCTAAAACCCCGCGGTGTTCCTCCGCTACTCTACCGGGCCACAGGATAGGCCAGAGGTTAGTTCACTGTGACCCGGCAAGAGCTCGCCCCCGAAGGGGCTCTACTGGTGGGGAGCCAGATTGGCTCCCCGGCGGCGCCACTCGCCCCATCGCCCATACGACGAGGCAAGGAAGCGCCGCCCCTCCTCTGGGGGGCCATAATGGCCCCCAACCGCTTCCTCGCGCCGCCCTCCCCCGACCCGTCGCCCATACAACAGGCAAGAGGAGGACGGCGCGACGCTGCGACGCCCGTCGCTCGCTCTCCAGCACTTCTCTGAAAGCAGAGAAGGTGGAGAGCGAGCGCACGGGCCCTCTCGTTGCGCGAGAAGGCACCCTCGGAACACACGAGGGTGCCTTCCGGCCCGCCGCGATCGTGGGCGTCGGGTCCCCCGACCCTCCGCCCGCGGCCACTCTTATCCGACTAGTTTGAGGCGCGACTGCGCCCCCCCCTAGCCGGACCTCCTTCGGTTGGTCGCCTGGGTCCCGATTCACAGAGGAATTGGAACCCACGCGACCCCTCGGGCCAGATCATTCGCCGTTAGCCAGCAAGATCCCACAAGGAGAAGTCACTGACTAACGCTCAGGGCGCACCGACCCCACCACTTGCCCTTCCATCTGGTTCACAAGGAATCAGAGGGAACGGAAGCGGAGGGGTACACGTGAAGGTTATCTGGCGTGGCGCCCCAGGTTAGGTTTTTTTTTTTTTTTTTTTTTTTTTTTTTTACGCGGGGAAATGCATTTGCGCACTTCGCCGCTCCGCTGTCGGGGGACAACAGAGCAGCTTTGTGGTGGACTCCCAGCACTATCGAGCCGCCTGCTCAGTGCTGGACTACCCCCTAAAACCCCGCGGTGTTCCTCCGCTACTCTACCGGGCCACAGGATAGGCCAGAGGTTAATTCACTGTGACCCGGCAAGAGCTCGCCCCCGAAGGGGCTCTACTGGTGGGGAGCCAGATTGGCTCCCCGGCGGCGCCACTCGCCCCATCGCCCATACGACGAGGCAAGGAAGCGCCGCCCCTCCTCTGGGGGGCCATAATGGCCCCCAACCGCTTCCTCGCGCCGTCCTCCCCCGACCCGTCGCCCATACAACAGGCAAGAGGAGGACGGCGCGACGCTGCGACGCCCGTCACTCGCTCTCCAGCACTTCTCTGAAAGCAGAGAAGGTGGAGAGCGAGCGCACGGGCCCTCTCCTTGCGCGAGAAGGCACCCTCGGAACACACGAGGGTGCCTTCCGGCCCGCCGCGATCGTGGGCGTCGGGTCCCCCGACCCTCCGCCCGCGGCCACTCTTATCCGACTAGTTTGAGGCGCGACTGCGTCCCCCCCTAGCCGGACCTCCTTCGGTTGGTCGCCTGGGTCCCGATTCACAGAGGAATTGGAACCCACGCGACCCCTCGGGCCAGATCATTCGCCACGGATTAAACCCGGCTCCCATTCGCCTTTGAGGCCGCGCGCGTCACGCCCAGGGCGAAGGCGAGGAAGGCATCTCGACTCTTGGAGTCGGCCATAAAGGCGGCGAATGCCTCGCACCTCACCGCCTCTCCCAGGAGTATCTCGCAATCGGCCCTTGCAGCTCCGAAACGGGGGCACTCCTCCAGCAGGTGCTCCAGCGTTTCGGGAGTCACGTCATCACAGATGCAGGACGGACTCCCCGCGAGCTTGAACCTGTGGAGGTACGCTCGAAAGCCGCCGTGCCCCGTCAGGAGCTGCGCCTTGGCATTGCACATGGTGAATTTGCCAAGGACTTTGTGGGCCGATGCCACGTCCGGGAAGAACAGTGAGGTGACGCGGCCTGTGGCAGACTCACTGTATCTGGTCTGCCACTTTGCCACCGTCTCCCGTCTCACCTGCAGTTTTGCGTGTGAGACGGGATACAGGTCGTAGGCTGCCGCGTCTTTGCGGGACAACGCCGCCCTCTTGGCCAACTCATCCGCTCGTTCGTTGCCGGGGATCCCGACGTGGGCCTTGATCCAGTAAAACCGGATCAGGCCCCCGTTTTTTTCTATGTTCGCCAGCTGGCCGTGGATCTTCACGGCCAGCGGGTGTGTGGGCGAGGTGCTCCTGAGCAACTCCAGAGCAGATCTGGAGTCGCTCAGGATACTCGCCCTGATGGGAACGGGTCCCCCGGCAACGAGGTCGAGAGCCTTGGAAATCGCCACCATCTCCGCTTGGAAGACGGAGGCGAATCCCTCGAGCCTGAACCCCCTGGTGCGGACTTCAGCGCCGTCTCTCCACAGAGTGACCGCTCCCCCCACCTTACCCTCGATCTTACTGCCGTCCGTGTAGGCCCGGGGCCAGTCGTCGGGCACCTTGCTGAGCTCCTCCACGCTGGCCACCTCCTCGAATTCGACCGGAGTCCTGCGAGCGGGGTGTGCCAGCGTGAACGGGCTGCAGCGGCTCTCGACGTCCCGGCCCGGGAGCGAGGCGAGGGGCCTCCCCCTTTTCAACTCATAGAGTTGAAGGGCCTCCTCGGCCCTTAAGTCGAGGGGAAGGATCCTCGCCAGTAGGACGGCTGCTGTGAGGGAGGTGGTGCGATGGGCCTTCGCAATGCGGATCGCAAAGGCCCTGGTCACTCTGTCGAGTACGGCCCTGACGCCCGCGCGCTGCGCGACAGGTGCCCAGACGTTGGCCGCATAGAGGATGGTCGGCTCTATGACGGTAGTGTAGAGCAGCCGGACGATATCGGCATTTAAGCCCCAAGTCGCCCTGGCCGCTCTAGACACCATCTGGAACCTAGCCATGGCTTTGCCGCAGACCCTGTTGAGGTGGCTATGAAAATTGAGGTTCTTGTCGATCGTTAGACCCAGTACGGTGATCTCGTCCGAGAACGCGATGTCCTCCCCTCCAAGACTCAGTTTGGGTGGGATTACATCGCGCTTCCTGGTGACCACCATAGCTTGGGTCTTCCGAGCGGCGAACCTCATCTTAGCCGCCTCTCCCCACTCTGACACGGCTTCCAGCGCGGTGTTCAGGATCCTTCCAAGCTCACCAGCAGTCTGCGCCGCGGCGATAATTAAAATATCGTCCGCGAACGCCTGCAGGTGAGCTTCGAGGTCCCCACCTCGCCGGAGCAAAGGGTCGAGTAACAGGTTCCACAGCAGGGGACCGCACGTCGAGCCTTGGATGCAACCTTTAGAAGTAGGTCTGTCTACTTGTGCTCCAGCGTACCTGACTGTGACCTGTCTTTCGCTCAGGTAGCTGCACAGAAGTCGGTAGACAGACTGGTCGCATCCTGTGGCCAGGATCTGGTGTTTTATTCCCGGCCACCACGCATTGTCGAAGGCCCCCTCGATATCGAGGGAGACTACTCCGACAATGCGTTTTTGCCCGACGTGATCTCTGATGAGCTGTACAGCGTCATACAAGGCATCCTCCGTGCTGCGTTGCGGCATAAAGCCATATTGGCGCGGGCTCAGTCCTCCGCCCACCCCGAGCTGCCAGAGCAGCCTCCCGGCCATCATCTTCTCCAGGATCTTCCCCAGGACGGACAGGAGCCCAATTGGCCTGTATGACTTAGGCCGCGTGTAGTCATCTCTGTTGGGCTTAGGCAGGATTTTGACTACAGCGGCCTTCCAGTCCTTGGGGAAGTACCCTAGAGAGAGGCAGGCGTTCATCAGGGCAACAAATACATCATTTCTTGCCCGGATGGCCGCACTGCAGATGTCGGCCGTGAGGCCGTCCCCCCCGGGCGCCTTTTTGGGGTGAATGCCCTTCAAGACGCCCGAGAGCTCGTGTTGGGAGAAGGGAATAAACTCCCGCGGCTTGGTACTGGCTTCATCCTCCATGCGGGCAACGGCCTGTCTGACACGGGCATGAGTGTCCGACTCATTTTGAAGATCGTCAGCCGGGTAGAATGTGTCCGCTATGAGAGCCGTGGAACCTTCGGCGTCCAGGGTGCGTCCATCCGCGCCGCTGAGGAGGGTGTCCTCCTTCCGACGAGCGGCGCATCTTAGCACCCTGTATATGCCGTCCCACACGCTCTCATGCTCCTGCTTTGTGCAGAATTCTACCCAGCTGGCGGTCTTGGCCGCCTCAATGGCGGCCTTGTAGTCTTCCTTGGCCACCAGATATTCCGCAACCACCATATCCTTCCTGCGGCGATTTGCGTGCCGGATTCGACCCCTCAGCGTTATGAGCTTCCGCTTTTTAGCCTGAAGCTCAGGGCTCCACCAAATCACCCGTTTAGGTGCCTTTGGCGGAGCCAGCAGAGGGATCGAATCCTCGCACGCCCCATGGATCGCCGCAGTGTACCTTCCAATGGCCTCCTCAAGACCGCTAGGCGTCTCGATAGCCTCGATTTCGTCGACCGTCCAGTCCCCTAGACGGTCGACGAACGAGGCCCGAAAAGTATCCCAGTCAGCCTTCCCGGCGTGGTATCGCCTGGTGGATCCGCTAGGTTTGGCTGGTTCCGTCTCGGGCCCCGCCCCCACCTCGAGCGTGATCGCCCGATGATCGGGAGCGGAGGGGACGAGGTCCGGACGGACCTTCCAGCCACTCACTCGGTGTAAGAGCGCCGACGTGGCGAGGGTTACGTCTACAATGCTGGTTAGGTTAGGTTTTTTTTTTTTTTTTTTGTTTTTTTTTGTAAGGGATACTGCCACTATTGATTTTGTGGCAACCTTTATGTCATTTATTTTAAAATATCTTTGATTCTATTAAATAACGTCTTCTGTCATCACATTAGCTTAATTAAATTATAAATTATAGTAAACTTATTCTAATGGGTTTTATATGTTGTGGGGTATATTTCTATTTTTATTTTATTTTTTTTTTTTTTTCTTACTACTTTCCTCCCGTTTTTTTTTTTTTTTTTTTTTTTTTTTTTTTTTCTTTCCTTCTTTTCTGAACCCATTCACATTAAATCAAAGATAAGATTAGGTTACACGTAAAAATTTTTTTTTAAATCATTGATTTAGCTTACGTAATATACATTGCTAAAATTAGAAATTAAATTAATTAATTTGAATTATAATAAAATATCTTAAAATTAAAATATAATGTCATTAGGTTAAAATTAAGGTTATTCCCCGGCGCCTTATCTCTGTCTACTCAATCGAGTAGTCACAAGCAAGGCGCCGGGGTTTTACAAATATGAAATGTCAGTAATATTAAGATTAAATTTACTTAAAATATAATTAAATGTCAAATTAAATAAAATGAACTGCCTAAATTATCACATAATTAAATTTTTGGTGTGTTCCCCGGCGCCTTATCTCTGTCTACTCCATCGAGTAGTCACAAGCAAGGCGCCGGGGTCCCAAGATGAATGGCAACTTAAAATCTACCCCTCTCGCTCGGCCAAATTAATTTTATACAGTTTGTATGGAACGGTATTTGGGTCGCCCGGGTTAGACCCGGCTCCCATTCGCCTTTGAGGCCGCGCGCGTCACGCCCAGGGCGAAGGCGAGGAAGGCATCTCGACTCTTGGAGTTGGCCATAAAGGCGGCGAATGCCTCGCACCTCACCGCCTCTCCCAGGAGTATCTCGCAATCGGCCCTTGCAGCTCCAAAACGGGGGCACTCCTCCAACAGGTGCTCCAGCGTTTCGGGAGTCTCGTCATCACAAATGCAGGACGGACTCCCCGCGAGCTTGAACCTGTGGAGGTACGCTCGAAAGCCGCCGTGCCCCGTCAGGAGCTGCGCCTTGGCATTGCACATGGTGAATTTGCCAAGGACTTTGTGGGCCGATGCCACGTCCGGGAAGAACAGTGAGGTGACGCGGCCTGTGGCAGACTCACTGTATCTGGTCTGCCACTTTGCCACCGTCTCCCGTCTCACCTGCAGTTTTGCGTGTGAGACGGGATACAGGTCGTAGGCTGCCGCGTCTTTGCGGGACAACGCCGCCCTCTTGGCCAACTCATCCGCTCGTTCGTTGCCGGGGATCCCGACGTGGGCCTTGATCCAGTAGAACCGGATCAGGCCCCCGTTTTTTACTATGTTCGCCAGCTGGCCGTGGATCTTCACGGCCAGCGGGTGTGTGGGCGAGGTGCTCCTGAGCAACTCCAGAGCAGATCTGGAGTCGCTCAGGATACTCGCCCTGATGGGAACGGGTCCCCCGGCAACGAGGTCGAGAGCCTTGGAAATCGCCACCATCTCCGCTTGGAAGACGGAGGCGAATCCCTCGAGCCTGAACCCCCTGGTGCGGACTTCAGCGCCGTCTCTCCACAGAGTGACCGCTCCCCCCACCTTACCCTCGATCTTGCTGCCGTCCGTGTAGGCCCGGGGCCAGTCGTCGGGCACCTTGCTGAGCTCCTCCACGCTGGCCACCTCCTCGAATTCGACCGGAGTCCTGCGAGCGGGGTGTGCCAGCGTGAACGGGCTGCAGCGGCTCTCGACGTCCCGGCCCGGGAGCGAGGCGAGGGGCCTTCCCCTTTTCAACTCGTAGAGTTGAAGGGCCTCCTCGGCCCTTAAGTCGAGGGGAAGGATCCTCGCCAGTAGGACGGCTGCTGTGAGGGAGGTGGTGCGATGGGCCTTCGCAATGCGGATCGCAAAGGCCCTGGTCACTCTGTCGAGTACGGCCCTGACGCCCGCGCGCTGCGCGACAGGTGCCCAGACGTTGGCCGCATAGAGGATGGTCGGCTCTATGACGGTAGTGTAGAGCAGCCGGACGATATCGGCATTTAAGCCCCAAGTCGCCCTGGCCGCTCTAGACACCATCTGGAACCTAGCCATGGCTTTGCCGCAGACCCTGTTGAGGTGGCTATGAAAATTGAGGTTCTTGTCGATCGTTAGACCCAGTACGGTGATCTCGTCCGAGAACGCGATGTCCTCCCCTCCAAGACTCAGTTTGGGTGGGATTACATCGCGCTTCCTGGTGACCACCATAGCTTGGGTCTTCCGAGCGGCGAACCTCATCTTAGCCGCCTCTCCCCACTCTGACACGGCTTCCAGCGCGGTGTTTAGGATTCTTCCAAGCTCACCCGCAGTCTGCGCCGCGGCGATAATTAAAATATCGTCCGCGAACGCCTGCAGGTGAGCTTCGAGGTCCCCACCTCGCCGGAGCAAAGGGTCGAGTAACAGGTTCCACAGCAGGGGACCGCACGTCGAGCCTTGGATGCAACCTTTAGAAGTAGGTCTGTCTACTTGTGCTCCAGCGTACCTGACTGTGACCTTTCTTTCGCTCAGGTAGCTGCACAGAAGTCGGTAGACAGACTGGTCGCATCCTGTGGCCAGGATCTGGTGTTTTATTCCCGGCCACCACGCATTGTCGAAGGCCCCCTCGATATCGAGGGAGACTACTCCGACAATGCGTTTTTGCCCGACGTGATCTCTGATGAGCTGTACAGCGTCATACAAGGCATCCTCCGTGCTGCGTTGCGGCATGAAGCCATATTGGCGCGGGCTCAGTCCTCCGCCCAACCCGAGCTGCCAGAGCAGCCTCCCGGCCATCATCTTCTCCAGGATCTTCCCCAGGACGGACAGGAGCCCAATTGGCCTGTATGACTTAGGCCGCGTGTAGTCATCTCTGTTGGGCTTAGGCAGGATTTTGACTACAGCGGCCTTCCAATCCTTGGGGAAGTATCCTAGAGAGAGGCAGGCGTTCATCAGGGCAACAAATACATCATTTTTTGCCCGGATGGCCGCACTGCAGATGTCGGCCGTGAGGCCGTCCCCCCCGGGCGCCTTTTTGGGGTGAATGCCCTTCAAGACGCCCGAGAGCTCGTGTTGGGAGAAGGGAATAAACTCCCGCGGCTTGGTACTGGCTTCATCCTCCATGCGGGCAACTGTCTGTCTGACACGGGCATGGGTGTCGGACTCACTTTGAAGATCGTCAGCTGGGTAGAATGTGTCCGCTATGAGAGCTGTGGAACCTTCGGCGTCCAGGGTGCGTCCATCCGCGCCGCTGAGGAGGGTGTCCTCCTTCCGACGAGCGGCGCATCTTAGCACCCTGTATATGCCGTCCCACACGCTCTCATGCTCCTGCTTTGTGCAGAATTCTACCCAGCTGGCGGTCTTGGCCGCCTCAATGGCGGCCTTGTAGTCTTCCTTGGCCACCAGATACTCCGCAACCACCATATCCTTCCTGCGGCGATTAGCGTGCCGGATTCGACCCCTCAGCGTTATGAGCTTTCGCTTTTTAGCCTGAAGCTCAGGGCTCCACCAAATCACCCGTTTAGGTGCCTTTGGTGGAGCCAGCAGAGGGATCGAATCCTCGCACGCCCCGTGGATCGCCGCAGTGTACCTTCCAATGGCCTCCTCAAGACCGCTAGGCGTCTCGATAGCCTCGATTTCGTCGACCGTCCAGTCCCCTAGACGGTCGACGAACGAGGCCCGAAAAGTATCCCAGTCAGCCCTCCCGGCGTGGTATCGCCTGGTGGATCCGCTGGGTTTGGCTGGTCCCGTCTCGGGCCCCGCCCCCACCTCGAGCGTGATCGCCCGATGATCGGGAGCGGAGGGGACGAGGTCCGGACGGACTCTCCAGCCACTCACTCGGTGTAAGAGCGCCGACGTGGCGAGGGTTACGTCTACAATGCTGGTAAACAGCCTATCCCCCCGCCAGATGTAGAACGTCGGCGCTCTCCCCTCGTTGAGAACCTGCAGATCCACCTGGGCTGCGAACTCGGAGAACAGAGTTCCCCTCTGGTCCTCGCGCTCGCAGCCCCACCAGAGGCTTTTGGCGTTGATATCCCCGCCGAGAAGGACTGCGCTGGTGCCCATGCGGTCCATGAAGGCCTGGATGTCGCGTAGATAGGGGTTGAGGTCTTTATCTCCCTCAAGGTACACCGAGACCAGGCCGATCTTCTGCCGTTCCCATTCCACCACCACCGCCACGACGTTTTCCGTGATTGTGGTGGCGTCCTGGACGACAGAGAGGGCCGGGTTGATTATTAGGATGGCCGACTTGACCGGTTTGTCCGCGGTGGCCGTCTTTTGTATACAAGTATACCGGGTGTCCACTCGGCCCACCGACCCAGTGTATGGTTCCTGGATCAGTACGGCCAAGTAGCCACCCTCGACGGCCACTTGGACGACCTCGTGGAACGCGGCGCGGCAACGACCGATGTTGATTTGCATCAGCCGTATTGTACCCCGCCGCGTCCCCCGCTGCCGCCCCACGGGGTCCCTGCCATTGTCGGCCACCCCAACACCCGGTGCGCCTTGAGACTGTGGTGTGGCCAAGGTGCCCGTATCAGCAGTATTTAATGGCCTGCCGCGCTATTGTGTCACAACGAATGCGCTCAGGGCAATCGGCGGCGTATGCAGGGTGCGAGGATTCCGCCCCTGGTGCCTTTGCGCAGTGGCAGCACCGCGGCTCCCCAGCCCGCGCCGACGGGGGACAGTCCCTGGTTTGGTGCTCTCCGCTGCACTGGCCACACCTGGCTTCGGCGCGGCAGATACGCGCCGTATGCCCGTAGCCCATGCAGCGGTAGCACTGTACCAGTGGGGACTGGTCCACCGCCAACACGACCTGGTACCCTATCCTCATCCTCGCACCTTCCACGCGCCGCCAGATTTCGGGGGTCACCTCTAAGATGATATTACAGAGTGCCTTGTTCCTTCCGTTGGTTCGCCTAAGGACCCGGGCGTCCTCTTTCTTGAGGGCGATGCCCGCCATCAAGTCCCTATTCTGGGACTCGATGGCGGCCATCACCTGCTCGTCTGGGATGTCTCTCGCGACCCCAGCGAGGCGAATCAGGGGGCGCTTATCGGCGGGCTCGGTGACTGTAAAGAGGCCACCGGCCCCCGACAACTCCCTCTTGAAAGCCTCCCTGCCCTCGCTGGTGTCGCAAGAGAGCAGCACCTTTTGATTGCGCAGCTTCCTAACCGCGTTTACTCCTATCCCGAGGGTGATGACGTCGACCCTCCCTTTAATTTCTGCTATCGTGTCTTCGGCAGTCTTGTTGGGATCGGTTGACTCCACCACCATCGGGTGGCGCGGTGAGGAAGCTGCCTCTGCGTAGGTTCTTGGCGAGACCCGATCCCGCTGGGAGGGCCGCGGGACTGCGGCTGTGGCGGGGCCGATGCCAGGGCGGTTCGGGCCGGCGGGGGGAGCCGAGGCGGACCCCGCGAGCGGTGCCGGCTGCTGTCTGTCTAGCCGCTCGCGAAGCCCGCGGAGCTCCCCTCTCACCTCCTCCGCCCACTCCGCGCCCGCTTTGGTGTTGGCTGTCCCCGCCACACCGCTTAACTCCTTGCTGAGGGTTTCACACCGCTCCGTGAGCGCTTCCATCCCTTTGGTAAGGGACGAAAACGCCCCCGGAGCCGGTGGAGCCTCCTTGTCCCGCAGCTCTCCCAAGACGTCATACGAGATCAGGTCTCGCGCCGCCAAAACCTCTCTCTTTATCTCGCCCAGGTCCTTCGCTATGGTGGGCAGCACCGCGCCCGCGGCCAGCTTCTCCAGGCAGGCCGCGTGAGCCTCCTCCTTTCGGGTTGCGGCCGCGGCGAACTCCGCCCTGGCGGTCTCCATCCTCAGGCATAGAGTCTGCCTGGACTCGCTCAGCCTAAGTACCATCTGGTACAAGTCGCCGAGCGAGCCCACGACAAACTCCCGGGTCTCCCGTTTAAGGTTGCCCGAGGACTCCAGCCTCTCCTTCGCCGCCAGCATCACGTCATTGGCCATCCTTGGGAGATTGGCCAGTGTTCCGGTCACTGACCCTCCCAAAGATGGCCTGCCGGTCTGGGGCGAACGGGAGGCCGGAAGGATGCCACCAGGGGCAACAGTCTCCTCCGCCGCGGCCGCCTTCGTGTTTTGGGGCGATTTATTTGGTGGCGCGGTGCTGGTAGAAGCGGGCCCCGCGGTCCCGGCTCCCTCGGTAGGGGCTTTTACTGATGTTGCCTTTATAGGCGGGGTCCCGCGGAGCCCCTTAATAGGCACCCGCAATAGGGCACCCGCACCCCCCCCGGGCCGGCTCTTGGCCTCCGCCGTGGTCGCGGACTTGCGCGGCCTGGTGTCCATATTTTTTCAGTCTATGAGAGCCGGTTTGGCGTTGCCCAAATACCGTTTGGCCCGGCCGAGCGAAGAGGGTCAAGGGCTTAAATCTAAAGCGGCAATAGGGCCGAGTCAAATTATTGATACCAAAAAATGTATATGTCAATTTCTTAAATCTAAGGCAAAATTCCGTGTAAAAAATAAAACTTAATCTAGTGCAAAAGGGCAATATAAATCGATTTAAAACTGATGTGCCAATATGGGCCAGGTCACTCGTGATTAATAAAAGTAAAAAATTTAGAGAATTTAAATAAAATTTAAAAGATTAAACCATTAAAATTTAAGAAGAGAAAAAAAAAAAAAAAAAAAAAGTTAAAAACGTAAAAGGTTAAGTAATTTTAAAGAATTAAAAAATTAAAAATTTGCAAAATTTACAATTATATTTTAAAAATTTAAACAAGTGCAATAGGGCAATCAAAATATTAAAAAGAAATAAAATTAAATAATTTAAAAAATTGAAAAATTAAGAAATTGAAGAATTACAAAATTTACAATTATATTTTAAAATTTAAACTAGTGCAATAGGGCTTAATTAAGATATTTAATTAAGATATTAAAAAGAAATAAATAAAAGGAGTAAAACTGCGGAAATTAAAAATTAAGTTTGACTCTATGTAGAGTCTTCGTATATCGTGCTCTACAATGAGGCCGACGGTCCTTAATGTGTCAAATGACTATTCTAGTTCTTAATTTAGCGTCGGTACAATAAAACAAGTTGACTCTATGTAGAGTCTTGCATAGTCAAATGTAGAGCTAGCTTCTCTGTGTATTTTGGTCAAAGTCCCAGCTCTCTCCGTTCCCTATTGGCTGAGATATTAATTTTTTAGTCTATTTTCCGGACTTAGCGCGTCGCGGAAAGGGTCGAAGTTAAAAAATAGGGGTAGGGGGTTGAGACTTTGTCCAAATGAAGCGTAGGGGGTCGATGGGTTTGACTCCAGTTCAAACCGTGGGGGGGGTTTTTAGGGGGGGGGGACCCCGAAAAAATCGTCAGAATTGGTCTACAACCCCTAGTTTCTGAGATATGGGGGTTGCAAGCGTTTATGCCGTTTTGAGGTTATACCGAGTTCTATAAAAACCCCTATATCTCGGTAACCACTGCGGTTATAAATAAAATCAAAATTTTGGAAAAAATTTGAATACTTAGGCCAAAAAGTGTGACGAAAAAAGTCCTTATTTAATTGTTAATTTTATTACTATAGGGTCTGGAACTTAGGGGTTGGTTTACCAATAACCGCAAATACCGCCAAAATGCTGGTTACTCCTGACCTATGGTTTTGAAAATTACCAAAAAATTTGGGATTGGTCAGGGAGGTGTTATACCACTTTTGTGTTAGTTATTTTTATTGGCAAGTGCCTAGGAAGGGTACCACGTGATAACCTCAAAATTTTTGAAAAATATTTTCGTCCCGATTTTGTGGTCCAAAAAATCCCAAATTTTTTTCCCAGGTGCAAAACAATCTCCTTAACTATTCAGAAGCAAAAAATGAATATGTCGTCGCTTTATTTTTTGAGATATTTTTAAAAGAGTCTTACAATTTTTATATTTAGTCTTATTTACCTAATAACTCCTCCAAAAATGCTTCTTCCGAGATGCGAAAAACGCCAGCTGTCTTCAAATTGTGTTCCGCTTCCTTTGCCGTTGTCCAGGTCAGCGGCACGTCTTCGGATCACTGACCTCGTGGCCACGTGGTACTTGTTTTTTTGCCGATATCTTCCAGAGTTTTGTCGCGAAAAATCCCAAAGTTGGTAGGGTTGGGGACCTCCCCAAAGCGCTTCTGGGCGCACTTAAAAAATGGGGGGTCGTCGCGACAAATCCGTCGCCAGACGGCAAAAACACTTTTCTAACCACACTTATTTTTCTTGTTTCGGTTTAACTTTACTTCCGGTTGAAAATTTTAACACTTCCGGCAAGCTCTCACTTTTCTGCACACTCTGACACTTTTTTCAAGTAAATCGGATAACTTTTACCCACTTAAAAGAATTTTTGAGCGCGGAGCTGCTTTGAAACTTTGTCACTCGCCTGGGTGTTGGCGGAACACTGGGTTAGGTTAGGTTAGGTTAGGTTAGGTTAGGTTAGGTTAGGTTAGGTTAGGTTAGGTTAGGTTAGGTTAGGTTAGGTTAGGTTAGGTTAGGTTAGGTTAGGTTAGGTTTCCGTGCGGAGTTTCTGGTCTTCCATCGGACGCGTCCCCCGGGTGGCGGATAGGGGAACGCCCTCCAGATATGGGGGGTACCGGCTTCGGCCGGCGCGGACCAAAACCAGAGGGAGGGGGACGTCCAGTGGCTTGCGCTGCTGGATGTCCCGCGGGGTCCACCATGGGCCCCGCACCCGTAACCCCACATTGAGCGGGGCCGGGGGCCTTCGGGCCGCGAGGAGACAACCTCTATAAAAAACACACGGTGGGGGCCCTCTCTATGTCCCTCTGTCCAGCAGAGGGCATGGAAGAGGGCTGGAGGGGCGGGGAGGGGCGCGAGATCCACAAGCCGGGCCTGGGAGGGACATTGCGGGAGGTAAGCCAGGGACCAGGGACTGGGCACCCCATATGGTCTCTGGCCGAGGGGCGTTTTGTTGGGAGGGCATTTGATGGGCCGAGGATCCGGGCAGAGGGCCACAACGGGTCCTCGGTAGTTGGAGGCTTGTGGAGCTCGCGCCTCTCCGCCGGGAGAGCCGGTGGCGCGGGGGACGCTGCGCGGACCTTGCGCCGCTGGTTGAGGGAGGGTCACAGACGGCAGGTTGGGGGACCTGCCGTCCGAAATCGTGACGGGAGAAGGGGGTGGGGGGCCCATGCCCCTTCTCCAGTGAGGGTGGGCCCGACTCTTTGCGAGTCGGGTCGACGTCGCCGGGGCGCCGCTGTCGCATTCGCGTTGTGGTTCACCACTTGCGAGATCCGGCGGCGCCCCATTGCACGAGCGACAGGACGGCCCCCGGGGTGTTTTAGGAGGTATGCCTCTCCTATTATTAGGAGAGGAGAGTCTGACACACGGCCGTCGCCCTCCCCCAAGGGTGGCGGTTATGGTGCACAAAGCATTTCACCCCGTTAACAAAAAAAAAAAAAAAAGGTTAGGTTAGGTTAGGTTAGGTTAGGTTAGGTTAGGTTAGGTTAGGTTAGGTTAGGTTAGGTTAGGTTAGGTTAGGTTAGGTTAGGTTAGGTTAGGTTAGGTTAGGTTAGGTTAGGTTAGGTTAGGTTAGGTTAGGTTAGGTTAGGTTAGGTTAGGTTAGGTTAGGTTAGGTTAGGTTAGGTTAGGTTAGGTTAGGTTAGGTTAGGTTAGGTTAGGTTAGGTTAGGTTTCCGTGTGGAGTTTCTGGATCTTCCATCGGACGCGTCCCCCGGGTGGCGGATAGGGGCACGCCCCCCCAGATATGGGGGGGTACCGGCTTCGGCCGGCGCGGACCAAAACCAGGTGAGGGCGACTTCTAGTGGCACTCTGCTGCTGGAGGTCGGAAGTAGATCGGAACCCCGACGCACTGGGACCGAGGGCCTTGCCGCTTGCGGTCGGGCTGCGAGGAGTTAACCTCTTTAAAAAATCTGTACAGACTGGAGAGTCTATAAACACTCCTGGAAGTAGTATGTGCGCAGTGCTTTCAGTACTGGGCTTAAGCCGATAAGGCCGAGGTGGAGCCGAAAGGATTAAGCACCAGATAGCGGCTGGCTGGTTCATCCAGGCAGGCGTACTGCAAACCGATTTCCGAGTGAAATCAGACGAGACAATGGAAGCACAATTGAAAAAGAATTTACCCCAGGAGGGTACCGGCGCCACCGGCGCAGGAGAATCCCTCCCCGAGTTTTTCAGCTCGGGCTGTCCCCCGTATTCTGGGGAGGACAAGATTATGCTAGAAGTTGTGGAGAAGGGGAAAAAGGAGGAGAAGGAGAAGAAGGAGGAGAAGGAGAAGAAGGAGGAGAAGGAGAAAGAGAGGGAGAAGGAGATGGGGAAGGGGAAGGAGAGAGAAGTGCTGAAGGAGAGAGAAGTGGAGAAGGAGAGAGAAGAGGAGAAGGAGAGGGAAAACGACGAGGCGGAGAAGCAGAAGCAGCGCCTGATAGAGAGCTGTTTTGCCATTCCCGCGGTAGTCGAACTGGAGAGAATGTCAGAAGTGGGCTATGAATCTGACTGCTCACAGGCCTCGCAGTGGTCGAACAGTTCTGCGAGGAAAAGGAAAAGGGACAGCGCAGGGGCTGTTAGTGGCGTTGCGAAGAAGCCGAAGGGCAAACGGCCACCGCTCGAAGAGACTGCTGACTTGACACAGCCTCCTCCAGCAACACGCACGTCGCTGAGTCTCCCTGCAGCGGAAGAACTGGCGGAGCACATGCGGCAACAGCCTACAGCAGACCTGGGTGCCCAAGTCTCAGAAAAAATGACTGTAGTGGAGTCTATCGCGGCCAAGTCGACAAACCTCAAAGGGTTTTTCGTGCGGGAGCTGCGCATAGCGGCAAGAACCGCCAGGGCTGCCATGGAAGAGATGGCACAGCGGACGGGGGGGACGGAGAGAGTGCAGCAGCTTGAGAGAGAGAACTCCGCTTTGCGCAACCAGCTAGCTGCCCTCGAGTCACAGGTGTCGAATCTGTCTGCTGAGGTAAAGAGCATGCGAGGACGAGTCAGAGGAAGTACTATCACTCCCGCTGTTCCATCACAGATCGTTCAAACTCAACAGCCCCAGGGCTCCTTTCTGGAGCAGGTCGGGGCTATGATCGAGGCGAAACTCGCTGCATTTAAGTCAGAGCTCTTCCCAGACCGGGCCGCTCAACCTGCGATGGGTTCAGAGCGGGCACCCAAGACGGCCGACTGCCCGCCGGCAGTAACCAAAGCTGCCCCTGTAGCGGGTGCTAAGGGAAAAGCTGTGAAGAAGCAGAGAAAAACGGCGGCTCCTAAGACAGCTCCTCCGGTGGAGCCCTTGCCCGCAGTGCCCGATACGCCCGTTGCAGCAGTGGAAAGACCCGATCCTACATCCTGGGCGGAGGTTGTCGGGAAAAAGGCCAAGCCAGCAAAGCAGGCGAAAGCGAAGACTGCGGCTATGCCCACCAAGCAAAAGGAGAAAAACTCAACGTCGAAGGCGAAGGGAAACCTAGCTCCGAAACCGAAGTTGAAGCCGCCACGTCCACCGAAGTCGGCGGCGGTCATGTTGACCATTGCTGAGGGCTCGGAGGCCACCTACGCGCTGGTGATGGCCACAGCAAAGTCAAAGGTCAAACTCAGCGACTGTGGCATCGCCGACGTACGGCAGAGAAAGGGTCGAAACGGAGGTATCGTGCTGGAGGTGACCGGTCCGGAGAGCGGTAGCAATGCCGATAAGCTCGCGGGGTGCCTCAAAGCGGCCCTCTCGGATCTCCCTGTCAGGGTGGTGCGTCCCACAAAGACCGGAGATCTCCGAGTCATGGACTTGGATGAGTCGATCACCCCGGCAGAAGTGGCGGCTGCAATTGCTGCAAAGGGCGGCTGTAGCACTGACGAGGTTAAAGTCGGCAGTATACGGGCGAACGGTCGCCGACTAGGAACGGCGTGGGTCCGCTGCCCACTGACAGCGGTAAGAAAAGTGCTGGCGGAACCCCGACTGCGCATAAGTGACTGGTCGGCTGTCCGTGTTGCATATCTGCCCGACAAGCCGGAGAGGTGTTACCGGTGCCTCGAGACCGGGCACGTAAGGGACGGGTGCAAGAGCACAGCCGACCGCAGTAACACTTGTTACATGTGCGGCCAACCTGGCCATAAAGCGGCAGTGTGCTCTGCCCCACCTAACTGCGCAGTTTGCTCAGACCGAGGGCTGCGCTCTGACCACAAAATGGGACAGCAATGCGGCGGCCCAGAGAAAGGGAAAAAGAGGAGGGGAAAGCAGGCCACTCCTCTAGTTTCTATAGCTGCGGAGGGAGCTTCGTCGTCGAAGCCGAGCCAGCCGAGCCCCAGCTCGCAGCAACAGGAGAAAACAAGGCCTCACATTCACAGCCCAACTTAGAATCCTCCAGGGCAATCTAAATCACTGCCGCAGGGCGCAGGACCTGCTACTGCAGACCCTCGCGGAGCATAAGATTGCCCTGGCTGTTGTTGCGGAGCCCTACAGGGTGGCTGTTCATCCCCGCTGGTTCGGCGATGACAACAGCTCTGTAGCTGTGTACTGGGGAGGGGGAGAGGGAACTCCGCCGTGTTCCCTACTGGAGAAGGGGCCGGGCCTTGTGGCTGTGCAGTGGGGCCTGGTAGCGGTCATAGGCTGCTACATTTCACCCAACGTCAGCCTGGCGGCGTTTGAGGGGTACCTCGACCAGCTCGCGGCGTGTGTCCGACGCTGTCAGCCCCGCCCGTTCCTGGTCTTAGGGGATTTTAACGCCCACGCTCGCGCATGGGGTGGGCCCCGGGACGAGCCCAAGGGGGAAGCCGTTCTAGAATGGGCGGCAGGCCTAAACCTTGGGCTCCTAAACCAGGGCTCCGTCAGCACCTGTGTGCGATGGCAGGGCGAATCCGTCGTGGACCTATCCTGGGCGTCCCAATCGGCCAGTGCCATGGTGTCGGGCTGGCGGGTAGCAGAGGAGTTGCTGACTCTGTCGGACCACAATTACATCTTTATGGATGTAGCGGTACGCTCCAACCGGGCAGCGCAGAGCCGAGATCCCGCACGTCCAAGACGCTGGGCACTGAGGAAGCTCGACCGGGACCTGCTCGTGGCCGCCGCAAACACTGCAGCTTGGGTGGAAACACCTGGCAGTGATGACGCGGAGGCGGAGACAGCATGGTTCCGGGAGCGGATGACCCAAATCTGTGACGCTGCGATGCCTCGAGCAAGGCCAAACGAGCGCACCGCTACCTACTGGTGGTCCGACGACTTGGCAGAGATCCGAAGATCGTGCTTGAGAGCGAGAAGAGCCTATCTGCGAAGTCGTAGGCGGCGGCAGGCTTCCTTAGAGGAGAGGGCGGCGGCGTACGCCGTGTATCGCGAGGCTACGACCACGTTCCAAGCGGCTGTCGCGAACGCAAAGGAGAAGGCGTACCACGAGCTAGTGGAGAGCCTCAATGAGGACCCATGGGGGCGTCCGTACAAAATGGTACTGGACAAACTCAGACCATGGGTTCCTCCGTTGACCGAGATGCTGGATTCTAGCCTCGTGGTGAACGTGGTGGACACGCTGTTTCCGCTGGCCGCTGACAGCCCGCGTTGCCCCCCGAGTTCGACGCCGATGCCGTCTTCCTGGGACGAAGAAGAAAACGTCGGAAAGGAGGAACTGGAGCGAGCCGTAAGACGCATGTCAGTACGCAATACGGCCCCAGGTCCTGACGGAATCCCGGGTCGCGCCTGGGTGCTTGCGCTTGGTGTCCTCGGTGAGCGGTTCCGAGCCCACCTGAGCCACTGCCTGAGGTCTGGCCGCTTTCCCTCAGAATGGAAGCGGGCGCGGCTGGTATTACTGAGGAAAGAGGGCAGACCAGTGGATTCGCCATCGGCCTACCGCCCAATCTGCCTGCTGGACGAGGCGGGCAAGCTGTTAGAGCGAGTGATAGCGGAGCGCATAAATCTTCACCTGTGGAGCGTCGGCCCGGACCTGTCGGACTGCCAATTTGGCTTCCGACACGGACGCTCCACGGTGGATGCCATTCTCCGTGTTCGGTCCATAGCCCAAGAGGCAGTCTCCCAGGGCAGGGTAGTGCTTGCGGTAAGTTTGGATATCGTGAATGCTTTCAACTCCCTGCCCTGGAGAGCGATCAGAGAGGCACTCGCTCATCACAGCTTGCCCGACTATCTGCAGAGTGTCGTCGGTGATTATCTCCGAGACCGAGGCGTCGAGTACACGGGTCGAGACAGAGCTTTGCACAGCCGAGAAACGTACTGCGGGGTCCCGCAGGGGTCGGTTCTCGGGCCACTTCTGTGGAACCTCGCGTACGACGTGGTGCTGCGAATCAGTCTCCCCGTCGGCGTCCGGGTGGTCTGCTATGCCGACGATACACTGGTTCTGGCAGAGGGCGACAGTTTCCAGCGGACGACTCTTGTCGCGGAGTGTGGAGTGGCGTGCGTGGTCCGCAGAATACAGGCTCTGGGGCTTCAAGTAGCCCCACACAAGACGGAAGCCATATGGTTTCACGGCCTCCCCAAGGGTACGGAGCCGCCTAGCTCTGCGGTACATGTGGGTGATGCCGTTGTCCAGGTGGGGAAGTGCATGAAGTACCTCGGCATTATCTTGGACGGTCGCTGGGAGTTCGTCGAGCACTTCGACCGCCTAGTCCCCCGGATCGACAAGGTAGCGGGTGCCCTGCACCGGATCCTACCAAATCTGGGGGGGCCGCGGGAGAGTGTTCGGCGGCTCTACTTGGGGGTCGTGCGGTCCATGGCCCTATACGGCGCGCCTATCTGGGTGGATGGGCTGGCCGGCAACAGCAACTGCAAGGCAAAACTGCTGAGCGTGCAGCGCCGGCTGGCCATAAGGGTGGCGCGCGGTTACCGCACGATCTCCCACGAGGCGGCGGGCCTACTGTCGAGACTTCCTCCCCTGGACATTCTGGCGTCAATGGACGCGTCCGTATACACGGAACTGCACCAAATGCGTGAGAATGGAGAAGATCTGCCCCCCAGGGCGGTTACTCAAATGCGCCAAGCAGCGCACAACGACGCACTCGAAAGATGGCAAGAGCGTCTTCGAAAGCCGGCTAGCCAGCGACAGAGGATTGTGGGGGCACTCCTGCCCGTGTTTGAAGACTGGGTGGACCGTGGGAGCGGACAGGTCACTTACCGACTGACCCAGGTGCTCACCGGACATGGATGTTTCGGTGAGTACCTGCACAGAATCGGCCGAGAAAACTCGGCCGCCTGCCACCATTGTGACTCCACCAACGACGATGCCCAGCACACTCTGGAGGTCTGCCCCGCGTGGCAGTCGCCACGACGAGACCTCGTCGCTGCGATCGGAGGAGATCTCCGGCTGCCCCCCGTGGTGGCAGCAATGCTGCTGGGCAAACCCCAGTGGGACGCAGTGGCTTCCTTCTGCGAGACAGTAATGTCCCAGAAGGAGGAAGCCGAGCGAGAGAGGGAGAGGGCCGACCCCGCACGGAGGCGGAGGCGCAGAGGCGGCGCTAACCGGCCCCGCCCTGGCCCCAATGCCCTGTAGTTCTGGGCTTAGAATTAGACTACGGTATCCCCTGCCTGTCGTAGGAGTCGACTAAAAGGGGGCCAAGCCCTGTAGTTCCGGGCTTAGAATAGGGCTACGGTATCTCCTGCCTGTCGTAAGAGGCGACTAAAAGGAGGGTGGGGTCGCGGGTGGCGAGAGTGGGGGCTCGGACCACCGTTTAAGCGACCCCGTGACGGCGGCAGTGTGTGGTGGCCGCACACTGCCGTTCAGGGAGGGCGTCTCCAGGCTTAAGCCTGTGGAGAGACGGGTGCTTCAGTGCACAGTGCGCGGAGGCTCCGGAGCGTTCAGTGAGATCCCGGAGCCCCCAACAATACGCACAGAGAGGGCCACCGGGGGGGTTTTAGTGGGTAAAAATCCCACATAACCCGGCTTTCCCCCCAGGAAGTCGGGTATCTTTGGAAGATTTCCCCCCCGTTAACAAAAAAAAAAAAAAAAAAAAAAGGTTAGGTTAGGTTAGGTTAGGTTAGGTTAGGTTAGGTTAGGTTAGGTTATCCGTGTGGAGTTTCTGGTCTTCCATCGGACGCGTCCCCCGGGTGGCGGATAGGGGAACGCCCTCCAGATATGGGGGGTACCGGCTTCGGCCGGCGCGGACCAAAACCAGAGGGAGGGGGACGTCCAGTGGCTTGCGCTGCTGGATGTCCCGCGGGGTCCACTATGGGCCCCGCACCCGTAACCCCACACTGAGTGGGGCCGGGGGCCTTCGGGCCGCGAGGAGACAACCTCTATAAAAAACACACGGTGGGGGCCCTCCTCTATGTCCCTCTGTTCAGCAGAGGGCATAGAGGAGGTTGAGGGAGGGTCACAGACGGCAGGTTGGGGGACCTGCCTTCCGACATCGTGACGGGAGAAGGGGGTGGGGGGCCCATGCCCCTTCTCCAGTGAGGGTGGGCCCGACTCCTTGCGAGTCGGGTCGACGTCGCCGGGGCGCCGCTGTAGCATTCGCACTGTGGTCTACCACTTGCGAGATCCGGCGGCGCCCCATTGCACGAGCGACAGGACGGCCCCCGGGGTGTTTTAGGAGGTATGCCTCTCCTATTATTAGGAGAGGAGAGTCCGACACACGGCCGTCACCCTCCCCCAAGGGTGGCGGTTATGGTGCACAAAGCATTTCACCCCGTTAACAAAAAAAAAAAAAAAAAAAGGTTAGGTTAGGTTAGGTTAGGTTAGGTTAGGTTAGGTTAGGTTAGGTTAGGTTAGGTTAGGTTAGGTTAGGTTTTTTTTTTTTTTTTTTTTTTATGAGTAAATTGAGGCTCCATTGTGTGCTCGCGGTGCTATTGGTGTACTCCGTGAGCACACAGAGTGATTTTATTGGTTGGCTTTATGAGAGTGTTACAGAGTAGATTTTGATTTAGCGCAACTTTGCTATTGGATACAAAGTGCGTCTTTAATTTAGATTGATTTTTATTTCAGAAGTTTTCAGGATTTTTAGAAGTTGAAATTAGAAGATTTGTTACATGGAGATTTTGTAGTTATCTTGTTTTATAGCATCTTTATATATATATTATAATATAAAGGGCATTTTTAAAATTGGTGTTTATTTACTATTGTTGAATACATGATTTAAGTTTGTTTGATTAGTTATAAGGCATTAAGTAATTGAAAGGATTAAGTTTATTGATGTGTTATTTTATTTGTGGGTGTATATATTTATTTATTTGTTTACATTTAGTTATAATAATGTTTTAAGACGGATTTAAAAAGATTTTGTAGAGTTACTTAGGCTTAAATATTATCAAGACATGCACAGAGCCGGGGGCACATACGCGCGTGTGGTTGCGTCGCCGCTGCTCTTGTCGGTCGCGGGTGTCTTAAGCCGATGAATGTATTGTCGGTGACACTCGTGACCGGGAGCAGCCGCAGTAGGTAGAAGGTGCGCCCCGCGGCTCCATACGAGTCCTGGATAGTTATAGGTGAGTTTATGTTTATTAGGGTGAGGTGGTATTACTCGCCGTAGTCGGTCCTTGAGCGAACAGAGTTGGACATGCTGATGAAGCGGGGGCATGTAGCGGACGTGGCGCTATGGGCAGAGTCTTGGTCAGTGATGTTTCTATTTTTGTTGTGCGTGTTACAGTTGTGACAGGATAGTTTATTAGAGTCCTCCTTAACCGGACAGTCTTTGTAAGCATGTTGGGGGGATGAGCAGTGGGAGCAGGTGGTAGTGCTCTCTTTACACCATTTTTTAGTATGGCCGTACTGAAGGCAGCGGTAGCACTGCAAAACCGGTATATATGTTTCAACGTGGACCCTTTGGTGGTCCACATTGAGCTTGCCAGCATCAATAATGGACCGCCAGAGGGCAGGGCTGGTAGTGTAAGCAGCGTTATAGAGTTTCGGATTTCGGTTTCCGCGTTTAAATTTGAGCTGGAGGTCGTCGGGTCCGTTGTTCTTAACCGAGTCATTTTGCGTGCGGAGGATGGTGGTAAGCATTTCAGGGGAGATGTCTTCAGGTATTCCTTTGACAATAACCATAGGTTGTAATTTCTTAGAGGGTTCTGCTTGGATCTCGGATGTGGGACTTATTTTGTCAAGGGTTGCCTGCACGTGCTCTGTCTTATCAAACTCGACTCTGAGCTTGCTCTTGGAGACCGGCTTGACACTAAAAGGGGCGAAGTTTGTGTCGCGGAAGCTGATATTCTTCTGCCACGCAGAGAGGGTCTCAGAAGTGGTGTTAGAGTTTCTTGCAGTGACTATTATTGACGGTTTATAAGGAGGTGGGCGGAGCGGGATGGAGGGAGTTGAGGCAACCTTGGCGTATGAGAACTGACCCGGAGGAGGCGGAGTAGGAGTCGGCAGAGGCGCCTGAGCGGTCGGCGCAGGCACCGTGATTGCCCTCATCTCCTCACGGATACACTCTCGGATGACCGCCTTAAGTCCCTCGGTGTCAGCAGAGGGGGCAGGCGGGGGAGGCGGAGCAGATGGCAGTGGCGAAATAGTGAGAAGATGCTCAAGCCTGTCCACGCTTGTTAGGATATCGGCCTTGATACCCCTCTTGAGGTTACCCGAGCGGCCCACGGCTTCTCGGATAACCTCAAAGAGGGAGAAAATCTCGCTCTCCGGGTCCTCAAAATAGCCCATCTGTAGCGGGACAGGTTTTGCGGGCTTAGCAGCGGGAGTGGCGACCGTAGCAGTGGGAGTGGCGGCTTGGCTGCCGTAACGGAGCGGGGGCATCGCACCAGACGAGTCCGGGTCGTCGCTGGTGTGGGAGTGGGGCGTTAGCCCAAGCGGCGTCCTCAACATACTTAAAACACGCCCAGAAACGAGAAAATTTAAAAAATTAATTTGCCAGAAAAGTCGATGACCCAAGGGTATCGACAAAGGGTCGGTGGGGCGGGGCGGCGGGGTGGGTGGCGGCAAAAATCGGGGGAGGCCCACGAAGAGAAGTGTAGTAGATGCGGAAGAGGTCCGACGGATTTAGAAAAAGAAATTAAATAAAAAGGCCGAAAAAAGTGAATTTAGAAAATTAGTAAGTGTTTTTGCTAAATTGAAGGAAAACTATTGAATCTACTTTTATTTTTGTTTCAGATACAAGGAGCTGAAGGCGAGACGCTTGTAGAAAGGTGCGACACAAGTGGGTGAGAGGTAAACTCGGTTAGGTTAGGTTAGGTTAGGTTAGGTTAGGTTGGTGCGGTTGTTGTTTCTTTATAATAAGGTTGGTGTGGTTTAGTTTAGCTGTGTTTCGGGTTTTCTTGTATTAAGGTGTGGATTTGTTTTGTTTGATATTGGGTTGAGTTTATTTTTTCTTTATTTGTGCTTTGTGTCGATAGGTTAAGTAGATTAAGTTAGGTTTACATATTGTGAAGGGTTGGTTAGTTAAGTTCTTTTATTGGGTTGTTATATTTTGGGTGTGTTTAGTTAAGTTTAATTAGGTTTACGTTAGGCTTAGTATACTGAGACTTGTGCGTCCGTAGTAATGGACTCGGACGCTTCGCTGTCCGCAAGTGTGGACAGAGGAAAGGAGAAGAGCGGGGAGGACGCAAGGAGAAAGGGCGGGGAGGACGCTTCGGCGTCTTCAAGTGTGGACAGAGGGCGAAAGAGGAGCGGGGAAGAGGTCGTGTTTTTCCCGATGTCGGCGTCCGACTCAGAGACGGAGGCACCCGCCGCTGCCAAGGTGCCGACGGGGAAGCGCGGGAGAGCGCGCCTCGCGTTTCATTTTTCGGGACTGACGAGGGCCAGGAAGGCCCTCAAGGAAAGGGAGGCGGAGGCCCGGGACGAGGCCTATACGAAGAGCCTTCAGAAGAAGGCTTTTATGAGGTCGTCGCAGACCGTCCTGGCTTGCGAAGGAGAAGGGGAGGTCCACGACTCGGAGCAGGAGGCCGAGTCGCTGGATTTCCAAGCGATGAGGGCGCAGGTGGGGGGGAATCTCTCCTCCATCCTTGATCTTGTTGGCAAGTCCTCCAACTTGAAGGGAGGATATGCCAGCAAGATCAGGGGCTTTGCGGCGGGAATATCCGAGACGGTGGAGGAAATGGCCAGGACCAAAACCTCCGACGCCATGCGCAGGCTGCGGGCGGACAACGCCCGCCTCAGCCAGGAGCTCACCTACCTGAGGGGTGAGCTCCGGGCATATAAAAGGGAGTTCGAGGCCCACAAGGCCTCTACGATGGCTGCGGGTCCGGCCGTGGGCCCGAGCACAGCCTGCGCGGACCCTCCACCTGCACCGGAGGTGGGAGACGAGCTCGTTGAGCGTCTGTTAGCGGCCCTCCTCCCTCCTCTCGCGAGGATGGTGGAGGGGAAGGTGGCGGGGCTCATCCCTACGTCTGAGAGGGCTCGTCCGCCACTGGCGGCGGACCGGAAGAAGGCGGCGCCCGTTGCGGCGCCCGTGGCGACGCCCGCGGTGGCGCCCGGGGCGGTGCCCGTGGCGGCAAAGAGGGCAGCGAGGCCTAAGGCCGCGGCCTCGGTGCCGGTGACCCATGGGTCGCAGCCGTCGCAGCCGGGGCCTTCGACCTCACAGGCGGCCCCCGCTCCCTCCACCTCGGCCGAGACCTGGACCGAGGTGGTGCGCCGGGGGAGGAAGGTGGCGGCGCCAGCGGCCAAGGGGCTGACCCAAGGGTCGGCCACACCAAAGGCGGGGCCCCCCAAGGAGGCCCAAAAGAAGGCGGTCAAGCTGACGGCTCCTCGGTCGGCGGCTGTGGTGCTGACCTTAGCACCTGAGGCCGCCAGCCGGGGCATTTCGTACAGGGATGTCCTGGCCAAGGCCGAGGCATCCGTCAGCTTAGACGACCTGGCGATCGCCGGGCTAAAGACTCGCCAGACGGCGACGGGAGCCCGTATCCTAGAGATAACGGGCTCAGAAAGGGCGGAAAAGGCCGACCAACTGGCGGCCAAACTGAAGGTGGCCCTGGCCGACATGGTGCGCGTCGACCGTCCCACGAAGACGGCCGACTTGCGCATTGTCGGCCTGGACGACGCGGCCACGGCTGAAAAGCTGGTGGCGGCGGTGGCCAGAGCGGGGGGATGCACGGCTGAGGCCGTTAAAGTGTGTGGGGAAATCCGCCCTAACGCTAGAGGTGAAGGCACGGCCCTGGTGTCGTGCCCGGTCGACGCTGCGAAGAAGATAGCGGAGGCCGGCCGTCTGCTGGTGGGCTGGAGCTCGGCGCGTGCCCAGCTCCTCGAGGCGCGCCCCATGCGCTGTTACAGGTGCATGGGGCTGGGGCACACGCGCCAGCTGTGCCCATCAGCGGCGGACCGTAGCCATTTGTGCTACCGCTGCGGCGTGGCCGGGCACGCATCGAATGCCTGCCAGGTCGTCCCCCCGCGCTGTGCCATCTGCACGGACCGGGGCCTGCCGGCAAATCACGTGATGGGGGGGCGCAGCTGCAACCCCCCCCACGTCAGAGGGAGAATGGCCCCAGCACCCCAGGGCCAGAGGACTGACAGCCGCCAGACGGCAGCCGCGAGGGACGTTGAGATGTCTCATTAATGGACAGGGGACATCTCAGCGTCTTACAGGCGAATGTGAACCACTCCGCCGGAGCGCAAGACCTGCTCTTGCAGTCTATGGCGGAGTGGGACATAGCCGTGGCGGCTGTGGCGGAGCCCTACTTCGTCCCAAGCCAATCCCATTGGCTGGGGGACGAAAGCGGCTCCGCCGCCATCGTCGTGAGGGCTGGCACTGGGGTCCCCTTCTCTCTAGTAGAGAAGGGGCCTGGCTACGTGGTGGCGTCATGGGCGGAGTACGCGCTGGTAAGCGCGTACTTCTCCCCAAACCGACCGTTGGCGGACTTTGAGCGGTTTCTCACCCGACTCGGAGCCGCCATCGGAAGGGTGGCGCCCCGCGAGGTGCTGTTGCTCGGGGACCTCAACGCGAAGTCTATCGCGTGGGGGAACCCGAGCACCACTCCGAGGGGCCGGGAGCTGGAGGCCTTTGCCCTGGCTTCGGGGCTGACCCTGCTCAACAGGGGCACAGCCCACACCTGCGTGCGGCAGCGGGGGGGATCCGTGGTGGATGTCTCATTCGCCACGCCCGCTGCCGCCAGCAAGGTGTGGGACTGGTGCGTGGTTGAAGAGGTGGAGACCCTGTCGGACCACAGGTACATCAGGTTCGAGGTCTCCACCTCGGGCAGGGCGGCCCCGACTCAACGGTGGCCGAGCCAGTTCCCGCGTTGGGCCCTGTCGCGGTTTAACGCGGAGCTGGCCGCGGAGGCGGCGATCGTCCGCCGGTGGAGCTTTCCCCGCCGGGAGACAGGGGTGGATGGCATGGCTGCGCACATGCGCGAGGCGCTAACTGCCGTGTGCGACGCAGCCATGCCCAGGGTGAGCGGACGCCCACCCCGGAGGCGGGGACAAGTCTACTGGTGGACCCAGGAGATCGCGGACCTCCGCGCCGCATGCTCCGCGGCCCGCAGGGCCTATGCGAGGGACAGGCGACGGCCGAGCCAGGGCGGCGCTGATGGCCAGCTGTACGCAACGTACCGACAGGCCAGGAAGGCGGTGCAGCTGGCCATCAGCAGGGCCAAGGAGAGGACGAGGGAGGCCATGCTGGCGGGGCTGGACAAGGACCCGTGGGGCCGTCCATACCGATGGGCGCGCAATAAAATGCGCCCTCAGACGGCCCCGACGACGGAGACGCTGGACCCCCCTTTTCTACAAAGGGTGGTCCGGGAGCTGTTTCCCCGTCAGGGGAACTTCAGCCCCCCAGCGATGGCCCCCGCCACCTCGCGGGAGGAAGAAGGAGACGAGGGAGTCGAGCAGACACCCCCCCCCGTCACGGACGGTGAGATGAGGGCCGCCATACGGTGCCTTCGTTCCAAGAAGAAGGCACCCGGCCCGGACGGGGTCCCCGGGAAAGTGCTGTTTGTGGCACTGGAGTTTCTCGGGGAGCAGCTTCGGGAATTGTTTAACGCGTGCATCCGCACCGGCCAGTTCCCGGAGCTGTGGAGGGTGGGGCGGTTGGTCCTGTTGCCGAAGGCGGGTCGTTCTGCCGACTCTCCTTCGGCATACAGGCCAATCGTCCTGCTGGACGAAGTCGGGAAGCTGCTAGAACGCATTCTGGCGGCCCGACTCGACCGGCATCTGCTCGGCACGGGGCCCGGTCTCTCCGAGACCCAGTACGGGTTCCGCCCGACGAGGTCGACGGTTGACGCCGTCCTTGCCCTGAAGCGCCTCACCATGGAGGCGACTGAGGAAGGGTCCAGGGTCCTAGCCGTGTCCCTGGACATAAAGAATGCCTTCAACAGCATTCCCCATGCCACCATCCTCGAGGCGCTCCGCTTCCAGGGGGTGCCTCGATACATGGGAGTGCTGTTGAAGGCATACTTGGAGGGCAGGACGGTGTTGGCCGTCGGAAGAGGCGGCCGCCTGGTGGAGCACCGGGTGGAGGCCGGCGTTCCGCAGGGATCGGTGTTGGGGCCGATCCTGTGGAACGTCGGCTATGATTGGGTGCTCCGCGGCAGACTCCTCCCCGGGATGAGTGTCGTCTGCTATGCAGACGACACTCTGGTCACTGCCCGGGGAGGAGACTTCAAGGAAGCCTCCCGACTCGCCACAGTAGGGGTGGACTTGGTGGTCGGGAGGATCCGGCGGCTGGGGCTCGAGGTGGCCCTCGAGAAGACGGAGGCCCTTCTATTTCATGGGCCCCGAGCCGGGCCGCCGCCGGGCGCGAATATCGTCCTCGGCGGCGGAACGGTGGTGAGGATCGGGGCCCAGATGAAATATTTGGGCCTCATCTTGGACGGGCGCTGGGGCTTTGGCCCCCACTTCCAGGAGTTGGGGCCAAGACTGGTCAGGGCAGCTGCGGCCCTCGGGCAGCTCCTCCCTAACAAGGGAGGGCCCAACACGAGGTGCCGCAGACTAATGGCGGGCATAGTCCGCAGCATGGCGCTGTACGGTGCCCCCGTGTGGGTGGACGCCCTCTGCGCCGCCAACAAGTCGCTTCTGAGGCGACCGCAGAGGGTGATCGCGCAGAGGGCGATCAGGGGGTATCGTACGGTGTCGTGGGCGGCAGCCACTGTCCTGGCCGGTGACCCTCCCTGGGAGCGAGAGGCCGAGGTTCTCGCCCAGGTATATAGGTTCGTGGCGGAAAAGAGGGCCCAGGGCGAGAACCCGGCCCCAAGGGAGGTGCGCCACCAGCGCCTGGAGGCCAAGAAGGACCTTCTGGAGAAGTGGGCCGAAGACCTCGAAGTGGCCCAATATGGCGGGTGGACCATACAGGCCGTCAGGCCGGTGTTGGAACGCTGGATGCGCCGCAAGCGTCGGCCTCTCACCTTCCGGATGGTGCAGGTGCTTACGGGACATGGGTGCTTTGGTAAGTACCTGCACCGTATCGGGAGGGAAGAGACGCCGGCGTGCCACGAGTGCGGCGCTCCAGCGGATACGGCGGAGCACACTCTGGTGGAGTGTGCGGCCTGGGGTCCACAGCGCCATATTCTGGTGCAGTACTTCGAGGACGGTCTCTCCTTGCCGAGTATGATCCCAATCATGCTCCGCAGGGAGAGAGCGTGGAAGGCGATGGCCCACTTCTGCCACCAGGTCCTGGGGCTGAAGGAGGCCGAGGAGCGGCTGCGGGAGGACGACCCGGAGTCCGCGCCGCTCCGTCGAAGACGCACCGGCGCGCGTAGGCGACGCTACGCGCATCTTATGCCGCCGGTGCAGTGAGGGCCACAGACGGCGGGTTGAGGGACCTGCCGTCTGACACGTGGCGGGAGGGGGGGGTGTGGAGCCCACACCCCTCCTCCAGGGAAGGGGCCCGGCTTCGGTCGGGCCGACGTCGCCGGGGCGCCGCTGTCGCATTCGCGTTGTGGTCACACCAATTGCGAGATCCAGCGGCGCCCCATTGCACAAGCGACAGGACGGCTCCCGGGGTGTTTTAGTCAGTATGCCCACACTCGGTGGGTGAGCCTGACACACGGCCGCCACCCTCCCTCAGGGGGCGGTGTCACGGTGCGTAACTGCATTTCACCCCGTTAAAAAAAAAAAAAAAAAAAAGGTTAGGTTAGGTTAGGTTAGGTTAGGTTAGGTTAGGTTAGGTTAGGTTAGGTTAGGTTAGGTTAGGTTAGGTTAGGTTAGGTTAGGTTAGGTTAGGTTAGGTTAGGTTAGGTTAGGTTAGGTTAGGTTAGGTTAGGTTAGGTTAGGTTAGGTTAGGTTAGGTTAGGTTAGGTTAGGTTAGGTTAGGTTAGGTTAGGTTAGGTTAGGTTAGGTTAGGTTAGGTTAGGTTAGGTTAGGTTAGGTTAGGTTAGGTTAGGTTAGGTTAGGTTAGGTTAGGTTAGGTTAGGTTAGGTTAGGTTAGGTTAGGTTAGGTTAGGTTAGGTTAGGTTAGGTTAGGTTAGGTTAGGTTAGGTTAGGTTAGGTTAGGTTAGGTTAGGTTAGGTTAGGTTGGGTGGGGCGGTTGGTCCTGTTGCCGAAGGCGGGTCGTTCTGCCGACTCTCCTTCGGCATACAGGCCAATCGTCCTGCTGGACGAAGTCGGGAAGCTGCTAGAACGCATCCTGGCGGCCCGACTCGACCGGCATTTGCTCGGCACGGGGCCCGGTCTCTCCGAGACCCAATACGGGTTCCGCCCGACGAGGTCGACGGTTGACGCCGTCCTTGCCCTGAAGCGCCTCACCACGGAGGCGACTGAGGGAGGGTCCAGGGTCCTAGCCGTGTCCCTGGACATAAAGAATGCCTTCAACAGCATCCCCCATGCCACCATCCTCGAGGCGCTCCGCTTCCAGGGGGTGCCTCGATACATGGGAGTGCTGTTGAGGGCATACTTGGAGGGCAGGACGGTGTTGGCCGTCGGAAGAGGCGGCCGCCTGGTGGAGCACCGGGTGGAGGCCGGCGTTCCGCAGGGATCGGTGTTGGGGCCGATCCTGTGGAACGTCGGCTATGATTGGGTGCTCCGCGGCAGACTCCTCCCCGGGATGAGTGTCATCTGCTATGCAGACGACACTCTGGTCACCGCCCGGGGAGGAGACTTCAAGGAAGCCTCCCGACTCGCCACAGTAGGGGTGGACTTGGTGGTCGGGAGGATCCGGCGGCTGGGGCTCGAGGTGGCCCTCGAGAAGACGGAGGCCCTTCTATTTCATGGGCCCCGAGCCGGGCCGCCGCCGGGCGCGAATATCGTCCTCGGCGGCGGAACGGTGGTGAGGATCGGGGCCCAGATGAAATATTTGGGCCTCATCTTGGACGGGCGCTGGGGCTTTGGCCCCCACTTCCAGGAGTTGGGGCCAAGACTGGTCAGGGCAGCTGCGGCCCTCGGGCAGCTCCTCCCTAACAAGGGAGGGCCCAATACGAGGTGCCGCAGACTAATGGCGGGCATAGTCCGCAGCATGGCGCTGTACGGTGCCCCCGTGTGGGTGGACGCCCTCTGCGCTGCCAACAAGTCGCTTCTGAGGCGACCGCAGAGGGTGATCGCGCAGAGGGCGATCAGGGGGTATCGTACGGTGTCGTGGGCGGCAGCCACTGTCCTGGCCGGTGACCCTCCCTGGGAGCGAGAGGCCGAGGTTCTCGCCCAGGTATACAGGTTCGTGGCGGAAAAGAGGGCCCAGGGCGAGAACCCGGCCCCAAGGGAGGTGCGCCACCAGCGCCTGGAGGCCAAGAAGGACCTTCTGGAGAAGTGGGCCGAAGACCTCGAGGTGGCCCAATATGGCGGGTGGACCATACAGGCCGTCAGGCCGGTGTTGGAACGCTGGATGCGCCGCAAGCGTCGGCCTCTCACCTTCCGGATGGTGCAGGTGCTTACGGGACATGGGTGCTTTGGTAAGTACCTGCACCGTATCGGGAGGGAAGAGACGCCGGCGTGCCACGAGTGCGGCGCTCCAGCGGACACGGCGGAGCACACTCTGGCGGAGTGTGCGGCCTGGGGTCCACAGCGCCATATTCTGGTGCAATACTTCGAGGACGGTCTCTCCTTGCCGAGCATGATCCCAATCATGCTCCGCAGGGAGAGAGCGTGGAAGGCGATGGCCCACTTCTGCCACCAGGTCCTGGGGCTGAAGGAGGCCGAGGAGCGGCTGCGGGAGGACGACCCGGAGTCCGCGCCGCTCCGTCGAAGACGCACCGGCGCGCGTAGGCGACGCTACGCGCACCTTATGCCGCCGGTGCAGTGAGGGCCACAGACGGCAGGTTGAGGGACCTGCCGTCTGACACGTGGCGGGAGGGGGGGGTGTGGAGCCCACACCCCTCCTCCAGGGAAGGGGCCCGGCTTCGGTCGGGCCGACGTCGCCGGGGCGCCGCTGTCGCATTCGCGTTGTGGTCACACCACTTGCGAGATCCAGCGGCGCCCCATTGCACAAGCGACAGGACGGCTCCCGGGGTGTTTTAGTCAGTATGCCCACACTCGGTGGGCGAGCCTGACACACGGCCGCCACCCTCCCTCAGGGGGCGGTGTCACGGTGCGTAACTGCATTTCACCCCGTTAAAAAAAAAAAAAAAAAAAAAAGGTTAGGTTAGGTTAGGTTTTTTTTTTTTTTTTTTTTTTTAAAGAAGTTGAGTCTCCATTGTGTGCTCGCGGTGCTAATGGTATACTCCGCGAGCACACAGAGTGATTTTATTGGGGGGCTTATGAATGAGGTTTGAGATTAGAGTTTAAATTAGTTATTGGGAGATGAAGTTTATGTAAAAGCTAAAGAAATTGACATTTAATATGTGGGTGGGAGCCTATATTTTTTTTTTATTTGTTTATTGGTGTTATTATAAAGTTTTGATGGGTTAAGAGTTTGAGATGTTATATGTGTGTAGGTGTATATATATTTATTTGTTTATTTATATTGATGTGATTATAAAGTTTTAACAGATTAAGAGCTTAAGTGTTATATGTGTGTGGGTGTATATATATATTTATTTATTTGTTTATATTTGTGTAATTATAAAGTTTTGGCAGATTGAGAGAGATTTGTAGTGATTATGCTCAGAATTATATAGGTCTGGTTAGAGCCGAGGGCACACAAGCGCGAAGTCGCAACGCAGCTTTTCCTGTCAGTCGCGCGGGCATCCTACACCGATTTTTGTTGTCGGGTGATATCCGCGACCAGGAGCACTCGTAGTAAGCGGAAATTGCGCCCTACAGCTCCACACAGATCCTGGAGTTTCGGGTGTGAGGTGGGTAAGTAACGTGAGGTGGAGTCACTCGCCATAGTCCGTACGCGAAGAGACGGAATAGGTCATGGCGATAAAGCGGGGGCATGTAGAGGACGTGGCACTATGCGCGATGTTTTGGTCCGTGATATTGCGAGTTTTACAGTAAATGGTGCAATTGTGGCAATTGAGTTTGGATGTGTCATCCTTGACCAGGCATTCTTTAAAAACATGTTGGCTGGAAGAGCAGTGGGAGCACGTGGACGCGGTCTCTTTGCACCATTTTTTCGTGTGGCCGTATTGGAGACACCTGTAGCACTGCAGCACGGGAACATAGCTCTCAACGTGAACCCTCTGGTGGTCCACATTGAGCTTACCAGCATCAATAATGGACCGCCAGAGGGCGGGGCTGGTGGTGTAAGCAGCGTTGTAGAGCTTGGGATTCCGGTTCCCGCGCTTGAATTTCAGCTCCAGGGTCTCAGGCTCGTTGTTTTTAATAGAGTCGTTTTGGTTACGGAGGATGCTGGTCAGTGTTTCGGGGCTAATATCATCGGGTACCCCTTTGATAATAACCATAGGTTGAAGTTTTTTGGAAGGCTCTGCTTGAATGTTAGATGTGGGGGTGATTTTATTGAGGGTAGTCGTCATGTGTTCCGCCTTCTCGAACTCGACTCTGAGTTTGTTTTTGGAGACCGGCTTAACGCTGAGGGGGGCGAAGTTTGTGTCGCGGAAGCTAATATTCTTCTGCCATGCAGAGAGAGTTTCGGAGGTGGTGGTCGAGTTTTTAGCGGACACTATGATGGCCGGTTTGTATGGAGGTGGGCGAAGCTGAACAGAGGGAGTCGACGCCACCCTTGCGTAAGAGGGCTGACCTGAGGTGGTAGGAGATGGCAGAGGCGTCTGAGCGGTCGGCGCAGGCACCGTGATCGCCTTCATTTCCTCACGGATGCACTCTCGGATAACCGCCTTGAGTCCCTCGGTGTCAGCAGGGGGGGCAGGCGGGGCAGGTGGGGCAGATGGCAGTGGCGAAATAGTGAGAAGATGCTCAAGCCTGTCCACGCTTGTTAGGATATCGGCCTTGATACCCCTCTTGAGGTTACCCGAGCGGCCCACGGCTTCTCGGATAACCTCAAAGAGGGAGAAAATCTCGCTCTCCGGGTCCTCAAAATAGCCCATCTGTAGCGGGACAGGTTTAGCGGGCTTAGCAGCGGGAGTGGCGACCGTAGCAGTGGGAGTGGCGGCTTGGCTGCCGTAACGGAGCGGGGGCATCGCACCAGACGAGTCCGGGTCGTCGCTGGTGTGGGAGTGGGGAGTTAGCCCAAGCGGCGTCCTCAACATACTTAAAACACGCCCAGAAACGAGAAAATTTAAAAATTAATTTGCCAGAAAAGTCGATGACCCAAGGGCCGAAAAAAGTTAATTTAGAAAATTTGTAAGTGTTTTTGCTAAATTGAAGGAAAACTATTGAATTTACTTTTATTTTTGTTTCAGGTACAAGGAGCTGAAGGCGAGACGCTTGTAGGAAGGTGCGACACAAGTGGGTGAGAGGTAAACTGAACAAAAGTTGTTTTATGTTGTACTGAAAATACACGCCGCTTAGGTGGATTTTTTACGAGACGTATGTATGGAGAAAGACAAAAATTTCGTCGTATCGGCACAAAAGAGGTGTCAATCGACGCGGGGGAGGCCCACGAAGAGAAGTGTAGTAGATGCGGAAGAGGTCCGACGGATTTAGAAAAAGAAATTAAAGAAAAAGGCCGAAAAAAGTTAATTTAGAAAATTTGTAAGTGTTTTTGCTAAATTGAAGGAAAACTATTGAATTTACTTTTATTTTTGTTTCAGGTACAAGGAGCTGAAGGCGAGACGCTTGTAGGAAGGTGCGACACAAGTGGGTGAGAGGTAAACTGAACAAAAGTTGTTTTATGTTGTACTGAAAATACACGCCGCTTAGGTGGATTTTTTACGAGACGTATGTATGGAGAAAGACAAAAATTTCGTCGTATCGGCACAAAAGAGGTGTCAATCGACGCGGGGGAGGCCCACGAAGAGAAGTGTAGTAGATGCGGAAGAGGTCCGACGGATTTAGAAAAAGAAATTAAAGAAAAAGGCCGAAAAAAGTAAATTTAGAAAATTTGTAAGTGTTTTTGCTAAATTGAAGGAAAACTATTGAATTTACTTTTATTTTTGTTTCAGGTACAAGGAGCTGAAGGCGAGACGCTTGTAGGAAGGTGCAACACAAGTGGGTGAGAGGTAAACTGAACAAAAGTTGTTTTATCGGTTAGGTTAGGTTAGGTTAGGTTAGGTTAGGTTAGGTTAGGTTAGGTTTTTTTTTTTTTTTTTTTTTTTTTTTTTTTTTTTTTTTTTTTTTTTTTTTTATTTTTTTTTCTTCTATCTCCAACATAATCGGAGTCTATTTTTGTCTATTGCATTCATTCCAGTTTAGTCTTTTATGCCTCTCGTACTTTCATTCTTCATACAGGTTCTTTCTTGCGTTAATCATCTGTCAGTCTAATGGGTAGGACTCCCATTTCTATATCCCTATTCTAAACCATCTATCCATACTATATACATAATTCTTTATTTCCACTTTGGGCTTTAGGGGTTACAACAGCAGACACGGATGTTTTTATTTGATTTACCGTCAGTACACGAATACAGTTTTACAGCGAATTTTTCTTAATGTTTAACAATTTTTATAAGTACAGTTTTGTTTCCTTACATTAAGTTCCTAAATCTAGGCTTCCTACTTCTTATGTTTTACAATTTGATAAGTTTCTTAATCTACTTCGTATTTTCTAGCGCATGTATACATTCTCTTTTACTACTCTAAATATATTATGTTGTACCCTATATATTCACTATATAATTACAACATAATTTTACTTTGTCTTATTTCTATCTATTACTCTCTTAGCAATTTTTACGCAGTAATCTAAAAACTTTTCCAAGCCCTTGCTCTTCATAACTTCCTTTACATTTTCACTTGTCAGCTGTATATTTAATTCCTGTTCGATTTCGTATCGCTCCCTGGCGTACACAGGGCAGTCAAACAGCAGGTGCGGGACTGTTTCACTACATTCCGCGTCACAGATGCACGATGGGTTCCCCTTACACTTGAAGCGGTTCAAGTATTCTGAGAACCCACCGTGCCCCGTCATGATCTGCGTTTTGATGCCCGTTGCCTCGAACCTCCTAACAATCCTGTACGCCGCCACCGCATCCGGGAAGAACAGCTTCGTTATTGACGCGGTTTCACCCTGAGTGTATCTTTGGTTCCATTCGTCAAGCGTCGCCATACGAATGCTACGCTTGACGAATGAAACCGGGCACAGGTCATAGTCCGGCATCTTCCTCGACTTCGTGGCGGCCTCCTTTGCCAAGAAGTCAGCCCTCTCATTCCCCATCAGTCCTGCGTGGGCTTTTATCCAGAATAAAGACACAGCTTTGCTCTGGTGAGATGCGGATGTTAAATTATCTCTAGTTTCCACTGCCAGGGGATGGAGACAGCTGTAATTCTGGACGGTTTGGAGGGCCGCCATCGAGTCGCTGAATATGCCGAACGATGAGGCCTTGTGCTTCCGAATCTCCCTAGTTGCCACGCATATCGCCAGCAGCTCGGCCTGGTAGACGGTACAGTAGTCTGAAAGAGCAAGCTTGATGGCTTTCGTCTCGGCCCCGCCACTCCAAAGAGATAGCGCGGCCCCGACTCGTCCCCCAATCTTGCTCCCATCTGTAAATATGCAAACCTCAAATTTGCTATGAGCATCTAGATGCTCCTGGTCCACCAGGCTGACGAGTTCCAGGCTGACATGCGCGGCAGGATGTGGGGATTCCACAGCTGGAGCCATCCGCTCGACTGACCTACCCCTCAGCAATGGCTGAGATACTCCCTTCTTGGCCTCATATAATGAGGCCGCCTCTCGGATTCGGAGGTCGAGAGGGAGTATCCCCGCCAGGACAAGTGCTGAGTTTGCGGACACTGTGCGGTACGCTCTACACAGCTTCTGCGCGATTCCGCGTTGCACTGCTGTCAGCTGTCTTATAATACCCAACTTTGTGGCAGCCGGGGCCCACACGCTGGCGGCGTACAAGACTATTGGCTCGACTGTTGCTATATAGATTATTCTAACGACTTCTGGGTGTAATCCCCAGCTAGTTTTGGCCACTCTGGATAACTGTTTGTAGATGCCAATCGCCCTCCTGCAGACATCCGAGACATGCGAATTGAATGTCAATCCGTCGTCGATGGTGACACCCAAAATCTTGATCTCCTTTGACACGCCAACTCCGATACCGCCCATGCTCAGGCGCGGGGTGTCGTATTTTAATTTCCTTGTTATTACCATCGCTTTGGTCTTTTGTGGAGCGAATTTTAGTTTGTTTGCGACACCCCACGCCCGAACACGTTCGAGAGCGGCGTTGGCGTGTCTCTGGATCTCCAGAGCCGTGTCACCGTCGAAGACGAGCACCACATCGTCTGCAAAAGCCTGGCAGTAAACTTTTTCCTCTTCCAGGCCCTTCAATAGTGGGTCCAATAGGAGGTTCCAAAGGATTGGTCCGGCAATGGACCCCTGCACGCAGCCCTTCTCTGTCGCCCTTCTACTTTCCTCACCTGCATATCTTACACCGACACTTCGGTCCTGAAGATAGCTGTCCATGACCCGCCTCAAGTTTATCGGACATTTTTCCTCAGCCAGCCGGACCCTTATAGCAGGCCACCAGGCGCTGTCGAAGGCCCCCTCTATATCCAAGGATACTAGTATAGTGATTTTCTTTTGTGCTAGTTTGCTGCGGATGTGCTGCATCAGGATATAGAGGGAGTCTTCGGCGCTCCTCTGTGGCATGAATCCGTACTGGCGCGTACTCATCCTCGGTATCAAATGGAACTTGAGGCGGGCCACCAGCATCTTTTCTAAGATTTTGCCCATTATCGACAGCAGGCCAATTGGTCTGTAGGCTTTTGGAGTGGTGTAGTTGTCTTTCCCTGGCTTCTTAAGTACTACCACAGTCGCTTCCTTCCAGGTGCCAGGGAAATGATGGTAAGCCAGACATTTGTTCACCAGGGCAAGGAAGAAGGCGGGATTCCCTTCGATGACGTGCCGGCATATATCGGCAGTTAGGCCGTCCGCCCCCGGAGCCTTCTTGGGGTTAAAAGATTTGTACGCTCTCTCCAGCTCGACTCGCGTGAAGGGTGGATCATTCGGGTCAATTTGCTCACTTTCGTTTGCTTTCCCTGCTTCGATCCTAATGTGGTGGTGGTACGCATTGTCGTTTCTTTCGCAGTCTTCCGGGTAGAATGTTTCGGCTAGCAGCTTTGCCGAGCCCTTTGCGTCTAGCACCACCCCATCCTTCTCCAGTAGCAGGTCTTCTCCCCGGCTTGTAGTTCTCCCTATTACCCTATAAATTCCTTCCCAGACTCCTTCCCTATCCTGCTTCCCGCAGAATTCCTTCCAACTCTCCACTTGAGCTTTAGCTGCTTCTGACTCATACTCTTCTTTCTGTTTCAGGTACTCTTCAACGACCCTCGATCTGCGGGATGGGCAGGCGCATCTGACTCTTCGTTTTTTGGTAGCAACCATCTTCTTCATACCAGCGAGTTTCTCGGACCACCACGGCAAGGTAAGTTCTTCCTTATTTGTCTTAACCGGCATTGACGCTTTACACGCGTCTTTTATTGCTGTTGTGTAGTTTTTAACTAATATATCAATTTTGTTTTGGGTTTTAATTTCTTCTATTTCTACTACAGTTGCTTTATTTTCTTGCATGAATTGTTTTAATTTTTCTCTAAATTTAGTCCAATCTGCTTTTTTCGTGTTAAAAATCCTAGTAGTTCTGCTTATCTTAATACCTTTTGACATTTGTAATTGAATACTGAATACGATGCCGTTGTGGTCCGAGCTCGTGAGACCTTCATCTACATGCCAGTGGTCCACCAGGTCCAGAATGTCTGTAGAGCACGCTGTGATGTCCACGTAGCTACTGTAGCGCTGCCCTCCCCTAACAGTATCGAAGGTCGGAGTTTCCCCTCTGTTGAGTACATTGAGGTTTAGTTCTTCGATTGCTCCGGCCATTTCATCCCCTCTGTGGTCAATTTTCGGGCTGCCCCACCATGAGCTTTTCGCGTTAGCGTCACCTCCGATTAGCCATTTCTTGGGTTTAATTTGTTGCTCGATTGTTTTTATGTGTTCCAAGTATGGCTGTATAGGCTGGTCTGGCTCAAAGTAGAAGGAGACAAGCGTGAATTCCCAAGCACTGGTTTGGATCCCCACCACAACGACATTGTTTGTGGTGAGTTTCGGGTACTGTATGACATTAAGGTCTTTATTAAAAACAGCTATTGCCGCCTTAACAGTCCCATCTCCTACGTCCATGCTCTGGAAGATTCGAACGCCCCTGTGACTCCTCATACTCTTTGCCCCACCCACATATGGCTCTTGGATTAGTGCTACAGCCGCACCACGCTTTTCCGCCTCAATAAGGAGTTCAAGGGTCGCCAGTTTTTTCCTCTGGAGGTTAGCTTGTATTACTTTGTACTGGGTGATGTCGCTGTGGCTGCCCTTAGCAGTATGCAACACTCGTTCTAGCTAATTCATCCCATTTCTTGCGAATTGGACATTCGACGTTAAAAGCGTTGTGTTGCACACTGTCTAATTTGGCCTTTGTACAGTTTCTGCAGCACGGTGGTACCTCCGCTAGCCAGTCGGCACACTCCGTCCTCAAATGAGGGCCGCCGCAATGGCTGCACAGATCCGCTGGTTCCTTGCAGAAGCGTTTGCCATGGCCAAAGCCCAGACAACGTGTGCACTGAACCAGCGGAGACTGGTCTTCTACCCTAACCCGCTGGAGGTCAATGTGGAGTTTCCCAACTTCCAGTGCTCTCCTCCAGATGGTAGGGGAGACACTGATGACTACGTGACTTGTGTGGGGGTTTCTCGTTCTTCTCCTATATTTTACTTCGACTCTGTCTTCCCCTTCGTCGAGGCCGTGGAAAACGCTTCTATTCTGATTTCTCAGGGCCTTTTTGACATCATCGTCTGAATTGACTTGGAGCACGTTCCTGAGAATCAGAAGGGGATCCCTGTTTTCCACTTCCTCGACGGTGAGGTCGACTTCTCTTCCGAGTCTACTTTTTAGTTTATCTCTTTCCTCCTTTGTTTCAAAGCCCATGATGACTTTCTTGTCCTTTGCTTTTCTTACCCTATCCACCTTTATCCACCCTTCTTTTGCATCCACCGCCTTCCTGAGCCTATCTAATATAATCTCTCCTGACTCCGTGTCATCTTTGGAGGTGACTACCACTGAGTGCAGAGTGTTCCTTTTTGGTAAGTGAGCACCACTATGAGTCCCAGCAGCAGTCACGCTCGCATATGTTGTGGCCCGTTCAATGGTCTCCTGCTGTTTCGTCATCGACTCTTTTAGCTCCACCAACATTTTTGAATTTTCTACGAGCAGCTTTGTATGTTCGTCCAGTCGCTCCATTATGCGGGGTTCCATGACCATCTGGAGCGTGGCGTCAGGGGGTATCTCAGGCACCATCATCATCGTGTCCGACTCTTTTTTGTTGCTAGCCTTCTTTGACTTAGCGTTAGCGTCTCCTTCGGCCTCCTTTACCAATTTGTACAATCGTTCAAGGGCCTCTGCGATTCCCGTCTTGAACTCAGTTTTTAGGTTTCGTGAGTTATTGAGGCATGTCTTCCCTTTTAGCAGGCACGCCCTTGCCTCTGCTGTCCTATCCGAGAATTTTTGCTTTGTCGGGGAGAAGGTGTCATTCGGTTCCCCTCGCATGGCTGCTGAGCCACTATCTTGTGGCAGCGATGGGGACGGCCTCAGTTTGGTTTTGGCAGGACCAGCCTGCGTCGTCTTCAATGTCTGCTGGGGGGTGGGTTCCGCACTAGCGGTTTCCCATTCACCTATACTACGTCTAACGCTCGGAGCGGCGGTGGTCTCCGGCTTTGATGGGGATGGTTTCTTCCCATCGGGGGTTCTATAGCCGAACATGTTGGAGATGTGCGTCAACTAATTTAAAATTATAAGGAACAAGGCTTGTAAAAGTTGTAAACGCCAATACGAATACACACACAATACTAAAATCTCGATAGTCAATTTTAAAATTAAAACAAATATTAAAAAAAAATTTTTGGGAAATTACAAAATTAATAGAATAAACTAAAATAGTTAGTACTGTGTTGGTTAATAGGCCTGTCAAGTTTAAAAGTTTTAAAATTGTCCCGTTTCAAGTTTGACTCTATGTAGAGTCAGTCACAAAATTTTGTCTCTATGTAGAGCTGTCGTTAGGAGCGGTCTCTGGAGCCAATGTCAACGCCCAAAACCGCAGCCTCGTGCGACCCTTGGTTTTGGAGATAACCTGATATCAAGTTTTTAAAAATGGCGGCCAAAATGGCGGTTTTTTGGTTAAAACACTATTTCTCCGGAACCAGAGGCCACAGGACCCCCGTGTTTGGGCTTGAAGGATCAGGAATTACTCCCAGATTCCGAATCTGGCAAAAAATTTTTGCCTTAAAAAGACTCTACATAGAGTCCCGTCTACTATGCTCCTAATTTTGCTCTATACTACGTTGGAAACCGCGCCCTCGAGCGACGTCTGGAAGCCTAGTTATTAGTATTTTAATAAAAGCAAGATGGCCGACAAAATGGCGGCTAATTGTCTAAGTCAGCAACCAGATGTCCCAGGAGGGGCGAGTTTGGGCTTAATCGACGCGTCTTGGAGAGTGGATTACGATTCTAATATTTACAGATTTTTATGGCAAGAATATAAAAAGTTATTTTCTAAAAACACACAAAAAATACGATTTTAGCGATTTCCTGAAAAACACTTGAAATTTTATATAGTTTTTTGAGGAATCCTGTCCAAGGCTTGGATCTGGCGTCTTTTAGGTCAATCACTTTTAATCTTGTGCACTTCCTTCGGGTAGCACGTGCCACGTGGTTTTTGGTTTTTTCTATATAAAAACTGATTGGTTACTCCAAAAAATCTAAATTTTTACACTTATTTAGTTTTTAATAAAACCAATATTTTAAACAAATAAAATGAATAGGTCGTCGCTTTAAATTTTGAAATAAAAACACTTAAAGTCCATAAATTTATACTATATTTGGTTTTCTGACCTTTTCTTCCGTTCCCGTTGTGGTAGAGCGTTGAATTAAACTGCGTTCGCCTGGGATTTTTTCTGCGCATCCAATGATGTATCACACTCTAACCGCTGACAGCCGGTTTCTGGAACACGTTCCACGTGGTTTTTCTTTGTTCCGCGACTGCCGCCGAACCCTTGGAGGAATTTTTCCGTGTGGCGGCTCGTCCGTTGCAGAAAATTTTTGTGCACTGAACGGTGTTTTAAAAACACTGGGGTATCGCGGCAGAATCCGAGATAAAGGCCAAAAACTGAAACTTTTTGGGGTTATAAGATGGTTTTTTGCACTTAACTAGCTCAAATTTTGTGGTATCACGGAAATTTTTTCACCACCATGTGGCACTCGGTGTTACGCACGTTTTGATATATGACACACTAACGTAGCACAAAGATTTAGCGGTCAAAAGAATTTTCGAGCGCGGAGCCAGGGGCAAATGATGCGTTCCGAATGGCCTCGAAATGAGAGTGTCAGGGCGCACCGACCCCACCACTTGCCCTTCCATCTGGTTCACAAGGAATCAGAGGGAACGGAAGCGGAGGGGTACACGTGAAGGTTATCTGGCGTGGCGCCCCAGGTTTTTTTTTTTTTTTTTTTTTTTTTGACGCGGGGAAATGCATTTGCGCACTTCGCCACTCTGCTGCCGGGGGACAGCAGAGCGACTTTGTGGTGGACTCCCAGCACTATCGAGCCGCCTGCTCAGTGCTGGACTACCCCCTAAAACCCCGCGGTGTTCCTCCGCTACTCTACCGGGCCACAGGATAGGCCAGAGGTTAATTCACTGTGACCCGGCAAGAGCTCGCCCCCGAAGGGGCTCTACTCGTGGGGAGCCAGATTGGCTCCCCGGCGGCGCCACTCGCCCCATCGCCCATACGACGAGGCAAGGAAGCGCCGCCCCTCCTCTGGGGGGCCCTAATGGCCCCCAACCGCTTCCTCGCGCCGCCCTCCCCCGACCCGTCGCCCATACAACAGGCAAGAGGAGGACGGCGCGACGCTGCGTCGCCCGTCGCTCGCTCTCCAGCACTGCTCTGAAAGCAGAGAAGGTGGAGAGCGAGCGCACGGGCCCTCTCCTTGCGCGAGAAGGCACCCTCGGAACACACGAGGGTGCCTTCCGGCCCGCCGC